>OY723410.1:47641076-48962076 GCA_963210345.1 Inga oerstediana | reverse complement strand
GAGAGGGATTTGGCGGACCCAGGCACGACAGGTCGGGCTGACTCGCACGGCCCACGGCCCTGAAAGTCGGGCCGTAAATCCGGTCCCACGGTCCGACCGGTCAGGCAGTCCCACGAGGCGCCGGACTCGTGAAATTTTTTATGACGGCAGAACGAATGAAAATGCGGTACGGTCCGCGGGTAGGCATGCGGTCAGACCGGTTGACCGACCGGGCCGGCCGGACATCGAAACCCGTGCTGGGGCATGCGGGCCCTGCAGCCTGTGAAGGATTTCACATCGGTGGTAATATTGTTAATGATTGCGTCTCACCTTTCGGGTTCGATCATACAAGCACTAATGCACCGGATCCCATCAGAACTCCGCAGCTAAGCGTGCTTGGGCGAGAGTAGTACTAGGATGGGTGACCTCCTGGGAAGTCCTCGTGTTGAACCCCTTTTTTGCGTGGCCGGAGAGCGTGCGCGCTTGAGGACATACCGGCACATTTTTGCCGAGAGGGATTTGGCGGACCCAGGCACGACAGGTCGGGCCGACTCGCACGGCCCACGGCCCGGAAAGTCGGGCCGTACATCCGGTCCCACGGTCCGACCGGTCAGGCAGTCCCACGAGGCGCCGGACTCGTGAAATTTTTTATGACGGCAGAACGAATGAAAATGCGGTACGGCCCGCGGGTAGGTATACGGTCAGACCGGTTGACCGACCGGGCCGGCCGGACATCGAAACCCGCGCTGGGGCATGCGGGCCCTGCAGCCTGTGAAGGATTTCACATCGGTGGTAATATTGTTAATGATTGCGTCTCACCTTTCGGGTTCGATCATACCAGCACTAATGCACTGGATCCCATCAGAACGCCGCAGTTAAGCGTGCTTGGGCGAGAGTAGTACTAGGATGGGTGACCTCCTGGGAAGTCCTCGTGTTGAACCCCTTTTTTGCGTGGCCGGAGAACGTGCGCGCTTGAGGACATCCCGGCCCATTTTTGCCGGGAGGGATTTGGCGGACCCAGGCACGACAGGTCGGGCCGACTCGCACGGCCCACGGCCCTGAAAGTCGGGCCGTACATCCGGTCCCACGGTCCGACCGGTCAGGCAGTTCCACGAGGCGCCGGACTCGTGAAATTTTTTATGACGGCAGAACGAATGAATATGCGGTACGGCCCACGGGTAGGCATGCGGTCAGACCGGCTGACCGACCGGGCCGGCCGGACATCGAAACCCGCGCTGGGGCATGCGGGCCCTGCAGCCTGTGAAGGATTTCACATCGGTGGTAATATTGTTAATGATTGCGTCTCACATTTCGGGTTCGATCATACCAGCACTAATGCACCGGATCCCATCAGAACTCCGCAGCTAAGCGTGCTTGGGCGAGAGTAGTACTAGGATGGGTGACCTCCTGGGAAGTCCTCGTGTTGAACCCCTTTTTTGCGTGGCCGGAGAGCGTGCGCGCTTGAGGACATACCGGCACATTTTTGCCGAGAGGGATTTGACGGACCCAGGCACGACAGGTCGGGCCGACTCGCACGGCCCACAGCTTGGAAAGTCGGGCCGTACATCCGGTCCCACCGTCCGACCGGTCAGACTGTCCCACGAGGCGCCGGACTCGTGAAATTTTTTATGACGGCAGAACGAATGACAATGCGGTACGGCCCGCGGGTAGGCATGCGGTCAGACCGGTTGACCGACCGGGCCGGCCGGACATCGAAACCCGCGCTGGGGCATGCGGGCCCTGCAGCCTGTGAAGGATTTCACATCGGTGGTAATATTATTAATGATTGCGTCTCACCTTTCGGGTTCGATCATACCAGCACTAATGCACTGGATCCCATCAGAACGCCGCAGTTAAGCGTGCTTGGGCGAGAGTAGTACTAGGATGGGTGACCTCCTGGGAAGTCCTCGTGTTGAACCCCTTTTTTGCGTGGCCGGAGAACGTGCGCGCTTGAGGACATCCCGGCCCATTTTTGCCGGGAGGGATTTGGCGGACCCAGGCACGACAGGTCGGGCCGACTCGCACGGCCCACGGCCCTGAAAGTCGGGCCGTACATCCGGTTCCACGGTCCGACCGGTCAGGCAGTCCCACGATGCGCCGGACTCGTGAAATTTTTTATGACGGCAGAACAAATGAATATGCGGTACGGCCCACGGGTAGGCATGCGGTCAGACCGGCTGACCGACCGGGCCGGCCGGACATCGAAACCCGCGCTGGGGCATGCGGGCCCTGCAGCCTGTGAAGGATTTCACATCGGTGGTAATATTGTTAATGATTGCGTCTCACCTTTCGGGTTCGATCATACCAGCACTAATGCACCGGATCCCATCAGAACTCCGAAGTTAAGCGTGCTTGGGCGAGAGTAGTACTGGGATGGGTGACCTCCTGGGAAGTCCTCATGTTGAACCCCTTTTTTGCGTGGCCGGAGAACGTGCTCGCTTGAGGACATCCCGGCACATTTTTGCCGAGAGGGATTTGGCGGACCCAGGCACGACAGGTCGGGCCGACTCGCACGGCCCACGGCCCTGAAAGTCGGGCCGTACATCCGGTCCCACGGTCCGACCGGTCAGGCAGTCCCACGAGGCGCCGGACTCGTGAAATTTTTTATGACGGCAGAACGAATGAAAATGCGGTACGGTCCGCGGGTAGGCATGCGGTCAGACCGATTGACCGACCGGGCCGGCCGGACATCGAAACCCGTGCTGGGGCATGCGGGCCCTGCAGCCTGTGAAGGATTTCACATCGGTGGTAATATTGTTAATGATTGCGTCTCACCTTTCGGGTTCGATCATACCAGCACTAATGCACCGGATCCCATCAGAACTCCGAAGTTAAGCGTGCTTGGGCGAGAGTAGTACTGGGATGGGTGACCTCCTGGGAAGTCCTCGTGTTGAACCCTTTTTTTGCGTGGCCGGAGAGCGTGCGCGCTTGAGGACATACCGGCACATTTTTGCCGAGAGGGATTTGACGGACCCAGGCACGACAGGTCGGGCCGACTCGCACGGCCCACAGCTTGGAAAGTCGGGCCGTACATCCGGTCCCACCGTCCGACCGGTCAGACAGTCCCACGAGGCGCCGGACTCGTGAAATTTTTTATGACGGCAGAACGAATGACAATGCGGTACGGCCCGCGGGTAGGCATGCGGTCAGACCGGTTGACCGACCGGGCCGGCCGGACATCGAAACCCGCGCTGGGGCATGCGGGCCCTGCAGCCTGTGAAGGATTACAAATCGGTGGTAATATTGTTGATGATTGCGTCTCACCTTTCGGGTTCGATCATACCAGCACTAATGCACCGGATCCCATCAGAACTCCTCAGTTAAGCGTGCTTGGGAGAGAGTAGTACTAGGATGGGTGACCTCCTGGGAAGTCCTCGTGTTGAACCCCTTTTTTGCGTGGCCGGAGAACGTGCGCGCTTGAGGACATCCCGGCCATTTTTGCCGGGAGGGATTTGGCGGACCCAGGCACGACAGGTCGGGCCGACTCGCACGGCCCACGGCCCTGAAAGTCGGGCCGTACATCCGGTTCCACGGTCCGACCGGTCAGGCAGTCCCACGATGCGCCGGACTCGTGAAATTTTTTATGACGGCAGAACAAATGAATATGCGGTACGGCCCACGGGTAGGCATGCGGTCAGACCGGCTGACCGACCGGGCCGGCCGGACATCGAAACCCGCGCTGGGGCATGCGGGCCCTGCAGCCTGTGAAGGATTTCACATCGGTGGTAATATTGTTAATGATTGCGTCTCACCTTTCGGGTTCGATCATACCAGCACTAATGCACCGGATCCTATCAGAACTCCGAAGTTAAGCGTGCTTGGGCGAGAGTAGTACTGGGATGGGTGACCTCCTGGGAAGTCCTCATGTTGAACCCCTTTTTTGCGTGGCCGGAGAACGTGCTCGCTTGAGGACATCCCGGCACATTTTTGCCGAGAGGGATTTGGCGGACCCAGGCACGACAGGTCGGGCCGACTCGCACGGCCCACGGCCCTGAAAGTCGGGCCGTACATCCGGTCCCACGGTCCGACCGGTCAGGCAGTCCCACGAGGCGCCGGACTCGTGAAATTTTTTATGACGGCAGAACGAATGAAAATGCGGTACGGTCCGCGGGTAGGCATGCGGTCAGACCGGTTGACCGACCGGGCCGGCCGGACATCGAAACCCGTGCTGGGGCATGCGGGCCCTGCAGCCTGTGAAGGATTTCACATCGGTGGTAATATTGTTAATGATTGCGTCTCACCTTTCGGGTTCGATCATACCAGCACTAATGCACCGGATCCCATCAGAACTCCGAAGTTAAGCGTGCTTGGGCGAGAGTAGTACTGGGATGGGTGACCTCCTGGGAAGTCCTCGTGTTGAACCCCTTTTTTGCGTGGCCGGAGAGCGTGCGCGCTTGAGGACATACCGGCACATTTTTGCCGAGAGGGATTTGACGGACCCAGGCACGACAGGTCGGGCCGACTCGCACGGCCCACAGCTTGGAAAGTCGGGCCGTACATCCGGTCCCACCGTCCGACCGGTCAGACAGTCCCACGAGGCGCCGGACTCGTGAAATTTTTTATGACGGCAGAACGAATGACAATGCGGTACGGCCCGCGGGTAGGCATGCGGTCAGACCGGTTGACCGACCGGGCCGGCCGGACATCGAAACCCGCGCTGGGGCATGCGGGCCCTGCAGCCTGTGAAGGATTACAAATCGGTGGTAATATTGTTGATGATTGCGTCTCACCTTTCGGGTTCGATCATACCAGCACTAATGCACCGGATCCCATCAGAACTCCTCAGTTAAGCGTGCTTGGGAGAGAGTAGTACTAGGATGGGTGACCTCCTGGGAAGTCCTCGTGTTGAACCCCTTTTTTGCGTGGCCGGAGAACGTGCGCGCTTGAGGACATCCCGGCCCATTTTTGCCGGGAGGGATTTGGCGGACCCAGGCACGACAGGTCGGGCCGACTCGCACGGCCCACGGCCCTGAAAGTCGGGCCGTACATCCGGTCCCACGGTCCGACCGGTCAGGCAGTCCCACGAGGCGCCGGACTCGTGAAATTTTTTATGACGGCAGAAAGAATGAAAATGCGGTACGGCCCGCGGGTTGGCATGCGGTCAGACCGGTTGACCGACCGGGCCGGCCGGACATCGAAACCCGCGCTGGGGCAGGCGGGCCCTGCAGCCTGTGAAGGATTTCACATCGGTGGTAATATTGTTAATGATTGCGTCTCACCTTTCGGGTTCGATCATACCAGCACTAATGCACCGGATCCCATCAGAACTCCTCAGTTAAGCGTGCTTGGGTGAGAGTAGTACTAGGATGGGTGACCTCCTGGGAAGTCCTCGTGTTGAACCCCTTTTTTGCGTGGCCGGAGAACGTGCGCGCTTGAGGACATCCCGGCACATTTTTGCCTAGAGGGATTTGGCGGACCCAGGCACGACAGGTCGGGCCGACTCGCACGGCCCACGGCCCGGAAAGTCGGGCCGTACATCCGGTCCCACGGTCCGACCGGTCAGGCAGTCCCACGAGGCGCCGGACTCGTGAAATTTTTTATGACGGCAGAACGAATGAAAATGCGGTACGGCCCGCGGGTAGGTATACGGTCAGACCGGTTGACCGACCGGGCCGGCCGGACATCGAAACCCGCGCTGGGGCATGCGGGCCCTGCTGCCTGTGAAGGATTTTACATCGATGGTAATATTGTTAATGATTGCGTCTCACCTTTCGGGTTCGATCATACCAGTACTAATGCACCGGATCCCATCAGAACTCCGCAGTTACGCGCGCTTGGGCGAGAGTAGTACTAGGATGGGTGACCTCCTGGGAAGTCCTCGTGTTGAACCCCTTTTTTGCGTGGCCGGAGAACGTGCGCGCTTGAGGACATCCCGGCACATTTTTGTCGAGAGGGATTTGGCGGACCCAGGCACGACAGGTCGGGCCGACTCGCACGGCCCACACCCCGGAAAGTCTGGCCGTACATCGGGTCCCACGGTCCGACCGGTCAGGCAGTCCCACGAGGCGCCGGACTCGTGAAATTTTTTATGACGGCAGAACGAATGACAATGCGGTACGGCCCGCGGGTAAGCATGCGGTCAGACCGGTTGACCGACCGGGCCGGCCGGACATCGAAACCCGCGCTGGGGCATGCGGGCCCTGCAGCCTGTGAAGGATTTCACATCGGTGGTAATATTGTTAATGATTGCGTCTCACCTTTCGGGTTCGATCATACCAGCACTAATGCACTGGATCCCATCAGAACGCCGCAGTTAAGCGTGCTTGGGCGAGAGTAGTACTAGGATGGGTGACCTCCTGGGAAGTCCTCGTGTTGAACCCCTTTTTTGCGTGGCCGGAGAACGTGCGCGCTTGAGGACATCCCGGCCCATTTTTGCCGGGAGGGATTTGGCGGACCCAGGCACGACAGGTCGGGCCGACTCGCACGGCCCACGGCCCTGAAAGTCGGGCCGTACATCCGGTCCCACGGTCCGACCGGTCAGGCAGTCCCACGATGCGCCGGACTCGTGAAATTTTTTATGACGGCAGAACGAATGAATATGCGGTACGGCCCACGGGTAGGCATGCGGTCAGACCGGCTGACCGACCGGGCCGGCCGGACATCGAAACCCGCGCTGGGGCATGCGGGCCCTGCAGCCTGTGAAGGATTTCACATCGGTGGTAATATTGTTAATGATTGCGTCTCACCTTTCGGGTTCGATCATACCAGCACTAATGCACCGGATCCCATCAGAACTCCGAAGTTAAGCGTGCTTGGGCGAGAGTAGTACTGGGATGGGTGACCTCCTGGGAAGTCCTCATGTTGAACCCCTTTTTTGCGTGGCCGGAGAACGTGCTCGCTTGAGGACATCCCGGCACATTTTTGCCGAGAGGGATTTGGCGGACCCAGGCACGACAGGTCGGGCCGACTCGCACGGCCCACGGCCCTGAAAGTCGGGCCGTACATCCGGTCCCACGGTCCGACCGGTCAGGCAGTCCCACGAGGCGCCGGACTCGTGAAATTTTTTATGACGGCAGAACGAATGAAAATGCGGTACGGTCCGCGGGTAGGCATGCGGTCAGACCGGTTGACCGACCGGGCCGGCCGGACATCGAAACCCGTGCTGGGGCATGCGGGCCCTGCAGCCTGTGAAGGATTTCACATCGGTGGTAATATTGTTAATGATTGCGTCTCACCTTTCGGGTTCGATCATACCAGCACTAATGCACCGGATCCCATCAGAACTCCGCAGCTAAGCGTGCTTGGGCGAGAGTAGTACTAGGATGGGTGACCTCCTGGGAAGTCCTCGTGTTGAACCCCTTTTTTGCGTGGCCGGAGAGCGTGCGCGCTTGAGGACATACCGGCACATTTTTGCCGAGAGGGATTTGACGGACCCAGGCACGACAGGTCGGGTCGACTCGCACGGCCCACAGCGTGGAAAGTCGGGCCGCACATCCGGTCCCACCGTCCGACCGGTCAGACAGTCCCACGAGGCGCCGGACTCGTGAAATTTTTTATGACGGCAGAACGAATGACAATGAGGTACGGCCCGCGGGTTGGCATGCGGTCAGACCGGTTGACCGACCGGGCCGGCCGGACATCGAAACCCGCGCTGGGGCATGCGGGCCCTGCAGCCTGTGAAGGATTTCACATCGGTGGTAATATTGTTGATGATTGCGTCTCACCTTTCGGGTTCGATCATACCAGCACTAATGCACCGGATCCCATCAGAACTCCTCAGTTAAGCGTGCTTGGGCGAGAGTAGTACTAGGATGGGTGACCTCCTGGGAAGTCCTCGTGTTGAACCCCTTTTTTGCGTGGCCGGAGAACGTGCGCGCTTGAGGACATCCCGGCCCATTTTTGCCGGGAGGGATTTGGCGGACCCAGGCACGACAGGTCGGGCCGACTCGCACGGCCCACGGCCCTGAAAGTCGGGCCGTACATCCGGTCCCACGGTCCGACCGGTCAGGCAGTCCCACGAAGCGCCGGACTCGTGAAATTTTTTATGACGGCAGAAAGAATGAAAATGCGGTACGGCCCGCGGGTTGGCATGCGGTCAGACCAGTTGACCGACCGGGCCGGCCGGACATCGAAACCCGCGCTGGGGCAGGCGGGCCCTGCAGCCTGTGAAGGATTTCACATCGGTGGTAATATTGTTAATGATTGCGTCTCACCTTTCGGGTTCGATCATACCAGCACTAATGCACCGGATCCCATCAGAACTTTTCAGTTAAGCGTGCTTGGGCGAGAGTAGTACTAGGATGGGTGACCTCCTGGGAAGTCCTCGTGTTGAACCCCTTTTTTGCGTGGCCGGAGAACGTGCGCGCTTGAGGACATCCCGGCACATTTTTGCCGAGAGGGATTTGGCGGACCCAGGCACGACAGGTCGGGCCGACTCGCACGGCCCACGGCCCAGAAAGTCGGGCCGTACATCGGGTCCCACGGTCCGACCGGTCAGGCAGTCCCACGAGGCGCCGGACTCGTGAAATTTTTTATGACGGCAGAACGAATGACAATGCGGTACGGCCCGCGGGTAAGCATGCGGTCAGACCGGTTGACCGACCGGGCCGGCCGGACATCGAAACCCGCGCTGGGGCATGCGGGCCCTGCAGCCTGTGAAGGATTTCACATCGGTGGTAATATTGTTAATGATTGCGTCTCACCTTTCGGGTTCGATCATACCAGCACTAATGCACTGGATCCCATCAGAACGCCGCAGTTAAGCGTGCTTGGGCGAGAGTAGTACTAGGATGGGTGACCTCCTGGGAAGTCCTCGTGTTGAACCCCTTTTTTGCGTGGCCGGAGAACGTGCGCGCTTGAGGACATCCCTTCCCATTTTTTCCGGGAGGGATTTGGCGGACCCAGGCACGACAGGTCGGGCCGACTCGCACGGCCCACGGCCCTGAAAGTCGGACCGTACATCCGGTCCCACGGTCCGACCGGTCAGGCAGTCCCACGAGGCGCCGGACTCGTGAAATTTTTTATGACGGCAGAACGAATGAAAATGCGGTACGGCCCGCGGGTAAGCATGCGGTCAGACCGGTTGACCGACCGGGCCGGCCGGACATCGAAACCCGCGCTGGGGCATGCGGGCCCTGCAGCCTGTGAAGGATTTCACATCGGTGGTAATATTGTTAATGATTGCGTCTCACCTTTCGGGTTCGATCATACCAGCACTAATGCACCGGATCCCATCAGAACTCCGCAGCTAAGCGTGCTTGGGCGAGAGTAGTACTAGGATGGGTGACCTCCTGGGAAGTCCTCGTGTTGAACCCCTTTTTTGCGTGGCCGGAGAGCGTGCGCGCTTGAGGACATACCGGCACATTTTTGCCGAGAGGGATTTGACGGACCCAGGCACGACAGGTCGGGCCGACTCGCACGGCCCACAGCTTGGAAAGTCGGGCCGTACATCCGGTCCCACCGTCCGACCGGTCAGACAGTCCCACGAGGCGCCGGACTCGTGAAATTTTTTATGACGGCAGAACGAATGACAATGCGGTACGGCCCGCGGGTTGGCATGCGGTCAGACCGGTTGACCGACCGGGCCGGCCGGACATCGAAACCCGCGCTGGGGCATGCGGGCCCTGCAGCCTGTGAAGGATTTCACATCGGTGGTAATATTGTTGATGATTGCGTCTCACCTTTCGGGTTCGATCATACCAGCACTAATGCACCGGATCACATCAGAACTCCTCAGTTAAGCGTGCTTGGGCGAGAGTAGTACTAGGGTGGGTGACCTCCTGGGAAGTCCTCGTGTTGAACCCCTTTTTTGCGTGGCCGGAGAACGTGCGCGCTTGAGGACATCCCGGCCCATTTTTGCCGGGAGGGATTTGGCGGACCCAGGCACGACAGGTCGGGCCGACTCGCACGGCCCACAGCTTGGAAAGTCGGGCCGTACATCCGGTCCCACCGTCCGACCGGTCAGACAGTCCCACGAGGCACCGGACTCGTGAAATTTTTTATGACGGCAGAACGAATGACAATGCGGTACGGCCCGCGGGTTGGCATGCGGTCAGACCGGTTGACCGACCGGGCCGGCCGGACATCGAAACCCGCGCTGGGGCATGCGGGCCCTGCAGCCTGTGAAGGATTTCACATCGGTGGTAATATTGTTGATGATTGCGTCTCACCTTTCGGGTTCGATCATACCAGCACTAATGCACCGGATCCCATCAGAACTCCTCAGTTAAGCGTGCTTGGGCGAGAGTAGTACTAGGATGGGTGACCTCCTGGGAAGTCCTCGTGTTGAACCCCTTTTTTGCGTGGCCGGAGAACGTGCGCGCTTGAGGACATCCCGCCACATTTTTGCCGAGAGGGATTTGGCGGACCCAGGCACGACAGGTCGGGCCGACTCGCACGGCCCACGGCCCTGAAAGTCGGGCCGTACATCCGGTCCCACGGTCCGACCGGTCAGGCAGTCCCACGAGGCGCCGGACTCGTGAAATTTTTTATCACGGCAGAACGAATGAAAATGCGGTACGGCCCGCGGGTAAGCATGCGTTCAGACCGGTTGACCGACCGGGCCGGCCGGACATCGAAACCCGCTCTGGTGCATGCGGGCCCTGCAGCCTGTGAAGGATTTCACATCGGTGGTAATATTGTTAATGATTGCGTCTCACCTTTCGGGTTCGATCATACCAGCACTAATGCACCGGATCCCATCAGAACTCCGAAGTTAAGCGTGCTTGGGCGAGAGTAGTACTGGGATGGGTGACCTCCTGGGAAGTCCTCATGTTGAACCCCTTTTTTGCGTGGCCGGAGAACGTGCTCGCTTGAGGACATCCCGGCACATTTTTGCCGAGAGGGATTTGGCGGACCCAGGCACGACAGGTCGGGCCGACTCGCACGGCCCACGGCCCTGAAACTCGGGCCGTACATCCGGTCCCACGGTCCGACCGGTCAAGCAGTCCCACGAGGCGCCGGACTCGTGAAATTTTTTATGACGGCAGAACGAATGAAAATGCGGTACGGTCCGCGGGTAGGCATGCGGTCAGACCGGTTGACCGACGGGCCGGCCGGACATCGAAACCCGTGCTGGGGCATGCGGGCCCTGCAGCCTGTGAAGGATTTCACATCGGTGGTAATATTGTTAATGATTGCGTCTCACCTTTCGGGTTCGATCATACCAGCACTAATGCACCGGATCCCATCAGAACTCCGCAGCTAAGCGTGCTTGGGCGAGAGTAGTACTAGGATGGGTGACCTCCTGGGAAGTCCTCGTGTTGAACCCCTTTTTTTGCGTGGCCGGAGAGCGTGCGCGCTTGAGGACATACCGGCACATTTTTGCCGAGAGGGATTTGACGGACCCAGGCACGACAGGTCGGGCCGACTCGCACGGCCCACAGCTTGGAAAGTCGGGCCGTACATCCGGTCCCACCGTCCGACCGGTCAGACAGTCCCACGAGGCGCCGGACTCGTGAAATTTTTTATGACGGCAGAACGAATGACAATGCGGTACGGCCCGCGGGTTGGCATGCGGTCAGACCGGTTGACCGACCGGGCCGGCCGGACATCGAAACCCGCGCTGGGGCATGCGGGCCCTGCAGCCTGTGAAGGATTTCACATCGGTGGTAATATTGTTGATGATTGCGTCTCACCTTTCGGGTTCGATCATACCAGCACTAATGCACCGGATCCCATCAGAACTCCTCAGTTAAGCGTGCTTGGGCGAGAGTAGTACTAGGATGGGTGACCTCCTGGGAAGTCCTCGTGTTGAACCCCTTTTTTGCGTGGCCGGAGAACGTGCGCGCTTGAGGACATCCCGGCCCATTTTTGCCGGGAGGGATTTGGCGGACCCAGGCACGACAGGTCGGGCCGACTCGCACGGCCCACGGCCCTGAAAGTCGGGCCGTACATCCGGTCCCACGGTCCGACCGGTCAGGCAGTCCCACGAAGCGCCGGACTCGTGAAATTTTTTATGACGGCAGAAAGAATGAAAATGCGGTACGGCCCGCGGGTTGGCATGCGGTCAGACCGGTTGACCGACCGGGCCGGCCGGACATCGAAACCCGCGCTGGGGCAGGCGGGCCCTTAAGCCTGTGAAGGATTTCACATCGGTGGTAATATTGTTAATGATTGCGTCTCACCTTTCGGGTTCGATCATACCAGCACTAATGCACCGGATCCCATCAGAACTCCTCAGTTAAGCGTGCTTGGGCGAGAGTAGTACTAGGATGGGTGACCTCCTGGGAAGTCCTCGTGTTGAACCCCTTTTTTGCGTGGCCGGAGAACGTGCGCGCTTGAGGACATCCGGCACATTTTTGCCGAGAGGGATTTGGCGGACCCAGGCACGACAGGTCGGGCCGACTCGCACGGCCCACGGCCCGGAAAGTTGGGCCGTACATCCGGTCCCCACGGTCCGACCGGTCAGGCAGTCCCACGAGGCGCCGGACTCGTGAAATTTTTTATGACGGCAGACGAATGAAAATGCGGTACGGCCCGCGGGTAGGTATACGGTCAGACCGGTTGACCGACCGGGCCGGCCGGACATCGAAACCCGCGCTGGGGCATGCGGGCCCTGCTGCCTGTGAAGGATTTTACATCGATGGTAATATTGTTAATGATTGCGTCTCACCTTTCGGGTTCGATCATACCAGTACTAATGCACCGGATCCCATCAGAACTCCGCAGTTACGCGCGCTTGGGCGAGAGTAGTACTAGGATGGGTGACCTCCTGGGAAGTCCTCGTGTTGAACCCCTTTTTTGCGTGGCCGGAGAGCGTGCGCGCTTGAGGACATACCGGCACATTTTTGCCGAGAGGGATTTGACGGACCCAGGCACGACAGGTCGGGCCGACTCGCACGGCCCACAGCTTGGAAAGTCGGGCCGTACATCCGGTCCCACCGTCCGACCGGTCAGACAGTCCCACGAGGCGCCGGGACTCGTGAAATTTTTTATGACGGCAGAACGAATGAAAATGCGGTACGGTCCGCGGGTAGGCATGCGGTCAGACCGGTTGACCGACCGGGGCCGGCCGGACATCGAAACCCGTGCTGGGGCATGCGGGCCCTGCAGCCTGTGAAGGATTTCACATCGGTGGTAATATTGTTAATGATTGCGTCTCACCTTTCGGGTTCGATCATACCAGCACTAATGCACCGGATCCCATCAGAACTCCGCAGCTAAGCGTGCTTGGGCGAGAGTAGTACTAGGATGGGTGACCTCCTGGGAAGTCCTCGTGTTGAACCCCTTTTTTGCGTGGCCGGAGAGCGTGCGCGCTTGAGGACATACCGGCACATTTTTGCCGAGAGGGATTTGACGGACCCAGGCACGACAGGTCGGGCCGACTCGCACGGCCCACAGCTTGGAAAGTCGGGCCGTACATCCGGTCCCACCGTCCGACCGGTCAGACAGTCCCACGAGGCACCGGACTCGTGAAATTTTTTATGACGGCAGAACGAATGACAATGCGGTACGGCCCGCGGGTTGGCATGCGGTCAGACCGGTTGACCGACCGGGCCGGCCGGACATCGAAACCCGCGCTGGGGCATGCGGGCCCTGCAGCCTGTGAAGGATTTCACATCGGTGGTAATATTGTTGATGATTGCGTCTCACCTTTCGGGTTCGATCATACCAGCACTAATGCACCGGATCCCATCAGAACTCCTCAGTTAAGCGTGCTTGGGCGAGAGTAGTACTAGGATGGGTGACCTCCTGGGAAGTCCTCGTGTTGAACCCCTTTTTTGCGTGGCCGGAGAACGTGCTCGCTTGAGGACATCCCGGCACATTTTTGCCGAGAGGGATTTGGCGGACCCAGGCACGACAGGTCGGGCCGACTCGCACGGCCCACGGCCCTGAAACTCGGGCCGTACATCCGGTCCCACGGTCCGACCGGTCAGGCAGTCCCACGAGGCGCCGGACTCGTGAAATTTTTTATCACGGCAGAACGAATGAAAATGCGGTACGGCCCGCGGGTAAGCATGCGTTCAGACCGGTTGACCGACCGGGCCGGCCGGACATCGAAACCCGCTCTGGTGCATGCGGGCCCTGCAGCCTGTGAAGGATTTCACATCGGTGGTAATATTGTTAATGATTGCGTCTCACCTTTCGGGTTCGATCATACCAGCACTAATGCACCGGATCCCATCAGAACTCCGAAGTTAAGCGTGCTTGGGCGAGAGTAGTACTGGGATGGGTGACCTCCTGGGAAGTCCTCATGTTGAACCCCTTTTTTGCGTGGCCGGAGAACGTGCTCGCTTGAGGACATCCCGGCACATTTTTGCCGAGAGGGATTTGGCGGACCCAGGCACGACAGGTCGGGCCGACTCGCACGGCCCACGGCCCTGAAACTCGGGCCGTACATCCGGTCCCACGGTCCGACCGGTCAGGCAGTCCCACGAGGCGCCGGACTCGTGAAATTTTTTATGACGGCAGAACGAATGAAAATGCGGTACGGTCCGCGGGTAGGCATGCGGTCAGACCGGTTGACCGACCGGGCCGGCCGGACATCGAAACCCGTGCTGGGGCATGCGGGCCCTGCAGCCTGTGAAGGATTTCACATCGGTGGTAATATTGTTAATGATTGCGTCTCACCTTTCGGGTTCGATCATACCAGCACTAATGCACCGGATCCCATCAGAACTCCGCAGCTAAGCGTGCTTGGGCGAGAGTAGTACTAGGATGGGTGACCTCCTGGGAAGTCCTCGTGTTGAACCCCTTTTTTGCGTGGCCGGAGAGCGTGCGCGCTTGAGGACATACCGGCACATTTTTGCCGAGAGGGATTTGACGGACCCAGGCACGACAGGTCGGGCCGACTCGCACGGCCCACAGCTTGGAAAGTCGGGCCGTACATCCGGTCCCACCGTCCGACCGGTCAGACAGTCCCACGAGGCGCCGGACTCGTGAAATTTTTTATGACGGCAGAACGAATGACAATGCGGTACGGCCCGCGGGTTGGCATGCGGTCAGACAGGTTGACCGACCGGGCCGGCCGGACATCGAAACCCGCGCTGGGGCATGCGGGCCCTGCAGCCTGTGAAGGATTTCACATCGGTGGTAATATTGTTGATGATTGCGTCTCACCTTTCGGGTTCGATCATACCAGCACTAATGCACCGGATCCCATCAGAACTCCTCAGTTAAGCGTGCTTGGGCGAGAGTAGTACTAGGATGGGTGACCTCCTGGGAAGTCCTCGTGTTGAACCCCTTTTTTGCGTGGCCGGAGAACGTGCTCGCTTGAGGACATCCCGGCACATTTTTGCCGAGAGGGATTTGGCGGACCCAGGCACGACAGGTCGGGCCGACTCGCACGGCCCACGGCCCTGAAAGTCGGGCCGTACATCCGGTCCCACGGTCCGACCGGTCAGGCAGTCCCACGAGGCGCCGGACTCGTGAAATTTTTTATCACGGCAGAACGAATGAAAATGCGGTACGGCCCGCGGGTAAGCATGCGTTCAGACCGGTTGACCGACCGGGCCGGCCGGACATCGAAACCCGCTCTGGTGCATGCGGGCCCTGCAGCCTGTGAAGGATTTCACATCGGTGGTAATATTGTTAATGATTGCGTCTCACCTTTCGGGTTCGATCATACCAGCACTAATGCACCGGATCCCATCAGAACTCCGAAGTTAAGCGTGCTTGGGCGAGAGTAGTACTGGGATGGGTGACCTCCTGGGAGGTCCTCATGTTGAACCCCTTTTTTGCGTGGCCGGAGAACGTGCTCGCTTGAGGACATCCCGGCACATTTTTGCCGAGAGGGATTTGGCGGACCCAGGCACGACAGGTCGGGCCGACTCGCACGGCCCACGGCCCTGAAACTCGGGCCGTACATCCGGTCCCACGGTCCGACCGGTCAGGCAGTCCCACGAGGCGCCGGACTCGTGAAATTTTTTATGACGGCAGAACGAATGAAAATGCGGTACGGTCCGCGGGTAGGCATGCGGTCAGACCGGTTGACCGACCGGGCCGGCCGGACATCGAAACCCGTGCTGGGGCATGCGGG
Organism: Inga oerstediana; assembly: GCA_963210345.1. Lineage (NCBI taxonomy): Eukaryota > Viridiplantae > Streptophyta > Magnoliopsida > Fabales > Fabaceae > Inga > Inga oerstediana. Next base: position 48,946,178 of record OY723410.1, on the reverse strand, counting down.
CCCTGCAGCCTGTGAAGGATTTCACATCGGTGGTAATATTGTTAATGATTGCGTCTCACCTTTCGGGTTCGATCATACCAGCACTAATGCACCGGATCCCATCAGAACTCCGCAGCTAAGCGTGCTTGGGCGAGAGTAGTACTAGGATGGGTGACCTCCTGGGAAGTCCTCGTGTTGAACCCCTTTTTTGCGTGGCCGGAGAGCGTGCGCGCTTGAGGACATACCGGCACATTTTTGCCGAGAGGGATTTGACGGACCCAGGCACGACAGGTCGGGCCGACTCGCACGGCCCACAGCTTGGAAAGTCGGGCCGTACATCCGGTCCCACCGTCCGACCGGTCAGACAGTCCCACGAGGCGCCGGACTCGTGAAATTTTTTATGACGGCAGAACGAATGACAATGCGGTACGGCCCGCGGGTTGGCATGCGGTCAGACCGGTTGACCGACCGGGCCGGCCGGACATCGAAACCCGCGCTGGGGCATGCGGGCCCTGCAGCCTGTGAAGGATTTCACATCGGTGGTAATATTGTTGATGATTGCGTCTCACCTTTCGGGTTCGATCATACCAGCACTAATGCACCGGATCCCATCAGAACTCCTCAGTTAAGCGTGCTTGGGCGAGAGTAGTACTAGGATGGGTGACCTCCTGGGAAGTCCTCGTGTTGAACCCCTTTTTTGCGTGGCCGGAGAACGTGCGCGCTTGAGGACATCCCGGCCCATTTTTGCCGGGAGGGATTTGGCGGACCCAGGCACGACAGGTCGGGCCGACTCGCACGTCCCACGGCCCTGAAAGTCGGGCCGTACATCCGGTCCCACGGTCCGACCGGTCAGGCAGTCCCACGAAGCGCCGGACTCGTGAAATTTTTTATGACGGCAGAAAGAATGAAAATGCGGTACGGCCCGCGGGTTGGCATGCGGTCAGACCGGTTGACCGACCGGGCCGGCCGGACATCGAAACCCGCGCTGGGGCAGGCGGGCCCTTAAGCCTGTGAAGGATTTCACATCGGTGGTAATATTGTTAATGATTGCGTCTCACCTTTCGGGTTCGATCATACCAGCACTAATGCACCGGATCCCATCAGAACTCCTCAGTTAAGCGTGCTTGGGCGAGAGTAGTACTAGGATGGGTGACCTCCTGGGAAGTCCTCGTGTTGAACCCCTTTTTTGCGTGGCCGGAGAACGTGCGCGCTTGAGGACATCCCGGCACATTTTTGCCGAGAGGGATTTGGCGGACCCAGGCACGACAGGTCGGGCCGACTCGCACGGCCCACGGCCCGGAAAGTTGGGCCGTACATCCGGTCCCACGGTCCGACCGGTCAGGCAGTCCCACGAGGCGCCGGACTCGTGAAATTTTTTATGACGGCAGACGAATGAAAATGCGGTACGGCCCGCGGGTAGGTATACGGTCAGACCGGTTGACCGACCGGGCCGGCCGGACATCGAAACCCGCGCTGGGGCATGCGGGCCCTGCTGCCTGTGAAGGATTTTACATCGATGGTAATATTGTTAATGATTGCGTCTCACCTTTCGGGTTCGATCATACCAGTACTAATGCACCGGATCCCATCAGAACTCCGCAGTTACGCGCGCTTGGGCGAGAGTAGTACTAGGATGGGTGACCTCCTGGGAAGTCCTCGTGTTGAACCCCTTTTTTGCGTGGCCGGAGAGCGTGCGCGCTTGAGGACATACCGGCACATTTTTGCCGAGAGGGATTTGACGGACCCAGGCACGACAGGTCGGGCCGACTCGCACGGCCCACAGCTTGGAAAGTCGGGCCGTACATCCGGTCCCACCGTCCGACCGGTCAGACAGTCCCACGAGGCGCCGGACTCGTGAAATTTTTTATGACGGCAGAACGAATGAAAATGCGGTACGGTCCGCGGGTAGGCATGCGGTCAGACCGGTTGACCGACCGGGCCGGCCGGACATCGAAACCCGTGCTGGGGCATGCGGGCCCTGCAGCCTGTGAAGGATTTCACATCGGTGGTAATATTGTTAATGATTGCGTCTCACCTTTCGGGTTCGATCATACCAGCACTAATGCACCGGATCCCATCAGAACTCCGCAGCTAAGCGTGCTTGGGCGAGAGTAGTACTAGGATGGGTGACCTCCTGGGAAGTCCTCGTGTTGAACCCCTTTTTTGCGTGGCCGGAGAGCGTGCGCGCTTGAGGACATACCGGCACATTTTTGCCGAGAGGGATTTGACGGACCCAGGCACGACAGGTCGGGCCGACTCGCACGGCCCACAGCTTGGAAAGTCGGGCCGTACATCCGGTCCCACCGTCCGACCGGTCAGACAGTCCCACGAGGCACCGGACTCGTGAAATTTTTTATGACGGCAGAACGAATGACAATGCGGTACGGCCCGCGGGTTGGCATGCGGTCAGACCGGTTGACCGACCGGGCCGGCCGGACATCGAAACCCGCGCTGGGGCATGCGGGCCCTGCAGCCTGTGAAGGATTTCACATCGGTGGTAATATTGTTGATGATTGCGTCTCACCTTTCGGGTTCGATCATACCAGCACTAATGCACCGGATCCCATCAGAACTCCTCAGTTAAGCGTGCTTGGGCGAGAGTAGTACTAGGATGGGTGACCTCCTGGGAAGTCCTCGTGTTGAACCCCTTTTTTGCGTGGCCGGAGAACGTGCTCGCTTGAGGACATCCCGGCACATTTTTGCCGAGAGGGATTTGGCGGACCCAGGCACGACAGGTCGGGCCGACTCGCACGGCCCACGGCCCTGAAACTCGGGCCGTACATCCGGTCCCACGGTCCGACCGGTCAGGCAGTCCCACGAGGCGCCGGACTCGTGAAATTTTTTATCACGGCAGAACGAATGAAAATGCGGTACGGCCCGCGGGTAAGCATGCGTTCAGACCGGTTGACCGACCGGGCCGGCCGGACATCGAAACCCGCTCTGGTGCATGCGGGCCCTGCAGCCTGTGAAGGATTTCACATCGGTGGTAATATTGTTAATGATTGCGTCTCACCTTTCGGGTTCGATCATACCAGCACTAATGCACCGGATCCCATCAGAACTCCGAAGTTAAGCGTGCTTGGGCGAGAGTAGTACTGGGATGGGTGACCTCCTGGGAAGTCCTCATGTTGAACCCCTTTTTTGCGTGGCCGGAGAACGTGCTCGCTTGAGGACATCCCGGCACATTTTTGCCGAGAGGGATTTGGCGGACCCAGGCACGACAGGTCGGGCCGACTCGCACGGCCCACGGCCCTGAAACTCGGGCCGTACATCCGGTCCCACGGTCCGACCGGTCAGGCAGTCCCACGAGGCGCCGGACTCGTGAAATTTTTTATGACGGCAGAACGAATGAAAATGCGGTACGGTCCGCGGGTAGGCATGCGGTCAGACCGGTTGACCGACCGGGCCGGCCGGACATCGAAACCCGTGCTGGGGCATGCGGGCCCTGCAGCCTGTGAAGGATTTCACATCGGTGGTAATATTGTTAATGATTGCGTCTCACCTTTCGGGTTCGATCATACCAGCACTAATGCACCGGATCCCATCAGAACTCCGCAGCTAAGCGTGCTTGGGCGAGAGTAGTACTAGGATGGGTGACCTCCTGGGAAGTCCTCGTGTTGAACCCCTTTTTTGCGTGGCCGGAGAGCGTGCGCGCTTGAGGACATACCGGCACATTTTTGCCGAGAGGGATTTGACGGACCCAGGCACGACAGGTCGGGCCGACTCGCACGGCCCACAGCTTGGAAAGTCGGGCCGTACATCCGGTCCCACCGTCCGACCGGTCAGACAGTCCCACGAGGCGCCGGACTCGTGAAATTTTTTATGACGGCAGAACGAATGACAATGCGGTACGGCCCGCGGGTTGGCATGCGGTCAGACAGGTTGACCGACCGGGCCGGCCGGACATCGAAACCCGCGCTGGGGCATGCGGGCCCTGCAGCCTGTGAAGGATTTCACATCGGTGGTAATATTGTTGATGATTGCGTCTCACCTTTCGGGTTCGATCATACCAGCACTAATGCACCGGATCCCATCAGAACTCCTCAGTTAAGCGTGCTTGGGCGAGAGTAGTACTAGGATGGGTGACCTCCTGGGAAGTCCTCGTGTTGAACCCCTTTTTTGCGTGGCCGGAGAACGTGCTCGCTTGAGGACATCCCGGCACATTTTTGCCGAGAGGGATTTGGCGGACCCAGGCACGACAGGTCGGGCCGACTCGCACGGCCCACGGCCCTGAAACTCGGGCCGTACATCCGGTCCCACGGTCCGACCGGTCAGGCAGTCCCACGAGGCGCCGGACTCGTGAAATTTTTTATGACGGCAGAACGAATGAAAATGCGGTACGGTCCGCGGGTAGGCATGCGGTCAGACCGGTTGACCGACCGGGCCGGCCGGACATCGAAACCCGTGCTGGGGCATGCGGGCCCTGCAGCCTGTGAAGGATTTCACATCGGTGGTAATATTGTTAATGATTGCGTCTCACCTTTCGGGTTCGATCATACCAGCACTAATGCACCGGATCCCATCAGAACTCCGCAGCTAAGCGTGCTTGGGCGAGAGTAGTACTAGGATGGGTGACCTCCTGGGAAGTCCTCGTGTTGAACCCCTTTTTTGCGTGGCCGGAGAGCGTGCGCGCTTGAGGACATACCGGCACATTTTTGCCGAGAGGGATTTGACGGACCCAGGCACGACAGGTCGGGCCGACTCGCACGGCCCACAGCTTGGAAAGTCGGGCCGTACATCCGGTCCCACCGTCCGACCGGTCAGACAGTCCCACGAGGCGCCGGACTCGTGAAATTTTTTATGACGGCAGAACGAATGACAATGCGGTACGGCCCGCGGGTTGGCATGCGGTCAGACCGGTTGACCGACCGGGCCGGCCGGACATCGAAACCCGCGCTGGGGCATGCGGGCCCTGCAGCCTGTGAAGGATTTCACATCGGTGGTAATATTGTTGATGATTGCGTCTCACCTTTCGGGTTCGATCATACCAGCACTAATGCACCGGATCCCATCAGAACTCCTCAGTTAAGCGTGCTTGGGCGAGAGTAGTACTAGGATGGGTGACCTCCTGGGAAGTCCTCGTGTTGAACCCCTTTTTTGCGTGGCCGGAGAACGTGCTCGCTTGAGGACATCCCGGCACATTTTTGCCGAGAGGGATTTGGCGGACCCAGGCACGACAGGTCGGGCCGACTCGCACGGCCCACGGCCCTGAAACTCGGGCCGTACATCCGGTCCCACGGTCCGACCGGTCAGGCAGTCCCACGAGGCGCCGGACTCGTGAAATTTTTTATGACGGCAGAACGAATGAAAATGCGGTACGGTCCGCGGGTAGGCATGCGGTCAGACCGGTTGACCGACCGGGCCGGCCGGACATCGAAACCCGTACTGGGGCATGCGGGCCCTGCAGCCTGTGAAGGATTTCACATCGGTGGTAATATTGTTAATGATTGCGTCTCACCTTTCGGGTTCGATCATACCAGCACTAATGCACCGGATCCCATCAGAACTCCGCAGCTAAGCGTGCTTGGGCGAGAGTAGTACTAGGATGGGTGACCTCCTGGGAAGTCCTCGTGTTGAACCCCTTTTTTGCGTGGCCGGAGAGCGTGCGCGCTTGAGGACATACCGGCACATTTTTGCCGAGAGGGATTTGACGGACCCAGGCACGACAGGTCGGGCCGACTCGCACGGCCCACAGCTTGGAAAGTCGGGCCGTACATCCGGTCCCACGGTCCGACCGGTCAGGCAGTCCCACGAGGCGCCGGACTCGTGAAATTTTTTATGACGGCAGAACGAATGAAAATGCGGTACGGTCCGCGGGTAGGCATGCGGTCAGACCGGTTGACCGACCGGGCCGGCCGGACATCGAAACCCGTGCTGGGGCATGCGGGCCCTGCAGCCTGTGAAGGATTTCACATCGGTGGTAATATTGTTAATGATTGCGTCTCACCTTTCGGGTTCGATCATACCAGCACTAATGCACCGGATCCCATCAGAACTCCGCAGCTAAGCGTGCTTGGGCGAGAGTAGTACTAGGATGGGTGACCTCCTGGGAAGTCCTCGTGTTGAACCCCTTTTTTGCGTGGCCGGAGAGCGTGCGCGCTTGAGGACATACCGGCACATTTTTGCCGAGAGGGATTTGACGGACCCAGGCACGACAGGTCGGGCCGACTCGCACGGCCCACAGCTTGGAAAGTCGGGCCGTACATCCGGTCCCACCGTCCGACCGGTCAGACAGTCCCACGAGGCGCCGGACTCGTGAAATTTTTTATGACGGCAGAACGAATGACAATGCGGTACGGCCCGCGGGTTGGCATGCGGTCAGACCGGTTGACCGACCGGGCCGGCCGGACATCGAAACCCGCGCTGGGGCATGCGGGCCCTGCAGCCTGTGAAGGATTTCACATCGGTGGTAATATTGTTGATGATTGCGTCTCACCTTTCGGGTTCGATCATACCAGCACTAATGCACCGGATCCCATCAGAACTCCTCAGTTAAGCGTGCTTGGGCGAGAGTAGTACTAGGATGGGTGACCTCCTGGGAAGTCCTCGTGTTGAACCCCTTTTTTGCGTGGCCGGAGAACGTGCGCGCTTGAGGACATCCCGGCCCATTTTTGCCGGGAGGGATTTGGCGGACCCAGGCACGACAGGTCGGGCCGACTCGCACGGCCCACGGCCCTGAAAGTCGGGCCGTACATCCGGTCCCACGGTCCGACCGGTCAGGCAGTCCCACGAAGCGCCGGACTCGTGAAATTTTTTATGACGGCAGAAAGAATGAAAATGCGGTACGGCCCGCGGGTTGGCATGCGGTCAGACCGGTTGACCGACCGGGCCGGCCGGACATCGAAACCCGCGCTGGGGCAGGCGGGCCCTTAAGCCTGTGAAGGATTTCACATCGGTGGTAATATTGTTAATGATTGCGTCTCACCTTTCGGGTTCGATCATACCAGCACTAATGCACCGGATCCCATCAGAACTCCTCAGTTAAGCGTGCTTGGGCGAGAGTAGTACTAGGATGGGTGACCTCCTGGGAAGTCCTCGTGTTGAACCCCTTTTTTGCGTGGCCGGAGAACGTGCGCGCTTGAGGACATCCCGGCACATTTTTGCCGAGAGGGATTTGGCGGACCCAGGCACGACAGGTCGGGCCGACTCGCACGGCCCACGGCCCGGAAAGTTGGGCCGTACATCCGGTCCCACGGTCCGACCGGTCAGGCAGTCCCACGAGGCGCCGGACTCGTGAAATTTTTTATGACGGCAGACGAATGAAAATGCGGTACGGCCCGCGGGTAGGTATACGGTCAGACCGGTTGACCGACCGGGCCGGCCGGACATCGAAACCCGCGCTGGGGCATGCGGGCCCTGCTGCCTGTGAAGGATTTTACATCGATGGTAATATTGTTAATGATTGCGTCTCACCTTTCGGGTTCGATCATACCAGTACTAATGCACCGGATCCCATCAGAACTCCGCAGTTACGCGCGCTTGGGCGAGAGTAGTACTAGGATGGGTGACCTCCTGGGAAGTCCTCGTGTTGAACCCCTTTTTTGCGTGGCCGGAGAGCGTGCGCGCTTGAGGACATACCGGCACATTTTTGCCGAGAGGGATTTGACGGACCCAGGCACGACAGGTCGGGCCGACTCGCACGGCCCACAGCTTGGAAAGTCGGGCCGTACATCCGGTCCCACCGTCCGACCGGTCAGACAGTCCCACGAGGCGCCGGACTCGTGAAATTTTTTATGACGGCAGAACGAATGAAAATGCGGTACGGTCCGCGGGTAGGCATGCGGTCAGACCGGTTGACCGACCGGGCCGGCCGGACATCGAAACCCGTGCTGGGGCATGCGGGCCCTGCAGCCTGTGAAGGATTTCACATCGGTGGTAATATTGTTAATGATTGCGTCTCACCTTTCGGGTTCGATCATACCAGCACTAATGCACCGGATCCCATCAGAACTCCGCAGCTAAGCGTGCTTGGGCGAGAGTAGTACTAGGATGGGTGACCTCCTGGGAAGTCCTCGTGTTGAACCCCTTTTTTGCGTGGCCGGAGAGCGTGCGCGCTTGAGGACATACCGGCACATTTTTGCCGAGAGGGATTTGACGGACCCAGGCACGACAGGTCGGGCCGACTCGCACGGCCCACAGCTTGGAAAGTCGGGCCGTACATCCGGTCCCACCGTCCGACCGGTCAGACAGTCCCACGAGGCGCCGGACTCGTGAAATTTTTTATGACGGCAGAACGAATGACAATGCGGTACGGCCCGCGGGTTGGCATGCGGTCAGACCGGTTGACCGACCGGGCCGGCCGGACATCGAAACCCGCGCTGGGGCATGCGGGCCCTGCAGCCTGTGAAGGATTTCACATCGGTGGTAATATTGTTGATGATTGCGTCTCACCTTTCGGGTTCGATCATACCAGCACTAATGCACCGGATCCCATCAGAACTCCTCAGTTAAGCGTGCTTGGGCGAGAGTAGTACTAGGATGGGTGACCTCCTGGGAAGTCCTCGTGTTGAACCCCTTTTTTGCGTGGCCGGAGAACGTGCGCGCTTGAGGACATCCCGGCCCATTTTTGCCGGGAGGGATTTGGCGGACCCAGGCACGACAGGTCGGGCCGACTCGCACGGCCCACGGCCCTGAAACTCGGGCCGTACATCCGGTCCCACGGTCCGACCGGTCAGGCAGTCCCACGAGGCGCCGGACTCGTGAAATTTTTTATGACGGCAGAACGAATGAAAATGCGGTACGGTCCGCGGGTAGGCATGCGGTCAGACCGGTTGACCGACCGGGCCGGCCGGACATCGAAACCCGTGCTGGGGCATGCGGGCCCTGCAGCCTGTGAAGGATTTCACATCGGTGGTAATATTGTTAATGATTGCGTCTCACCTTTCGGGTTCGATCATACCAGCACTAATGCACCGGATCCCATCAGAACTCCGCAGCTAAGCGTGCTTGGGCGAGAGTAGTACTAGGATGGGTGACCTCCTGGGAAGTCCTCGTGTTGAACCCCTTTTTTGCGTGGCCGGAGAGCGTGCGCGCTTGAGGACATACCGGCACATTTTTGCCGAGAGGGATTTGACGGACCCAGGCACGACAGGTCGGGCCGACTCGCACGGCCCACAGCTTGGAAAGTCGGGCCGTACATCCGGTCCCACCGTCCGACCGGTCAGACAGTCCCACGAGGCGCCGGACTCGTGAAATTTTTTATGACGGCAGAACGAATGAAAATGCGGTACGGTCCGCGGGTAGGCATGCGGTCAGACCGGTTGACCGACCGGGCCGGCCGGACATCGAAACTCGTGCTGGGGCATGCGGGCCCTGCAGCCTGTGAAGGATTTCACATCGGTGGTAATATTGTTAATGATTGCGTCTCACCTTTCGGGTTCGATCATACCAGCACTAATGCACCGGATCCCATCAGAACTCCGCAGCTAAGCGTGCTTGGGCGAGAGTAGTACTAGGATGGGTAACCTCCTGGGAAGTCCTCGTGTTGAACCCCTTTTTTGCGTGGCCGGAGAGCGTGCGCGCTTGAGGACATACCGGCACATTTTTGCCGAGAGGGATTTGACGGACCCAGGCACGACAGGTCGGGCCGACTCGCACGGCCCACAGCTTGGAAAGTCGGGCCGTACATCCGGTCCCACCGTCCGACCGGTCAGACAGTCCCACGAGGCGCCGGACTCGTGAAATTTTTTATGACGGCAGAACGAATGACAATGCGGTACGGCCCAAGGGGTGGCATGCGGTCAGACCGGTTGACCGACCGGGCCGACCGGACATCGAAACCCGCGCTGGGGCATGCGGGCCCTGCAGCCTGTGAAGGATTTCACATCGGTGGTAATATTGTTGATGATTGCGTCTCACCTTTCGGGTTCGATCATACCAGCACTAATGCACCGGATCCCATCAGAACTCCTCAGTTAAGCGTGCTTGGGCGAGAGTAGTACTAGGATGGGTGACCTCCTGGGAAGTCCTCGTGTTGAACCCCTTTTTTGCGTGGCCGGAGAACGTGCGCGCTTGAGGACATCCCGGCCCATTTTTGCCGGGAGGGATTTGGCGGACCCAGGCACGACAGGTCGGGCCGACTCGCACGGCCCACGGCCCTGAAAGTCGGGCCGTACATCCGGTCCCACGGTCCGACCGGTCAGGCAGTCCCACGAAGCGCCGGACTCGTGAAATTTTTTATGACGGCAGAAAGAATGAAAATGCGGTACGGCCCGCGGGTTGGCATGCGGTCAGACCGGTTGACCGACCGGGCCGGCCGGACATCGAAACCCGCGCTGGGGCAGGCGGGCCCTGCAGCCTGTGAAGGATTTCACATCGGTGGTAATATTGTTAATGATTGCGTCTCACCTTTCGGGTTCGATCATACCAGCACTAATGCACCGGATCCCATCAGAACTCCTCAGTTAAGCGTGCTTGGGCGAGAGTAGTACTAGGATGGGTGACATCCTGGGAAGTCCTCGTGTTGAACCCCTTTTTTGCGTGGCCGGAGAACGTGCGCGCTTGAGGACATCCCGGCACATTTTTGCCGAGAGGGATTTGGCGGACCCAGGCACGACAGGTCGGGCCGACTCGCACGGCCCACGGCCCGGAAAGTCGGGCCGTACATCCGGTCCCACGGTCCGACCGGTCAGGCAGTCCCACGAGGCGCCGGACTCGTGAAATTTTTTATGACGGCAGACGAATGAAAATGCGGTACGGCCCGCGGGTAGGTATACGGTCAGACCGGTTGACCGACCGGGCCGGCCGGACATCGAAACCCGCGCTGGGGCATGCGGGCCCTGCTGCCTGTGAAGGATTTTACATCGATGGTAATATTGTTAATGATTGCGTCTCACCTTTCGGGTTCGATCATACCAGTACTAATGCACCGGATCCCATCAGAACTCCGCAGTTACGCGCGCTTGGGCGAGAGTAGTACTAGGATGGGTGACCTCCTGGGAAGTCCTCGTGTTGAACCCCTTTTTTGCGTGGCCGGAGAACGTGCGCGCTTGAGGACATCCCGGCACATTTTTGTCGAGAGGGATTTGGCGGACCCAGGCACGACAGGTCGGGCCGACTCGCACGGCCCACAGCCCGGAAAGTCTGGCCGTACATCGGGTCCCACGGTCCGACCGGTCAGGCAGTCCCACGAGGCGCCGGACTCGTGAAATTTTTTATGACGGCAGAACGAATGACAATGCGGTACGGCCCGCGGGTAAGCATGCGGTCAGACCGGTTGACCGACCGGGCCGGCCGGACATCGAAACCCGCGCTGGGGCATGCGGGCCCTGCAGCCTGTGAAGGATTTCACATCGGTGGTAATATTGTTAATGATTGCGTCTCACCTTTCGGGTTCGATCATACCAGCACTAATGCACTGGATCCCATCAGAACGCCGCAGTTAAGCGTGCTTGGGCGAGAGTAGTACTAGGATGGGTGACCTCCTGGGAAGTCCTCGTGTTGAACCCCTTTTTTGCGTGGCCGGAGAACGTGCTCGCTTGAGGACATCCCGGCACATTTTTGCCGAGAGGGATTTGGCGGACCCAGGCACGACAGGTCGGGCCGACTCGCACGGCCCACGGCCCTGAAACTCGGGCCGTACATCCGGTCCCACGGTCCGACCGGTCAGGCAGTCCCACGAGGCGCCGGACTCGTGAAATTTTTTATGACGGCAGAACGAATGAAAATGCGGTACGGTCCGCGGGTAGGCATGCGGTCAGACCGGTTGACCGACCGGGCCGGCCGGACATCGAAACCCGTGCTGGGGCATGCGGGCCCTGCAGCCTGTGAAGGATTTCACATCGGTGGTAATATTGTTAATGATTGCGTCTCACCTTTCGGGTTCGATCATACCAGCACTAATGCACCGGATCCCATCAGAACTCCGCAGCTAAGCGTGCTTGGGCGAGAGTAGTACTAGGATGGGTGACCTCCTGGGAAGTCCTCGTGTTGAACCCCTTTTTTGCGTGGCCGGAGAGCGTGCGCGCTTGAGGACATACCGGCACATTTTTGCCGAGAGGGATTTGACGGACCCAGGCACGACAGGTCGGGCCGACTCGCACGGCCCACAGCTTGGAAAGTCGGGCCGTACATCCGGTCCCACCGTCCGACCGGTCAGACAGTCCCACGAGGCGCCGGACTCGTGAAATTTTTTATGACGGCAGAACGAATGACAATGCGGTACGGCCCGCGGGTTGGCATGCGGTCAGACCGGTTGACCGACCGGGCCGGCCGGACATCGAAACCCGCGCTGGGGCATGCGGGCCCTGCAGCCTGTGAAGGATTTCACATCGGTGGTAATATTGTTGATGATTGCGTCTCACCTTTCGGGTTCGATCATACCAGCACTAATGCACCGGATCCCATCAGAACTCCTCAGTTAAGCGTGCTTGGGCGAGAGTAGTACTAGGATGGGTGACCTCCTGGGAAGTCCTCGTGTTGAACCCCTTTTTTGCGTGGCCGGAGAACGTGCGCGCTTGAGGACATCCCGCCACATTTTTGCCGAGAGGGATTTGGCGGACCCAGGCACGACAGGTCGGGCCGACTCGCACGGCCCACGGCCCTGAAAGTCGGGCCGTACATCCGGTCCCACGGTCCGACCGGTCAGGCAGTCCCACGAGGCGCCGGACTCGTGAAATTTTTTATCACGGCAGAACGAATGAAAATGCGGTACGGCCCGCGGGTAAGCATGCGTTCAGACCGGTTGACCGACCGGGCCGGCCGGACATCGAAACCCGCTCTGGTGCATGCGGGCCCTGCAGCCTGTGAAGGATTTCACATCGGTGGTAATATTGTTAATGATTGCGTCTCACCTTTCGGGTTCGATCATACCAGCACTAATGCACCGGATCCCATCAGAACTCCGAAGTTAAGCGTGCTTGGGCGAGAGTAGTACTGGGATGGGTGACCTCCTGGGAAGTCCACATGTTGAACCCCTTTTTTGCGTGGCCGGAGAACGTGCTCGCTTGAGGACATCCCGGCACATTTTTGCCGAGAGGGATTTGGCGGACCCAGGCACGACAGGTCGGGCCGACTCGCACGGCCCACGGCCCTGAAACTCGGGCCGTACATCCGGTCCCACGGTCCGACCGGTCAGGCAGTCCCACGAGGCGCCGGACTCGTGAAATTTTTTATGACGGCAGAACGAATGAAAATGCGGTACGGTCCGCGGGTAGGCATGCGGTCAGACCGGTTGACCGACCGGGCCGGCCGGACATCGAAACTCGTGCTGGGGCATGCGGGCCCTGCAGCCTGTGAAGGATTTCACATCGGTGGTAATATTGTTAATGATTGCGTCTCACCTTTCGGGTTCGATCATACCAGCACTAATGCACCGGATCCCATCAGAACTCCGAAGTTAAGCGTGCTTGGGCGAGAGTAGTACTGGGATGGGTGACCTCCTGGGAAGTCCACATGTTGAACCCCTTTTTTGCGTGGCCGGAGAACGTGCTCGCTTGAGGACATCCCGGCACATTTTTGCCGAGAGGGATTTGGCGGACCCAGGCACGACAGGTCGGGCCGACTCGCACGGCCCACGGCCCTGAAACTCGGGCCGTACATCCGGTCCCACGGTCCGACCGGTCAGGCAGTCCCACGAGGCGCCGGACTCGTGAAATTTTTTATGACGGCAGAACGAATGAAAATGCGGTACGGTCCGCGGGTAGGCATGCGGTCAGACCGGTTGACCGACCGGGCCGGCCGGACATCGAAACTCGTGCTGGGGCATGCGGGCCCTGCAGCCTGTGAAGGATTTCACATCGGTGGTAATATTGTTAATGATTGCGTCTCACCTTTCGGGTTCGATCATACCAGCACTAATGCACCGGATCCCATCAGAACTCCGCAGCTAAGCGTGCTTGGGCGAGAGTAGTACTAGGATGGGTAACCTCCTGGGAAGTCCTCGTGTTGAACCCCTTTTTTGCGTGGCCGGAGAGCGTGCGCGCTTGAGGACATACCGGCACATTTTTGCCGAGAGGGATTTGACGGACCCAGGCACGACAGGTCGGGCCGACTCGCACGGCCCACAGCTTGGAAAGTCGGGCCGTACATCCGGTCCCACCGTCCGACCGGTCAGACAGTCCCACGAGGCGCCGGACTCGTGAAATTTTTTATGACGGCAGAACGAATGACAATGCGGTACGGCCCGCGGGGTGGCATGCGGTCAGACCGGTTGACCGACCGGGCCGGCCGGACATCGAAACCCGCGCTGGGGCATGCGGGCCCTGCAGCCTGTGAAGGATTTCACATCGGTGGTAATATTGTTGATGATTGCGTCTCACCTTTCGGGTTCGATCATACCAGCACTAATGCACCGGATCCCATCAGAACTCCTCAGTTAAGCGTGCTTGGGCGAGAGTAGTACTAGGATGGGTGACCTCCTGGGAAGTCCTCGTGTTGAACCCCTTTTTTGCGTGGCCGGAGAACGTGCGCGCTTGAGGACATCCCGGCCCATTTTTGCCGGGAGGGATTTGGCGGACCCAGGCACGACAGGTCGGGCCGACTCGCACGGCCCACGGCCCTGAAAGTCGGGCCGTACATCCGGTCCCACGGTCCGACCGGTCAGGCAGTCCCACGAAGCGCCGGACTCGTGAAATTTTTTATGACGGCAGAAAGAATGAAAATGCGGTACGGCCCGCGGGTTGGCATGCGGTCAGACCGGTTGACCGACCGGGCCGGCCGGACATCGAAACCCGCGCTGGGGCAGGCGGGCCCTGCAGCCTGTGAAGGATTTCACATCGGTGGTAATATTGTTAATGATTGCGTCTCACCTTTCGGGTTCGATCATACCAGCACTAATGCACCGGATCCCATCAGAACTCCTCAGTTAAGCGTGCTTGGGCGAGAGTAGTACTAGGATGGGTGACCTCCTGGGAAGTCCTCGTGTTGAACCCCTTTTTTGCGTGGCCGGAGAACGTGCGCGCTTGAGGACATCCCGGCACATTTTTGCCGAGAGGGATTTGGCGGACCCAGGCACGACAGGTCGGGCCGACTCGCACGGCCCACGGCCCGGAAAGTCGGGCCGTACATCCGGTCCCACGGTCCGACCGGTCAGGCAGTCCCACGAGGCGCCGGACTCGTGAAATTTTTTATGACGGCAGACGAATGAAAATGCGGTACGGCCCGCGGGTAGGTATACGGTCAGACCGGTTGACCGACCGGGCCGGCCGGACATCGAAACCCGCGCTGGGGCATGCGGGCCCTGCTGCCTGTGAAGGATTTTACATCGATGGTAATATTGTTAATGATTGCGTCTCACCTTTCGGGTTCGATCATACCAGTACTAATGCACCGGATCCCATCAGAACTCCGCAGTTACGCGCGCTTGGGCGAGAGTAGTACTAGGATGGGTGACCTCCTGGGAAGTCCTCGTGTTGAACCCCTTTTTTGCGTGGCCGGAGAACGTGCGCGCTTGAGGACATCCCGGCACATTTTTGTCGAGAGGGATTTGGCGGACCCAGGCACGACAGGTCGGGCCGACTCGCACGGCCCACAGCCCGGAAAGTCTGGTCGTACATCGGGTCCCACGGTCCGACCGGTCAGGCAGTCCCACGAGGCGCCGGACTCGTGAAATTTTTTATGACGGCAGAACGAATGACAATGCGGTACGGCCCGCGGGTAAGCATGCGGTCAGACCGGTTGACCGACCGGGCCGGCCGGACATCGAAACCCGCGCTGGGGCATGCGGGCCCTGCAGCCTGTGAAGGATTTCACATCGGTGGTAATATTGTTAATGATTGCGTCTCACCTTTCGGGTTCGATCATACCAGCACTAATGCACCGGATCCCATCAGAACTCCGCAGCTAAGCGTGCTTGGGCGAGAGTAGTACTAGGATGGGTGACCTCCTGGGAAGTCCTCGTGTTGAACCCCTTTTTTGCGTGGCCGGAGAGCGTGCGCGCTTGAGGACATACCGGCACATTTCTGCCGAGAGGGATTTGACGGACCCAGGCACGACAGGTCGGGCCGACTCGCACGGCCCACAGCTTGGAAAGTCGGGCCGTACATCCGGTCCCACCGTCCGACCGGTCAGACAGTCCCACGAGGCGCCGGACTCGTGAAATTTTTTATGACGGCAGAACGAATGACAATGCGGTACGGCCCGCGGGTTGGCATGCGGTCAGACCGGTTGACCGACCGGGCCGGCCGGACATCGAAACCCGCGCTGGGGCATGCGGGCCCTGCAGCCTGTGAAGGATTTCACATCGGTGGTAATATTGTTGATGATTGCGTCTCACCTTTCGGGTTCGATCATACCAGCACTAATGCACCGGATCCCATCAGAACTCCTCAGTTAAGCGTGCTTGGGCGAGAGTAGTACTAGGATGGGTGACCTCCTGGGAAGTCCTCGTGTTGAACCCCTTTTTTGCGTGGCCGGAGAACGTGCACGCTTGAGGACATCCCGGCCCATTTTTGCCGGGAGGGATTTGGCGAACCCAGGCACGACAGGTCGGGCCGACCCGCACGGCCCACGGCCCTGAAAGTCGGGCCGTACATCCGGTCCCACGGTCCGACCGGTCAGGCAGTCCCACGAAGCGCCGGACTCGTGAAATTTTTTATGACGGCAGAAAGAATGAAAATGCGGTACGGCCCGCGGGTTGGCATGCGGTCAGACCGGTTGACCGACCGGGCCGGCCGGACATCGAAACCCGCGCTGGGGCAGGCGGGCCCTGCAGCCTGTGAAGGATTTCACATCGGTGGTAATATTGTTAATGATTGCGTCTCACCTTTCGGGTTCGATCATACCAGCACTAATGCACCGGATCCCATCAGAACTCCTCAGTTAAGCGTGCTTGGGCGAGAGTAGTACTAGGATGGGTGACCTCCTGGGAAGTCCTCGTGTTGAACCCCTTTTTTGCGTGGCCGGAGAACGTGCGCGCTTGAGGACATCCCGGCACATTTTTGCCGAGAGGGATTTGGCGGACCCAGGCACGACAGGTCGGGCCGACTCGCACGGCCCACGGCCCGGAAAGTCGGGCCGTACATCCGGTCCCACGATCCGACCGGTCAGGCAGTCCCACGAGGCGCCGGACTCGTGAAATTTTATATGACGGCAGAATGAATGAAAATGCGGTACGGCCCGCGGGTAGGTATACGGTCAGATCGGTTGACCGACCGGGCCGGCCGGACATCGAAACCCGCGCTGGGGCATGCGGGCCCTGCTGCCTGTGAAGGATTTTACATCGATGGTAATATTGTTAATGATTGCGTCTCACCTTTCGGGTTCGATCATACCAGTACTAATGCACCGGATCCCATCAGAACTCCGCAGTTACGCGCGCTTGGGCGAGAGTAGTACTAGGATGGGTGACCTCCTGGGAAGTCCTCCTGTTGAACCCCTTTTTTTGCGTGGCCGGAGAACGTGCGCGCTTGAGGACATCCCGGCCCATTTTTGCCGGGAGGGATTTGGCGGACCCAGGCACGACAGGTCGGGCCGACTCGCACGGCCCACGGCCCTGAAAGTCGGGCCGTACATCCGGTCCCACGGTCCGACCGGTCAGGCAGTCCCACGAGGCGCCGGACTCGTGAAATTTTTTATGACGGCAGAACGAATGAATATGCGGTACGGCCCACGGGTAGGCATGCGGTCAGACCGGCTGACCGACCGGGCCGGCCGGACATCGAAACCCGCGCTGGGGCATGCGGGCCCTGCAGCCTGTGAAGGATTTCACATCGGTGGTAATATTGTTAATGATTGCGTCTCACCTTTCGGGTTCGATCATACCAGCACTAATGCACCGGATCCCATCAGAACTCCGAAGTTAAGCGTGCTTGGGCGAGAGTAGTACTGGGATGGGTGACCTCCTGGGAAGTCCTCGTGTTGAACCCCTTTTTTGCGTGGCCGGAGAACGTGCTCGCTTGAGGACATCCCGGCACATTTTTGCCGAGAGGGATTTGGCGGACCCAGGCACGACAGGTCGGGCCGACTCGCACGGCCCACGGCCCGGAAAGTCGGGCCGTACATCCGGTCCCACGATCCGACCGGTCAGGCAGTCCCACGAGGCGCCGGACTCGTGAAATTTTTTATGACGGCAGAACGAATGACAATGCGGTACGGCCCGCGGGTAAGCATGCGGTCAGACCGGGTGACCGACCGGGCCGGCCGGACATCGAAACCCGCGCTGGGCCATGCGGGCCCTGCAGCCTGTGAAGGAATTCACATCGGTGGTAATATTGTTGATGATTGCGTCTCACCTTTCGGGTTCGATCATACCAGCACTAATGCACCGGATCCCATCAGAACTCCTCAGTTAAGCGTGCTTGGGCGAGAGTAGTACTAGGATGGGTGACCTCCTGGGAAGTCCTCGTGTTGAACCCCTTTTTTGCGTGGCCGGAGAACGTGCGCGCTTGAGGACATCCCGGCACATTTTTGCCGAGAGGGATTTGGCGGACCCAGGCACGACAGGTCGGGCCGACTCGCACGGCCCACGGCCCTGAAAGTCGGGCCGTACATCCGGTCCCACGGTCCGACCGGTCAGGCAGTCCCACGAGGCGCCGGACTCGTGAAATTTTTTATCACGGCAGAACGAATGAAAATGCGGTACGGCCCGCTGGTAAGCATGCGTTCAGACCGGGTGACCGACCGGGCCGGCCGGACATCGAAACCCGCTCTGGTGCATGCGGGCCCTGCAGCCTGTGAAGGATTTCACATCGGTGGTAATATTGTTAATGATTGCGTCTCACCTTTCGGGTTCGATCATACCAGCACAAATGCACCGGATCCCATCAGAACTCCGCAGCTAAGCGTGCTTGGGCGAGAGTAGTACTAGGATGGGTGACCTCCTGGGAAGTCCTCGTGTTGAACCCCTTTTTTGCGTGGCCGGAGAACGTGCGCGCTTGAGGACATCCCGGCACATTTTTGCCGAGAGGGATTTGGCGGACCCAGGCACGACAGGTCGGGCCGACTCGCACGGCCCACGGCCCGGAAAGTCGGGCCGTACATCCGGTCTCACGGTCCGACCGGTCAGGCAGTCCCACGAGGCGCCGGACTCGTGAAATTTTTTATGACGGCAGAACGAATGAAAATGCGGTACGGCCCGCGGGTAGGTATACGGTCAGACCGGTTGACCGACCGGGCCGGCCGGACATCGAAACCCGCGCTGGGGCATGCGGGCCCTGCTGCCTGTGAAGGATTTCACATCGATGGTAATATTGTTAATGATTGCGTCTCACCTTTCGGGTTCGATCATACCAGTACTAATGCACCGGATCCCATCAGAACTCCGCAGTTACGCGCGCTTGGGCGAGAGTAGTACTAGGATGGGTGACCTCCTGGGAAGTCCTCGTGTTGAACCCCTTTTTTGCGTGGCCGGAGAACGTGCGCGCTTGAGGACATCCCGGCACATTTTTGTCGAGAGGGATTTGGCGGACCCAGGCACGACAGGTCAGGCCGACTCGCACGGCCCACAGCCCGGAAAGTCTGGCCGTACATCGGGTCCCACGGTCCGACCGGTCAGGCAGTCCCACGAGGCGCCGGACTCGTGAAATTTTTTATGACGCAGAACGAATGAAAATGCGGTACGGTCCTCGGGAAGGCATGCGGTCAGACCGGTTGACCGACCGGGCCGGCCGGACATCGAAACCCGCGCTGGGGCATGCGGGCCCTGCAGCCTGTGAAGGATTTCACATTGGTGGTAATATTGTTAATGATTGCGTCTCACCTTTCGGGTTCGATCATACCAGCACTAATGCACCGGATCCCATCAGAACTCCGCAGCTAAGCGTGCTTGGGCGAGAGTAGTACTAGGATGGGTGACCTCCTGGGAAGTCCTCGTGTTGAACCCCTTTTTTGCGTGGCCGGAGAGCGTGCGCGCTTGAGGACATACCGGCACATTTTTGCCGAGAGGGATTTGACGGACCCAGGCACGACAGGTCGGGCCGACTCGCACGGCCCACAGCTTGGAAAGTCGGGCCGTACATCCGGTCCCACTGTCCGACCGGTCAGACAGTCCCACGAGGCGCCGGACTCGTGAAATTTTTTATGACGGCAGAACGAATGACAATGCGGTACGGCCCGCGGGTTGGCATGCGGTCAGACCGGTTGACCGACCGGGCCGGCCGGCCATCGAAACCCGCGCTGGGGCATGCGGGCCCTGCAGCCTGTGAAGGATTTCACATTGGTGGTAATATTGTTGATGATTGCGTCTCACCTTTCGGGTTCGATCATACCCGCACTAATGCACCGGATCCCATCAGAACTCCTCAGTTAAGCGTGCTTGGGCGAGAGTAGTACTAGGATGGGTGACCTCCTGGGAAGTCCTCGTGTTGAACCCCTTTTTTGCGTGGCCGGAGAACGTGCGCGCTTGAGGACATCCCGCCACATTTTTGCCGAGAGGGATTTGGCGGACCCAGGCACGACAGGTCGGGCTGACTCGCACGGCCCACGGCCCTGAAAGTCGGGCCGTACATCCGGTCCCACGGTCCGACCGGTCAGGCAGTCCCACGAGGCGCCGGACTCGTGAAATTTTTTATCACGGCAGAACGAATGAAAATGCGGTACGGCCCGCGGGTAAGCATGCGGTCAGACTGGTTGACCGACCGGGCCGGCCGGACATCGAAACCCGCTCTGGTGCATGCGGGCCCTGCAGCCTGTGAAGGATTTCCCATCGGTGGTAATATTGTTAATGATTGCGTCTCACCTTTCGGGTTCGATCATACCAGCACAAATGCACTGGATCCCATCAGAACGCCGCAGTTAAGCGTGCTTGGGCGAGAGTAGTACTAGGATGGGTGACCTCCTGGGAAGTCCTCGTGTTGAACCCCTTTTTTGCGTGGCCGGAGAACGTGCGCGCTTGAGGACATCCCGGCCCAATTTTGCCGGGAGGGATTTGGCGGACCCAGGCACGACAGGTCGGGCCGACTCGCACGGCCCACGGCCCTGAAAGTCGGGCCGTACATCCGGTCCCACGGTCCGACCGGTCAGGCAGTCCCACGAGGCGCCGGACTCGTGAAATTTTTTATGACGGCAGAACGAATGAAAATGCGGTACGGCCCGCGGGTTGGCATGCGGTCAGACCGGTTGACCGACCGGGCCGGCCGGACATCGAAACCCGCGCTGGGGCAGGCGGGCCCTTCAGCCTGTGAAGGATTTCACATCGGTGGTAATATTGTTAATGATTGCGTCTCACCTTTCGGGTTCGATCATACCAGCACTAATGCACTGGATCCCATCAGAACGCCGCAGTTAAGCGTGCTTGGGCGAGAGTAGTACTAGGATGGGTGACCTCCTGGGAAGTCCTCGTGTTGAACGCCTTTTTTGCGTGGCCGGAGAACGTGCTCGCTTGAGGACATCCCGGCACATTTTTGCCGAGAGGGATTTGGCGGACCCAGGCACGACAGGTCGGGCCGACTAGCACGGCCCACGGCCCTGAAACTCGGGCCGTACATCCGGTCCCACGGTCCGACCGGTCAGGCAGTCCCACGAGGCGCCGGACTCGTGAAATTTTTTATGACGGCAGAACGAATGAAAATGCGGTACGGTCCGCGGGTAGGCATGCGGTCAGACCGGTTGACCGACCGGGCCGGCCGGACATCGAAACCCGTGCTGGGGCATGCGGGCCCTGCAGCCTGTGAAGGATTTCACATCGGTGGTAATATTGTTAATGATTGCGTCTCACCTTTCGGGTTCGATCATACCAGCACTAATGCACCGGATCCCATCAGAACTCCGCAGCTAAGCGTGCTTGGGCGAGAGTAGTACTAGGATGGGTGACCTCCTGGGAAGTCCTCGTGTTGAACCCCTTTTTTGCGTGGCCGGAGAGCGTGCGCGCTTGAGGACATACCGGCACATTTTTGCCGAGAGGGATTTGACGGACCCAGGCACGACAGGTCGGGCCGACTCGCACGGCCCACAGCTTGGAAAGTCGGGCCGTACATCCGGTCCCACACCGTCCGACCGGTCAGACAGTCCCACGAGGCGCCGGACTCGTGAAATTTTTTATGACGGCAGAACGAATGACAATGCGGTACGGCCCGCGGGTTGGCATGCGGTCAGACCGGTTGACCGACCGGGCCGGCCGGACATCGAAACCCGCGCTGGGGCATGCGGGCCCTGCAGCCTGTGAAGGATTTCACATCGGTGGTAATATTGTTGATGATTGCGTCTCACCTTTCGGGTTCGATCATACCAGCACTAATGCACCGGATCCCATCAGAACTCCTCAGTTAAGCGTGCTTGGGCGAGAGTAGTACTAGGATGGGTGACCTCCTGGGAAGTCCTCGTGTTGAACCCCTTTTTTGCGTGGCCGGAGAACGTGCGCGCTTGAGGACATCCCGGCCCATTTTTGCCGGGAGGGATTTGGCGGACCCAGGCACGACAGGTCGGGCCGACTCGCACGGCCCACGGCCCTGAAAGTCGGGCCGTACATCCGGTCCCACGGTCCGACCGGTCAGGCAGTCCCACGAAGCGCCGGACTCGTGAAATTTTTTATGACGGCAGAAAGAATGAAAATGCGGTACGGCCCGCGGGTTGGCATGCGGTCAGACCGGTTGACCGACCGGGCCGGCCGGACATCGAAACCCGCGCTGGGGCAGGCGGGCCCTGCAGCCTGTGAAGGATTTCACATCGGTGGTAATATTGTTAATGATTGCGTCTCACCTTTCGGGTTCGATCATACCAGCACTAATGCACCGGATCCCATCAGAACTCCTCAGTTAAGCGTGCTTGGGCGAGAGTAGTACTAGGATGGGTGACCTCCTGGGAAGTCCTCGTGTTGAACCCCTTTTTTGCGTGGCCGGAGAACGTGCGCGCTTGAGGACATCCCGGCATATTTTTGCCGAGAGGGATTTGGCGGACCCAGGCACGACAGGTCGGGCCGACTCGCACGGCCCACGGCCCGGAAAGTCGGGCCGTACATCCGGTCCCACGGTCCGACCGGTCAGGCAGTCCCACGAAGCGCCGGACTCGTGAAATTTTTTATGACGGCAGAACGAATGAAAATGCGGTACGGCCCGCGGGTAGGTATACGGTCAGACCGGTTGACCGACCGGGCCGGCCGGACATCGAAACCCGCGCTGGGGCATGCGGGCCCTGCAGCCTGTGAAGGATTTCACATCGGTGGTAATATTTTTAATGATTGCGTCTCACCTTTCCGGTTCGATCATACCAGTACTAATGCACCGGATCCCATCAGAACTCCGCAGTTAAGCGTGCTTGGGCGAGAGTAGTACTAGGATGGGTGACCTCCTGGGAAGTTCTCGTGTTGAACCCCTTTTTTGCGTGGCCGGAGAGCATGAGCGCTTGAGGACATCCCGGCACATTTTTGCCGAGAGGGATTTGACGGACCCAGGCACGACAGGTCGGGCCGACTCGCAGGGCCCACGGCCCGGAAAGTCGGTCCGTACATCCGGTCCCACGGTCCGACCGGTCAGGCAGTCCCACGAGGCGCCGGACTCGTGAAATTTTTTATGACGGCAGAACGAATGAAAATGCGGTACGGTCCGCGGGTAGGCATGCGGTCAGACCGGTTGACCGACCGGGCCGGCCGGACATCGAAACCCGTGCTGGGGCATGCGGGCCCTGCAGCCTGTGAAGGATTTCACATCGGTGGTAATATTGTTAATGATTGCGTCTCACCTTTCGGGTTCGATCATACCAGCACTAATGCACCGGATCCCATCAGAACTCCGCAGCTAAGCGTGCTTGGGCGAGAGTAGTACTAGGATGGGTGACCTCCTGGGAAGTCCTCGTGTTGAACCCCTTTTTTGCGTGGCCGGAGAGCGTGCGCGCTTGAGGACATACCGGCACATTTTTGCCGAGAGGGATTTGACGGACCCAGGCACGACAGGTCGGGCCGACTCGCACGGCCCACAGCTTGGAAAGTCGGGCCGTACATCCGGTCCCACCGTCCGACCGGTCAGACAGTCCCACGAGGCGCCGGACTCGTGAAATTTTTTATGACGGCAGAACGAATGACAATGCGGTACGGCCCGCGGGTTGGCATGCGGTCAGACCGGTTGACCGACCGGGCCGGCCGGACATCGAAACCCGCGCTGGGGCATGCGGGCCCTGCAGCCTGTGAAGGATTTCACATCGGTGGTAATATTGTTGATGATTGCGTCTCACCTTTCGGGTTCGATCATACCAGCACTAATGCACCGGATCCCATCAGAACTCCTCAGTTAAGCGTGCTTGGGCGAGAGTAGTACTAGGATGGGTGACCTCCTGGGAAGTCCTCGTGTTGAACCCCTTTTTTGCGTGGCCGGAGAACGTGCGCGCTTGAGGACATCCCGGCCCATTTTTGCCGGGAGGGATTTGGCGGACCCAGGCACGACAGGTCGGGCCGACTCGCACGGCCCACGGCCCTGAAAGTCGGGCCGTACATCCGGTCCCACGGTCCGACCGGTCAGGCAGTCCCACGAAGCGCCGGACTCGTGAAATTTTTTATGACGGCAGAAAGAATGAAAATGCGGTACGGCCCGCGGGTTGGCATGCGGTCAGACCGGTTGACCGACCGGGCCGGCCGGACATCGAAACCCGCGCTGGGGCAGGCGGGCCCTGCAGCCTGTGAAGGATTTCACATCGGTGGTAATATTGTTAATGATTGCGTCTCACCTTTCGGGTTCGATCATACCAGCACTAATGCACCGGATCCCATCAGAACTCCTCAGTTAAGCGTGCTTGGGCGAGAGTAGTACTAGGATGGGTGACCTCCTGGGAAGTCCTCGTGTTGAACCCCTTTTTTGCGTGGCCGGAGAACGTGCGCGCTTGAGGACATCCCGGCACATTTTTGCCGAGAGGGATTTGGCGGACCCAGGCACGACAGGTCGGGCCGACTCGCACGGCCCACGGCCCGGAAAGTCGGGCCGTACATCCGGTCCCACGGTCCGACCGGTCAGGCAGTCCCACGAAGCGCCGGACTCGTGAAATTTTTTATGACGGCAGAACGAATGAAAATGCGGTACGGCCCGCGGGTAGGTATACGGTCAGACCGGTTGACCGACCGGGCCGGCCGGACATCGAAACCCGCGCTGGGGCATGCGGGCCCTGCAGCCTGTGAAGGATTTCACATCGGTGGTAATATTTTTAATGATTGCGTCTCACCTTTCCGGTTCGATCATACCAGTACTAATGCACCGGATCCCATCAGAACTCCGCAGTTAAGCGTGCTTGGGCGAGAGTAGTACTAGGATGGGTGACCTCCTGGGAAGTTCTCGTGTTGAACCCCTTTTTTGCGTGGCCGGAGAGCATGAGCGCTTGAGGACATCCCGGCACATTTTTGCCGAGAGGGATTTGACGGACCCAGGCACGACAGGTCGGGCCGACTCGCAGGGCCCACGGCCCGGAAAGTCGGTCCGTACATCCGGTCCCACGGTCCGACCGGTCAGGCAGTCCCACGAGGCGCCGGACTCGTGAAATTTTTTATGACGGCAGAACGAATGAAAATGCGGTACGGTCCGCGGGTAGGCATGCGGTCAGACCGGTTGACCGACCGGGCCGGCCGGACATCGAAACCCGTGCTGGGGCATGCGGGCCCTGCAGCCTGTGAAGGATTTCACATCGGTGGTAATATTGTTAATGATTGCGTCTCACCTTTCGGGTTCGATCATACCAGCACTAATGCACCGGATCCCATCAGAACTCCGCAGCTAAGCGTGCTTGGGCGAGAGTAGTACTAGGATGGGTGACCTCCTGGGAAGTCCTCGTGTTGAACCCCTTTTTTGCGTGGCCGGAGAGCGTGCGCGCTTGAGGACATACCGGCACATTTTTGCCGAGAGGGATTTGACGGACCCAGGCACGACAGGTCGGGCCGACTCGCACGGCCCACAGCTTGGAAAGTCGGGCCGTACATCCGGTCCCACCGTCCGACCGGTCAGACAGTCCCACGAGGCGCCGGACTCGTGAAATTTTTTATGACGGCAGAACGAATGACAATGCGGTACGGCCCGCGGGTTGGCATGCGGTCAGACCGGTTGACCGACCGGGCCGGCCGGACATCGAAACCCGCGCTGGGGCATGCGGGCCCTGCAGCCTGTGAAGGATTTCACATCGGTGGTAATATTGTTGATGATTGCGTCTCACCTTTCGGGTTCGATCATACCAGCACTAATGCACCGGATCCCATCAGAACTCCTCAGTTAAGCGTGCTTGGGCGAGAGTAGTACTAGGATGGGTGACCTCCTGGGAAGTCCTCGTGTTGAACCCCTTTTTTGCGTGGCCGGAGAACGTGCGCGCTTGAGGACATCCCGGCCCATTTTTGCCGGGAGGGATTTGGCGGACCCAGGCACGACAGGTCGGGCCGACTCGCACGGCCCACGGCCCTGAAAGTCGGGCCGTACATCCGGTCCCACGGTCCGACCGGTCAGGCAGTCCCACGAAGCGCCGGACTCGTGAAATTTTTTATGACGGCAGAAAGAATGAAAATGCGGTACGGCCCGCGGGTTGGCATGCGGTCAGACCGGTTGACCGACCGGGCCGGCCGGACATCGAAACCCGCGCTGGGGCAGGCGGGCCCTGCAGCCTGTGAAGGATTTCACATCGGTGGTAATATTGTTAATGATTGCGTCTCACCTTTCGGGTTCGATCATACCAGCACTAATGCACCGGATCCCATCAGAACTCCTCAGTTAAGCGTGCTTGGGCGAGAGTAGTACTAGGATGGGTGACCTCCTGGGAAGTCCTCGTGTTGAACCCCTTTTTTGCGTGGCCGGAGAACGTGCGCGCTTGAGGACATCCCGGCACATTTTTGCCGAGAGGGATTTGGCGGACCCAGGCACGACAGGTCGGGCCGACTCGCACGGCCCACGGCCCGGAAAGTCGGGCCGTACATCCGGTCCCACGGTCCGACCGGTCAGGCAGTCCCACGAAGCGCCGGACTCGTGAAATTTTTTATGACGGCAGAACGAATGAAAATGCGGTACGGCCCGCGGGTAGGTATACGGTCAGACCGGTTGACCGACCGGGCCGGCCGGACATCGAAACCCGCGCTGGGGCATGCGGGCCCTGCAGCCTGTGAAGGATTTCACATCGGTGGTAATATTGTTAATGATTGCGTCTCACCTTTCCGGTTCGATCATACCAGTACTAATGCACCGGATCCCATCAGAACTCCGCAGTTAAGCGTGCTTGGGCGAGAGTAGTACTAGGATGGGTGACCTCCTGGGAAGTTCTCGTGTTGAACCCCTTTTTTGCGTGGCCGGAGAGCATGAGCGCTTGAGGACATCCCGGCACATTTTTGCCGAGAGGGATTTGACGGACCCAGGCACGACAGGTCGGGCCGACTCGCAGGGCCCACGGCCCGGAAAGTCGGTCCGTACATCCGGTCCCACGGTCCGACCGGTCAGGCAGTCCCACGAGGCGCCGGACTAGTGAAATTTTTTATGACGGCAGAACGAATGAAAATGCGGTTCTGCCCGCGGGTAGGCATGCGGTCAGACCGGTTGACCGACCGGGCCGGCCGGACATCGAAACCCGCGCTGGGGCATGCGGGCCCTGCAGCCTGTGAAGGATTTCACATCGGTGGTAATATTGTTAATGATTGTGTCTCACCTTTCGGGTTCGATCATACCAGCACTAATGCACCGGATCCCATCAGAACTCCTCAGTTAAGCGTGCTTGGGCGAGAGTAGTACTAGGATGGGTGACCTCCTGGGAAGTCCTCGTGTTGAACCCCTTTTTTGCGTGGCCGGAGAACGTGCGCGCTTGAGGACATCCCGGCAAATTTTTGTCGAGAGGGATTTGGCGGACCCAGGCACGACAGGTCGGGCCGACTCGCACGGCCCACGGCCCACGGCCCGGAAAGTCGGGCCGTACATCCGGTCCCACGGTCCGACCGGTCAGGCAGTCCCACGAGGCGCCGGACTCGTGAAATCTTTTATGACGGCAGAACGAATGAAAATGCGGTACGGCCCGCGGGTAGGCATGCGGTCAGACCGGCTGACCGACCGGGCCGGCCGGACATCGAAACCCGCGCTGGGGCATGCGGGCCCTGCAGCCTGTGAAGGATTTCACATCGGTGGTAATATTGTTAATGATTGCGTCTCACCTTTCGGGTTCGATCATACCAGCACTAATGCACCGGATCCCATCAGAACTCCTCAGTTAAGCGTGCTTGGGCGAGAGTAGTACTAGGATGGGTGACCTCCTGGGAAGTCTTCGTGTTGAACCCCTTTTTTGCGTGGCCGGAGAACGTGCGCGCTTGAGGACATCCCGGCACATTTTTGCAGAGAGGGATTTGGCGGACCCAGGCACGACAGGTCGGACCGACTCGCACGGCCCACGGCCCGGAAAGTCGGGCCGTACATCCGGTCCCACGGTCCGACCGTTCAGGCAGTCATACGAGGCGCCGGACTCGTGAAATTTTTTATGACAGCAGAACGAATGAAAATGCGGTACAGCCCGCGGGTAGGCATACGGTCAGACCGGCTGACCGACCGGGCCGGCCGGACATCGAAACCCGCGCTGGGGCATGCGGGCCCTACAGCCTGTGAAGAATTTAACATCGGTGGTAATATTGTTAATGATTGCGTCTCACCTTTCGGGTTCGATCATACCAGCACTAATGCACCGGATCCCATCAGAACTCCTCAGTTAAGCGTGCTTGGGCGAGAGTAGTACTAGGATGGGTGACCTCCTGGGAAGTCCTCGTGTTGAACCCCTTTTTTGCGTGGCCGGAGAACGTGCGCGCTTGAGGACATCCCGGCACATTTTTGCCGAGAGGGATTTGACGGACCCAGGCACGACAGGTCGGGCCGACTCGCACGGCCCACAGCCCGGAAAGTCGGGCCGTACATCCGGTCCCACGGTCCGACCGGTCAGACAGTCCCACGAGGCGCCGGACTCGTGAAATTTTTTATGACGGCAGAACGAATGACAATGCGGTACGGCCCGCGGGTTGGCATGCGGTCAGACCGGCTGACCGACCGGGCCGGCCGGACATCGAAACCCGCGCTGGGGCATGCGGGCCCTGCAGCCTGTGAAGGATTTCACATCGGTGGTAATATTGTTAATGATTGCGTCTCACCTTTCGGGTTCGATCATACCAGCACTAATGCACCGGATCCCATCAGAACTCCGCAGCTAAGCGTGCTTGGGGGAGAGTAGTACTAGGATGGGTGACCTCCTGGGAAGTCCTCGTGTTGAACCCCTTTTTTGCGTTGCCGGAGAACGTGAGCGCTTGAGGACATCCCGGCACATTTTTGCTGAGAGGGATTTGACGGACCCAGGCACGACAGGTTGGGCCGACTCGCACGGCCCAGGGCCCGGAAAGTCGGGCCGTACATCCGGTCCCACACTCCGACCGGTCAGGCAGTCCCACGAGGCGCCGGACTAGTGAAATTTCTTATGACGGCAGAACGAATGAAAATGCGGTACGGTCCGCGGGTAGGCATGCTGTCAGACCGGTTGACCGACCGGGCCGGCCGGACATCGAAACCCGCGCTGGGGCATGCGGGCCATGCAGCCTGTGAAGGATTTCACATCGGTGGTAATATTGTTAATGATTGCGTCTCACCTTTCGGGTTCGATCATACCAGCACTAATGCACCGGATCCCATCAGAACTCCGTAGTTAAGCGTGCTTGGGCGAGAGAAGTACTATGATGGGTGACCTCCTGGGAGGTCCTCGTGTTGAAACCCTTTTTTGCGTGGCCGGAGAACGTGAGCGCTTGAGGACATCCCGGCACATTTTTGCCGAGAGGGATTTGACGGACACAGGCACGACAGGTCGGGCCGACTCGCACGGCCCACGGCCCAGAAAGTCGGGCCGTACATCCGGTCCCACGGTCCGACCGGTCAGGCAGTCCCACGAGGCGCCGGACTAGTGAAATTTCTTATGACGGCAGAACGAATGAAAATGCGGTACGGTCCGCGGGTAGGCATACTGTCAGACCGGGTGACCGACCGGGCCGGCCGGACATCGAAACCCGCGCTGGGGCATGCGGGCCCTGCAGCCTGTGAAGGATTTCACATCGGTGGTAATATTGTTAATGATTGCGTCTCACCTTTCGGGTTCGACCATACCAGCACTAATGCACCGGATCCCATCAGAACTCCGTAGTTAAGCGTGCTTGGGCGAGAGAAGTACTATGATGGGTGACCTCCTGGGACGTCCTCGTGTTGAAACCCTTTTTTGCGTGGCCGGAGAACGTGAGCGCTTGAGGACATCCCGGCACATTTTTGCCGAGAGGGATTTGACGGACCCAGGCACGACAGGTCGGGCCGACTCGCACGGCCCACGGCCCGGAAAGTCGGGCCGTACATCCGGTCCCACGGTCCGACCGGTCAGGCAGTCCCACGAGGCGCCGGACTAGTGAAATTTCTTATGACGGCAGAACGAATGAAAATGCGGTACGGTCCGCGGGTAGGCATGCGGTCAGACCGGTTGACCGACCGGGCCGGCCGGACATCGAAACCCGCGCTGGGGCATGCGGGCCCTGCAGCCTGTGAAGGATTTCACATCGGTGGTAATATTGTTAATGATTGCGTCTCACCTTTCGGGTTCGATCATACCAGCACTAATGCACCGGATCCCATCAGAACTCCGCAGCTAAGCGTGCTTGGGCGAGAGTAGTACTAGGATGGGTGACCTCCTGGGAAGCCCTCGTGTTGAACCCCTTTTTTGCGTGGACGGAGAACGTGCGCGCATGAGGACATCCCGGCACATTTTTGCCGAGAGGGATTTGACGGACCCAGGCACGACAGGTCGGGCCGACTCGCACGGCCCACGGCCCGGAAAGTCGGGCCGTACATCCAGTCCCACGGTCTGACCGGTCAGGCAGTCCCACGAGGCGCCGGACTCGTGAAATTTTTTATGATGGCAGAACGAATGAAAATGCGGTACGGTCCGCGGGTAGGCATGCGGTCAGACCGGGTGACCGACCGGGCCGGCCGGACATCGAAACCCGCGCTGGGGCATGCGGGCCCTGCAGCCTGTGAAGGATTTCACATCGGTGGTAATATTGTTAATGATTGCGTCTCACCTTTCGGGTTCGATCATACCAGCACTAATGCACCGGATCCCATCAGAACTCCGCAGCTAAGCGTGCTTGGGGGAGAGTAGTACTAGGATGGGTGACCTCCTGGGAAGTCCTCGTGTTGAACCCCTTTTTTGCGTGGCCGGAGAACGTGAGCGCTTGAGGACATCCCGGCACATTTTTGCTGAGAGGGATTTGACGGACCCAGGCACGACAGGTCGGGCCGACTCGCACGGCCCAGGGCCCGGAAAGTCGGGCCGTAAATCCGGTCCCACACTCCGACCGGTCAGGCAGTCCCACGAGGCGCCGGACTAGTGAAATTTCTTATGACGGCAGAACGAATGAAAATGCGGTACGGTCCGCGGGTAGGCATGCGGTCAGACCGGTTGACCGACCGGGCCGTGCGGACATCGAAACCCGCGCTGGGGCATGCGGGCCATGCAGCCTGTGAAGGATTTCACATCGCTGGTAATATTGTTAATGATTGCGTCTCACCTTTCGGGTTCGATCATACCAGCACTAATGCACCGGATCCCATCAGAACTCCGTAGTTAAGCGTGCTTGGGCGAGAGAAGTACTATGATGGGTGACCTCCTGGGAGGTCCTCGTGTTGAAACCCTTTTTTGCGTGGCCGGAGAACGTGAGCGCTTGAGGACATCCCGGCACATTTTTGCCGAGAGG
The DNA here is from genome assembly GCA_963210345.1 of Inga oerstediana. Lineage (NCBI taxonomy): Eukaryota > Viridiplantae > Streptophyta > Magnoliopsida > Fabales > Fabaceae > Inga > Inga oerstediana. The sequence goes on along the minus strand of OY723410.1, from coordinate 48,914,632 downwards.
GATTTGACGGACACAGGCACGACAGGTCGGGCCGACTCGCACGGCCCACGGCCCAGAAAGTCGGGCCGTACATCCGGTCCCACGGTCCGACCGGTCAGGCAGTCCCACGAGGCGCCGGACTAGTGAAATTTCTTATGACGGCAGAACGAATGAAAATGCGGTACGGTCTGCGGGTAGGCATACGGTCAGACCGGGTGACCGACCGGGCCGGCCGGACATCGAAACCCGCGCTGGGGCATGCGGGCCCTGCAGCCTGTGAAGGATTTCACATCGGTGGTAATATTGTTAATGATTGCGTCTCACCTTTCGGGTTCGATCATACCAGTACTAATGCACCGGATCCCATCAGAACTCCGCAGTTAAGCGTGCTTGGGCGAGAGTAGTACTAGGATGGGTGACCTCCTGGGAAGTTCTCGTGTTGAACCCCTTTTTTGCGTGGCCGGAGAGCATGAGCGCTTGAGGACATCCCGGCACATTTTTGCCGAGAGGGATTTGACGGACCCAGGCACGACAGGTCGGGCCGACTCGCAGGGCCCACGGCCCGGAAAGTCGGTCCGTACATCCGGTCCCACGGTCCGACCGGTCAGGCAGTCCCACGAGGCGCCGGACTAGTGAAATTTTTTATGACGGCAGAACGAATGAAAATGCGGTTCTGCCCGCGGGTAGGCATGCGGTCAGACCAGTTGACCGACCGGGCCGGCCGGACATCGAAACCCGCGCTGGGGCATGCGGGCCCTGCAGCCTGTGAAGGATTTCACATCGGTGGTAATATTGTTAATGATTGTGTCTCACCTTTCGGGTTCGATCATACCAGCACTAATGCACCGGATCCCATCAGAACTCCTCAGTTAAGCGTGGTTGGGCGAGAGTAGTACTAGGATGGGTGACCTCCTGGGAAGTCCTCGTGTTGAACCCCTTTTTTGCGTGGCCGGAGAACGTGCGCGCTTGAGGACATCCCGGCACATTTTTGTCGATAGGGATTTGGCGGACCCAGGCACGACAGGTCGGGCCGACTCGCACGGCCCACAGCCCGGAAAGTCTGGCCGTACATCCGGTCCCACGGTCCGACCGGTCAGGCAGTCCCACGAGGCGCCGGACTCGTGAAATTTTTTATGACGGCAGAACGAATGAAAATGCGGTACGGTCCGCGGGTAGGCATGCGGTCAGACCGGTTGACCGACCGGGCCGGCCGGACATCGAAACCCGTGCTGGGGCATGCGGCCCCTTCAGCCTGTGAAGGATTTCACATCGGTGGTAATATTGTTCATGATTGCGTCTCACCTTTCGGGTTCGATCATACCAGCACTAATGCACCGGATCCCATCAGAACTCCGCAGCTAAGCGTGCTTGGGCGAGAGTAGTACTAGGATGGGTGACCTCTTGGGAAGTCCTCGTGTTGAACCCCTTTTTTGCGTGGCCGGAGAACGTGCGCGCTTGAGGACATCCCGGCACATTTTTGCCGAGAGGGATTTGACGGACCCAGGCACGACAGGTCGGGCCGACTCGCACGGCCCACAGCTCGGAAAGTCGGGCCGTACATCCGGTCCCACGATCTGATCGGTCAGCCAGTCCCACGTGGCGCCGGAGTCGTGAAATTTTTTATGACGGCAGAACGAATGACAATGCGGTACGGCCCGCGGGTTGGCATGCGGTCAGACCGGTTGACCGACCGGGCCGGCCGGACATCGAAACCCGTGCTGGGGCATGCGGGCCCTGCAGCCTGTGAAGGATTTCACATCGGTGGTAATATTGTTGATGATTGCGTCTCACCTTTCGGGTTCGATCATACCAGCACTAATGCACCGGATCCCATCAGAACTCCTCAGTTAAGCGTGCTTGGGCGAGAGTAGTACTAGGATGGGTGACCTCCTGGGAAGTCCTCGTGTTGAACCCCTTTTTTGCGTGGCCGGAGAACGTGCGCGCTTGAGGACATCCCGCCACATTTTTGCCGAGAGGGATTTGGCGGACCAAGGCACGACAGGTCGGGCCGACTCGCACGGCCCACGGCCCTGAAAGTCGGGCCGTACATCCGGTCCCACGGTCCGACCGGTCAGGCAGTCCCACGAGGCGCCGGACTCGTGAAATTTTTTATGACGGCAGAACGAATGAAAATGCGGTACGGCCCGCGGGTAGGCATACGGTCAGACCGGCTGACCGACCGGGCCGGCCGGACATCGAAACCCGCGCTGGGGCATGCGGGCCCTGCAGCCTGTGAAGGATTTCACATCGGTGGTAATATTGTTAATGATTGCGTCTCACCTTTCGGGTTCGATCATACCAGCACTAATGCACCGGATCCCATCAGAACTCCGCAGTGAAGCGTGCTTGGGCGAGAGTAGTACTAGGATGGGTGACCTCCTGGGATGTCCTCGTGTTGAACCCCTTTTTTGCGTGGCCGGAGAACGTTCGCGCTTAAGGACATCCCGGCACATTTTTGCCGAGAGGGATTTGGCGGACCCAGGCACGACAGGTCGGGCCGACTTGTACGGTCCACGGCCCGGAAAGTCGGGCCGTACATCCGGTCCCACGGTCCGACCGGTCAGGCAGTCCCACGATGTGCCGGACTCGTGAAATTTTTTATGACGGCAGAACGAATGAAAATGCGGTACGGTCCGCGAGTAGGCATGCGGTCAGACCGGTTGACCGACCGGGCCGTCCGGACATCGAAACCCGTGCTGGGGCATGCGGGCCCTGCAGCCTGTAAAGGATTTCACATCGGTGGTAATATTGTTAATGATTGCGTCTCACCTTTCGAGTTCATTCATACCAGCACTAATGCACCGGATCCCATCAGAACTCCACAGCTAAGCGTGCTTGGGCGAGAGTAGTACTAGGATGGGTGACCTCCTGGGAAGTCCTCGTGTTAAACCCCTTTTTTGCATGGCCGGAGAACGTGAGCGCTTGAGGACATCCCGGCACATTTTTGCCGAGAGGGATTTGACGGACCCAGGCACGACAGGTCGGGACGACTCGCACGGCCCACGGCCCAGAAAGTCGGGCCGTACATCCGGTCCCACTGTCCGACCGGTCAGGCAGTCCCACGAGGCGCCGGACTAGTGAAATTTTTTATGACGGCAGAACGAATGAAAATGCGGTACGGTCCGCGGGTAGGTATGCGGTCAGACCGGTTGACCGACCGGGCCGGCCGGACATCGAAACCCGCGCTGGGGCATGCGGGCCCTGCAGCCTGTGAAGGATTTCACATCGGTGGTAATATTGTTAATGATTGCGTCTCACCTTTCGGGTTCGATCATACCAGCACTAATGCACCGGATCCCATCAGAACTCCGCAGCTAAGCGTGCTTGGGCGAGAGTAGTACTAGGATGGGTGACCTCCTGGGAAGTCCTCGTGTTGAAACCCTTTTTTGCGTGGCCGGAGAACGTGCGCGCTTGAGGACATCCCGGCACATTTTTGCCGTGAGGGATTTGGCGGACCCAGGCACGACAGGTCGGGCCGACTCGCACGGCCCACAGCCCGGAAAGTCGGGCCGTACATCCGGTCCCACGGTCCGACCGGTCAGGCAGTCCCACGAGGCGCCGGACTCGTGAAATCTTTTATGACGGCAGAACGAATGACAATGCGGTACGGCTCGCGGGTTGGCATGCGGTCAGACCGGTTGACCGACCTTGCCGGCCGGACATCGAAACCCGCGCTGGGGCATGCGGGCCCTGCAGCCTGTGAAGGATTTCACATCGGTGGTAATATTGTTAATGATTGCGTCTCACCTTTTGGGTTCGATCATACCAGCACTAATGCACCGGATCCCATCAGAACTCCGTAGTTAAGCGCGCTTGGTTGAGAGCAGTACTATGATGGCTGACCTCCTGGGAAGTCCTCGTGTTGAAACCCTTTTTTGCGTGGCCGGAGAACGTGCGCGCTTGAGGACATCCCGGCACATTTTTGCCGAGAGGGATTTGGCGGACCCAGGCACGACAGGTCGGGCCGACTCGCACGGCCCACAGCCCGGAAAGTCGGGCCGTACATCCGGTCCCACGGTCCGACCGGTCAGGCAGTCCCACGAGGCGCCGGACTCGTGAAATTTTTTATGACGGCAGAAGGAATGAAAATGCGGTACGGTCCGCGGGTAGGCATGCGGTCAGACCGGGTGACCGACCGGGCCGGCCGGACATCGAAACCCGCGCTGGGGTATTCGGGCCCTGCAGCCTGTGAAGGATTTCACATCGGTGGTAATATTGTTAATGATTGCGTCTCACCGTTCGGGTTCGATCATACCAGCACTAATGCTCCGGATCCCATCAGAACTCCGCAGCTAAGCGTGCTTGGGCGAGAGTAGTACTAGGATGGGTGACCTCCTGGGAAGTCCTCGTGTTGAACCCCTTTTTTGCGTGGACGGAGAACGTGCGCGCTTGAGGACATCCCGGCACATTTTTGCCGAGAGGGATTTGACAGACCCAGGCACGACAGGTCGGGCCGACTCGCACGGCCCACAGCCCGGAAAGTCGGGCCGTACATCCGGTCCCACGGTCCGACCGGTCAGACAGTCCCACGAGGCGCCGGACTCGTGAAATTTTTTATGACGGCAGAACGAATGACAATGCGGTACGGCCCGCGGGTTGGCATGCGGTCAGACCGGCTGACCGACCGGGCCGGCCGGACATCGAAACCCGCGCTGGGGCATGCGGGCCCTGCAGCCTGTGAAGGATTTCACATCGGTGGTAATATTGTTAATGATTGCGTCTCACCTTTCGGGTTCGATCATACCAGCACTAATGCACCGGATCCCATCAGAACTCCGCAGCTAAGCGTGCTTGGGGGAGAGTAGTACTAGGATGGGTGACCTCCTGGGAAGTCCTCGTGTTGAACCCCTTTTTTGCGTTGCCGGAGAACGTGAGCGCTTGAGGACATCCCGGCACATTTTTGCTGAGAGGGATTTGACGGACCCAGGCACGACAGGTTGGGCCGACTCGCACGGCCCAGGGCCCGGAAAGTCGGGCCGTACATCCGGTCCCACACTCCGACCGGTCAGGCAGTCCCACGAGGCGCCGGACTAGTGAAATTTCTTATGACGGCAGAACGAATGAAAATGCGGTACGGTCCGCGGGTAGGCATGCTGTCAGACCGGTTGACCGACCGGGCCGGCCGGACATCGAAACCCGCGCTGGGGCATGCGGGCCATGCAGCCTGTGAAGGATTTCACATCGGTGGTAATATTGTTAATGATTGCGTCTCACCTTTCGGGTTCGATCATACCAGCACTAATGCACCGGATCCCATCAGAACTCCGTAGTTAAGCGTGCTTGGGCGAGAGAAGTACTATGATGGGTGACCTCCTGGGAGGTCCTCGTGTTGAAACCCTTTTTTGCGTGGCCGGAGAACGTGAGCGCTTGAGGACATCCCGGCACATTTTTGCCGAGAGGGATTTGACGGACACAGGCACGACAGGTCGGGCCGACTCGCACGGCCCACGGCCCAGAAAGTCGGGCCGTACATCCGGTCCCACGGTCCGACCGGTCAGGCAGTCCCACGAGGCGCCGGACTAGTGAAATTTCTTATGACGGCAGAACGAATGAAAATGCGGTACGGTCCGCGGGTAGGCATACTGTCAGACCGGGTGACCGACCGGGCCGGCCGGACATCGAAACCCGCGCTGGGGCATGCGGGCCCTGCAGCCTGTGAAGGATTTCACATCGGTGGTAATATTGTTAATGATTGCGTCTCACCTTTCGGGTTCGACCATACCAGCACTAATGCACCGGATCCCATCAGAACTCCGTAGTTAAGCGTGCTTGGGCGAGAGAAGTACTATGATGGGTGACCTCCTGGGAAGTCCTCGTGTTGAAACCCTTTTTTGCGTGGCCGGAGAACGTGAGCGCTTGAGGACATCCCGGCACATTTTTGCCGAGAGGGATTTGACTGACCCAGGCACGACAGGTCGGGCCGACTCGCACGGCCCACGGCCCGGAAAGTCGGGCCGTACATCCGGTCCCACGGTCCGACCGGTCAGGCAGTCCCACGAGGCGCCGGACTAGTGAAATTTCTTATGACGGCAGAACGAATGAAAATGCGGTACGGTCCGCGGGTAGGCATGCGGTCAGACCGGTTGACCGACCGGGCCGGCCGGACATCGAAACCCGCGCTGGGGCATGCGGGCCCTGCAGCCTGTGAAGGATTTCACATCGGTGGTAATATTGTTAATGATTGCGTCTCACCTTTCGGGTTCGATCATACCAGCACTAATGCACCGGATCCCATCAGAACTCCGCAGCTAAGCGTGCTTGGGCGAGAGTAGTACTAGGATGGGTGACCTCCTGGGAAGCCCTCGTGTTGAACCCCTTTTTTGCGTGGACGGAGAACGTGCGCGCATGAGGACATCCCGGCACATTTTTGCCGAGAGGGATTTGACGTACCCAGGCACGACAGGTCGGGCCGACTCGCACGGCCCACGGCCCGGAAAGTCGGGCCGTACATCCGGTCCCACGGTCTGACCGGTCAGGCAGTCCCACGAGGCGCCGGACTCGTGAAATTTTTTATGATGGCAGAACGAATGAAAATGCGGTACGGTCCGCGGGTAGGCATGCGGTCAGACCGGGTGACCGACCGGGCCGGCCGGACATCGAAACCCGCGCTGGGGCATGCGGGCCCTGCAGCCTGTGAAGGATTTCACATCGGTGGTAATATTGTTAATGATTGCGTCTCACCTTTCGGGTTCGATCATACCAGCACTAATGCACCGGATCCCATCAGAACTCCGCAGCTAAGCGTGCTTGGGGGAGAGTAGTACTAGGATGGGTGACCTCCTGGGAAGTCCTCGTGTTGAACCCCTTTTTTGCGTGGCCGGAGAACGTGAGCGCTTGAGGACATCCCGGCACATTTTTGCTGAGAGGGATTTGACGGACCCAGGCACGACAGGTCGGGCCGACTCGCATGGCCCAGGGCCCGGAAAGTCGGGCCGTAAATCCGGTCCCACACTCCGACCGGTCAGGCAGTCCCACGAGGCGCCGGACTAGTGAAATTTCTTATGACGGCAGAACGAATGAAAATGCGGTACGGTCCGCGGGTAGGCATGCGGTCAGACCGGTTGACCGACCGGGCCGGCCGGACATCGAAACCCGCGCTGGGGCATGCGGGCCATGCAGCCTGTGAAGGATTTCACATCGCTGGTAATATTGTTAATGATTGCGTCTCACCTTTCGGGTTCGATCATACCAGCACTAATGCACCGGATCCCATCAGAGTTCCGTAGTTAAGCGTGCTTGGGCGAGAGAAGTACTATGATGGGTGACCTCCTGGGAGGTCCTCGTGTTGAAACCCTTTTTTGCGTGGCCGGAGAACGTGAGCGCTTGAGGACATCCCGGCACATTTTTGCCGAGAGGGATTTGACGGACACAGGCACGACAGGTCGGGCCGACTCGCACGGCCCACGGCCCAGAAAGTCGGGCCGTACATCCGGTCCCACGGTCCGACCGGTCAGGCAGTCCCACGAGGCGCCGGACTAGTGAAATTTCTTATGACGGCAGAACGAATGAAAATGCGGTACGGTCCGCGGGTAGGCATACGGTCAGACCGGGTGACCGACCGGGCCGGCCGGACATCGAAACCCGCGCTGGGGCATGCGGGCCCTGCAGCCTGTGAAGGATTTCACATCGGTGGTAATATTGTTAATGATTGCGTCTCACCTTTCGGGTTCGATCATACCAGTACTAATGCACCGGATCCCATCAGAACTCCGCAGTTAAGCGTGCTTGGGCGAGAGTAGTACTAGGATGGGTGACCTCCTGGGAAGTTCTCGTGTTGAACCCCTTTTTTGCGTGGCCGGAGAGCATGAGCGCTTGAGGACATCCCGGCACATTTTTGCCGAGAGGGATTTGACGGACACAGGCACGACAGGTCGGGCCGACTCGCACGGCCCACGGCCCAGAAAGTCGGGCCGTACATCCGGTCCCACGGTCCGACCGGTCAGGCAGTCCCACGAGGCGCCGGACTAGTGAAATTTCTTATGACGGCAGAACGAATGAAAATGCGGTACGGTCCGCGGGTAGGCATGCGGTCAGACCGGTTGACCGACCGGGCCGGCCGGACATCGAAACCCGCGCTGGGGCATGCGGGCCCTGCAGCCTGTGAAGGATTTCACATCGGTGGTAATATTGTTAATGATTGCGTCTCACCTTTCGGGTTCGATCATACCAGCACTAATGCACCGGATCCCATCAGAACTCCGCAGCTAAGCGTGCTTGGGCGAGAGTAGTACTAGGATGGGTGACCTCCTGGGAAGTCTTCGTGTTGAACCCCTTTTTTGCGTGGCCAGAGAACGTGCGCGCTTGAGGACATCCCGGCACATTTTTGCAGAGAGGGATTTGGCGGACCCAGGCACGACAGGTCGGGCCGACTCGCACGCCCCACGGCCCGGAAAGTCGGGCCGTACATCCGGTCCCACGGTCCGACCGTTCAGGCAGTCCCACGAGGCGCCGGACTCGTGAAATTTTTTATGACGGCAGAACGAATGAAAATGCGGTTCTGCCCGCGGGTAGGCATGCGGTCAGACCGGTTGACCGACCGGGCCGGCCGGACATCGAAACCCGCGCTGGGGCATGCGGGCCCTGCAGCCTGTGAAGGATTTCACATCGGTGGTAATATTGTTAATGATTGCGTCTCACCTTTCGGGTTCGATCATACCAGCACTAATGCACCGGATCCCATCAGAACTCCTCAGTTAAGCGTGCTTGGGCGAGAGTAGTACTAGGATGGGTGACCTCCTGGGAAGTCTTCGTGTTGAACCCCTTTTTTGCGTGGCCGGAGAACGTGCGCGCTTGAGGACATCCCGGCACATTTTTGCAGAGAGGGATTTGGCGGACCCAGGCACGACAGGTCGGGCCGACTCGCACGGCCCACGGCCCGGAAAGTCGGGCCGTACATCCGGTCCCACGGTCCGACCGGTCAGGCAGTCCCACGAGGCGCCGGACTAGTGAAATTTTTTATGACGGCAGAACGAATGAAAATGCGGTTCTGCCCGCGGGTAGGCATGCGGTCAGACCGGGTGACCGACCGGGCCGGCCGGACATCGAAACCCGCGCTGGGGCATGCGGGCCCTGCAGCCTGTGAAGGATTTCACATCGGTGGTAATATTGTTAATGATTGCGTCTCACCCTTCGGGTTCGATCATACCAGCACTAATGCACCGGATCCCATCAGAACTCCGCAGCTAAGCGTGCTTGGGCGAGAGTAGTACTAGGATGGGTGACCTCCTGGGAAGTCCTCGTGTTGAACCCCTTTTTTGCGTGGACGGAGAACGTGCGCGCTTGAGGACATCCCGGCACATTTTTGCCGAGAGGGATTTGATGAACCCAGGCACGACAGGTCGGGCCGACTCGCATGGCCCACAGCCCGGAAAGTCGGGCCGTACATCCGGTCCCACGATCCGACCGGTCAGACAGTCCCACGAGGCGCCGGACTCATGAAATTTTTTATGACGGCAGAACGAATGACAATGCGGTACGGCCCGCGGGTTGGCATGCGGTCAGACCGGTTGACCGACCGGGCCGGCCGGACATCGAAACCCGCGCTGGGGCATGCGGGCCCTACAGCCTGTGAAGGATTTCACATCGGTGGTAATATTGTTAATGATTGCGTCTCACCTTTCGGGTTCGACCATTCCAGCACTAATGCACCGGATCCCATCAGAACTCCGTAGTTAAGCGTGCTTGGGCGGGAGCAGTACTATGATGGGTGACCTCCTGGGAAGTCCTCGTGTTGAACCCCTTTTTTGCGTGGACGGAGAACGTGCGCGCTTGAGGACATCCCGGCACATTTTTGCCGAGAGGGATTTGATGAACCCAGGCACGACAGGTCGGGCCGACTCGCATGGCCCACAGCCCGGAAAGTCGGGCCGTACATCCGGTCCCACGGTCCGACCGGTCAGGCAGTCCCACGAGGCGCCGGACTAGTGAAATTTTTTATGACGGCAGAACGAATGAAAATGCGGTTCTGCCCGCGGGTAGGCATGCGGTCAGACCGGGTGACCGACCGGGCCGGCCGGACATCGAAACCCGCGCTGGGGCATGCGGGCCCTGCAGCCTGTGAAGGATTTCACATCGGTGGTAATATTGTTAATGATTGCGTCTCACCTTTCGGGTTCGATCATACCAGCACTAATGCACCGGATCCCATCAGAACTCCTCAGTTAAGCGTGCTTGGGCGAGAGTAGTACTAGGATGGGTGACCTCCTGGGAAGTCCTCGTGTTGAACCCCTTTTTTGCGTGGCCGGAGAACGTGCGCGCTTGAGGACATCCCGGCAAATTTTTGCCGAGAGGGATTTGGCGGACCCAGGCACGACAGGTCGGGCCGACTCGCACGGCCCACGGCCCACGGCCCGGAAAGTCGGGCCGTACATCCGGTCCCACGGTCCGACCGGTCAGGCAGTCCCACGAGGCGCCGGACTCGTGAAATCTTTTATGACGGCAGAACGAATGAAAATGCGGTACGGCCCGCGGGTAGGCATGCGGTCAGACCGGCTGACCGACCGGGCCGGCCGGACATCGAAACCCGCGCTGGGGCATGCGGGCCCTGCAGCCTGTGAAGGATTTCACATCGGTGGTAATATTGTTAATGATTGCGTCTCACCTTTCGGGTTCGATCATACCAGCACTAATGCACCGGATCCCATCAGAACTCCTCAGTTAAGCGTGCTTGGGCGAGAGTAGTACTAGGATGGGTGACCTCCTGGGAAGTCTTCGTGTTGAACCCCTTTTTTGCGTGGCCGGAGAACGTGCGCGCTTGAGGACATCCCGGCACATTTTTGCAGAGAGGGATTTGGCGGACCCAGGCACGACAGGTCGGACCGACTCGCACGGCCCACGGCCCGGAAAGTCGGGCCGTACATCCGGTCCCACGGTCCGACCGTTCAGGCAGTCATACGAGGCGCCGGACTCGTGAAATTTTTTATGACAGCAGAACGAATGAAAATGCGGTACAGCCCGCGGGTAGGCATACGGTCAGACCGGCTGACCGACCGGGCCGGCCGGACATCGAAACCCGCGCTGGGGCATGCGGGCCCTGCAGCCTGTGAAGAATTTAACATCGGTGGTAATATTGTTAATGATTGCGTCTCACCTTTCGGGTTCGATCATACCAGCACTAATGCACCGGATCCCATCAGAACTCCGCAGTTAAGCGTGCTTGGGCGAGAGTAGTACTAGGATGGGTGACCTCCTGGGAAGTCCTCGTGTTGAACCCCTTTTTTGCGTGGCCGGAGAACGTGCGCGCTTGAATTTACTGGTTAATTTCACCAAATAAGTAGGTAATGTCCACTAATCACATACGAAGCTCTTGAAGATTCACATCAGGAGCCAGGAAAAAATTTTCTTTCATCTTGTTAATATGAATTTGGAGAATCTGTAATCCGCCATTTTCATCAGGAAGGCTTATCTCAATCTGTACTTCTAGTTAGGCCAGTCTAAATCGCATAAGAAAATGATAGAAAATTAAAAGAAAATAAATACACACATAGCTACTTAAGTCAAACACAAATGAAGTACGTATTAGAAAAATGTTAAAAATATAGTACTTTGTTAAAAGAGTTCAAAAAAAGTTAGGGTGGAGTTATATATAAGTTATAAGAGAGAGAATGGATATCGAGTTATTTAAGCATAACTTGACTTGTTGTAAAATACTAATACTGCCTTCACAAAAAAAAGCACTAATACTGCTATGAAAAGGGACCTTAGTGTAAAGCACTAATACTGCTATGAAAATAAGTTCTCTTCTTTTAAATGATTTAAGATTAATACAAAACTTAGTCTATTGTTATAGTTTGTATCAATAATCAGTATCTAATGAGTCTCTTGGACTAATAGAAAAGGAAACTGGTTCAAATGACTGATTCAAGAGATTGAGCAAAAACTCACTCTAATAGGAGTAGAGATGATACAAACGAAGACATTAAGAAGTTGAGAAGTTGCATAGAACAAATGGGGAACTTGTCAGTAAACATGGTATCATAGTTTAGGCAATTGTGATCTAGTTCTGAATTCAATAAGAATAAAGTGAATGGAATGCTGACATCAAACGAAGCCAGAAAAGAATTCTGCACTTTCGATCATGCACAGACACCCATCCAGAAAATTATAGATCAACAATTAAATTTGTTAGATCTCATGTTTTGATGATAACAAAAGTATGGTTTGAAAAGGAAATTAATTAATATACAAGTTTGAACTAAGTAATGACAGGAACAAGCATCACTTGGAGTAAGCATTGGAGTAATGATGAAAGGCCAAGAGAAAATGCTGAGGAACTTGATCAGAAGCAAATTTTCTAAGGGATTACTCGAGGAGCTACTCGAGTAATGAGACAAAACTTGAAGTAACCAGAGACAACTTCCAGTAACCTGCCAACGTTACTCGAGGAGCTACTCGAGTAATAGTATAAAAATTTTCAATGTGCTCTCGGCCTGCTAATGTTACTCGAGGAGCTACTCGAGTAACCAGGTAAAAACTTGGAGTTGCTCTCGGCCTGCCAATGTTACTCGAGGAGCTACTCGAGTAACCATGTGAAAAACTTCCAGTTGCCTTCAAGTTGCCAATGTTACTCGAGGAGCTACTCGAGTAACTCTGTTTTTGAAAATGTGAACCTCTCGGTATTTTGTACTACTGCCAATGTTACTCGAGGAGCTACTCGAGTAACACACTGAAGTAAGTGAAAACTTGAAGTGGATTACTCGAGTAAGTATCCCAGTATGCAGAAATATTTTCAATGTAAACTTCAAGTCATTACCCTGGTAAGTCATGCTCAAAGGTCTCAGTTACTCAAGGTGGTACCTGAGTAACCTATGCAAAAATGAGTGCATTACTCTAGTCCCTACCCGAGTAACAAGGTAATTGCTCTCGGCCTTGAAATCCTGCCAACATTACTGGAGTAGAGCATCGAGTAATCAAAAGCTATTTGAAAGTTTACTCGAGGTGTTATGTCACACCCACCCCGGTTTTACCCCCCACTGGGGATGCCCCGCGCCGGTGAGCCCGGTTTTACCCCCACTGGGATGCCCCGGCTAAGACTCACAAGGAATATCTCCTCCCCCCTGGAGGATTTCTCTCGCCTTCCCACGTCTCGAACCCTTACCCTGGGGGTAAGTATAAGAGTTTGGCGAGAGGTGGTACCATTGAGCTAACTAGCTCAATGGTACCACCTCTCGCCAAACTCTTATACTTACCCCCAGGGTAAGGGTTCGAGACGTGGGAAGGCGAGAGAAATCCTCCAGGGGGGAGGAGATATTCCTTGTGAGTCTTAGCCGGGGCATCCCAGTGGGGGTAAAACCGGGCTCACCGGCGCGGGGCATCCCCAGTGGGGGGTAAAACCGGGGTGGGTGTGACAATAAAAAGGCGCCTTTTTATTGTCACACCCCACCGCCGTCTCACCCCATCGGGCCACAACGGTTGGTGCCCTCTCCCACCAACCGGGTGCGGAGAGGCTGGGTACACTACGTCGACCCAGGACTCACAAGAGTCCCTCGCTCCCCAAGCGAGATTTTTCGCCTCCGTGGGAATCGAAGCCACTACCTGGGGGTAAGTAGCGCCTCAATGCATTCCCACTACCACTTGAGCTAACGCCTTTTTATTGTCACACCCCACCGCCGTCTCACCCCACCGGGCCACAACGGTTGGTGCCCTCTCCCACCAACCGGGTGCGGAGAGGCTGGGTACACTACGTCGACCCAGGACTCACAAGAGTCCCTCGCTCCCCAAGCGAGATTTTTCGCCTCCGTGGGAATCGAAGCCACTACCTGGGGGTAAGTAGCGCCTCAATGCATTCCCACTACCACTTGAGCTAGTAGCTCAAGTGGTAGTGGGAATGCATTGAGGCGCTACTTACCCCCAGGTAGTGGCTTCGATTCCCACGGAGGCGAAAAATCTCGCTTGGGGAGCGAGGGACTCTTGTGAGTCCTGGGTCGACGTAGTGTACCCAGCCTCTCCGCACCCGGTTGGTGGGAGAGGGCACCAACCGTTGTGGCCCGGTGGGGTGAGACGGCGGTGGGGTGTGACATGTTACCCCAGTAACCTATGAAGTTGTAAAAGCATTACTGGAGTAGGTACCCGAGTAAATAACTATTTCCAAAGGTTTGAAATTTAGTTTACTCCATGCACTACCCAAGTAAACTTATATTTATTCATTGACTTGCAGTTAATTAAAGATTTCCCGAGGTTACTCGAGTAGGTACTCGAGTAAACTTCAAGGGATACTCGAGTAGCTACTTGAGTAAGCATACCCAGAAATTTAGAAATCATTCAAACGTTCATTGATTTGTTTCCTATATGATTAATCTTTCATTGTATTAGTATTCTTAGTCCATTTACAGATAAACAATGAAGAAATCACTTCAAGAGATGGAAGTCAAATGAAACGTTCAAATGCTAACCACCGCCAACGGATATTTTTCAAAAACTTGAAAAGTCAATAGTGGCTGCGCACTCTCCAACGGACGAAAGAAAATGTTCCAACGGTCATCATCAACATATTTATATATATATGGGAACTTACAAACAGAGAAAGTACAACAAGCACACACATAAACGAATTATCAAGTTCATTGCTCTGTTTTACGTTGAAATTATATTTCTGTACTTCAATGATTCTTATTCACTCTGTAAGAGAGATATTCCATTCAAACTCAATAGTTGTTATTGAGATAACTTAAGGTTGTGGAACCTTGAGTTGGGATTGGATTACAACTTGTAAGGGGGAGCGAGTGTCCAGGTGAAGGAACTTGCTTGTACTGAGGTGCCAAGAACCCACTGAATCTTGGAAGTTATAGTGAAACTCTCAGAGAAGCTCTGAGGACTGGACGTAGGTCAAAGTGGTTGTGACCGAACCAGTATAACTCCCGGTGTACACTTCGGTGATATTTCTCTTTCTCAATACTGTTTTAATTCCACTGTTAAAGTTTTATATTTCCGAAGAAATTTTTAGTATCACCCAATTCACCCCCCTCTTGGGTGAAACGCTTGGTCTAACAAAATTCACACCAACAAATTCCCTTGACTTAATGGATTTTAGAGGTCAGTAATATTGGGGCAATTAATTTTTCAAAGTAGATAAGACACCACTAGACCATAACATCAAGATGGTGAGCATCCACTTGGAAGGCCATGCACTATAGTGGCATCAAAGTTGCAAGAAAAAGAAGAATTTGCTTCACTTCAGAGTTTTAAATGCTTATTTTTCTGTGTAGATAGCGCACTTGTATCAAATTCAGACAGCATTGTAAATGTTGGAAATTATGCCATAAGGGCCAATCATTGTACTTTGAACATTATTATTTTAATGAAATTTCTCCATTCTATTATCATATTATTTGCATGTTAACTGTGATAATTGTATCCTTGGATAATTCATAAAAATTGTCCTAAAATGTCCCTGGTCGGTCATCTATGCGGGAGCAAAGATGAAACAAGATCAGTATGACTTTGATAAGATATGGAGACATGAATCAAAGTTTTAGGCACTTGTAAGAGTACAAGGTGCTGGACCGACCCACTATGAGAAAGCTACATGGATCAAGTCATAAGCTTTTCTCATGTATAACCACGTCATAATGCCCTTAGACCTGAGGTCATCATGGATTCCTACATGAGAGTTGCTAAGCTTTGAACTAGTCAAAAGTCACTTTTCACCTGGTGATAATAAAGGCTACGATCGGGTTTGGTGGTTTTTCATGCAGAGGAATATGAATGATCAAGATGGAATTTGTCCCTCACATTAGTATAGAGATATTATTGGGCCCCTCGATGAGTGAGTCTGAGAAATGTATGGCCATACTATGACGGAAAGGAGTTTCCGTCTCTATTATCAGGCTACTCAGGAATCAAGAAAGTAATGGTCAGGAACAAGAGAATGACATTATCCATGCCTTATCGTTGATCAATATATCGTGTGACAAAAGGGACGTGACATGGTTGTGTGACAAGTTGCATCGTGATAATGATCCTCATATGAATTGGGTAGTCGTAATGTCTTACTAGAGGCCGCTTGCGACTTTTGGGTTAGTATAGTTATTGGCCCACTGCCAACTTCATATGGGCCTACAGGGTCACACACAAGAATGGCCCAACACGAGATAATGTTTAATTTAGGGTGGATGAATTTTATATTTATATATATATAATATAAAATTCATTAATAATATTATATAGATATATATTTTTGAAATATATATATCTTATATATATATGTATATATATACTATATGATATTATTATATTGTGTTAGTTTTAAATTTAATTTATTAAGATATATTAAATTTAATAACTAACATGATAGAGATATAGTATCTCAGATTTAATTTATGAAGATAAATTAAATCTAATGGCTCTTTATTTGGATTAAACAAATAGGTTAAATTAAAAATGTTGGACAGATTTAATTTAAACTGAATTTATTTAATTATCTCATCAAGATAATTAATAGTTAATTAATTTTGAAATTAATGATGATTAATTTTGAAATTTGAAAATAGCCCTCATAGGTTATAAACTTGATAGAGCAGATATATTTATATGCACATGAGAATTGAGAGCCAAAAAGAAAAACCCAAGGAGATATTAGAGGCGCTAGCACGCAGTCTCGATTGGAGACCATTCGCGTGGATACCGGTAGAGGGAGCGGACCTGACATATTGGCTCCTAGAGATCGTGAAAACCCTGAATCAAAAAGGTATAAATCCTTCTAACTTGATTTAAATGCCGTTGATAGATCCTCGATTAGGATTGGTAAAATTTTAAAATTCTTCCACTGTGCCTGCCGATCCTAACAGTGGCATCAGAGCCAGATCAATTGTGCATTTAAACTGAGTTTATGTTCTTATACATGTGATATATATGGGATATATATGTGTGTTCATAAGAAAACGTCTGAATATGTTAAATAAAAAAGGAATATGTTCAACGTTAATGTGCGTTTTTCAGATAAGTGTTGTATGTTTATGCGATTTGGTGAAATTGTTTTGATTATATGCGATATGTTTAAGTTTCAATTTCGCCACTGGCATCACAATTTCTATTCTGGATTTGATCCGAAGTAGAATTCATCGTTTAGGTTTCGAATAGGTGAAGAACATGGCGTACAGACACGTTAAGGTCTCTAATCGGATTTAGAGATTCGAAACTTTGGGGTAGACAATCCAGATCAGAAGCGTTCTGGGCCGTTGTTTTTGAAATTGGGCTGAAATCCCTTAAGAATTGGACTAAACGAATTTTTGAAAAAATTGGGTCCGAAATTTTAAAATTTTAAAAATTTCAAATATTTCTTTTAAAAGGAATAAGCATTTTTCAAAAGCTCTAGGGGCGCTGCCCCTTGACCCCGCCCGCTAACCGGCTAGCGGGACTGCCATGACCACCTCTGCATAGCAATATAATCTGATCACGACATTTATTGCTTTTCATATTGTATGAATTCTTGTTGTAGTTTATTATTTATACTTGTTTGGGTATGGTGAACAACATGGCTTTAGAATTTTACAAAGGGTTGTGATATTTAAATACGGCTTGCGTGCCGTGCCTTCCTCTAAATACTCTCGATGTACATTCTCTTCTCATCTCACTTCCCTTGAATGTTTAAACGAGGTTTCTCTTAATGTATTTCTTTTTTTATTTAGAGAAGTCCTCTCATTAGCTTGGGAGGATTTTAGGTTAGGTAAGTCATGTTGTGTCATGTTTAAATTATGCTTTTGATAAGATCATTGCATGATTACTTTTACGTTTATATATATTTATCTGTATGAGATACGACCACGATTGCATCCATATAAACAAAACTAATTAATTAAGCCCTTTGAATCAAATCTTAAGTCATAATGCCGTCAATTAATGAATACTTGTCAAAACCTAGATCGCTAAATTGTGGAAACCACCAAAGTGGATGCACTTGAGTTATCTTGATGAGACAAGCTTGAGTAATGGTGCTGCTCATAATATTCATTATTGTTTTGACTTAATTGAGATTAACAAAACGGTTTTGAATCTCAAGGCATTAGATGGGGTTAAACATGCCGGATCATATGATGATTAAATCCCATAAAGATGTAAGAGTTATATGTGATGTAATTGGTAAATAGGTTACCTAACTAAATAACTTGAATTTAAGCGTCTTGCCAAAGCGGACTTAAGTTTAAGCCAAATATGGATCTTAGCCCACTAATTATTATATTGAGGGTTGTTAATTTAGTGGGAGATTACTAACTAACTTTGCATATTTTAATTGTAGAATCATGTCGACTAGTAATACTGCTACACTATCGTTGTGATCGGTCCTTGAGAAGGACAAACTCAATGGGACAAACTTTCTTGACTGGTTCAGGAACTTGAGAATTGTTCTCAAGCAGGAAAGAAAGGCTTATGTCCTAGATCAACCCATTCCTGAAGAACCTGCAGCCAATGCTCCAAGGGCTCAGAGAGATGCTTACACAAAGCATAAGGATGACTCTGTGGATGTAGGTTGCCTGATGCTTGCCACTTTGGTTCCAGAGCTCCAAAGAGATCTGGAACTCATGGAGGCTCATGAGATGATTGTACATCTCAAGGAAATGTTCCAGCAACAGGCAAGGCAAGAAAGGTATGAGACCACAAAGGCCTTACATTCCTGCAAAATGGCTAAAGGTGCATCAGTTAGTACTCATGTGTTAAAGATGAAAGGCTATATTGATCACCTTGAGAGGCTTGGATTTCCCATGAGCCAGGAGTTAGCAACAGATTTGATCCTCAACTCACTCCCAGAGAGTTATGACCAGTTTGTTATAAACTACAACATGAACAACATGGAGAAATCAATTTATGAGCTGCATGGGATGCTCAAAACTGCTGAGCAAAGCATTAAGAAAAGGCCTAGCATAGTTTTGATGGTTTAGAAAGGAAAGGGTATGAAAAAGAAAGGGAAGGGCAAATGGAAGGGTAATGACTCAAGTGGTAAGACCAAAGAGTCAAACAAGCCCAAAACCAAGCCTGAACCCAAGAAGGCAAAGCCTCCAAAGGAAGGAGGCTGCTACTTCTGCAATGAACCCAGTCATTGGAAGAGGAATTGCAAACTCTACCTAGAAGATCTGAAAAAGAACAAGAAGGATAGCGAGGCTATCGTTTTAGGTATTTATGTTATAGACATTCATTTTTCTACTTCCTCTACATGGGTATTAGATACTGTATGTGGTTCTCACATTTGTACAAATGTGCAGGGTCTAAAGGACAGTAGAAAGTTGAAGAAGGGCGAAGTGGACCTACGAGTTGGAAACAAAGCAAGAGTTGTTGCTTTAGCCGTAGGAACTTATGAATTAGTTCTGCCAGTGGGCTTTTGTTGGTTTTGAACAATTGCTATTATGTTCCTGCTTTGAGTAGTAACATTGTTTCTCTTTCTTATTTGGATAAAGAAGGTTATACTTCCATTACTAGGAATGGTAAATGTTCTATTTATCGTAATGACATTTTCTATGCTGATGGTGATTTGCATGTTGGTCATTATATATTAAATTTGGAACATCCAAATAATGGGAATATCTATAACGTAACTATTAAGAGGATAAAATCAAACGATTTGAATCCGACCTACCTATAGCATTGTCGTCTAGGCCACATAAATGAGAAACACATTTCTAAACTCATTTGATTTTGAATCATATGATACATGCAAATATTGCTTATGAGGAAAGATGACTAAGGCACCTTTTACTGGGGGCAGTGAGAGGGCCACTGAATTATTGGGCCTCATACATACAGATGTATGTGGACCATTAAATATAGCTGCCAGAGGAGGTTATGTCTACTTCATTACATTTATAGATGACTTTAGTAGATATGGCTATATCTATCTAATGAAACATAAATATGAATCTTTTGAAATATTCAAAATATTCCAAAATGAAGTACAAAACCAACTTGGTAAAACAATTAAAGCACTTCGATCTGATCGAGGTGGTGGATATTTGAGCCAAGAATTCATTGACCATCTTAGGAGTTGTGGGATAATCTCACAATTGACTCCTCCAGGAACACCACAATGGAATGGCGTTTCTGAACAGAGGAATCAAACACTATTAGATATGGTTCGATCTATGATGAGTCAAACAGATTTTCCACCGTTCTTTTGGGGACATGCCATAGAGACAGTTGCGTTCACACTAAATCGTGTTCCATCTAAGGCAATTGAAAAGACACCATATGAGATATGGACTAAAAAGAAACCAAGTTTATCTTTTCTCAAGATCTGGGATGTGAGATATATGTTAAGCAACAAGCCTCTGATAAATTAGCACCCAGATCCACAAATTCCTTTTCGTGGGGTATCCTAAAGAAACGAAAGGATACTTTGTCTACAATCCTATCGATAACAAAGTGTTTGTTATTCAAAATGGTAAGTTTCTAGAAAGAGAGTTTGTCTCTAAAACAACTAGTGGGAGCGACATACATCTTGAAGAAATTTGAGAGCCACAAGATAGTACAGAACCACATATGGAAATTAGAGAAGACTCACAACAAGTTGCTGAGCCTCCTCAAGTAACACAAGGTCCACGAAGATCTGATAGGACACGACATCAGCCTTAGAGATATGGATTTCTGATTACTGAAGGCTATGATGTGTTGCTCATTGAGCAAAATGAGCCCACCACCTATCGAGAAGCCATAGTGGGACCAAACTCTGAGAAATAGCTAAATGCCATAAAGTCTGAAATGCAATCCATGTACGACAATCAGGTATGGACCCTAGTCGATCCACCTGAAGGTGTAAAAACCATAGGGTGCAAATGGGTTTTAAAGGAGAAAACTAACATGGATGGCAATGTAAATGTCTTCAAGGCACGATGGTTACAAAAGGATTCACTCAAACTCATGGTGTAAACTATGATGAAACCTTTTCCTTAGTTGTAATGGCCAAATCAATTAAAATCCTTCTTGCCATTGCAGCATATTATGACTATGAAATATGGCAGATGGATGTCAAAACAGCCTTCCTTAATGGAAAGCTGCTTGAGGATGTGTACATGACACAACCTGAAGGTTTTGTGCGTCCAGAGGACTCTGGTAAAATTTGCAAGCTTCAAAGATCCATTTATGGATTGAAGCAAGCATCTCGGAGCTG
Source organism: Inga oerstediana (assembly GCA_963210345.1). NCBI lineage: Eukaryota > Viridiplantae > Streptophyta > Magnoliopsida > Fabales > Fabaceae > Inga > Inga oerstediana. The sequence goes on along the minus strand of OY723410.1, from coordinate 48,893,562 downwards.
GAATCATCATTTTGATGAAGTAGTCAAAGAGTTTGGATTCATTCAAAACATCGATGAACCTTGTGTTTACAAGAAGGTTAGTGGGAGCATAGTTGTATTTCTTGTGCTTTATGTAAATGACATCCTACTCATTGGGAATGATATTCCTACCTTGCAGAGTGTCAAGTCTTGGTTAGGAAAGTCCTTTTCAATGAAAGACTTAGGTGAAGCCACCTATATCCTAGGGATTAGGATCTATAGGGATAGATCCAAAAGACTAATAGGCCTAAGTCAGAGCACATACATAGACAAGATACTGCATAGGTTCAGTATGCAGGATTCAAAAAGGGGTTGCATGCCCATGTCTCATGGCATCCATCTTAGCAAGGATATGTGTCCTAGTACACCTGATCAGCGAGATCGCATGAGTAAGGTTCCATATGCCTCGGCCATTGGATCCATCATGTATGCCATGTTATGTACTTGATCGGATGTCTCCTTTGCCTTAAGTATGACCAGCATATACCAACAAGATCCTGGTGAGGGTCATTGGACTACCGTCAAGAATATCCTAAAGTACTTAAGAAGGACTAAGGACTTATTTTTGGTCTATGGTGGATTGGATTATGAGCTCTGCGTAACTGGTTACACAGATGCAAGTTTCCAAACTGACCAAGACGACCTTAAATCGCAATCTGGATATGTATTCCTCCTGAATGGTGGAGCAGTAAGCTGGAAGAGCTCCAAGCAGAGCACTATAGCAGATTCTGTAACAGAAGCTGAGTATATAGCAGCATCAGATGCAGCTAAAGAAGCCATTTGGATCAAAAAGTTCATTACTGAACTAAGAGTGGTGCCTACCATCTCAAATCCAATAATTTTGTTATGTGACAATAGTGGTGCTATTGCACAGGCCAAGGAGCATAGGTCACATCAAAGGACCAAGCATATACTCAGGCAATTTCATCTTATTAGAGAAATCAATGATAGAGGTGATATAAAGATATGCAAAGTAGTAGGAGAAGATAATGTTGCTAATCCTCTTACTAAGCCACTTGCACAGGCAAAGCATGAGCGTCATGTTAGGGCAATGGGAATTAGGCAAATTAATGATTGCACTTAGGGCAAGTGGGAAGATGTTGGAAATTGTGCCCTAATGGCCAATCATTGTACTTTGAATATTATTATTTTAATGAAATTTCTCCATTCTATTATCATATTATTTGCATGTTAACTGTGATAATTGTATCCTTGGATAATTCATAAAAATTGTCCTAAAATGTCCCTGGTCGGTCATCTATGTTGGAGCAGAGATGAAACAAGATCAGTATGACTTTAATAAGATATTGAGATACGAATCAAAGTCTTAGGCACTTGTAAGAGTACAAGGTGCTGGACCGACCCACTATGAGAAAGCTACATGGATCAAGTCATAAGCTTTTCTCATGTATAACCATGTCACAATGCCCTTAGACCTGAGGTCATCATGGATTCCTACATGAGAGTTGCTAAGCTTTGAACTAGTCAAAAGTCACTTTTGACCTAGTGATGATAAAGGCTACGATCGGGCTTGGTGGTTTTTCATGCAGAGGAATATGAATGATCAAGATGGAATTTGTCCCTCACATTAGTAGAGAGATATTGCTGGGCCCCTCGATGAGTGAGTCTGAGAAATGTATGGCCATACTATGAAGGAAAGGAGTTTCCGTCTCTATTATCAGGCTACTCAGGAATCAAGAGAGTAATGGTCAGGAACAAGAGGATGACATTATCCATGCCTTATCCTTGATCAATATATTGTGAGACAAAAGGGACGTGACATGGTTGTGTGACAGGTTACATCGTGATAATGATCCTCATATGAATTGGGTAGTCGTAATGTCTTGCTAGAGGCCGCTTGCGACTTTTAGGTTAGTATAGTTATTGGCCCACTGCCAACTTCATATAGGCCTACAGGGTCACACACAAGAATGGCCCAACACGAGATAATGTTTAATTTAGGGTGGATGAATTTTATATTTATATATATATATAATATAAAATTCATTAATAATATTATATAGATATATATTTTTGAAATATATATATCTTATATATATATATATATGTATATATATTATATGATATTATTATATTGTGATATTTTTAAATTTAATTTATTAAGATATATTAAATTTAATAACTAACATGATAGAGATATAGTATCTCAGATTTAATTTATGAAGATAAATTAAATCTAATGTCTCTTTATTTGGATTAAATAAATAGGTTAAATTAAAACTGTTGTATAGATTTAATTTAAACTGAATTTATTTAATTAGTTCATTAAGATAATTAATAGTTAATTAATTTTGAAATTAATGATGATTAATTTTGAAATTTGAAAATAGCGGTTATAAACTTGATAGAGTAGATATATTTATATGCACATGAGAATTGAGAGCCAAAAAGAAAAACCCGAGGAGACATTAGAGGCGTTAGCACGCAGTCTCGGTTGGAGAGCATTCGTGTGGATACCGGTAGAGGGAGCGGACCTGACATGTTGGCTCCTAGAGATCGTGAAAACCCTGAATCAAAAAGGTATGAATCCTTCTAACTTAGTTTAAACGCCGTTGATAGATCCTCGATTAGTATTGGTAAAATTTTAAAATTCTTCCGTTGTGCATGCCGATCCTAATAGTAAACCCATCCAAAAGCTGACATAATAACTTGGACAAATATTTCATTTGCTATGTGGTGAGTCAACTTTTCCAATCCACATGTAATAGTTACTTAGAGGTTTACAAAGTGCCTTGTCAAATATCGAGGGAGATCAAGGTCAAGGATTACTCCATAGGGATCTAAAACATGCGGAACTAGTCGGTTATTCAAATACAAATAGGTTTAGTTCTCCTTCGCATAGAAGATTCGCTTATGGATCCTATGTTCTTGGCAATGAAACTCAGAGTCATTGAAAAAGCCAAAAACTATGATTCCAAGACAAGCGCAAAAGGTTAGTATCATACCACACGAGTCTATGAACTTATGTAATGCAAACAATTGCCCGAAAAACAGATGTGGGGAGAAATAGGCAAGATGAACTGATTTGTGACAGAGAGGAAGATCTATATGTTAACTCCAATCTAGTTTTTCAATGGGAGGATCAAGAACAAGGAAGTTGACTGTTCCTTCATGAAAGAGAAGTTACTTAATCGATGCATTGCAACTACATTTGCCAGCTCCAATGATTACCTAGCAGACATTCTCACGAAGTCTTTTAGAAGTCTTGGCACCAGCTATATTAGTAAAAAATCAGTGAATATGATATGTGTATGCTCTAACCTGAGGAGAGTTTTATAACTGTGTGAGCACTAGTCATGACTTTATAGTGAACCTAAGGTGTATCCTAGATATGTCGCACCCATGTTTCAAGCTAGAGTGAGTGTTATATAGCCCTCATTCTAACTCTATATAGATATTATGGTTGGGTAAATCAATAATATCATTGACATGCATTATCTTTTTTTGCCAACACACTGACATGCATTATCAAACCATAGAATGTGTGGCAAATCTGAATGATTAACAGGATGTATTTCTCTTTATTATCTTTATTATGTAAATAGTCAAATATCTCTAGGATCCTTTTATGTTTTCTATATCCTTGATTTCATGCTTGTATTTATTAGGAAACTTGTATATATTGTTGTACTGATGCCTCTGAAAAATACAAGATATACAATCATTGGCCTCTACTCTTAGGGCTTGTTTGGTCTGAGGGGAGGGGAGGGAAAATGAGCGGAGGGAAAATTTTTTTGAGTTGAATTAAAAAAAATTAGAGAAGTGGGGTTAAAAATTTTTAATTAATTTTTCTTACTCTTTTATCTTATATATTCTCTTTATTAAAATTTTATTACCCCACTTCTTCAATATTTTAAAATTCAACTCATAAAAATTTTCACTCCCCTCCCCTCCCCTCCAAATCCCTCACACCAAAAAGAGTGATTGCCTCTACTCTTAGAATGACATTAAAAGAGCTTCATCAAGCATGTCTTTTCTGTTGGTCATTCCAATAAGCAAAACATTATTCAGTGATTCCACACCATCTATCTGCAAACCAATAAAAGAAGGCTACTAGATATATTGATAACCATAAATGAAAAAGTTTAACTCAGAACAATTTAAATTTCAAAATTGTCAAGAAAATATTCATGATCTTCACTGCACGAGAAATGTATGCTTATTTATCATGTCAAACAATTGAATCACAACATAACAGCAAAACTAGTCAGAACAAAATGCAAAACTTTTAAAGTCCCGGATTGAAATGTTACAATCATGTTTCCAGAGTTAAAACTCAAGCAAATGCAGAGAGGACAGGCTAGTTAATCAAAGTCTTCACTCTTAACTAGAACAGTCCAATACTAAACAATGAAACATTGACTATAATACATAAAAGCTTCACCAAAGCTAAAATATAAGAATTCCATAGTAAAAGGCTAGCTCATATCTACTATGTATTAAGAGTAAACAAAAAATTGAGTAAATGTCATTGATTTTGAAGAAAATCTTACCTTACAAATAGCATCAATTTCATCAAAAATGATGACGTGCAATTCACTTTCATCCCCTACAAAATAATGGTTCCCTGGATCAATGACACTCAGAAATAACACCTTTTATAAGCATACGTAATGTGTAGATATTTCCTACCTTTGGTCCTCTGATCTTGTTCAGCATCAGCGAAGAGGTCCCTCACATTCTTTTCAGTTTCACCAACAAATTACTCAAGACTTCAGGGCCATTGACAATCTAGTACAGTCACAAGTCACACCAAAAAAGAAATAGTTCCATCAGCCTCTAAAGATAATATCTTACCAGCCAATAAAAGTGAAAATTATTCAAGATTTAAACATTAATCAAACATGTCAATTAGGAATCAGGAGGAAAAGTGAAGACAGTACCCAAAAATATATAACCCGTTCAACACTTAAGACAAAGAAGTAGAAATTCAGTCATTCACCAAAAGGAGAGAAGGGGCTAGAAAGTCAGTCATTACTCATGTGAATCGTATTCAACAATATTAACAGGAGATCCTATTCTCAATCATAGTGAGAATTAATAAGCTTTAGGGAAGCAAAATGGTGGCTGGAAACATTATTGATTAAATCGAAGGATCAAAGAACTTCACAAAAGAAATGATTCAATATTATCATATCACGCAATACAGTCACTAGCCCCCTTATTGTTTATTTTTGACAGCATCCATGATGATTTCCATGATGTATGTATTCTATCATAATACACAAGTATATGAAGCAACTGTGAAACCTCCTGGTTTAACAAATTTACAAACCTTTGGTTCCTTTCCATTCAAAATTTTTCCTATCTGACACGCCATTAGAGTTTTTCCAGTACCAAGAGGCCCATAAAGCAGCATTACCTTCACATGCTTGATCCCTAGCCTGAAACCTCATACTTTTAGGAACTCAGAACAATGACTATCAAAAACCAGAAAATTATGATATTATATATAATACTTGGATGTCACATGAGGAGGAAAAACATGAGTAGCAAAAGCTCTTCGAAATATATCTGCAAACTCCGCACTCAGACCTCCAATACCCAGCGACCGAAGATTAAACTCTTTCTGCTTAAAAATGTTGCTAGTGGCAGCCTCACGCTGATTGACAATCTGCAAAGCATGGTATGAATCAAGAAACTTGTCCAAATATAACTATAATCAGTATGGTGCAACTAAGAGAAAATAAATGGATGAACTGATTTATGTTCATAGCAAACTATAGCCTAATATCTCAGATGAATCACGTGTTTTTAAACCAATGGTAAGGGGAAGAAAAGATAACTATTTAGTTAAAATAAATGCCTAAAATGTTATGCATCGTTCATGATTTTAACTCTTCGACCATGTATTACTTGCAAACTAGATAATCAAGTTCTTTTGAGAAAGAATGCATCATAACAACTATCAATACTAACTAAGTGGACTTTTCTCTCAAATGACATGCAGAAGACATTGCTAAAAAGTTTTTGCATGGCCACTCTAACAGAAAAGGTGTCCATAAATTCATCATATTACACTCAATGAAGATAAGAAGAAAAGGGAAAGTACAATTTATATGCCGTAAAAATAAATTAAACAATGAGAAAAAAATGAAGCATGTCAATTGCAAATGGGAAATTTGCCTTAATTCCACTATCAAGCGATGCTTCAAAAATAATGTATGTGTCATCTAAAATCATCCCTCTTTCAAGAGAATTAGACTTTTCTTGGCCCTGAACAACAGCTTGACCGACGGTAAAGTTATAATTATTTCCATGGAACTCAAATAATACTTTCTGCCCAGCGGTCATGACCTGCAATGCATAAGATCACACATTCCAAAAGCAAAACTAAAGGGCGATAATGATTAAATGAAAAGAGACTGATACAGTTGTCAGACCAAATGATCTTTCATATAAGTTTTGATAATGACAAGTAGGAAATAAATTAATAATATTAATAAAAATAGATTTTAAAATGAGTTTCAATTAGGTTGTTCAATTGTATTGATATGGAATGATAAATGTGAAACATCTGAATTACAAGTTTGACATATCATGTTTAATGTTCCATAGATATGAATAATTATGGAAGGAATTTATTCATCATATAAAACTTCAATATGTGCTTAATTGAATCATATTTCCCCTTGAGTCATGTTGTTTAATTTATCATATATCCAACTAGTTCTAACTGTTATATGTATATAAATTGGATATATAAGTTGTAAGAATTCCGTAAGCATGAACAAAACTTTTTTATATTGTACTACATGCTATTATGTCATGCATATTCATAAATGTAAAATTGACTAACTACTTGGATTGTAAGTCAATATCATTAATATAGATTTGTCCAAGAAAGGAAGAGTGAGCATTGAAGTGAAGCAAATGAAATATCAGCATCATGCTTTGTTCAAGGACAAATCAAGCATAACAATGAGAAAAGGATGCTCCAAGAATTGAACTAAGTTGAAGATTGGAAAGATTGGATTTGGATGCATCAAGATAGCATTTGGCCTCAAATGGGTATATCTATCATAGGATAGGAATGTTTTTGTGACACTCAAAAGTTTAAGCTTGCATTTATTGCCACAAAGTGGTTTGTTTTCAAAACATAAGCTAATTTAATTTTTATAAAAACAAGTGAGGTGCACATTCTTTTTCCAAAATCGTAGTTTGACCTCTGTTCATACATGAGACATCAAAGTTCCAGATAATCACATGGGCATTAAAATTGTATCCATTTCAAGTGGACTCTTCAAAGTCTCTATGTTTCCAGTGTAAATGCCTAATGTGCTGTTACTTACACAGCCTGATTAAACTACTTATAAGGAGTTTATCAAACAATTCTAATTACAATGATTGAGGCCCCTTACTGTCCTTCTGGAAGGCTTGCCACAACATGAAATATCATGTTGCAGCATAATAACTTAATCTTCCCAAAAAATGAAGAAAAAGACCTACAATTTAATTGACATGATCATTTTAGAGCAACGAGAACATGTTCAATTTGTTTGGAACCTTAACCTTTGTGTTAAAGGAACCTTCTATGTTGATCTTTGTGGAGTTTTACATTGCTTTAGCTTTATATGCAAGTCAGAAATATTTTGCTCCTATCTAATGGCTGTTCTGTTCCTGCAGAAGCAAGTCCAATGAGAATGTCTTTGGAAATACCAGTATTTGGTTAAAAGAGAAATGGACTCCTAGAGAGGTACTCCCTCTTGTCATATTTACATAATTTGATTAGATTAGGTTATTTAGTTAGTTAATATGACAAAAAACACTATAATTATCTTTTTTTAATTCTCTTATTCCCTTTTTTCCTTGGTTATTGTTGAGAGCGCAGCAATATGAGTAAATTAGAAAAATGTTGGTAAATATGAAAACTATATCTTATATTTAGGACAAAAATCAACTCCCTAAATCTATTGAGGGGGCATAATTCTATGGTGTGCTTTTCTTTTCTTTTCTTTTTTACCCCCTTTTTGTGCTAAAAAAGACACAAGGCTTACAAGTGTAGGAGGTGGGAAGGAGTGAGCTAAGGATGGAGTTTTTGACATCACGGCTATCTCAATTTTAAGCTGCCATATGAGCTATAAGCTCATTGGTGTCCTGAAAACTCTTAAGTTAGGAAACTGTCAACTTGAACATTTATGAACATATTTGTGATCTTGATTTATTATATGACTGTTTTTTTTATAAAAAAAAATTGAAGTAATGGGATTCAGTCTTGATATATCCTGCCATATATTTATTCTCTTTACTATTGTTTGTTTCTTAATAAAGATTCCGGAAGAAGCTCCTCCTGAGTCATTTGTTAGGTAGATAGTTCTGTTAAGAAATTTGTGTAAAGCATAGATTGTTGATACGTGTGCAGATGATCAATTAAATAGTGCAAGTGTACACTGTCGTAATCAAGTAATATAGAAGTAAGTAGAGTATTGTTCCCATGAGGATTGAGCACTAAGTACCAAAATAGGTAATTTTAATTCTATTTAGTCGATTGATTAGTTGGTGATTGAGAGTACAAAATAAAATAAAAACAATTAAATATGAATGCAGATGATATGAAAGCAAATATGAGAAAAAGCCCTAGGGATTAGATTTCACTTAACAAATTTCGGATTGAATCACTTATCTATTCTAGCCCAATTTATTCCACATGATTAATAGTCGAGTTTCCCTAATTTAATTACTAGCCTCTTCCAACGTCAAGCAATTCTATAATCAATTGCTAATCCAATATATTCCTATATGAATTTAAGCAATTAATCATGCATTAAGATTTATGGAACTCAGTAAGACTACACAACTCATATGAATATATTCCTATTTCATATGCAAGTCATGGTTTTAATTATAGGGTCTACACACATGTATCTCCTTCCAGTCTCAACATGCATATTGAAATCATTCAAAAGATGGCCAGTCAATCAAAAGCATTAAAAATAATAATTAAAACTCAATCATGAAGGAGAAATTCAAACTAGATTTAATAAGTTAAGATTCAATCCGTCATTAGTAAGCTACGTCATCACCCTAGGAAAATGAAAGTTTAGCACATGATGAAATTAAAAAACAAAACCAAAATAAATTGACATTATATAAAGCTAGAATGAAAGCCTCAGAAATACTGCATAAACTTGAATATTAAATTCTCAAACATAAATATACAACCAAAAGATGCATGAAAAATGAAGAAATCTAGCCGTCCATTTAGGAGGTAAAACCTTCCATGTAGACAGCATGCAAAGTGTAGTACAATCCTAAGCCTTCCAAGATGGAGGCATGCAATATGTAATACAATCCTAAGCCTTTCAAGATGGAGGCATGCAATGCATGAGATTAAATCTAAAACTTAATACAATGAACTCAAAAATGTTAGAGAAAGATCTCTCCTGGTCAGAGAAGGACCTCTCCCTGTCGGAGAAGGAAACCTCTGCTTCTCTTCCTCTCCTCCTCCTTTGAGCTTGGCATTGATCTCTATTTATAGGAGGAAAAAACGTGTGCTACAGTACTGCTACAGTGATCTGGCGGGTGCTACAGTGCCCATTGACGGCTACAGTGCTCGGTGGCTGCTACAGTACTTTTATTTTTTCTATTTTTTTAAAATTTTTATTTTTTTTATTATTTTTTTTAAATGCTGTTTATTCCAAAAACAATATTTATTTATCAATCATACACAAATTTATTATATTAAACGCAAATATCGTCCATAAAATCATCATATAAGGGAAAATAAATATGTAAATATTTTACTTATCAATTGTAGTGGTTGAGCTCCACTGATATAGTAAAAGGCAAGCTCTAGTTTCTGAATCATTCTTTTATATTTATTGATATTGTAACAAAAATATTCATAGATTTCTCTTAAAAGCAAAGGTTTGAGTTCCAAGGATCATAAGCATGCTATCAAGACTTGTTGGACAAGGAGTCAACATGGCTCAATTCTTAGCTGATACATTGAAGTGTTTGATACCTTGAATACAAGACTCCTTGCAAAACTTTAAATGTGGATGACCCATTTTCAAAAGTGCCCTTGTCTTTCACAATGATAGCAAATCCAGTAATTAAAGGTAAATTTAAAACATCTTGAAAAATTTTTACTTCTAACTAGCTCTAACTAATTTCCTTAATATACATGAAAAGTAGTTAACGAGACATCAAAAAAAAGAACTGAAGGGAGTAGTTCATTTCGACAAAATTTGTTATTCATAAAATTTTGCAAAGTGGTCCATGATATTAATTTCGCATTAACGAATGTTGATGTGACAAAAGAAATTAATACGTGGAGAATTGCATTTAGGAGTTCATGTGGAATTAATACATTTAGGTCCCTATAGAATTAAATGGTACCACTCTGGTCTTATTTATAAGTTTTTTTAACTAATTATCACATATCAATGAGAGTTAATTAAGTCATTGTATCACTTTGGTCCTATTTATAAGTCTTTTTTAACTAATTCTTAAATACTAAAGAGAGTTAGTTAACTTATTAACTATAGGCTAAATTTTCAATCTCATCTTTATCTATGATTGGCTTCAAAAGTTAACATGAATAAATTATTTTTGTTTATTGTAATTAATAGAGGTAAAAAAGTACAAAACACATTTACTATCCTAAAACTAGACTTATAAATATGACCAAATTTTTTGATTAAAAAGGACTTATAAATAAGATCAGAGTGGTACTCTTGAGCAAGACCTTGATTGTATTGCATCAAAAGATTAGTACTTGGGTACTTCCTCAATTTGATAATACAAGTCACTTATAATTAAAAATACATTATTAAAGTTGTCTAAATTGTGTTTTTTTTTTTTTGCCAACGTTGTCTAAATTGTTCTGAACTTTATCTTTACCCTTAATAAATACCATAAATTTTAGAGATATGCCCGCTCCTCTCTGTTACCTTATTAGAAATTGAGAATGATGGCATATTTAGAATAAAGCAATTAACGCTATGCAAATAGTTACAAAGTGATTTATAATCAGGATCGCATAATTATTTTAGAACATGACTTATATTATGAACAGTATGGAGTACATTTTTAAAAATAAAAATAAAAATATTGTTGTTTTATTCTCAGGCAAAAAAAAAAAATCTCTTTTTCTTCTGTATAGTGACCGTTGCCCACATCACAACTAGTTCCCATCAGCACACGGTTCTGAAATTTTTGAGACTTGATTTTGGGTTAGTTAATCACTAGAAAGCAAATTCAACAAGTTTGAATTGAAATCTTTGAATTATATATGATAATGTGTCACTATCTTCGATTCTTCTCCAATCCTACTGACTCTAGATGGTTCTTAGCATTGCGAGCTAGTTTATTAATTTGTTGATCCAATAAATTTGTCTCCATTATACATGAAAGTCAGTTTAGGTCTTACATAGTCCAAACATCTGAACTTATGTATATTTTTAATGACGTAATTGTATTATTAAATGGGTTTCAAAAAGAGAAGTCAGTTACTATTTTTGTGATAATAATTATGGAATAGAGATCCTATATTAATTTAATATAATATTTTTTTGTTGCCAGTATATTTATCAATATATATTTAAGTTCTCTTCCACGAAGCCACCACCCCTTCGGCGTATCCATCGGCTCTACACTCAAAGTTACTGTTCACAGGCTGATAACCTCATGAGCATGGCTCCGTGCGAGCCGATCCCTCCTGAAAGCGACCAATGCATAAGCCTACCTCGCTGGCACTTCGCTGAAGTTATGAATTCAAAATTTCAAATGACCCGCGATAAGCAGTTCACTTGAGCAAATGAAACCCGTGCATTTTCATTTGTAGCGGGCTGCATTTTTCTGGTCGTTGTATTTATGATCCGTGTCAGAAAATCCTCAATGAAACCCGTGCATCTCCCATTTGAATTCCCCACGGTTTGAATTTTCCCGCTACGTCGAACTCCTTTCATAAGGCCTTCTCCCATTGACATTGTGTTCTATTTCCTTCCTCAAACCACCAGTTTTTGCTCCAGACTTAAATTCCCCTCCAACCCTATTCGTTTCCGCAAAGCCATTGACATTTGGTTGCTTCCCAGGTCATGTCGTCTATGTCCAGAGGCAACGCATATCATCTTGCTAAGGTCCTCTGTTTTGCTAATCTCCACCTCTGTTTCTTGATATTTCCATTTTTCTGAAATTAATATCCATCGATCATTTCATTTTGCAGTGTTTGATGTGTCGGCTGATAACAGAATTGTTGGCTGCGTCCAAGCACTGCTGAGTAGCTGTTACGCGCAAAAACTTTACAGAGGCTTGAATATATATTGATGGCAGAGGTTCATGAGATACATCATCGCCCACAAAACTGATACCCCCAATAGCTAACTACCTTCTCTTCAAAATTCATATTCAACTTATTTGCTCCTTCCAACGCTCTGCCCACAGGTTTTAAAATTGTGCCTTCACCTCTTTCAATCCCTTCTTCCCTGGCTTTTTCGATTGCCCTCCCTCACGTCCAAGTACACCTATATGCATCCATTCATCTCTGCCATCTCTCGATAGCTATTAAGCAACTAAATAAGACATGAATATAACAATGGATTCAAGTTTCCCTCAACCTATTTCGATGTTCAGCCCTCACAAGTTTACTGTACTTAGAGAAGTTAGTTAAGTTAAATCCATTCAAAAGCGCCTGCGACCTGCGAAGTGTCGGCCTCCAACCAAAACAAACAAATTTGGGATTCTAGTACTCTAGCTCTAGCTGGACTTGGTCTTGGAGAAGACCGATGGCAGTGTTAGAAGAATAGCTCCAAGCTGGGAATATCCAACTTCAAGGAACGTATTGGAACTAATGTGTATTCTGCTAAAGTTGTTTCTTATTTTAATCATGTGTTAATTAAAGCTTATTTATTTTAGTTACTTTCTTATAACATTTCATACATAATTAATATTATGTTGAGTGTTCTATTTTGATCAGAGTATGATTAGTTTAAGTGTTTTGTTTAGATTAGGAAAGAGTTATTCTATTGTTGGGAGTTTTGTCTTTTAGTTGGAGTAGGAGTTTGAGCTTCGTTATTGAGTTAGAATAGAGTCTGCGCTTCTCTTTATTATCTAAAATAGAACTTTCATTCCATCTAATAATATAAGTTAAGATGATTCTTAACCTTGAATTATTACAAATACACCTGATATTTTGTAGACGTTGACAGGGTTAAAAATTCAAGAATGACCTGTGAAATCCTCATGTCCTGATTTAAATAGTTTAATGCTATTAAATGTAGTGTAATGAGTAAAGCGCCATATTTACTTGCCAGCCAAAGCAATGGTTTCTGGACATTAAAATTTTTAAGATCCAGTCCCCTTTTCCATGGTCTGTCCTCAACTCATCCTTACACTCGCTGGCTGAAGAAAATCCCTTATGACGTAGCACTAACTAATTATGACTTCATTATATGCTAATTTTGTTTTTGTGTTTTTGGATATTTCTTGACTCTTTACTAAATTACTTACAAGTGCCCAGGAAATTTCTGATGAACCTTGACAAATCTATGAATCTTGACCCATGGGTCAGAAATCAGAATTGCACCAAACCAGAATGCATGATATAAGAAGTTGAGAATCATTAGATGTCAGTTCTGTTCAAGCATGAGTTTCAAACAAAACCTACGTTTGATTAATTTTTTTTCTTATGTTCATTTTTTCCCCTTATGCAGTGTTGTTGCATTCTGATTTATTTTTGTGGCCATCATGTTTGTGGCCCAATCGCAGGCCCATAATCCTCATTGATCTTGCTTTATTCTTTTGAGCAACAGTTGTTTTTTTTAATTTTAGATGGGCTTTGCCCTCTTATGTACCAAATAAAATTAGTCGCTGGCCTGTTTTGAATGGATGTATCAGCTAAGACTTCAAAGGAAAATAAGTACGTTTGATAATATATGATAACAAGAGTCCACCACACCAGCAACGAACACCTGGACTTGACGGAATGATAAAAGTAAAACAACGACTAATCTAAGAACCCTAACGGTAATTACTAATTCAAGACGGAATTGATGGTGACGTAAACATCTAGAGAGATGATAGAAACAGCACAATTACTCAATCACGAAGCCTAAGTCCGACCCTAATTCATTTGCTGTCGGCAGCCGTCCATTATCAGCGTCCAGCAGTAAGTAATCTGGATTTCCCCTTTCACCATGGGTCAAGTTCGGCAGCAGAGGAGTATTTGGTAGGACGTCAATTGGAATTCCTTCGTTAAAGCTGCTCCTGTGTGTCGGCGTCACTTTTAAGTACGTGAAGGTGGTGAAGTCTTCAATTAACAGTGGTTGATATCCATCTTCAGGACTTAGCACTCGCAGAAATTCCGAGCGTGCCTTAATAACATTCATATACTGTCTTCTGGCCACTGGGATATGCAAGCCATCCCAGTCATGGTTAAAGAATCCTTGGTCCTTTAGGAGGCTGTAAATGCATTTGAATAAAAAATACCGTCGTCCATGCCATTGATGTGATCCTACATAGACGGGCCTCTTTGCATCCGTTATTAGCTTAGACTCCAAACGTGGCAGCACAACTTCCACCTCTACAAAGCCATTCCACTCAGGTGAATAAATTAACATTGTTTTGAACTCATCAATCACCTCAGTCTCTTCAATTAGATCGAATGGTCCGCACCTGAGTCTAACATACCGAATGCTCATTTCTTTCCACCGTTGGCAGACAGTCGAAATTTCTGAAGTAACCCAGTCATGGAAACGGGGCATTTGTGTGCTCATTGGAGTTGAATGAAAAGGTTCTACACAATCTCTAGCCACATTATCCCCATATAAATAACAACTCATTTCACCATGGGTCAAGTTCGGTTGCCAATGCCTATTGACACATATCTCAACGTCATTCAAATCTCATTTATACAGTCATCCTTGGTTTTCTAATACTATTGTGTTGCCACTGCTTACTGTTATTTACCTTTGTTTTTTATGCTACTTTTATTAAAATGGATTAACTCAATGAGCTCATTCTGTTGCCATTGTCAAATCGCACATATCTCCACGTTGTTCAAATACTCAAACTTGATATACTAACACTATTTTGTTGTCACTGCTTACTTTGCTTTTTCTGTGTTCCTTTTGTTTTTTTCCTAATATTGTGAAAGAAAGCTGGGATATTGTATTGTTGCCTTCTGCTTCTATACACATAAGTAGTAACTGTCTACTTATATATAGCCATATATTGGACGCTGATAATCTGCTTTTGCTTTTACTTTACAGGTGTCCATCTTTCCCCCTTCCTCTACCTGTATCCATAGACTGAGGTAGTATGCTCGGCTCTCCTCACTTACATTTATGATAACCTCAGATATTTATGCTTATCATGTTTTATTTCAGCCCTTTATTAGTGTGATACCAACTGACGTGTGTGCTCCATGTTAAATTCATATATTTATGTTGACTTCAGTAATCTTACCTGGCAAGTTTGCTTATCGTCCATTTATGAGCGTTGTTTCATCTGACCAAGATCCTGCCTCCTCACTTCATTAAATTTATGTTGACCCCATGCTTACTCATGCTGCCTTACTTTTTAAAAAAGCTACTTTCATGCACTTGATTACTTTCTGCAGATATTGTTGACTTTGGCTATCCATTATTTTGCTAGGTCACTACATCCTATGCTACTATACCAAGCATACGTCATAGGACTTTGTACCATGCCATTGTTGACTAAATCCTCTGCATCTTTTTCCCAGAAAATCTTCTGCCATTTACCCTCCACTCAATGCCTTCTTCTTTTTCCTCAGCTTGCTTTCCATTTTTCTTCCTCACCAATACCTACTAGCCTCTTAATTGCTGATCCTTTCTATTTCTATCATTCTCTTCTGCCCATTTGTGCCTGCTGCATATTTTGGCCAGATTTCTTAACAATATACATGCATAACTGTCAGCCTATGCACACTGCGTGCATACTCAAGAGCAGAATAAACCTTTCCCTTTCCGGTCCACTCCCTACATTTTGTCTGGTCAATTGTCAAGCAACCAATTTTGAATTCCACCCTCTTTCCCGCCTATTTCTTGCCTCTCATCTTCCCTTCCGTTCTTTCATATACTGCTTCTGTTTCATTCCTGTTCTTCCTATCATTTCTTCATTTTCAGCATTGATCTCAGATAACATCCCCCCCAATGGCTCCCTCTTTGCTCAAAGACTTGCATGATGGCTCCGACATGTGGACTATTGTCATTAGAGTTTTGCGGAAATGGAATGTTTATCAAAAGTCTTCACCCACTGAGCTTTTTTGTGTTTCATTGCTTCTGGTTGATGCTGAGGTTTCATTTAGATGGTTGCTATTTTTTCCCATTCCATTCCTTTTTTCACTTTTATCTCCTAACTATGTTAACATATTGTTTCAAGGGTTCCAAGATCCAAGCAAGTGTTCTCAACAAATCACTACACAAAACATTCTGTCATGACATAAAGGAAGGAATCACTTATGAACTATCAAACTTCATTGTTTCTCCAAATACTTATAAGTACAGACCTACCACTCATCCATTTAAGCTTACTCTTACACCATATACATCTGTCTCACAAGTGGAAGCTGCAATACCTCCGTACTCATACTCTTTCATCAGCATATCAGATATCATAGGCCTTGCTGAGAATGACCAAATTGAATATCTGTTTGGTATATCTACACTTTGTATCATGCTACTCTATGTGGCGCTGTCTAGAGTAAGAAGCATGAAAGGTTTGAAGATTGTACTGGAAGAGCAATCGTCCGGAGGCAAACCAACAACCAAGAACGTCGTTTACAAGGAGGTTTTCTGGAATGTAGATGCACTCTCTTAGGATGCTCTGAATTTAATGTTTCCTTTATTCAATTTAGTAATTTTATTTGTTAATGTCGACGAAGACCATTATTGTATACTTAATGTTACCAAGTTACTTTTAAATAATTATTAGCTGTTTGGATGACCTAATTTACTTTCGCATATTTACTGAGTGAATTTAACACATTTATTTTCCAACATCACAATAGATTTGAATTTGATGATTGGAAAACGGGTGTTGTGTCAATAATTTCCTTGAGCAGTCTTGATTAAGTAAGAGCTCCCGTGCAACGCACGGGTAGGCCATGCTCGTTTACTATAATAGATCTACGGGACAGATAGAAATCAAATTAAATTTAAACTATTAAACGGCCATCTTATTTTTTAACTGAATTCGAGGGGAATCACAATAAGACAATGCGATGACAAAATATGTAGTCATAAATAAATGTTTAGATAATGGACATACTAAATTAAAAATTGTATAAACATGCATTCATGCATGTCTGTCAATAATAACTTAAAGAGAAACAAGTACATATTTAATAATATACTCCATCCTGTCTTAAATATAGGACAAAGTTTATAGTACAAATTGCACTACAAACTTTGTCCTATATTTAGGACCGGAGGTATTAATATATTTTGTCTAAAATAATGTCTCTACTGTTCAACTTAATATTTGAGTTAGATAACTAATTTGTAGACTAATAGAGCAATATTAGTTAGGTTAATTATATTTTGATAATAGTTAGGTTAATTATTGATAAAAAAGGGAAAATCCCTAAAAATTACATTTGAAATAGGTAAATCCTTATTTGGTACAGTGAAATTCAGAAATCCCTGATCAGAACTGTGTCAGTCAGAGGAGGAATATGGGATTTTGAAATCTCAACCAAAAGACGCTTCTGCCCTTCATTTCTCCCTCTCTCCACTTCGGAATAACAACACTGACTTCTTAATTAACAACACTCAATTCTATATTAACAACGCCAAAATGCCACAAAAGAATCCGTACGTCTCTGTTCTTCACCTTCATTCTGAGCGCTTTCTTCCTCGTCTCAGTTTCAGATCTCCGCCATCTCAATTGCAGATCATACAGCTGATTCAAAGCTCATTGAAGAACCCACCAAAGATTCGCTGAGACTTTGTGATTATAGCCCGTCGATCTCACCCACCGCCCAAAACCTCCCATTGCCGCCCACCGCCTAACGAGATCTCACCCACCACAGTTGATTGATTCCAGATCTAACCACCACCCAACACCTCCCTCCCAGCAATAGGCGCCAATCTCCAATCGTCTCCTCAACAACTCTCCCTCTAACAAGACCTCTTCCTTGTTTCACATCTACGTATGCAAAAATTGGCAAAGTTACAAATTGAATGCCTATTAACAACACTTGTCTCTATATTAACAATACAGTATTCACCATTAACAACATGATATCCTAGCTTTCAGATCTTTCTTCCCATCAAACAGACAATCGAAGACAGGCCTAGTGAAAAGTGTCAAAAAACAAGTTGCAGGCCGAATAACAACACTTGGCTCTAAAACAACATATTAGTGAAAGGAAAAAAGGAAACAGAGTGTGCACGCGAGTAGGAGTACAGAGAGTTAAGGTAGTGCCAAAAAGTGATGAAACCAGAGGAAAAGTGATGAAAAAAAGAGGTAAGCCACGAAAAACAGAGTGTGTGTCTTTCATCCCGTAATCCATCACGAACAATAAAAAAGGCACAATCTTCAATAATAATACAACCAAACAGGATGGATTATTGTTTGCGACAAATTATGGGATGAAAGACACGCAAAAGTGGAAATTCACAACTTGGATACCAAGTCGTTAATGTTGAATACTATGTTGTTAATATAGAGACAAGTATTGTTAATAGGCATCCAATTTATAACTTTGCCAATGTTTGCATACGTAGATGTGAAACAAGGAAGAGGTCTTGTTAGAGGGAGAGTGTTGTTTTTGGCATCCAATTTGTGAATTTCCACTTTTGTTCCCAAGAAGATGTTAATCAAGGAGGTGATGTCATTAATTAATAGTCGAGTGTTGTTAATACAGGAAAAGGTGTCGTTATTGGCATTCAAGTTGTGAATTTCCACTTTTGTTCCCAGCAAGATGTTAATGAAGCAGGTGATGTTGTTAATTAAGAGTCCAATGTTGTTAATATGGTGAGAGGTGAAAAGGAAAGAGAGGTTGAGCCCTCTTAACTTAGACAGGCGAAGCAACGCCAACGAACCTCGCACAACCGACCTTCGTCCAAGCTATTAATGTAGAATGCTGTGTTGTTAATCAAGAGTGAGGTATTATTATTCCAAGCTAAGAAGGAGGGGACAGCTGAAGGGTACATTTACCTTTTGACTGAGATCTGCAACTGAGATGAGGAAGAAAGTGCTCAGAATGAAGGTGAAGAACAGAGACGTACGGATTTTTTTGTGGGATTTTGGTGTTGTTAATGTAGAATAGAGTATTGATAATTAAGAAGGCAGTGTTGTTATTCCAAAGTGGAGAGAGGGAGAACTAAAGGGCAGAAACGTCTTTTGGCCGAGATTCCAAAATCCTAGATTCCTCCTCTGACTAACACAGCTCTGATCAGGGATTTCCGAATTTCATTGCACCAAATAGGGATTTACCCATTTCAAATGTATTTTTTAGGGATTTTCCCTAAAAAAAATGCAGGTTACTCTTTAAAATACTATATTTAATCATTTGTATTGGAATAATAGAATTTTCCTGAATAGTGCAACCAAGAAAAATAATTTTTAAAAAATTATAAATCTGATAGGCAAAAAAAATTAATGTATCATATTAAGGATAAAAGTTACCTATAAGTGGCTTCTATATTTAGAATGAGGGGAAGTATTAAATCTTTTTTTTTTTTTGTGTACTAGTATTCCCAATTAACTATAAAACTTTATAAAGATGATTTAGACTTCCAGGATGCACTCATTAATGATCCTTGGGTGATTTATTGGCATTACTTGACGGTGCAGCCATGGTCTCCAACTTTTAAACCCGATAAATATGTTATTATTCATGTGATAGGTTGGGTTCGTTTACCAAGGTTGCCACCCAGATATTATCATAAGAGCATCATTCGATCAATTGGTAGTGTCTTTGGGGAGGTCATTATATTATGGTGGACTATAACACTAGAATCTAGTGATAGAGGTAAATTTGCAAGGTTGGCGGTACTGATAAACATCACTGTAGCGTCCGAAATTTGAAAAATAAGGAGTCACCACCAAAATTTTCAAACAAGAATAATTTTGGAAACCTTTTTTGAAAATGAAACTGGTCTACAAAAACTATGTAGGGTTTGGGAGTCGATTGTGTATAGGGACGGTATTAGGCATCCCACAACACTTATTTATAAGAATGGTTACCATAAGTTAATTATTTAAAAATAAATATGACTTTTAATCTTATGATAATTACCCAAATAAAAAAGAATTTTTACAAAAATAAATGAAATGAAAACTAAAGAAGAAAAAATAAACATTTATTTACAAAAAGAAAATAAGAAAAAATATATTTATTTACAAAGTTGAACTTGACCTAGGATGAAAACCTAGGGCCTACGTACTCTTTAGAGAGATCAAACCCCATGTAGTTCCGGGGTAGAAATAGGTGTCATTGCTCGTGTTTTTTTAAGGGAAAAGTTCCTTTAATTTATTGGAGAAAATAATTTTTTATTTGGTTTATGTTTTTTTATTTATGAAAGCAATTTTTTTATTTTTTCATGAAAGAGAGTTTTTCCATTTTATTTTCATTTATAAAAATGTGTTAAAATATTTTTTTTCCTTTTTTTGAAAGAGAAACTAAGAAATGGATAAAGAAAAAATAACACAAGTTAAACAAAAAGGAAGTCCAAGGTGAGGAGATTTATGTGTATCTTTTATCCTTGAAATCTATTCAAACAAACAGGATGAGAAAAGCACATGGGTAGATCAACACACAATTCATTGCATTTTCTTTTATTCATCTTATAAATCCCTTCAATTTTGATGAGCACATATTGGGGCAAGAGATCAAATTCCGTCAAGCATATAAGAGTTACAAAGTGTGAGGACCTATCAAAACAAAAAGGCCTTCTTGTAATATGATGTGTTAGCATTAGAGGAGGGAGCATGTAATCATTTCAATCATCAAAATACCACCATAAAAAAACTGTCAGTGAACTAATGAGTTCAAATATAGCAATATCAAATGGTTGGGATCACGTGAGCATTCAATGAAGATAGAAGGAAACTAAACAAAAACATGTCTAGAGCTTTGTATGTAAGTGTCTCAATCTCATGGATATTTTCATTGGCAAGCATCTAGACATGTCATGAAGAATATTAGGTTATTCCAATAAATTTCTAATTCTCAAAACTCGTGAAAGAATAAGAAGGAGCAATGAAATGAGAAATTAAATTAGTACTCTACCTTTCCTCCTTGTTCTCCCCAAATTTTTCTCAAATTCTTGTGTCTTTTCTCTCCTAAGTTTTTTTTTTGTCTTGCTTCAACCCTTGCACTCCTATTTATAGTCTAAATGTAAGGTTTTCTTCATAAATGCCCCTTCTTTTTTGAATTTTCATTTTTGAATTTTTTTGTATTTTATGTCAAAAACTACCTAACTTGACCTAACTATCATCAATGAGATTTTTTTTTAAAATTTTTCGTTTTTTATTTTTTATATTTTCTATTAATAAAACTTCCTAGCTTGATCTAATCACCATTAGTGGAGATTTTTTTTGTTTTTTTAATTTTTTTTCCTCTCCACAAGTAGTTTCCTAATTTAAACCTATCAACGTGAATGAGATTTTTTTTTATTTTTTATTTTCCCTTAATGAATGACAATGCCAATTATCATCAATGAGGGGATTTATTTTAATTTTAATTTTTTGTATTTTTTACCTACAAGCAATTTCCTAATTTAAACCTATGAATGAGAGATATTTTTTTTTTATATTTTTTCCTTTAATGAATGACAATTCTAAGTTGCACTCTAATCATCATCAATAAGAGGACTTTTCTTTCGTTTTTTTATTTTCGTTTTTATTTTTATTTTTTAATTTTCCCTTAATGAATGACAATGCCAATTTGGACCACAATCATCATTCATAAGATGATTTTTTTTATTTTTGTTTTTATTTTATTTTTTTCCCTTAATGATGATTTCCAATTTGGACATTAATCATCATCAATGAGAGGTTTTTCTTATTTTCTTATTATTTTTTTATTTTTTCCTTTAATGATGATTGCCAATTTAAGCACCTATCATCATTAATGAGAGGATTTTCTATTATTTTTGTTTTTTTATTATTTGCTAATTTTTTTGAGTGAGGCCCAGACAAAATGGAGTGTTCACAATCACAAAACATCTTACATTTAAGCTTCAGGTTGATGGTGAAATTATATATGTTGAATATGAGGGGCTTCCCTCAATTTGCTTCCATTGTGGTAGATATGGACACTTGGAGGGAGCTTGGTCAGCGAAAAAACCAGCAACTACTGGTGATGCAGTGTAGAACCAAGGCCATTTAGTGGCGCGTGAGATCAAAGCAACAGAGGATGCGCGTGAAACCCACGAATTTGGTGCTTGGATGTAGTTACAACGCAAGAGGCGATCATATGAAAAAGTTGGCAAAAACGATGAGAGCCAAGCACATAAAGCTCTTCCAATCACATTGTGATATGACGCCCTCAATGAGGCAATAGCTTGGGAAGAAGAGCACAACAAATGTTACGCAACATTGAGGCACCTGCAATTCAGAAAAAAGGGTAAGAGCAAAGGCCACAAAAAAAAAGAGAGAACCTACTTGTAGATAAAAAGATACTCAAGGGGTGGTTCCCAATAGGGATAGCATTTTCCCATCATCTTACTATAGATCCTCGCAAGCCTAAACCACGTTGGTAGGAGGCAATCATATGGCAATCACAGTGCAAGCTGATAGGACCCCACTTCGCACCCCAGACACTACCCTAATTCAAAAAAAAGAAAAGAAAGAGTGAATGCAACAATCAGGACTCAAAAGAAATGAACAGATTTTATTTTGGTACGGAAGTGATGTTTTTGTACTGTGTGCGTGGGCAAGTCCCCATACCCATGGCATCCAAAATCCAACTCTTGAAAATCTTTCCCGGGCCACCAAAACATTTGCATTGGGGTTAGAACTACCATTTAGTATCCAACTGTTGGCAGAAAGTGCAAGTGCACTTCTAGCAAAAATAGAAAAACGTTACGTAACTTCTGAAAATCATAGGAATGATTGTATAACTCATTTTTCTTACTACTAATCACTCTAACACTTTATCATATAGTGTTTAAGCATTTTCCAAGTGATCAAACAAGGATTAATACACAACCTGAAAATGGATTGTGCCAGAAGCATAATACATTACGGAAATCTAGCAAACAATCTGAATACGATTAAAGGTTATTTATTTATTATGTTTTCACTTGTTATTATACATAAACATTAATTAACATATATTTCAAGTGAGAAACAGGAGATTAAACATTCGGATTGCATCTTCAAGTATGGAGGTTACTCATGGCAAATATCGTCTCTTGAAGTGATGAGTCCCAGACCACCAAAAATTCAGCTATTGACCAATGATCCAATATACCCAGGACTAACACTTCATCATATTAGTGATTAAGCATTTTGCAGTGTAAAACATGAAATTTAATGTTGAGATTACATATTCAAATGAAAGAGTCAATTGTTGCAGGCGGCATCATTACACACCTAATATCGGCTACCTACCACGATAAGAGATTGACCTACCATAAACAAATGTCTGAAACAAAAACGCTCCATAATTTGATGTACAGTTCATAATGAATCATCCTACTCTTCAACTAGATGCTCTGCTCTGCAACGGACATTTCATCGTGGCGCACTATTCAAATGCACTTAACGGTCAAATGAAGCAATGGGACTCCAACGAATGAATGCTTACAATGGTTATCGTCTACAACACAACTATAAATATAATAGCATTCAGAGAAGAGAAAAGAGCAACGACACCAACATGCGAATATCATAAGTCATCCACTTCGACCCAAACACTCTATTATGTAGCTTCTATATTACTTATCATTAAGAGAGTGATTATTTGTATTATACTTCAGTGAGCATTATATCTACTATATGAGAGATTTTATAAACACTTTCAATCATATTTCTAAATTGATCTCAAGGTAGAGGGACCTTGAGTGGGTTGATTTCTTTATGGGGAAATCTGTTGAGAGAATCGCTAGTAAGACTTTTTGCTCGTAAGACTTACAAGGTGCTAGCTGTAACCCCCTCCGTAATTATATCCGAAATACGTGATTAAAATGAAATAGAGACCAATAATAATTAAATAACATTTACTAACCCATTACATGACGGGTTTTCACGAATACTTTTTGAAATCATTTATAAACTTGGTCTCATATTCACATTTCGAATACAATTACTATGCGAAGATAAATCACATTCATATAAATATCAAAGTGCACAACTTAATCATCCCGGCAATCCCGGGGACATACCTTCATTAAAGATACACAGGGTACAATTGCCCATTACAATTCTTCAAATGGGGATTACACAATCTCATCTCGGAGGAGTCCTAGCCGCTTCCTCCATGAGCCACTTGCCCTATCTAAATTGTTGGTAGGGGAGAGTGAGATTCGAGAGAATCTCAGTAGGAAACAGATACCATAATGCATGCATGATAGATGCTATGTGTATGACATATTAGCTTTATCTAGATGCATGCCCCATAATGATATTTCTGCATGCTCAATATTTCATGTAACAAAACTATGGCCATAGTAAAACAGAAACAGAGCTTCATTTATTCAAATATACTCTACACAATCAAGTAAAGCAATCACATACATCACTACACAAGCATAGATATCAATACATGCAAGTAAGGTAAGTCCCCTACCTCCAGTCTTTTCTCCTCGATTTGTGTGCCAGCAACTCGGGGCTTCACATTCGATCCTACAATGTCAAATGTACTATTTAGACACTTCCATAGTGTTTCTGGGGGTTATATGAGGCTATATTGAAAATTTACTAAAATACCCCCGGGGACCCAGCCCAGCCCTGCCGTACCTGGTCCGGTTGTACTTTTCTTGAAATTTTGATA
This sequence comes from Inga oerstediana, assembly GCA_963210345.1. Classification (NCBI taxonomy): domain Eukaryota; kingdom Viridiplantae; phylum Streptophyta; class Magnoliopsida; order Fabales; family Fabaceae; genus Inga; species Inga oerstediana. The sequence goes on along the minus strand of OY723410.1, from coordinate 48,868,610 downwards.
TGGGCTATTTTGACATATTTTCGCCCAAGGAATCTATTTCCAGACTTAGAATTATCAAATTCAATGTCAATTTACTAATTTACCCTTGGCAGCCCCACTTTAAGGGTTTCAGGGGTGTTTTCGTAATTATGCTTTTTCGGCCTTTTCTGAAAAAGTGACCAACTGTAACCCCACCTAATTTTCGCTCCTGAACTCAATGGAATCATCAAATCATTGAAAATCCATCTCTAACCCCTCCAAACTAGGCTTGGCCGAAATTCTCAATTCCCTGGGAAAAATTGGGATTTTTCGGTTTCGGCTCCGTAAACGCGTTCCTTTCTACTCCTAACCACTTTATTAACCATTACATTGGGTTAGAACTATCATTTAGTATCAATTTGGGTAGCATAACACCTAGGTCAACCCATTTTCCAAATTTTCAAACAAAGACAATCCGGTGAAATTTCACCGATTAAATCAACCACAGCAGCCAGAACAATCAAAGATAGAAGTTTCGGAAGTTACCTCAAGCTCCCTCTGGCTTTTACTCAATATGGCTGAACCCTAGCCCCTTTTAAACCATGAAAATTGAGCTTCCAACACCTTAAAGAACATGAAAGAGAAGCTTAGAAGCAAGGTTATACGCGTTAGGAGCTAGAGCGTCGGAGAAATCGGCTTACCTTGCGAGATTTCTCCTCTTTCTCTCTCTAAGAGCTCTCAACTTTCTCTTACTAGTTTCAGCTGGTTCAGCATGAAATGAGAGCTGAAGAAGATGAGAAAATATTTAATTACATGCTGATGTCATCTTTTATTGAGATGATGTCATAATTCCCATTTTCGGATTTTCTGGCAGATTTTCTGCCCAAACTTTGAAAAATCATAACTAATCCTAGAAAAATCAAAATGCGGTGATTCCAAAGCCAAATGAAAGGTATTTAAGTCCTAATCATTGGAAAAATATGATCCATTACCAGAAATCACCACAAAAGTCCCGAATTACACAAATTTCATCACTGCCCCAAAACAGAGTCTATTTTCGACCTCAAACTTTGGACAATCATATCTCCCAGTTCCCAAAACGAAATGGCACAAATTATATGTCCATTTTGAAGCTTGGGATGTGAACTTTAAGACTGAAAATGTTCATAATTTTCTGACATCATTTGCCTAGTCAAAACATCCACATGAGAAGACTGCCTAGAATAGAGTTTCACTGGACAAAATTTCAGATTTTGCATCTTTGCTTCCAATGGTACCATTTTCATACCAAACATCATTCCCACATAAATTTTCACAAGAAATCCATTGGAAACACCAAATCAATCAAATTCACATCTCATTGACATGTTTTCACAACAATCTCAACATGTCAACACAATTCACATTTCAAAACCTAACATTGCAACATTTCCATTCCAAAGTTCCAAACCAATTTCAATGACATCAAAACACACTATGACACCATTTCCAACACAATACCCCTTTCAATTCTTCCCTCTATTCTAAGTCAATTTGGATGTTAATCCACAATTGAACTCAAATACAGGGTTTCAGCACTGATCACAACACACATGAATCATATTTGAGTGCCAAATCACATCATATTCTCCAAAAGGGTTATTTATCACTAACCACATCCACTTTTGGAGTCATTAACCCTCAATCACAATTTGGGATCTTGCTAAACCGGGGCTTAGCAATCCACTAATCTCAGGCTTATTCTCTAGCCTCGAGTCTCAAAATTCGGGGTATTACACTAGCAGTAGAGAACATTGTTGCTCATAAGACTTGTAGGGGTGTAAGCAGGGGAGAATATTGCTGCTCGTAAGACTTGCACAGGTAAGCAGGAGAGGAAGATCTTCAGGATTGCTTTGCTCGTAAGACTTGCCGTAAGGGGGAGTATTTCAGTCTGAGATTTGTAAAAGGTTTCACAAGTACCCAGTAAAACTTGTGGGATTGTAAAGGCTTTTCTTGTGCCTAGATTAAACAAGAAGATAGTGGATTTGAAAATCTCAGGTGGAGCCTGGGGACTTGACATAGGCCATCACAGATTGGACCGAACCAGGATAAATCACACTTTGTATATTCTCCTCCCTAAGCTATTATATTTCTAGAATATATTATTTAATCTAACTGATAATTTATAATTCATTACCTTCATACTTACCGCTTTCATTAAGATGTGAAAAGATTTTCAAAGTCCTTAAGTTTTTATCATACACCCAATTTACCCCCTTGGGTGTTAGCCGGTTCTAACATTTGGTATCAGAGCCTGGGCTCTTGTTTAAAGGACTTAACCATCTCTAGAGTTACAATGGCTGATTTTGGGTGTTTTATACTTTCAGAAGGTTTTGACTATACAATCCCACCTCTTTTGAAAGATATTGATTTTTGGTTTTGAAAAGCTAGAATGACTAGTTTTATAAAAACTTATGATTTTGATATGTGGAATGTTTTTACAAATGCTTTTGATTTTAATCCGAGGAAGGATTAGACTGAAAAAAAAGAAAATGTTTTCATTAAACATTAGAGCAATGAGGATTCTCTATAGTACTGTGACAGAAAATAATTTTGAGAAAATTAGATTTTGTTTTAATACTAAACATATATGGGACACTCTTGATTTTATTTATACTTCTAACAATTGTGTTGAAGTTGAAAGTGTTGACAGTTCATGTGAAACTACACACTATGCATCTATTGTGCATGAACAATTGGAAGTTGATAATGAAGATAGAGAAATTATATAACACTTCCATATAGTCAACATGGATAGACAAGAAGAAGAGGATTCCTTCTCATTATGGACGGACATGAAAAATCACTCTCCGGAGCTCAAGATGAACTTAAGGTAAAAAGTTCTAATTCTTTGTGTGATTTTCGTAAGACTGATTTTTAAAGTCTAGAAAAGTTTGTTTTTCAACCAATTGTTTACCTCAAGGAAGGGCTACCATAATGTACCATTCAACTATCTTGAGAAGAATAAGAAGAGGATGATCTCTCATACACAAAGAAAAATTCTCACAAAGCCTACATTATATGAGAAAGTTGTGCATAATCCCAAAGCTAAATACGCTAAAACAGAGCTTCAAAGAAAGATGTAGTAGGTATACAAAGGCAATCCTCTAAGCACCTAACATGAAAGTAAGCAACGGTAAAACCTCCTATACTATCATCTTTAATATTTATTGAGGTTTATACCTTGTTACTTGCTACCTTAGATATAAGCGTAGAACATATATTTTCACAATCTTTGGAAAATTCATTCATAAAGAATCGCAGTGTTCAATAGCTTAACATTTTATGTATATACGCATACTCCATGAGAAAATAGTTTTTCTTAATTCATTTTGGTCAATTTCTTTGAAGTGACTATACTCTTAGAGCATGTGAATTATGATTCTTTGAAGCTAATCGTGAGTGGATCCAAGTAGAATTGGATACCGAAGGAAGAAAAAGGGTTATATGATTTTTGCAGGAATAATTTGAAAAAGAAGCATGCAACTAGAGTGCAAGGCATGTTAATACTCGAGAACTAGTTGGTCACTTAAGTGCATATTTGAATCCTATGCTCTATTTCTAGTTTGTAAAACAGGGGTTAACAGAGTATGTAGAAACTCTAAGGAGACTCTCGAGTTCATCAAATGTTCTGACACACACTTGAGTGAGACGTGAGCACACTCGAGTGCTTGAAGAACTCACATGAAAGTGCAGCAAGAACTGTTGAGTGCCACTAGTACAAATACATAAATTAGCTTCAAAACATGGTTTAGTCAAGTGATCTTGGAGGACTTGAGTACAAAGATACAAGGAGATGGAAATTAACTTGAGTGTCTACATGTTACACTCAAGCCAGGTACACTATATTAGTAATCTCAATAGTTGCACCCATTCTTTCCAACTTAATTTGTGTAGTAACTACTTGCTCGTTATTGCATACCATTAGCAATCAATCATTTGTGATTTTCAAAATGTTTTTAGATCACTAAAAGAATTGAAAGTAAAATAGTGCATAATCTTTCCATTTGAAATGTATCTTTCACAGATTTACTTGGATTTCAGTTCATTCTATTTATAAAAGTGTATACACATAATTTGAAAATTATTTTGTTTTCATTCAAACCGGTTTCAAAATTTAAAGTTAATATTTTGTATACTGAAAGTTAGAAATGCTTCAAATTCATCCGCCCGAGTATTTTCCCATTGTTGACATATTGATCTTAATTGTGCTATCCAATACTTGAACCCTTCAATCTTTATTCCTTAACATGTTTGACCTTACATCTAACAAGTTATCTATCTTTATGAGGTTCAAGTGTATTTTTCATAAAAGAATTTAATATATGAATGCATTGTGACTAATGTCTAGAGTCTTATTTAGTTAAGTTATTCCAAAAATTGCAGATGTTCATTGATGTATTTAATGTATTGACCATTATAGTGGAATAACTTAATAGGATGATATTATAGTACTTGAGTCATTTAGACTAATGAGTATGTTCTTTATCATTTATAAATCCTTATACTCATCTTGTTGCTCAAATACATTAATAGTTTTCTTCATCTATTTTTGAATAACTAGAGTCTTATACTTAAAGTCTTGCCTTGATTGTTCATCTATTCGAGACACAACTCTAAGAGGCAAGATTATTTCTTGATCAATATTAAAGTCATTAAGCTTATATATATATATATATATATATATATCTGTCAAGTTAAGCCATTTTGGCTAATTCATTTTCCATATGACTTTTGTTCTTGGGAAAATTCTCAAACATGTTAACTTCAATATCTAACATGTTATCTTAGTTATTGTCTAAAAGAGAAGCATTCTGGTATGTATATACTTAAACTATTGACTTCCATTATCTTTGGAATAAGCATTGATTGTAATCATGCTTCAAAAATGAGTTTTCAAGTATTCAAAATCTTAATATCATAATGCATATTCAAGATTCAAAAGAACATTTTGTGAAACAATTTGCATATGTCTTTATCATTATTGGAAAACTTGATTTCATTCATGATTTGTCATTTTATAAAAGTTGATCATTATGGATATAATTTCTACTCCCTTTAATCCAACTTACATGGATTGCATGAAAATCTTATCAATGAAATGTTTTCTATATAAAGTGCATTTACAAATTGTCATTGTTATCGTTGAGAATCATCACTCTTGGTATCACTTGTTCATCATGCTTCATGAGTCAATGGATTGAATTTACTGGGTAAAATTATATCTTGGACATTATTGGTTTATGATACTCTTTGCTCAAATATCATGTGATTTAATTGTATAAGAACATAAGAGTTATAATGTCTAATATTATATGGACCCAAGAAAAAGTTGGGTACCAAAGAGCATATATTTATACTCTTAAAGGAGTTAACCAAAATGCTCTACTATCAAATACAAAGATCAGAGGCTAACAGAAGTGGCATGACTAATAGTGTTATATATGAGCAGAAGCAAAATATGTGATGTCAATCAAATGACACCCCAAGACTAGCAAGTGACCAGCTATTGATATAGTTGGAAAAAGACACAGTATTCCACTAGAACTGGTCTTCCTGGTCCTTCAGTCTTTGGTCCATCTATCAGGGGCTATCTGAAAAAAGAGGTTCAACACTTTCACACCGAGCTTACTACAAATAATGCTGAGATCATCATTCGATAAATGATAAAATGAAGCAGTTGTGTGACTTAGTGAACTAGAACATCAATGATTTACTTGAGATGATGGATGACAAAGTAAGGGAGCTATATGCTATAGTGAAATCGAAGGTTCTCAATGGTATTTGCCAAGCAAGGGGCACATACTACACTAAGGCCTTATTTCGAGCTCATATGGTATCCTCAAGTGCTCACAAAGACTACACTTTAGAAACCCTTAGTACTGATCACATCACCAAATAGTGACTAACAAACAATACATCAAACTACAGAGGATTGTAACTCGAGCAATTACAATATTATTCGAGTAAGGTATTGTATTCTTGCTTATTTCAAATTCCTTGAGTTGCATCACTTGAGTAAACAATCGAGTAATGGTTGAGTAGAATCACTCAAGTGACCACTTAGGCAATATTGGGTTATATCTTAAAACCTCTAAATAGTATTGTCATTTTTTTTAAAATTTGATTTCCCTCCAAATCTTCATACTTTCAAATTATTTTTCTCTATAAAGTTACCAATGGTTTTCCAAATCCAAGAGAGTTATTAATTATTTTCCTAATGACAAATTTTTCTTAAAAAAACCATGCATCAATTAAGGGGGGCTTCATATTCACATGTGTTTTATATATTGAAAGCTCATATCCTATTTGAAAGAAAATCTTTTTAACATACTCATCTGTATTTACCATGTTTTGATTATTTTGATGAGTATTCACTCTTATGTTTTTCCTCTCATGATCTTAAATTTAATATATCATATAGAAATGATAAAATCGACACTTTTTGGTACTAATCATTCTTGGTGCAAGAAAGATTTGCAATTATAGCAGGTGAATTCATTTCATGCAATAGCATTCCTCAACATACTACAAGAAGAATCTATCAACTTTGAGGATAGATGCTTCAAGGAAAATATATTGGCTGCACCATTTTAAGAAACAAATATATATATCAATACAAATGAGCATTGAACATGCTAAACAGAAGCTCAACTCAATTACAGAATCTTGGCAACAACATGAATATACATCAAAGTTGCATTACAAAAGTGTGGTGTGCATCATCATGAACTAGGATTACCAAAGAATAAAGCAACGGACTTTATGGAGCACAACATCATTTTTGAAAATCTACATGAGCATTTCTAAACCTTCTTTCTTTACATTTCAAGAATATGTTTCATATATTTCATTTATCTTGATTATAAAAGTTTTCTTGTAAACCTCTCCAAATCTATTTTCAATTCCCTCACATTAAAAAATGAAAGTACTTTCACATAGGGGGAAAGTATATTGTTTTCTTGGTTCATTCATTTTGATTAAAGTCATTTTTACTTTATTTAGTTCTCCACATGCCTTACTTCTTTATATATTTCCAATTTTTTGCTGATGTCAATATAAGGGGAGAAAAATGTAGGAAAAATATGTATGTTGCACTTTATTCAGACATATTTTTCTTAAAAGATTTGTCATCATCAAAAAGGGGGAGAATGTTAGATGATTAGTTTGATGATGTCAAATATAGATGTGAAATAAGAAGAGCAAAAAGTTTATATCATGTATTTCTTTGACTAATTACTATGTTTAATATTACATATCTTGTAGATTAGCCAGGAAAAGAAAGAAGAAGATTGAAGGTAGTCAAGAAAATAAAGAAGATATCTTGATTGGGTTATGGAGAATGATCATCAAGAAGGAAATCAAGAAGAAAGATTTGAAGAAAGAAGAAATTACAAGATCTAGTGAGAATATCAAGATTCAAGCTATTAGAAGTGATACTGGAGGTTTCTATGATCAAATGATGGTTGGAATGGGTTAATACAAAGCTAAGATGACTTATATATGAATTATGACACTTCTAGAGGAGTTACACTCGATTGCCAGAGGTGTTGCACTCGAGTGTAGTATGAACACACTTGAGTGTCAGGGCTACTTTGTTCAGCTTTATTTTTCATTTTGCTTGATAGAGGTCTGGTATTTTAGACATATCTCTCAAACCACATGTCGGATTGATCGGAAACTAGTGGCATATGAAAGAAGACTCACAACACAAAAAATTTGCACTAAGATCACATTGAAAGAAGCTCTTAGCGGATTACCTCCGGAAAGGGAAATGCAGTTCCTAATTGAAATTATGCCTGGAGCTGGTTCTCTATCTAAAGCCCTATATCGTATAACTCCAAATGAAATGGTAGAGTTGAAGAAGCAAATTGAAGAGTTGCTTGAAAAAGGGTTTATTTGACCTAGTGTTTTGCTGTAGGGAGCTTCAGTGCTATTTGTAAAAAAAGAAAGATGGAAGCTTAAGGCTTTGTATTGATTACAGAGAACTTAACAAAGTCACTGTTAAGAACAAGTATCCACTCCTAAGAATCGATGACCTTCAAGATCAACTATCTGGTTCTTGCGTATTCTCTAAAATTGATCTAAGGTCTGGTTATCATCAGCTGGTGTGAGAGTAGAAGACGTACCAAAGACTACTTTCAGAATGAGATATGGGCACTATGAGTTTTTGTTGATGCCCTTCGGGTTGACTAATGCACCTGCGGTATTCATGGATTACATGAATTGTGTCTTTCGATGATACCTTGATCAATTTGTTGTGTTGTTTATCAATGACATCTTGATATACTCTAAGAGTAGAGAAGAGCATAAGCATTATTTGAGAATTATGCTTGAGATATTGTGTGAAAAGCAGCTTTATGCCAAGTTGATTAAGTGTGATTTCTAGCTTACGGAAGTGAAGTTCCTTGGCCATGTGATCTCATGTGAAGGGGTCTCAATGGATCCCAGTAAGGTGGAAGTAGTACTTGATTAGAAAAGGCCAGAAATTATTTCTGAGATTTATAGTCTTTTGGGTCTTGCTGGTTACTACCAAAGATTCATTTAGAACTTCTCCCGTATTGCATTACCAATGACCAAGCTCATGAGAAAGGATTAGCCGTTTGTGTGGGATGAGCGTTGTGAAAATTGTTTTTGCTAAGCTGAAGGAGAGATTGACTACGGCACTAGTGTTGATTATACCTGATCCCAGCGAGGCTTACGTTGTATGTGGTGATGCGAGTAAGTTGGGGTTAGGGTGTGTCCTGATGCAGTAGGGATGTGTGGTGGCCTATGCCTCTCGACAACTTAAGCCGCATGAAATGAACTATCCCAATCATGATCTGGAGCTTGTGGCAACTGTGTTTGCATTGAAGATTTGGCGTCATTACCTGTATGGTATGACTGTAGAACTGCACTGTGACCACAAAATTCTTAAATATCTGTATGATCAGAAGGAGTTGAAAATGAGACAGCATCGTTGGATGGAGTTGCATAAAGAATACAACCTAGAGATTAAATATCATATGGGTGAGGCCAATGTCGTTAGGGATGCTCTTAGTTGAAAGACGGTGCTGATTGCAGCAATGATGATTTAAGAGATGAAACTGATTGAAGATTTTTGAGATTTCAATCTCTCGAATGATATCCTGTGTGCCAGTAATGGTGTTGTTCAAGGGAAGAATAACCTAAGGACTGAAATTGAAGAGGCTCAGATGCAGGATGAGCGAACTCAGTCCATCCGAGCTATGATTGAGCAAGGAGGGACTCGAGATTATGCGCTACGGCCTATGGACTAGTTGGACCGTCCTGCCAGGCGCTGCTCTAGTGGAATGTAGAACTATGGCTGATGCAATGAAAATGCGCTACGGTCCACAGATCGAAATGTGGTCAAACTGGTTGACCGATTGGGCCGGCCTGAGATTGAAACCCCCGCTGGGGCATGCGGGGCTTGCAGATTGTGCTGGATTTCTTGCCGGTAATAATATAGTCAATGATTGTGTCTTTCTTATCAGCTTCAATCATACCAGCACTAATGCATCAGATCCCATTAGAAATCCATAGTCAAGCATGCTTGGGCGAGAGTAGTACTAGGATGGGTGATGTAATACCCCAAATTTTAAGACTTGAGGTTAGAGAATAAGCTTGAGATTAGTGGATTGCTAAGACTTGGTTTAGCAAGATCTCAAATTATGATTAAGGGTTAATGACTCCAAAAGTGAATGTCATTAGTAATAAACGGACCCTTTTGGAGAGTATGTTATGAACTGTGATTTGTATGCGTTGTGAGTAGTGCCGAAATCCTGTATTTAAGTTCAATTATGAATTAACATATAAATTGACTTAAAATAGAGGGAAGGGTGCATTGTGGAAGAAAAGGAATGATATGGTGTGTTTGATGGTGATTCAAGAGGAATTGCTATAATTAGGAGCAAAATGGTAAAGTTACCGACCAATTGGTTAGTTACCGAAGAGGAAACTTATTGGTAACTTCAAGATCAATGGTTAGGATTGATTTGTGCAAGAGATCAAGAGGTGGAATCAAGTGTATGTGTGTGTATGTGAGCTCATGGAGGTGTGACAAAATCTTGACAAGTGTCACAATATGGACCCTTAGATCATGGTCAAAGGTTCAACACTCTTTCCTCTCTCTTTTCTCTATTAGGTCGGCCAAATGTGCATTGAAAGGCCAAAAATCTGATTTAACTTCATCATCTCATCTCTCTCTTCATCTCCATGAACGCCAAGCACAAAGAAGAAAGAGAAAGGAAGAGTTCAATGTTTAAGTGAGATAATGTCCTCTAATGCTCTAATACCCTTCTCTAATGTTGTTCATAGTGATGAGAGCTTCATCTCTATGGTTTTAGATTCTTGATTGGAGGTTTTTGGGAGCTTGAGAAAAGTTGGAAGGATGAAGAATCAAGGAATTGATTTGGGAAAGTGGAAGAGGTGGGTATTTGAAGCCTTTTGATATAAGTTTTGTGATTTGTGGAAGAATTTTGTGAATTGTGAATTTTGCCCTGATTTTGAGGTAATTTCTAAATGCATGAATTGTCATGTGTTTTGAGGTGGAATTGGTGTTTTATTATGTTATATGTTCATTGGAATTGGTTTGAATTGGTTTGGAACTTTGGAAAGTAAAGAATTGCAATGTGAGTTTGAATTGTGACTTGTGTTGACATGTTATGATTATTGGTGAAACATGTCAATAGAATGTGAATTTGGTTGATTTGATATTTCAAATGGATTCCTTGTGAAAATTTGTGTGGGAATGATGTTTGGTATGAAAATGGGACCATTGGAAGCAAAGATGCAAAATCTGGAATTTTGTCTTTTGAAACTCTGTTCTGGACAGTCTATTTGTGTGGACGTTTTGAATGGGCAAATGGTGTCTAAAAATTCTGAAACTTTCCAGTCTTAACTTCCACATCTTAAGTTTTGTGAACCGGGATTTATGTTTGCCCAAAGTTTGATGTCGAAACTGGGCTTGATTCTGGAGCAGTGTGGATATTTGTGTAATTCTGTATTTATGTGGTTATGGACATCCTTGATTCATATTTTTCCTATGAATAGGACTTAAATATCTTTCATTTGGCTTTAGGATCACCTAGTTTCAATTTTTCTGGAATTAATTATGAATTTTCAAAATTTCCTTAGCTGTAGCAGAAAATCTTGGTTGCAGCGCAAAAGTTTCTATGTGCGTTTTGGCTTCAGCCAGAAATTCTTGGATGCAGTCAAAAACCTTCTGTGCACATTTTGGCTGCAGCCAGAGGATTATTGGCTGTAGCCAACCCCCATTTTCAATAATTTGTGATTTTGAAAGGTGATTTCCAACCTAGTATGTCCCTATCTTTTAGGCTTTCGTTGAGTTTATTATAGCCACCTAAAGGTCATGAATGATAACCAACTTTAAATGATATGAAAGAAAAGTTTTGGAATAGATAATAACCCTATGTCCTTGCTTTGGTTATAGGGTTTATGTTCGCCCTGATCGTGGTTCGATATTCATCTAATCGTGAGTAGCCGATGTTGGAGCATACGTGGAAAGAACAAGTGTAGGGAACTTACCTCTTCTGCATGTATTTGATATTTGTGTAGGTGTATTGATGCATGTATTGCTTTACTTGATTATGTGAAACATATATGAATGATTGTAGCTCTGTTTCTATTTATGCTATGGCCATGAGTATGTTGTTAAAACATTGAGCATGCAGATATGTCATTATGTGAGCATGTGTTATTATGATGCAAGCATGTCATGCATTAAACACTTATCTTGAATGCATATTGGTATATGTTTCCTATTGAGATTCTCTAGAATCTCACCCTCCTTACCAATAGTTAGATAGGGCAAGCGGATCGAGGAGGGAGTAAGCAGCCGAGGGTGGCAAGGACTCCTTCGGGATATGATTGTGGCTGTTGGTTATTATAGTTGGGATGTATATTTGGATATTCGTATCTGGATTTGGATTTGTATATGTGGATGAGGATTTAATTATGTGTATTTGAGATGAGATTTGTGTAATCCCCTATGAGGGCTTGTAATGGGCGAATGTGCCCTATAAAGCTTGAGTTAATGAATGGAATCCGGGATTTCCGGGATTATTACATTACGTACTCTGATATATTTATTTGTGATTTATCTTCATTTAGTAATTATATTTGGAATGTGAATGTGAGACCAAGTGAATTAGATTTCGAAAGGTATTTGTGAAAACCCCGTCTAGTAGATGGGATTGTAAATGAGTTTTGTTTCTTATTTGTCTCTATTTCACTTTAATTGTGTATTTTGGATATAATTACGAAAGGGGGTTACATTTTTTGTATTAGAGTTGTAGTTCCTGGTAAAGATGGATTTTGCTAGGATAGTAGCAGTAGTTGCTGCCTTAAGTCATAAAGAATAAATTTGTTTGTTTGTGGTATACATATTAAGGTCCATGCTGTTTGTGGATATATGAGATTTGTGGACTATTTGTATACGTTATTTGGTTATTCTGCAGTGACGAATCCTTATGGAATTGAAAGATATAGTGGTTCGCCCAAGAATCTGATATGTAGACCTAGAGGTGGAGGTAATCAGACCCTGCAGCTCTGTTGGATTTCTCTTAGGTGGTAATATTGTTAATGAATATGTTTCACCTATCGAGTTCCATTATACCCATACTAAAGCACCGGATCCCATCAGAACTCTACTATTAAGCGTGCTTGGGCAAGAGTAGTGCTAGGATGGGTGACCTCTTAGGAAGTTCTCTTATCGAATTCTTTTTTGTCACGGCCAAAGAATGGGTGTGCTTAATGACATACCAATCCCTTTTTATCGGGTACAATTTATCAAGACGAGGTTCTATTTGTCTGGCCGTTGCTCACAGACTATGGCCTTATCGGTTGGACCACCCTGGCATGAGCCGCTTTCACGGATGTTGGATCACAGCTGATCGAATGAAAATGTGATATGACTCATGTACTTGCATACGGTAAAGTCGGTGGAACCGGCAAGGCTGGCAAGAGGTCAAATCCGTTGTTGGGGCATACAGGGCCTGTAGCTCATGCTAGATTTCTCTTAGGTCGTAATATAGTTAATGAATGCGTCTCACCTATCGGGTTCAATCACACCAACACTAATGCATTGGATCACATCAGATCTTTGCAGTTAAACATGCTTAGGAGAGAGTAGTACTAGGATGGGTGACTTCTTGAGAAGTCCTCATGTTGAAGTTCTTTTTTGTGCGGCCAGAGAAGGGGCATACTTCATGACATATCGGTCCCCTTTTATCGAGTAGAGTTTAACAGGACGAGGCCCTATAAGTCTGGCCGTCGTGCATAAATCACGGGCGACTGGTTGGACAGCCCCGGCATGCGCCTCTCTCACGGATGTTGGATCACAGCTTATCAAATGAAAATACTCTATGACCCACGTACTGGCATGCAGTCAAACCGGTGGAACCAATAAGGCCGGTTTGAGAGCGAAACCACTGCTAGGGCATGCAAGGCCTGCAACTCGTGCTGGATTTATCTCAGGTGCTAATATAGTTAATGAATGCGTCTCACCTATATGGTTCAATCATACTAGCACTTATACACCGGATCCCATCAGATCTCTGTAGTTAAGCGTACTTGGGCAGAGTAGTATAGGATGGGTGACCTCCTGAGAAGTCCTCGTGTTGAAGCTCTTTTTTGCACGGCCGGAGAACAGGTATACATGATGACATACTGGTACCCTTTTATCGGGTAGAATTTATCAAGCCAAGGCCCAATCTGTTTGGCCCTCACGCACCCAACTGGTTGAATTGCCCCGCCAGGTGCCGCTTTCATAAAATGTTGGATGCTGGCTGGTCGAACAAAATGAGGTACGGTCAACGGGCCGGTATGCGGTCAAACCGGTTGGACCGATAGGGCCGACCCGAGATTGAAACTCCCATTGGGGTTTGTGGGGCTTGCAACATGTGCTAGATTTCTCTCAGGTGGTAATATAGTTATTGAATCTTACCTATTGGGTTTGACCTTACCAGCACTAACGCCCGGATCCCATCATAACTCCGCAGTTAAGCGTGATTTGGTGAGAGTAGTACTAGGATGGGTGACCTCCTAGGAAGTCCTTGTGTTGAACCCTCCCTTTTACCTCATAAAATTTAATGAGCCGAGGCTTGACCGGTGGCCAGATCAGATGGACCATCTATCACGGACCATGGATCGACTGGTTGGATTGTCTTGCCACATGCTGCTCCTACGGTATGTCGGATCACGGTGATCAAATGACAATGCGGTATGACCCACGGATTGGCATGCGGTGAAACCGGTTGGAACGACAGGGCTGGCCTTAGATCGAAACCTTTGTTGGGGCATGCAGGGCCTTCAGCTTTACTGGATTTCTCTTAGGTGGTAATATAGTTAATGAATGTGTCTTACCTATTGGGTTTGATCATACCGGCACTAATACACCGGATCCCATCAGAACTCCGATGTGAAGCGTACTTGGGCTAGACTAGTACTTGGATGGGTGACCTCCTGGGAAATCCTCGAGTTGAACCCCTTTTTTGTGCGGCCAGAGAACAGGCATGCTTGAGGATATACTCATCAAACCCACATCCGTTAAGGGCACTTACGCTACCTATCCATGATTGGATAGAAACCGCTTGATTCCTAGGCTAGGGCTCGGTAGGGCTCTCACTCTCGTGAGGCACATGTAACCCGCTTTGTCATTGCTTCATGGGACTCTCGTGATCAGGATTTCTCTTCAAAATCTTGTGGAATGGCATCTGTTTCGAGCTCTTGTCCCCTAGGTGCTTAGTAAGTTGGGCGTGGTTGGATTCTTTCATTTGGGCCGACCACACGCCATGCGTAGTACTTGCCCCCATCCTTCTCATTTTAGTGGATCGTATGGTGTGTGGGATTTGTACTCACCCCCATCCTTCTCATTTTGGTGGATCATATGGTGAATGGGGTTTGTACTGGCCCCATCCTTACTCATTTCGATGGATCGTATGGTGTATGGGATTTCAATATGATTTATGGTGGTGCATGCCTAGAGGTTCTTGTGTAACATCCTTAATTTTATTAGCACTTAGACATAGTTGTAGCTTAAATTTTATTTAGTCTATAGTATATGATAAATTAATAATTTAAAAGAATTGGTATCAAGTCCTACAAACATATTCTATAAAAAATGCAAATAAAATACCTTCTTGAAATAATTGTTTTAAATATATGGCTATTTGCGTGTGTGTGTGTGTGTATTATTGAAAAAAAACTTTAAAAAATTGTATGAATATTGACACTACTATTATTTTATTATTTTTTTAAAAAAATAATTTTAATGGAATGATTATGTAGCCCCCTTCACATGTAGGCCGAGATTAAGTTCATAAAATACGTAATTATGATGAATTAGAGACCAAAAGATAATTCAATACTTGTTAAAAATTTTCATCTCCAAAACAGGATTTTCAAAAACTTTTCAAAACTTATTTAACATGGTCTCACATTCACATTTTAGGAATATAATTGGCCTACGCAATTCGATTTCATTTATACATATCAGAGTGTAACAAAAATTCCCAACACACTCGAGTTTCATTAATTCATCTAAGAGTTTACAAGGCATATTCACTCATTTACAGTTCCCAAACAGGGGATTACATGAAACTAATCCATATAAATACAACATGTACATCAAATCCCCAACAAAAGAACCAATAATTAATAGCATGATAACCAACTATCCAAAATGTAAAACCCCTGTCAAGGAGATCAACCACCCTCGTCACTTGCTTTTCTTTCTAACCGCTTGCCTTGTCTATAGGTTTGTAAATGGAAAGAATGAGATTCTAAAGAATCCAAGTAGTAACAATTCACTTATAGCATGCATAACCACAAAGCATGTAAACAAATCACAACACATCAGCACAACAACGGTATTTACAACGGCAATTACAACGGCAGGGGTAGGTCTAACTTGCGTCACATCTACAATTGATCATGCTATAACCCATGCCACCAAAAATTGGACTATTGCAAATCCTTACCTGGACCTCGTAGGAAGTTGCACTAGGGTTATAAAGAGGGCGTACAACAAAAAAAATCAAAAAACGTAACTAGTAGATTTCATCTTGGTATGGGAGTAAAGTTTTTGTAATGTACAGGACCTTACCCTGGTAAGTCCTGGTGCAGTCCTAAACCTGCCAGGACATGCCAAAACTAGTCCTGGATGTTCCAGAACTTACCCAAGTGTGCCGAACCCTTTTTAAGACTGCAAAACCTTGTTACCACCTTGCCCAAGGTTGCCAAGACTTGCCCGGACCCCGAACAAGGTTGCCAACCCATGCCACCAAAAAAATCGATTGTTTTAAATCTATACTCGGACCCCCTAGAAAGTTGCATTAGGGTTAGATGAATGTGTGCAACAAAGAAATCACAAATGTAACGAGTAAATTTCATTCTAGTACAGGAGTGAATTTTTTGTATTGTGCTGGACCTTACCTGGGTAAGTCCTGGAATAGCCCTGAACCTGCCAGGTGTAGTCTAGGACGTGCCAGGACTTGTCCCTACCCTGTCCAAGTATGTCAAACCTTGCCTAAACCCTTTCTAAGATTGCCAAACCTTAACACCACCTTGTCCAAGGTTGCCAAGACTTGCCCGGACCCCAAACAAGGTTGCCAACCTATGCCACCAAAAATTTGACTGTTGCATATCCTTTCCCTGACCCCCTTGGAAGTTGCACTGGGGTTAGAAAGAGGGTGTGAAAAAAAGAACTATGAGGATTATGGTACATACGGATATATATGTAATCAATTTCTTCTTTTTATCATATGTGATTTTCTTGTGTATAGTAGAAACTCTTAGTAGTTATTGAGACGTGAAATCTCATCCCTATAT
The DNA here is from genome assembly GCA_963210345.1 of Inga oerstediana. Taxonomy (NCBI): domain Eukaryota; kingdom Viridiplantae; phylum Streptophyta; class Magnoliopsida; order Fabales; family Fabaceae; genus Inga; species Inga oerstediana. The sequence continues at coordinate 48,851,762 of OY723410.1, read as the reverse complement.
ATTAACAATTTTTATGTGATTGTCCTAGTAGGAGATTAAGGGAAGGCACCTATGGAGTGAGCCTTGAAGGCTCTTTTGTACTCTTAGAGCTCATGTTATGTCATTTTCATTTGCCATAACCCTAAGACTTCTGCATGTCATTTTGTTTTGTTGAAATATTTTGAGAATTTAATTTAACACTGTGATGTGGCTTTATTTAAACTAATTTTTTTAATAATTTGGATGTTGATCATCCTTATTGGCGATATTTCAAATACTTTAGTTAAGTATTTTTTTGTTTGGTTCGAGGTGTTACATTTTTTGTATCAAAGTCTCAACGTTCTAATCATTTATTTGAATTTTTGAAAAGAAAAATCCCAAAAGTTTTATTTTTTGTTAAGAAAATAATTTCTTAGAGGTCATGGCAATTGAAATGTAATTTATGCTCTTCCCTTGTTACTTTTAGATCTCATTTGATAGAAAATAGAAATGTAGCTTAACCTTTAACTTGTGTGCTTGTGGATCATACAAAGGAGGGGAGAATAGGTGTGGGAAAAAAAATATTATGGATGGTATTTTACTCCTCTTAAATCGAATGAAATAATACATAAGAATAAGTTATGTTTATGTTGTTGAATTGTGTGTTAGAATCTACTTTTCTTTGCACTTTGCAGTTTCTTCTATGTAAGGATCGCCATGTGCTTGTTTACTTCATTATTGTTAGAGTTGTAATTTCTTTTCTCTTTATATATATATATATATATATATATTATGCTTTGGACTAGTGTTAATAAATTTCTAATTCATAACTAGTGCAGTATTTTATTGGCGATGCTATTTTTAATACAAATGATTTGGTTGGGGGGGAAATAATTAGCAATGGACAACTGTGTCGAGATATTGTGACTTAGGAAAAAATTGTGTTTAATCTCAACCAGATGGTTTAAAAAAAACTAACAATGAAGAAGAATTAAATGTAGGATTTTGAATTAATAATTTACTGGGATAAAATGGAATAATGGAAAAAAAGGGTATGTTTATTTTAAAAAGGGGTAACCAACCCATAAGGGTAGTTAGTGGTGATTAGTAAATAATCACACTTAAAATGTAAGAGATGCGTCATAAAAAAATGTTGGTTTTACTTCGAGTGTGGTGGTACGGACACATTACCGGTTATATATTGAGGCCAAGGAAGGATTTTTTTCTAAGGTTGAAGAGTTTAGGCAACTTAAAATTTTGATTTTTCCGCAATGTGAGGTTACTACAACCTAAAATATAACTGAAATAAAAGTATTAATAAATCTTATAATTAGATTAGTCCTTCAAGATTAATCAAGAAGGAATCTTTACTCTTTATTGATATATGTTTTGTTACTGCCCTTTGACATAACACACTAATTATATAATAGTCCAAATAAATAAATAAATAGATAGAAGGTAATTTACTTTGTTAGTATAATCCTTTAGAAGAAATGCAATAATGTTAGACAAGGTAATCTATCTTGATGTCCATCAATATATAATAAAAATGTGTTCCCTTACGCAGAGAGGCTAAACAACTGTTCATAAGCCAAATTCTGCATAGCCCCTCGGCTTAAGCCACAAGCATTGGGCTTCGTGCTATGCCAAAATGAATAGAGGGAAAATAGTTGTAACAAAAGTTCAGTTTGAATTTCGTTCTCAGTTTCCCCTCTTCTATATAATGCGTATCCCCAGATTCACAAGCATGACCAAGCATATAGTGAGAATAGCACTGACTATGTTCACTCAACCATAATGGGACTCACCTGAATCGTCACTAGCTACCCACAGCCTGCACGACCATTGGTCAGAAGCCCAATGTTTACATTCTGAGAGGTGTGCAAATTTTTCTTCATTCAGTTATTGCTACTCCCAATGCAGATCGTCGTTCCAACGATTTCTCAAGCGATGAGGAGCATATTGAAGATGGGAGGTGGTCCATCCCAAGGTTAGCCCTCCTTTGTTTTCCGCCTATCAATAGATGTATCTTTAAGTAGTAGTGCACAAATCTGCTTCATGCATCTGACTGTTTTGCTACATTTCTGTTAGCAGCTTAGAGGTGTTTAAGAAAAAGAGAGGAAGTGGGTAGAGCGTTTTCAACTTCAAATTTGATGTGCAGTATGTAAACTGTCGGACTAACATTTATGCTATGACATGGAGTTCAAAAAGGGCCCGTGAAACCTCGATGTGGGAAGAGATCTACATGAGCCTATAAAACATCGATGTGGGCAGAGAAGTAAAGTGGCCTGTCAAACGTCGATGTGGGAAGAGAACTGAAGGAGCCTCGCAAATGGAAGAGAGAGTTGCATTCTCCTTTTCTGCTATCTATTACCTACCTTCAATGCTCATCCACTTAATGTACAATCTACATTATCTATATCTGGACCAAATTATTCCATCTCTTCATTTGCGATTCGCATAAACCCTCCATATTTAGACAAGTCAAAGTTACAATTAATAAAAGAGGATCAGAGGGAGAAGCTCAAGTGTCAGTCCAACAATAATTTTTCACACCTGGGCTAATGCAAAGGAGAAAGGTCACCTTTGACCATGTGAAATAGAGAGGGAGAGGAACAAAGAAAAACAAAATTATATGAAACTCACATGCAAGCTACTGGAATGTAAGATCAAACCAAATTTGCCAATGATGTTTTATGAAAAGTTACACATGTTGGGAAAAAACCAATTCTAAAAAGTATGAAGCTGCGCCTCTATCTGGTATGAAGCTGCTGCGTCTGGTAGTAGGGGAGAGAGATAATGGTGGATGATGAAGCCTCTACCTTGGAAGAGTGTATGATGGTGGAGGAAGGTGATGGATGAAGCCTCTGGTCTATGGTTCACGGCACTCACCTCTGTTTTCCCATCTCAAATTCGCCGAAACTATTCTAAAAATCAGACCTAATAATCTGTCAAAACACAACATTTTTTACCAGGGATACAATTTTTAAAATTTTGTGGTACTAATATGTAATTTTTATAATTTTCTCCCAAACTTCCATTTTCAAATTTCATCCAATTTCTTGAAGCACCTATAATCAATAACAATTAATCCAACATCAAATCATCTAAAAGAAATCAATACTCCGTGTGCAAAATTCTTTCCTATATGTCCTTGATGTTGGTAAAATTCTTTTCGATCTATATGCAAAAATCTTCCCTACATATGGAAAAATCTTTCCCACGTGTGCGAAAATCTTTCTTCTATGTGTAAATATCTTCCCAGATCCCATTTAATAATTAAGTTGCCAATAAAATTTTTTTTGGCAATTCTCATTTTTTAATTCTAATTTAATATATTTACTCTTAATTTCAATTAATAATAATGACATTTTAAGCTCAATAACTATGACACAATTCTCAAATAACATATGAAAATATATAACTAAATAGAGATTTGTAATCATTACACAAATATTAGATATCTTTAGACAATAAAGTTTGCAATGAGATTACTTTCATTTTAAATTATGACAAAAATCCGGACGAATGTTAGCACGTATAATTTCATATATTGGAAAAATTCGGGGTATTACAAAATAAATGCTTTATACTATGTTCGTTGGATCACAAAAATGGAAATGAGCTGTGCTTTTAGCTGCTCCTTCTAAACGTGGATTATATCTCTTATATGTATGTGTTTGGAACAACGATAGGAAAAATGGAGTTTATCAATTTAGCTTTTGGTAATTTTATTTTTGGTAAAAGCCCAATTGTGTAATGTGATTTATGTTTGGAACAGTGATTGTATAAATGACTTTTACAAAAGTAAAACTTATTTGAATTGACTTAAGTACAAGTGACTTTTGTGATAATAGTAAGAGAGAATGGATGGAAAAATATTTTAAAGGGTTGAAAGCATCAAAAAATAGTTTAAAATAATTTTTGGAACTAAAAAAGTATATTAATGATAAAATTGCAATCTGTCTGATAACACACTGAGTACAGTTGAAAAAATATTTTAAGGGTTAAAATCAACAAAAAATAGTTGAAATTAATTTTTGTATCCGAAAAAGTACATTAAGGGTAAAATCGCAATCAGTCTGATAGCACAATAGACACAACTGAAAAAATATTTTAATCATTCCCACCCTCCCCAAAAGCTAAATCAGTAAAAGCTCCAATGTTAAGCTTATGACATAAGCTATTTTAATCATCATAAGCTCAATTGACAATTGGGAACACGAAACACTCTTTTTTTTTCCCAATTACCAATTGGGATTTGGGTACCAATTGAACTTTTGGGGGTCCAAACGCTCCCCCAAACACACCTTTATATAGCGTCCTATTTTTCTCACTTTGCCCTGTTTTACTTTTTACTTGATGGTGTACCAATGAAAAATATAGACATTACAGTCATTTATGAGTCCAAACTAACACCATCATATCACACCAAATGCGACACAGAATATTGAAACTATTGTGGCCTCAGTTTTAATTCATCAGAGCAATGTCTTATCTGTGCATCAATCAACTACATTTCAGTTGCCTTACCATCTATTGTCAGATTTGGTAACCTTCCCTGCAATAGTTGATTTGCCAAACTTCTTTAAATTGTTTTCCTTTTAATATGTTGCTTGCGAATTTTGTTCCCTTCATTAGACTTTATTTCAAATCCATGGCCTCTTTTACTGAGTGCATTTTTCAGGGAAAATAAATTATTGTTGGTCATTAAAATTTCACACGTTAACAGACAAAGTGCAATTATGCTACGCTTAACTGGTCACTTTCATACCGTAAGAACTACATTGTATGAGGCCCATTTAGGTCCCTTCCCTAAATTGCCCAAAACAGGGGCCCCCTTACAGCCGAAGAAAAAACTACAGTCATCGGATTCCCCCTAACGCGCGATAACTCACTCATAATCCCACTTTAACCACAACCCCGACAACGCTGACCTAAACTCCCCCCTCGATCAACCTTTCTGCAATCATTTGTCACTCCGCTACATATCCTAATTCTTGTCCTAATTCGGAAGCTGCTGGTAAGACATCATTCAATGAGTTCTCTGCAATTCCGTCACTCATCCGCTGAAGTTCGTTTTCATTCTCCTGTGACCTCATTACCACCACTTCCACCTTACTTTATGGGTGCCTTTTATGTGCCATTGCTATTTGTTTACGCCTGTGAATATGTAGCATTTTCCATGACATTACTTCATATCTGAAATTGTGCTTTACCTTTATATTAGAAGTGAGATAACAAATCATTGCAATAAATAGAATAATAATTGAGTAATAAATCTTCCCGTTCATTCCTGTTTTTGTAGTTAGAAGTTTAATTTGAATTTATATGTCTGTTTCCTTAATAGTTTCGCAACATCATCATAGGATCATGACTATTAGTTATCTTAAGTTATAGCTTGAAATTTGCTAAATAGGTTATGATTTACATCATTTTGCATAATCAGTAACATCAATTAAAATTCTTTGTACAAAAAACAAAAAAAAAGTATTACCATTTACCTTTACAAAAATTTAAAACATGCATATGAATGACAACATTATCCCGTCATTTACTTTATCAATATTTCACCATATAACATGCTAAATGGACAATTGCTTCCTTTCACATCTTTTTACTTCCAACTTATAATACCAGTAAAATAAGGTACTAATGCCATTTGTTCACCCATACAAAAAACTGGACCTATCATGAAAGTTTTTTATACGATGAACTTATAGACCCTTTTCTGATACATTTCTATGTCATTTTTTTAGTACCATCTTAACATAAACAGACTTGAGAACAATTCAAATTCACCGCGATTGTATCATCCTCTCTTTTCTTCCAATGTAGTTTATCATTTCACAAAAAAAAAAAGCCTTTGCAATTTAATGTCCCCTTTTATATGTTGGCCCTGCTTACAAAGTAACAAAAAAAGTTTGGGGTCTAACTTTTCTATACGACTGGCATTTTGACTTTATAATTTGGTTTTTAACAAAAAAAGTAATGTTGCTGAACACGAAAAATATAACAATTAACATTTTACGCTTTTTGGTGTACCACTATTTGTCCTGATGACACTATTGCATCAACATTAACATACTTAGAATTTCCAAACCATTACGTATACAATAGAGCTAAACGACAATGGAAAAAACGAGAAAAAGGTTTTGATGTGGGAAGAATGACTCATGTTTTTGCATCAGCTAGAGAATTATACTACTTGTGAATCATACTAATACCAACAAAAGGATTCAATGGTTTTCCATATGGTTACTAGATGTTAGGGATGGAAAGTTAGGAGATTCTTCAGACGGTGTTGTGAATATCGAAATACCACATGAAGTGATAATTCAAAGCTACAATGATCCAATCAATGCCATTGTTAATGCAACATATCAAGACCTTCTTTACAATCTCTCCTGCAATGAGTACTTCAACAACAAAACAATCCTAGCTCCAACGATTGAAATTGTTGCAAAGATTAATGATCACATGTGTTCACTACTGCCAGGTGCACAACATGTGTTCTTAAGTTGTGACACCGTTTGCAAGTCAACTGATGACCCTAACTCTTTTGACAACTTATACACCACAGAATTCCTAAACACAATCTCATCTTCTGGTTTGCCACCACATAAACTTATATTAAAATTCGGGGCACCCATTATGCTATTGAGAAACATTGATCAATCATTAGGACTTTGCAATGGAACCCGTCTTCGTGTGACAATGTTAGGGCAGAAGGTTATTGAGGTAGTAACGCTTAATGGTTCCAATCTTAATCAGAAGGTCCTTATACATTGAATGAATCTAAATCCTTCAGAATCTCGATGGCCATTCCGAATGCAACGGCGGCAATTCCCAATTACACTTTCATTTGCCATGACTATCAATAAAAGTCAAGGCCAATCGTTGTCTCATGTTGGCCTTTATTTGTCCAAACCAGTTTTCACCCATGGACAATTATATGTAGCATTATCCAGAGTCAAATGCATTGATGGTTTGAAGATTATTGTAGGAGATAATGATTCCAGTACAACTAACACTACGAAGAATGTTGTGTTCTCGGAAGTTTTTCGAAATGTTGGTTCGTAGCTATCATTTTTTTTGTGGTGACAAATGAGAACAATGTTGTTGACATTCTTGTATGAAGCAAAAACACTTATAAATGACAACATGCTTCACTGTTAGAACTGTTGTCATCTTTGATGTACTTTAATTTTGGGCGAGTCTTGTAGGAATAAGAAATATCATTCAAAATTATGTAATTGGTTTTTCTCATTCACCTAATAAATTGGCCTACCTTAAAACATACATAATGGACAAAGCGTTCAACATTTTGTTAAATCTCTCCGTGCAGCGCACGGGCAGCTCCTGCTCGTTACATATAATAGGAGTATTTCCTTAAATAATGCACTCTTATTTAAGTTCCAATTTGAATTGAGGTGAAATACGATTTATTTTAGATGATTTTAAGATAATGGATGTTTGTCTATACTTTTTAGGATCCTTTTGGTGTTATTAGTTCCCACCTAATTGTGTTGCCAGCTCTTTTGAATCATACATGAACTATATATTATCCCTCTTAGATATGACTCTATAAAAGATACATGTATATATAGGAATAACCAAATAAATATGAAAAAAAGGATAAATGTGGAATGAGTATTTTTTTTTAAAAAAGCCACCATAATATTGTCATCTATAACCTCTATAAAATCATTTTTTTCTAATATATATATATATATATATATATATTTTCTTATTCATGTTAGACATTTGGAAACAAATTATGTATTAATTATTAAAAAAATTGGATGAATTATAAGTTAAAAGTCATACAACTTGATGAAAAGTTTCATATTAACTTCTATTGAATTGTGTTTACTTGCTATTTACGCTATTGTGATGATCATGACTATAAACATTTTAGAAAGTTGTAAGTGTGAGAAGTTGGGGGCTCAAAAACTATCAGATGCCATCCTAGTCTCAACCATAAATGATGACGACCAGGGATCAGCGGATGTTGCTTATAGGACTCTGCTTGCACCTTATGAGAAATCAAAGTTTTTGGGTTCTGGGGGGAGTATGGTCACAAGGCTGAAACTTAAAAGAATTGACATAAGGGCACCACTATGAGTGGAGCCTGCGACTTAATTTGACTCAACACTGGAAAACTTACCAGGTCCAGACATAGTAAGGATTGATAGACTAAGAGCTCTTTCTTGATTCTATGGGTGGTGGTGCATGGCTGTTCTTAGTTGGTGGAGTGATTTGTCTAGTTAATTCCATTAATGAACGAGACCTTAGCCTGCTAACTAGCTATGTGGAGGTGACCCTCTACAGCTAGCTTCTTAGAGAGACTATGGCCGTTCAAGCTAAGGAAGTTTGAGGCAATAACAGGTCTATGATGCCCTTAGATGTTCTGGGTCGCACACGCGCTACACTGATGTATTCAACGAGTCTATAGCCTTGGCCGACAGGCCCGGGTAATTTTTGAAATTTCATCATAATGGGGGATAGATCATTGCAATTATTGGTCTTCAACAATGAATTCCTAGTAAGTTGACTATGTCCCTACCCTTTATTGACGTCCCTACCATTTGTACATACCGCCCGTTGCTCCTACCGATTGAATGGTTCGGTAAAGTGTTCAAATAGTGGCGACGTCGCAAGAAGTCTACTAAACCTTATCATTTAGAGGAAGGAGAAGTCATAACAAGGTTTCCATAGGTGAACCTGCAGAAGGATCATTGTTGATGCTACACAAAAAGAGTGACCCGTGAACTGGTTGGAACAAACCTCTAAGCAGGGGACAAGGAGGGCGATGGCTGGCCTAAGGCCTATGCCAGCAACTAAACCCTAGTGCCACAGGTGTAACCCCCTTCGTGATTATTATCCGAAATACGTGATTAAAATGAAATAGAGACCAATAATAATCAAAACTCATTTTAATTTCACATCCTTAAGATAGGGTTTTCACAAATACATTTCACAAACACTTTAACCTGGTCTCACAATCATATTTCGAATACAATTACCTTGTGAAGATAAATCACATTCATATAAATATCAGAGTGCACAATAATAATCCCGGTAATCCCGGATTGATACATTCACTAAAGATTCATAGGACACATACGCCCTTTAAAATTTCTCAAATGGGGATTACACTATACTTAATCCAAATACACATTCCAACCTATCATCCGAACATATACATCCAATATCCAATTATACATAATCCCAACTACCATGACAACCAACTACCAAAATGACAACCCGAAGGAGTCCTCATCGCCCTTGGATGCTTACTCCATCTCGTTCTAACTTCCCTGTCTAAAATATTGGTAGGGGAGGGTGAGATTCTAGAGAATCCCAGTAGGAAACAGATACCAATATGCATGCAAGATAAGTGTTTAATGCATGACATGCTTACATCACAATAACTCGTGCTCACATAATGATATATCCATATGCTCAATGTTTCAACAACATACTCATGGCCATAGCATAAATAGAAACAGAGCTTTAATTCATATATGTTTCATATAATCAAGCAAAGTAATAACATGCATCAATACACAAACACAAATATCAATACATGCAGGAGAGGTAAGTTCCCTACACTTATTCTTCCACGTGTGCTCCAGCACAGCTTACTCACGATCAGATGAACATCAAATCATGATCAGGGTGAATATCAAACCCTATAAACCAAAACAAGGACATAGGGTTATTCACTATTCCAAATCCTTACTTGAATAACACTTATCGTTGGTTATCATTTACAACCTTTAGGTGGCTAATCGAAGCCTAAACACATGCCTAAAGGCTTGGGAAAACACTTGACCAAAGACCATCTTTGGAAGTCCAAAATGTCATTTTTGGGGGTTAGCCATGGCCCAAGAACCCACTGGCCATGGCCGAAAATAGGTCTGAAGCATTTGGGCCGTGGCCCATAATCCGCTAACCGAGGCCAAGAAAAATTCTGTTTCTTGGCTGAACTTCCAAAAATCATAACTAATTCTAAAAAGATCGAAATAAGGTGATTCTAAAGCCAAATGAAAGCTATTTAAGTCCTCTTTATATGAAAAATATAGACCATTACTAAAAATCACCATAAAATTCCAGAATTACACAAGACTCAACACTGCCCCAAAACAAAGTTCAGTTTTGATCCTAAACTTTGGCAAAGCATAACTCTCAGTTCACAAAATGAAATGACACAAATTATATGTCCATTTTGAAGCTTGGGATGTGAACTTTAATGCCTCGTTTGGTATCAAGGATGTGTTTTTGATGGAAGTGGAAGTGGAAATAGAAGTGAGAGTAGAAGTTGAAATGGGTTGGAATTGGGGTTTAAAAAGTTTGTTTGGTAGGTTAGAAATGAGTAGGGAATTTATATATGTTTTAATTTTAAAAATAGATAAGAGAGATAAAATTGAGATGAAAATGAATTTTTTCCCTCACTTAAAAACAAGAAGAAAATAATAAAAAAGAAATAAAAAACTTTCTTGCCCTAATTCCATTTGCATATCACCTTCTCCTCACATATGTGGTTCATCTTTGTCACTCTTCAGTCTCTCTTAATGTAAAAAAAACTTTCTGCTCATCACCGTCATCAATCTCCGCTGCGCGCCACCTCCCGCCAAACCACCTGTAAGTCTCTATATTTAATAAACTCTAATGTAAACTATTCCCCCTTCCTTTTTCTCTTATTACTCTATGCACGAATGGCGATAGAGGTTCTGCAATTTTTTGATGTGCGATGACATATGGATAGAGGTTCTGCAAATTTAATTTTTTTTTGGGTGAAAAAGGTTCGGCAACTTTGAATAATGCTTCCATTACTCATCTACAAAGCCCAACTTTTTACATCACCAAAACCTCCACAGCTGCTAAGTTTTTGTTTACTTCTTGATAAATTTAGAATCTTGTTGACTTAGTAAGTATTGTACTCAATTAAGCATTGCTCCCTACTTTTAGGGCTCCAATAATTTATCTAACATTTTTTTACCCAAAAAAGGAATTAACAAAAAAATTTTCAGCACTTCAGCTATTGTAAAAATAAATTCATGCTAGAAGGATACGGTTGAGAGTCAACTTATTTGTAGAGAAGATCAGGAAAGCAAGGAAGAGACAAATCAGTTTACCACATATTCTTAAACCAATGATCATGACTGGACTGAAAAATTAGGCAATTCAAAGCTTAAAATTACTGTTTAGTGGTTGTACCCGATCAGAAATAGATGTAAACAGACCCAATTAAAAGCACTCAAAATAAAAAAAATTATAGTATAATCTATCAGACACAAGTAGAACTCCAAAAGAGTCAGTAAGAGAGAAAGAATAGAGTCTGCACCTGAATAGTTAGCCACACAGCTAGAGCAAGAGGCACACAAGTAGAACTCCAAACAAGGCATAATTCTTTGATCTGCAACTTTATATTGATAGAGGTTTTGCAACTTTATTTTTTTTTGGGTGAAAAAGATTTTGCAACTTTAATTCTTTGATCTACAACTTTAATAGGTCTCTTTATTTAACAAACTGCAATGTAAACTTTTAATATAAAATATTATTCCTTTTCTATTGCTCATGTCCAACATTTGCCTTCTCACATCTGTCTTTCTCGACCCACATTTGAAATTGTTTGATCTGTTTAATTTCTCACTCTACTTGATATGGATCAAAAGGTATGGTCTGAATTTGATGATCCAATATACTAGGCTGAAGTTCTTTGGTAGAATTTTGGAAATACATCGATTTGTTTCATTTCTCAAATTGAAATGGGTTTTTTACGGTTAAATTCCTTATAAGAATTCTAAAGATTATATTAATTCCTTATAACAAGTTCTTCCTGACATGGATTTTCATTATATTGCTGTTTATGTAAGATTATGGCAGGAAATCATCACTTATGGACTCCTAAAGAGGATGAGCTCCTAGTTGGATGCTTATTAAAGCTTGTGGAAGAAGGGAGTTTGGCCATTGAGAATGGATTCTGACTATCTTTGTTCAAGAAAATAGAAAAAATGATTGAGGAGAAGGGTGACGGATATAGGATAAAAGCTAGTCCTGACGTTGTTTGTCGGGTAAAAGGAATGAAAGAATATTGGAGAATGATTCATGAGATAACACACAATCTACAAAACTTGGGATTTCAATGGGATGTTAAAAAAATGTATTATTGCAGAAGAGGATGTGTGGGATAACTATATTCGGGCAAGACATTATAAAAAGAATCTTTCCATAATTTTATGGGACTTTTGAATGAGTTGTTTTTTTCATTTATCATTTATAGGTCAACAAGATAGCTGTAAAGTTCAGTGGGAAATCATTCCCTCACTTTGATGCTCTTAACATAGTGTCCAACAAGGACAAAATTGGTGAGGAAGGTCCGCGTATCTACAATGAGGTTGTTAAATAGCTTGAAATGCTTTATGATGAGGTGTTGAAGGTAGAAGGACTGACTGATGAGGAGCACTAGCAAGCATATATAAAGTTGATTGGAGACAACGAGTTACAAATGGCCTTTTCTCATATTCCACTTGATGCAAAGAAAAATATTTTGATAAACCTTTTTCACTAGAGATGTTTAATGGATGTAAACTTTTTGTTGGTGGTGGTTGTAGTTGTGTCAAGTTTTATGGATGTAGTTTTTGTTATAATTTGAACTTCTGTCATTTTTCTTTGTAATGTTTTCATCCTAGTGTGTTGCTGAAAGCTTGAAACGTTGTAGCCTTGTTGAATTTCCAGTTTATGTAATGAAAGAAGCAGCTGCTTGTTTATTCAGTAACAGAAAAAAGAAGCTACTAGTTTATTCACATAAAAATGCACTAAGCATTAATTCCTATTTATCCCAACATGTTAACACGTCCTTTTCAAAGTTTTGATTCAATTTTCTCAATCTTCTCCCATTGTGAACAAAGCAATCAGACCTAGTATGTTTTTATTAAACCTTTAAAAGCAAATAGGAAAAATATTAACAGCTAGAATAGGTTACAAAAAGATAATCATATTCCATATGTATTGTTGGTACAATCCTAGCCACTTTTACATGTGTTATACTCAAACTTTTGCAGCAGATATATTGAACAAAAAAATCTACCAACTTCTAGTTCTATTTTAAATATGGCCATAAATATATATCCCTGCATATACCAGAATCTCATGAACTATTGAGTCTTTGAACGTAAGTTGTGCTTGAAACCACAAGGTCCGTGCAAGACCCCCATACCAAAATTAAATATACTCGTTACATTTGGGAATTTCTTTTTGCATTCTCTCATATTCACATCGCCAGAGCCACTGCCCGTGGAGGCCATTTGAGGCCACCCAAGTTTGAACACTAAAAAATTCTTAAAATATTGTACGGGTGTCAAAAAATTATAAAACTTAGGGATTATTCTTTTTTTATGGTGCCTAGCAATGCTACAATAAATTATGGAAAAATTCAATCTTTAGGTACCTTGAAAAAAAGTTGTCGTTTGAGAATAAAGTATATTTGTTCGTGCCATAATGGAAAATGCTCAAATTGCGTATATAGAGGGCACCCCCACCCCCACCTCCATCCCCATGTCTATCAAGTGCACACACAAGAGGTATGCATTGTCCCTTCGTGCAGGACAAGTGTATGAGCCATGGGGTTAAGTTCCTTGGTCACTTCGTACGTCGACGCCACCCGTGGCGGCCGGCAGCAATAGCCGGCCGTAGTGGGGAGGCCTCCACCGACTTTTCTGGCAGACCCTAAAATGTGTTGAATTTCATATCAGATGAATTGTGACATGTACTTGGGGATTCTTTGCCCTCCCATAAGCGAGATACTCATCAAACCTGCATCCGTTAAGGGGACTTACACTACCTAACCGTAATAGGATGGAAACTGCATGATTCCTAGACTAGGGCATGATGGGGCTCTCACTCTTGTGAAGCACACGTAACCCACTTTGTTGTTGCTTTATGGGACTCTCGTGCGTGGGATTCCTCCTCACAATCTCACAGAACATCATCCGTTCTCATGCTCTTGCTCCCTGGGTGCTTAGTGAGATTGGGCGTGGTTGGAGTCTTGCAATCAGGCCGACCACGTAGCACGCCTTGTACTCGCCCCCATCCATCCTTCTCATTTCAGTGGATCGTATGCTTGAACTTATCTAGGCAGAAAATGTTGGTTACTTGTAGTTTTTGTGTTGTTTTGGGATTTGTATATGTTATGTATAAACCCGGTGGGATATTTCCTATAATGTAATTAAATATTTTATACTATTTCTAGAGGGATGGTCTTAACAGCTTGGGCATCGAACAACATATGCAAAAGCATCCTCATCAGACAGCCTAAATTATTGTAAAACAATATCCGATTGATTTTATTTCCATTGATGATACAAAATATAAAATACAAAACAAAGCAAAAGAATTTCAAGTGAAAAACGTGCTGGAAATAATACATTAGTTTTCAATGTTTATTTCACTATACAATCTTCTGACATCAAGAAAAGAAAAGAAAAGGTAGTAGAAGGTAAATATTGTTTTGTGCTAAATAAGTGCTCAACCAAGTATATTATGGCCACTAAAATCAAGGAGAAAATACATACATACATATTATAACAGTAGTGTGTACACACCCACACTACTATTATAATAAGATGTTAGGAGTCAACGTCCCTTACTAGTTTATTCTGGAAAGAAATTGTTGCAGCCCTTAGATATTAGGTTCACGTGTTTTAAATTTATGTTTGTATTTTGTGTTCATGAACATCAATTATCTGCTTGAGCCAAAAAACATCAATTATCTACTATGGCAGGTAGTGGTAGAGTATGGAGACAAATTACTTAAACGAGCACAAATATGCGAACTAGATTCCAAATGTAAACTAACTGATTACCACCACCCCTTTTTTCTATTTCCAAGTTAGAAGGATGAAATTGTCAATGGTATAGATTCATAGACTGTTAAATCATTTCAATGAGCTTTGTTAGGAAAATGGAAATGACAAGTGCTGATGATGAAAGGAAGATAAAAGATTGAAAAACTTTTGTGGGAGGATCTAAAGAGCTTTTCTACTAAACATTAATTGGAAACCCAAATTCCATCACAATGATTTCCAAATTAAGAATAGTATTTTGTACCACATAAAATTATGTTAGCTTGCAGTATAAATGAATTAAATGAAATTTCAGTCAAAAAAATTGACAATTAAAACCAAAAACATTCTGAGATAGTCTAATAATGACATGTATTATGCTAGAAAAGAATTCATCCCTAACTTCTAAGTTACTTTTCGTAAACCATAACTTAAATCCGGAATAAATAGAAAGTAGACAGGTGAAAGAAGGCGTCCAAGTACAGGAATGCTAGAGGTGAGAATCATATTTATGCCATAGGAACAGGTTCAGGTTTATGAAGAAATTAGCTCACTCAGATTGATCACCAACACTTTTAAGGGTACCTCATGAAACATGTGTCATTGCAGCCATGTCAATGTCAAATTTGGTTTCTAGACCATGCACTAGGGTGGCCAATGATTTTGTTATAACAGCTGAAAACTCATCCTACATGATTGTTTGACTCCATCAGAATAAGACTTACATGAAACTGTCCTGCTCATTTTAGAAATTATGGTTACTTGCACCTCTGACATATCTACCCCATCTACATATTGACGATCAATTATTTTAGCAACACTTTCTACCAGTTCAAGAGCCTACGAAGCATAATACCCATTTACTTGAAATAGCAGGTATACAACATGAATTGGATCAAGGGCGTTAAAGAAACTAACAGATCATCTTGTGGCAATATTCAGCAGAATTGACAATATAGCAAATCACTCTTTCATCCCTATCAGATGTCTGTTCAACATTTACAAAAAATCTTCCATAACAAGAATATTGAGTTGCCCAAAAATCATGGCAGAAAATGCCCTATTATATTACACCTTTATCTGTCCATCCAAGCCTGTGGCTGCAACAACAATTCTAGAGCCACCCTTGGGTAGTCTTGCAAACAGTTTTGTAGCTTATGCTTTAAGAATTCTTGAAATAACCTAAGATTGAAAGGGAATAAACTCATAAAATACAAAAAGCTGGACCTTTAACTTTCCAGTATTCATCAGTGTCGCAAGAGAAATTGATTCCCTTGCTACAAGAGATTTACAAAACCTACTGATGTAGGAAAAAACAACCCCAAAAAGGGAGGGAATATTGAACAAAATACTGAATTTATGTTAATCAATGACTGAAAACAAAAGTATGCATATACTTGGGAAAATTATCTTGAACAAATTAAATAGTGTATGGTTCTTAGTTAAAGCATTGCATCTCTTCAAGCTCTCTTCAAGCTCCTCTTGATAATAAGAAACTATATAGCACAGTAAAAACAAATCAGGTGTAAAACTAGTAAATGAGGGGAAAAGAGTATAAGAAACTTTAAACAATATTATTCATTTATTTAAATTTATTAAAACACCTATACTTGTCTCAGAAGTCAAAACAAAAGCATTAATGGAAAATCCTCCTATGGTTAGTATAATCAGGATTCTATATCATTCTTAGATTCAACTAACTTCTAGAATTAAAGCCAGATTTGAGAGTCTTTTTAAGGAACAAGGAAAAATTCATAGATAGAAGCTCTAACATTATCATATAAAGATCTAGTGACTTGACTTACCTGCATGCTACTGGATAGAACACTGCTCTGACTTCCCTCCTCAGTATCCCATGTCTCTTCCTATTGATGATAAAGGGTTATTCAATGGAGAAAGAGACAAGCAAATAACATAACACAAACCAGCAAAATAACACAAATCACCTGAACAAGCTTCTCTACATTTGCCATCAGTGTCTTCTCTTCCAATTCTCTACATATACTGTCAAGTGAGGTTCAAAGCAAAGATGAAATGATTCCACAGAAGTTGAACTGTCAAAATAGCTATTTCAAGTGTTTATCAGGATTGCCTTGATGAACCAGACAAAAAAGGAATAAAAAGAAAAACTCAAAGAACATGGAAGATTAAGCTACATATTACAATACAGGGTACAGAGGATACTAAGAGGCAAATGATCAAAAAATAGAAAAATAATGCAAGGATAGGAGAAGAAATAAATTGAGGGAAATCCTTAGATTTTGATATTCAATGCTACAAAATACCAAATCAGAAATTTCCTTACACCCAAGTATCGAAGAGCAGAAACTGGTGCTCAAAACATATAACAGCTCACAAGAATATAACATAAGCAATTGGCATTTAAGAGGCCAGTCTCTCCTCACCACCCTCAAAATACAAAATATGACCTCCTCCTGCTAGGAGACTCCATTCACTACTATAAGCCAAAAAGAAACATTCACAGTCTCTAATACTATCATCTCCTAGACCAGGCCTATAGAAACTCTAATTCTTTGTTTCTTTCTCCTTAATATTCAGAGTCTCAAAGTCAAAAATTTACCTGACAAACAAATATGGGAAAAGCTTTATCTGATTCCTATATAAACACTACTACAGAATTAGGATATAACTACCCCAAAGGATGTCCCAAATTTAAAATTGGGTGGTTAGAAAGGAAGTCGGTGGTATTTTTGTAATTATATGCATGTAGGGAAACCTTTAGATATCCCAAATTTGAATTTGGGATGCCTAAAGTGCTTCCCGGTATGCAATCTAAATTTTGCAAATTTGTTTTAGCTCCATGAGCTCTGTTTAGGTGTCCCAAAATCATTTGGGATGCCTAAACCAAGACTTTAAGCATCCCAAATGGCATTTAGGACGCCTAAAGGCGTCCTTGCACATGTCAAACAAGTGTTTGACATGTATCTTCTCCACCCTCCCCTCCTTTTTTACCAAACAACTCCCTCTTTCATTTATTATTCTTGTCTGGCGTTCACTTTACTCTTCCTCCTCCCTTCTTCTTCCATTGTAGGCCGTCGACGCACACACTCTCCTCCACACCTTGGTTTTTTCCTCCACCTCCTTTCTATTGACAGCGACACACGCACCACCCCCTCCTCCATAGTGTCTTGGTTTTTACTCTCCTCCACCTTCTTCCTTCCATTGTCGTCCATACCTCCTCTACACACCGTGGTCTTCTTGCTTTCTCCACCCTCTGGCGTACCTCCTCCACCGTGCATACACCTCTCCAACGTCTTCTCACTACCTCTCCACCGTACATAGCCACCGGCTCCCCCTTCATCAGGTTATTTTATTTTCTTTTTGAAATATAAATTTACTTGAAGAAATTAAATTAAAACTTTTAATGTGAAACAAGACGTTAAATTTCTTATTGAAATATAAATTCTAGCTCACATAGAGATGAGTTTGTTAATTGTGCTTATATATTGGCTAAACAGGATGTTAATTTTTTTAGTGAAAATAAATGAAAAGCCTAGCTAATGGGAAATATCACATTAATTAATATGAATGCCTTTATTTTATCTGGGAGATGATTAAGAAGAAAATCATAGCTTGAATATGGACAACTCTAGTGACTCATCACAAAGTGTTGGGGATGACGAAAGGTGTAGAAATGATGAAAGGCGTAGAGATGATGAAAGCCCTAGGGATGACGAAAGGCCTAGAGATGAACCCGTTACAAGAAGGAGGGTTAGAGGCTGTACAAAGATGGGAGCATTGGTTGCACGTCATGAACATCAACAAGAGAGGCTACATATAGACTTCGATGCCAATCTGAATCCAGTTGGTCCTGAGGAAGACCATTTCATTAGCTACGTAGGGTTTTTGGGTTAAAGTAAAGTGCGCATTACCTACAATAATTGGAGATTGGTTCCCCCAAAAATGAAAGACATGATTTGGCAGCAACTTTTGGCATATAAGTTTTGATACATCTATGATAATTATAGCTTTATTCCTATTGTTTCATATATAATTATCTTATGTTTTACCTTGCAGCAAACATACGATCTCCCAGACACCAGGGAGATGTACAAGCACTGGATGGGTAAGGTTCATCTACGATGGAAAGGTTTCAAGAACAAGCTAACAGCAAGGTATATTCGAGGGGCCCAGAGGGGTGAGGATCCATGTCAACATTATTCTTATTTGTCTCCAGAGGACTGGAGGTTGTTTGCGGCATCATGGGCAGATCCTTAGTTTTTGGTAAGATTTTTGTCATCATGATATAGAGCTTTTAATTTTCATATACTTGATATCATTGATTTATTTTTTGTTATTTTTCATTCATAGGAATTAAGTGCAGCACATGCACAGAGGTAAGCAGAAAATAAATATCAACATTACAAGCTGTACCTAGCAGGGACCTTATGGACAAGATTCGAGAGGACCTCGAACGAGAGCTCGAGGCCAACCTTCGCCACAAGCTCCGACAAGAGCTGTTGCCAGAGCTTTAACTTGAAATTGCAAAGATGTTCAAAGCGCAAAGAGCAAGGGACGAGCATAAAACTCAAGAATCCTCGGCCTTCAATAGCACCAAAGGAAGTTACAACCCTCTAGAGGAACCACTTGGCGACCTTTCTCCCACTCCAGCGTCGGGAGACCCTTCCACCTTCTATTTAGATGATCCACTGTTGCGTGTTAGGTCAAGCAATAGGATTTTTCATCCTTTAGCCTCGCAATCTTATTGGTTCAAAGGCAACACCTCCAATAGTAGGCATTACCTTACTATTACTGAAAATCTATAGGCATCCTAATAACAATTTATTTTTTGATGTTTTAAAAGGATGATGAAGATGCAAGGAAATGGGCTTACTTAGCACGGCTGCAACAGATCTACAAGGGCATTAAACAGGTTGACTTGAAGATGCCTCAAGGGATTATGGGCCTTACATTGGAGTATCCATACACGATTGACAATACAGATCTCAAGCAGTTTATCAAGTTGGAGGAGATAGATGCAGGATGGGTGAAATTTGCAATCCGGTAAGTTTTTTTTCAATTTTCCCATAGAGTGGTTTTTTATTTCATACATTCAATAATTCATTCCTTATTTTAATTCTATTATAGCGTCTTCCACGGCATCTGCACAAGCATCAAAAGACGTGATTGGTATGGATTCTTATGCCCTGTGAATACGACAGGGGATACCAATACTGTGGCATATAGGACTCACTATGTGGGCTACGCAATGGGAGAGACTAAACTTCATTGTTATCTAGCACCCATTGTTCAACGGTTCATATTTTTATTTTGTCAATTTAAGATGTTTAATAAATAATTGCCTTGTCATCTAACTTCATTTTAATCTATACATGTTATTATAGTTACCATTGGAGTTTGTGTGTTATATGTCCTCGCCGCAACTTAGTCTATTGGTTTGATCCCTTGAGTAAAAGGCTAGACAAAGATACAAAATTCGTCTTTGACATGTAAGTTATTCTGTTTGTATTTTATTGACTCTTAAAAAAAATGAATAGTTCTAATTTCTGTTGATTTTGATTTTAATAATAGTGCTTGTCAAACATATAGAGTCCTAGGTGGGCCACGTGAGGGTACAAATGTTAAAAACCCAAAGTGGTTTTATCCGATAGTAAGTAGTTTCAATTCTAATTGTTTCATTGATGGTCATTTTAGACATACCTTTATTGATTATAACAACCAATTGGCTTTGATTTCAAGTGCCCTCGACAACCTGGCAACACTGAATGTGGATATTATGTTATACTTTATATGTATAACATCACTCAAAGTGGAATTACTAGCGATTTTAAAAAGGTAATCACTTCTTCATTCTCGAATGATAATATTTTTGGTGTTCTAATTGAAATGCTAATTAATTCATTTGCTTGATTCATTTCATCAAAGCTTATTTTCTAATTTTCAAATTTTTGATAATGAAGATGCCTACCTACATGAAGACCTTAATTTGATCATAGACCTTTTGGCTGGACATCTTCTTCAACATATATATCAGTAAACTTTTTATTTATATCAGTTTGTAGTTGTGTGATGACAGTATTTTGACACTTTCTGGTTGTTATTGTACATATATATAGTAGTAGGTTGTATGAGTTGTTATTGTATGTATATATAGCAAAGATTGTAATGCTGGATATCCTTACCATTTTGTAACGGACATTATGGTTTATGAATCCATTTTCTATTGTTTTTGCAGTTTGAATTTGCTGGGTAATGCAGAATGTAAATAATCATTTTAAAAAAATCAAAACTTTTAACGTCCCAAATTAAGAATTAGGACGTCTAAAGTCACCCTGTGGAGGACTTTAGATGTCCTAAATCTCAATTTAGGATGTCTAAAGTCCTCCAAAGGGGGACTTTAGACGTCCCAATTCTTAACTTGGGACGTCTAAAGTGAAACTTTTGACGTCCCATTTTTTTGGGACTTTTTTTCTTAAAACATACTACGCCCCCACATAGATGTCCCCCAGTTTTTATATGTTAAAAGTGCCAAAATAGGGATGTTAAAACTCCTTTTTGTAGTAGTGAAAATAGGGGAAAACTTTAGCTGAATAGGGGAAAAAGTTTATTTGATTCCTATATTAGAGGAAAGAGAAATAAAATTATTACATACCCCAGCTCCAAGCACCACCAAATCTTTATTTCCATCTTTCTCCTGTTGATACAAAGCGTGCGTATTCCTGGATCATCGGTGTGATGAGAAGAGAATTTCTCATTACCTAAACGACGTCATTTCGCAAAGTGGAGAGATCTGACTCGTTGGAAAAAAAAGCAAATCATGGCTATTGCTTTCTCTTCTCAACTCAGTGTCCCCTCCTCTATTTGCTTGGCCTCGCACACTATTGCCTTCCAGAAGAAATTTCCCGCCAAGTTGAAACAAAAACCCAAGAGCTATAATGTACTACAATGGAGGAGGAAGAAGGAAGAGACTGGTTCAAAGTAAATATGGAAGCAAAAATAGAAGGATTGTTGCAAGGCAGGCAAGAAGAAGAAGAAAGAAGAAAGGAACCAGAACAAATTAACCAAAAAGAGAAAAAAGAAGACGGAAATGTGCGTTTGGCCAAAGAAGGAAGAAAGGGGTAATTTTTTTTTTCAAAACCAGTCTATCCTTTGTAGCTTTTTGTTTGTCTTTTTTTTTTTGTAAAGCATTAGAGTCCAGTAGCTTTTGGCACAAACTGTTCTAATTTTTTCCCCAATGATAATGACGTCCAATAGCTTTTGGCATATCCTATATATTCTGATTTTTTTTCCTAATGATAATGACGCTGGTTTCTTCCTCGTTAATATTTATATACTTATTTTTTGATTTTCATATAGGAATTTTAGGTTTGATGTAAGAGATTATTTTAGATTGTAATTTTAGCTTTGGATTTTCAGTCTACCCTCTGGTTTGCTTCCTCTGATCACTTTAAAATACTACTGTATAAGATAATAATTTCAGCTTTGATATTATTTTGAATGAAGATATGAAATTAGTTAATTGTATCATGTTTTTATTGTGTATAGGAATTTTGCAGTGGAGGATGAAATGAAACCCAAAATTGGAAGGGAGTTTAGAAGCTAGGAAGAAGCCTGTAGTTTTTGGAAAGATTATGCTTAAAGAGCTGGTTTTGGGCCCATAAAATATAATGGTACTACAAGTAGAAAAAATGGTTCACTCATTACATATAGATATGTATGTTCCAATGAGGGTCTTCAAACAAAAGGTAAACAAGAAACATAATCTTCCAAGCTCCGTGCAGAGAAAAAGACCAAGTGTCTGGCAATAATGGTAGTATTTGTTATTGATCAAAAGTATAAAATCACAAAATTTGATGAAGAGCATAACCATCCTCTTCACACACAAGAAACAATACACTTGTTGGCATCTCAAAGAACTTATCAAAAGTTGATGCCTATGGAATTGACTTGGCAAGAAAGTCTAAACTCCCACAAAAGGCTACCTTTGATTTAATGCGTACATATGCTAGGGGTAAATCAAATCTTGGATATACTCGAGTAGATATGCAAAACTATTTGCAGTCTAGAAAGCAAACAAGTATGAAGTATGGAGAGGTAAGATGTATTCTTGAATATTTCCAAAAACAAACTGCAGTGAACCCCACGTTCTTTTATAAATATCAGGTGGACATAGAAGAACATATCACTAATGTGTTTTGGGCGAATGCTAGAATGGTAATTGACTATGCACTTTTTGGTGAGGTTGTATCTCTAGACACAACATTTTGTACAAACCGTGACCATCGACCTCTTGCAATCTTTTCTGGCTTTAATCATTACAGAAGTGTAGACATTTTTGGAGTTGTATTATTGTATGATGAGACCACTGTATCTTTCAAGTGGCTATTAAAAACTTTCTTAGAAGCTCACATGCAAAAGAAGCCTAAAACTGTATTTACAGATCAAGATCAAACTATGGCAAGAGCTTTGAGTAAAGTTCTTCCTGATACAAAGCATTGTTTGTGCACTTGGCATTTAAAGCAAAATGGTATTAAACACCTTGGCAAATTGATGAAAGGTGGGTCACATTTTTTGACTGACTTCTGTAAGTGCATGTCTAAAATTTCAGATGAAGAAAAGTTTGAAGAAGCATGGGCCAAATTAATCTCTTCTTATGATGTTCAAAAAAATCCATGGTTGACATCCATGTATAATGTCAAGGAGAAATGGGCTTGGTGCTATGTAAAGAATGCTTGCACATTAGGCATGAGAAGTACGCAACTAAGCGAAATGGGCTTAGTGCTTTGAAAAAATGCGCAACGCCAAATTTAGACATTAATGAATTCTTTACCGCTTTTGACAAAGTTGTTTCAGAGAAGTGAGATAATGAATTCTTTACCCATGTTGCGCTAACTTGTGCTAACTTATACACCCAAGGCATTTGACATGTTCCAAGCATAATGGGATCTCCAATTTGCTGTGATGCTAACTCAACATGATGAGAAAGGACCACTATACATATACATTGCCCAAATGATTGGAGAAAAAGGGGAATGGAGAGTTGAGTTTAAACTTGAAACACATGAAATATCTTGTACTTGTGGAATGTTTGAGACAACTAGGATATTGTGTTGTCACATATTGAAAGTGTATGAGACAAAGGATGTGAAAATCATGCCTGAGCAATACATTGTCAAGCGATGGACCAAGAAAGCAAGAAGTGGTGTTGTGTATGATGTTAGGGGGAGCGAGATACAAGTAGATCCTCAACTTGAAATCACACGAACATATAGACACTTAATGGAAAAGATGGTAAGAGTGGCAAAAAATGCATCCAAGTCTCTTGAAATTTTTGAGTGTGATGACAAATACATGATTGAGATAGAAAATAGAGTTCCAAAAATCAATGAAGATGTTGTTGTATGCTATCAATCTTCTATATTGGAGCATAGGATGATTTTTGTAGGATGGCATTTGCTTTGCTTCATTGGACAACAATCATCTACCCCTGCAATCATTATAGAGCAAATCAATCTCTATCCTGACATTTTTCATACTTTTTGTTGGGTTTATTTGTCAAAAAGTTGTTCAACAATTGTATATCATCTCTAATTATTCATATTATCTCAATGTTCAGCTGTGCACTATTTTAATTTTCTTCTTAAAATGTATATTTGTAACCCAAGTGACCACTTTGTGCAGCAAATTTATTTATGTTATGACAGCAAAGTCTCAGATGCAGGATACTGAAATATTTCCCACAAATTCAAGCAGTATATACAAGCAAAATCACAATAAGGCAGCAGTGCACAGAGATCAAAAATTAGTTCAGAAAACAGCTAGTGCAAATTTAGAAAACATCATAAGGCAAACCAATTAAAATAAGATTTTTAGCACTAGTTATATACAAACGAATTTGAAATGCACTTGCAATTAATTCAATGATTTTAAAGGTGAATTTGATTCAAAGTAGAAACCATGCAGAACACCTTAGCAAATAATTGGATCAATGGAGTTTACATACTAGAAATCTAGTTTAAGTCAGCAATTTAGCAACAATGAGTTATAGAAGCAAACAAATATATGGCAGCACAGGTACATGCTTAAAGCTTAGTTGAAGTCAAGATGATTGGTGAAAACACTTTATCCAAAATTTGAATAGCTACTCAATTTATGACAGCAAGAAAGCTCAATTGAGTAACACCAAATAAATTCAAAATTCAGTGAACTACAATAGCTAAAATCCTCACGTCCTTCACTATTACATTTTTGACAAAATTCATATATGACTTCACCATCCCCTCCACAGTTTGGACATACTGAAACCTGATAGAGAAATAAAACAAATGTTATTAATTTCAAGAGAAAAGTGTAAGGCTTCAACCATAAACAATATGGAATAGAATATGCATCTCATGCAATAAATTGAGTAGATAAGGATGAAGCAATATATGCGGTTGAAAAGAAAAGTAAGAGGTTTGTATTAGAGTTAATAAAAACTATACATTCCACTACCATTAATTTTTTTTCATGCATTCCACTACTATTAATTTTTTTTTCAAGAGCTTTGATATTTAGTTGATTCATTTTATTGACTTTAACATAACCGACACAATCAACCAATAGCTTCCACATGTGACATGTCCATGTGTGTATTGTTATTCTCAAGTTGTACCAATAGGCATTTGTTAATTCTAGTATGAGACATCAACAATTTAAAATCAATAATAGGCATTCTTCCTAATATTTTAGGAACAAAGTTATACTTATAGTCAAACTAGCAGTAAAAATCTAGCACCACTAAAAAGAATTGGAACCCAGCAAATCATTACCTCAACAAGGACCCTTGGTTTCTTTGATTTTTTCTCAAGTACATTGTTCTCAAGTCATCTATTCTTTGTCAACTTCTTGTGAACAGCTACATAACCTTCTTCCTCATCACTTCTAGCTGCATCACCAAATACCAATTACATTGTGCTTTTCCCAGAAAGTGTGTATTTCACACTTATATTGTCTAAAATTAAAAACACAGTTTCCTCTTGCTATTTCCAACAAATTGAGTATAAGATAAATAAGCTGATGTATCATGCAACATCATATCTAAATGACTAAATAAAATGCTCTGTGATACACATCGAATACAAATTGCAAAGCTTCTGGATCAAACTATACCATACAATCGGAGTACCTTATATGCAATGAGTAAGGAAAGACATAAATTGACAATATATAAATTGACAATTGAGCTAAAAGGCCTAGAAAGAGGCAATCAAACTCCAAGATCAAACTCAATCAACAATTCAGGAAAGCGAATACAGCCGTTCAGATTGCATTGAACCTTAATCCAGGAACGTCGGTTCTCTTCGATTATGCCATCGACTCCGAGCACTTGCATCTATGGGTCTGCTTTCTGCCTCTCTTTCCTCTTCGTAGATGTTGCAGGCTGCAGAGTCTCAAGCAAAAAAACAAAAAAAAAATTAATTAGACAGAGAAGATAGCTGAGAAGAGAAAAGCAAATACAGGCGAGGGACGCTGGGGACGCTGAGCTGAGAAGAGAAAAGCAACCGCCATGATTTGTTTTTTTCCAATGGGTCAGATCTCTCCACTTTACAAAACGGCGTCATTTAGGTGATGAGAAATTATCTTGTCATCACACCAATAAGCCAGGAATACAGATGCCGATACAAAACCAAAACATAATGGTCATTTGTGAACCATAAATATGAATAGTCATATGGATATGCATTATTAACTCAGGCTTTTAGAATATGTACCTCATTGCCACTTTCTTGATGTGCAGCAAGCTTCCTTTCATACTTCTTTCTAATATCTGAAGCACTACCACTAGAATTACCCCCTCTTCCAATTTCTTCAATCTCAATCCCGATCTCCCTACTTTGCATGCCTCCCCCAAATTTCTCAATGAGCTCATCCTCAAACTCTAATAGGGCCGATGGAGTCAACGACGGCATAAGCAGGGGTGAGGGTGAAGGAGATAAAGGGGAAAGTGTCAGTGGTGAGGCCGATGGAGTCAGCGACAGTGTGAGTAAGGGTGAGGGCGGCCGTGAAAGGGTGACGATGGTATGCTATTGATTTATGTCGTTGGCGATAAAAAGGAAAAAGAGAGAGTGATTATGTGAGTGTGATTGATTTTAGGTTAAAATCAGGAGTTATTTTTTGGGAGAATTCCAAAAAAAAATACCATTTGAACTTTAAAATCTCGTTGACAAGAAGCGTAATGGGATTGACAATGCACGTTCTTATCAAATCACTAATTTAAGATTTTGAGGTTCAAGTGGTATTTTTCTTGAATTCTCCCTTATTTTTGTTCGAAAAATACTTTAATCAAGGATATTTTTGTCTCTAACTTTGCAACCTCAGGATTGAAAATGCAATACTAGGGGAGGTGGCTTTGCAACAATCTCACTTTTATGGTACTCCCAACCCCTGGTTATCCATAATCCCTCACACCAAACGATATATTCTGACCCAATCCCCGATCCAATCATAATCCCTACCTCTCAGTGCTTTGTACAAAACAAGGCCTATAGATCCAATATTTACCAAGCATGGTAAAGACGGTTTAGAGCAATGATTGTTGTAGTCCTATGCTTCTTGGCAAAATCCAGTTTCTTAATGTCATAGCATATTTTTTTGAACCATTGTTCCACTTTGTACATCTTTAGTTTTTATTCCTCATATCTTTAGAAGGGGCAAATGAAAGGATCATATCAAACTTGTTTAAAGTGAAATACAGATAAGATGGGTGATAGTGATAGCTCTGACACTAAGGAGAGTGTTGAATCAAATTTTGAATTGGAAGGTAGTGTCAAGAGTGGTGGGTTGGAGGACTCAAGCCGCAAGCCCTTCTTTATGGTGGCTATGACTTTTATGGACAAACTAGAGTTGAAAAGGGCCTTAGATAGGTATGCAATAACTAAAGGGGTTAAGCTTAAAATAGAAAAGAGTGATAAACGTTAGATAAAAGTAGTTTCTGATAAAGTCTACCCATTTGTGTTGTATGCTTGAAGAGATGGCCGACAAGTGGGCTATATGATAAAGACATTGTATTTAAAGCATGAATGTGCAAGGGTTTATAAGAACCTAAGGGCTTCCGTACGCTAGCTGGTTGAAAAGTTTAAGAACAAGGTTTAAGAAAATCCTTAGTATAAGGCAAGTCCAATGAAAACAAACGCAGAATATGAATTGAATGTTAGTGTGATTATATATAAATATCAGAGGGTGAAGAAGAAGATAATGCAAGAGGTGGAAGGGAGCTTTAAAGATGAGTTTGCGAAGTTGAAGGCTTATTGCAACGAACCAATGATCTCCAATCTGGGATCTGATGTCAGCGTTGATGTAAGTCCTGAGGAGCTTGAGCAAGGTTGATTAGAATTGTGATGTTTGTTAAATGTATTTTGTATGTGAGAACTATTAAGGTACTTAGTAAGGATGTATGAACATATAAGGGGTTGATGTTGGGATTGCTACTACGATTGTCCATTTTGTCATATTTGGTACAAGGATTTCAACAATCTAGAGACCATACAAATATAATTTTCATGGGATTACTCAGTACTATTAGAACCTGGTACTAGAAAGTTAGTCTCTGATTCAACATTTCCTAGTCAAATTGCCCCCTCACCACATCCCTCTCTTGTTTCTTCCTCTACCATCATCTTTGAATTATCTTATGCATGGCAATTAGTAGATTACATCGTAGCTTCTTTAGTTTTTGTTTTGTCCTCTGTAAATAGCTTATTTATAGCTTGGTGCTTATTTTACACACCAAGTATTGCCTTTGTATTTCTTCCTGCTGAAACAATATTCTTTCTAGGGCTAAGATACAAAAATACCCATAAACTTATTCTTAAAAGTGTACCCAATACCATAAACTTATTTTAGATGCAAGAATACCCATAAACTTTTAAAATCAGAGCAAAAATGGCACTACTATTAAATCCGCCTAACATCTGTTAATTTTGGAGGTAGGGCCTACACAATTAAAAAAACAAGCCTAACATTTTTACTTTCCTTTAGTACCTTTATCTCTTTCTACTTTCATTAGCCTTCCTCATGCTCTCTCCCTCCTCCCTTTATCTTTCCTCCATGGCGTGATCCAAACAATAGCAACGTCGTTGTCCTCCACCATAGATGGCAATGACATCGTCCTCCATCATCGATGAATCAAGCACAGTGATTGCTCAAATTCTTTTTCCTCATCTTCATTGATCCCGCCTCATCCTCATTACAACACGTTGAGAGAAAGAAGGTAACATCTTCTCTGTTGAATGTGAAGAGATCAACAGTGTGGTTGAGAGCAGAGGAGGTGGTGAAATTTGAAAAGTGAAAAGCTGCTGACCCAGATTGAAAATTGAAAAGCATGCGAGATCTGAAGCTTCTGGAATCCTCAACCCCAAGGAAAGATTGGTGTATAGACATTCTGTGTCTAGAGCTTCTGGCTTTTTTTTCAAATTTTTTCCAGTTTTTTAATGATGAGATATTTGTTTAGATTAGCTCACTTGACGTAAATAATTGATTGTTTCTGGTTGAGTTTGATTATTAATCTCATTGACTTGGAGAGGTTGGTTGTTGATGATGGTTTATTTTGAAGATGACAATAATCCAGAGGTTCGGGGGGATTTTTTTTTGTGTCGGGGGATAGTTTCGTACTTTCACTTTGCAGTAGACGGACGTTAGGGAGATTTAACTGTGTTGTCAATTTTGCTCTGGTCTTAAAATTCATATATATTTTTGCATCCAAAAAAAATTTATGTTATTGGATGCATTTTTTAGATAAGTTCATGGATATTTTTGGAGCTTAACCCTTCTTCATATAACTCAACAGATCAGCTGAAAACTTCTAGTCATAAATGTTGAAAGTCAATAGAAAAATAGTTGAATCCTACTTAATTGTATTACAATTGTTATCTGTTTCAAAATTTACACGAAAACATATTCAGCCAAAAATCATATAATTCGATTATATATATATACTTATATAATTTATAGAATGTATTCCCAAATAAACTTATAATTTATATAATGTATTCCCAAATAAAATTACAACCTACATTAAATATGGACTATGCCAGGGTACTGTTCGATTCAGCCTACACAAATTAAAAGAAAAATTTGAGAACTCCAAAATTAGATCTCTAAAAACAGACAAGCAGATAAATAACATTTGGTATTTGTTTCCTTAAATATTACAATGCCTTCCTTAGCCTAACATTTGGCATTTGTTACCTTAAATATTACAAATCCTTCGCTAACATTACAAGAAGCTTTACAGTCCATGAAGAAAAGCAGTTATATCTTATGCCATAGTCATCAAAAGGGTTCTGCTTTCTGCAACATTCAGTATTTAAGGTATCAGACTACAGAATAAAAATTCTCTGAAGATAATTGAACTGCACATATATGATATACACATTAATTACAAAAAAAAACATTTATCTTCACTATTATCATTATGCCTTACTGATATCCCTTATATGTTCACAATAAAAGGTTAATCACATGGTTAATCAGAGAACAACATTAAATAAGGATGTCATAACATGCAAATTCAAAGGGGTTAATCACTTAACTAACCGGCATTTATATTCAAATATGATTGTTGTTAAGCAATACAAGACTTTTCACATAATCAAACATATCAAAAATATGGCTTTCTCTTGGAATAGCAAAGATGTTGAATTCATTTGTAGTGACATTGCATAAAACAATATGTGATTCATGATTCTCCTGTTCACCTTCAATAAAGTCTTCATAATTTGGGCTACTAAAGTAAACAATTTCATTTCTACAAAAAAAAAAACTTGGATTAATGTCGAAACTATAAGGATTGGGTTTGCTAGAGTATAATTTAGTCCAGTTCCATCTCTCCCTTGATGGATCTATTTACTCCTCTAACACCCACAAAAGAGCCAACCATGTTCCATTCCAAGTATGAGAAATCACAGTAATTCTATTCTTATACATAGCAAAACCACTTAGAGCTGAAAAAGTGCCAGGATATGGAAATCAATGTGCATACTTCCATTGCTATATCAAATGAAACCATCACAACAAGATTTCCTTCTACCTTTACCCCAAATCAAAAGACAACTCCATTACTAATGAAACCCTTATAAGTAAGAACGCATACACCCTCTGTAGGAAAAATATAACTAAAAGGAGATTAGGCGTACCTGGATGAATCCATGTTCGGATCCGGGTCAAAGCTCCCATACTCCATACTTGTGCCCACACAAT
The DNA here is from genome assembly GCA_963210345.1 of Inga oerstediana. Classification (NCBI taxonomy): domain Eukaryota; kingdom Viridiplantae; phylum Streptophyta; class Magnoliopsida; order Fabales; family Fabaceae; genus Inga; species Inga oerstediana. Next base: position 48,820,731 of record OY723410.1, on the reverse strand, counting down.
TATTAGACTACTAGAGCCTAATTGTGATTTGCACAGCAGATCACCAGAACCAGAAAGATGGTAGGAGAGAAGGGAATTGTCAGAAAACTCAATGGCGGGGTGAATTGCAATTGAGGAGGCACACCCTATTTATAGTGGTTTATGGAGGCCACTAATTAGGAAACGTGTGCACTCCTTCTTGCCCTCCAAGACAGCAATTAATTGTCTCTCAATTAATTCCCTAATTATGGTGATTTGTTCCTCTTTTAACAAATCCATAATTATTGCTGAAATATTCCCAAATCTGCATTTTATGCTGATTTTATTCTTATTTGATTAGGCTACTTATTTCCTAATCAAATAGTCTGGCCCATCAAGGGCAGACTTGGACCCAAAGTCCAACACCCTCTAATTTCCTGAGTTCAAATTTTCTCCATAACCCTGTCCTTAATGCATACACCTTCCCTTGAATAATACCACAATTAGATATAAAAATTTTCACAATCTTGTAATCATTAATGGTATAGGAACCCAAATCCTAAGGATATCTGGATTTTGATTCTGAAATTCAACGATAACTGGAGCAGACACTCTATTTAAGAATCAATGATATCCTAATCAATGATATATGGGTTCTGATCCTAATCAATGATAGAGAGTTAGGCACAAGCCATTACTAGAGCAGACACTCTATTTCTAAATCAATGATATCTGAGTTCTGATTCTGAAATTCAATGACTTGCATCTCGGATATCATTAAATGATATCACTGATTTAATTTGAGAACTCAGAACTCAGATATCATTGATTTAGAAATAGTGTCTACTCCACTAAAGGCTTGTTCCCAACTCTCTATCATTGATTAGGATCAGAGCCCATATATCATTGATTCTTAAATATAGTTTCTGCTCTAGTTATCATTGAATTTCAAAATCAGAACCTAGATATCAGTAGGATTTGGATTCCTCTGCAATTAATGATTACAAGATTGTGAAAATTTTTATGTCTAATTGCGGTATTGTTTAAGGGAAGGTGTATGCATTAAGGGCAGGGTTATGGAGAAAAGTTGAACTCAGGAACTTAGAGGGTGTATGCGTTCTTACTTACAAGGGTTTCATTGGTAATGGAGCTGTCTTTTGGTTTGGGGTAAAGGTAGATGGTAATCTTGTTGCAATAGTTTCATTTGGTGTAGCAATGGAAATATGCACATTGATTACCATATCCTAGCACTTTTTCAGCTCTCAATGGTTTTGCTATGTATAATAATAGAATTATTGTGATTTCTCATACTTGGAATGGAACATGGTTGGCTCTTTTATGGGTGTTAGAGGCGTAAATAGATCCATCCAGGCAGAGATGGAACTGGACTAAATTATACTCTAGCAAACCCAATCCATATAGTTTTGAAATTAATCCAAGTTTTGTTTGGAGAAATGAAATTGTTTGCTTTGGTGGCCCAAATTATGAAGACTTTATTGAAGGTAAACAAGAGAATCATGAATCACACATTGTTTTATGCAATGTCACTACAAATGAATTCAACATCTTTATTATCCCAAGAAAAAGCCATATTTTTTATATATTTGATCACGTGGAAAGTCTTGTATTGCTTAACAACAATCATATTTGAATATAAATACAGGTTAGTTAAGTGGTGAACCCCCCTGAATTTGCATGTCTTGACATCCTTATTTAGTGTTCTCTGATTAACCATGTGATTAACCTTTTTGTTGTGAACATATAAGGGATATCAGTAAGGCATACTGATAATAGTGAAGATAAATATTTTTTTTTTTGTAATTAATGTGTAGATCGTATATGTGAAGTTCAATTATCTTCGGAGAATTTTTATTCTGTAGTCTGATACCTTAAATATTGATGTTGCAGAAATCAGAACCCTTTTGATGACTACGGCAGAAGATATATCTGCTTTTCTTTCTTGACTTATTGATGGAATGTTAGCGATGGATTTGTAATATTTAAGGAAACAAATGCCACTAAGGAAGGCGTTGTAATATTTAAGGAAACAAATGCCAAATGTTATTTATCTGCTTGTCTGTTTTTAGAGATCTAATTCTGGTGCTCTCAAATTTTTCTTTTAACTTGTGTAGGCTAAATCAAACAGTACCTGGCATAGTCCATATCTAATGTAAGTTGTAATTTTATTTGAGAATACATTCTATAAATTATATAGATATATATATATATATATATAATCGAATTATGATATGATATTTGGCTGAATATGTTTTTGTGTAAATTTTGAAACAGATAGGCCATGTTTGGTATGATGGAATTAAGGGTGATGGAAATGGAATTGAGGATCAATTCCATCATGATGCTTGTTTGGTATGATGGAATTGGAAAATTTTCCAATTCCATGTGGAAGCCAAATAGGCTCAATTCCACCCCATCAATTCCATCAAAATATCTAAGATTTACAATTCCATGTGATCATTTTTATCTATTACTCTCCACTACCTTCAAAAAAAATAAAAAATAAAAAATTGAAGGACATTTTGGTATTTTTATACAAAAATTAGATCTCATTTCCATGACATACCAAACATACTTTTAGTCCCCATTTCTATTTCCATTTCCATATCCATTTCCATCAAAATCAATTTTAGCGTACCAAACGGGCCCATAACAATTGTAATACAATTAAGTAGGATTCACTATTTTTGTATTGACTTTCAACATTTATGACTAGAAATTTTCAACTGATCTGTTTTGAGTTATAGAAAGAATATTGTTTCACCAGAAAGAAATACAAAGGCAAAACTTGGTTTGTAAAATAAGCACCAGGCTATAAATAGGGAGAATGACAGATAAATACCATTTGAACTTTTCAAAATCCCGCTAACAAGAATAGTAATGGAATTGACAATACAAATCTTTGTCAAACGACTAATTTGGGATTTTGAAATTCAAGTGATATTTTTCTATCATTCTCCCTTAGTAATTTGTAAATTGACACTTCACTTAACAACTAATAGGCTCCACAAAGAGAAATCAAGCTAGGTTGTGCCATGATTCTATATAATCTAAACCTTGTTAATTTAACCTCCCAAGGCAACATGGAGATCAAAGGTCATATTATAGATCAAGATGATATGTTCAGATCTGAACAGGATGATATATTCTGATCAATAAGGACTCATTTAAAAGGGTCCTTGACTTCATATTGAAGATCTATTCTAAACAAGAAAGGTGTAATGTAATAATTTCAAAACAATCTATTGATACAAGTCAAATGCAAAATAAAGCACTGGCATAACACGTGGAACTCGTCAATTTTTCCATGATGCATAATCACAACCATCACAACAGTATGCAAAACAAATTACAAAATAAAAAATATCAATTCAAATTAGATACAGAAAACTGAGTTAGATGGCTAGGCAATTGTTATTTAACATATTTTGTTCCAATGCTCACAATATTTATGGTCAAATATTTAAACTTGGTAGAGGAATTACTAACGAAGAGAACATAACAGTCACATCAAAAAATTGTTATAATAATCTGCTTGGCATAGAGAAGAAAATCAAATTCATACCATGCCATCAACTTCTTATGACTGTAGAAGAATGCACTATCATAAAAAGGGTTACTCAATTTTTACTATAAACTCACAATCGTGAAAACTAAATAAGCAAACCACTGAATGCTTATAATATTTATGATCAAATATTAAAATTTGGTAGATGCAGTGCAAAGAGCATATTATACATAAATATTTTATTTCAATTTATTTGACAACGATAACAACTTATCCCGTTAAGTAGGATCGGGTAGATGGATCGCATAGTGCCATTATAGTTTATCAAAAAGGGTTGGGGGTGTCTGATGTACCCCCATGCTGCCCTCCCTGCTTCCCCAAAAAATGGGGGCCTTCCCAAATGTTTTCTTTAAGGTTTCTTTTGATCATTAGATTCTACATAAAATTTTGAATGTTTAATCAACATAATTCACAAATTACACTTTACAAAAATTATAAACAATAGAACTCAATCATTCTTTCAACAACAACACTTTTTGCCCATAAAATATCAAAATATCACTCATTTTATGTAGAAAGAAAACATTTGGGAAGGCCCCCATATTTTGGGGGAAGCAAGGAGAGCAGCATGGGAGGCGCATCAAGCACCTCCCGCTCGCATCAACAACCAAATCTTTGGATGAACTATTAACCAAAAGATCTCGCTCGTGAGAAAGTATGTATCTAACAAGTTCATGAAAAGAGAGATAATCTTCTTTATAGGCATCACATAGAAGGGATCACGTTCATTGTAACAAGTAAATCATATAACTATAGCAGTTTTTCAATAAACTTAATTGCCTTGTGATGTGAATCGACATACAAAAATAATACACCACATATGGATACATAAAAAGAATTAAGAAATTCATAAAATGTTAATGGACTTAAAAAAGATAGCCTTGTCTGAACCTAAAGATAAAAAAATATGTAGTACAAGAACAGTGTCAGACTTGAAACTCAGCAGATGTACAAAGCTAAACAACCTTATACCAGGATAACTGAAGGTTATTCTAACATTTGAACATCTAATTAAAATTATGCATATTTTATAGACATGTATTAATAAGTAAACCATATAAACAAAATAGTAAGTAGTTCTGGGATGAATAAGGATTTTGTTCTTACAGTAACTTCAACAAAGTCTTTGGAACGTCTAATTTTGACCGGGGAGCCAAAAAGTGTACTGCCGTCAAAAGAAAGAGCTGCTGGAGCATCCTCAGCTGTAATAAATTCCACAAGTGCTTGGCCCTTATCTTTGTGCAACTGCAGTTAAGACGTAAAAGTATACCTTAAAACCATTGCTTTGTGAATAAAAATTTAAATTTACACATTACACATATGTTATCTCTGAACTCACAATGCAGCTAATACACGGCTGGGCTCCTTGGATAAGGTTTACATCTGCAGAGAGCAACAGGCTATTAAGAGACTCCATCACAGCTTTCTCAGAAGCAGAGGATGGCAGATTCTCAGGATAAAGCCTTCTCATAGGCCGGGTAGCTTGTGTAAGTTCGACAGAATCAATGTCAGCATTCTTTCCTGTTGATGAATCATTAAGATGAGACACAGGAGGCTTCACAATGACTGGATCCACAGAAGCAGCAGCAGCCACATCATGCACAGCTGATGACATTGTAATATTTGACTAGAAAGGCTGAAGAATTCTATTCCCCCAGGGAGAAGATCCCATCCAGCTCTTTTCTTCTCCAAAGAATGCTTCGATGGAGAAGGAGCCTTGACAGCAGCCTCAGTTTTCCTCTTCCTTGGTGAATAGCCACCAAGCCCACTTGTAGACCCACTATGTCGATGATAGTGACTTCTTGAATCATTAGTTGCTACTCTACCTCTATCAGCATCAGAATGTGATCTTCTAGAACTGTTCTTTAGAGAATGTGCAGGCAAATCTTTATGCTCTCCATTGTAAGTATGTCTTTATGCCCTAGGTGAAAGATCCGGAGATATTGTTCTTCTTTCATCATGCTCCCGCCTTCCTGACCATCTCCTCTTTGCCATTGATTCCTCATACTGGGACTTTACTGATTCCTGCCTGTCTTTCTTTTTCTGACCCTCAGGGTCACGACTTTTCCCTATATATTGCTTCCTTGCAGCACTCCCACCTTGGATTTTATCTTCATCTACAGTACTACCTCCGGTCCTAATAATTATAAGATAAAGTTGACTTTTTTGGAGAAATTAAGGAAACCAATTAAATTACTTTAGAATGTTTATGTTTTTAGTATCCTTAGATTATATATTAGTTTATTAGTCAAATTAATTAGTTTGGAGAAAAAAATATAAATATAAATACTCTAAAGTAATTTAATTGGCTTCCTTAATTTCTCCAAAAAAGTCAACTTTATCTTATAATTAGGACCGGAGGGAGTATCATATTTTCTCTTGGATTTTCTTTCATGCTTTCCTCTACCATCTGCATGTTTATCGTTACTGCTTATATCTAAATGCGGCTTCTTTTGAACTACATTTTCAGAATTATCACTTGACCACTTTCTCCTTTTCCCATGATCATAAGTATCTTTGTTATGATTCCTTTCAGTTTTATATTCCCCAGGACTTTCATCATCTACAATAAGATACATTTTCTTTACTTTCCTTTGAGGTATTTCCCTATCTATTTCTAAATATTTATCTCTGTTAGTTGCATCCCTTATCCGTTTATTTTCAGCTTCATACTCAGAATTATCAATCACCCTTCCATCATTTTTTCTCCTACCATGCATCTCCCTGTCACTTTTACTATTTTTATTTATCCATCCCATATTACTTAAATCTGCACTTGGTTTGGTTTCTGAATCAAAAGTTCCTCTGTCTTTCCCATCAGTTGTATTATATTCCTTTCTAGAAGTGCTTTCAACTTTCTTTCTAGAACTATACTTCTCTGGTTCCTCCAAGACATGCTTTTCCACAAAGGAAGATAAAATCTTGTCACGTTTATAGACCCTCCCTGACTCAAAATAATCAGCAACATTCTCAGAAGAAGCTCCATGTGATACATTCCAAGCTTCCTTTGCAGAGTCTTTTACTTCTTCAAGTAATTCTTTGTTTTTTCTCCTACGCAAAATCTCTTCAAGACTGAATGGCCTGGTTCGAGCTGCAGTCTCTACACCCTCTTCATCATATTTATCACCAGAAAGCTTATTACTTTTCCCATGCTTCTTCAAGCGTTCAGATCTGCTCATCTTCAGTAATTTACACAAATGCCAATAGACTAGGGAAAACATTAGTGAACAAGCACATTTCAAAATCATGGAAGTTTCAAAAGCAACGCCCAGACAAATTGTGCCATGAAGGGGAAAAATAGTAGTATCAACCATAAATGTACATTGTCTATGCAATAATCTATGCGAAGTGAGAGGGAAACCGAACATTTGTACATGGTCTAACCAATAATCTATGCGAAGTGACACTGAAACTAATTATTACACATGGCCATGGCAATAATTGAAGTAAGGAATTTACATGTTCCCATGCATATCTCCAGCAATAGTGGCTCAAACAAACATGCAATCAAAAAAAAATATACAAAATTAATGATTAAAGCTACCTTTATCCTGCTCTCTTTCTCTTGTTCCTTCTTGGTATCTCCTTGGCGGGTTTGGGTACAAATCCAAAACCTATAAGTTATATATGTGCAAGAGCATATTAATATACATATGTGCTATACTTTAATAGCATAGTTAATCTTTCCCAAAGTCCCCACACTCTTTTGATTTAACTCTTGACTAGATTCTTTTCTTAGATTTCAAGCTTAAATTAGAGCTTGTACCTGCACCCTTCTTCCTTCTAGTTTATTCAAGCACTTAAACTTATTTAAATTCAATTCCTTCTTGCAAAAATAATTTCTGGTACTTTCAGTAACGAGTAGTGCATCAAAATAGCAATTTCTAAATAAATTTAGCACCATAAGCGCACACGTATTCTTATCTAGCACTTGGAAGCATTAGACATTGGTTTCTTCTCAGTTTTCACTTAACAATTCCAGACCCTACAAGCTTTCCTTACATAATATGTAAATGATATCCACATTATATCACTATAATCATTTAAGCATAGCATGGTGGCCCTAAACACAACGAACAACGCTTCTTCACTGATTCTGAAACTCTTCCAGCCTTTACAGCATTCAACCAAAATAACTACTAGTATTTAAAGTTTATAACATCTGTCGTATAATAAACAATAAAACATCTTTGGTACTCCAACAGCTTCAAAAAAAACAGCCACCAACTAATTTATAACCTCTACTATTCAATCGTCATTTTAATATTTTCAAACCTCTTTTAACCTTCTAAATAATTGTTCAAAATTTAACATGTTAAACAGCAACTAAACCGTCTTCTTTAAAACCTTCACTAATAAAAACAGGGAAAATAAGTTCACAGCAAGCATGTTTTACTTTTAAACCTGTTTCCATATCCTGAGATTACCAATTCTTAGGCATCACTTCACCCTTCAATCATGTGGACATGTTAACATTAAAGCTACAAAAATTTCAGCACAAGAACTTTGGATCAGGGCCGATATTCTTATCTAAATTATCCAAGGTTTTGATTCAACATCAAGCAACATTTTATTCAACATATAAGTTCCTGATTCTTTATAGAAAAATATGAACCAGAAACCAGAAATTGATTTTAACTCAGCAATAAAATAGAAACCAATAATAAACAAAACTCATTTAAGATCTCATCTTCACGATAAGGTTTTCATAAATATGTTTCACAAACAATTTAACCTGGTCTCGTATCCATATTTCAAATACAATTACTATGCGAAGATAAATCACACTCACATGAATATCAGAGTGCACAACATAATTATCCTGGCAATCTCGGCTTCATAACTTCGCTAGTGGATATAAAGGCACATTCACCCATATACAAGTTCTCCATATGGGGATTACACAAATCCATTCGAATACATAATATCTTTTTGAATACATACTCAAATACTCATCCAAATATACAAATACACATCCCAACTCATAACTGATAACCAACTACCAAAATGACAACCCAAAGGAGTCCTCGTCGCCCTTGATTGCTTACTCCATTCTCGATCCACCTACCCTGTCTAAAATGTTGGTAGGGGAGGGTGAGAGATTCAAGAGAATCTCAATAGGAAAATATTACCAATATGCATGCAAAATAAATGTTTAATGCATGACATGCTTGCATCACATAACTCATGTTCATACAATGACAAATCTATAAGCTCAATGCTTTCAATAACATACTTATGGCCATAGCATAAATTAAAACATAGCCTCAAACCATTCATACATGTTTCACATAATCAGGCAAAGCAAAGACATGCAACAATACACCAAAACTAATATCATATACATGCAGGAGAGGTAAGTTTCCTACACTTATTCTTCCCACGTATGCTCCTGCACTGGCTACTGGCGATCAGAGCGGATATCCAACCCTGTAACCAAAGCAAGGACATAGGGTTAATCTCTAATCCAAATCCTTACTTTCATATCACTTAGAGTTGGTTATCATTCACAACCTTTAGGTGGCTATAATAAGCTCAACGAAGGCCCAAAGGATTGAGAAGTGCTAAGTTAGAAATCACCTTTTAAAATCTCAAAGTGCTGAAAACAGGGTTTTGGATGCAGCCAAGAATCCTCTGGCTACGGCCAAAAATAGCACAGAAGGTTTTTGGCTGCAGCCAAGAATTTCTGGCTGCAGCTAAAACGTGCACAGAAACTTTTATGCTGCAGCCAAGGAAACTTCAGAAATTCATAACTAATTCCAGAAAAATCAAAATGAGTTGATCCTAAAGCCAAATGAAATCTATCTAAGTCCTCTTTATAGGAAAAATATGATCCATTACCAGAAATGACCACACAATTCCAGAATTACACAAAATCCAACACCGCTCTAGGATTAAGTCTAGTTTCGACATCAAACATTGGACCACCATAACTCCCAGCTCAAAAAATGATATGACACAAATTATATGCCCATTTTGAAGCTTGGAATGTGAAACCTGTATCCACATGAATGCTCTTCAACAGAGACTACGTGCTAGCGCCTTCAAATGTCTCCTAGGGTTTCCCTTACAGCTCTGAATTCTCATGCGTGTAACAATTTTTCTGCTCTATCAATTTTATAACCCATGAGGGCTATATTTGAATTTCAAAATTAATCTTTAAGACTAGAAAGTTTCAGAATTTTTAGATATAATTTGCCCAGTCAAAATGTCCACAAAAACAGACTGTCCAAAATAGAGTTTCAATGGCCAGCATTCCAAAGTTTGCACCAATGCTTCCAATAGTTCCCAAATTCACATCAAATACCATTCCCACACAAATTTTCACAAGAAATCCATTGGAAACACCAAATCAACCAAATTCACATCACATTTACACATATTCTATTCTTGAACTCCATTGCCACACAAAACCAGTAAATGGCCAAACTTTCTATTCAAGGTTTCAGGCCAAACTTTCTATTCAATGTTTCAAACCAAACCAAACCAATTCCAATGGTCATATAACACAACAAAACACCAATTACAACTCAAAACACATGAAAATTCATGTATTTTGAAATTACCACAAAATCAGGGCAAAATTCACAATTCACGAAACTCATCCACAAATCACAAAACTTAGATCAAAAAGCTTTAAATACTCACCTCTTCCTTTTTCTCAAACCACTTCTTTGATTCCTCAAGCTCTCAAAACACCTTCTTTCACAAATCTAAAACCATAGATATGAAGCTCTCATCACTATGAACAAGATTAATGAAGAGGATTTAAGCATTAGAGGCCATTAAGCAAGTCAAAAACTCACCTCAAGCTTTCTCTTTCTTCCTTGAATTTGGGTGACCATGGAAGCTTTGGAGAGAGAAAGATGAGATTAAGATGATGAAGTGAATGCAGATTTTGAAGAACCCAAAAATGTCCAAATAAGGGAGAGAGAAAAGAAGGAAGAGTTTGAACATTTGACCCAAATCTAAGGGTCCATATTGTGCCAAGTATCACACTCTCATTCCATCTTCCATGAGCTCACATAGGCACACACACACATACGATTCCACCCCTTGATCTATTGCGCAAATCAATCCCAACCATTGATCTTGAAGTTACCAATGAGTTTCCTCTTCGGTAACTGACCAATTGATCGGTAACTTTACCATTTTGCCCCTAATTATGACAATTCCCTTGGAATCACCACCAAACACATTCTTATCTCAAATCACATCATAATCTCCAAAAGGGTTATTTATCACTAATCACATCCACTTTTGGAGTCATTAACCCTTAATCAAAATTTAGGATCTTGCTAAATCGGGGCTTAGCAGTCCACTTATTTCAGGCTTATTCTTTAGCCTCAAGTCTCAAAATTTGGGGTATTACACGTGCCACACAAGAACCAAGTCAATCGTGTTGAAGATGACGATGAGCAGGAGAGGCGGTGGCTGAAATGGAGAAGCCATCAGGCTATCAGAGTATGTCATAAGAGAGTTTAGGGCTAAGGAGCCGGATTTCCTCCTCCTTATTAATAAGAATATTTTTATAATATATTAAATCAGGACCGTATCTTGATCCAACACTCAGATTTGACAAAGGAGCCTCCTTTTCTTAAGAAGAGGAGGAAAGCCGGTTCTGAAGGAATGAGGCATCTGAGAGGAACCAGTTTCAGCCTCGTGCCCGTCCTATCTGAATCGTATGGTGGGATTTGTGCCTTCTAAATTTGATTCTTCAAAATTTATTATTTTTTAATAAAAAATAATTTTTAAAAGAATATTAGTTAAGAGATTACCTTTATTTTAGTTTATATACATATTAAAATAATTTTCTTAATAAAAAAGTAGTTAATCTTGTGATTATAAGTGAAAAAGAAGTAGTTAATTAAGAGAAATAAAAAAACCAACTTCTCTTCTAGAGTTCTGATTTTCGGTTAAATGCAGAACCATAGGAAGGAGTTGGAATTTGAAATTTTGATGGTTCCATTGGATTTAGAAGGGAAAATTGTGTAGGAGTACATGTGTTCATAATTTTTGGATGATTGCTGGAATTTTTAGAAATATAGGGGAAATGTTGTTTGATTTGATTCATGGAGGCAATGTTATTGTGAAATGAATTTTGTTTGTCAAACCTAGTCCAAATATTATAAAACTTTACAGGTTTAAAGTATAGATGTAGAGATTTAATTTGATGGGTAGATCATAATTTTTGGACTAGTATATTAAAAGATATGGATTTTTGAATTTGTGCCCTATTTTTGGAATACAATCTAGAACAATGGAGGTTCGGTGAATTTCTGTGAATAATGTAGTTGTAATGACTAAACTTACGTTTTTTTCCATGAAAATATACACTTAAAGAGCTTCACTTAGGCTTTGGAATTGGTCAATTTGGAATTTCCTAAAATTAATTATGATTTTTCAAAATTGACTAAAAATCAGCCAGTTTTCTAGAAAAACTGTTAAACTACACTGTGCAAAGTCATACTGTGCAGAAATTTTTGAAACTGTTATAGATAACCAATAAATTGTGATTAAATGTAGTAACAGTTCAAGTAATAACCAGCTACTTGTAACTTTAATTTATAGGAATTTGTGATAGCACGAGCCGAAACCAAAATTTTGGACAGATAATTATACTGAAAAAGGACTCAGGTAGTAGCACTTTCTTTCATATACTATGTAATTGTAGGATCGGTAAGCACAGCGGAAGAATTTAAAAAAAAAATTTCACCGATCCTAATCGAGGATCTATCAACGGCGTTTAAACCAAGTTGGAAGGATTCATACCTTTTTGATGATTCAAAGTTTTCACGATCTCTAGGAGCCAACACGTTAGGTCCGCTCCCTCTACTGGTATCCACACGAATGCTCTCCAACCGAGACTGAGTGCTAGCGCCTCTAATGTCTCCAAGGGTTTAACTTGCGGCTCTCAATTCTGATGTACCCTGAGTCTATCAGCTCTATCAAGTTTATAACCCATGAGAGTTATTTTCAAATTTCAAAATTAATCATCATTAATTTCGAAATTAATTTACAATTAATTATCTTGATGAGCTAATTAAATAAATTCAGTTTAAATTAAAGCTGTCCAACAGTTTTAATTTAACCTATTTAATTAATATAAATAAAGAGCCATTAGATTTAATTTATCTTCATAAATTAAATCTGAGATACTATATCTCTATCATGTTAGTTATTAAATTTAATATATCTTAATAAATTAAATTTAAAACCAACACAATATAATAATATCATATAATATATATATATACATATATATATATATATAATATATTTCAAAAATATATATATCAATATAATATTATTAAATATAATAATATAATATATATATATATATATAAGATATATATTTCAAAAATATATATATCTATATAATATTATTAATGAATTTTATTTTATATATATATATATATATAAAATTCATCCACCCTAAATCAAACATTATCTCGTGTTGGGCCATTCTTGTGTGCGACCCTGTAGGCCCATATGAAGTTGGCAGTGGGCCAATAACTTCACTAACCCAAAAGTCGCAAGCGGCCTCTAGCAAGACATTACGACTACCCAATTCATATGAGGATCGTTATCACGATGCAACCTGTCATACAACCATGTCACGTCCCTTTTGTCACACGATATATCGATCAAGGATAAGGCATGGAAAATGTCATCCTCTTGTTCCGATCGTAGCCTTTATCATCACCCGGTCAAAAGTGACTTTTGACTAGTTCAAAGCTTAGCAACTCTCATGTAGGAATCCATGATGACCTCAGGTCTAAGGGCATTGTGACGTGGTTATACATGAGAAAAGCTTATGACTTGATCCATGTAGCTTTCTCATAGTGGGTCGGTCCAGCACCTTGTACTCTTACAAGTGCCTAAGACTTTGATTCGTATCTCCATATCTTATCAAAGTCATACTGGTCTTGTTTCATCTCTGCTCCCGCATAGATGACTGACCAGGGACATTTTAGGACAATCTTTATGAATTATCCAAGGATACAATTATCACAGTTAACATGCAAATAATATGATAACAGAATGGAGAAATTTCATTAAAATAATAATATTTAAAGTACAATGATTGGCCCTTAGGGCACAATTTCCAACAGTAATTGTCTATATGCTTTGTGCATGTCATCTTCTATAATAGAAACAATGTATTGCCGTGTAGGACGTTGTGCAAGTAGGCAAGTTTATAGAGGTTTACAGATAATGGGGAAGTAGCCTCGATTTATGTGCACATGCCATGTTATTGTGTTATGTTGCATTATATGATATATGACATTTATTTGTTGCATTTTATATAACTGATTGCATGTTACTACTGGGATTCATTTGAATCTCACCTTTTTCTACACTCAAAAATATTCTAGCAGAGTGTAATGGCTCGAGGGCAAAAAGGTCAACGTGGGCAATTGAGGGTCCTAGGGAAGATTCAGGAGCTTACATTGTTATCTAGTTTGTACTTTTGTTTCTTTTGAACACTCTATACATATTTTGAGAACCTGAAGAGTAATCTCCTGTATTGTAAACAAGTACTAATGTCAGTATGTTTCCGTTATTTTCTGTATGCCTTATGGGACGATGCACTTATTACTCTACGAATATCGAAATGTTAGGAAGTTTGACATTTTTTGTATCAAAGCTAAAAATAGTTCTGGCATTAACAGAATAATATACTAATATAGTCTTGGTTACATGACAACAAGCAATATGAGCGGGAGGCGTAGACATCGAGAGTTACAGAGACAGCAAGAGAAGTTGCCACCGTCGGTGAATAAACTACCAGAGGGTCAGCAAGTATCCCCAAAATAGCGAATACCGAGGAACTGCGTATGCAAGGTTGGAAAAAGACTTTACTAGTTCAATGGGAAAATTAAGATTATTCAGTCTATAAATGACACAACATTGAAGAGAAATTGATGCAACAAGTGAAACATGCTGAAAATATGGATGTAGAATATTATAGAGACCATCAATTTTTGGTTCGAACTAGATGTGGGAATACCATAATTTATGTATATATAGATCTTGCTAAAAGAAAATGCACATGTCTAGTATGGCCAATGAGTGGAGCACTTTGCACACATGCATATGTAGCTATTAAGCTACTTAGTGGTAATGTGTACACATTTGTAGATGATTGGCTGAAAGTGGGAGCACAGGGAAAAATATATGCAAATACCATAAGGCCAGTCGCAACTCATGATTGTCCATGGGCTGAGTCTCCAACGGTCACACATATGCTGACACAGACATTCTTAGACCATCCAATAACTACAAGGCCGCTAGGGAGACCGAAAAGGAAAAGAAGGGAATCTCGGTTTCAAAACAAGAAGCTTTATCATTGTGGGAAATGCAATAAGGCTGGACACTTAGTCAAGACTTGCAAAAATCCAAATCCAAGCTAAAAAAAGTAATACATGCAAGTAGATGCTTTTGCTAGTTATTTTTTTGTGATTATGTATATATACCCCATGAATTTATGGCTTTCTGTGACCCCTTTTGCTTGTTGGATGGGTCCAGAAGTTGGTGTACCTATGTAAAGATGATATCATATTAAGTAAAATGAGTAGGTGAGAAGAGCCATTTACTCATACAACTTAATCTTTTAATATTATATTATATATAGATATGAAATGCTATTCGGTTGTGACAGTACAAGTATTAAGTTGCAAGAAATGGGTAGAAGATGTTGTTTAAATTGATGTTGTGTTGTTGTCATAGGGGCACATGAAATTTTACAAACTCTAGCAGGTTGGTCAATGACCTTGTGAAAATAACTCTTGTGATTGTGAAAAGATACATAATGACTTGTGAATATGGCCATTAGCTATTGCAAATGTGGCATCAGGAATTTTAATCACATTGAGTCAGTACTGTGTTAAATTGATGGTAAGAATTTGTGACACTGGGAAGTTGTTAAATTTATAAACTCCTGGAGGAAGTTGATAAAATGACTCATCATGTTGTAAAAGGAGCGTTAGAAGTTGTAAACAATGCCCTACGTAGGGTTAAACTTGCTGATATGGCCCAAGTTATTTTCCTAGTGCCAAGACAAAATTCAGTTGTAAAAATAACTTAACAAGTTGTAAACCTAACTGAAGATATTGTAAACACTATACAAAGTAGTGAATAAATGCATTTTCAATGTTTAGCGTAGTTTCATATACACACTCGCTTCGTCATTGTTAAAATGACTCATCATGTTGTAAAAGGATCGTTAGAAGTTGTAAACAACACCTTGCATAGGGTTAAACTTGTTGATGTGGCCCAAGTTAATCTCCTTGCGCAATGACATAAATCAATTGTGAAAATAACTTAACAAGTTGTTAAAATAACTGAAGATACAGTAAACACTATCCAAAGTAGTGAACAAATGCATTTTCAGGGTTTAGTGTAGTTTCATGTACACATGTGTTTCTTCATCATTAAAATAACTTATCATGTTGTAAATGAAACGTTAGAAGTTGTAAACAACGCCACTTGGTGTGGTTAATATACATAAGGAATAAGTTGTTAAAATGACTTGCAGTGTTGTGAAAACATGCATATCGAGTTGTAAACTAAGCAAAATGTTGTGGTGACCTTGATGTGTAAAGACGTAGTTCCCTTGACCTGTAAAACAACGAGTAAAAAAGACTAAACATATTGTAAACATAAGCATAACGTGTTGTTAAAGTCCAGGCTTGACAAGCTTGAAAGTAAATCATTCCATAAGTACATGTTGTGAAAATAACTAATTAAGTTATCAAAGTAACTCATGAAGTTGTTAAACGACTCATTACATGAGTACTACATGAGTGCCTTTTCTACAACAAGGCTTTCCAACAAAATATCCACAGATGTATACAACAACAAGCCTTTGCTATAAAATAACATCACAAATGTTACATGTCTTTCTTCCTCTTCACTTGTTGGTTACCAACAACAATAGACAGCACCTTTTGTGCATATTTGTTCTGCTCATGTGCCACTAGCCACCATAAAAAATCCATGTTCATCTGCCAAATTTGATTATCAACAGCTTAGGCATAGTATACCCCTCTTTGTCATATGTAGAGCCATCCCAACTGTGTAACCATGATAGAACATGAACACCACATGAATTGCTATAAAACAAGATGCCACATATTAAGTTCTAAAGTTATAACAACCAAATGGTACAAACTTGCTAAATTTCAAAGAGTTGCAGAAACAAAAACCAAAACTAATGTATCAGACTGGACATACACTTTTTCCTAGTTGACTTGTTTTGGTATTTCTTCTCCTTTGTCAAATACTTCAAGTTTAACTCTTCGAAGTATGTTAACATTGCAATCTCTCTACAAGTTGTAAAGCATTGTCATGTCACAAAACAGAAATGACAACATCACAACGACCATTTACAACTTAATATGTGCAATTTACAATATTATGCAAAATGATTCACTTCACAGGCTTCAAATCCGATATGCAAACAATAAAAAGAGAATAACAGTCAAAGATTCCCAATATGCTTCAACTTTTCGGACAGGAATGTATGTGTGTGTGTGTGTCAGTCCCCTATTTCAAAATCATATTCCAGCTTTAGGAACTAACTTCCACCTTTACAACATACATTTTTTCATATAAACAATTGATAACTATCCAAAAGTGACATGTAGCAATTTGTACATTTGTTTAGGCTAAACCTATCTCCAAATTAACTTTCTATACTAACTAATCTTCTACTGGAACCACTAAAAGACAATAATATCCAACACAAACAACAGCATTACTTGAACACCAATTATCAACATTAACATACTTCAAAATATCAATTCTTCCCTTAACCGGTGTTTTACATTAAAATAGGGGTTGGGTGTTCAAACATCGCAAACAGAAATATATATATATATATATATATTTCAAATATATATATATATATATTTCAAGCTCATACCAATTGATTCAGACCTGAAACCCAATGCTACAAGAGTACATAATCAGTAAACTAGATTATAGAAGAGTCCATGGGCTTCAACATTATTCATAAACCAACATCTATACCCCCAAAAACAAGAACCCCAATTCAGCCATCACAAAGCAGCGA
Organism: Inga oerstediana; assembly: GCA_963210345.1. Lineage (NCBI taxonomy): Eukaryota > Viridiplantae > Streptophyta > Magnoliopsida > Fabales > Fabaceae > Inga > Inga oerstediana. The sequence continues at coordinate 48,803,107 of OY723410.1, read as the reverse complement.
CACACAGAGAAAGCGCAAATTGGAATCCAAAAACCACCTTCCTTAACCAACATATTTCCCCAATCTCAAGAGCAATGATGAACCATGCGGCTTTGGAGGAGCAACGAACGCTAGGTGTTGGGAGGACCGACACAGCCTAGGGCTTCGGAGGAATAATGAATTCTGTGCCATGGGACGACCGGTTAACACTTGCTGTAATGACCCAAAAATGGAATTAAGGGCTAATCACTTTAAAAGGGGATGTAATTATTATTGAATAAACACTTTTGAAGAATAAGATGTGAATTTCAATCTAAATGTGCTTTTGATCAGTGCATAAACCTTGTATTTAAATTCAATAATGGATTAACATCTAAATTGAGTTAAATAAGGGGGAGGGCACATGGTTGAGTGATATGAACTATAAACATGTGTTTGGCAGTGTTTTAGTAAGGGTTGCCATAAACAGGGGCAAAACGGATAAAAAGAAAAGTTACCTACCAATTAGTCAGTTACCGAAGAGGAAACCCATTGATAATTTGAGACTAATGGTTAGGAATGATTGAGCAAGAGGGTGGAAGTGTATGTGTGAGTATTCATGTGTGTCCATGGAAGGTGAAACAAGAGTTTGCCAAGTGTCAAGCATGTGTCTAGGCTTCTAGTAACCACCTAAAGAGTGCAATGATAACCAACTTTAAGGACTTGTTTGGTCTAAGGGGAGGAGAGGGAAAGTGGGCAGAGGAAAAACTTTTTTGAGTTGAATTTCAAAAAATTAGAGAAGTGGGGTTAAAAATTTTTAATTAATTTTTCTTACTCTTTTATCTTATATATTCTCTTTATTAAAATTTTATTACCCCACTTCTTCAATCTTTTAAAACTCAACTCATAAAAATTTTCCCTCCTCTCCCTTCCCCTCCAAATCCCTCACACCAAACAGACTCTTAAGTGTTATAAAAGTAGGAATTTGGAATATAAATTAATCCGTTGTCCTTGATTTTGGTTTATAGGGTTCAATATTTGCCCTGTACACAAACAACCTGTGCCTAAGCACCTTTGGAAAGAACAAGGTAGTGACACTTTCCCTTATACTATATGTAAACGCATTATATGTTTGTGTTATCATTGTTTTGTGATAGTTGTGAATGCTACAAGCCAGGGAGGCTATGTGAATGCTAGAGAGGCTATGCAAAAGCCAGTAAGGCTATATGAATGCTAATAAGGCAATGTGTTATGTGTATGCTAGTGAGACAACATGTATATGTGACAGCTGATATCCTGTGTTTTGTGCTACTGTGCTGTTTGATGATTTACTTACATGCTATGTGATTATGTGTGGAATGAGTGATCTGTTACTACTAGGATTCTTTTGAATCCCATTCTTTCCTTTGACTAACATTCAGATTCGGCAAGTGGCTCCAAAGGGAAGGAGACGACCAAGGGCGGCTAGGACTCCTGTAGGAATATAATTTAGGTTGTTGGTTATCTGATTTTGGTTTGGGATTACTGTATATTGTTGGGATGTAAATATGATTTTGGATACGGTTGTGTAATCCACTAAATGGGAATTTATGAACCTTTAGTGTATATATATATGGAACCCGGGGGTTGCCGGGATTTTTGTTGTGCACTCTGATATGTATATTTGTGATTTAACTACACAGGTAATTATATTCGGAATATTGAATGAGACCAGGGTAAGGTAGAAATTTTGAAAGAATTTGTGAAAGCCCTACCAGAATGAAGGGATTGGAAATAAATTTTAATTATCCGTCGGTCTCTAATCCATTCTAATTACGCATTTTGGAATCATAATTACGGTGTACAAGGAAGGGATCACACTTGTGCTGTGGAGGAACACTAGAGGCTTGGCCACTAGACCGCGATGGACGCTTGGACACCGGAGGATCCACTAACAACGAGTCAAGTGGCACCGAGGGACAAGCAGAGTGTGCGCATGGGCAATTTTGAATCGCTGGAATAGTTTTGACCAAGAAAAAAATGATGGCAGAGTTTAAAATCCTTGAGGGTAATTATGTAATTAGACATTGGGATATAATCATAGAGGGACTTTTCTGATCATTGACTTTTCAAAGGGCCTTTTCTGGTGTTTTCTTTGGTCCTTGGGACCTAGGTGTCATTTTCCCTTTTATATATATAGCACTCCCCTTATGGTGTTTGAACCTTTATTATTAGTTGAGTTGTGTTGTAATAACTGATAAGCATGTTACTCATAGAAGCCAACTTTAACCTCTTGTACCCTTTCATTTTATTCTCTATAAAAATCCTAAATACAAGACCTGGTTGATTTTTATTAGAGAGATTACTAAAGCTAAATAAGTTACTTAATCATATCATATATTATGCTTGATTAAATTATATATATATATTAGTTTATAAGTGAGACAAATTAGTTTAGAGAAAAAATAAAAAATATAATAACTTTAAAGTAATTTAATTAGCTTCCTTAATTTTTACAAAAATATTAACTGAGAGCCTTATATTTAAGACCAAAAGAATTATTTTTTTAAGCTAGTGGCGAAAAAATGGGATATTTGATTACAAAATCTGTTTCCAAATTTTATTGCCCAATTTAAGCTAGTGCATAAGTTACATGGTGCACTTGGTGCACACAAGAATTTCTCTAGATAAGAGTTGGTGAAGTTAAAAGAAAAGAGACTATATATTAATAGGATAGCATAATAAATTCTTCGTGGCAGAAAGAAAAATGTGTAAGTGGTTTGAAAAGGCAGAGAGAGGATGAATAGCTCTCAAACATACACACAATAAAGGTCAGAAAGTTGCCTTATGAGAAAAATAAATTAATAGGATAGCACATACATCAATTGCTGTACAGTGATGAAGAAGAGAGAGAGTCTGAGAATCCGAATTCTCCCTGAGATTCCCATCCTTTACCTTTCTCATACAAACACTATATAGCTTTGGATGTAAATTGGGAGGGTGTTTCACTCTCTCTCTCTCTATATATAACATTAAAGCCCCTCAAATATTTTTTTTAGTAGTACCTAATATTTTAAAATATTTTTTTATCCATTATGTAGCATAAAATGATTTTTTAGGAACATCCAGTGTCTAGCAAGCTGCACCCTAAAGTATTTTTCTAGTAGCATTCCATATATTGAACTAAATTTTAGCGTATCCAACACTTATTATCCTAAATTTATTGTGCTCATTATCATTAAAAAAACATTTTAGAGATTTCTCGTTATAACTAGAAAAATAATGGGAGAATGAAAAAAAATACCATTTGAACTTCAAAATCCCAAATTAGTCATTTGATAAAGATTTGAGTTGTCAATTTCATTATTCTTCTTGTCAACGGAATTTTGAAATTCAAATGGTATTTTCCTGTCATTCTCCCAAAAGTAATTTAGGGTACTAAATGGGATAAAAATAAATTTAAGATACAAAATGTCAGTGAAAAATAGTTTAGGTTGCATCTTGCCAGATATTGAGTGATCCTGAAAAATTATTTTATGTCACATAATGGACAAAAAAATATCTTAAAACATTGAGTACTACTAAAAAAATACTTGAGGGCTTTAATGTTATTTTTTAAAAAAAAAAGGGGTTGAAATACCCTCCCAATTTACAGCCAAAATTACACCGTTCTGAGTATGGGAGAGCTAATGGATGGAAACGTGAGGGAGAGAATCACCATTAAAGGAAATCTGTAAAATCCTTTTAACAAAACAAGGTAATCACAAGACATGGCATAGTAGAAATTGAACCAAAAGAAGGATGATAAGGAAGACAAACAAACATTGCAGTTTGGGTGGAGATGCGGCGCCGAAGAAGTGGGACAAGTGAGAAGAAGGATTTTTTTTTTATTTTTAAGAAAAGATATCCTGTAATATTTTTTAAGTAAAGAATAAAACATTAATTGTGCTAACGTTCAAACATCTTTTCTTTGTGTTTTTGTTTCTTATTCCAATAGTAAGATAAGTTTACCCACATACCCATATTGTAACCCCCTGCCGTAACTATATCCGAAATACGCTATTAAAGTGAAATAGAGACCAATAATTATCAAAAAAATCAATTTCAATCCCATCTATTAGACAGGGTTTTCACAAATACCTTTCAAAATCATTTATAACCTGTCCCCACATTTACATTTCGAATACAATTACTACACGAAGATATATCACATTTAAATATATCAGAGTACGCAATGTAATTCCCGGCCAATCCCGGGTTCCATACATTAATCGTAGCCTTACAACGCATAATCGCCCATATATAATTTCCCAAACAGGGGATCACTTAACAATCATCTCATATACACATTCCAATAACCAAATACATACTCAAATACTCATCCAAATGTACATAATACTCCCAACTATGATAACCAACCCCTATATCAAATACTGAAGAAGCCCTTGTTGCCCTTGGGTGCTTACTCCCTCCTCAAGCCTCTTGCCCTGTCTACATGGTTAGTAGGGGAAGGTGAGATTCGAGAGAATCTCAGTAGGAAACAAATACCAGTATGCATGCAATATAAGTGTTTACTGCATGACATGCTTGTAATGCATAACTCATGCTCACATAATGACATATGCTTGCTCCATGTTTCAACAACATACTCATGGCCATAAAATAAATAGAAACAGAGCTACAATCATTCATATATGTTTCACATAATCAAGCAAAGCAATACATGCATCAATACACCAACACAAATGTCAAATTCATACAGAAGAGGTGATTTTCCTACCCTTAGTCTTTCCACATATGCTCTAGCACCGCTTACTCACGATCAGATGAATATCGAACCCTATAACCAAAACAAGGACATAGGGTTACTCTCTGTATCAAAACCTTACTTTCATATCACTTAAAGTTGGTTATCATTCATGACCTTTAGGTGGCCAATCAAAGCCTAAACATATGCCTAAAGGTTTGGAAAAACACTTGACCAAAAACCACCTTCGGAAGTCCAAAATGTCATTTTTAGGGGTTGGCCGCAGCCCACAAATCCACTGGCCGTGGCCAAAAACATGTCAGAAACATTTGGGCCATGGCCCAGAACCTCTGGCCGCGGCCAAGAAAATCCTGTTTCTTGCCTGAACTTCCAAAAATCATAACTAATTCCACAAAAATTGAAATGAGGTGGTTCCAAATCCAAATGAAAGGTATTTAAGTCCTCCTTATAGGAAAAATATGAACCATTACCAGAAATCACCACAAAATTCCAGAATTACACAAAACTCAACACTGCCCCAAAACAGAGTTCAATTTTGATCCCAAAGTTTGGCAAACCATAACTCTAAACACACAAAACGAAATGACATAGATTATGTGTCCATTTCGAAGCTTGGGATGTGAACTTTAAGACTGGAAAGTTTCAAAATTTTTAGATATCATTTGCCTAGTCAAAGCATCCACCTAAACAGACTTCTCAAAATAGAACTTCAATGGACAACATTTCAGTTTTCACACTTTGGCTTCAAATGGTCCCATTTTTATACCAAACATCATTCACACACAAATTTTCACAATGAATCCATTGGAAACACCAAATCAACCAAATTCAAATCATATTAACATGTTTCCACAACATGTCACACAAATCACAATACAAACACCACATTGCTCTCTTTCCATTTCGCATTCTCAAATCACTTCCAATGACATCAAAACACTACATGACATCATTTTCACCACAAATCAACATGCAATTCATTCAATTACATGCCATATGAAAATACCATAAAGTCAGGGCAAAATTCACAAATCACAATACTTAACCATAATTCACAAAACTTAGATCAAAAGACTTCAAATACTCACCTTTTTCTCTTTCCCAAACCAATTCCTTGATTCTCCATCTTTTCACTTTTTCTCAAGCTATCAAACACCTCCTTTCAAGAATCTAAAACCATAGAGATGAAACTCTCATCAACATGATCAAGATTAGTGAAGAGGATTTAATCATTAGAGGCCATTACACAAGCCAAAACTCACCTTGTTTCTTTCTCTCTCCTCCTTGCCATGGATCAACATGGAGTTCTTGGAGGGATAAAGATGAAAATGAGGAAGAGAGATCAGATTTTGGGCAGCCAAAGGTCCTCTTGGACGTCCAAATAGAGAGGAGAGGAGAGAGGGAATGTGTTGATAATTTGACCAAGATCCAAGGGTCCAAAACTTGCCAAGTGTCAACATCTTATTCCATCTTCCATGAGCTCACATACATACACATACACATGATTCACCCCTTCTAATCTATCACAAATCAATCTCAACCATTGATCTTAAAGTTGTCAATGAGTTTCCTTTTTGGTAACTTTACCGTTTTGCCTCTAATTACGGTAATTCACACTGAATCACTACCAAACTCATTTTCTCATTCCTTTTCGTTCACAATGCGCCCTCCCCTCTATTTTAAGTCAATTTGGAGTTTAATCCATAATTGAGCTTAAATACAGGGTTTCGGAGCTGCTCACAATACATACGAATCACATTCGAATCCCAAATGAATCCCAAATCACATCATATTCTCCAAAAGGGTTATTTATCAATAACCACATCCACTTTTGAAGTCATTAACCCTTAATCACAATTTGAAATCTTACTAAACCGGGGCTTAACAATCCACTTATTTCAGGCTTATTCTCTATCCTCGAGTCTCAAAATTCGGGGTGTTACACATATAGTTAGAATAATTATTTCAAAGAGGTATTTTATTTGTATTATATTTTTTTTAGAATAATTTTTTTAGAACTTGATACTTCTTTTTAAATTGTTACTTTATTTTAGACTCTGACTAATTAAAACGTAAGCAACAACTAAGTCTAAGTGCTAACAAAAATAAGGATGTTACAATTTTCCCCTCCTGAAAGGAATTTTGTCCCCAAAATTCAACACCTAAATCAACATCCATTAAGTTTCGTAGGTTCATCTTTACAAGATTCACCTAATTGTTCTCTCTTAACTCAACCACCATATTACTCTAAATATGATTCTAAAAATGAGTACATAAAATGATTATAAAAATATGATTCATCTAATATGATCCTAAAAAATCAAAAAGCCACAAAAGTCACTTTTACCTAGAAAACCGTGTGTTTGGGATTGCGATGTAAAATAAATGTTTCACTCATAAAAAGTTAGATTAAGTTTAAGCAACTTTTTGTTGCTTTTCCAATCGCTGCTCCAATTTGAAGAGAGAGAAGAACTATTGTGAGCCCGTGAGGATGGGTAATAAACTAATAATATTTGGTTTTGTTTGATATCCAATTAACACGTTTTTATATATTATTTTATTATATATGGTACTAGTTAGTTGTTTACGAGCACTAACACATAGGAGTGAGATGTGATACTATTTAAATACCTCTATTTAAATTAAGTCTTTTAGTATTTTCATAATAATAAATAAATTATTTTTATTTTTATAATTTTAAGTTTTAAATGTTTTTTTAAAATTATCACATTATATACATATAAAATAGAGACATATTATTTAATAAAATTTTTGTCCTATTTAGTCATTTTACATCCAAACTTACATTTTCTTTAATCATCCAAGCATGTTACAATTTGCCCTTTTACATCATAAAATTATTACATATGTATTTGTTTAACAAAATTCATGTGTTTTTCAGTCATTTTACATCTAAACTTACTTTTTAAAATAATCATCTAAATAAGTTTCATTTTCAGAAAAAGTCAATCCAAATATTAATCACATTACACAATCTGACTTTTTGCCTAATTTTAAATTTACAAAAGTTATATTGGAAAAAAAAGCCACTTTTATCACTGTTATTCCAAACACACCCATTATTTGGAGTGTTTGGTTCAGGGAATTTGAAATTGGGCTTTTAGAATATGCAATGGTAAAACACACGATAGGCATTCAGCTCTATTTTGTAGCTTTCAGCTTCAGCATATTGCTTTTTTACCATTATTCAAATAGTTGGTCCCTCATTCGAATAACATCTCATGTAAAATAGGTGACTCTATTTGAATACAATTACTTATATTCGAATATTGCTTCTGATAATGAATTTGTTTATTCGAATACTTCAGCCTCTATTCGAATAAACTTCTGATCCTAACAGGCATAACTCCTTGTATATAACTCCAAATTTCACAAATGACCTATCCAGAAAGCTCTTTAAGTCTACTTTGTACAACAACTAAAATCAATCACAAATACTTTGTATTCCAAAAATAATGATTCAATTTGTAACATCTGGTCTAGATAGTGTTTGAAATTCGAGCGTTCAATTCCAGAAGGCATGTCTCTTTGAATATGACTCCAAATATGACCCATGACCTTCCATAGAAAGCTCTTTAAGTCTAGTTTCATATGCCACTAGTTTCATCTAAATCGGATGTGTAGTTTTTTGAGTTATGTCCAAAATACTGAACCTGTTTTGAAATATGACAGTGATTTGCATGGAGGAAAAAACCGGACCGGACCGGCCGGTCGGACCGGAAAACCGGCCGACCGGTCCCAGGGCCGGTCCGGTTACATATATGTGAGGGGAGGGGGGTCGAACCGGTGAAGACCGGTTCGACCCGGCCGGTTCTCTTGTGACCCGGAAAAACCGCCGAGTCAGGCGGTTTGACCGGGTCAAAAAAAAAACTCAAAATTTGTCCCAAAACGACGACGTTTTGGGACATATCAAAAAAAAAAAAAAAAAACAGATCTGAGATTGAGATGATATCAGAATCAGATGAATCAGAACCGATGCGAGATTGCGAGAGAGCCGAGACGAGTGAGGCGAGTTTCATTCATCATCAGAATCAGATCTGTTTCCCTCGTCCCTTTCCTTCCCTCTCGAGTTCCGACCTTGAACGACGGCGAAGACGGCGAGCTGCGAGGAGCAGGCGGCGACGGCGAGCTGCGAGGAGCAGGCGGCGACGGCGAGCGACGAAGATCATCGAAGGTATTTCACTCTTTTGAGTATTTTCGTTTTCAGATTTTCAGCAATTTGTTAAGCAACTCTCTTAGACATTTGCTTTATTGTTGGTGTCTTGATTTACTGCCTAGTCTGAAATGGCTTGATTCAGTGTTTGTTGCAATACTTGATTCAGTGTTGTTGCATTACCTCTCGCTGTTGCTCTCGGTGAATCATCCAAGTTGGTGGTCCTGATTAGTGATTAAGGACATTGATAATTTCTGGACTCAAATTAGTGATTAGTGATTAGGGACATTGATAATTTCATCCAACTTGATTCACTGTTGTTGCATTATTGTCTTGTGGGGTTAGGCTCATCAAAATTCTGCTTCTTGTTCCTTGCGTGCAGTGTTTCTTGTTTCTTGAATAATTTCATCCAACTTGATTCAGTGTTCCTTGCTTAATTTCTGTTTCTTGAAAATTTATTTTGTGAATTTGCACCTTGTGCTACAGCGTTTCATGAACTGCAAATAAGAAAACCACATTTTAGTTTACAGTCGACAATCCGTACTTCAACCCATTGATTAGGGCATAAAAATGCAACTTACATACAATGTGTAGATGGATGCTGAAGTCTTTAGTTTTAAGTGATAACAAGAATCTATACAACAAGAATTAAGTTTCTCTGCCTCGGTTATTCTTCATCTAGGGGACATAAGTAATCATTCAAGGGACTTGTGAGTGCACAGCAAAGAAGAGATGGGCCAAAAGGAATTTGACAGTGAACTTCACTGACAGCGACGTTACTTCATCCAGAACCTTCACTGTTTGGCTTCTCTGTAAGAATAAAAAAGGTTTTAGTATTAAGCTTGTGGATTAAAAACGTAACAAGCATGCAAATAATCAATTAAATCCAAGCTAGAGAAAGATTCTGAAGACACTAGAGTTTTATGTTACAAAGATTGACACATGCCATTCAATATTGCTGCAAAATAGGTCATATATCATTATGTAATCTTGTGCATATGTATGACAGTAAATCCACACATCATCACCGCTTAAATACATATACATATATATATATATGCTTTCTGTTGTACAGTTGCAATTCTACAGTGTCTAAAGGCTTTGTTTTGTTGGACTTATCTCTTAGACATTGGCAATTCTAGGCAACCTAGGCAATTCTCTTAGACATTGTTGCAAGGATGGATATATCAAGTTCAGAAAATGAGAATGTCACTCCTACTTCTAATACCGAGCCTCACACTTCCAATTCGAACACCACTCTTACTCCTACTCCCAGTACCATAATTCGTGGTAAAACTGATCCAGCATGGGCACATGTTGCCTTAAAAAAAGAGGGGACACAGAATGTATACACATGCCTCTTTTGTGGTAATAGTTATAGAGGAGGAGGCATAAACAGGATGAAGCAACATCTTGCTGGTGTGTCTGGACAAATTGCTTCTTGCAAAAAAGTTACTTCTGATGTGCGTTATAGGATTGCAGAGGCTTTGAAAGAAGGTTCCAAGAAAAAGTCAGTTGAAGTTGAAGATATAAGAGAAGAGGAGGTTGAAGTAGAGGAGGTTGATAGTGGAAATGGAGCTAAGAAGAGGAAAGCTGGGACCATGGATAAATATTTCCCTCCTAGAACAACTCCTGGAGCTCAGCCAACAATCAAAAGTGCCTTAGCATCAAAAGAAGCACAACACAGTGTGAAAATGCTTCTTGCTGAATGGGCTATTGTCAACTGCATTCCATTTAGAGCATTAGAGTGCCCTTTATTTCAAAGAGCTGTGGATGGAATGTGCTCTATAGGGCCTGGGTTTAAAGCCCCTAGTGCTTATGATTTTAAAACCAACTTGTTGAGAGAATGGAAAAAGGAATGCCAGTTACTCATTGACGGTCATAGGGCTAAATGGAAGAATAACGGCTGCACACTTATGGCAGATGGATGGACTGATGTGAGACAACGGACTTTGATAAACTTCTTAGTTTATTCTACCCACGGAATGGTGTTTGTTAAGTCTGTTGATGCATCAGACTTAGTCAAAGATGCCAAAACTCTTTTCTCGCTGTTTTCTGAAGTGATTGAGTGGGTTGGTTCGAAGAATATTGTCCATGTGGTGACTGACAATGCTGCCAACTATGTGGCATGTGGCAAATTGATCAAGGAGAAATATAAAAACATTTATTGGACTCCTTGTGCTGCTCATTGTTTAAATCTTGTATTGAAAGACATTGCAAGCATGCCTCATGTGTCGGACATTGCAGCAAAGGCATCAAAAATAACGGTATTTGCTTACAATCACATGATATTCTTGTCTTGGTTGAGGAAGAGGACGGGTTGGAAAGAAATTGTACGTCCTGGTGCTACAAGGTTTGCCACTACCTTCATTACATTGCACAGCATTTACATGCACAAACATGACTTGCAAGCCCTTGTTGTCGATAAGCACTTTGTGGACCATAGGCTATCTAAGACTACTCCGGGGAAAATTTTTAGTGCAATCATATTAGATAGCCGGTTTTGGAATGAGTGCTACCAAATTGTGAAGATTGTAACTCCTCTGATCAAATTGTTGAGAATTGTTGACTCGGATGAGAAACCCTCACTTCCATATGTTTATGAAGGCATGCATAGGGCAAAAAGTGGAATTAAGGAGATGTTCAAGAGAAACAAAGATCACTACAAGCCCTACACAAGTATCATTCAAGCGAGATGGGATAAACATTTGAAGACCAATCTCCATGCAGCTGCCTATTTATTGAACCCGGCATTCGTATATGGTCCAAACTTTGTTCACAAGGGAGGGTTAATGCAAGCTTTGATTGACGTGGTGGAGGCTAACTCAGATGAAAATGTTGATTGCTATAAGGTAATGAAGCAAGTGACATTATATCTTGATGGCAACGAATCTTTCAGCAGAGAGACATGCAAAAAGGGGGCTGAAAAACTGGATCCTTGTAAGTAACTAAGTATTCATCTTTATTGTTTAATATTTAATTAACATATTTATTGATTGCAACTAATATTGTGTATATGTTTTCCATTGTAGATGAATGGTGGATGTACTATGGCTATTCAGTTCCAGAATTGCAACGTGTTGCAACACGTATTCTTAGGCAAACGTCTGCTTCTTCTGGTTGCGAGAGAAACTGGAGCTTATTTGAGCGCATCCATACAAAAAGGAGAAATAGATTGCAACATCAAAGGCTGAATGATTTGGTTTACACTAACTATAACTTGCGATTAAAGCATAGGTAATTTTAGATATTATGAAAAATGCTTTTAATTAATATGGATTAAGTTTTAAATTTTAACTGAAATCATTTGTCATTGGAAAATTGAAGGAGTGTATTGAATAAAAAGAAGCCAAGTTATGATCCCATTGATTATGAGTCCATTGATGAGGTGGATTTTTGGGTGACGGAAGAAGATCCCATTCCAGATTTCAATGATGAAGATGCAGAAAATCTTGAAAGTGCTCTTAATAATGAAGAAGTTGCACTTTCATCAACTCTGGATAGGATTAATGAAGGTTTATATAATTATATGTCCTATTAATATCCTGTTACTATTTATTATCCAACCATATTATTATTTGTTATACATAACCATTGATATTAATTATTGTTGTGCATATGTATAGGTGACGAAGATAGGGACATTCCTGATCCCCCGGCTTTGAATGATGATATTACTACTTTTTACCCTTTCCCCAATCCAGCACCTATTGACTCACCTCCAATAGATCAGCTTGATGAGTTGTAGAGTTTGTTGAATGATGATTTACTCATTTGGCTATGGTTGATGAATGATGTTATTGGCTATCTTTTTGACTATTTTGAAGTTATTGGCTATGTTTGATGAATGATTATTGATATTGTTATGTTTTGATTATGTTTTGATGTTAGTTATGGGTTTGCTTTGAAGAATTAATTAGGTATTTTGGCTATTTTGATGTTAGTGATAATTTATGAGTTATGAATGTTCATTATTTTGTTATTGTCAATTAAATTGTAATATTTTAATGTGACCGGTTCAATCACCGGTTCGCTCACCGGTCCGACCCCGGTTGACCCAGTGACCCTTGAACCTGTACCGCGACCGGTTCATTGACCGGTCCGGTTTTTCGTTCCTTGGTGATTTGAATGTTACCTTCTAAATTTCATATCTCCTTCATCTAAGCTCCTTTTAACTTGATCTTGGTGTCAAAATGATGCACTGGGAGTCTAGATTCATATGCCACTAGTTTCACCTCAATCGAAGTTGTGGTTTGGAAGATATGACTAAATAATTGAACCTCGCACATGCTGAATGAAACAGAGTAGGTCACTGCATTATTCGAATAATATTGCTTCTATTCAAATAGAACATCTATTATGCGAATATAAGTCCTCTTATTCGAGTAGAACATTTTTATTCAAATATAACTTATTTTATTTGAATAAAACTCAATATTTTGAAAGATCAGCCACTTTTATCATTTGATAAATTTATTCCAACTTTCATTTGATTTAAACATAACAACCTCCAATCTCAAATAACTTAAAACTTGATATTCCCATTATATTTTTTAAGTTCTTCTTTCTTCAATTTCTTTCTTTTTGATTTTCCTCTTGATGATCATTCTCCAAACCCAACTAGATAGCTTCTTTATTTTCTTGACTACCTTTAATTTTTGCTTGACTAATCTATAAGATATTAAACATAGTAGTTTGTGAGTGTAGGAGATAAATACATTATACAAACATTTTGCTCTCAATATTTAACATCTATATTTGATATCATCAAAACTAATAATATCTAACAATTGTTTCATCAAATTGTGCATTTTTTAATTCCCAAATTTCCCAATTTTAAACTTTTATAAATTTTTTATAATTTCAAATTTAATTTCTCAATTACCATTATCACAAAAATCACTTATGCTTAAGCCAATTCAAATAAGTTTTACTATTACAAAAGTCATTTATACAACCGCCAACTAAACATAAATCACATTACACAATCTGACTTTCACCCAAAAGTAAGATTGAAAAAAATCATTTTTGCAATCACTGCTCCAAACACTGAATCTGTCCAACCACTGTGGAATGGGTGATATAATAATTAAATAAAAATACTAATGTATTCAAATATAATAATATAAATATAAGATATCAAGAATAATAAGAAAATAACATTAAAAAATTAAAATAATTCTAAAATGAAAAGAAAAAATATATAATTTACAAAAAAAAAGAGACAAAAATAACTACAAATAAATATGCTATTATTCTTGGCTCGTCCTTTCAACGAGTGGCTAACTGAAAATCTGCATCCTAGAAAGCACAACCTTTCATGGTGTATTACGTTTGGACTAATGTGTTGGAAACTTTGGACAACAAGAAATCACTGAAAGCTATGGAACCCCTTAGTGCAATGCATCTTGGCTAAATTCTTGAGTTTCGTTATTACTTTCCTGCATTGTTACTTTTGATGTAAACCCCCTAAGTAGATGCTACTTATAAATATGATTTAGAAATAATAAAGCATCCGTTTCTACTAAAAAAAATGCTATTATTTTTTGGCAAAAACATAATATTATATAATTTTAAAATTTATAAGAATTAAGTTACATCCCACATCTAAAATAATTTTTCTCTTGTATCTAGTACTATAAATTAATTTATAGTCTATCCAGCATCCTAAAGTATTTTTATAGTAACACTCAATATCTTAAACTAATTTTTTAATAATTTTTTGTGAATCTAAAAATTCCAAAATATTTTCTCAGCCATACTTTCTATATTTTTTTTTCACCATCCATACTTTCTATATTTAGCATAGTACTCAAACCATGGGTGAACCTCAACCGGTTTTGGTGTTTATGAAGAATGAAAATGGGAATGACAATTCAAATAGTGCTAGTATACCCAGTCAAAGGTTAGCTAGTCATTTTAAGAATACTATACCCACCTCATGCCACCACTGATGTACCGAAACAGGGAGGTGTATGCCTAATACACTCAACTCAAAATCCAGGTCAGGAATGAGAGAGCTGATGGGCACAATTTCACCTATCTCTTCCACACAACCCAACATATCCCATCACAGAAAAATAACAAATTAATATAATTTTCAAAAACTTTTACAAGATTATCATAGATTATACAACATTCCATTCCAAACAGCATAACCATCACAACAGTTACAATCTTAACAATAATCTCCGCTCATATATACAAGTTGGAAAATACACTGCTTTACTGAACTAAGTTCATATTTAAACATAAATATAATCTTTCAAAACACATACAGATAGTGTGTGTGTGTGTGTGTGTGTGTGTGTATGAAAATAATGTTCAGAAAACACCTTACAGTCCAAAGCAAGCATGTAAAATAAATTAACCCCAGTTACCTTAACTCCAAGCTTAACCTTAACTTGAGTAGTAAAACACAAGCAATCACTGATCATAAAAAAACTCTACATTATCAATGTAAATACCAATTAACCACAAGTAATAATAATAAAAAATAACTTATGCAAATTCAACTCCCGAAAACTCAATTTCCTCTAGAACTATTTACTTAAATATTCCAATTTTCTTAACAATCCTTACCCGTAGGTCATCCCTCATGAGCCCAAATCACTCATTAAAATCCTTAAATAATCTCTATATCATATTCTCACATCATCTACTCAATTTTATAAATTAAAGTTTCACCTCCAACACATCTATAATCATAAAATCATCAATACCAACCTTCTAGAACAATTAAATCTCTTTTCTAATTTATATGAGTATAATCTAATTATTAAACAACTCTTCAAACCTACACATAATTAAAATTATATTAAGTCCTAACTCCTATTTTTATATAGCTCAAAATCTACAAAATAAACAGATTAAAACCTCAATAATACCTTCAATAATCCAAATAAAATATTTAAACCAAATTTAATCAGTAAAAACATCCTATAGAAACTAATTTATAATTTGTTTATAAAAGAAATTGATTATAAAATTATAAAACAATCAAATAATAAATCTAAACACATTCAAATTAACTATTAATTATTCTTTATATTTTTACAGTTATATATTGAAAAAACTCAAAACTTGCCTAAAAATCTTATCCCCAAAATATTCTCTAACTAGTAGAAAATTATTATTATAGGAAAGAAAAAAATTATTTAGAATATTTTTCATAAAAGAATTTTTGTGATTATGAAATGTTTTAAATACCTTATTGATCTCTAAAACTATAAAAATTGGGACTTCTACGGGTCCCTTTGTAATCCCCCTCCGTAATTATATCCGAAATAAGCGATTAAAATGAAATAGAGACCAATAATAATCAAATAACATTTACTAACCCATCACATGATGGGGTTTTCAAAAATACCTTTCGAAATCATTTATAAACTTGGTCTCATATTCACATTTCGAATACAATTACTACGCGAAGATAAATCACATTCATATAAATATCAGAGTGTACAACATAATCATCCCGGTAATCCCGGGCACATACCTTCGTTAAAGATACACAGGGTACAATTGCCCATTAAAATTCTTCAAATGGGGATTACACAATCTCATCTCGGAGGAGTCCTAGCCGCTCCCTCCACGAGCCACTTGCCCTGTCTAAATTGTTGGTAGGGGAGAGTGAGATTCGAGGGAATCTCAGTAGGAAACAGATACCATAATGCATGCATGATAGATGCTATGTGTATGACATGTTAGCTTTATCTAGATGCATGCCCCATAATGATATTTCTGCATGCTCAATGTTTCATACAACAAGACTATGGCCACAGCGAAAACAGAAACAGAGCTTCATTTATTCAAATATGCTCTACACAATCAAGTAAAGCAATCACATACATCACTACACAAGCAAAGATATCAAATACATGCAAGTAAGGTAAGTCCCCTACCTCCAGTCTTTTCTCCTCGATTTGCGTGCCAGCAACTCGAGGCTTCACATTCGATCCTACAATGTCAAATGTACTATTTAGATACTTCCATAGTGTTTCTGGGGGTTATATGAGGCTATATTGAAAATTTACTAAAATACCCCCGGGGACCCGGCCCGGCCCCGCCGTACCCGGTCCGGCTGTACTTTTCTTGAAATTTTGACATGGGCTATTCTGATATATTTTTGCCCAAGGAGTCCATTTCCGGACTCGGAATTATCAAATTCAATGTCAATTACAAAATTACCCTTGACAGCCCTACTTTAAGGGTTTCAGGGGCGTTTTCGTAATTATGCTTTTTCGGCCTTTTCCGAAAAAGTGACCAACTGTAACCCCACCTAATTTTCGCTCCTGAACTCAATGGAATCATCAAATCATTGAAAATCCAACTCTAAGACCCATTTATAGCCTTGGCCGAAATATACATGTACTCCGGGAAAAATTGGGGTTTTTCGGTTTCGGCTCCGTAAACGCGTTCCTTTTTACTCCTAACCACTTTATTGACTATTCCCTTAGGTTACAACTACCATTTAGTACCAATTTGGGCAGCATAACAGCCCCACAAACCCATTTTCCATTTTTGAAACCAATGACAATCCGGCGAAATTTCACCGATTAAATTGTCCACAACAGCCAGAATAGTCAATACACAAGAGTTTGGAAGTTACCTCAAGCTCCCTCTGGCTTTTACTCAATTTGGCTGAACCCTAGCCCCTTTTAAACAGCAAAATTAAGCTTCAAGTACCTTAATCCATGTAGAAGAGAAGCTTAGGATCGGAGTTATACGCGTTAGGAGCTAAATCATCGGAGAAATCGGCTTACCTTGCGAGTTCTCTTCTCCTTTTCTCCCAAAACCCTCTCAACTCTTTTTCTTTACTTTGGTTGCAGAATGGCGTCGGAATGCTGAAGGAGAAAGATGATGCTTCTTTAATAATCTTATGCTTATGTCATTGCTTATGTCATCAACAATTTTCCATTTTCGGATTTTTCAGAAATTTTGGCAGATTTCTGTCCAAACTTTGAAAAATCATAACTAATTCTAGAAAAATCGAATTAGAGTGATTCCAAAGCCTATAGAACCCTTATTGAGTCTAGTTTCAAGGAAAAATATAGACGTTTGCTTTATGGAATCACAAAATTCCCAGAATTTCAATCTTTGCATATTGTTCCAGAAATTTCACAGTTTTTCTGTGCTGACTTCAAAAATTCATATCTTTTTGTGTATAGCTCTAATTGATTCATATGACCTATCAAATTAAAGCTTAGGATGTCTACTTTCATCCTGTAAAATCTCATAATTTTTACTTATCATTTAGTCTTCCAAAACCTTATGATAAGCTCACTGCCTCATAGGCGATTTTATCGAAAACATAATTATATTCTCCAAAATTCACCATTTTACTTTCTTTAATGCCCCAAAGATATAAAGAACATTAGAGAATAGATTTGGGACATCTACTAAATCAGGGCTTAGTAGTCCACTCAATTTAGGCTTATTCCAAAGCTTCCAATCCCAAATTTCGGGGTATTACACCCTTCCTCCAAAATCTCCACTTTGTCTCACATACGAAGTGAAGAAGGGGTGGGGGTATATATAAAATACCCCTTTCCTTTTTGCGCCTCCTACCACATTTTTTTGTGGGTGCCTCCCCCCATCTCAAACGGCACCTACCACACTTTTTTTAATATTATTTTATTTTTTAATTTTTTTTTCCAAACACATTTTTAACCAAATTCCTCTTTTCTTTTTATCCAAAAACAATCACTACTAAATTTATGATTATCTCTAAATTATAATTGTATCTTAAAAATAAAAATAAGGATGTTATAGTTTCACAACTTGATTTTAGTTTCACTTAAGGGTCTATTTGACGGTGTAACATCCTTTTTATAACACTTAAAGTTAATTATTATTTAATTTTTATTTAGTCAAAGAGTTAGAGTAAATTAATGATTTAAAAAGAAGAATGACTGTATGAAAATGTTAAGTTAATGCTATTTTTTAGTATTATGAGATAAGAAGACTATGTAAATATAACAAAAAGTAAATTTATAATATTTAAAATATTATTAAATTTACTTATTGAAATAAAAAGGGACAATTGATGATCTAGAGTTTTTAAAAGCCTATCTAAAAAGTTCCGAGCATACAATCTCCCAACAGTAAAAGTTAAAAGGTCTTGGTCCACAAATGTGGACTCGAGCAAAAGTTCCGATCATACAATCTCCCAACAGTAAAAGTTAAAAGGTCTTGGTCCACAAATGTGAACTTGAGCAACATTTTCCGAGCTTGCTCGTATTTCATCATAAATTCATCCATCTCATCAAGAACGCCCAGTTGGCTACCCTCGCCTCCGACAACACGTGATGGGTCTTCCTGACCTCCAATAGCAGCTTGAGGTTGAGTTTGACGTCCATCGATGTCACTACTGTTAGAAGCTCTACTATACCACATGGTAGAACACACACTCCATCTCATCACAATCCAATCATCCCAATAATTATCAATAAATAGCTCAACATACATTTGTTTAGATTTTTACATTCATATAATGCTATTCAAATCATCTTCATATACATGCTATAATATCTCAATTTTCAACTCAAATATATATATATTCAAATCTTAATGTTTCACAAAGTAATTTTTTTCAAAATACTCATCAACATTATGATAACCTTCTTAATATCAATAAACATTTTGTTGACAAAAAAAAAATAAACATTTCAAAATATTCATTGAAATATCCAATCAATATCAATATACTATTTTCATTCTAACAATTATTTTACAAAATACTCACAAACAACATACCAACACACATAACAAGTGAAAAGTGGTTACATCTTGTCAAAGCTAAGTTTACCACAAGAATCTAAGTTTCAAACTCAACCACAATTCACAAAACAAACTATAACAATAAATTGGAACCACACTTTAGTATTTAAACTAATTGAGTGGTAAAAAAATAGAGAGACTTAAAGTGTAATATCCCGAATTTTAGGCCTAGGAACTCGAGGATAAGCCTGTATTAGACATACTACTAAGCCCAGTTTGGGAAGAGTCCCAAGAATGTTAAGAGATAGAAAAACTCTCGGGGACTAAGTGATCCAGCCCTATTAGGTAGAGGGCCCAGTATGCGTAGGCAATAAGATCAAAATGTAGGTGCAGATGTGCACAAGACACATCTACAATGCCATTGGGTTGGTAGAAAGATGCCACACAGCTATGTCATGAGGTATAAGATTGATTGGTTGAGTGAAATACATTGGTATAGGTGTACACATGATATTTTTAGGGCAGATATGTGTACCCTTCGTTTTTGGAAAAGACACTGGTATGTGGAACCATGTGGGGCTCACACACATACTTCGACCAAACGTCATCTTGTGGGCTCCGATACATGTGACATAATCTTGAGTAAGTCCCGAGTGAAACTCAAGTAGATACCGCTAAAGTAACTTTAATAAAGTAAGTTATGATGTATAATGATTACCCTACTTTTGTGTTAGACATGCAAGAAGGTGACACATGTCCTTTAAAGTACACACAATCATGACAAGTACCATCCCTACTTTTTGGTTGGCACAACTAGAATGTGACACTTGTCTCTCAACTTGAAGTGTCTTTTTTGCCTTTTGTGTTGGCATTCCAAGATGGTGACATGTGGCACAGAAGTAAGGGGAATCCACCGGTCTCCGGCCTAACTTTTCCTAAACACTATGTCTGAAAGTTAGGGGAATTCATCTGGCTCTCTTTTCCCTAGCATTTTGGACAACTAAGAGAGAGGAAAGAAGATAAAAGATTAAAACTTTTGACAAGTGTCAACTTGAGGTTCCATCTTGAAAAGTAAGATTGCATGAGATTTTTCCATTTTATCAAGATGGATAAGTAGGCAGTGAGTTATGATTTTTGAAAGTTAGGCGTTTAATTTAGAAATTTGTCCTTTGGCAGTCAAGAGTTTGGCGTGTATTTTAAATGATTAAACTTTATCCAATGGCCATGATTATTTCCGTAATTAAAGTAGATATATTGAGCTTTAATTTGATGGGTAATTTATGGCAATTGGATAAGTACACAAAAAGTTATGATTCAAATGAAGTTAAGCATTAATTCTAGAAAGACATTTGTGGCAGTGATGGTTAATTGTGAAGTATGGGTTTTTATGCGTGAAACTGGTAGAGGTGAATATTTTTTCCTTAATGTAAACTTAATAAGGGTCACATAGGGATTTGAATCACCCCATTTAGATTTTTTTAGAATTAGCGATGATTTTTCAAAATTTGTCAGCAAAACTGGTAGATTTGGTTGAACCTATGAAATTATGGCAATTAGGCCCAAATATAAGAGACATGTCCTAAAGGTCCAATGTGGCTATGTAGCCACATTAGACATTCTTTTATCATGGCTCTAATGTATGGCTATGTACCTAGGGCCATGAGATGACAAGGAAGAAGAATGAAAGAATCTCCAAGAAGCTTCGATGGTTGGAAGAAGAGGGGACAAGAAGAAGGATATTAGTCCACAAGGTAGTGAACTTACTTAAATTGCATGTATTTAATGTGTTTGTTGTGTATTGATTTGGAGTATTGCTTTGTTTGATTATGTGAAGCATGTATGAATGAATAAAGTTCTGTTTCTGTTTTTACTATGGCACTACATATATTGCATGAAACATTGAGCATACAGAATATTATTATGTGAACATGAGCATATGTAAGCAAGCATTTCATACACCAGTATTTATTTTGCATGTATAGTTAGTATTGCTTACTAACGAAATTCCCCCGAATCTCACTCTCCCCCACCAACCATATAGGTATGGTAATACGAAAGTAAAGAATGCTAAAGATGAACAAGAAAGAAAGAAAGTGTATTAATTTACTGTATGTAAATTATTTGCACGACCGGAATTTTGTAACGAATAGCAAGAATAAACACGAATAAGAATTGAACAGTAATTGGGATCACCGAATCATTACAACTAAGAATAAGAACCAAAATAAGAATG
Source organism: Inga oerstediana (assembly GCA_963210345.1). Classification (NCBI taxonomy): domain Eukaryota; kingdom Viridiplantae; phylum Streptophyta; class Magnoliopsida; order Fabales; family Fabaceae; genus Inga; species Inga oerstediana. The sequence goes on along the minus strand of OY723410.1, from coordinate 48,781,273 downwards.
CACTCTGATTTCTAGTAAGAATAACAGCTCAAAAGCCATAATTCAGAAATGAACCCCTAATGAATTAAGTAGAAACACTTTTGACACGTACAAAAAGGTAGAAATGTAGGGCATTACATAAAGTCTCTCTAGAAGTATCAACTCTCATCTTTGATCATTCCTAACTAACCCAATTTCCAAATATCATTTCTCATAATCACATTATCTTTATCAACTCAAAATTTAACTCCAAAAATCAAAATCTATTTCAAATCTTCATATAGCCTTCAAGTTGCTCACATTAATATAAATTTTCAAAAATTTTCAATTTACTATCATAACGCAAATTTTCAATAAAGAATATTTTTTTAGAGATTTGAATCTTCAATGTCTTCATTTTTTTATATTTAATACTATCAAGTTAGATTTCAGTTTTTTTAGGACGCAAGCTGGGTAGTAAAATTTTTTTGAAATATCAACTTAAATACTTAAAATAATTATATATAATATATGAATTTAGTGGATTGTCAAAGAGATATTTATGCTAATGAAAAGTAATTTAGTGTAGAAAAATTAAATTTTGGTTATGTGACAAACAAATGAAATGCTCACAAAAAAAGGTAATTATTGTAATGTATAAATTGGGATTCAAGTTCAGGTAAAAAAAAACTTGGGATTCAGGTAAACACGGCGTAAGTTTCAAAAAAAAAAAAGGAAAGTGTAATATTCTGAATTTTGGGCCTACAAGTTTAAGAATAAGCTTAAGTCAAGAAGACTACTAAGCCTAATTTGGTCAGAGTCCTGAGGATAAATGAGTTTCATCGGACTATATGATTCAGCCCTATGGGTTAATCACGAGTCTCCAAATTACATAAGGCTCAGTGTGTATAAGTAGTCGGATAAAGGATGCTAGTGTATGGGTACTTTGGCATACCCAGAAGCATGTGTGGCACCATTTGGGTCCCACATGTATGAAAAAGCTTTTGAGTCGGGGCAATGAGAAGTTTTCATGTGTGTTGGTAGTCGGATAAAAGTTATCAATGTCTATATACACTTGGTGTGTCATAAGACACATAGGCTCACATGTGGCAATTTTTAAGATATGTGGCATCATCTTATGTCACACAAGCACTTATGTGTCTCATTCTTGAAGATATAGACATATTTGACTATTTAGTTGGATAAAATATACTAATGTAGATGCGCACATAGAATTTTCCGAGCAGGTGTGAACCCTGCATTTTTGAAGAACTACTAGCTTGGTGTCATTTGTTTGGGACACCTTGGCATGTAAGTAACAAAATCATGAGGCGTCATGAACACATGGCACCATTTAGGCAGAAGTATGACAAGTGTCATAAAACTAAGTGACTTTGTATCAAAAAGTAGCTTTATTAAAGCAACTTTATTAAAGTAATTTTTAACTTTTAACCTTGATTAGCCAATCACGCAGTGCCATTTACAATTGCACATTAGACACATGTTGAAAAGCCAGCCTAATTCACCGGTCCCCAGTCTAGCTACATACTTGATTTCCCGAACACCGTACCGGATACTAGATGAATTCATCATATCTCTTATCCCCTGACTAAAGAAGTCAACCAAGTATGAGAGAGGGAGAGGGAGGATGAATTTAAAAGGTGCATTGGGCCCCTTACAGTGTCAAAAAAGAGCATCTAGGACACCAGATCACCAGATACCTTATAACTTCCAAATGAGCGCTGGGCACCCTGGATTCTTAAGCACTTCACTCATGTAACTAAAACATCTTCCAACACCTCCAAGACTCATTAAATTCATGCACACCTAAAAGTAAGGAGGAAATAAAGAAAATGAAAAAAGAGAAAAGGTGGGAGTGTTCTTGAGCTCTTGAAGCCGATTCACCTTCAAATTGGTATTTCTAGCTCTTGGTGCCTTCACAAATCTTCTTTTATTTGTCAAGAGCTACATTTCTATGGTTTCAAATTCTTGATCAAAGGAATTTGGTGCTGCCTCTACAGTCAGAGTACTACCAGAATCACGAATTGATTGTAGAATCGAATAGAAGTAATCATAAGCTTCAATTTGAGTATAGTGTTTTGGTGCTTTGATGAGTTTTTGTGTAACGCCTTATTTTAATAATTGATCTAATGAGTTTTACGCAGTGAGTTCAAACCACTAAGCGATATGCATTATTCAATTCCTAACCTCAAGATAGGATTTGAACCTATAGTTGAGTGGGGTTTTCAGAAAATTTTAAAATCTTATGGAAGCATCATTTAATGGTTCGCAACTTCATTACTACTCATCGATTCTTTTCTTTATTTAATTCAATCAGAGTGATTTACTGCTCATTTATTTAGCCAGATTATTCCTCTGTGCATTCTTAATTCATTTATTTGTATATTTATACAAATAATGTAGCTACACGGGCTACCAAAGTGTCTAATATAATATGTCAAGACCCATTTCCATTTCGATATATATAGAGTAATAGAAACCAAGTTCTATAGGCATACAAAGTATAAATATACTAATAAGAGTATTTGTTTATAGTATGGAATCAATTGTACAGAATTCAACAATATTTATAAATATTACAAAATATCCAAAAGTATTTCATCTTGAGAAACATGTCCGTCAGTTCCCCGTAACTATGTCCTTGCCTTTTGAGCCACTAGCACCCACTGAGATGTTTTTGTTTAGAAAAAGGGGTGAGATTCCAAGGAATCCTAGTAGCAATATACTATCAAACATATAAAATGTATGAATAAAAAATGCAATGCGCCATATAATGTAAATGAAATTTCACATCAAATACTCAGGGCCAACCATCCAGTTGGAACTCCTACATGTACCTTAGCTGAGTCCTTGACTACAGCTAGGTAATATGCCCCAGGCATTACTGTGTATCATAGTTGGGTCCTTATTAGGTCAAATAGTACATATATACTTCCAACTAGATGGTACATGTACTCTTCCCGCACCACGACTAGATAGTATGTTTTCATTATTCATATCACAGGATATAGTAACACAATCATATAAATAGTCACATAGTGATGAGAGATAGTAGTCCCTACCTTAACCCTTTTCTTGCCTCAAATCGTCTGCCTAGTAGAACGTGCCAAGCTTAGGCTCCCAACTCGGTCCTAAAATATCAAATGTACAAGAATTAGGTTAAAATCCATTCATATACCATTTTAGGAACTTATGTAGTATTTATTGTGGTTATATTAGCCTATAGTAAAAATTTACTAAAATGTCCCCGGGGACTCGGCCTGACCCCAACGTACTCGGTCTGACCGAACTTTTCTTGAAATTTTGACTGAGGCTATTCAGAAATATTTTCACCTAAGGAATCTATTTCTAGACCTGGAATTACCAAATCATTGCCAAAAGACAAACATACCCTTAGCAGCCCCACTTTCCTGGTTCCGGGGGCGTTTTCGTAATTATGCTTTTTTGGGCTTTTCTGAAATAGTGACCAACTATAACCTCACCTAATTTTCCCTTCTAAACTCAATAGAATCATCAAATCATTAAAAATTCAACTCTAAGCCCCATTTCTAGCTTTGGCCGTAATGTACAATACTCTAGGGAAAATTGGGGGTTTTCGATTCCGACTCCGCAGACGTGTTTCTTTCTACTCCTAACCACTTTATTAACTATCTAATTAGGTTATAGATACCATTTAGACCAAATTTTGGCAGCATAACCCTTATGCCATCTCAATTTCCAACTTCAAAACCAAATATAATTCGGTGAAATCTCACCGATTAAATTGTTCACAGCAGCCAGAACAATCAAAGATTGAAGTTTCACAAGTTACCTGAAGCTTCCTCTGGCTTTTTCTAGTATGGATGAAACCCTAGCTCTTTCAACAAGAGAATTTGAGCTTCAAAAACCTTAAAATACATGAACGAGAAGCTTAAGAGTGAAGTTATACAAGTTAGTGCTAAAACGTCGGAGAAATCGGCTTACCTTGCGAGTTCTCTTCTCCTTCTCTCTCTAGAATTTCTCAAACTTTCTCCCTCTATTTTTCTGAAAATGGTGTTGGTTTGGAGGCTAGAGGAGGAGGATGAAGTGTTTTATAATATGTTATATCTTACTTTAATCGTTTATTGAAGCAAAATCCCAAAAATTTAAAAAAAATCCATTTTATGTACATACCCTTATGTACATGTAACCTTGCTCATTAAGTCCAACTAATATTTCCTTCTTCATACTACATGTAGGAGACACCTAGGGGTGCTTCTCTTTGGTTTTAATTGGCTTCACAACTTATTCTAATTACGTTTACATGTAAAGTCACAATTTTGGTCAAATTCGCATTTTTGCTCAAATTTTTTATAAATTCATATTTATTTGACCAAAATATTACAAATATATATTTCCCCTTTATTTTCCTTAATTAATTGAAATTAACTCAATTAATTGGAAAATAATTCATTTTGTACTAAAATGGCAAAATTACGAAATTGCCATACCTTTTCTTTCATTTTCAAATTTTCTGCCCAAACTTTGAAAAAGCATAACTAAATTTGTAGACATCGTATCAGAGTGATTCCAAAGTCTATAGAACTCTTATTGAGTCTAGTTTCAAGTACAAATATTACCCCTTACCAATTAGAAGCACAACATTCCCAGAATTAATTTCTTTGGATGCTGTTCTTGAAAATCAATAGTATTTCTGGGCTAAATTAAAAAATTCATAACTTTTTGTATATAGCTCTAATTGAGTCCTATGACCTATCAAATTAAAGCTTAATATGTCTAATTTCATCTTGTAAACTCTCATAATTTTTTATCATCCCTTGATCATACAAAATCACATGATAAGCTCACTGTCTCGCAAGAAATCTCACTGGCAGTACTATTCACTTTCTCAAAAATTCACCATTCCATTTTATTGAATGTTTTCAAATAATTACAATGTATTTTGGTGAATTAAATTTGGGATGTTACATAATACACAGCAGTTCAACCTTTACTTCTCTACCATAATTCCCTTTTGTGGAACTCCCCTGCACTACTCTTCTATATTTCATCGCACTTGTATGGTTGGTTGGGGGAGGGTGAGATTCGAAGCGAATCTCAATAGTAAACAATGCTAACTATACATACAAGATAATGCTTAGTGTATGATATGCTTGCTTATATAAATTTATGCCAACATAATGACATATGTATGCTCAGTCCTTTACAATACATTCATGACTATAGCATAAGTATAAACAGAGCTTCATTCATTCACATATGTTCCATACAATTCTTCAAAAGGAATAACATATATCATCATACAAGCATACACATGTCAAATACATACAAGTCAAGAGAGCTTAACTACCTTGTGGACAAAGCCTTTCTTCTTGTCCCTTTTTCTTCCAACCACTTAGGCTTCTTGGAAATTCTTCCATTCTTTTCTTTCTTGACTTCTATAGCCCTAGATATTTTAATCACCAAACTTAACTCATTTGCTTCCAAAACAACATATAATCACATGTATGGGATGAAAGCTTCATGAACCTTAAAAAACCCTAAAAGACCAAAATTTGGGGCTACCAAAACAACCCACCAAAACTCAACAAACTAAGCCAACATATACATCAAAATGTCACTCTTACTCACCTCTAGCTCCTTCTTTAGCTCTTTTCTTGATTCTCCAACTTTTGCTCTTACAAGATGGCTAAAAAATCCTCTTCTTCAAAAACAAAAACCATAGAAATGAAGCTTTTGAAGAAGGGAACAAGATTTATGAAGAGCTTTAAGCTAGAAAGGTAGTTTACCTTGTGAAAATAGACCAAGAAGCTTGCCTCTTGTACTTGTCTTCTTTCCTTGCTCTTTCTTGTGTCTTGGTCGAATAAGAGAGTAAGAAAGAGTGTGAATAATGATCATATTTGCTCTTCCCTCATGCCTCTTTTGCTTGGCCAAAATTTTGCCAAAAAGAAGAGCAAAATATGTGGTCTACAATTACTCTTGTTGGACCACCCAAAGTGATTTACCATGAGTAATAATTAAAACAAATTACCATGGTAATTCCATTAACTCTCTTTCCCTCCTTCATGCCCCCTTTTTGGACAACTTTTGGCTGCCAAATTGGAGAATATGTTGACTAATTGCCTCAATTTGTATTGCCATTAGTCCAAAATTTTTCAAGTTGAAACTCTTGACTTTTTGACTAAAATTCTTCATCCTTCTTTGACCCCTCTTTTGGACGTTTTTTGTGGCTAAAAAGGGAGAGATAATTTGGTCTTCATTCTCATAATTACTTCTTATTTTTTAAGAGTAAATCCTAACCCTTCAATTTACCTTCTGATTTTGACCTCAATATCAAGTGGCAATTATCTCTTTTTACCTTGATTATGGAAATACTAATTCTTATGCCATTAATTCTTTTAGTTCTCTTTCTTAATTCTTTCTAGACACACTTCCCTTTTCCTTTGGATCCGGGTTAGGTTTCATGTCATGCTGACATATCCTAAAGGAATCAGGTATTTTCTTTAGACTAAATTGCAATGAAATTCATAATCTATTCCAGGTGCAGTTTCTATTGGGCATTCTATTTTTTTATGCCTTCCTGGGGTACTTGCAAAACCAGGGCTTAACATTCCACTTGATTCAGGCTTATTATAAGCCTATAATCCCAAAATTCAGGATAATGCCTAAGACTTTGATTTGTATCTCCATACCTCATCAAAGTGTTACTGGTCTCACTTCATCTCTACTCCTACATAGATGACCAACCATGGATATTTAGGAAAATCTTTATGATATATCCGAGCATATAGTTATCACAATTAACATGCAAAAAATATGATAACAAAATGAAGAAATTCATTAAACAATAATGTTCAAAGTATAATGATTGGCCCCTAGGGCACAGTTTCAAACAGTTTAGGCACTGAATTTGGAATAAATCCTGGCACAGTTGTTTTAATTGAGGATTTTGAAATTCTGGGCGTGTAACTGGCAATAAGTGATATTTTTCCCTTAAAGTAGACTTAAAGAGCTTCATATGGAAATTTGGACCATCCCATTTGGAGTTCCCTAAATTAAGTTATGATTTTTCAAAGTTAGGTGAAAATTCTGGTAGCCTAGGCTTGAAATACAAAAATGAGTAGTTGGAGTGAATTGTAAATAAGAGTAACTTTCAAGGGTAGAATAATGTCCTAGGGGCCAACATAGCTACCTTGGACATTCATTTTCATGGCTCTAATGATATGGTTATATATCTAGGGTCATGAGATGCCAAGAAGGAAGAGTTGAGAAAGGCGTTGCAAGATGCTTTAATGGTTGGAAGAAAAGGTACAAGAGGAGGACATAAATGAAAGGTAGTAATAAGGGTAAAGGACATTAGTGATATTCCTAAGCGAAAATAAGTGTGTTAACACTTTTGTATAAATAATAATGGGCTTAAAATTCATAGTGTTACATTTTGGTATGAGAGAAGTAATTTAGGAAACAGAATTATCTGCTCAAAGATAATGGTCTAGTCAAACCAAAGGGTTCTAACTATAAGTTATATTCTCTACTCATGTGAATAGTATATTGATCCTCTATTAGTGAGACTATGACTAGAAGTCATGGATAGTAGAGGGCGGTGTGTTGCACTAGGGTGGAGGTATTTATGAGTTGCCGATATCTAGTGATAGATGGATCGATATTGACACTAATGCCCCAGATCCCATCAGAACTCTAAGTTAATCATGCTCAGACGAGAGTAATCCCAGGATGGGTGACCCCCGAGGAAGTACCTTAGAAATTTGAAACCTTTTGATTAAATGCATAAAATTTCGATTAGAAGTTCTTAAATGACATAAGGAATGACTATGGGCTTGGTGATGATGAGGTAAGTATTGATCTTTAATCCGAACCATTTTTATTGCAATGAGTACTACCCAAAAAAGTTCATTTGATGGGGTTATGGAAACACGAGGCATAGTGATTGTTTTGAGGTTTCTCCATGCTAGGTGATGATCTTTAGTAACAACGCAGTGGTAAAAAATGTAGATATGATATACGGTACTGTATGAGGAGTATTGATTAGACCATATATTGATCCTAGAGGATTTGATCTAATGATACTGAAGGTTGAGGATGGGTTTGAATTAGATCTAAGTTGAAATAATGCTTAGGTTGAAATATAAATCAGGTTGCACTATGGTTCTGTTTCATGAAGAAGGTTGAACCTTGTGAACCTTGTGAATCATTTTGAACCTTCAGTAATGTTTTGATGATATTACCTGAATACTATGAAGGTTAGAATAGGCGATATTAATCATGATCTTAGCATGCCTATTGGGTATAACTGAGGAAAGTGATTTTTGATCTATGTAATGTTGAGGTTCAAGAGTTAGTAATGAATATAAGAGTTAGATGTTTATCCAACATCCAGAGAAGGGTTACCCAATGAATCATAACCCAAGAATCAATGGTTAAGTTTTGATTCCTTACGAATTTGAGATGGCCTAGAGTGAGTCAAAGTATTTCAGCATGAATGTCCAAATGCTATAAAAATGATTTAGGAGCAGAGTAGTTAGCTATTGCGACTTTGAGCATAGTAGCGTAAACACCCTTGTAAGGTATGGTGCATACCTGTATACGATTCCCTGGTAGATTTGTCTGTTTGCCATTCCACAAACTTAAGGCTATACTAGGAGTCAATTGGCGGATAGTAGATAATGTGCTGAAAGGTATAAGTTGAATACTCCTGGTAAGGGAGGTAGAGTTGAGATTATGCCTGGAGCTGGATGGATATTAAAAGTTCATGTAGAATGACCCTAAATGAGATGGCAAAATCAAAGAAAGCATATTGTCAAATTGCTAGATAAGAGGGATCTTATAAGATTGTCATTACAATGGTACTTCCATTCAAAGACAACCAACCAGAAAGAGCTACTTGCAAAAGATTTTGATAGAAGAAGGCTACCTACGGAAAGCTCTGATCGGAAAGGGCTACCTACGGAGGGTTATGACCGGAGGGGCTGACCAATTAGGTGACTGAGTAAATCACCGAATGTGGATCCACCGTGATGATGAACTGTAGCGTGGAGCCACCGTGATGTCAAATCGTAGTGTGAAGTAGCCAAAATGTCAAACCATAAAGTAAAGCTACGGGAACATTGACTCCCAACAGTAGTGCATTATAATGAGTCCCAAATCAAATATGTTTCCTTGAAATGAGGGTTTATGTGACCTAGTGAATCATCATGAGGTTCTCCAGTACCGTTTGTAAAAAGACAGAAAAGAAAAGAAATTAAGGAAGAACATGCTCGACAGTGTAAAGGAAAACAACTCTTACTCTCATATCTTATGTAATGATTTTGCATGTATGTGTTTACCATTGATATATTCACGTTATGAATATATGGCGGGCAGTAAGACCTATGAGCAAGCGTGTCCTTAGGCAGTTAGACCTGACGAGCTGATCCCCGAGGCTATAAGTCCGAAGATGCCTATGGCATAGAGGTGATTCCCTGGGCTATAAGACTTGATAAGCATTCAAAATTTATAGGGTGGTTGCCTGAGGCCTATTACTCAGGTAGATGTCTGGGACATGAAAATTCCTATTATTTATGAGTGGAATTTTGGGGCCTATTACGTGGTTGAACACTCGGGGCCATATAACTTGTCTTACACCAAGGACACTCGAGAGACATATGACTTGTCTTGTATAGGGCAGGCACTTGGGGGGCCACATGACTTATTCTGTGCTAGGTAGATTCTCAGCAATGATGTGACTTGTGGGACCAATAGTTTAGTGGTTATTGTTATGCTATATGCTAACATGTTGAATACTTTTGTGATGATGGTTTGTTTAGCATGCTTTAGGAATGTTACATAAGTATCTGAATGGCTTGAATAGTAAGAGTTAAAGGCTAGGATGTAATCCGAATACCTAATAGACTATGTGTCTTGAGGTAGTCAGTCTCGATAGTTATTCCATAAAGATAATGGACTGAATGTCCTAAGGTCATAAGACCTGAGCGACTAGTATGTCCTGAGGACGAGTGGAGGCTCGAGACCATAAGACCCAGTGTGCAAGCTTACATTCAACGGTGTCTTTGTGCCATAACAACTGTGTATGTAGCGTTATAGTTGTTGCCTAGCGCTGTGGTATTGGACTAGTGAGTCCAAAGATTGTCTTTGGAGATTGTTGAATGCTTATTGAATGATTTGTATTGCTTTTACGAAAAGGGTTACCCGCGGGTAGTACAAGATAGGAAACCCGTAGTGTGGAGCCACCGGTATTTTGTATTGCTTTTACAGAAAGGGATACCTGCGAGTGGTACTTGATAGGAAATCTGTAGTATAGAGCTGCTGGTATTTTGTATTGCTTCTACAAAAATGGCTACCTATGGGCGGTACTAGATAGGAAACCATTGTGTAGAGCTGCCAGTATTTTGTGTTACTTCTACAGAAAGGGATACTTACAAGTAGTACTAGATAGGAAACTAGTAGTGTGGAACTGCTATTTTTTGAGTTGCTTTTAGGGAAAGGGCTACCTGCGGGCTGTATTAGATAGGAAACTCATAGTGTGGAGCCGCCAGAGAACTTGAAAATGTGGATATCAGAGCCCATTTGCCAGAAGGCCAGACTATGATTGCTCGAGGGACTGTATGTCTTGTGGTTGTCAAATACTGACTAATCAGGACTGTGATTGCTTGAGGGACTGTATGTCCTATGGCTGTCAAATGTAGACTAATTAATTGTTGATGGATGATTTGTTTTGCATGCAATAGGAGCATTACGTATAAAAGAGATATATTGAATAATGACTTGTGTCGCATGCTTATTGAGCTTGCACATGAAAGGGATAGACTGAGTGTCTAGAATGATTCCCCGAGGTATAAATATTCAAAATTTTGAGGATAAAATTTATTGAATGGGGGGAGAATTGTAATACCCTGAATTATGGGCCTAGAGACTGTTAGATCCCACATATTTTGATGATAACAAAGACTAGAATGATCTGCAAAAAGTGTTTGACAATAAACAAAAGAATTTTGAATAAAGGAATAAAGTATACGGTAACATACAAAGTCATCACTCGAGTAGCCACTGGCGCTATCTCATGTTCAGTTCTTTCTGGTTATATAGATATTTGAGACTCTTGTGGTTGCAATATAGTTCTACTGTTACACCATACAAGTAATGCCGTCATATCTTCAACTCAAATACAATCATCGCAAGCTCCAGATCATGAGTGGGATAATTCAATTCATGCAATTTTAGCTGTCGGGAGGCATAGGCCGTAATATCCCAATTTTTGATTAAGGGTTAATCATGATTATTGTGGATAATTATGCATTAAATTGAAATTATTATATGTTTTATGGCAATATTAATTAATATGTCATAATTGTTGGAAATTTGGAAAATGGGACTATTGGCCATAAATTGGTAATTAATGGGGAAATTAATTACTAACCAAGAGAAAATGATGTGTGAAATTAAATAGCTAATGGAGGGATTAGAGTTGCTAATTGGGTGCTTTTTGTATGAGAGCCAATAGGAGTAAGACATGTGGCAAGATTTGTATGTGTGTGAAGGGAGAAAAGTCAAAGGGGAATAAAGAAATATATTTTTCTCTCTCCTACCTTTGGTTTTCGTTGAAGAGGTATGGAGGGAGTATCACCATCATCATTTCATTCATCTCTCACACTCCATCTCTCCATCTCTCTCTCTCATTTTCTCTCTCTTGGTTGCCATTATTGCTCAAGAAGGAAGAAGAAGAGCTTGTGATTAAGGTAAGCAAATGGCCTCTATTGCTTAAATGCACTTCATTAATGTTGTTCCATGGGTGATAAGCTTCATTTTGATAGTTGTAGCTTGTCTATTGGCTGTGGTTTGTGATCACACAAAAATCTAGTTGTTGGATAATCAAAGAGTGTTTTTGGAGAAGTTGAAGAGGTATGTGAAACCAATCTATCTATCTAAGTTTCATGCCATTTTGAAGTAGTTTGTAATTTCTGGAAATTTTGGCTTGAATCCAAAAATGAGTGCCACTATTCATTTGGCATGTTTTTGGCATGAGAATGGTGTCTTGGAATAAGTTTAGGATAGATAAATTGATTGGTGATTGAAATGTGATGTTTGGATGAGATTGGTATTTTGTTGATTTAGTTGCCCAAAACCCAAAGCATGATAATGGAGTAGGATTTTGATGATTTTGATGATCCTATTGAGTTTATTGGGTGTTTGTCTGTGGGAGTGGCTTTGGGTAAAGTTTTATGTCCATTGGGATCCATTGGAATGCCTTTGTTTTCTACATTTTCTGATTCTGATAGAATCACTCAAGTGATTTGGGATTCACTCGAGTGAGGGATGAAGTTCCACTCGGGTGAGGATGAGTATCACTTGAATACTGTGCATATATTCTGTTTTCTCTTCAGTTTTCTGTTGTGCTTTCTAGAAAATCCAAGAGTGTATAGTCTCACTTGCGAGTGAGGGATGAATATCACTTGAGTGAGCCTCCTCATGCTCGAGTGACTGGTGTATTTGACACCAAGGACTTGCCTCTGGGTTGTCACTCACGGTTATGGTGTAAGAGTATGCCTTCTCACTCGTAGGTATAGGGTATTCACTTGAGTGAGCTGTGTTGTGCTCGAGTGCAGTGAGCCATCTGGGCTACTGCCATTTCTCTTGTTCTCTCGGGTTCTCACTTTTTGGACTTCACTCACAGGTGCTCGAGTGAGGCATTTGGCCTTCACTCGAGTGAGGTCCAGTGTGCTCGAGTGATGTAGTCTCTGAAAAGTCCTTGTGCTCTCAGGTATTCACTCGCTATCCTTTACTCTCTTGTACCCAAGTGCAAACTGTACCATTACTCAAGTGAGGTCTCCTTCACTCGAGTATCCGTACACTTTCACTCGAGTGAGGCCATCTTCACTCGAGTGCCTCAGTAGAAAATGTCAGTTTATGTTTCCAAAAAGGGGATTTTTTGGGATAGTCTTCTACCCCCTTAGGGCTATTGTTAGAGGTATTCTTGAGTACTAAAAGAGCAATAATGATAACCAATTAAGTGTTATAAAGATATTGAGAATTGGAATAGAGAAATAACTCTTCGTCCCTAATTATGATTCTATGATACAATATTTGCCCGACGAGTGAGAGACCAGTGCCAAGGAATGCCTGGAAGGACTCAGGTAGTGACTCTTCTCTCATATTGTTTATGATGTTTTGGTATGCATAACTTATCATTGAAATTTGTGAACTGTGTGTCATGGTCCATTATGGTGTGAGCACTTCAACGTGAGCTGTATAGGGATTGACGCTGTCATCTCTAGGTCGGCCATTGAACTGCCATCGTAATCGACATGGATTTTTGTGTATCCGACCCATGGGGCAGCGTTTGTGAATCCAGCCAGGGGCTATGTGTTGATCTTGCCTGTATGGCTTGCATTATGAAATGCTTTATATGAATCCCAGCTGTGGTGAAATATATTGTGTGGATTGTTGTGATGCAATGCAGCGTGAGCAAATGTAAGGGTGACATGAGTCATGCCTACCTTTGCTGATGTAACTGCCGTTGTGGTTGCTTTGTGTGGATAATGATTTGATTTCATGCCTTATTGTTGTACATACTATGATTCTTTAGAATCTCACTCTCCCAAAAACCATGTTTTAGACAGGGTAGAAGGATCGAAGGGAAAGCGAGTGATGAAGAGTAGTTAGAGCTCTGGTTTAGGAGTTCCTTTTTGGTTATTGGTTATCATGTAAATCATTTGGATATTTTTGGATCAATTGTATATGTATTGGGATAAATTGTATAGTTTTGTGTAATCCCCAAGATAAGGGAAAAGTATGTGGGCTTTGTGCCTTGGTATAAACCCTTATTTAATGAATGGAACCCGAGTGAGTCGGGAATTTACTTTACACTCTGATATTTGTAAATGGAATCCACCTGTACAAGCCATTATTATTTTGTATTGTGAATATGAGACCATTATGAATACGTTTTGAAAAAGTTTTTGCAAACCGATTTTGGGCAAAAGATTACCTTAATAAGTCCCAATTTGAAATATGGTTTCTAATTCTAACTTAATTATGTATTTAAAAACTTAATCTCGGCCTAAGGTGGGTAGAGGGTTACATAGGCCACCATGCATCCCTCCTACATGAGGACACACTCTAACCCCTGCTTACTCGCATCACTATACACAACATAAGTCAAGCTGGGGTTAGTTATAATCAACACTGGTGTCGTAATTAATCTCTCCTTCAGCTCAACAAAACTATTTTCATAATGTTCATCCCACTAATATGGTTGACCCTTCCTTATGAGCTTGGTCATCGGCAAGGAGATACGAGAGAAATTCTGAATGAATGTTTGGTAATAACCACTAAGACCCAGAAAACCGTGTATCATAGTAACAGTTTCTAACCTCTTCCAGTTTAGTACTACTTCTACTTTACTGGAATCTAATGAGACCCCTTCTTGTGAGATAACATGGCCTAAGAATTTTACTTTCGGAAGCCAAAACTCCACTTACTCAACTTGGCATAGAGATGCTTTTCACGCAATATCCCCAGCACTATTCTCAAATGATGTTCATGCTCTTCCTTACTTATAAGAATGTCATCGATAAACACCACCACATATTAATCTAGATATTGTTGAAAGACGTGATTCATATATTTCATGAATACCGCAGGTGCATTAGTGATAGAGGTGCAAGGGACATCTTATGTGGTGTCCAACAAAGCATCAATGTTGGTATCCAAAGTGTCGACAAAGTACTACATGGCAGCTTAGGTGGCATCTACAATGAACAAGATGTTGTCTCTATTATCCAACAAGATTCTAAGCAAGCCCAAGATCCTCCTCATGACATTGACGGCCCAATTACTAAAAACTTAGAAAAGAGTGAAGTGTTTGAGAGGTTGGAGAAAACATTTAGGCTTGATTTTGCTTCATTAATGGCTCATAATGTTAGCATATATGTTGAGGGTGCAAATGAGGCCTTAACCATACCTATTCAGGCCCATATACATGATTTTACAACACATAGAAGCTTGAGCACATGGCAAAGCATAAAGATCCATGAAATTGGTGTAACATAAAGTAGTAAGCCCAACAAGATGATGAACAAGGCCCATGTACAGCCCAGATTGAAGAATTCACTTAAAATACCATGTGACAAGCATGTGCCTTGAAGGAGGATCATAAGTGACATCCAAGACACCTCAAGAAGCATCTAGAAGGCGACCTTATGCAGCAAATCTGAATTAATTTCGTTTTTATTTGTTTCCTTTTTTTTATTTGCATTAAATAAGGCCTTTGGTCAAAGATTGCTCTTAAAGACTTTGTTTTATTTCCTATTTTTTTTAGGTAGACGACTTAGTCTTGAAGAATAAGTAATTTCCTAATTCCTTTAGGCTTGAATGGTGCCAACCAAGACAATCAATCATCATTAAGGCATCATTTATTGCATTTATGACTAGGTTTTCAAACTCTAGAGTGTTCTTTTGTGGCCTTTATATATGGCTGCGTTTTTGTACTGCATTTTGGAACTTGAATGATAATTGAGAGTTTTATTTCTCTTGTGTGGGCTTTGCTTGCATCCTTGTATTCTCGTGTGAATACTCCGACTGTATCAAGGATTGATCATCCTTGTGGTGTCTTTGTGGCTAGGGTTGTAAGAGGCAGGTTCTCTTAAGGTCCTACCTTTGATCATCCGTCCCGTTAGTGTTTTCATACTTGTTTTCTAGCCGGTCCGTTACCCTCACCGTATCAAGTAGTCAATCTGAAGGGCATCACCAGAAACTCATAGTGCCAATACCTTGTTCTTAAAGTAGTCTTTGGTATATCTTTTGTTTTCACACATAGCTGATGATAACCTAACCTTAGATTGATCTTTGAAAACACACACAAACCAGACAATTGATCTAGAAGATCGTTGTTTCTTGGGAGAAGATACTTATTCTTGACCATAATCTTATTCAGTTCTCGATAGTCCATGTATAATCTCAGACTCCCGTCTTTCTTCTTGACAAACAATACTGGAGCTCCCCACGGTGAAACACTAGGTCTAATGAACCCTTTTTCAAGTAAGTCTTCAATCTGCTTTTTTAGCTTCGCCATTTCATTTAGGGCTATTCTGTATGGGCCCTTTGATATAGAACCAGCTCCAGGCACAATTTTAATTGGGAATTGTGTAACCCCCTAACCATAATTATATCCGGACTACAAAATTTAAGTGAAATAGAGACCAATATGACAAAGTAATAATTACAATCCCTCATATAAGAGATGGGGTTTCCTTAAAAATGGTTCAAAATCATAATTCATCGTGGTCTCACATTCACATTCAAATATAATTACTTGAGAAACCAAATCACATTAATAAACATCAGAGTGCATAACTAAAATCTTGACAAACCCCGGGTTACTTGCATATATACAACATGGGTTTAAATTCCCAAAATGGGGATTACATATCTAAAATTTAACTTTTACATCTCAGGTACAAATGGTAATCCCAAACCAAAATAGATAACCAACAACCACTAAAGTCTCAGAGTAATCCTAACTACTCCTGGTTGTCTGCTTCCCTTTCAAGCCACTCGCCTTGTCTGAAAAAGTTAGTCATTTGGAAAGAGTGAGATTCTAAAGAATCCCAGTAGTAACAAATCACTCATAAAATATATAGACACAAGGTATGTAATGTATCATGTTCACCAGCATCATCAGCAACACAATGATCCATGGCTCGCGCCACAGACGACAACACTCACGGCTGTATCACAATACACTATGCCCGCTTGCGCAATAATCACAATGACAGCTTTCGCTGCAAACACTATATATGTCCATTTGCACGGTAATCACAATGACAGCTTTCGCTGCAAACACTATGCCCACTCACGCGATAATCTCTATGACAACAGTATCACAAAGCATAAGGTATCTCAATGCACAATGTATCACAAGGCACAATGCTCAACAACACACAAAGTTCCACAAGGCATAATGCTCCACAATGTATCTCAATGCATCTCAAAGCAGCAGCAGCACATAATGCATGATAGGCAAACATACAATACATTTACACAAAAGTATAAGAGAGGAGTCACTACCTGAATCTTTCCTAACGTTCTTTGGCACAGTGGGCTCACGCGTCTGGCAGATATCAAATCCTATACCAAATTAGGGACAACCATCAATCTCTTTCCCAAACACTTATTCCATAATACTCTAAGTTGGTTATCATTTAGGACTCTTTAGGTGGCTAATAGAGGCCTAAACATATGCCTAAAGGGTTAAGAGAAACTACCCTAAAGACCCCTTCTTCGAAGGCAAAACACATATTTTTGGCTGGCTTACTCGAGTAAAGATGACCCTCACTCAAGTGATGAGACACTGGTGCTCGAGTGAGAACGGCTCTCACTCGCGAGTGTTTGATAGTGAGCAACCATCATGGCCAGAAAGTGCTCACCGCACTCGAGCACATAGCTTTGTACTCGGGTGATGACTCTAAATATGCTGGAGTCCCCGAAAGTACAATACAACGAGTGACAACCCGAGAGCACAATAATCACCAGAGGGTCAAGCTCACTCGAGCATACCCCTAGTGCTCGGGTAAGATTGCAATGGTAGCTAGTGTCAGAGCACACTCTTGACAAATGAACAGCGAGTGAGAACCCGAGAGTAACCCTAACCTTGGACTCATACCATCACTCGAGCAATCTATTGCTCACTCGAGTGACTACCAACTTCACTAGCGGTTACAGAAGTGCACTCGAGCTCCACTTATAAAACCTAAGCCAAACTCAAAACAAAAAAGGGAAAATATACGCAGCACTCGAGCATGATCTTCCCTCACTCGAGTATTGTGTATCAGAGACCAGAAACACAGCAAATGACAGAAAATACCAGATTGGTCAAAATTGCTTCCAATGGTTCCCAAACCTCACACAAAGCTCCTTTCCACTTAAAATGACCAAAGGAACACATTGGTAACCTCCAAAACACCCCAAAACCCTTTCTACTACAATTTATGCCTTTGGGTCTCTATGACACACAATACCCCAATCCCATTCAACTTAAATCCAAACTTCTAAACTATATCCAATACCCAAATGACTTCACAATAGACCATTTCCAACATCAATCATAATGAAATGCATATATTCCAAAATAGGATAAACTAGGGCAGATTTCCAGATTTTCACAAACTTGTGCAAAAATCGCAAACAATATATCAAAATGCACTAAAGGCTTACCTCTTCACTTTGCCAAATCCAAAACCTTGATTCTCAAACTTTCAATTTCGACCAACACACAAATCACCACCTTTCAAGATTCTGAAATCACCAAGTTGAAGCTCTCAATGAGATGCACAACATTATAAAAGAGGATTTGAGCATAAGAGGATCAATACTCACCAAAGATTCAAGCTTTCTCTTTCTATTTCTTGCCTCAAAATCACCGGAAACAGTGGAGAGAAGAGAGAGATGAGGAGATGAAAATGATGATGATGTTTCTCTTCCCATGTGCCCATGCTCCACTAAAAAGAGAGAGAAGAGAGAGGAAAAAGTGGACTTTTGTCCTTTAGCATGATCCCATGGTCCACTTTAAGCCACATGTCACCATCTTATACACTCCTCCATGAGCTCACACAACTGTAAAGCTTAGGATTCTGTGTTAGAATCGGTAGGCACAGCGGAAGAATTTTAAAAATTTTCACCGATCCTAATCGAGGATCTATCAACGGCGTTTAAATCAAATTGGAAGGATTCATACCTTTTGATGATTCAGAGTTTTCATGATCTCTAGGAGCCAACACGTTAGGTCCACTCCCTCTACCGGTATCCACACGAATGCTCTCCAATCGAGACTGCGTGCTAGCGCCTCTAATGTCTCCTTGGGTTTCACTTGCGGCTCTCATTTCTCATATGTATATCAATATATCTGCTCTATCAAGTTTATAACCTATGAGGGCTATTTTCAAATTTCAAAATTAATCATCATTAATTTCGAAATTAATTAACAATTAATTATCTTTATGAGCTAATTAAATAAATTCAGTTTAAATTAAATCTGTCCAACAGTTTTAATTTAACATATTTATTTAATCCAAATAAAGAGCCATTAGATTTAATTTATCTTCATAAATTAAATCTGAGATACTATATCTCTATCATGTTAGTTATTAAATTTAATATATCTTAATAAATTAAATTTAAAACTAATAATATAATAATATCATATAATATATATACATATATATATATAAGATATATATTTCGAAAAAATATATATCTATATAATATTATTAATGAATTTTATATTATATATATATATATATAATTCGTCCACCCTAAATTAAACATTATCTCGTGTTGGGCCATTCTTGTGTGCGACCCTGTAGGCCTATATGAAGTTGGCTGTGGGCCAATAACTATACTAACTCAAAAGTCGCAAGCGGCCTCTAACAAGACATTACGACTACCCAATTCATATGAGGATTGTTATCATGATGCAACCTGTCATACAACCATGTCACGTCCCTTTTGTCACACGATATATCAATCAAGGATAAGGCATGGATAATGTCATCCTCTTGTTCCTGACCATTACTTTCTTGATTCTTGAGTAGCCTGATAACAGAGACAGAAACTCCTTTCATCATAGTATGGCCATACATTTCTCAAACTCATTCATCGAGGGGCCCAGTAATATCTCTCTACTAATGTGAGGGATAAATTCTATCTTGATCATTCATATTCCTCTGTATGAAAAACCACCAAGCCCGATCATAGCCTTTATCATCACTCAGTCAAAAGTGACTTTTGACTAGTTCAAGGCTTAGCAACTCTCATGTAGGAATCCATGATGACCTCAGGTCTAAGGGCATTGTGACATGGTTATACATGAAAAAAGCTTATGACTTGATCCATATAGCTTTCTCATAGTGGATCGATCCAGCACCTTGTACTCTTAC
Organism: Inga oerstediana; assembly: GCA_963210345.1. Taxonomy (NCBI): domain Eukaryota; kingdom Viridiplantae; phylum Streptophyta; class Magnoliopsida; order Fabales; family Fabaceae; genus Inga; species Inga oerstediana. The sequence goes on along the minus strand of OY723410.1, from coordinate 48,761,366 downwards.
AAGTGCCTAAGACTTTGATTCGTATCTCCATATCTTATCAAAGTCATACTGATCTTGTTTCATCTCTGCTCCCGCATAGATGATCGACCAGGGACATTTTAGGACAATCTTTATGAATTATCCAAGAATACAATTATCACAGTTAACATGCAAATAATATGATAACAGAATGGAGAAATTTCATTAAAATAATAATGTTTAAAATAATAATGTTCAAAGTACAATGATTGGCCCTTAGGGCACGATTTCCAACATTCTGACCCATAAACAATGAATCTCAACCCTTGATCTTAAATACCACACATATTTATACCAAATCTATATCACATTGATCCCAAAAGTGCTTAATTACACACTTACAATTAATCTCAAAGTCATTAGCCCTAAATCCCAAATTGGGATATTACAAACTGCCCTTCCCTTTTCAGAGGAAATTCGCTAAGATCATCCAAAAATACTTCTGGGAACTCTCTTAGCACGGGTATACTTTCCAGAGTTTCTTCTGTCTCTCCCTGCATGGAAAAAAATGCCATATACCCCTGGTACCCCTTCTCCAGACATTTCTCAGCTTTTGCCTTTCAAAGGAAGTTTAATTTAGAATTTGCAACCATTTTGGCTGAGTAGGGAGTAGGATATACTATTATCTTGTTCCCATAATCCAGCAGCACATTATTTGCTATCAACCAATCAAAAACCAATATGACTTCTAATTGATAAAGCGGCGGACAAATCAAATCAACAATAGACTCATGCCCCTTAATGGTAATCACACAATTTAAACAAGCCTCGGCCGTTACAGCCTTGACATCTATTATCGTCAACACATCCAAATCAAATGATAGTTATGAACATACAATCCCAAGCGCTTTACACAGTCATAGGCAATGAAGGAATGACTTATACCCAAATCAAATAAAGCTTGCAGCAAACTACCATTGTGAAGAATTTTACTTTGAATCAGTTCGGGGGACTTCCGGGCATCCTCGTGTGTCATGGCGAATACCCTGCCCTGATTCTTAAGTCTTTGCTCTGCCTATGGCTTCTTGCATTCACTAGAAATATGTTTGGGCTATTTGTAGTTATAACATATCACTTGCCCCTGACATGTTCTACCATAATGTGCCCTACCATAGTGAGGACATATCCGTACCACTGGAGATTTCTGAGGTTCGCAGCTTTCAGATTGATAGGGCTTTTTATCACTACCCTTAGAGGAGGAGAATCCCTAGCCCTTCCACTTTTGAGGAGTACTACCCTTGCTAGATTCACCATGACCTCCACCCTTAGTTGGGTTCAACTTTCTCAAATTATTTTCTGTGATTCTACACTCCTCCACTGTAATACCCCGACTTTTGAGATTTGAGCTTAGAGAATAAGCCTGAAATTAGTGGATTGCTAAGCCCCGGTTTAGATAGATCCCAAATTGTGATTAAGGGTTAATAACTCCAAAAGTGGATGTGGTTAGTGATAAATAACCCTTTTGGAGAATATAATGTGATTAGGCACTCGAATGTGATTCGTGTGTGTTGTGAGCAGCGCCGAAACCCTGTATTTGAGTTCAATTGTGGCTTAACATCCAAATTGACTTAGAATAGAGGGAAGAATTGAATGGGGTATTGTGTTGGAAATGGTGTCATAGTGTGTTTTGATGTCATTGAAATTGGTTTGGAACTTTGGAATAGAAAAGTTGCAATGTTAGGTTTTGAAATGTGAATTGTGTTGACATGTTGAGATTGTTGTGAAAATATGTCAATGTGATATGAATTTGATTGATTTGGTGTTTCCAATGGATTCCTTGGGAAAATTTATGTGGGAATGATGTTTGGTATGAAAATGGGACCATTGGAAGCAAAGATGCAAAATCTGAAATTCTGTCCAGTGAAACTCTATTCTAGGCTGTCAGTTTGTGTGAACATTTTGAATGAACAAAAGGTGTCTAAAAATTCTGACAATTTCCAGTCTTAAAGTTCACATCCCAAGCTTCAAAATGGACCTATAAGTTTTTCCATTTCGTTTTGTGAGCTAGGAGATATGACTGTCCAAAATTTGGGATGGAAATTGAACTCTGTTTTGGGGAAGTGATGAATTTTATGTAATTCTAGAATTTTTTGGTGATTTTGGGTAATGGCCTATATTTTTCATATAAAGAGGACTTAAATACCTTTCATTTTGCTTTGGAATCACCTTATTTTGATTTTTCTAGAATTAGTTATGATGTTTCAAAGTTTGGGCAGAAAATCTGCCAGAGAATCTGAAAATGGGAATTATGACATCATCAAAATAAAAGATGACATCAGCATGGAATTAAATATTTTCTTATCATCTTCAGCTCTCATTTCTGATGTGTTGAACCACTGAAACTAGTGAGAGAAAGTTAAGATCTCATAGAGAGAGAAAGAGGAGAAATCTCACAAGGTAAGCCGATTTCTCCAACGATCTAGCTTCTAACGCGTATAACCTTACTCCTAAGCTTCTCTTTCATGTTCTTTAAGGTGTTGGAAGCTCAATTTTCATGGTTAAGAAGGGCTTGGGTTTCAGCCACTCTTGAGAAAAGCTAGTGGGAGCTTGGGTAACTTCCAAACTTTTGTGTATTGACTATTCTGGCTGCTATGGACAATTTAATCAGTGAAATTTTACCGGATAGTCATTGGTTTCAAAAATGGAAAATAGGTGTGTGGGGCTGTTATGCTGCCCAAATTGGTACTAAATAGTAGTTGTAATCTAATGGAATAGTCAATAAAGTGGTTAGGAGTAGAAAGGAACGCGTTTACGGAGCGAAATCGAAAAACCCCAATTTTCCCTGGAATACTTGAGAATTTTGGCCAGCTCTAGAAATGGGTCTTAGAGTTGGATTTTCAATGATTTGATGATTCCATTGAGTTCAGGAGTGAAAATTAGGTGGGGTTACAGTTGGGCACTTTTTCGAAAAATGCTGAAAAAGCTTAATTACAAAAACGCCCCTGAAACCCTTAAAGTGGGGTTGTCAAGGGTAATTTTGTAATTGACATTGAATTTGATAATTTCAAGTTCTGAAATGGATTCCTTGGGCAGAAATATGTTAGAATAGCCAATGTCAAAATTTCGAGAAAAGTACAGTCGAACCGAGCACGGTGGGGCCGGGCTGGGTCCCCGGAGGCATTTTAGTAAATTTTCAATATAGCCTCATATAACCCCCAGAAACACTATGGAAGTGTCTAAATAGAACATTTGACATTGTAGGATCGAATGTGAAGCCCTGAGCTGTTTGCACGTAGATTGAGGCACACGTTTCGAGGCATAAAAGGGTTAAGGTAGGGAACTTATCTCTCCTGCATGCTCTGATAACTGTATTAATGTGTTGATGCATGTTATTACTTTGCTTGATTATGTGGAACATGTATGAATGATTTGAAGCGATGTTTCAATATATGCTATGGCCATATGTGTATCGTTCGAAGCATTGAGCTTATAGATTTGTCATTGTATGTGTGCATGAGTTATGTGATGCAAGCATATCATACATTAAACACTTATCTTACCTGCATGTTGATAATGTTTCCCTACTGAGATTCTCTCGAATCTCACCCTCTCTTACCAACAATTTAGACAGGGCAAGTGGCTCGAGGAGGGAGCGGCTAGGACTCCTTCGAGATAAGAGTTGGTAGTTGGTTGTCAATGAGTTGTGAAGACTGTATATGATTCGGTTGAATATAGGTTTATGAATTTGAGATGAGATTGTGTAATCCCCATTTGAAGAATTGTAATGGGCAATTGTGCCCTGTGTACATTTAACGAAGGTATATACCCGGGATTGCCAAGATGATTATGTTGTACACTCTGATATTTATATGAATGTGATTTATTTTCGCGTAGTAATTGTATTCAAAATGTGGATATGAGACCAAGTTTATAAATAATTTTGAAAGGTATTTGTGAAAACCCCTTCATGTGATGGGTTAGTAAATGTTATTTGATTATTATTAGTCTCTATTTTATTTTAATCACGTATTTCAGATATAATTACGGAGGGGGTTACATCCACCGCCTTGTTGAATTCAGTAAATTGGTGGGTGGCCAACCTCTACTTTAACTCATGCCTCAAGTCCCTAACCAAGATATCAGAACTCCACTCCTTATCATCCATGCATCGAAGGCAGGAGGAGTATCAAGCTAGCCGGATGAATTGAGAAAGATAGTCATTGAATGTCTCTGCATCACCTTACTTGATGGATAGGAACTCAAATTCCTTTTTGAGCCTCACTGACTTTAGAAAGTATTTATCATTGAACTTCTCTTCAAACAGTTCCCAAGTCAGTGGCACATTCTGTTTCTATAACGTTAGGGCGATATTCCGCCACCATCAGTCAGCATCCACCTCCAGCTTGTACACAGCTAAGCGTGCCTTCACCTCAGTCAGGCAATCGAGCACTTCAAAGATTTTCTCTAGACAGTTCAACAAATCTTCAACCACTTGGGGGTCAAACCTTCCTCTGAATATCGAGGGTAAATGTTTGCAAAATTTTGAAACCCAAAACTATAGATTTCTTTCATCTCAGGCTGGTACCTTATGCGACTCTTGGTTCGAGGCAATATGAGGTAGGCATTCCTAAGCTTGATAGACCCCTCAACTATTTCTTCATGTAGTGTCTCCTCTTGGGTCTCTTCTTGAGTAGATTGGGCTCGACCTTTATTGCGTTTTGCCTTTTCCTCTTTGAGCTCTTCTCTTATATCATTGATTATGTCTCTCTGTTCCCTTATCATGCCCATCATCTCTTGCATGGGATTAGGTGGATTGTCATGAATTTCCTCTACCACTAGTTCTACTCATCTAACTTTCAGGTGAATCATTGTGTCTTTTAACTCTACAAATGATTCACCACATCAATATCATAGCAAATGTATACACATATTCCTTAAAACTCATATATATCTACAAACAACAGGAACATTCATGTGTATACAATAAACAATCATAGGTCATCATCTATTACTAAGCCAAAGAATTATGGCAACTATCCTAGCAAAACCTACCATTGCTAGGAACTACAACTCTGATACAAAAAATGTAACCCCTACCTTAAAGTCGAAATTATAGTTCGAAAATGTATCATTAAGATAACTTAGAGACCAATAATTAATGCAAAACCTGTTAAAGCCCCAACTCCAAGATAGGGTTGGGCCTTGTGATAAATCGGGTTTTTGAAAATTTCTTTCAAAGCCTATTTTAACACGATCTCACAATTACTTTTCGAATATAATTAACCTGTACAGTTCAGTTTCATTCATACATGTCAGAGTGTAAACTAAATTCCTGATAACACCTGGGTTTCATTCATTAACTAAAAGGTTTATAGGGCATTTTCCCCCTTTCCATTTCCCATTCAAGGGATTACATATCATCATTCAAAATATACATTTACAATACGTACAGTAATTCTAACCAAAATATGACAACCAACTACTAAAACTAAAACCCCTAGCTAGGAGCTCTAGCTGCCCTTCGTCACCTACTTTTCCTTCGAACCGCTTGCCCTGACTGTAGGTTAGTCAATGGAAAGAATGAGATTCAAAAGAATCCCAGTAGTATCAAATCACTCAAACAATATATAATAACATGGCATGCAAGCAAATTACAATAACAACAGCAGCAACAATCACAGTGACGCGTGACTTTCGTCACAATCGATACTCACGACTGTATACACATGATGCATAACTTGCGTCACAATCGATAGCTTGCTCTGTATCCATATGATGCGTGACTTGCATCATAAATGATAGCTGCACTATGTCCACATGATGCATGGCTAGCGACACGACAGTACTCACGACTGTATACACAAAACTTTCATAGCAACATACACGGTAGCATTTGCAATGAACTCAATTCAATGATAAGACATACATACAATACATTACACATAGTATAAGAGAAAGAGTCACTACCTTGTTCTTTCCGTATGTGCTCTGGAGCCGGTTGATCACGTACAAGGCAAATGTTAAATCCTATAACCATAAGCATGGATGACGAGTTATTTCCTATTCCAATACTTAACTCCAAAACACTTAAGGTTGGTTATCATTTGAGAGCCTTAAGTGGCTACTAGAAGCCCAAACAAATGCCTAAACGGTTGGGAAACACTTAATCAAAAACCATCTTTCAAAAGCTAAAAGTATAGGTTTTCAAGGGTTGGCCGCGGCCAAGATCCACCAGCCGCGCCCAAAAACAGGTCAAAAACTTTTAGGCTGCGGCCAACATCTTTTGGCCGTGGCTAAGAATATGTCAGAGAGTTTTGGGCCATGGCCAACACCCTATGGGCCACATCCAAGAACTGGTCAGAAGGTTTTGGGTCATGTCTAACCATTGGCCTGTTTCATGGCTGATTTTCAAAAGACTATAACTTCTTGCACATAGATTAAAATGACCCAAACTTTATATCATTGGAAAGCTTACAATGTGAACTACAAAACTAGAAAATTTCACTGCATTTTGATACTATTTTCTATTTCAAATCATCATGCAAATTTGGTCCCCTGCACAGCATTTTAACTTAACCACATTTTCCAGAATTTCCAGTTTTTCACCAAGTGTTTCCAATAGTTACAAAATTCATAACCAAACTTATTCCCATACAGATTTTTTACAAGGAATCCAATGGCAACATAAAAATGGACGAATTCCCATTACATTTTCATGTTTTACCTTGACCACAACATTTCAACACAACATCACCAAGTTTCCAAAATCAACCTTCAAAATTCCAAACCAATTTCATTGTTAAAATAACATAACAAGACACCAATTCAGCAATCAAAACATTACACATCATCTAAAACCCTAAACACATGAAAATCAGGGTAAAATTCTAGAATTCAAGAACTTCAACCAATGGTTACAACACATATGCCAAAAGGTAGCTTTCACTCACCTCTTGCACTTTCCCAAGCTTGTTTCTTGATTCTTCAACCCTTCAACTTTTCTTAAGCACTCAAAAACCTCGTCTTGAAAATCTAAAACAATAGGATAAAAGCTCTCATCAACATGAACAAAATTAAGGAAGAGGATTTGAACATTCATGGTCACCTTCAAAAGCTTAGACAAATATGGAGGCTGAGGTGAGAGAGAATAGATGATGATGATAATCATATTTTTTCCTCTCCCATACCCCTTTAGCAGACTTTGGAGGTGAGAGGGAAGAGGAAAACATGTTTGAAACTTTGACCTTGATCCATAGCTCATGTTATCCCATGTGTCAACATCTTGGAGCTCCTTCCATGAGCATGCAAGTATATGATTCCTCTCTCTTGTTCACTTGGCAATTAGTCACAATAATTAATCTTTATGTTATTAGTGAAATGCCTCTTCGGTTACTGACTAATTGACCAGTAACTTTTCTTTTTCTCATTTTGTCCCTGACTATGGCAATGCCTTATTAGATCACCACTTAACACATTTATACCTCCATTTCTCGATGCCATACGCCCTACCCTCTCTTTTAATTCATTTTAAGCCTTAACAACACAATTAAGCTTAAATACAGGGTTTAGGGCACTGAATACTTATCATTCAGCTCATAATTCGCATTGTATTCTCTAAAAGTGTTTGTTTAACATTATTACATTCACTTTTGAAGTCATTAGCCCTTAATCACACTTTGGGGCATTACACAGACTTTGATCATGGAGGTTATAAGACTAACAAAAAGAGTACCAGTGGTCAATGCTAGTTTCTTGGAGGCTCACTTGTCTCATGGTTCAGCAAGAAATAAAACACAGTGTTTCTTTTATCAATAGAAGCTGAGTATGTCATAGCATCAAGTTGTTGTGAACAAGTGTTATGGCTGAATCAACAACTATAAGACCTTGGCATACATTTGAAAGAGATAGCCATCTATTGTGACAATGCTAACATGATAAGCTTGGCAAAGAATCCAGCCCAACACTCCAGAACCAAGCATATTGATGTTAGACATCACTTCATAAGGGATCATGTTCAAAAGAAGGATGTCGAAGTGATATTCATTCCAAATAATCTTCAACTAACTGATATCTTTACGAAACCCCTCATAAAAGATCAATTTTTATTCATAAGAAGAGAATTGGGAATGGAAAATCCCAATGAATTGTAAGTTGTTTTAGGTTAGAAAATATAGTTTGATCATGTTTTGATTATTACTAACTTAAGCATCAGAGTATCTAGTAATTTATTTTTATAGGACTTTGATGCTCTGTTATGTGGTAAGTAAAGCTGAGGTAACAGAGTACCACATCACTCCAGTGGAAACTTCAAGTGATCACCAGATCACTCAAGTGATAACTGGAAGTGATAGTCAGAATCACTCAAGTGACTACTCGAGCGATGATAGAAAAATCAAGGCAGTGAGCTTCAAATCAAATTCAATTTAAATGAAATGGCATAACTGTTAAAATCTAAATAGTCAGAAGTTAAAGAGACTGCTCGCTCGAGTAATGTCTCAGAATCACTCGAATGAGAACTCAAGTGATTATCAATGTAGTTTGTAAATCAACCAAGTTTCAACTCAAATTTTCCTTCAAGTGCCATCAAATCGCAAAGGGAATATACATGGATAATTACAATATTACTCATGCTAGGTAAGCACTTAAAATGCATTAATTTCATTTTTCTGGCATGATCACTCGAGTGATATCAAGCACAAGGTCTATATTTATTGGCACTCGGTCATTTCTCACCATTTCACTCCTAGTGATTCTCTCTTACCTCTACCAAAAATATTTTACAAAACCTTACCCACTCAAAACCGATCAAAACCCAGTGATTCATACTTCCTAAATCACTGAGATTCTTATGCCCCAGACATTCGACCGTCAGAACTCAAGAAAAGGGAAATTGGTTTTTTTACTTCAATCATAATGGCAAAGACCAAGATACCTCGCACTGATCCTTCTGAGTCTTCTAAGTCCTCAAAATCTCCAAATCACAAAAAAGTCTTCTGATTCTCCTCCTCCTTCACCACCGAAGAAACAAAAGACAACTCTAAAACCCAAACCTCAATCGAAGGCTAAAGGGATTAAAATTAAGGAGCCTATGACAACTAGAGCAAAGTCCAAGACTACATTACAAGGAAGAGGAAAGAAATCAGCCCCTTTAACTCCTCCCCCTGCGGATTCCTCTGACACTCCTACTTGGTCATAGCAAGGATAAAAGGGATCAAAATATGATCAAAAGCTTGCTAAAGCTATGGCAACCATGTTGGAAGAAGCATTCCAGTCTAAGGGAGTCAAGTCGGGATCCTCCTCCAAATCCACCAAGTTTCATCCACAAACTGCAAAGGGAGAAGTTGAGGAAGTAGATGACACCATTCCTCCCAAGGGCTTCAACACTCACAAACTTGAGGAATCAAAGTAGTGCAACAAATTCTTCTCTCTATGAAAAATGTGTAAGATGTACTTCATTGATCTTCAAGTCCTTTTTGAAGTAATAAAGTTTGACTTGATTGACTGTCTTGAGGGATATATGCCTTTGTTGTCTATGAACCTTCCTTTCTATACTAAGGTTGTTAGACACTTTTACTGTAACCTTGAAATTATGGAGGATGCCCTGAGCCAAGTTGCAGAGGAAGAATTAGAAACCTGAGTGAGAGGAAAAAATTTACTATCCCTGCTTCCAAGATCAATTAGTAGTTAGGGATTGAGGATCCACCTATAGATAATCCAGCCAACCTCAACCCCCATCAGATATTCAGCATCTTCAGGCCTAGAGAGAGTTGGTCCCTTGAACTTCAATCTGAGCAAGATGTGTGATTTGCACAGAGTACTTTGGTACATTTACTGTCATGCAATAGTTAACAAGTCTAACAACTTCACACATTTCATTGATCGGGATTGGGAATATGGCCTCTCTATTGCTAAAGGAGAAAAGGAATTTGGGAGAGTTAATCTATTCATAGATCAAGAGATATAGATTCTTCAGCACTCATACCACTTCAATGCCTTTTCCCCAGTTGGTATTTGGAGGTGAATGAACCTGTGGAAAGACTTATGCCAGTTAGGAGGAATCAGATCAGTAAGCTTGGAATTAAATTACCTTTAAAGAAGCCTATCATTCTACTCCCAAGAAGAAGAAGGCTTTTGAGGCTAAGACTAGCAAGACAAAAGATACTCAGTCCTCTACTCCTGCTACTCCTTCATCGCCATCCTTCTTTAGATTTACAATCAAGAATTACTTGAAGGAGGTTCTCCAAGAATTCCATGTAGACATCGCAAATACCAATGACAAACTTATAACCCATATGAATACCAAGATGGAAGAGTTGGTCGAGCATGTGAATCATCACAACCAGGCTGTGTTGGATCAGACGTGTGTTGTAACCCCGTTTGATAATCAGGTTGGGATTAGTGTTTAATCACATTTAATAATCGAATGAGAAATCCGGAACAATTAAAAACTTTTTGTGGAAACTGTACAACTGGATCTCCATTCATTTTATTCATTAAAACAAATGGCCTGTTTGGCCTGTTACATATACAATATCAGAGTATCAGAACACTTCCCGACGTTCACCCAGGATAATAACATATAATCCAAAATATTGTTCAGGGATTTATCGCCCATCTCAGTATCCATACCGGGGATTATACAAAACTATAGTACTATGATCTATACAATATATATACATTGATCCAAAATGATAACCAATTCAATATAAAACCAAAATATCTAACTAAGACTACCGCTGGCAGTCCTAATCATCCTTATCCACTTGCTCACTTTTTGATCCACTTGCCCTGTCTAAAAATGTTATTTGGAAAGAATGAGATTCTAGAGAATCCTAGTAGCAACAGTTTATTTATATGATGCATATATACAAAGCAAGTCACATATATCACAATGCAGCAATCAATATTCGAGAGCGGGCTTTCGCCACGTTCCCTTCACTATATATGAGGTCGGGCTTACGCCATACCCCTTCACTTTATCTGTATTCGAGTCTGGGTTTTCACCACGTCCCCTTCATTTTCACTGTAATCGAGTCTGGGCTTTCGCCACATCCCCTTCACTTTCACTGTGATCGATGACATATGCAAACAAGCAATGCAATACACATGATATAGGATAAAGTGTTACTACCTTTGTCTTTCCTTCCTTGAGCAGGCACAAGCCTTCTATGCTCTGGGCAGATATCAAATCCTAAAGTCATAATTAAGTACAAAACATTATTCTCTATTCCAATACTCAATTGACTCTTCAACACTTAGATTTGGTTATCAATAATGACCCTTAAGAAGCTACAATTGGCATTAATAAAGGCCCTAAAGGATTGGGAAACACCGGGTTGGAAACCACTTTTCAAAATCCCAAGGTGCTGAAAACAGGGGGTTGGCTTCAGCAAAGAAACCTCTGGTTGCGGCAAAAAACAGCACAGAAAGTTTCTGGCTGCAGCCAAGAATTTCTAGCTACGGCCAAAAAGTGCACAGAAACTTTTGCGCTGCAACCAAGGCAACTTCAAAAATTCATAATTAATTCTAGAAAAATAGAAATGAGGTGATTCTAAAGCCAAATGAAAGGTATTTAAGTCTTCTTCATAGGAAAAATATGGGTCATTACTGAAAATCATTACAAAAATACAGATTTCAAGAAAAGTCCACACTATTCGAGAATTGTTCCCAGATTTAACATCAAAATTTGGACAGTAATAACTCCTAGCCCAAAAATCGAAATGACACAAAATATATGTCCCTTTTGAAGCTTGAGATGTGAAATTTAAGACTGGAAAGTTTCATAATTTTCCAACACCATTTGCTATTTTAAAACGTCCATGCAAGACCACTGCCAGCACAGAGTTTTCACTGACCAAACTTGCAACTTTTCAATCCAAGTTTCCAATCAACTTCTATCTATCCAAGATACATCTCAAAACACCATAACCATGACAACAACAACTCAAACACCACAAGACCCTAATTTTCAAAAATAGGGCTAAATTCCCAGAAATTTCAACTTAACCAAATGACCACAAACTTATATCAAAATGCTCAACTCACTCACCTCTTTAACTTTCTCCAAGGAGTTCTTTGATTCTCCAAACTCTATATTTCCTTGAGAGCTCAAATCATCACCAATGGCAAATCTAAAACCATAGAATTGAAGCTCTCAACACAAGGAACAAGATTGAAGAAGGGAGTTTTTCCATTAGAGGTCATTAGAAGGGTCAAAATGGCAAGAACTTACCTTGGCACTTCCTCTTTCTTCTACAGAAATGAGCACTGAAAATGGAGGGAGAGAGAATGATAAGGATGAAGAGTGAAGAAGGAGGAGAAATGATGGGTCTTCCTTTGGCCATACTCATTCAGCTGAAGTGTAGGAGGAGAGGGAGAGAGAAAAATCATTGCACCATGCCTTTGACTTCTCCAAACACTCCACCATCAAGTAAGCTTGCCACTTGTCACTCCCTCATACAATCTCCTCCTAATTAATCCTCCACTTAGTTATACTAACCAATTCCATTAACCCATTGGCTACATATCTCATTTCTCCTTAATTAGTAATTAATTTCCCCATTAATCACCAACTTAAAGCCAATAATTCCATTCTTTAAATTTTCCATCAATTATGACATATAAATTAATTTTGTCACCAATATACATTAATTCCACTTTAATCCGATAATTATCCTCTATAATTATCATTAGCCCTTAATCGAAAATTGGGGCATTACATGTGTACTTCATGAGAATAATCAGACCATGTTGGCTCAATAGCATGCTTAGACTAGTGCTATACAGAAGATTGGGAATCTTCTGAGGTCCTTGCACAAGAAGGTGGATGCCCTAACACATAGTACATATACTCTTGGTCCATCTATCCCAACCTTAGATCTAGCCACTACCCTGTATCCAATCCACCTCATACCATCCCTCACACCATACTGAGCACTGTCCTTTTTACCATGATAGATCCTTTGACATCTGCTCCTGTCCATATCACTCTAGATGAGCAGACTACTATCTAGTCTAGCTCAGTGGCTACTCCTGTAGCTTCACCCCTTAGAACTAAGGCTTTACTTCAGACTCTATCTCATTATTCCCAGAATTCTGAGTACACATAGGAGTTAGTGGTTTCATCACAGCCTTCATCACCTTTGCACACTCCTCAACATGCCTCACCCTCAGGATTCATCTTCCTTTGCTCAGAGAGGAGGTGATACTCATGATGATGCATCCTCACCCATTCCAGTCATTCCTATCATAGCCTGAGATCCCACTCACACTAGCTCTAGTTCCAATATCTCTACCTAGACTACCCTTCTTGATGATGTTGAAAAGGGGGAGAAGAACTGGTGATTTTGATATACTAAACTGACCATGTGCCTTTATTGATATAGCTTGGGGATATATGGGTGTATAGGAAATTAGGGTGTTTTCTGGTGCTTTCTGACATTGTTTAATGATTATGAACTATTATATGTTATTGAATTCTAACAAAGTTTAATGTTTATGATGGTTTGAATTATGAATTTTAATTACTTCATCTAAACTAATGATATTTTGATTTTATATAAAATGATATCAAGAATTTTGAAAGCATATGATTTTAATTGAAACATCAATTTTTAAAATGTTTTCAAATATCTTATTCAAAAATCACCAAGTTTTGTCATCATCAAAAAGGGGAAGAATGTTAAATCCCATATGTTTTGATGATAACAAAGATTGGAATGATCTACAAAAAGTGTTTAATAATAAACAAAAGAGTTTTGAACAAAGGAACAAAGTATAAGGTAACATACAAAGTTATCACTCGAGTGATGGAGAAAGAAAAGAAGCAGCTGACCAAGAAAGGAGTCTCTGGTAAAATTCAGAAGGGATCACCAGAGTGATCACTCAAGAGGGACCACTCAAGTGATAAGGTAAGAAAATGCTTTAAAACTCTCTGGTTGATTTTGGAAGGGATCACTCAAGTGATGACCCTTCATCACTCAAGTGACCACTCGAGTGATGTGTGCTAAAAGTATCAAAAACTCTTGGCCTGATTTTGAGAGGTGTCACTCGAGTGATGACTAAGAATCACTCAAGTGATGTCCCTAAATCACTCGAGTGCTCACTCGAGTGATGAAGTCCAGATTGTATGATTATGATACGTTGTTTATTGATTTATTATCTATATGATTAACTTTTTATTGTATTAGTATTCTAAGTATATTTTCAGGGAAATAATGAAGAGATCATGCTAAAAAGAGAGAAGTCAAACATAACGTCTATAATGCTCACCAACTACAACAACTATTTTTCAAATAAGAAGAACGGTTAAAAGAAGATGCATAACTCTAATGGACATGTTGAAGTACTTCCAACAGCTATCACAACTTAACTATAAATATGGGAACATTCAATGAAGAACAGACACTAACAACACATAGACATACATCGATCAACACATTCTTAGTGCTCTATTTCTCATATTCATTCTTTGTACTTCAGTGATCATATATTTACTCTGTGAGAGAGATTTTCATTACAAACTCAATATTTGTTATTGAGACAACTTAATGTTGTGGAATCTTGAGTTGAGGAGTAGTTTACAACGTGTAAGGGGGAGCGAGTGTCCAGTAAAGGAACTTGCTGTGTACTAAGGTGCCAAGAACCCATTGAATCTTAGAAGATATAGTGAAACTCTCAAAGGAACTATGAGGACCGGACGTATGTCAAAGTAGTTGTGAACAAACTAGTATAACTCCTAGTGTATACTTCGATGATATCTCTCCAAGCTCTTAACTACTTTAAATCCTGTCAATTTTTATATACGGTTCAAATTTTTTGTAATCGCCCAATTCACCCCCTCTTGAGTGTACACTTTGGTGATATCTCTCCAAGCTCTTAACTGCTTTAAATCCTGTCAATTTTTATATACGGTTTGAATTTTTTGTAATCACCAAATTCACCCCCACTTGGGTGAAATGTAATGCCCCAAATTTCAATTAAGGGCTAATGATAATTATTGAGGATAATTATCGAATTAAAGTAGAACAATTATGGATTTTGTGGCAATATTAATTAATATGCCATGATTAGTGGAAAATGAAAGAACGGAATTATTGGGTAAATAGTTAGTGATTAATAGAGAAATTAATTACTAGCTAAGAGAAAAATGAGAAGTGTAATTAAAATGGCTAATGGAGAGCTTAGAGTAACTAATTTGTTACTTATTTGTGGAGAGCCAATAGAATTGCGACATGTGGCAAAGTGGGTGTGAAGGGAGTATGTGTGTAAAAGTGTTGCATTTTTTATGCATTCTTTCTCTCTCTTCTTCCATCTTTTCAGTTGAGCATGGGGGAGGGAGTATGTCATCATCATTCTTCATCTTCTCCAACACTCCATCTCTCTCTCATTTTCTCTCTCTTATTCAGCCATTGCTGCCCAAGAAAGAGGAAGGAAAAGCTTGAGAAAAGGTAAGTTAAAGACCTCTAATGGAAAATTTCACTTCATTAATGTTGTTCCTTAGAGTGAGAACTTCAATTTGATGGTTGTAGTTCTCCATTGGTGGTGATTTGAGCAATCACAAAAATCTGAAGTTTGGAGAATCAAAAAGTGTCTTTAAGAAAGTTATTAAGGTATGTGAGACCAATCTTTCTATCTATATTTTATGCCATTGTATAAAGTTTGGAATTTTTGGTATTTTTGGCCCTGAATTCGAAAATGAGTAGCATTGAGTATTTGGTAAGTTATTGGTATGAAAATGGTACCTTGTGGTGAGTTTTGGATAGATAGATTGATTGGAGGTTGAAATGTTAAGTTTGGTGGTTTTGGGATTTTAGTGTTTAATGTTGATTCAAACCAAAGCATGATAATGGGATAGGATTTTGGTAATTCTAATGATTCCATTGAATTCCTTGGGTGTTTTTGTGTGGGAGTAGCTTTGGTTGAGGTTTTGGGTCTATTAGAAACTCTTGGGAAGTTTTTGGAAGTGCTGTCAAGTTTTCTGCGTTTTTTGGTTTCTGATGCGTATCACTCGAGTGATATAGGGCTTACTCGAGTGTGGGATGAACATCACTCGAGTGAGGATGAGTCCACTCAAGTGAGATAGTGTAATTTCCTTTTCTGCTTCAATTTCTGTGTTGCACTTTAGTGTGTAGAGGCAAGAGTGTTGCCTCACTTGCAAGTGTTGTGGGTTCTTACTCGAGTGAGCCTCCTCTCACTCGAGTGCGGGTGTATTTGACACCATGAACTCTCATCTCGGGTTGTCACTCGCGTCCAAAATTCAAGAGTGCGCTTTAATACTTGCGAGTGTTGAGTTGTCACTTGAGTGAGGTCTTCTTCACTCGAGTGCTCCCCTTCTTTGAAAGTTCTTGTGCTCTTAGGCAAACATTTTCTATCCTCACTTTCTAGAACTCGAAGTACAGACTGTACCATCACTCGAGTGAGGCCTTCTTCACTCGAGTGTCTGTACCAACCTTGAGTGAGGCCATCAACACTCGAGTGCAGTAGTGAAAAATCAGTTTTTGTGCTTCTAAAAGGGGATCTTTGGGATAGTTCTTCCAACCCTTTAGGAGTTTTGTTAAGAGTGTTTAATGACTCTAAAAGTCAATAATGATAACCAATTAAGTATTAACAAGTAATTGAGAATTGGATAGAGAATAATACTTCGTCACTCATTATAAATTATAGGATACGACATTTGCCCTACTTGGGAGGGACCAATGCCAGAGCGTGCATGGAAGGAACGAGTAGGTAGTGACTTTTCTCTCGTGTTGTGTATGATGTCTAGTATGTATGATTGATCATTGCGTTTGTAAAATGTGAATGAAAATGTGCTATTGTCCATTGTAGCAGGAGCCGTTATAGGGGGTTGATGCTTATCACACCTACCCCGGCCATTAAACTGCCATTGTAATAGACATAGATCTTTGAGAAACTACTTTGTGAATCCAGCCAATATGGCTGTGTATTGTAAAATGCTTTATATGAATCCCAACTGTGGTGAAATATATTGTTATGAACTGTGTTATGGTGCAATACAACGTGAGCACTTCAGCGTGATCAAACGTAAGGGTGACACGAGTCATACCTGCCTTTGCCGCTGTAACTACCGTTGTAGTTGCTATGTGTAAGTTATGATTGCTTTCATGCCTTATTATTATGCATACTATAAGTGATTTGTTACTACGGGGATTCTTTAGAATCTCACTCTCCCAAAACAACTTTTAGACAGGGCCGAAGGATCAAAAGGAAAGTGGGTGATGAAGAGCAGGTAGAGCTCCGGATAGGAGTTTCATTTTGGGAATATTTGGTTATCATAGTTGTAATTTTTGAATATATTCTTGGGATATGGATATATATATATATATATAGTTGTGGTATAGTTGTTGTAATCCCCAAAAAAAAGGGAAAGAGATTATGGTATTTATGCCTTGTGTAAATCCTTCTATCAATTAATGGAATCCAAGTGTGTCAGGAATTTATACAGTACTCTGATATTTGTAAATCGAATCAACCTATACAGGCCAATTGTGTATTTGTAATGTGAATATGAGACTTTTATGAACAAGTTTTAGAAAAGTTTTTATAGACTCTGATTTTGGGAAATTCAATTTTGTTTAAGTCCCAAATCATCTAAGGTCTCTAATTTCACTTAACTACTTGATTATAAACTTAATCTCGGCCTATGGTGTGAAGGGAGGCATGCCTTAAAGTGTGAATTGGTGATTTGTTGTCTTAAACCCTAAATTTTTGTCTAAATAAGGCATGAGGAAGGAGTATGATGTTGCTATTTTTGAGGTCTTCATTGAATTCCTTGGGCAAAATTGTGTAGGAAAAGGTTGTTGGAACAATTTTAGAAAGAATGGATTTGAAATCCAAAAAGTGGAAATAATGATGCTAATTAGGGTTTCCTACATAGCAGTCAAAATGTATTTTGTTTCTGGTTAATATAATGTTATCCAATGGTCATGAAATTTTTTAGCATAAAAGTAGACATAGAGCCAGCAAAACGGGCCCAATCCCTGGGTCCGTGGGTTAGGACAGGGTTGGGGTTGGGGTTATTTTGGCCTGTAAAAATGAGAGCCGCACAAGCCCACATCACTTAACCCTCGGGTTGGCTCGCGAGTTGATAGGCTTACCCGCATATATTTTTTTGTTTTTACATAGATGCCTTGCTTGGACTTTGGCAGGCTGGACTTTTTTTTTTTTTGCATGAATACCATGTTGGGCTCTTATAGTTGGGGTTTGGGATTAGGGGGCTAGTTTTTTTTTATTTAGACTTTGGGAGGTTCTTTGCTAGGTTGTTGGTTTCTTTTTTAGGTTAGGACTTTGGGAGGTTTTTTTTTGGGTCCAGACTTATGTATGGCAAAACCTAAAAAACTAAAGTTAAAAAAAAGTACGGGCTGTTGGCTGGCCCACGAACCCACACCTGCGGGTTAGGGTTGGGGATTTTGCAACCCATGGAAGTGTGGGCCAGACCGCACAGTTCGTGGGCTGGTGTGGTTGTGGTCTAGCCCATTTTGCTAACTCTAAGTAGACATATCAAGCCTTAATTTGATAGGTCATTTATGGCATTTGGATCAGTATACTAGGAATTATGAATTTTTGAAGTTAGGTATGTGAATTTGGATAGAATCTTGCACCAATGTAGCTTTGGTCATGATTATGGAATTATGTGGCCAGAATTGGCTTTAAGTAATATTTTATCTTTAAAATAGACTCAAATAGCTTTAAGTAGGAATTTGAACCACCTCAATTGGAGTTGTATAGAATTAATTATTAATTTTCAAAGTTTGATCAAAATGCTAGCAGCTTTTGGCTACCATATGAATTTAAGAAAAAATGAGCCAAATGTATTTAATATGAACTCCAAAGGGTGAAAGTAAGCCTCTAAGGCTAATGTAGCCCATTGAGCATTCACTTTTCATGGCACTAATAATGTGGTATTTATCTAGGGTCATGAGAGGCCAAGAAAGTAAAAGTATGGAAAAATTTTCAAGAAGCTTTAATGTTTGCAAGAAAATTGGATAAGAAGAAGGACTTTGTTCAAAAGGTAATGAACTTACTTAACTTGCATGTATTTGATGTGTTGCTGTGTATTGATTTGCATTATTTGCTTGATTATGTGAAGCATGTATGAATGCATGAAGCTCTGTTTTTATTTTTACTGTAACCATATGTATGTTACACGAAACATTGAGCATACAAAATTGTCATTATGTGAACATGAGCCTATATAAGGCAAGCATATTATGCACTAGCATTCATCTTATATGCATTGTCTGTATGTTTGCTACTGAGATTCCACCGAATCTCACCCCCTACCAACCATATAGATACAGGAATATGACAGAGAAGAATACTTGAAGAAGAATCAGACGGAAAGAAGACGAAGATTTGAAGTCTTCAAGTGAATTTATTTTTACTGTTTGTAAAGTATTTACACTTGACAAATTCGTATGAATAAGAGAGTATGAAAACTCGTATTAGAATTGAACGGTAATCAGGATCACTGAAACTAAAAGTAAGAGCGGAGAAATGGAACGAACTTATTAAGCATTGATGAAAACGAACTTATTAAGCATTGATGATTAACATTAGAATTGAACGGTAACTAGGCTATGTAACTATGTTGGGTTTGCTTGGAACCGTTGACACTGTATTGTACATCTAACATATAGTATTTTATGTTCTTTTGTACCTGCACGTTCATGAACTTTACAAGGAAATTCGTTTCTTCTTGCTAATGCCCAGTTTTATGGTCATCTATTTTCCATATTATCCAGTGTTGAGCCACTTATGCAAAAGATACAGAATGAGATTCACACAGTTGATGCTGGAATTTTAGCAACTGTGCGCCAACAGGTCTTGATCCATGCCTCTGACGGTTAGCTTGTTTTGGAAGGTTTTTTCCTTCTATAATCTTTAAAAATGTTGAACAGACATCTGATGTGATGAACGAGTGATTTGCTATATTCTCAATTCTGCTGAACATTGCTACAAGACGGTCTGTTACTTTCTTTAACAACCTTGATCTAGTTTATGTTGTATACCTGCTATTTCAAGTAACATTGTATTATGCTCCACAGGCTGGTGAACTGGCAGAAAGTGTTGCTAAGATAATTGATCTTCAATATGCAGATGGGATAGATATGTCAGAGGTGCAGGTAGCCATAATGTCTTAAATGAGCGGGACATTTTCTTGCAAGTCTTGTTCTGATGGAGTCAAAAAATCATGCAGGATGAGTTTTCAGCTGTTATAACAAAATCATTGGTCACCCTAGTGCGTGGTCTGGAAACCAAATTTGACATTGAAATGGCTGCAATGACGCGTGTTCCATGGGGTACCCTTGAAAGTGTTGGTGATCAATCTGAGTAAGCTAATTTTCTTCTTTTGGTCCGCACTTATATTCTAATATCTTTAAATGCAAGCAAATATCTGAAACAGGAGCTAAACAGGTACTAGCTCTTTTCACTTCTTAAGTTCCTAATTTTTCTCCTTATATCTTCAGTATATTTATCTAGCCTCTCTGCTAAATGCCGAATTTCAAAATCAAGCTGTCTGTATCTCAATTAATCCTTACATTGCTTCTCTAAGAGCTGATTCTTTGTTTCAAAGCTGGATGTTTCAGTTTTAATAGATTGGTATGCTGAATTTCAAAATCACACTGTCTGTATCTTTATGGATCCTTACATGGCTTCTAAGCACTGATTCTTTGTTTCAAAGTTGGATGTTTCAGTTTTAATAGATTGGAGTTTCAAGGTGTAAATTCAAGGAAATAGCTAATACAAAAATTGAATTGAAAAACTAAGGGTTAATATAACTTTTGGTCCCTGAAGTTTGATCCAATTTTGGTTTTGGTCCCTCAAGTTTGAAATCGATGGTTTTGGTCCTTGAAGTTTTACCCGATTTTGGTTTTGGTCCCTCAAGTTTGAAGTGGGTGGTTTTGGTCCCTAAAGTTTCACCCGATTTTGGTTTTGGTCCCTCAAGTTTCAAAAGGACTTGGCGACCCGTTTTTGAAACCCGACCCGACCCGGAAAAAAACCAAGTCCTTTTCAAACTTGAGGGACCAAAACCAAAATCGGGTGAAACTTCAGGGACCAAAACCACCAATTTCAAACTTGAGGGACCAAAACCAAAATCGGGTGAAACTTCAGGGACTAAAACCATCGATTTCAAACTTGAGGGACCAAAACCAAAATTGAATCAAACTTCAGGGACCAAAATTTATATTAACCCAAAAACTAAATTATCTTGACGTGAATGCAAGGTTAAAATAAGCCTAACAACGTAACCACCTGATAAAATTTTTTATCCCAATTTTTTCCAAGTATTTTCCCCCCTAATATCTTATCATAGAAACCACGATTTTCTCCTATACATTCTAATTCTTTTTTCCAGATATTTTTTGTGACAATTCTCATTAGTCTTGATCTGCATTTTGCTGTTTTATTATGGACATTCCAACAAACTTCCTCGCATGGCCTGTGTTCTTGGCATTAAGCAAGCCTTAGACTGTCTTTTCTGTTGAACGTCAATTAGATTCTGAGTACCACTGCCTTCCATAGTAGATAATTGATGTTCATAAACACATAAACACAAACATAAATTTAAAACACATGAACCTAATATCTAAGGGCTGCAACAGTTTCTTTCTAGAATAAACTAGTAAGGGACGTTGACTCCTAACATCTATTTTATAATAGTAGTATGTGTGTATATATGTATGTATGTATGTATGTATTTTATGTATTTATTTAACACAGAACAATCTTACCTTCTACTACCTTTTCTTTTCCTTTCTTGATGTCAATAGAAGATTGTTTATTGAAATAAACATTCAAAACTAATGTATTATTTCCAGCTTGTTTTTTTTTTGGTGAACTGTGGGCAAAACCCAAGTGGTTACATAAAAACTCTACGGGGCAAACTATTTCCTACTAGATCTTGTTTTAGAATCTCTTCTACGTCTGGAGGTGGTTCTGTCCATCTGGTTTTTTCTTCTGGAACTTTAGCACACAAACTAGCCAATTTGTCAGCACAGCGATTGCTTTCTCGGTATATATGCCTGATTCTAACGTTCCAATCTCTTCTCAGCATTTGTTTTATTTGATGTAGAAGGCTGGAGGCTCTCAGACTTGAGCTTTCCTAGTAGATATCTTCGACCACTTGTGCTGCATCGCATTCAACTTCTATTTTCCTAAAGCCCATGTCCCAACACAGCTGGAGTCCTTCCAAAATACCCCTAGCCTCTGCTTCTGCACTATGGCATTTTTGGAGTCGAGTTGTAAATCCGCCTAGCCATTCTCCATTGTCTCCTCGTATCACGCCCCCACATCCAGAGTATCTATCTGTCACTGACATCCCGTCCGTATTTAGTTTGCACCAGCCTTGTTATGGGGCTTTCCATGACACCCAAACAGTTTCTGGTCTCATACCCACCACTTCATTTCCATCCCATTTCTTCCTGTACTGCTCTAGGTATTGTTTTTCACTTGAAATTCTTTTGCTTTGTTCTGTATTTTATACTATGTATCATCAATGGAAATAAAATCAATCAGATATTGTTTTACAATAATTTAGGCAGTCTGATGAGGTCTTGAATTTCATGATAGAGACATGCTTATGCCTTGATGCTTTTGCATATGTTTTTGGATACCTAAGCTGTTAAGACCATCCTTCTAGAAATCCCTTCCCTCGGAAGACAGGTAATTTAGCTCATGTAAATGCAAATTTGTAGTCACAACAACTACATGTCCTAAACCTTAAGCCCCAACCCCGAAACTCCAACCCCAACCCGGAAGCTCTAAACCCTGAGGCCCAGACCCTGGACCTGCCCCTTAGACCCTAGACCCAGACCCAAACCCCAGACCCTGAAACCATGATCCCAAAACCTTAAACCCTAAACCCTCACCCGAACCATGAACCCCAACCCTAAAACCCGAATCCAAAACCTCGAACCCCAAACCCTAGCCCCCAACCCCGAACCCTTGAACGCTCGGAACCCCGAACCGCGAACTTGAACCCCTAATCGTAAACCCAAACCCCTGACCCTAGACCCTAGGTATGTTTGGTTTGAGTGGAGTGGAGTGGAGTGGAGTGGAGGGGAGGGGGATAAATTACCTTTTTGGGCGGGACAAACTCAAAATTTAACCTCTCCGTCCCTTTAATGAAAGGATAAATTTTGGGTTCCTCCCGCCTAAAAAGGTCATTTATCCCCCTACCCTCCCCTCCCCTCCCCTCCCCTCACCTCAAACCAAACACATCCTAAGACTCAAGATTCCTGGACCCTAGACCCCTGACCCTAGATCCTAGATCCTAGACACTAACACCCTAGATCCCAAACCCAAAACCCCAAACCTTATATAGGATTTAAGGTTTAGTAAAGATGGTAATGATTGGGGTGCGCTATTCACAGTGATTGCCCAGTGGTTGTGGCGTAGGCAAAATCTTCTTGTCTTTGAGAAGAAACAGATCCCAATTGAATCAATATTGCTTAATGTAAGAAATTTGATAGTTTCCATGCTAGAGACATGAGCTTGGCTTGGTGGGCTGTCTACCCCTCGATGGGAACCCTAGAGGTAGGTTGGGTTAAATGTAACACCGATAGTGCCTTCTCTACCATCCAGTTATGGTACGAATTTAGAAATGTGACTCAAGGTTTCTTTTGTGCCCTTCAAGAAGGTGATGCTTTCGATGCAGAACTCTTCGGTTGTTAAATGGACTAAAAGTTGCCTGGGATCTTGGCTTTAGGAGGATTGTAATTGAGATGGACTTCCTAGAAGCAATTCTTCCATTCTTCTTCTTTCTTGGCTTCTCATAGCCATAGATAGATACCATGTTATTAGTGCCATGACAAATGAATGCCTAGTGGGGCTTCCTTAGCCTCATGGGATTACTTTCAGCTTTGGAGTTTACACTTATCACATTTGGTCCTTTCTTAAATTTGCATGGTGACTAAAAACTACCAGCATTTTGACCAAACTTTAAAAAATCATAATTAATTCTATAGAATTCCAATTGGGGTAGTTCAAAGTTTTATTCAAGTCTCTTTGAGTCTAGTTTCTATGAAAAATATTACTCAGCCAATTCTAACAACAAAATTCTAGAACTGCGACAAAATCCTCACTACCACAGACTTCATTCCAGATTCAATGCATAGCTTTAATAATTCATAATTATTGTGTACTAATCCAAATGACACAAATGACGTATCAAATTAAAGCTTGATATTTCTATTTTTATTCAGAAAAGTTTTATGGTCATTGGATCATATTTGGTCATTCAAAAACATGCCACCAATACACTACCTCCAACTGGCAAAAATGACAGGTTTGAATCCTGTATTGAAGTTGGGACTTCAATCGTTTACAAATGAATGTCAAGAATCAAGAGGTATTCAATCTGCCTAGTTATTAATATACTTGATAGTGTTCATGCGTGGAAGTTATTGTGTTTTTTTCCTTTAGGTGAAATTATTCTCGCAAGATAATTACTATTGTGGTACCACGCTAGTAATTGAAAGAATAAATAACATTATCATTTTTAAATGATGTGATTTCATATGACTTGACATGGAGCGCATTATTTGTAGTTTATTTTCATTATTGATCAAGCATGTTTGAGTTTATTTTACATTATAAGAATTTTTTTTTTGGTCGAAACATTAAAAGGTTATTAACTTAGTATTTTGACATATTTTAGAGTAGATATTATGTCACCTTTATTTTTTTATTTCTTTTTGTCAAGATGTTACCGTATCTTGACTATGGAAATGTTAAGTTAATTCTATTTCTATTTCTTAACATTATGAGATAACAGGACTATATGTAAACTAATTGTTTAATAAACGTCTGAATGCGCTATGTAGTAGTATTGCGCCTGGTGTACTTAAAATAGGTTTGGGGGGTAATCTTAAATACCACATAATGTTAAAAAATTAAAAATATTTGGTTAAAATACAGTTAAAAATATAATATTGTAAAATAATTAAAGTAAAAGGGACGTGGCCCTTTACTTAAAATAAATACCCCTCCCCACCACTTTAATTCACCACTTCAGTTTTCATCTTGCAATAACGATAAGAGGCTGCTATTCTGTGTCCATCACTCCATCGTCATTTTTAGGTGAGCTTTCAAACTTTCCAGATAATTTTGGCATTTAAAATCATCTTTTTATCAAATATTTTTCATAAAAATTATTTTACGTATTTTTATCTTTCTATATGTGGTGATATTATATTAATTAGTGAGAATTTTGAGGTTAGAGTTTTGGGAAACTTTTAAATTCTGACAATAGATGACTGTATATAGGTTGAGGAATAATGATAGATAATTTTAATTGGATTGGATTTATTATTTGATTATCTTATGATTTTATAATGAGTTTCTCTTAAAAACATTATAAATTATTTCTTTTTGGACTTTTTGCCCATTAAATTTGGGTTAAACAACTTATTTAGGTTATTTGAGGTATTATTGAAATTTTAATTGATTTATTTTTATAGATTTTGAGTTATATAAAATTATAAGCTGTTATTTGATATTTGAGTTAGAGTTCGATATGACTTTAATTATATGGAAGTTTGAAAAATTATTTAATGATTAGGTTATGTTCATATAAGTTAGAAAAAAGATTTAATTGATCTAGTATATTATTGAAGTTGTTATTAGAGGATGCGTATGGCTGCACCAATTTTCTATTATGTGCGTACAGGGAACCTGAAAGCATCATGAATAGCAATGAATGCATGTGAAACTAACCATGAAGGAGACATAACAATAAGACACAGCCTTGGGCAAAGGTAAAGGAAAAACAGGTGCACTGCAATTACAGTGCATGACATACCATATTGAAAATCCATGTCCTTCTCTTCCTTGCAATTACCCTCTTTTGTCTTTTTTTTTTTTTTTTTTGATAAATATATATATGGGATTCAGATAATTATAATTAATTGGGAGAATTTCACTTAACCCAAGGGGAGGAACTAAACCCAAGGGGAGGAACTAATTTCATTTCAGTCAATCTTAAAAAAAATATGAAATTTCATTATAGCCTATGGACTAAAATAAAAATAAGTTTTATGGGCATAATGGCAATAATGCCATTGCTTTATTTTTTTCAAAAAAAAAAAGTGTAATCATCGCCAGAACACTGGCAACCATTGATTGACAGTTACCAAGCTGGAGCCGCCTTCAATGGTCCACCATGGAAGCCCTAATGCCAATTGGAGCCCCAGCCACCAGATAATTAGTGTTGTTCTTAGAATCCTTTAGATCAATGGATGGTGTTCTTGGTAAGTAGCCGAAAACTCTGTTCTAGACTTGTCTAAAATTGTCAAGGTTACACACACACAACATTGCACAAACGAAAGCTTTTGCTCTGAGTACTGGCCGCACTCTAAAATTGAACATTCAAGAATGTTGCATATGCTTATGGACATAGATCTAGATGTAACACAAAAAATATGTCAGAACATCACAGGGTAGTGGAAAAGCTCTAGTGTCGCTTATAAATGAGGTTTTGGACCAGACAAAGATTGAATCTAGTAAGTTTGAGCTTGAGGCTGTGCTATTTGACATCCGAGCAGTTTTGGATGATGTGTTGTCAGTATTCTCCAAGAAATCTCAAGAGAAAAGAGTAAAGGTAACTTTTCTTGATTTATGTGGTTGAATTTCTTCATGTTGTCAATTATAAAATATGCACCGTATAATTATAATTGGCTCTTCCTGGTTTATTTTTTGGGGGTACAGTTGGCAATGTATATCTCAGATAAGGTTCCTGAAGAGCTAGTGGGTGATCCAGGAAGGTTTCAGCAAATAATTACAAATCTCAAGGACAATTCAATTAAGGTAATTCTGGGCTGTTCCAAAAGAAAGTATGTGGAGAGAAGAAAATGGTCATCAGATTTTATCAAACTTCCCATGTTTTATTTTGCAAAAAAACTGCTTCTCTGTTATTGGATAAGGGCGTGGCAAGTGCGGGCAATGGTGGACAAAGTTGGACAAGGATCATGGACCTTTGGGCAATGCTTCATCAAAAAATAGTTATTAAAAAAATATAACTAAATTATAAAATCTAGAAAAGGAAACAATTTAATTTATAATATTTGAACATAAAAAATTAAAATTATTTATAGTTTATCATATTTAACACAAGTTTTTATGAAGTTTACATAGAGTTGCTAAACATCATCAAATCCAAAAAACAAAAAAAAATTCAATAAAATCAGCAAATGTTGAATCATCATCCTACTCAAAATTTATTGTTTAATAGGAAAAAGGAAAGATAAAAAAAAGACAGACAAGTTTGATGGTAGATTTGGATTCTTAAATGCAATTTATGTTAAAGATGAAAGGGGATGGCAGTGAAAAGTGAGAGCAATAGGACAAAACACTAGTTAATATGTTAGTCAAATTTTCAATTTGCTGTAGTTTTCCTTCAGAATCAGATTGGCCTTCAGATTTAAAAATTTAAATAATATAATATATAATATTTTATTAAAAAAATAAAACACCAATTTCTAAATACGTTAGTACCTCCTCAATTTGTACTCTCTTCCTCTTTTCTCTTTATAACCTTAATCTCTCTCCTCTATCCTTTCTCTCTTTGCTCAACTGATCTCCCTCACATCGGATGTACAGACTATTTGGGAGTAATACAGATATATGGCTTCTTAACTTGAGAGTGCTTTCTTTAATTTTTTTTCTTTTGCTTTCTCATCCTTTGGTACAAGGCTCCCCACCCCTATCTTGTCGGTAAAATGTGGTTAAGACACGTTATCCAGAGCAGTGGCGGAAGAGGATACCAATAATTGAACCCACTGCAGTAGCACATGGGCGTTACACGAGAAGGCCTTCATTAGTCAAACCCTTCTTTCAAAGTTGTAAGCCACCCAGCCATTTATATTCCCTATTTATATATCCTATTATAAATCTTTTTGATTAAAAAATTTTGATCTTATTTATAAATCCAATTTTAAGGTAGTAAATGAGATTATGATAATTTTGTGAAGGTTGAGAGAGAGAAAATAATTTAAAAAAATATTCATTCATAAATGAGAGCAAAGTTGGAAATTTACTTCATAATTATTGAGTTAGCTATATTTTCTCAGTATGTGAAATTTAAATAAAATGGACTTATAAATAGAATCAGGGCACAGCACCATATATTGTGGATCCACCTTTTTAGTGAAAACTTGTCCTCCCCGTTTCATGTCGCATTCATTTTGCAAGAGCATTCTCAAGGAAATTTGTGTCTCTTATTTCTTTCCTCCTCTCTCCTAATATATAAAAGGAGCTCCTCTCTCCTAGTAATAAATAAAGAATGAAAAGTCCTATTGGATATTATTGAGATGAAAAGAAACGAGGGAATAGGAATTTCAAATGGATGGGAATTTGAAATCATCTTACAGAAAAAGAGTAAGCATGGGGCCACGTGGACAAGCAGCACCGTTCATAGAGCCGGTACTGTTCATATGAACAGCAAAAATAAGAGAAGCTGCACAGCTTGTATTAATTATAAGATATAATTTTTTAGTTGTCAATATTTTTTTAATTTACTCCTATTGATACTCCCTTGGCAACAATCAAAGAAGAGAAGGAATGAGAGTATTAAAGAAGATAATTAGAATATTTTAGAAAATATACATCATATTAATCAACTTAATTAACTTTCTTAATCTAATTAAATTTGTCTTTTAACTAATAACTTAACGAATTGTTTTTAATTATCCTGTTTTATTAGCCTAAACCCCGTTATGCTAAAAGCAAGTGAGACTTGCTCGTGTGTTTGAACCCAGGCTATTCAAGCATCAATGGTCCAATTTGAAGTTTGCATCTTATAGGTTATACCCTCGTGATATAAAAGATGTACCGGGAGATTATGAGTTTATTTATATAATAATAATAATAATAATAATAATAGCCCTTATTCGAATCAAATTTTAGTAGTTTGAAGAAATTATTTATGCAATTTTAAGTAAAATTACAAAGACATTTTTTTTATAAAGAAAATATTCAAGTCAAGTTTATATATATATAGCAGGTGACTGTGTTATATTTCTTTTTAGCAGGTTTATATATTTCTTTTAAGTGGTCACAACCGGTCTTAAAAACCACGCTTTTTAGGGCAAAACCGGTCTAAAAAGTATTTTTTTTTTAAACCTATTCTAACAACCGGTCTAAAAAGTAACAGACTTTTTAGACCGACTGTAACAAGATCTAATTCATAATCGGTCTAAAACGTCTTTTTTAACCGGTCTAAAAAGTTTTTTTTTCCACTAGTGCCTATATGAATAGAAAACTTGACATAATAATTATGAAAAACTTGATATGAATATGATTCTTTTTATAAAATACTAGAATTAAATCTAAAGCACAAAAAAAGGGTAGAGGAGAGGAATGGCACCGGAGAAGCCAAATCACTTTGCCGACATGATCATGTGTGGCTTGTAAATAAAATTTTATAAATAAAAAAAGAAAGGGTTAAGCTCATTTAATACTTTGAAGCATGTTTCTCCTTAGTGTATTTAATATCTTTAAAAGTATTTTGTAGTTCATTAAACATGTTTAAATATTTTTTTAAATACATCTAGTATCCTAAATATTCTTGTGTGCTAGGAGTTAGATATTGGGTTGCACTAAAAAAATATATTAAGGTGCTAAGTGGTCCAAAAATCATTTTAGGATATTGAGTGACGTTGAAAAAATATTTTAGTCTCTTGGATGGTACTATAATAGTCTCTTGTTTGGTTTTATAAGGTAACATTTTTTGGTATATCATGTTTCTTTTTGATATATCAAAAATTCAAAACTCATATTTTAACACTGTTGGGAAGTCGTGATAATTTTTTGAAATTTTTTGTGTAGATAATTAGACAATAAAATACACGCATGCTTTGCAGTGTGCATAGTAAAAGCAAAGAATCCAAAATCACTATTTTCTCCCGAATTTTTCACTTCAAATGTGGCTTTTTCAAATTTAAAGGATTTGGTTTTGGGAGGATTAAACTCATTATTTTCCTGTAAAAAGCCACATCTGGTAGGGGTTTAAAATTCTTCAGCCCCAATATTATTTTTAAAAAAAGTTGTGGAAGGAAGGATGAGGAGAAAAAACTAGACGGTGATGGTGAAGCAGAGTTAGAAACAACGAATCCCTTTATGATAAACGGATTTATTTTGCAAGTTCGTTATTACGGGTAGTTCCTACAAAGGATCGGATTAATGACATATACAATACTGACTAATGAAAAGTAGGGAAGATTAAAGCAGGAAGGAGAGTGACAAAAACAGTGAGCCATGAGGTAGAGATGTGTGAGAGGAGGGAGAAATTATGAGTGATTTTTGATTAAAATTAGCAATATATTTGTACAAATTGAAATTGTTTTGCTATTCCACTTCAACGGCCCAGACTTGGAGTTTTCAAATCTCAGTGAGTTATCACATCCCAGTCCTATATACCTTCTGACACACACTATAACACTGCAAATTTTATTCCTCAATATGTCTTGTAAGTATTTGAGGTATTTAATAGACTTTAAGGGTGAATTTTGGGGACGTGATTATGTTGTTAGTGAAATTGTCTGCGAGGCAGTGAGTTTATCATATGGTTTTGGATGATAAAATGATGACAAAAATGTATGAAATTTTTCAGAATGAAAGTAGACATCATAATCTTTAATTTGATAGGTTATATGAATCAATTAGAGCTATATACAAAGAGTTATGAATTTTTGAAATTAGTCCAGAAAAACAGTTGATTTTCTGGAACAACATTCAAAAACTTAAATTCTGGGAATTTTGTGTTTCCAAATGGCAAAATTCTATATTTTTCCTTGAAACTAGACTCAATAAGGGTTCTATAGCCTTTTTGAATCACTCTGATACGATGTCTACAAATTTAGTTATAATTTTTCAAAATTTGGGTAGAAAATCTACCAAAATTTGTAAAAATCCGAAAATAGGAAAATAAATTATGGGATAATTATGAAATGTTATAAAACATTTTTCCCATCATCTTCCTCCTCCAAACTGATGCCTTATGCAGAAAAAAGAGAGAGAAAACTTGAGTGAATTCTAGAGAGAGAAGGAGAAGAAAACTCACAAGGTAAGCTGATTCCTCCAACGATTTAGCTCCTAATGTGTAAACCTTCTCCTAAGCTTCTTCTCTATGTGATTTAAGGTATTTGAAGCAAGGATTTTGGTGTTTTGGGAGCTAGGAATTTTGGTCAAGTGGAAAAGCCAGAAGGAAAAAGAGGTAACCTCTTAAACTTCAAATATTGATTGTTCTGATTGCTGTGAGTAATTTAATCGACGAAATTCCGCTGGATTTGCTCTGTTTGTAAATTTTGAAAAGTTGTGTCCTAAACGTTATTCTGCCCAAATTGAGTCTAAATGGTACTTATAATGTAATTAAATAATTAATAAAGTGATTAGGAGTAGAAAGGAACAAGTCTGCGGAGTCAAAACTCAAAAACGCCAATTTTCTCCTAAGAATTTTATGTTTCAACCAGTACTATTTGGAGGGGTTAGAGCTGAATTTTTGATGTTTTGATGATTCCATTAAGTTTAGGAGGGAAAATTAGGTGGGGTTACACTTGATCACTCTTTCAGAAAAAGCCTAAAAAACATAATTACAAAAATACCCCTGAAACCCTGAAATAGGGGCTGCCAAGGGCATTCTGGTCTTTTGACAGTGAATTTGATAATTCCAAATTCAAAAATGGATTCATTAGGCGAAAATAAGTTAGAATAGCTCAGGTTAAAATTTCAAAAAAAGTACAGTCGGACCGAATATGGCTGGGCCGGGCCCCTTTTGATAAATTTTCATAATAAACTCATATAACCACTAAGAACATATTGGAAGTGTCTAAATTGTACATTTAACATTTTAGGATCTAGTAGAGAGCCCAAGGGTTTGGCACGCAAATCGAGGCATACGTTTCAAAGAGAAAAAGGCTTAAGGTAGGGAATTTTTCTCTCCTGCGTGTATTTCATATTTGTGCTGGTATATTAATGCATGTTATTATTTTACTTGATTATGTGAAACATATATGAATGATTAAAGCTCTATTTCTAATTATGCTGTGGCCATAAGTATGTAGTTTTAAATATTGAGCACGCAGATATGTCATTGTATTAGCTTGAGTTTATGTAATGCAAAATGTCATGCATTAAGCACTTATTCTACATACATATTGGTACTATTTGCTTCTGAGATTCTCTCGAATCTCACTATCCCCTACCAACAATTTAGGCAGGTGAATACAAAAGGTACGTGAAGATCAGAGAAGAGAACTGCACGAGAGAGGATTGCAGTGGTGAAACGAAGACGGGAAGATGTCTCCATTTCACTGGGACAGGTTTAGACAGCCTAGTAGCCTTGTGCGGCTACCTTAATTGTAATTATAATGTACAAACTCTTAAGGGGAATTTATGTAATCATGCACATATTATCAATATATTTATGCTATTCCTATATTACCCACTAAACCACGCATTAATATTTCAGTGTAAGTCAAAATAAGTAAGGGTGTGACACACACACTAATTTCTACAAACTACTACAACTATTCCTTTGTTTGAGCGCATTCACGCATGGGAAGGGAAAAAGCAGAGTCACTCACTTGATTGGCCTCATCGCTTCAGAATCCCAAAACCCAATGGTGCCCAACTCTTTTATATATTTATTCCTATTACCCCAACATCATCACATCCGATTTGACCTATCGACTTTTATTTAACTTGTGATCCCCCAGTTGGGTACTCTTTTCTCTCCCATATTAATTGGCCTGACGCCCCCTCGAATTCCTCTTTTCTTCCCCTTTAGGGTGTATTTGGTTTTGGGGGTGTATTTGGTTTTGGGGTGGGGGGGGGGGGGGGAGGGAAGGGTGGTAAATTAACTTTCGGGGTAGGAGGAACCCAAAATTTACCCTCTCATTAAAGGGAGGTGAGAGGGTAAATTTTGGGTTCCTCCCGCCCAAAAAGGCAATTTACCCCCATCCACTCCCCTCCTCTTAAACCAAACACACCTTTTATTCTTACTTTCGTTGTGCCCTGACCCTGAACCAAAGTCACAATTTTCGTCCTTTAATATACTGATGTGATTCCATAACACTCGTCCATCTGAATGCTCTCGTCCTTTTATGACTGTGAGGTTCTAAGGACCAAAGAAAATAACACTAAGGTTCCTATGAAAAGAAATAACAACTCATTAAGTGTGTTTTACAACTCAACATATTGTAAAACATGCTTAACGAGTTGTTATTTCTTTTCACAGTGATCTTACTGTTATTTTCTTTGGTCATTGGGACCTATGCGTGATTCCCCCTTTAATATATATTGACGATTTGAAGGCTCTCTAGGCCCAAAATTTTTAACTAATATCCATTGGTTAAGTAAGGCAAAAAGCTGCGAATATATGTTGAATCTTTAATAGTGTCGTAATAGGTAAAAGTAAGATGCGTGTTCACTGATAACTTAAAATTATTAAAGGGTAAAAATATTTATGTATTTAATTATACTTTTTTCAATTAATTAAAAAGGTAACTAACAAGTAAAAACTGACTCTCTCTTTTTTTAATGAAAGAGTCAGTTTTTTTTATAAAAAAATTATTTAAATTTACTGGAAAATATCAGTTTTTTTTTAAAGAAAATATTGATTATATTTTTTTACAATTAAAAATATGAAATACTTCATTCGGTCCACAATATAGGACATTTTAACTATTTCATGGGAAACAAGAAATGGCAGTTAAATAATTTAATACGTCCTAAAATATAAGGTTTTTTTCCACTTTTACCCTTGTTGATATATGTGTTTAAAAATGGTATTTTTTTCCCCTAATTTGTATTCTCTCACATCTACTCCTATATGCTTTTTCAATCTCAAAGGTAGATAAAAAAAAAAAAAATCATTCATGAGGTTTATTCAACCTCAAAAAGGCATTTAGAGGGGGGGAGCGTCACTATTTTTTTTGAAATTTTTATTTTAGAGGGGATATAATTAATCGATAAAGTTGGAAAATGAGTATTAATCATATGGGTAAAATAAGAAAAAATACATTAATTAAACTGCATATACCCTATATTATAGATCATGCATCTCTTCTAAAGGTACCCTATAATGGAGTTTTCAATCTCAGTTATTGGTGTCTTGTTTTCAAGGTACAGAAAACGGATCAGATACTATTTTCATAAAATATTAAACGTAGATAATTAGATATTAATCCAATAATTATAGAAGGGCGGAAAGGAGGATAACTGATGGGAAAAGGAAAAGAAAGAAGCCAATTTTAATTTGATTTAATCAATAAAGGAATAATAGGAATTTCATTATCACTAAATTTTATGTTGCCTGAAGAATTATTTACTTAACAATTAATGAGGGACATTTTCAAAAATAGATTGATTACATTGTCATTAAGCCCCCCCCCCCCCTCACATTATCATTAACTTTTACGTGGCTTGGGGAATTATTTGCCTCCTTTCTTCAGTTTTCTCTTGTATTCCCTTGTTATGATAATTTGCATTTATAACAATAAATTTTTGGGAAAATGACATCCCAAAGACTAAACAAAATGCTAGCAAATTCCTCTATGAAAAGAAATAACAACTCATTAAAGGTGTTTTACAATTCAACATGTTATAAAAATGACTCAACGAGTTGTGAATCTGGTACTACTTTTCCCTTAGCATTTTTTTAGCAGATAATTAAATCTGGACCAGTCATTAAATTGGTCGAGGTACTGGGTCAAGGGTTAGTGGGAAAAACTAGAGTCAAATCGGAGCTACATCGGAATCAAATAAATGAGAAATTGAAGATTTTAGACTTATTAATATAAAATTTTAAAGAAAAATATTAAAAAAAACGATTTTCTTTTTAAAAAGCACTAAACCAGGTTGATCACCGAATCAAACCGGTCTACCAGCAGGTTCGCCGGTTTCCCGGTCAGACCGGCCTGTCCGAACCAGTTCGGTCCAAGTTTGAGTACTATGCTAAATATAGAAAGTATGGATGGCAATAATAATAATAATAATAATAACAACAACAACAACAACAATAGTAAAATACAAAAATAGAAAGTATGGCTGAAAAATTAGTTTGGAATTTTTAGATATGTAAGCTCCATCTTACATACCAGTTATCATTGATATTAATCAGAGCATATGAGCGCAGTTCGGTGGATTACACAGGAATAGCATAAATATACTGATAGATTGATACAATGTACTTGATTTCAACGCAGGTTTTCCCTACGGGATTAGATAATATATACAAATTATCCCAAAATATCCAAGATATTCAAAATATTAAACTTCATAGGGAACTATAGTTTCATCGGTCATCAGTGAGTAAATGGAGAACTTACCGTCAGGAAACTTCTGAACCTAATTACAAGCTTGAGAGTGTCCTGAAGAACAAACAGCAATGTGGCCGTTGCGAGCCCTCTGATTTAGATCTGAACTGTATTCTCTCATGAAATTGATTGGAAAAGCCGTGAAACTTCACGATAAAGCTGTTCAGCTTCAAATGGTTTTGAAACATATCCATCCATTCCACACTTCAGGCATTCCTCATGCGTTGCCTGAATCACATCTGCAGTCATAGCCAAAATGGGTATATGCCAGTTTGAAGTATTCTCCAAGGTTTCCACAGGCACTTCTTTGTTTACATGGTATTCCATGTCCCGAATCCTCCTAGTAGCTTCCAACCTGTTGAGAAAAGGTTCTATATTAGCAACTAATGTACAAGCTAACAGTCGTATTATTATTCATTGCAAAATTAACATAAATTAAAGGATAAAAATTATCAATACTTTCAATTAAATTCCAAAGAAAAAGCTCAGTTGTTGCATACCCATCCATTTCTGGCATTTGAATATCCATAAAACAGGCATCAAATTGATGGGGCGGCTTCAGCATAGAGATGGCCTCTTTTCCACTGTTAACACAGACCACATCAGCTCCATACTTTTTTAATGCTCCAGCTGCTACTGTTCGGTTCACACTATTGTCATCTACAATAAGGATTTTCCTCCCACGCAAAAGGTGGCAGAGAGACAAACTTGGAAGCTCCCCATTTCGAGGATTCCCTTTGTTCCCAACACCCATGGCTCGCTGCATTGTAGCAGCAAGCATGCTTGCTCTCAGAGGTTTTACAATGACAGTTGGATTATGAACACCAAATGTTATGGAACTTGCTCTGGAAGAGCTACTAGAATTAACAAGAAAGAACAGGTTTGGAGGAACCAACCGATCAACTTTCCTCATGTTACTGATAAACTGAGATGAAACATCAGAATCTCTATCCCAGACTTCATGTTCAACTAGGATCATATTAATAACTATATCCCCATTGCTTATGACCGACAAACCTTGATTTAAATCTGAAGCTATTTCAACACGAATGCCAAGCCGTTTAATGTGATATGTCAACACTTGAGCTCTAACAAGTCTAGGCTCTATAACAAGTGCAGTCATGCCCTGAAATTCTGAGGATGCAAGGTTAGGTTGGTTGTTAATTTGCTGGGTTTTACCCTCAGTTGAACTAGGGGATTCATTGGTAAAGACAGCTGTAAATGTGAAAGTAGATCCAATCTTCGGTGTGCTCTCAAATCCAATTTCGCCATGCATGAGGCCAACCAAGCACTTGCTAATGCTTAGCCCAATACCTGTTCCCCCATGTTTTCTGGAGACAGATGGACCAACCTGCATGAATGGAGTGAAGATGCGGGGTTGGGCTTCTTCAGGAATTCCTTCGCCAGTATCTTCCACAGAAACAATAAGAGTAATGCGATCGGGGGAGGAAGATGAGAAAGAACCCAGAGGTCCATCTTGACTGAGAAAACTGAATCCTTTCCAGCTTTTACATCTATCAGCAACAGGAAAGCCACTCAAGGTATTATTTGACGTTGCAACTTCAATTGAATTGACAACTTCCTCAATAAGATGGACAGTGACAAATATGTGCCCTTTGTCCGTGAACTGCCAAAGAATTACCAAATCAAAAACACTTCTCACTTTAGCTTTTTTGATAACTACAATTGGCTGGAACAATGGAAAACTAAGTTCATTATGGAAAATATTTTATAAAATTACATTTAACTGACTAGGACACTAACAATACAGGTGACTACGGTAGATCTCTACATAAATTAGGCTTCGCCCACTTTTTCCCAATAGCAATAGGACACGCTTTTTAAACCAAAAAAGGGTAAAATCAGGGTACCAGAATAACATGACATCATAACAAAGAAGCAATTTTTTTGCAAAATAAAACATGGGAAGTTTGATAAAATCTGATGAATATTTTCTTCTCTCCACAGGCTTTCTTTGGAACAGCCCAGAATTACCTTAATTGCATTGCCGATGAGATTTGTAATTATTTGCCGAAACCTTCCTGGATCACCAACTAGCTGTTCAGGAACCTTATCTGAGATATACCCTGCCAACTGTACCCCCAAAAAATAAATCAGGAAGAGCCAATTATAATTATACGATGCACATTTTATAATTAACAACATGAAGAAAGTTCAACCACATAAAGCAAGAGAAGTTACCTCTACTCCTTTCTCTTGAGATTTCTCAGAGAATAGTGACAATACATCATCCAAAACTGCTCGGATGTCAAATAGCACTGCCTCAAGCTCAAGCTTACCAGATTCAATCTTTGCCTGGTCCAAAACCTCATTTATAAGAGACACTAGAGCCTTTCCACAACCCTGTGCTGTTCTGAGATATTCTTTCTGTGTTACATCTAGATCTGTGTCCATAAGCATATGCAACATTCCTGAATGTTCAATTTTAGAGTGAGGCCAGTACACAGCAGAAGCTTTTATTTGTGCAGTGTTGTGTGTGTAACCTTGGCAATTTAAGACAAGTCTAGAACAGAGTTTTCAGCTACTTACCAAGAACACCATTCATTGGTGTTCTGATCTCATGAGAAACAGTGGCCAGAAACTGCAGTATCAATATTTGGTTAGTCCTACTTGAATAGTAAAAATATGAAACCTCGAGTGTTTTACAAAGAAAATGGAAAGATCACATACCTGGGATTTTGCAACATCAGCTGCCTCAGCTCGTTTCTTAAGTTCCATCATCTCACAGTAATCATCCTCCACTTTAGCAATTCGAGTTACAGTAGCATGCAAAATATGCCCTACAAGAAGCGCAATAACAAGGATGCCAATTGATGTAGCAATTGCCA
Organism: Inga oerstediana; assembly: GCA_963210345.1. Classification (NCBI taxonomy): domain Eukaryota; kingdom Viridiplantae; phylum Streptophyta; class Magnoliopsida; order Fabales; family Fabaceae; genus Inga; species Inga oerstediana. The sequence goes on along the minus strand of OY723410.1, from coordinate 48,723,223 downwards.
ACCATGGAAATGGAGGTTTCTGTTTGAACCTGTGCCAGAACCAAACTTGAATTTCATCCAAAGTTCATATATTTAGATGATTTCCACATTTCAATTATTGCAATAAACAAATAAATGAACATTGACACTAGCAAGCCCCTAAAAAAGGGAACAATAAAATAAAAGGCACTCATTTTGGTACTGCTAGTGGCAAAACCTCATAAGACTCAAGAATCAGACATCATCTTATATGGACTAACCTCATCACACTGGGTATATTCTTTTCTATTTTAAAAAAGCAGCATCATGTTAAAAACTGTGCCTGAGAGCAAGGAAGAATAGAGACATCAGACTCTTTATGCATCATTTCAGTTACCTGCAGTGCATCTCATGCTTCCGGAAAGGATCTCCAAAGATCAGGGAGCTAACATGATAGAATCCATCATCTGATACACTTGAACCATACATGGGAATAGGGTGGGTATGATTAGTAGTGTCATACACATTAACAATCACAGTTTGCTTGCTAGCAAGTTGTTGAAGCAATTTTTCAACCAATGACTCGATATCAAAGACGCCACCAAGATACCTGCAATACAGTGATTAAACATTAAAGCTCTCTCTAACCTAAACATCATGCATGAATCGTTTATTTCCATGAATCTTAAAGCAGAGATAAGTCGCCCAGGACAGCGGATTAGTTACTTCAGAGCTATAACTTCCCTGTAAATAAGCTATGTGAATGTTCAAAAATTCAACAATGTCAGATCCCAGTAAGTCCTTAAATTTACACATACCCATTTGTTGCTTGAATCCTTTCGTTTGGCGTTGCATTTGATGGAAGATCTGTGTTGTACACTGCAAAAGTGAGGATAACTCCCAGATGATTTGTTTTGAGCAGCCTAAAAGGAGTAGTTAAAACTCCTTTCCCTAACGCTCTAGCACGCAGAACATTTTCACGATCTTCCTGTTGATGAACAAGCCAACAAGAGTCATAATTTGAAATGTAGTTGACATAGGTGTAATTGAACGAAAGAGTAACTTAATGAAATTCACAAAAACAGATTATTCATGTATATTATTATTTTCAGAAAAAATTAGTCCCACTGAAATAGGCAATACAAAAAGAAAAATGCGCGCCCCAACAAACTGGGAGGGAGAATTGAACACAAATTGGTTGAAGTGTACTAGTGACATGTTAAAACACAAACTTAATTACCGCTTCAGAAACATTACTAGAAAAGAAACCCACCTTTCCAGACAGCACATCGACAGAAATGACATGGGAAATTGTTTCCTGTGCAAAAATGACAGGAGCATATTCTTCTCGAACTGGGGAAGGCTCCAACGCTTCATGGGCAAAGTCATCCTCATGAATGGGGTTCTGCTCAAGGGTATCCATCCTTTTAATGGTCCAGCCTTGTTGCTTCTCGAACTGTTCCCTTTCAGAATGAAGCACCCTCACAGCATAAGCAACACCATTAGTAAGGGGCCTCTCAAAAGCAGTTCGTTCTGTGTACCTAGCAAATGTCCTCTGAGGGTTTTATGAGTTAGAATTTAGAATGATTTCCTCACAAAGACAAAGAAAAACACCAGATCTCATCACAGCCTATGCTCAATTAACCTTGTTAAATCATTGGTAGTGAATTGAGATCTACTTACCTGATCCATGGCAGAAGGGGACTTGGCGTGGTGGAAGGTTGAGATGAGAATTGACATGGCTTGGATACGGTTCATACTAACATTAAACTGATCCTGAAGCATCCTAGCCCTTTCGTCACACATACTTGCCAGAATCTCTTTCCTCTTCTCAGCGGCTTGCAAGGTCATGAAGAAAAAGATCCACAAAGATACCATGGTCCAGCCCAGTACCCATGTCAGCAAAAGCTTTCTCCACAGAGTTCTCCGAACTTTCCTGGATCCAATACGATGGTAGTAGTGTTGATGAATTTTACAACTATTGCCTGAGATCTTCTCCCACCACTTGAGCCACATCTTGCCACCACCACGAAGAAAACCGACCTTCGTTTCCATAATTCCTCCGTTGTTGAACTTCATGTACATGACTGATATAATCCAGAAACACAGCGCCAAGAGTAGATGCCCCAACTTTAGGCCAAATCCAACTACATAGAGCAAGCTCATCCACAACAGTAACCAACTCAAGTTAACAAGAAACAGTTCCAGGAGGTACTGGATGCGACTTCGAGCTAATTCCAGGTAGTCTAGCGAGAGAACCACTGTCAAATCCAGAGAATCACCCCCGTTTAAAGCTAGCAAACAGAATTCTCGTCCCGTGACTGAGAGGTGGATATCGAAACAGGAAATTTGGGCAAGAACAACGCTAAGCACCTCACAATCTCAGACACAAGTGGGTTTCAAAGTGGAAACAAAGATGCTTTTTAAAAAGATGCTGTCTTATCCACCGGAAAAGACTGAAATTGAGAGCGCAAAGGGAATACAGAAATTTGAGGCAGATAAGAAACTCAAATACGCCCTAAAGAATAAAAGAAACGCAGATTCCGAGGTTTCTAATTCTAAACAGAAATGGATGTTTGTAGGCTAAACCAATAAAGAAATAAGAAAATATTTGATTTAAGTCGTGTATGAGATATTATCTTCAAGAGATATTCTAAAGCCCCTTAATAAATAAGAAGTGGCATTTCCCTAGGATTAAATGAATCCATTCGGTAAGGATACATGACAGCAGAACTGATGGAAGATAAAATAACTCAATAAGAGATTACCGATGCTTCTATTTTTCTATATCAAATGGTCTCCCAATTGGGGTATTTATAGATACTGAATCGATACCTTGAAAGGGTACCTCTTGAAGACTACACCTTTTTAATTAAAATGTCATAACTATTTGTTAATTCCATGAACCATATTGATCATAAACCAACACAAATCCCTTTAATTTACAAGAACATGACTTCTCGCATCACATCTCTTCATTTAAATATATTCCATAAAATTGGAGAAACTCTTTCTTTGATACACCCATATGCAATATTTACAACAATCCCCCACTTGTATCAAAGAAAACACATCATTTACTGAGTTACACCCATGGATATAACAATTGTATCTAGTGATCCTTGGGATTATGAACTAGACCTAGACATAGACCGATAACATATGATACATAGAGATGTCAGTAGTCCTATAGACTATAAACTCACATCTCTTTGGCGTATATCAGAGGCATTAAAGGTCAGACTATATCCTCTCTTTTTCGCTGTTTACGACGGTTTTGTGCGTTATGTCGGCCATGCGCATGCTTGGTGCGTAATGAATGTTCTAGAGATTTTACTAAGATCTCATAAGAGCGGCCACACTCCACATTCATAGAGATGATTTCATTTAAGTTTGTGCCTGCACTATGCATACTGCTTCATTGAACTATGAAATTATTAAGAGCTTTGTTCAACTTACATTAATGCAATCTAGCACATTCAAAATGTCACAAGAAGGAATGTAAAATATATTTGTGCTAGTCAGAACTAACGAACGACTTGTTATTACCTATTGAATCTTCTTTATGGGATCACCAATCACAAAGGTAGGGTTGTCATCGCTGTCAATTAGTAGATAGCTTTAGTCCCATTCCCCTCAACTAATTTATTTCATCCTGCAAGGTTTTATTAATGGTTGATAGGTCTATTATTGACCTCACCCAATCGATTAAGATAACTCTACTGTAATTCTTAAGCATGCTTATTTATATAATATCTCAAACGATTTTCCACTTACATCATTGTTTTTTCTACAATGGTTATTGCCATATCTAGCAAGTACATATCATTGACACTTAGTATCAGTTTCATAACAAAATATTTGTTAAGAGATTTTCAACGTTCTTAACATTCCATCCATTTTTAGAATTATCAACTCTTACGCATATAATATTTTATTTTTACCACTACTAAAAGTGAATTTCCTTGCATAAATGAATTTCAGTCAACATCCATCAGTGTATTTCTCTACAATGGGAATCCACTGTATATGATGTCATCATTTACGACATCCCCTAACTATTATCTTTCTCCTTATGAGAGTATATCTATATGCTCAATCTCCATACATCATTTGCTATGTCACTGGATCAACATTTATCAGAGCTACAAATTCTTGAAAATTTGTGCATACATTGATTGAGCTTTAAGATCAATTCAAGTTTCATAAGGACTATTCACATACAAAACCAATCTTCACAAACATTTCTCATTTATCATCACTTGTCTTTTATGATCTTTAACACCCAAAATTACATGTGATTCTCTCATGATTTCAAGGGCATAATATCATATATTTGACTATGCAAGTCATCCACATTAAAATTTAATATATATTTACAGTAATCATGCATGCATATACCAAAATAAATACATATCCATAAATTATGAAAATTTAAAACACCTTTATCTAAACACTAGATAAATAATTACATTTTCATATCACTACTTAATGCTTATTTCAAGCTATATGCAAATTTTAATAATTCACATCACAAGATTTACTCTTCACAGCAAATAACAAAGCCTTCATTAAATTAATTTTAATCATAACACATGACATATATGTTAGAACTGGCTGACACCCAAGAGGGGGGGTGAATTGGGTGTATTATAAAAACTTAAAAAATTTGAAATTATTTTCGCATCTTATCAAGTCAATAAGTATGTAAGTAATGAAATGTAAAACCATAATCAGTTATTGAAATCATACATGCTGGAAATATAAGAGTTTAGGGAAGATAAGATGCAAACTATGATTTATCCTGGTTCGGTCCAATCCACGATGACCTACGTCCAGTCCCTAGGCTCCTCCTGAGATTTCAATCCACTATCTCCCTCAAGTTTAACAGGGTACTTGAGAACCAGTACAATCCTACAAGTTTAATCCAGGCACTTGTGAAGCCCTTACAATTCTCGTACTGAGACAAGGACTCCCCCTTACACACTATAAGGATACAATCTGTTTCCCACTCAAGATTCCCCAATCTTGAGTAACTCTCACAAATATAGAATAATTACAATGAGTGATTATTTCTCTCTATATAAAGTAGATAATGATTAACACTAAAGTATACAGTGGGAGTATCATTATAGAGCTTCAGTCAAGTTAGATTCAGAGTAACAGCATATCAACATTGTAGACATGAGCTCTCATCCTCGTTCATTTTGAATGACTCTTCTTTTATAGTTGATGAAGAGCATTTGACCATTTGAGCTTTTCTTCTTCCCATTGAGGCTTAAAATATTACTGTTGAACTAGCCATTGGAAGCTTCTGACACAAAAGTGTTTTTTCATCTTGTCTGTTAATCCTTGTTTGATCACCTGGAAAATGCTTAATCACTAATATAATGAAGTGTTAGAGTGTTTAGAATCAATAAGAACAAGTCACACAAAATTTTAATGATTTTTAGAAGTTTCAAGGTGATACTCTGTTTTCTGGAAAATCAATTATTCGAATAACCTCTGTTGCATTCGAATAGAAGAACTCAGATTCTGTTGAAGTATATTCGAATACACTTTCCTTTGTATTCGAATAGCTTGTCCTTTATTCGAATAATCTTTTCTATATTTGAATGACTCTCTTTGTAAAACATTAATTTATATTTGAATAAAACAACTTGTATTTGAATAGCGTTCTTTGATAATGAGTAATCCTTATTCGAATACTTTATCCTCTATTCGAGTAAACTTTTAGAACTTGAAGTGTATCAGAATAATCAGTCCCTTCTTCGAATAGCTTCTCACAAAACATATATGATATTATTCGAATAGTACTTGCTCTATTCAAATAGTACACCTTTGATAATGAATCTTCGCAAACGAATACTGCAACCTCTATATTTGAATAAACTTCTAAGGGTGGAACTCTTTGGATATAAATTGATGGCAAATGAACTATCTTATAAAGCTCTTTAAGTATTCTTTGCACAGCAACTTAAATCAATCACAAATACTTTGTATTTCAAAAGTTATGATTTAATGTGTATCGATTAGTCTGGAACAAAACAAAGCTTGATTCCAATCACCAACTTCCAGAAAGTATATCTCTTTGAATATAATTCTAAATATGACCCATGACCTATCCATGGAAAGATCTTTAAGTCTAGTTTCATATGGCACTAGTTTCATCTCAATATGATGTGTAGTTTGAGAGTTATATCCAAAATATTGAACCTGTTCTAAAATATGACGGTGATTTGAATGTCATCTTCCAAAATTCATATCTCCTTCATCTCAGCTCCTTTTAACTTGATTTTAGTGTCAAAATGACGCATTGGGAGTCTAGTTTCTTATGCCACTGGTTTCACCTCAATCCAAGTGTTGGTTTGGGAGATATGACTAAATTACTAAACCTCACCCATACTGAAAGAAACAAAGTCTACTGTAATACCCCGAATTTTGGGATTGGAGGCTTGGGAATAAGCCTAAATTAAGTGGACTGCTAAGCCCCAATTTAGCAGGAGCCCAAATTTATCCCCTAATGATTCTAATATCTTTGGGGTATTAAGAAAGTAAAATGGTGAATTTTGGAGAATATAATTATGTTTTCGATAAAATCGCCTATAAGGCAATGAGCTTATCATAAGGTTTTGGAAGAATAAATGATAAGCAAAAATTATGAAATTTTACAGGATGAAAGTAGACATCCTAAGCTTTGATTTGATATGTCATATGACTCAATTAGAGCAATACACAAAAAGATATGAATTTTTGAAGTCAGCACAGAAAAACTGTGAAATTTCTGGAACAATATGCAAAGATTGAAATTCTGGGAATTTTGTGATTCCAGAAAGCAAAAGTCTATATTTTTCCTTAAAACTAGACTCAATAAGGGTTCTATAGGCTTTGGAATCACCTCATTTTGATTTTTCTAGAATTAGTTATGATTTTTCAAAATTTGGGCAGAAAAACTGTCATAAAATCCGAAAATTGGAATTATGACATCAGCATAATAAAACATGACATCAGCATGATATTAAAAATAAAATCTGCATCATCTTCCTCTAGTTTCCGTCATTTTTTCGTGAAGCAACATGGAGAGAGAGAGAGAGTTTTAGAGAGAGAAGAGGAAGAAACTCACAAGGTAAGCCGATTTCTCCGACGATCTACTTCTTAACGTGTATAACTCTTCTCCTAAGCTCCTCTTCTATATTATTTAAGGGGTTGGAAGCTTGAATTTCAGTGTGGGGAAGAGTTAGGGTTCAGCCACAAGAAGGAAAAGCCAGAAAGAAGAAGAGGTAACTGCCTAAACTTTAAATATTGACTATTCTGGCTGCTGTGAACAATTTAATAAGTGGATTTCTGCTGATTTTGTTCTGAATGTAAATTTGGGAAATATTGTGTTCTAGGCGTTCTGCTGCCAAAATTGAGTCTAAATGGTAGTTATAACGTAATTAAATCGTTAATAAGGTGGTTAGGAGTAGAAAGAAGCAAGTCTGCGGAGTCAGATTTGGAAAACCCTAATTTTCCCCGGAGTTCCTCTAAGTTTCAGCCAGCTCTAGAAATGGGTCTTAGAGTTGGATTTTCAATTATTTGATGATTCCATTGCATTCAGTGGGCGAAAATAGGTGGGGTTACAGTTGGGCACTTTTTCGGAAAAGGCTGAGAAATCATAATTACGAAAATGCCCCTAAAACACTGAAATAAGGGCTGCCAAGGGCAATTTCATCTTTTGGCAGTGAATTTGGTAATTCTGAGTCCAGAAATAGATTCCTTGGGCGAAAATATGTAAGAATAGCCCATGTCAAAATTTCGGGAAAAGTACAGCCGGACCGGGTACGGCGGGGCCAGACCGGGTACGGCGGGGCCGGGCCGGGGCCCCGGGGGCATTTTGGTAAATTTTTAAGATAGACTCATATAACCCCCAGAAACACTATGGAAGTGTCTAAATAGTGCATTTGACATTGTAGGATCGAATATGAAGCCCTGAGCTGTTGGCACGCAAATCGAGGAGAAAGATTGGAGGTAGGGGACTTACCGTACTTGCATGTATTTGATATCTTTGCTTGTGTAATGATGTATGTGATTGCTTTACTTGATTGTGTAGAGCATATTTGAATAAATGAAGCTCTGTTTTTGTTTTTGCTGTGGCCATAGTCTTGTTATATGAAACATTGAGCATGCAAAAATGTCATTATGGGGCATACATCTAGATAAAGCTAACATGTCATACACATAGCATCAATCATGCATGCATTACGGTATCTGTTTCCTACTGAGATTCTCTCGAATCTCACCCTCCCCTACCAACAATTCAGACAGGAGACGACAGAAGATATGCAAACAACAATGCAGAGTACCGTATGAGGGGATTACAGTAGTGGAACGAAGACGGGAAGAAGTCTCCGTTTCACTGGGATGAGTTTAGACACCCTAGTAGCCTTGTGCGGCTACCTTAATCGTAAGTATCATGTACGAACCCCTATAGGAAATTTCTGTAATCGAGTACTTTTTATCAGTATAGTTATGCTATTCTTATGTTGCCTACCGAACCACATATCGTTTTCCGCGAATACTCTGGTAAAGGTAAAAGTAAAATAAGGGCGTGACATTTTGGTATCAGAGCAAGGATTCTGGCCACAGAATTGTCTGCTCAGAGTAAGTGCGGTGGTTCTGGTAACAGGATAGTATACTGATAAGGTCTTGATTACACAGTGATAGGAAATATGCATGGACAGAAAGTACCAAAGGAGGGTATCTTTCCGATTTATGAATCTGCCCTGAGAAATGGCGAGTACTGAAGAGCCGCTAGTGGTGCAATACTAGACGAGAATGGTCTAAGGATATTGCAGAACCCAAGGATATGGGTACGGCCAAGGCTAATGTGCGGTCCACACTCAATATTTTGGTGACCGGAGATAGTCGGCATGTCTTTTGAGACGAGGGTAGTCACGGGGTACCCGTGGATGGAAACAGTAGAAGCCGGTATCTACATTTGGGCACTAGTACAAAAGAGTTAAGCGTGCTCAACCCAGGGAAATGCCATGATGGGTGACCCCCTGGGAAGTTGTTGCACATGTTATGTCATATTATGAAAAAAGAGTAAGACATATTGTACAGTAGTTCAGAGGTTGTATGTTGTTGCAGGCTTTCCTTGACTACTGTAAACATCTGTGATATGTTGTTTTTGGGGTACCTATGAACCCAAAAATTTGTGAAATGATAGATAAGCTCATGTGTTTATGCGTAATTTACCTCTTTCTTGCTTCATATAGTGAAACATAAAGGTGGTAAGACTAAGAGGTTTAGATGCTGGGCAAGGTCAGGAAGTTAGACCTAGCCTAATACAGCAAACACAGGGCAAGAGAATAGAATAGCAAACAATGATCAACGATCATCAAGAAGGTTATCCTGGAAAGGCCAATATAGTAACTATAATCTCTTGTACACTATGTGATGATTAATATGTTGTATGTTCTATATTCTGTGAATAAACAGGTGTTTAGGGCACATTACCTAGCTATGGTCTGGGACCTAGCTGAGGTACACTGATCTTACCTAACTGTAGTCGGTGACTCGGCTGAGGTACACGTAAGGGTTTCAACTGGATGGTTGGCCCTGAACTTTGTGTACACACACGGATTGTTGTTTTAACTGGGTGTTTGGCCCTAAACTTTGTGTACACACACAGATTAATGTGATTTTCATTTTACACTATATGGTGCATGACATATTTATCTATCACATTTTCTATGGATGATTGTGGGTTACTATGGAGGGCCATATGGTGTGAATAAAAAGACACCCTACCCGACGAGGCTGTTAGCCACGTCCTAAGGGACTCGGGTCGAAATTTCCCAGAACTCAGCATTATGCATGGGATGATGATTGTGAGAGGAGCTTCAAAGAGCTGAAATGAAAAATTTATTAGAGTACCAACATTGATAATCCTATATCCATAGTGGGCCATTGTTGTTTTCACTAATGCCAGATGGCATGGATTGGGAAGGGAATTGAATCCCCAGATGCAAACAGGCATAGATCGAGATGAGAATTGATGCGAGCCGAGTGAGGGCATACGCATCTCATCAGCTGAAGCTTCGGGAATTGAACTATTCCATCCATAATCTTGAGTTGATGATAAGAATATTTGTATTGAATCAGGAAACGTTGCCTTTGTGGCATAATTGTGGAGTTGTACTGTGACCACAAAGATTGAAAGTTCTGATCGGAGAGGGCTACCTACGATGAAATCTGATCGGAGAGGGCTACCTAAGGAAAGTTCTGACCGGAAGGGGGCTGACCAGGTGTATGGGCGCCTGTGTGAAGCACCGAGTACAGAACCCTAGAGTGCAGCCACCATGATGATGAACCTTAGAGTGCAGCCACCGTGATGATAAACCCTAGAGTGCAGCCGCCATAAGTTGAATCGTAGAGTAGAGTTGCGGAAACGTTAGTCCTCAGCGATAGTGTATTGTAATGAATCCCACATTGAATGTGTTTTCTTGAGATAAGAGTTTATATGGATCAGAATGATTCAAGTTCAAACGGGTAAAGAGTGGGCACAGAGGAATATAGATTGTGGGTGCTATCAGGTGTCATGGGAGGTTCTTGTAGGACTCATATTAAATCATCCTGACATTATTAAAGCTCATATGAGGAGATGAACCTCAGAGTGGGCAGCGGAAGTGTGATGAATCTAGGTGCAATTTTGAAAATTACGGAGGGGTTGATGTTCGCGCCATTGTTGATCATCCCAAAACATAATATGGCCTTGATGGTCAATAGTGTTACAGTATATGTGATGAACAGTATTACACCCTGAGTGGTGTACCATATTACATCCTGTGTGGTGTACAGTATTAAACCCTATGTGGTGTATAGTATGATGACCTGTATGGTCAACAGTTACACAACCTTTGTAGTTTGTGGTGACACATGTAAATTGGAATTGGGATGAACCCTAGTGTAGTAGGGTAGAATGGTGGCGAATACCTCTCAACAGCACCAGTGATAACAATCTCAGATCCACAGTCAAGCTTTATGGTCTACACAGATACAAGTAGTCATGGATTGAGATGTGTTTTGATACAGTAAGGTCGAGTAGAGGCATGAGCATCTCCATAGCTGTAGCCTCACAGAATGAATCATCCACTTGTGATATAGTGCAAATAGTGGATGGTCACATAGTGAATAGTGCACACAGTATGGCCAATAAGGGTCAACTAGTCATTTGATCCTAAACACCGAATAGGTCGGCAAAATGTGATGTGACTGAAAATTGTGACGAGCCGAGGCTCGAGGCAGTAAGACCAGTGTGACCAAACGTTTTGGTGTCCAATGGTACCATGTCTCACATGAGGCGCGATATTTTACTATGAGAGGAACCTAACGAAGTGAACCATGGCTGGCTCACTAGCCTAACCTCGTGGACTCGGGGTGTGGGACATCCAAAAGACCGTATACTCGGATGAGGATTGGGTCGTTTCATAAAAAGACATCGGCTTACTAGCCCAACAAACCTCGTTAAGGGGGTGAGGATTGGGCTGTTAAAAAAAAGTGATTGTGTGAATTCAGGTGAAGTTCCGAAGAGGCTGTAAGGCCTATAGAACCAAGCGTTGTGGGAACCTATGTTTGATTGCACGTTACATATTGTGTACAGAATGGATGATGAATGTTGAATACTATCTGATATTAGTAATGGAAGTATGACTACAGTGTTACATGGCTTTTGAGCCTACATGTGATAATAGAATGAGATGGGATTAATCCCTAAATTGTAGACGTTCAAATTTCGAGGACGAAATTTATTGAACGGGGGGAGAAATGTAATACCCCGAATTTTGGGATTGGAGGCTTGGGAATAAGCCTAAATTAAGTGGACTGCTAAGCCCCAATTTAGCAGGAGCCCAAATTTATCCCCTAATGATTCTAATATCTTTGGGGTATTAAGAAAGTAAAATGGTGAATTTTGGAGAATATAATTATGTTTTCGATAAAATCGCCTATAAGGCAATGAGCTTATCATAAGGTTTTGGAAGAATAAATGATAAGCAAAAATTATGAAATTTTACAGGATGAAAGTAGACATCCTAAGCTTTGATTTGATATGTCATATGACTCAATTAGAGCAATACACAAAAAGATATGAATTTTTGAAGTCAGCACAGAAAAACTGTGAAATTTCTGGAACAATATGCAAAGATTGAAATTCTGGGAATTTTGTGATTCCAGAAAGCAAAAGTCTATATTTTTCCTTAAAACTAGACTCAATAAGGGTTCTATAGGCTTTGGAATCACCTCATTTTGATTTTTCTAGAATTAGTTATGATTTTTCAAAATTTGGGCAGAAAAACTGTCATAAAATCCGAAAATTGGAATTATGACATCAGCATAATAAAACATGACATCAGCATGATATTAAAAATAAAATCTGCATCATCTTCCTCTAGTTTCCGTCATTTTTTCGTGAAGCAACATGGAGAGAGAGAGAGAGTTTTAGAGAGAGAAGAGGAAGAAACTCACAAGGTAAGCCGATTTCTCCGACGATCTACTTCTTAACGTGTATAACTCTTCTCCTAAGCTCCTCTTCTATATTATTTAAGGGGTTGGAAGCTTGAATTTCAGTGTGGGGAAGAGTTAGGGTTCAGCCACAAGAAGGAAAAGCCAGAAAGAAGAAGAGGTAACTGCCTAAACTTTAAATATTGACTATTCTGGCTGCTGTGAACAATTTAATAAGTGGATTTCTGCTGATTTTGTTCTGAATGTAAATTTGGGAAATATTGTGTTCTAGGCGTTCTGCTGCCAAAATTGAGTCTAAATGGTAGTTATAACGTAATTAAATCGTTAATAAGGTGGTTAGGAGTAGAAAGAAGCAAGTCTGCGGAGTCAGATTTGGAAAACCCTAATTTTCCCCGGAGTTCCTCTAAGTTTCAGCCAGCTCTAGAAATGGGTCTTAGAGTTGGATTTTCAATTATTTGATGATTCCATTGCATTCAGTGGGCGAAAATAGGTGGGGTTACAGTTGGGCACTTTTTCGGAAAAGGCTGAGAAATCATAATTACGAAAATGCCCCTAAAACACTGAAATAAGGGCTGCCAAGGGCAATTTCATCTTTTGGCAGTGAATTTGGTAATTCTGAGTCCAGAAATAGATTCCTTGGGCGAAAATATGTAAGAATAGCCCATGTCAAAATTTCGGGAAAAGTACAGCCGGACCGGGTACGGCGGGGCCAGACCGGGTACGGCGGGGCCGGGCCGGGGCCCCGGGGGCATTTTGGTAAATTTTTAAGATAGACTCATATAACCCCCAGAAACACTATGGAAGTGTCTAAATAGTGCATTTGACATTGTAGGATCGAATATAAAGCCCTGAGCTGTTGGCACGCAAATCGAGGAGAAAGATTGGAGGTAGGGGACTTACCGTACTTGCATGTATTTGATATCTTTGCTTGTGTAATGATGTATGTGATTGCTTTACTTGATTGTGTAGAGCATATTTGAATAAATGAAGCTCTGTTTTTGTTTTTGCTGTGGCCATAGTCTTGTTATATGAAACATTGAGCATGCAAAAATGTCATTATGGGGCATACATCTAGATAAAGCTAACATGTCATACACATAGCATCAATCATGCATGCATTACGGTATCTGTTTCCTACTGAGATTCTCTCGAATCTCACCCTCCCCTACCAACAATTCAGACAGGAGACGACAGAAGATATGCAAACAACAATGCAGAGTACCGTATGAGGGGATTACAGTAGTGGAACGAAGACGGGAAGAAGTCTCCGTTTCACTGGGATGAGTTTAGACACCCTAGTAGCCTTGTGCGGCTACCTTAATCGTAAGTATCATGTACGAACCCCTATAGGAAATTTCTGTAATCGAGTACTTTTTATCAGTATAGTTATGCTATTCTTATGTTGCCTACCGAACCACATATCGTTTTCCGCGAATACTCTGGTAAAGGTAAAAGTAAAATAAGGGCGTGACATCTACTACTGTTATTCAAATAGCATTGCTTCTATTTGAATAGAATCACCCTTTTTCTATTATCAAAAAAAAAAAAGAATCACCCTTTTTCAATTATGGGCTATTCGAATAGTCACTTCACTATTTGAATAGTATTTGCTTATTTTGCACTGAGACTATTCTGATAGTTCCATTACTATCCTGATAATAATCTTACTATTCTGATAGTAACCTTACTATCCTGATAGTCTTGTGGTATTCGAATATTCACTTAATCTTAATCGTACATGTGCTCATATTCAACAATTATAGTTTATTCCTCTTGGCTTGGATTAAGGACACTTGGCATATTTTGTTGACTAACACTTATTTTCCCTTTTTATTTTCATAAATGGCAAAAATATGAAGAGAAAAGGGAAATAGTAATTGTCCAAATTAATTCCTTAATTATTTTTCCCATTTTCTCATGAATATGAACATTTATAAAATTCTTAAATTCCAAATTCATGAATATTTACCATTTTATTGATTTTCCCAAATAATTACAATATATTTGGTGAATATAAAATTTGGGGTGTTACATCTTGAGTGCACAAACCACCACCTCTTAAAAATCTAGCCATTTCAAAATTCTTACCATTTCTCTGCATGCTCATCGAACAGCTTCAACCACTCTTTTTCGACATCCCCACTATTATTTTCCTGTCTCCATTGTTGCCGAAATCGTGATTCTCTACCTTCCCATTTTTGTGGCTATCTCTGAAGTCGTTCATGGCGTGTTCTGGGTTTTGTTTTCTTTGGAATTTCTCATCTTTTTGCATAAAGGTGAGAAATTTCTACCCTTAACTGGAGTTAATAATACGAAATTGATGCTATATTCTTTTGTTCCTATATCTTGTGATATGAATCAGACAACGAGTAGAAAATGATTGTTCATCTCATTTTTCAGTTCTGTGATATTGAGTTCATATGATTTGAGTGAAGTTGCTATCTCCTATCACTAGTGGAAAAATCACTTTTAAGACCGGTTAAAAATGACATTTTAGACCGGTTCTGGATGAAGTCTTGATATAGCTGGTCTAAAAAGTTTGCTACTTTTAAGACCAGTTAAAGAAATGGTCTCAAAAACAATTTTTTAGATCGGTTATTTATACAACCGGTCTAAAAATAATTATTTTTAGACTGGTTATCGAAGAAACCAGTCTAAAAAGTGTAACATTTTAGATCAGTTTTACAAAAAACCGGTCTAAAAAGGTCAAATTTTTAGACTAGTTGTCTTAAAAACCGGTCTAAAGAGTATTACTTTTAGACCGGTTTTTTAGACAACCGATCTAAAATGTACTTTTTAGACCGGTTGTGGAAAGAACCGGTCTAAAAGTTGCATTTTTTTAAATTGTTCCATTTAAAATATTTACCCAACAAGCAATTTCCCCTGTTAAAACATTTCACTTAGCAAGCAGCCATTTCAACGACATTCAAATAAATTCTTCTCTTACACATTATAACAAACATCTTATACATATTAGCATTTTCATCAAGCATTTCAATTGGATGGTGTAATACTTAATCATTCTTCTTATACCCCACATTCCACATAAGTAACAATAATAAATCATTGAAATTAAAATTAACACATGATCACACATAATACGAACATTAAGGTATGCTGCTAAACATTTTTATTCCACTATTTTAATATTATAGTTTGATAAAAGAAATCAAAACTTTAGCTAAGATCAGAATATAATCAAAACACTTTAATTGATTATAGAAGAATCTATCAAGAAAGAACACAGCAGACAGTAATCCATCACTGATGATCACTAGCTGGCTTTGGAGCATCTACACTAAGACACCTCATATCCTTCATTTTCCTATGACGACAACAAAAAAAAGTAGTTTTATATATACCAATAACAATATACATAATTTAAATATAGTTCATGATAATTATTTTATCTAACTTTCCTTCAAAGTAGTTTTATAAAGGGATATCCTCCTATATCCCTTCATGATGATCATTCTTATACTGTGTTCATTGTCTACTTTATCTTCTTCGTTCAATTCTGGTAGACCCCTAGAAAAAGAATGAGTCTCAAGAAGATCATTCATTGAACGACTTTCCTGATTAATGTCAATGACCCTTTTTCCTTAGAGAGCTACAGATCGAATTTTATTTGCTTGATCGGTAATATAGAACACTTGTTTCGCTTGATATGCCATAATAAAAGGTTCATCTCCAAAACTTCTATTAATCAAATCAACCAATGTAAATCCCAACTGATCAATCAGCACACCATTGTTGACATCAACCCACTTGCATTTGAAAATGAGAAATTTAATTTTAACATAATCAACCACCCAAATCTCTTCAATAATCCCATAATAAGGTATTGCTACCAATCTAGGGTTCTTATCTTTCGAATTAGAGAAGTGTATAGATTTAGCTACTAACATAACCCCACTATTCTGGACGGTGCTCCTATCATCAAGGGACTTCGTGTAAAACATATAACCATTGATCACAAATGAAGTCCAAGTTATGACATCAACCTCAAGACCACGTACTAACCATTTAATTGTATCAGAATCACATTCTTCTCCGTCAACCTTTTGTTTGAACCAATGTGCAAATGTTTTGTTATGCTCCCCAATCCCCAATTAAGCTTTGTTCGGTCATTCGACTATTTTCTTTTCAGAAAATTTCTTTATGAGTATTAATGTAATCTTGAACTTCATCAACATTATTCAAAATGTACAAGTGGGCTTGTTGTAATTCATCAGGATCAACACTCTTTACTGTAGCCTCGCGTCTACTCCCTTCTTTATCATGATGTTCAGGAAGCCTAATATGTCTTACATTTGACAAGTAATCTTGACAAAACTCCATGGCTTCTTCAGAAACATATTTCTGAACAATAGATGCTTCAAGCCGATTTGCATTCTTCACATACTCTTTTAGGATTTTTATAGTTCTTTCAATTGGGTACATCCATCGTAAATAGATAGGGCCACACAACTTTATCTCCCTCACTATATGAACAATTATATGTACCATGATGTCAAAAAAAGAAGGAAGAAAAAGCTTCTCAAGCGGCATAAGATCATATATCCTTAATTTTCTAGTTCTTTCAATCTTTCTGTCTCAATGACTGTACTACAAATAACATTGAAGAAGAAACAAAGTTTAGTCAAAATATGTTGAAGATCATATTCGGCAATGCCACAAATAGCTATTGGAAGTAGTTGTTGCATTAAGACATGACAATCATGAGACTTTAGCCCTACTAACTTCAACTCTTTCATCAACATAAACTTCCTAAAATTTGAAGAATACCCTGAAGGAACTTTGATGCCATGTAAACACTCACAAAAGCTTCTTTTCTCATCCTTAGGCAAAGTATGAGCAGCTGGAGGACCAAAAGTTCTCTTACCATATGGTTTTGGATGCAAGTCTTCTCGTATCCCCATTTCTTGCAAATCTAATCTTGCTTTCACGCCATCCTTATAACTACCTTGTATGTTAAGCAGTGTTCCAACAATATTATCACATACATTTTTCCCTACATGCATGAAATCAATATAGTGTCTCACATCAAGATTGAGCCAATATGGAAGATTGAAGAAGACATACCTCTTTTTCCATTTATTTTTTTAATTACAATTCTTTGTACTTTACCAAAGATAACATTAATATATTTCATCTTTTCATAAACTTGCTCCTCATTCAATACCTTCGGAGCATCTTCAAACTCCTGTCCACCAAAAAAAGCTTTCTTTAATCTACGATACGGGTGGCCTCGTCTAAGAAATCTCCTCTGGCCAAGATAAACTATCTTTCTTGCATGTTAAGTTGATGGTAGCATGTTTCTTCTTCACAAATCAGACATGCTTTATGGCCTTTAACACTATATCCTGACAAGTTTCCATATGTAGAGAAGTCATTTATAGTATAAAAGATCATGACTCGCATTTTAAAAACCTCCTTCTTGTTCATGTCAAAAATATCAACACCTTCATCCCACAACTCTTTCAATTCTTTGATCAAGGGTTCTAGGTAAACATCTATGTCATTTACGGGTTGTTTTGGTTCTGAAATCGACATAGACAACATGATGTACCTTTATTTCATGCATAACAGAGGAGATAAATTGTAAATTACCAAGAGACAGGCCATGAACTATGTATACTATTCAGGCTACCAAAGGAATCATGCCATTCGTGCTAAGCCCAAGCCTAAGGTTCCTATGTTCTTCACCGAAGGTAGGAAATAATTGATCGATTTTGTTTCATTGAGAATAATAAGCCGGATATCGAAGCTTTCCCTCTAATATCCTCTCATCCATATGCCATCTCAAATTTTTTGCATTGTTTTCATTAGCAAACAAGTGCTTGAACCTTGGTATGATTGGAAAATATCACAACACTTTTGCAAGGGCGTTATTTGATTTGTACCTTGAGGTTTCACATATCAGACATTGTTGTTCCTTTTTATGCTCTTTTCTATACAATATACAATCATTATGGCATGCATGGATCTTTTTATACTTCATCCCTAGTGGACACGGTATTTTCTTAGCATCATAGTATCAAGAAGGCAACACATTATCATCTGGAAGCACATCCTTAAAAGCCTCAAGCATTTCTGAAAAACTCTTGTCGCTCCATCGATGCCATGCTTTCAAGCTTACCAATTTCAACACTGCTTTCAACAATTGGCATTTTTTACATCCCTGGTACAACGGTGTCTCAACATCACTGCACATATTACCATATGCATATGATTGCTCAAAAGCCTCCTCTCCTACATCACGAATAATATCCTCTCTTCGATCATCCGTATCCATGTCATTATCATCAAAGGCTCTCCCCCTATTGAGATGAATTTGGTATTTCTAATTCTTCACCATGCCATACCCATACTGTATAACTCTTACAAAATCCTTCACAAATTAAATGTGTATATATATCTCTAGCACTTAGTCGCTTCTCATTCAAGCATACTACACAAGGGCAATAAAACTTCCCACTACCATTATCAGCATTTCTTCTAGCAAAGTCTAAAAAACCCCTCACCCTATTGTCATATTCAACACTAGTTCGTTTAGCTTTTATCCAACTATGATCATATATATATATATATATATATATCTCAACACTTGTAGCACCCTATATCCAACAGCAAAAGGATAGAAAAAAACAAAAACCATAGAGTTTTAGAGATTTCAACAAACCAATAACACTGACAATCAAACAATCACACTAAATTAAAATAGAACTTAGAATGTTATTGCTCCAAGCCAAATATTACAAGGATGTACAAGTTAGAGCATCTAACCTAGCTATGTAGATTTTTTTTCCAGATTATGTTATCACAAAACAGTTGGTTTTCCAACAAATTATAACAGCAACTTGTGGGAATTAAGTGCTCAAAACAACAACAAGAGCCATTTTCATAGGACATTATTAATTATTGAACAACAAAGTAACTAAATAACAGAACACTAACCTGCTTGAAGACCAAGGAGTGAGCTTCTACCCAAAGTCACAGTGGCATCGATTAAGGTTCAATGAAGTCCTCAAAGTCACAACACTGACAAAGGGAAGTCACAGTAGAGGAGAATGGTCACTACGGAGAATAGAGGTGGCGACGAAGGAGAGTGACAATAATCAAAGAACAGCAACGAGAAACACAACAACGGCAGTGGTAATGACAGAAGAGAGTTGAGCAAGTCAAGAATGGGGTGCGATGGAGGAGTTCAAAACAAGCAGGGATAGAGCTCATAGAAAAATGGCGACCAGAGAATAAAGGGTTCATAAAGCGTGGGAGTAAAAATGTGGCCAAAACGCTCACCTTTTAGACCGGCTTTCTATAGAAACCGGTTTTAAATGGGTGAAAAAGAAATAATTTTTAAAATTTTCACATTTAAGACTGGTTTTAATTAAAACGGGTCTTAAATGTTGGATATTTAAGACCGTTATTATTAATAACTGGTCTTAAAAGTTTCAATTCTTAATTTTTAAAATATTTTGATATTTTTAGACCAGTTTTATTTATAATTGGTCTAAATAATTTTTTTAAGACCGGTTTTAATTAAAACGGGTCTTAAATGTTGGATATTTAAGACCGTTATTATTAATAACTGGTCTTAAAAGTTTCAATTCGTAATTTTTAAAATATTTTGATATTTTTAGACCAGTTTTATTTATAATCGGTCTAAATAATTTTTTTAAGACCGGTTTTTTAGAGAACCGGTCTTAGAAGTTCTATATAATTACAAAACTACCACCGATCAAATTTTTTAGACCTTATCCACTATAACCAGTCTAAATGTGGCGGTCTAAAAAGGGAATTTTGTACTATTGTATAGTCTGTTTTTGTTGCTATCCCCTGTTTTAGATAGTTAAGGTTTCTAAAGGAAGACTTATGGTTTTGATGAAATTAAGCTTCCCAAAGTGTTTAGAAGGAAGAGTTACATTTTGATAAATTTAAGCATTATCAGTTTGAATTTTATGGTTGAAAATTGACAAGGAGCTCATTGCTTTATATTTTCACATTTTAGATAAAATGTCTTGGATCATTAAAGCATGCTTCAAGTCTCTAATATAATGGTTAAAACAATGTTCTTGAAGCTAGAAAAATTTGTAGAGTTCTAAGTGGGACTATTTAAATTTAGGAGTTAAATGGTCTAGTCGTTAATGAAATATGAGATATAGGTGTGGTTTATTTTGATTTATCAAGACATGTATTAATTGGCCTAAATTTTTTATGAAATGGACTACTTTGAATTAATTTTGAGTTCCTTTAAGGTGTTTGATGAAATGCTCTAGAAAAAGCTACTTCAACTATGTGTTTACACAATATTTTGATGGTGGAGAATGACTTAGATACTATTTGAATCAATTATGATTGATGCTTGTTCAAGGAAACTTTATGGAAATTATAATACAAGGGTTTAATATTTCTTTTATTTGTTATAGGTTAATATGTTAGCATCCAATACGGATAGTGGCTCAAGTACTGAGGGTACTAACGCCTCCACCAACCCCCTAGTGCGCAGCAGGATGATGGTGCACTACTTATAACACAAGAGGAAAGAGCACTGAGGAAGGGCTTGTTGTGATGAAGGAGGTCTAGAAAGCAAAGAGAGAGGTGAGGAAACTTAATGTCAAATAGAACAAGAAAGGGCAAGTTGTGAAATCTAACAAGTTCGTTAGCTACCTCGGGTATACAACAAAAACCAATGTGCCTATCACTTTGAACAACTGGAAGAAGGAAACTGATATAATGAGAAAGAATATCTAGGATGAAGTATCAGTAAGACATGATGCTACATAGTTAATAATATCTTGTTAGCTGGTATGCCTAACACTAACAATAATTTGTGTGTTTTGTAGTCCAGATTTCACATAGATGAGGAGAAGAAGGATTATATGCTTGGGAAGGCTAGCAGGATTATGTGCTTATTTCGAGGGTTTGTGACGAAGAAATATTTGTTAAAACCTGACTCTGTAGATGAGTTGGTGGTTCCAATGCTGCTAAAGGATATTGTCAAACAACCCAAATGGGCAGCTTTTGTATGGTCACGACGCCCTCCAGCTTTCAAGGTAAATTAAATTTAATGTAATGTGTAACTCTAGATACAGGACTTCTATATTAATGTAATGTCTAACTTTGACATCTTTGTTGTTTATATCCATAGGCATTAACTATGGCAAATTGTGAGAGGGTGAAGAATAATGAATACTCACACCATAAAGGCCACATGATGTATGTGAACATCGAGCAGCATTTGATAGAGAAGCAGGGGTCAAGATCGGATGTGACTATCAATCGTGGAGTGTTATGGGCTACTGCGAGGCAAAATAAACAGGGCAATATTGACAATCCTCATTTCCAAGAGGTTGTCTCAATAATGGTAAGTACTGATGATTTTGATTCAATTATGTTTGTACTATCTAATATATGTTTATGATATTGGTATTTTTGGTACTTTACATACTAGACTGATTAGGGTCCATGCGTAGATTATGATTGAATTTTTCACACAAAAAAGTTTTTAACCTTTCATTTTACCACAAGAGATCTTGAGTCAAGAATTAAAGCGTGGTGAGCTTATTAGGGATGAGGATGCCTTGGAAAAGGCTTTGGGTCCTGACCAAGTGGTCTTTTGAGGGGTATCAACTATGGAGTCGGCAAAAAATACTTTAGGAAGTGAAAGAGGCTGACAAGGGTGTCTAATCAGAAGCTTCAACAGTATATAGAGATGACTGAGATGTTGAAGCAGACAGTTGAAGCACAACAAGCTATTACTAATTTAGTTAATGAGCCAAGAGACTGTGGGGAAGT
This sequence comes from Inga oerstediana, assembly GCA_963210345.1. Lineage (NCBI taxonomy): Eukaryota > Viridiplantae > Streptophyta > Magnoliopsida > Fabales > Fabaceae > Inga > Inga oerstediana. The sequence goes on along the minus strand of OY723410.1, from coordinate 48,700,960 downwards.
AGGGAATGGCTCACACCCTAAGTGTCAAAGATAGTTGCATATTCCCCTCTCAAACTCTACCGAGGTAGTATAACTCATGCTGAAAACCTATGCTTTATTTATTTTTGCTTTACACTAATTATATTTTCTCTTTGTTCCGGGCAAGTTGGAGGTTGAGTGTGTGGCCGATAGCCCCAAGTAGTACATGGTTGCTAGGGGCCGTATGTACACCTTACCAAGGGAGAACACAATTCACAACTCACCTCTCCCTCATAATCATGTTAGGGTAGAGTTAAAGACAGCCATCGATCCTAAGTATGCCCTTCTTTTACCCACCCCAGATGCAGATATAGTGGAAAGAGCTATACTTAGCTTTGTTGTGTGGCTAGATCACTTATTGTCATACCTGGGAAGACAAAAAAGGTATATCATTGTCTTTTGAGCTTACTAATGAAGTTTATAGTAACTATTTTTCTAACTTCTCAACTTGTTTAGCCAAAGAAGAGGAGGTGCAATTTAGGAGCTCAGCCCGGCCATTGTTTAGTGTCTTGTACGCTGAAGAAGACAGATGAGCCCATGCCTATGCCTCAGCCGCTAGTTGTGCCAGTTTCCAATAAATTCTATATGGCACTTGAGGAACATGATAGCATAGTCGCCGAAACAAATCCTTAGCAAAACTACTACACCAAAAAAGTCCCCTTTAAGCAAGATATATATGGGGAACAAGGTGTGTTTGATGCTATCAATCAAGTGTTAGTCAAAGAGACCATCACGGGTGATATAGCTAGCTCAAGTGGTTGTAACTTTTATATCTGGTATGTCTTCTATTATGAATGAATACTTAGCTACTTATAGCATTTATATATATTGATTTGATTGTTTTTTATGTAAGGTACCTTCATAAAGGGCATGTAGCTCGCAATGGCCTACAGGACATGTTCCTATTCCTCAACCCCCACCTCTATTCAGGAATATTGGATAAAGGCAATAGGCCAGATTTTATGGAGACAAAAGCGAGGGAACTGGCAGATTTAGTCATTAAAAGGGCACCAAAGAAGAAGAACAGTTTTTTTTTTGTGCCTATTGCCAAGGGTAAATATACTACTTCATTAAATTGGATACTCATTATGTTTTATTCTCATTATGTTTAATGTACTTATGGGTCATTGGATGCTTATTGTGCTAAATCCCCTCAAGCAAAGGATTTGGTACTTTGATTCAGTTCATGGGGATGCGAAAAATCAAATACAGATATATGGTCACAGTTTTCTATAAGTAAGTTAATGAATTTAAATTTGGTACTTTTTTTCAAAGTTTATTATGGATTTGGTGCTTTAATTTCTTATTGTGATATATCTTGTTAGAGTTGTTTACTATTACGTGTGGATGAAGACCTCGCCTGCCCCTCGTTAAAAGGCAAAGGCATTGCATCTGCTTATAAATGGAAGAGAGTAGTAGTAATTCACCAATACTTACCATTTTTGTTAGAGTTGTCAAAGTTGGTTTTTCGTATTAGACTAATACATTTCATTTGTTTGTTTATAGTGTCTGTCGTGATCAGATCAAAGCTCTTATTGTGGGTATTGTGTCATAAAGTTCATAAAGGACATAGTCACCCGCAATCCTGGCTCAGTTGATACTAAAGTATGTATGTATATATATACATATATGTGTGTTTAAGTTTAATTAAAAGTAAACTCATATATATATTCACTAACTATACTTTGTTTTTGCTTGCAGTACTTTGAGGATAGTTATTCTGAGCAATATTCGTTTGGACAAATTGAAAAAGTTATGGAAGAGTTGGCTATGATAGTTTATTGTCAATGGATGGGAGCATAAGCTAGCTATAGAGTAATATTTTTAATCGTCAATGGATGCTATAGAGTTGGCTATGAGAGGTTTGGTTTTATAGAGTTGGCTATGAGAGGTTTGGTTCCTGCTTTTGGTTTCTGTTTTGTTTTCTTTCTTTCTTTCTTTCTTCTTCTTCTTCTTCTTCTTCTTCTTCTTTTTGCTCTAATTGATTTTCTTTTCATAGTTGGTAATTTAGATTAACTTTTGGTTTCTGTAATGTACAGTCTTGTATATGTACTTTTTGATTATTGAATGAAATGGATATGTTTAAATGGTTTATGTAATTGGCTTTTGTTGGATCTGTAATCGGTTTCTGTTGGATCTATAATCAGTTATATATATATGTATGTAATATGCAGATGGGGGCTTATTGAAATTGAACCCCTCCCCCCAAATTTTTTTTTTAAAAATTTGTCACGTATACTTAACAGTTATTCACCAATAACCATCAAATATTACACATACACAATGGTTGTTCCAAATAACAGTTAAATAAACCCCTTCATCTGGAGACAAAATTTTATCGTTCATCATTTTTAACAGTTAAGTATTGTACATAATATATCACGATTGTTATTAAAAAACCGTTAAATATAGATTGCTATATTTAATAGTCATTATCTTACAACCATTAAATATAGTGTCCTATACATAACGGTTGTATTTGAAAAACTGTAAACTATAGTACCCAATATTTAACGGTTAAAAACCTTTACATATAAATATTTGACACTCAGATATTTAATGGTTTAAATATCGGTAAAAAAAAGTGTTAAATATAGATAAATATGTAGTAGTGATCTCTATTTAATATATATATATCCCATGAAAACAAAGTCAACACAACAAGAAATAAATGTTAAAATTGTACGTTCACATAAAAAATTTAATATGGTGTCTTATAACTATGATAAAAAAATTTCTTCTTTCTCTACCCCATAAATAGGACAAGAGGAGTATGATGTGTGTTCGCATGCGCAAGGGTGTTAGTTATAGTTATGCTTCTGCTAGTAGACTTAGAGGCATAAATTGACCAAAATTTCAAACAAAAGCAAGAAATGAAAAAACTGACACACAACGGCACAATTCAACTAGACATTCATAAGTGACTATATATCCAAGTGAAATAACATGATGATGATCTTTGAGCATAATATATAGATGATCAAAAGCAATCAATATTTCAATCCTCTAGCATGTATTATATAGTTACATCCTTGCGGTAAGTAAATATTGAAGAATTTTGAATGTATTGAGACAACTTAAGAAGAGTCAACTATAAGCAACTTAAAATTGGAAAAAATTAAAAAAGTACTTTTCACAAAAAAAACATTAAAAATTTACTATTTATCAGCTATATATATCAATATGTCTAATTTCAAATTTCATAAAATGCATGAAATCCTTTTAAATTTGTTAAAGAAAAGAAAAAAAACGCATGCCAATCATTAACAATAAGTTAAAATAATATGTATGAGTTTTTGTTAGGGAAAATCCCAAAAAAGGAACCTCAAAAGTGTGAAAAGATAGAGGGGTGTTACGAAATTCAAAAATCCTGCAGAGGTGATTCTGACTGATCAGGGATTTACAAATTGGAGATCAAATGACGGGTTTGCCCCTAGGCAAATTTAAAAAGAAAAGAGGAAGAGAGGCAGGCATTTTATCGGGCATGGGTGATTGGCTATTAATGGGCGATTTTTAAGGAGAAAAAGAGTTGTGGGGAGCGGTGAGTCCTTGGTTGCATTGAGAGGGGGGAGTGGGTCCAAAGTGGGTAGGGTTAATTTGAGGAGGAAGGAAGGAGCTGATGGGGCTAGAGAGTGTGGCGTATTGTGCCGTTGAAGCAGAGAAGTGGTTGACTATTCCAGGGGCTGAGTGTAACCCCCTTCCGTAATTATATTCGAAATACACAATTAAAATGAAATAGAGACCAATAATTATTAAAACTCATTCACAATCCCATCCTTGAGATAGGATTTTCACAAATACTTTTCAAAAGCTAATTGACTTGGTCTCATTCACATTTCAAATACAATCACTTCACACGGATAATCACATTCAATATATAAATCAGAGTGCACAATATAATAATCCCGGGTTCCATATATTAACTCAAGCTTTACAGGGCACATTCGCCCATTACAAGCCCTCATACAGGGATTACACAAATCTCATCGCAAATACATAATCAAATCCTCATTCACATATACACATCCAAATCCAAATACGAATATCTAAATATACATCCCAACTATGATAACCAACTACCAAAATCTATAACCCGAAGTAGTCCTCGTTGCCTTTACCTGCTTGCTCCCTCCTCGATCCACTTGCCCTGTCTAACTGTTGGTAGGGAGGGTGAGATTCTAGAGAATCTCAGTAGGAAACAAATACCAGTATACATGCAAGATAAGTGTTTAATGCATGACATGCTTGCAATACATAACTCATGTTCACATAATGACATATCTGCATGCTCAATGTTTCAACAACATACTCATGGCCATAGCATAAATGGAAACAGAGCTACAATCATTCATACATGTTTCACATAATCAAGCAAAGCAATACATGCATCAATACACAAACAAAAATATCAAAGAATGCAAGAGAGGTAAGTTCCCTACACTTGTTCTTTCCACGTATGCTCCAGCTTCGCTGACTCGCTATCAGAACGAACACTGAACCACGACCAGGGTGAATATCAACCCTATACCAAAGTAAGGACATAGGGTTATTCTCTATTCCAAAACCTTACTTTCATATCACTTAAAGTTGGTTACCATTCATAACCTTTATGTGGCTAATTAAAGCCTAAACACATGCCTAAAGGCTTGGGAAACACTTGACCAAAGATCACCTTTTAAAAGTCCAAAATGCTGATTTTTGGGGGTTGGCTGCAGCAAAAAACAGCTTAGAAACATTTGGGCCACGGCCCAAGAATTCATTGGCCACGTACAAAGAAAATCCTATTTCTTGGCTGAACTTCCAAAACTCATAACTAATTCCACAAAAATCGAAATGAGGTGATTCCAAAGCCAAATAAAAGCTATTCAAGTCCTCTAAACAGGATAAATATGGGCCATTACTGGAAATCACCAAAAAAATACAGAATTTTCCAAAAATCCACTACTGCCCCAAAACAGTATTCAGTTTCAATCCCAAACTTTGGACAATCATATCTCCCAGTTCCCAAAATGAAATGGCATAAATTATATGTCATTTTGAATCTTGGGATGTGAAATTTAAGACTGGAAAGTTTCAGAATTTTCTAACATCATTTGATCATTCAAAATGGCAACACAAACAGACTTCCCAAATAGAATTTCCAATAGACAGCATTTCCAGTTTTGCAACCAATGTGTCCAATCCAATCCAAACTAATTCCAATGACTAAATACCACAACATAATACCATTTTCAACACAAAACACAACCCAATTCCACCAATTACATTCCACATAAAAATACCACAAAATTAGGGCAAAAATCACAATTCACAATACTCATCCAAGAACCACAATAGTTAGGTCAAAAGTCATCAAATACTCACCTCTTCCTCATCCCAATGCCAATTCTTTAATTCTCCACTCTCTAAATTCTTCAAGCTCTCAAACAACTTCTCTCACAAATCTAAAACCATAGCAATGAAGCTCTCATTACTATGAACAACTTTAAAGAAGGGTATTTGAGCATTAGAGGACATTAAGCCAACCAAACACTCACCTTTGCATTTCTCTTTCTTCCCTTGCCTTGGACGACCATGGGAGCTTTGGGGGAGAGAGAGAGAGAGATCAGTTTTTGAGCCAAAAATGGCCTCTTGGCTGACCTAAAAAAAGAGAGGAGAGAGGGAAGAGTGTTTTGATACTTTGACCAAATCAAGGGTTCACATTGTGCCACTTGTCACCACCTTGTTCAATCTTCATGAACTCACTTAGGCACACACACATGGTATTTCACCCCTCATAATCTCATCACAATCAATTTCAACCATTGATCTTTGAGTTACCAATGAGCTTCCTCTTCAGTAACTGATCAATCGGTCGGTAACTTTATCGTTTTGCCCCAGATTACGGTAATTCACACTGAATCACCACCAAACTCATTTTCTCATTCATTTACACCATACATACGCCCTCCCCCTTATTTTAAGTCAATTTAGATGTTAATCCATAATTGAACTTAAATACAAGGTTTCGGTGCTGTTCATAACACAAATGACTACAATCCACTCCATATTCTCTAAAAGGGTTTATTTATAAATAATCACACCCACTTTTGAAGTCATTATCTATTAATCCATATTTGGGATCTTGCTAAACTGGGGCTTAGCAATCCACTTATTTCAGGCTTATTCTTTGCCTCAAGTCTCAGAATTCGGGGTATTACACTGAGAAATGAAGAAAAACAACAACGTAAACCAGTAAAAGCTGTCATTTGGGCTGAGTTAGGTTTGATTTTGTGGTGTGAAAGAGGCATCGACGGCAGGTCAGAAGTCGGCTAGTCCATCGCAAGCTGACAGAGGTCAACAACGGTGGTCTGGAATTAGTCGTTTCTTGGGTTGGCGCAAAGATTGGCTGGTGAGTTGCTGTGAAATTGCTGCTCCGGTGTGGAGTTGCAGCTTGGCGTGAAAGTTTGGTAAGTGAATGGGTTTAAAAATATGTCACATGTGTAATTGTGAAATTCTTAACCTAAACTGTGAAAATTGAATTTAAATTTGGGAATGGATAACTGTGAAACCTTGTTGGAATGTGGAAATTGTGTGATTTTAAAGTTGATATAACATTATACAAAGTTGTGTAATCTGTATCAGAACTTGTTACACTGTTGATGATATGGGAAATTTAGCATAACGAGTAGTTGGGAATTTCTGAGGGGTAGTTGTGAAATTATAATCATAACTTGAGAAAATTGAAATTAAAGTTGGGAATGTTTACTCTCAAGTTGTGAAATTGTGATGCATGGATGTGAAGTGCCAAACCTAACACAAGAAAACTTAATTTGAATCTAGGAATGCTTAATCTGAAATTGTGAAACTTTGATGCGAGGATGTTTTGGAGGAATTGTAAACCAGTATTGTAATGTTGGAAATTAACCTGGGAAAACCTAATATAAACTTGGGAATTGTTTATATGACACTGTGAAAGTGTGTTGGTATGTGGGAAGGTGTAATTTCTAAGGTGGGAAATCATATGTAGAATTTGTCAAAATCTGTAATGAGAACTTGGAAAATTGTCTAATAAAGTAGGGAAGTTTGAGAATTCTCTAGTCAAAATTGTTGGCTTGGGTGTGAAATCCTAATCTTAACGTGGGAAAACGTGACAAGTTTTTTGGGATGGTTAATATGAAATTGAAAAACATGTTGGTAAGTGGGAGTGTTTGATATTGTACTTGTGAAAACGTAATCAGAAGTTGGGAAACTCTGTGAAAAGGTTAATTTTGAGAAGTAAGCAATGAAATTGTTATCACAAGTTGTGAATCCTTTTATCAAAACCTGTTAGACTGTGCTACTTTCATGAGGGGAATTAGGATTCACAAGAATTGAACTATGAAAGAACCATTTAAATTGTGAGCGAACAATGTTAATGAATGTGAAATGCTTCTTTTATTGGAAATTGTGCCCTAAGGACCAATCATTGTACTTTGAACATTATTAATTTAATGAAATTTCTCCATTTTGTTATCATATTATTTTCATGTTAACTGTGATAATTGTATCCTTGGATAAATCATAAAGATTGTCCTCAAATGTCCTTGGTTGGTCATCTATGCGGGAGTAGAGATGAAACAAGACTAGTATAACTTTGATAAGATATGGAGATACAAATCAAAGTCTTAGGCACTTGTAAGAGTACAAGGTGCTGGACCGACCCACTATGAGAAAGCTACATGGATCAAGTCATAAGCTTTTCTCATGTACAACCAAGTCACAATGCCCTTTTGACATGAGGTCATCATGGATTCCTACATAAGAGTTGCTAAGCTTTGAACTAGTCAAAAGTCACTTTTGACTGAGTGATGATAAAGGCTACGATCGGGCTTGGTGGTCTTTCATGCAGAGAAATATGAATGATCAAGACGGAATTTGTCCCTCACATTAGTAGAGAGATATTACTGGGCCCCTCAATGAGTGAGTTTGAGAAATGTATGGCCATACTACAATGGAAAGGAGTTTCTATTTCTATTGTCAGACTACTCAGGTATCGAGAAAGTAATGGTCGAGAACAAGAGGATGACATTATCCATACCTCATCCTTGACCGATATATCGTGTGACAAAAGGGACGTGACATGATTGTATGACAGGTTGCATCGTGTTAACGATCCTCATATGAATTGAGTAGTTGAAATGTCTTGCTAGAGGCCACTTGTGACTTATGTGTTAGTATAGTTATTGGCCCACTGCCAACTTCGTATGGGCTTACAGGGTCGCACACAAGAATGACCCAACACGAGATAATGTTTAATCTAGGGGTGGATGAATTTTATATTTATATATATAATATAAAAATTCGTTAATAATATAATATAATATAATATAATATATATGTGTATATATATATATATATGTATTTTTGAAATACATATTATATATATATATTATATGATATTATTATATTGTGTTAGTTTTAAATTTAATTTTATTAAAATAAATTAGATTTAATAACTAACATGATAGAGATATAATTTCTCAGATTTAATTTATGAAGATAAATTAAATCTAATGGCTCTTTATTTGGATTAAATAAATAGGTTAAATTAAAACTGTTGGACATATTTAATTTAAATTGAATTTATTTAATTAGCTCATCAAGATAATTAATTGTTAATTAATTTCAAAATTAATAAAGATTAATTTTGAAATTCGAATATAGCCCTCATAGGTTATAAACTTGATAAAGCAGATATACTTAGACACGTATGAGAGTTGTGAGCCGCAAGGGAAACCCTAGGAGACATTGTGTAACGCCCTAATTTTTGATGAAGGGCTAATGATGATTATTGAGAATAATTTGTGAATTTAAATTGGAGTTATTATGTGTTATGTGGCAATTCAAATAAATGTGCCATAATCAGTGAAAAATTAAAAGAATGGCCATAAGTTAGTGATTAATGGAGAAATTAATTACTAACTAAGGAGAAATGAGATGTATAACTAAATGGCTAATGGATTGGTTAGAGTAACTAATTAGTTACTTGATTTATGAGAGCCAATAAGGTGGAGACATGTGGTAAAAGGTGAGGATGAAGAGAGAGGAGTAGAAAAGTCAAATGCTACATTTTTAAATGATTTTCTCTTCTCTCTTTCCTTTCTATGCGGCTGACATGTATAGGAGGGATGGGAGTGGTTTATTTTATCATCATTTCACTACTTCTTCAAGCTCTCATCTCTCATTTTCTCTCTCTCCTGTTTGACCTCCATGGCAGCCTAGAGGAAGGAAGAAAAGCTTTGATAAAAGGTAGGTTTTTGACCCTCCTAATTGCCTCTAATGGAAAAACTCTCTTCTATAAAGTTGTTCCTTGAGTTGAGAGCTTCACTTTCATGGTTTTAGTTTGTCCATTTGGTGGTGTTTGAGCTCTCAAGAAATTTTTGAGTTTGGAGAACCAAGAAATCCTTTTGAGAAAGTTGTTGAGGTGAGTGAAAGCTTCATTTTCATATAAGTTTTGTGGCCATTTGTTGAGCCTTGAATTTTCGGGATTTAGGGTCATGGGGGAGTATGGCATGTTATTTTTATGGAAATGGTGCTTTGTTTAGTGTTTTGAAGTGATAGAATTGCATTGAAGCTTAAATGTGAAGTTTAGTCACTTTGTGTTGGTTTTTGTGCATTGGGAAAAATAGGGCATGTCAATGGGTTGTGATTTTGGTCAATTTGAGGTTACCATTGTGTTCCTTGTGGAAAATTGTATGCTAATAGGTTTGGTTAATGATTTTGGCGTCATTGGACACTTTGGTAGAAAAGTTGGAAATCTATCTTATGTGAACTCTGTTCTGGGCACTCAATTTGTATGAAAGTTTTGAATGGCCAAATGGTGTTTAAAAATTCTGAAAATTTCCAATCTTAAATTTCACATCTCAAGCTTCAAAATGAACATATAATTCATGTCATTTCGTTTTGTGAACTAAGAGTTATTTTTTGCCAAAGTTTGGGATGGAAACGGGACTCTGTTTTGGGGTAGTGGTGGATTTTATGTAATTCTAGAATTGTGTGGTGATTTCTAGTAATGATCCATATTTTTTCGGTAAATAGGACTTAGCTATCTTTCATTTGGCTTTGGAATCACCTCATTTCAAATTTTTTTTAGAATTAGTTATGAGTTTTGGAAGTTCAGCCAAGAAACAGAATTTTCTTGGCCGCGGCCAGAGGTAATGAACTGCGGCCCAAGACTTTCTGTGCATCCATTGGCCGTGGCCCATGGGTAGGCTAGCTGCGGCCAACCCCCAAAAATCAGTATTTTGGACTTTTAAAAGGTGACCTTTGGTCAAGTGTTTACTAAGCCTTTAAGCATGTGTTTAGGCTTTGATTAGCCACCTAAAGGTCATGAATGGTAACCAACTTTAAGTGTTATGAAAATGAGAATTTGGAAAAGAGAATGATCCTATGTCCTAGATTTGGTTATAGGGTTTGATATTCACCCTGATCATGGTTCGATGTTTGTCTGATCGTGAGTAAGCTATATTGGAGCACACGTGGAAGAATAAGTGTAGGGAACTTACATCTCCTGCATGTATTGATATTTGTGTTTGTGTATTGATGCATGTTATTGCTTTGCTTGATTATGTGAAACATATATGAATGATTGAAGCTCTGTTTCTATTTATGCTATGGTCATGAGTATGTTGTTGAAACATTGAGCATGCGGATATATCATTATGTGAGCATGAGTTATTGTGATGCAAGCATGTCATGCATTAAACACTTATCTTGCATCCATATTGGTATCTGTTTCCTACTGGGATTCTCTCGAATCTCACCCTCCCCTACCAATATTTTAGATAGGACAGGTAGTTCGAGGAAGGAGCAAGCGGCTAAGGGCGACGAGGATCCCTTATAGGCATTTGGATTTGGTAGTCGGTTACCGTTACATGTTGGGATAACTGTATATATTTGGATGTACATGTTCGGATGATTGGTTGGAATGTGTATTTAGAATAAGAATTGTGTAGTCCCCATTTGAGAAATTGTAAAGGGCGTATATGCCCTATGAATCTTTAATGAAGACATGAACCCGGGATTGTCGGGATTATTGTTGTGCACTCTGATACTTATATGAATGTATTTTATCTTTGCGAAGTAATTGCATTCGAAATATGAATATGAGACCAGGTTAAAGTGTATGTTAAAGAAATTTGTGAAAACCCTATCTTAAGGATGGGAATGTAAATGAGTTTTAATTATTATTGGTATCTATTTCATTTTAGTCATATATTTCGTATATAATTACGGAGGGGGTTACACATTGGAGGCGCTAGCACGCAGTCTGTGTTGGAGAGCATTCGTGTGGATACCGATAGAGGGAGCGGACCTGAGGTGGTGGCTCTTAGATATCGAAAACATGAATTGAACAAGGTACGAATCATTCTAACTCAATTTAAACGCCATTGATAGATCCTTGATTAGTATCGGTAAAAATTTTAAAATTCTTCCGCTATGCTTGCCGATCCTAACATCTTATGTAGGTCGAAGATGACGTTACAAAAAGGGGAGAAATCAAAATCAAAAGCATAAAGCCAGAAAGATGTAAAAAGTAGACAAGTAAAGAGCACAAATATAAAGACGAAAGGAGGAAACAACAAACATGTTAAGAGTCAACCAATATAGGGTGGGCTTATGTTGTTTAGAAATGAGTATGTGGCAAACTTGGGGGAGAAGATGATGATGATGATGATGATGATAGAAGAAAGCAAGGCTGCAGGAAAGGCATGACGAGAGTTGCCGGATGATTAGAAGAAGGAGAACACTGAAAGAGCTAAGTAAGGAAGGCTAGAAAAGAGGAAGAGCAAAATTAGAGTGTCCTTTTATACCCATTACTTACTTCAAGGATTTACATCATTGGTAGAATTTGTCAATTAGAATGAAAATTTGAAGGAAAGGGTTAAGAGAATAGGTTTTGGAAATTTTTTGAAGGTGGAATTGGAGAGACTCCCCCATGACTTGATTGTAGCCATACTTAGAGCATATGACCCACCAACATAGTAATTCAGGATAAGGGGGAAGACACAAGAAATTGAAGCAAAAGATGTAGAGAAGTTGCTTGGTATTACTTATGAAGGGGTCGAGTTAGGGTAGATGTGGAGGACTCTAATCCATTATATGAGGTTGAAGAGTGAGTATGGGAAAAAAAATACACTGACATCTTGAAGCACATAAAATCTGGGGAAAGCAGGGACAACTTTGAGTTTCTCTTCGTCATGTACACTTTAGGAGTTTTTTTATGCCGCACTCTGTGGAGTCATAAGTGATAGGATGTTGAGAGTCATGTGTTGCACAATGGACGGATTTGAAAAATATGACTGGGCAACATACATGATCAAAGAGTTGTGGAAGGAAATGAGCGATTATATAAAAGTGTATAGGAAGAAGAATGAACACGAAGGGATTTGCAATATGGGTAGCTGCCTCTACTTATTGCTGGTATGAAACTTGTTCCATTTTCATTACTTTATTATTTACATTCACACTCATCAGAGTTATTTTTTTGGTGGTGTAGCTATTCTTTTCAGAAAATTTCCGTTTGAAACAAAATGTCTACCATGAGTCCACCAGCCCTATCGAGTTCTGGACTAAGGAGAAGATCAATGAAATGGTGAACAACGAAAGAATGAGTAATATGGGAATTTTGTACCAAATGAGGGGCTGTGAGGTAAGGGAGGCCAATGAGGATGCATAGCAAATGCCTTATTTAAACCCGGTATGTGTGTTGTTTCGTTAATACCTGTTTTCCTTGATTGAACAGATTAAATCATAAATTAAATTCTGTTATTTGATGCATGGTTCATGGTAAGTGAAACTGTTGACCCACTCATTTACATGTTTTTCATGTTGGAATATCGTGTCGTTATCACACACCACAATGTTTATGCTGTAGATAAAGTTGTTAGTAGCCCAATAGGGTGGAAAGTTTCCACTGTGCAGCAATAATTTATGCCTGAAACTGTTGGGTACAATATTGGGGAATGTGATTTGATCATGGGCCTGGCACTTGTGAGTGGCCACTGGTTTTGAGTTGCTCTAGCGACAAAGAATATGCAATTCTATGAGTTGGAATCGATGAAGCCTAAAATGATCAATAAGAAGTCAAGTAGGAAGGGTGCCGCGCAAGATAATTACATTTTTGTTTTCAACTTAATTGTAAGTTCAGCTCACTGCAAGTGGATAATGTTGTCACATGCTCAAATTCCCACACCATGTCATTAACTTGTTATGTATTATGTTTGTGGCTTCAGAGGGATCATTTTCTTGATATTATAGTGCTAGTGAAGCCAGATAAGGTCGGAAAGAAGGCAAAGAGTGAAATTGTGTGGCCTCCTATTCTCCAACAAAATAATATGAGTTTTACCATTTTGTTTAAATAAATAATTGATTTTCCTATCATTTGAATTAATGCAGCCTCTGACTAGCTATGTGACAATAGTAAGGACTGTGGTGTGCACGTGATGATATGGTTGAGCTAGTAGGATTTTGATTGTGTCTTGGACTATCAAAATGTATACCTTTGAAACTATAATCTTGTACTTTTTTTGTCAAATTGAAGCAAAATTTGCTTGGTCACTTATTTACAGGAGGAGACTAAGCAATTAAGGAGCGACATAATGTGGTGATTATTCAATCATCCGCTAAACTTATGCCATGACACTACATTGGAGCTCATTCCCCTACACTATCTATGCCAAAAAAGGTTCTTAGCGTGTCTTATTGTTTTGCATGCACAAAGTTGTCATGTTTTTTTGTTGTTATCATATGGAGGGCACAACTTGTTTTAGCCTTGTTTTGTGTATTAATCCATTTGCTATTATGATTTGGCACATGCTAACAAGCATTTAATGACATAAGGCTTTATCAGCTGTATTGACAAATTACCCTGAAAATGTTCAGTGTTTCCCCACCTGAGCTATTTTGGTTTTGCCAATTTAATATTACAAATCATCTTGTTGCAATAAGCGTTTTGCAACATTACATAAGCAGTTCCGCATATGAAGATGCTCACATTTTTGTAAATGTCCCCTGAATTTGAACGTGGTTCCACAATGCTAGCTAAGAGTCTATCAAGTTCTGCATTTTGTTTCCCAATATTTGTTTAGCATTTCCCGAGACGTCCTGCCATGTTTCCCAACTTGGATGCTAATAAGACCTGAAGCTATTTTGCTTTTCCCCAAGTTACATTATAATTTATCAACTTTACAAAACTCTTTTTCAAAATTAGATAAGCAGTTCCGCAGGTTATAATGCCTATATTGTTCAAATCTAGGTAAATTTAATACTCTGCATGTGAAAGTGGTTCCACTATTCTAGATATGATTTTATCAAGTTATGTTTTGTGTTTACCAAAATTTGATAAGCATTTCCTCAGATGGCCCTCGTTGCTTGTGATCTTGGTTGCAAACATGCCCTAACAATCCTTTGTTTTTCCCAAGTTAACATTATAAGCTACCAACTTTTGTTATCGATTTCATAAACTTACATTAGTTGTCTGCAGATGATAATGCAAACATGTTTTCACACTCCGTACATTCAATCCATTGAACATGAAACTAGTTCTGCAATGCCGGATAATGGTTTATCAACTTTTGTTAACCGTTTCGCAATATAGGATAAGAAATTCGTAGACGCCGTCACAAGTTTATGAACGTGGTCGCAAACAAGCCCTGAAGCAAATAATTTTTTCCAAGATTACATTAGAATTTTTCAAAGTTATACAAATGATTCACAATATTAGATAAGCCGTTCACAGCTGATAACGCTAACATTTTGCCTATCTTAGAAACTTTAATCCCTTGAATGTTAAACTGGTTTCCCAAATCCAGATAAGGGTTTATCAACTTTTTATTATCTGTTTTGCAATATATGATGAGCATTTCACAGACGCCATCACAAGTTTGTGAACTTGGACAGAAACAAGCACTGAAGCAAATAAGTTTTCCCAAGATTACATTATAATTTGTTTAATTTATACATAACAATCACAATATTAGATAAGCCGTTCGCAACTGATAATGCTAATATTAGATAATCCCCTGATCGTTAAACTGGTTGCCAAAATCCAGATAAGGGTTTATCAATTTTTGTTATCTGTTTCGCAATATTGGATAAGCATTTCGCAGACGCTGTCACAAGTTTGTGAAATTGGATGCAAAGAAGCCTTGAAGCAAATACGTTTTCCCAAGATTATATTAGAATTTGTCACATTTATACAAATTATTCACAATATTAGATAGGCCTTTTGCAACTGATAACGCTAATATTAGATAATCCCCTGAACGTTAAACTGGTTCCCTAAATCCAGATAAAGGTTTATCAATGTTTGTTATCCGTTTCGCACTATATGATAAGCATTTCGCAGATGTCATCATAAGTTTGTGAACTTGGTCGCAAACAAGCCCTGAAACAAATATGTTTTCCCAATATTACGTTAGAATGTGTCAACTTTATACAAATGATTTGCAATATTAGATAAGCCGTTTGCAGCTGATAACACCTATCTTTGAAACTTTAATCCCCTCCACTTTAAACTAGTTCCCCAAATTCAGATAAGGGTTTATCAAGTTTTCTATTGTGGTGCGCAATATTTTATTAGCATTTCAGCAGATAACGCTCAGATATTTTCCCATCTTCATACATTTGTTACCAATTTCTTTTAACCAGTTGTAAATGTTTTTTACGTATTTAGCATTTTTAGATAACCATTTTCATACTTTGCCATTTTTTTCAGCCAAGACAGCAAAATCCCTGACTATTGCAGGATTTTTCCCAAAAATGCTTAAGAGTTCATTAAGAAACGATGAGCCTTTCCCACATTTGCATTAACATTTAACATGTTCATGCACAACTTTTGCATCATGATTCTGCAAACATCAGCATGCCATGATAGTGCAATTGCCTTATCAGAACACATCAAAAGAGGCCAAAAGCCTTCTTCTTCTAAACTTTATATGCATAAGTTTCAAAATAAAGGAGTGAACAATATATACCCAAAAAACATGACATACTTACATGTAAGCCTCATAAAGGGGTATGACCTTACATACACAAACATGGGGAATACAATGACAGTGCCAAAAAACTAGGAAAAAGAAACATTGTTCTAACATGTGCATTGACAATAGCACATTAAGAAAGTGGTTCCTCTTAATATTCCTTTGTCATTTACATAACCTTATATCTATTACTAATTACTTACAACATTTGATACCCTATGTACCCCATCATTTCATCCACAAAAATAACATAGAAGGCTCAGACCAAAGTATATATACACCAAAATATTTTTCCTAATACTGCATGAATACTAACTTCAACATGGATTGGGATTTTTACAAGTCCTTTGTGTGTGCCCAGCTTCATGGCACCGTGCACAATGATAGATCTTTCTATTTTGGAACTGTGATTCTTGCCTTGTTGATCTTGGTCTTCCAGGTGGTCTACTTGTAATTAGAGGGTGCAAGAAGATATTTTCAAACATATTGTGCATGGTATAAAGGCTATAGTCATTCAGGTTTGGCATGTCTATTGTGACAACCGGAATCATGTTGTGCTCATAAATCTTTGCCTGAGTTTCGATCTTAAACCAATCATCAACATATTTATAAATGTTGCTATGGACAACCTTCATAGCTGTATAGGCATGTGTGCATGGAATTCCACTAATTTACCAAAATGCACAACTACATTCACATTGTCGAATGTCAACCCAATGGTCTCCACGTGCCGTATGCACACAGAATCTTCCCTGACCATAATCTTCACACCACATATACTCACTTTTGATTATATTTTCCCTCACCTTTGCCTCTATATTTGGCCCAACACAATTCTTCTACTTCCTTATTGACAAATATGAAGCATGCATCTTCTTCGCTACTTTCTCATGATGCATGGATTAGTTGGACTACATTATACTTTCTCTCCTTCACCATCCAAGCACTGAAAGACTCAGCAAGATTAGTTGTTATGTTGTCCCAACGGTTGAAAGGGAACTTGCTAATTGCCCACATGTCAACATCCCCATGATTCAAAATCCAATCATATAACTCTTTTGAGTGCCCCCGTATCTGTTCCATTGCCTTAACAAAGTCATCCAGAAGCCTTGCATACGCAACTTTGTCAAGAAGAATAAGTCCATCCTCTTTTAGCCGAGCACTTGTTTTCCTTTTGCCCTTATTTATTTTCAGTATCTCAGCGCTAAAGTTCTCCTTCACATGTCTATAACAAAATGCATGCCGATGACCTCCAAATATTGCTACCACACCACCTATTATGGCATTGTGACGATATAACACAATAGTAATTTCAGTTGAACCAATAATCCTTTTAATCATATACATAAACCAAGTCCAATCATCCAATGTCTCTCCTTTCACAATTGCTATTGCGAAAGGAAACAACTCATTATCCGTATCATAGGCCACAGCTGAAAGGACCGTCCCCTATAGGGCCCGCTTAAATGAGTTCCATCAACATATATTGCATGTCTTGCACCTTGCAAGAATCCCTCAATACATGACTCATGCAATGAAAACTCATTCAAACCTGTAACCATCTGCTACCCATTCAGCCACTATTTTATCATCCATTTCCTTCAACCTTTGGCATATCCATGGGATTAACATGTAAGATTGTTTTGGTCTTTCATGAATGTCTTTTATTGCCTTCTCCTTTGCCCTATAAGCCTATTTATATGTTAGGTTAACACCATACTCCCTTTACAAAGTCTTCATAATCTCAGTTGGACGCTTCTCTGTATGGATCCTAACCTCGTCAATGATTATTGATGATGTCAAACTAGACCTCGCACCATGGCCGCTCACTTCTAAATTATCTTGAGTACTATGCACATGATCTCTTATAAATTTGGTGACACAAAGTATTGTTGTACTCTTGCTGTCTCCATTTGCACATAATTTTCAGGGACATCTTTCTACTTTACACTTGACATATATCTTCTCCTTGGTATTCCTCTCGTACTTGGGCAAAAACTTATGCGCAATGCTATATTTGTACAAAGATCCTCTTAATGCACTGCATGTAAAAAACGTTGCCCAACTCCTGAAATTAGTCTGCCCCATTTCAAATTGCTCCTCTCACTGACATGTGTCTGTTTAGTGTCTTAAGTTAGATTGCCACCACTAAATGTTATTGGAAATTGTGCCCTAAGGGCCAATCATTGTACTTTGAACAATATTATTTTAATGAAATTTCTCCATTTTGTTATCATATTATTTGCATGTTAACTGTGATAATTGTATCCTTGGATAATTCATAAAGATTGTCCTAAAATGTCCCTGGTCGGTCATCTATGCGGGAGCAGAGATGAAACAAGATCAGTATGACTTTGATAAGATATGGAGATATGATTCAAAATCTTAGGCACTTGTAAGAGTACAAGGTACTGGACCGACCCACTATGAGAAAGCTACATGGATCAAGTCATAAGCTTTTCTCATGTATAACCACGTCACAATGCCCTTAGACCTAAGGTCATCATGGATTCCTATATGAGAGTTGCTAAGCTTTGAACTAGTCAAAAGTCACTTTTGACCATGTGATGATAAAGGCTACGATCGGACTTGGTGGTTTTTCATGCAGAGGAATATGAATGATCAAGATGGAATTTGTCCCTCACATTAGTAGAGAGATATTACTAGGCCCCTCGATAAGAGAGTCTGAGAAATGTATGGTCATACTATGATGGAAAGGAGTTTCCGTCTCTATTATTAGGCTACTCAGGAATCGAGAAAGTAATGGTCAGGAACAAGAGGATGACATTATCCATGCCTTATCCTTGATCGATATATCTTTATGACAAAAGGGACGTGACATGGTTGTATGAATGGTTGCAATGTCATAATGATCCTCATATGAATTGGGTAGTTGTAATGTCTTGCTAGAGGCCGCTTACGACTTTTGGGTTAGTATAGTTATTGGCCCACTGCCAACTTCATATGGGCCTACATGGTCGCACACAAGAATGGCCTAACACGAGATAATGTTTAATTTAGGGTGGACGAATTTTATATTTATATATATATATATAATATATAAAATTCATTAATAATATTTTATAGATATATATATTTTTGAAATATATATATCTTATATATGTATATATATATATTATATGATATTATTATATTGTGTTAGTTTAAAATTTAATTTATTAAGATATATTAAATTTAATAACTAACATGATAGAGATATAGTATCTCAGATTTAATTTATAAAGGTAAATTAAATCTAGTGGCTCTTTATTTGGATTAAATAAATGGGTTAAATTAAAACTGTTGGACAGATTTAATTTAAACTGAATTTATTTAATTAGCTCATCAAGATAATTAATAGTTAATTAATTTCAAAATTAATGATGATTAATTTTGAAATTTGAAAATAGCCCTCATAGGTTATAAACTTTGATAGAGCAGATATATTGATATGCACATGAGAATTGAGAGCCGCAAGGGAAACCCTAGGAGATATTAAAGGCACTAGCACGTAGTCTCGGTTGGAGAGCATTCATGTGGATACTGGTAGAGGGAGCAGACTTGATGTGTTGGCTCCAAGAGATCGTGAAAACCCTGAATCATAAAAGGTATGAATCCTTCCAACTTGGTTTAAACGCCATTGATAGATCCTCGATTAGGATTGGTAAAATTTTAAAATTCTTCCACTGTGCCTGCTGATCCTAACAATGGCATCAGAGCTAGATCAATTGTGCGTTTAAACTGAGTTTATGTTCTTATACATGTGATATATATGGGATATATATGTGTGTTCATAAGAAAACGTTCGAATATGTTAAATCGAAAAGGAATATGTTCAACGTTAATGTGCGTTTTTCAGATAGTGCTGTATGTTTATGTGATTTGGTGAAATTGTTTCGATTATATGCGATATGTTCAAGTTTCAATTTCGCCACTAGCATCGCGATTTCTATTCTGGATTTGATCCGAAGTAGAATTCATCGTTTAGGTTTTGAATAGGTGAAGAACATGCCGTACAGACACGTTAGGGTCTCTAATCGGATTTAGGGATTCGAAACTTTGAGGTAGACAATCCAGATCAGAAGCGTTCTGGGCCGTTGTTTTTGAAATTAGGCTGAAATCCCTTAAGAATTGGACTAAACGAATTTTTTGAAAGCGGGACCGCCTTTACCACCTCTACATAGCGCAATATAATCTGATCACGACATTTATTACTTTTCATATTGTATGAATTCTTGTTGTGGTTTATTATGTATACTTGTTTGGGTATGCTGAACAACATGGCTTTAGAATTTTATAAAGGGTTGTAATATTTAAATACGGCCTGCGTGCCATGCCTTTCTCTAAATACTCTCGATGTACATTCTCTTCTCATCTCACTCCCCTCAAATGTTTAAACGTGGTTTCTCTCAATGTATTTCTTTTTTTTTAATTAGAGAAGTCCTCTCATTGGCTTGGGAGGATTTTAGGTTAGGTAAGCCATGTTGTGTCACGTTTAAATTATGCTTTTGATAAGATCATTGCATGATTACTTTTACGTTTATATGTATTTATCTGTATAAGATACAACCACGATTGCATCCATATAAACAAAACTAATTAATTAAGCACTCTGAATCAAATCTTAAGTCATAATGCCGTCAATTAATGAATACTTGTCAAAATCTAGATCGCTCAATTGTGGAAACCACCAAAGTTGATGCACTTGAGTTATCTTGATGAGACAAGCTTGAGTAATGGCATTGCTCATAATATTCATTATTGTTTTGACTTAATTGAGATTAACAAAATAGTTTTGAATCTCAAGGCATTAGATGGGGTTAAACATGCTGGATCATATGATGATTAAATCCCATAAAGATCTAAGAGTTACATGTGATGTAATTGGTAAATAGGTTACCTACCTAAATAACTTGAATTTAAGCGTCTTGCCAAAGCGGACTTAAGTTTAAGCCAAATATGGATCTTAGCCCACTAATTCTTATATTGAGGGTTGTTAATTTAGTAGGAGATTACTAACTAACTTTGCATATTTTAATTGTAGAATCATGTCGACTAGTAATACTACTACACTATCGTTGCAATTAGTCCTTGAGAAGGACAAACTTAATGGGACAAACTTTCTTGACTGGTTCAGGAACTTGAGAATTGTTCTCAAGCAGGAAAGAAAGGCTTATGTCCTAGATCAACCCATTCTTGAGGAGCCTGCAGCCAATGCTCCAAGAGCTCAGAGAGATGCTTACACAAAGCATAAGGATGACTCTGTGGATGTAGGTTACCTGATGCTTGCCACTATGGTTCCAGAGCTCCAAAGATATCTGGAACTCATAGAGGCTCATGATATGATTGTCCATCTTAAGAAAATGTTCTAGCAACAGGCAAGGCAAGAAAGGTATGAGACCACAAAGGCCTTATATTCCTACAAGATGGCTGAAGGTGCATCGATTAGTACTCATGTGTTAAAGATGAAAGTCTATATTGATCACCTTGAGAAGCTTGGGTTTCCCATGAGCTAGGAGTTAGCTACAGATTTGATCCTCAACTCACTCCCGGAGACTTATGACTAGTTTGTTATGAACTACAACATGAACAACAAGGAGAAATCAATTTCTGAGCTGTATGGGATGCTCAAAACTGCTGAGCAAAGTATTAAGAAAAAGCCTAGCACAGTTTTAATGGTTCAGAAAGGAAAGGGTATGAAAAAGAAAGGGAAGGGCAAATAGAAGGGTAATGGCTTAGGTAGTAAGACTAAAGAGTCAAACAAGCCCAAAACCAAGCCTGCGCCCAAGAAGGCAAAGCCTCTAAAGGAAGGAGTCTGCTACTTCTGCAATGAACCCGATCATTAGAAGAGGAATTACAAACTCTACCTGGAAGATCTAAAAAAGAACAAGGATAGTGAGGCTGTCGCTTCAGGTATTTATGTTATAGACATTCATTTTTCTACTTCCTCTATATGGGTATTAGATACTACATGTGGTTCTCACATTTGTACAAATGTGCAGGGTCTAAAGGATAGTAGAAATCTGAAGAAGGGTGAGGTGGACCTACGAGTTGGAAACAAAGCAAGAGTTGCTGCTTTAACCATAGGCACTTATGAATTAGTTCTGCCCAGTGGGCTTTTGTTAGTTTTAAACAATTGCTATTATGTTCCTGCTTTGAGTAGTAATATTGTTTCTCTTTCTTATTTGGATAAGGAAGGTTATACTTCCATTACTAGGAATGGTAAATGTTCTATTTATCGTAATGACATTTTCTATGCTGATGGTAATTTGCATGTTGGTCATTATATATTAAATTTGGAACATCCTAATGGGAATATCTATAACGTAACTACTAAGAGGATAAAATCAAACGATTTGAATCCGACCTACCTATGCCATTGTCGTCTAGGCCACATAAATGAGAAACACATTTGTAAACTCCATCAAGATGGATTTCTAAACTCATTTGATTTTGAATCATATGATACATGCAAATCTTGCTTATTAGGAAAGATGACTGAGGCACCTTTTATTGGGCACAGTGAGAGGGCCACTCAATTATTGGGCCTCATACATACAGATGTATGTGGACCATTAAATATAGCTGCCAGAGGAGGTTATGTCTACTTTATTACATTTATAGATAACTTTAGTAGATATGGCTATATCTATGTAATGAAACATAAATCTGAATCTTTTGAAATGTTCAAAATATTCCAAAATGAATTACAAAACCAACTTGGTAAAACAATTAAAGCACTTCGATTTGATCGAGGTGGTGAATATTTGAGCCAATAATTCATTGACCATCTTAAGAGTTGTGGGATAATCTCACAATTGACTCCTCTAGGAACACCACAATGGAATGGTGTTTCTGAACGGAGGAATCAAACACTATTAGATATGGTTCAATCTATGATGAGTCAAATAGATCTTCCACCGTCCTTTTGGGGACATGCCCTAGAGACAGCTGCATTCACACTAAATCGTGTTCCATCTAAGGCAATTGATAAGACACTATCTGAGATATGGACTGGAAAGAAACCAAGTTTATCTTTTCTCAAGATTTGGGGATGTGAGGTATATGTTAAGCAACAAGCCTCTGATAAATTAGTGCCCAGATCCAAAAAGTTCCTTTTTCTTAGGGTATCCTAAAGAAACGAAAGGATACTATGTCTACAATCCCACCAATAACAAAGTGTTTGTTATTTGAAATGGTAAGTTTCTAGAAAGAGAGTTTGTCTCTAAAACTACCAATGGGAGCGACATACATCTCGAAGAAATTCGAGAGCCACAAGATAGTACAGAACCATAGATGGAAATTAGAGAAGACTCACAACAAGTTGCTGAGCCTCCTTAAGTAACACAAGGTCCACGAAGATCTGATAGGACACGGCATCAACCTCAGAGATATGGATTTCTGATTAATGAAGGCTGTGATGTGTTGCTCATTGAGCAAAATGAGCCCACCACCTATCGAGAAGCCACAGTGGGACCAAACTCTGAGAAATGGCTAAATGCCATGAAGTCTAAAATGCAATCCATGTACGACAATCAGGTATGGAACTTAGTCGATCCACATATGTAAAAACCATTGGGTGCAAATGGGTTTTCAAGGAGAAAACTGACATGGATGGCAATTTAAATGTCTTCAAGGCACGACTGGTTGCAAAAGGATTCACTCAAACTCATGGTGTAGACAATGATGAAACCTTTTCCCCAGTTGCAATGGCCAAATCAATCAGAATCTTTCTTACCATTGCAGCATATTATGACTATAAAATATGGCAGATGGATGTCAAAACAGCCTTCCTTAATGGAAAGCTGCTTGAGGATGTGTACATGACACAACATGAAGGTTTTGTGTGTCCAGAGGACTCTGGTAAAATTTGCAAGCTTCAAAGATCCATTTATGGATTGAAGCAAGCATCTCGGAGCTGGAATCATCATTTTGATAAAGTAGTCAAAGAGTTTGGATTCATTCAAAACATCGATGAACCTTGTGTTTACAAGAAGGTTAATGAGAGCATAGTTGTATTTCTAGTGCTTTATGTAGATGACATCCTACTTATTGGGAATGATATTCCTACCTTGCAGAGTGTCAAGTCTTGGTTAGGAAAGTCCTTTTCAATGAAAGACTTAGGTGAAGCCACCTATATCCTAGGGATTAGGATCTATAGGGATAGATCCAAAAGACTAATAGGCCTAAGTCAGAGCATATACATAGCCAAGATACTACATATGTTCAATATGCAGGATTCAAAAAGGGGTTACATACCCATGTCTCATGGCATCCATCTTAGCAAGGATCTGTGTCCTAGTACACCTGATCAACGAAATCGCATGAGTAAGGTTCTATATGCCTCGGCCATTAGATCCATCATGTATGCCATGTTATGTACTCGACCGGATGTCTCGTTGGCCTTAAGTATGACCAGCAGATACCAACAAGATCTTGGTGAGGGTCATTGGACTGCCGTCAAGAATATCCTAAAGTACTTAAGAAGGACTAACAACTTATTTTTGGTTTATGGTGGATTGGATGATGAGCTATGTGTAACCGGTTACACAGATGCAAGTTTCCAAACTGACCAAGACGACCTTAAATCGCAATCTGGATATCTATTCCTCCTGAATGGTGGAGCAGTAAGCTGGAAGAACTCCAAGCAGAGCACTATGGCAGATTCTGCAACAGAAGCTGAGTATATAGCATTATCAAATGCAGCTAAAGAAGCCGTTTGGATCAGAAAGTTCATTACTGAACTAGGGGTGGTGCCTACCATCTCAAATCCAATAGATTTGTTCTGTGACAATAGCGGTGCTATTGCACAGGCCAAGGAGCCTAGGTCACATCAAAGGACCAAGCATATACTCAGGCGATTTCATCTTATTAGAGAAATCAATGATAGAGGTGATATAAAGATATGTAAAGTAGCAGGAGAAGATAATGTTGTTGATCCTCTTACTAAGCCACTTGCACAAGCAAAGCATGAGCGTCATGTTAGGGCAATGGGAATTAGGCAAATTAATGATTGCACATAGGGCAAGTAGGAGGATGTTGGAAATTATGCCCTAAGGGCCAATCATTGTACTTTGAACATTATTATTTTAATGAAATTTCTCCATTTTGTTATCATATTATTTGCATGTTAACTGTGATAATTGTATCCTTGGATAATTCATAAAGATTGTCCTAAAATATCCCTGGTCGGTCATCTATGTAGGAGCAGAGATGAAACAAGATCAGTATGACTTTGATAAGATATGGAGATACGATTCAAAGTCTTAGGGACTTGTAAGAGTACAAGGTGCTGGACCGACCCACTATAAGAAAGCTACATGGATCAAGTCATAAGCTTTTCTCATATATAAGCACGTCACAATGCCCTTAGACTTGAGGTCATCATGGATTCCTACATGAGAGTTGCTAAGCTTTGAACTAGTCAAAAGTCACTTTTGACCGGGTGATGATAAAGGCTACGATCGGGCTTGGTGGTTTTTCATGCAGAGGAATATGAATGATCAAGATGGAATTTGTCCCTCACATTAGTAGAGAGATATTATTGGGCCACTCGATGAGCGAGTCTGAGAAATGTATGGCCATACTATGATGGAAAGGAGTTTCTGTCTCTATTATCAGGCTACTCAGGAATCGAGAAAGTAATGGTCAGGAACAAGAGGATGACATTATCCATCCCTTATCCTTGATCGATATATCGTGTGACAAAAGGGACGTGACATGGTTGTATGACAGGTTGCATCGTGATAACGATCCTCATATGAATTGGGTAGTCGTAATGTCTTGCTAGAGGCCGGTTGCGACTTTTGGGTTAGTGTAGTTATTGGCCCACTGCCAACTTCATATGGGCCTACAGGGTCACACACATGAATAACCCAACACGAGATAATGTTTAATTTAGGGTGGACGAATTTTATATTTATATATATATATATAATATATAAAATTCATTAATAATATTATATAGATATATATATTTTTGAAATATATATATCTTATATATATATATGTATATATATATATATAATGATATTATTATATTGTGTTAGTTTTAAATTTAATTTATTAAGATATATTAAATTTAATAACTAACATGATAGAGATATAGTATCTCAGATTTAATTTATAAAGCTAAATTAAATCTAATGGCTCTTTATTTGGATTAAATAAATGGGTTAAATTAAAACTGTTGGACAGATTTAATTTAAACTGAATTTATTTAATTAGCTTATCAAGATAATTAATAGTTAATTAATTTTGAAATTAATGATGATTAATTTTGAAATTTGAAAATAGCCCTCATAAGTTATAAACTTGATAGAACAGATATATTGATATGCACATGAGAATTGAGAGCCGCAAGGGAAACCCTAGGAGACATTAAAGGCGCTAGCACGCAGTCTCGATTAGAGAGCATTCGTGTGGGTACCAGTAGAGGGAGCGGACCTGACGTGTTGGCTTCTAGAGATCGTGAAAACCCTGAATCATAAAAGGTATGAATCCATCCAACTTGGTTTAAACGCCGTTGATAGATCCTCGATTAAGATTGGTAAAATTTTAAAATTCTTCCGCTGTGCTTGCTGATCCTAACAAATGCAACTGACACAGGCTGAACATCACTGCCATCACTTATGGGATAAACCTCTGCTTCTGGTGACTGTTGCAGGAATCTCTCAATCCTCCATTAAAGATTTATAAAATCCCATTAACGATTATTGACATTTGATTACAAAATACCAACAAATTCATTACAACAACTTTTTGTAACTTACAAATCAGAATCATTTCTTTGCAACGGTTGGTTCACATTATCCTTATGGGATGCAAACACATAAGCTCTGCTGTCATTGAACCGAAACAAATTTTCTATTTCTCCATCACTATCAAGATTAATTAAAATCCTCTCATCAAACAGAACTTTATATTTAATGTTACAACAACTCCCCACATCACCTGTCCATATTGCAATGATTTCCATGAATTCTTCTAGCCTTATCCCTTCTGTTAGCATTTTTACCTTTACACTACCTCCAATGTATACTTCACCATCATGATTACTTTCAACATTTCCCCCTACATGAAAATAACAAAACAACTCATTCACAGAAGTTGCCCTACTATTTTCATCCATTTTGTTAATTCCCCTACAACAAATAAATGAGCACACTATCAGTAGAAGAAGAAAACTAACTGCCCACTTCAGTGTTTAACAGATCTGCATTAGGGTTTGTCAGCTTCATCTTACTCATTTCCTACAAAATCCACCTTC
Organism: Inga oerstediana; assembly: GCA_963210345.1. Lineage (NCBI taxonomy): Eukaryota > Viridiplantae > Streptophyta > Magnoliopsida > Fabales > Fabaceae > Inga > Inga oerstediana. The sequence goes on along the minus strand of OY723410.1, from coordinate 48,673,669 downwards.
TATTTTCTCTTTACTCATATAGCTCTAACTCACCTCATCTTCAATCGCCATCTTCTACCACATTTACCCAGTATCAGCAATTTTTACCCCTACACTAACATCAAGCATCACGTCCCTCCAACCCAAGTACCCAGCTCTGAAACGCTCGCTTCCCATGCAAATGATGATAAGGAAGAATAATGATTAACGATCGACGAGGTAAAGGAATATCTGTACATACCTCAGCTGGGTTACATTTCGCTAGCTTGCTCCTTCACTCTCATCTTGCAGCTCTTTCATGTCACTTCTGCACATACCTCTCTCTTCTTTTCTCTTCAGCTCATATGGGCAAACCAGTCATTTTATCTCCAAATTGTAAATCCTTGATCAGTCACAAGCCACCTCTGCAGGATTTTTGATTTTTGTTATACCTCTCTGTCTTTTCACACTTTTGAGGTTCCTTTTCAGGGATTTTCCCTTTTTGTTATGTATCATATTATTTAACGTGGACAGATACGAATCATTAAATGTTATTATAAGTATGGGCAAAGCCATTTAGCTAGCAGAGTTGGAGGGGGCCAAAATCTTCAAGGTTAAAATATTGTTAATTTAGTGTCTAATAGTGTCTTGAATAGGATTACCTTCAATAAGATCATACTACCTCCAATCCTTATAAGAGCCAGTTGACTTTTATTTTAGATATTAAGAAAGCTAATTGAGTTACTTTAAGGTATTTATATTTATCTTTATTCTTGAAACTAATTTTCTTGACTTATAAATTAATATAGAATCTAATGATACATGACATATACTATGATTAAGTAGTTTATTTAACTTCCTTAGCCGCCTGTCCAAAAAAAAGTCAATTGGCTTTTATATTCAGGATCGGAGGGAGTACCTATACTTATCAAAAAAATATTGTTAATTATTTTTTAATATATACAGTAATTAATTTTCTATAAATAATTTTATAAACTAAAAAATATTATATTCATATAAAGCTAACATGACTCTCTAAACTTTAGACTATGTACAAATAACTTTCATAACCTTTAAAACTTCACAATTAATCCTTTCTAATTTTAAAAAATAATTCCAATACAATTAGTTTTATATATTATTAATCCCCATACAATTTAAGTTTAGGATTAATTATGTGTTCTCCTCTCTTGTGTCTCTTCTCCCAGGCCAGTCGCACTATCATTGTGACCAGATTTTCTCTTCTCTTTTGCTATTCTTATTCTTTGTTTTATAATTTCTATTGTATGGGAACAATGTTCTTTCCCTTTGATATTGTTGAACCACTTGAACCTATTGAATGTATCAAAGTTTGGAATTTCCATTAGAAATGGTTCAATATTATTGAGTTGAGTTATATTATCCAGTGATAATTTGTGTTATCGTTATATATGCACACAAAAATAAATTTTAAGGGTGTATAATTGACAGTTAGATATTAATTTAAAAGCTCATGGAAATTTATTATAATATTTTAAAGATTAAAGAGATTATGTGTATAGTTAGGTAAAGAGAAGTTCGTAATCAATAAGTTGTTGCTTGAGGTAGTAAAAGGTCTCACTCTTATAAGAAAGAGAACACAAGTTCGAATTCTAGGAAGCACGCTTGTTGAGAGATGTGAGAACCCCTTACCCCTTGATCAAATTAAAAAAAAAACAGAGAAGTTCGTAATTTAGCCTTTTTATAAATATTAAGCATCACTATTTTTCAATAAACTAACTGATAATATATTTTATCTCTATCTAAATACTTTAATATGATATATATTTATAATTCTTGTCAACTATATATATTTGCATGTGTGTCTATATAGGATTGGTTTCTTTCCGATATCCTTCCCATTTTCCTCCCCTCATTTTCCCTTCTCTATCACTGAATTAAAATTTCAATGGTCCAAATTTAACATTTTATAAAAATATTATTATAATATTACTTTAAAATAAAAAATCAAAATTTAAATTGCTAAAATTTTATCTGAATTTTGAAGAGCTCTATATTATTATTATTATAGAGTAGAATTTCTAGTCATTTTTTTCACTGGAGTTGTTAACTAGTCAAATCAAATCTTAGAAGTTTAATTTTATTTATAGATTTTAAGAAAAATTATAATAATATTTTGATAAGATGTTAAATTTAGACCATTAAGATTTTAATCTAATGACAACGAAGGGAAAAGGGGGGAAAAGGATGGTTAGGGTATTAAAAATAAGCCAAAAGGGTGTTACGTTTGTGTATGCGCGCGCCCTGGCCTTAACAATGACGTGGTTCCGAGGCTGCTGTTAAGGGTGGAGAATATATACTCTGCCACAGCTTCTTGGAAAATAAATGTCCAAGATAAAGTTTTGTAGGTTATAATTTTTTCCTTTTGGCTAGAAATAGGTTATAATTACTCTTGTTGTTCGGTGTGGTGGATATATTGTAATTTTATGAGGCATGACGTGTTCAATTTGTGCCTCACAATTGAATCTATAAATTTGGGCTATACTTTCTCCCGTCACACTTGCAATTTTTTGTTCAACTTGCTCTATGGCATGTTGGACATTGTACAGGTTTTAGTTTTTATATATCCCTCCACTTGTATAATATATTGTGTGCGCTTTTATTTGTATTATCTTTGTTGAAAATAGAAAGTTTAGAATTAAGATATTAATTAAGTAATATTGTTAGGGTTGATTATTTAGTATTTATTAGGATTAGATATGAATGTTTTATCATTATAATTTGATTTGATTAGTTTCTTGGATTAGGGTTAGTTTATTTTCTTTGCCTATATAAATGCCTCTTTACATTCTCTTTTATTTCAAGAATCAATAATATCAATATTTTCCATGTGCTTCAATGTAATCCTTCAATCTCAACTTAGTATCAAAACCTTAGGGTTCTTTCTTTTACCCCTAGTGGATTCATTCTTATATCTCATTGTTTTCCGATTTGGGGATGTGATTTTTGCCTTCTTTTAGTTGCATTATTTATTTGGTCTCTAGTGAAACTTCTAGTATTTGTCCTTGGTAAAACATTTGGAGTGTTAGTTGGTCCCTGATTAGATGTCTGGTGGTTGCTTTATTCTGTGAGACGGTTTGTTATTGTCATGGTCCTCTGTGAGACCGTTGGTGGTTGATTTGGTCTTTTGTGAGACATTTGATTGCTGCTTCTACTCTAGTTTTGTTTCTTGAGAGGTCTTTTGATTGTTATTGGTCCCCGGCACGATCTCAGCCTTTGTTGATCATATGTTTCGAGTTCTGATATGGTGAATAGTCATTGTCTGTTATCCTCTATCATCATTTGGTCAAGCTTTCTTGGATATGTCCAAACTTGCTGCTTGATTTAGGATCTCCCGAAGAAGTAAATTATTGGTGATCAATTGCTGCTTACATTCAAACTACTTTAATTTCAGCTTGAGAGAGAGTGTTGAGAATAGAAAGTTTAAAATTAAGATATTAATTAAGTAATATTATTAGGGTCAATTATTTAGTATTTATTAGGATTAGATATAAATGTTTTATCATTATGATTAGATTTGACTTAATTAAATTTGATTAGATTATTTTCTTAGTTTAGTGTTAGTCTATTTACTTTGTCTATATAAATGCTTCTTTATATTCTCTTTTATTGCAAGAATCAATAATATTAATATTTTCCTTGTACTTTAATATGATCCTTCAATATCAACACACTTTATTTATTTAATTCAGACATAAAGAATGAGTCACATTTTTTTATAAATATCCGGATATTTTTATGTGTTATATCTATAAATTATTTATATTGATTTATTCCTTAAATTTTACATTCCTTAGTTTGCACATCTCTTAGTTTTAATTATCATCAATTTGTTCCCTAAATTTATTTCAAATTTCACTTTTGTACCTTGTATTTATTTCGTTTTCAATTTAATTTGGTCAAATAATTTTCTTTTGTTTCTTAACTGTATTTCATTATAGAGTAGGTTTCGGGTGTTTGCACAGAATATCTCTTACAATATTTTAGACATTATCATTAATTTATTTTTAGACAGATACTCAAATATTGTTGGGAAAATGGTAGAATTTTTTTTTTGAAATTTCAAAATTCCAAATAAGTATTTTTCAAAAAATGAGTTGTAAATTACTTGTCAAGTTTTGTCATTTTCTCATCAACTTTTGATTACAAACTTGATTTGGGATTTTACAATTTCAAAGCTCTTTTTCTATCATTTTCCCAATATTGTTTCCTTTGGCTAAATAATAATATAAAATGAAGTCATTAGTTAGCAAGTTGAACCAAATATGAAATTGATATATTTTTTATATAAGTCATTATATATATATATATATATATATATATGCAACCCATTTTAGATGATGTGCAAAATACAAATTGTAGGCAAAATCTGCAAAGAAATAAGAAAATATTTGATTCGAGTCGTGTCCGATGACACTGTTCTTAAGAGATATTCCGCAACCCCCTCAATAAATAGGAAGCGGTATCTCTCCAGGATTAAACGAACCCTTCCTGTAATGATATAGGGCAACAGAACTGACTGAAGATAAAGTAACCCAGTGAGAGATTATTGAGGCTTATATTTCTCTATTCTAAATGGTGTCACGGTTGGGGTATTTATAAATATGAATCAATGCCTTGAAGAGATGCCTCTTGAAGACTACATCTTTTCAATTAGAAGTCATAACCATATATTAAATTCATGAATCATGTTGATTCATGAACCAACATAAATCCCTTAATTTATTAAGATATGACTTTTTAAGACATATCTCTTCATTTTAAAGTATTCCAATAAAATTGGAAAGACTATTTCTTTGACACACCCATATGCAATATTTACAACAATCCCTCACATGTGTCAAAGAAAACACATCATTTGCTGAGTTACACCAATGGATATAACCAATATATCTAGTGGTCCTTTAGACTATGAACTAAATCAAACATTATCTTGTGTTGGGTCATTCTTGTGTGCGACCCTGTAGGCCCATATGAAGTTGACAGTGGGCCAATAACTACATTAACCCAAAAGTCGCAAGCGGCCTCTAGCAAGACATTACGACTACCCAATTCATATGAGGATCGTTATCACGATGCAACCTGTCATACAACCATATCACGTCCCTTTTGTCACACGATATATCGATCAAGGATAAGGCATGAAAAATGTCATCCTCTTGTTCCTGACCATTACTTTCTCGATTCCTGAGTAGCCTGATAATAGAGACAGAAACTCCTTTCATCATAGTATGGCCATACATTTCTCAGACTCACTCATCGAGGGGCCCAGTAATATCTCTCTACTAATGTGAGGGACAAATTCGATCTTGATCATTCATATTCCTTTACATGAAAAACCACCAAGCCTGATCGTAGCCTTTATCATCACCCGGTCAAAAGTGACTTTTGACTAGTTCAAAGCTTAGCAACTCTCATGTAGGAATCCATGATGACCTCAGGTCTAAGGGCATTGTGACGTGGTTATACATGAGAAAAGCTTATGACTTGATCCATGTAGCTTTCTTATAGTGGGTCAGTCCAGCACCTTGTACTCTTACAAGTGCCTAAGACTTTGATTCGTATCTCCATATCTTATCAAAGTCATACTGGTCTTGTTTCATCTCTGCTCCAGCATAGATGACCAACCAGGGATATTTTAGGACAATCTTTATGAATTATCCAAGGATACAATTATCACAGTTAACATGCAAATAATATGATAACAGAATGGAGAAATTTCATTAAAATTATAATGTTTAAAGTACAATGATTGTCCCTTAGGGCACAATTTCCAACAATAGGAACATTCCTCCCCCTCAAGGTAAGCTCTGTGTTCGTCCACCATCGGTCTGCGTCACCCTCCAATTTATTGATGGCTAGCAGAGCTTTCATCTCGTCTGGGCATCGCAATATGTTGAAAATCTTATCCAGACATTTCAGCCAATTCTCATCTAGTTGTGGATCTAACTTTCCCCAGAAGATAAGTGGCTGTTGTTTACTGAATCTCCTTAACCAATTTTGGACTTCTGCCTCAGGATCTGGTACAATATCCTCTCGTTCAGGTTCCTCCAGTGGTATGTCTTCACCATAACCTCTCATGTATTCATCTAGGCGATCCTTCAAGCGATCTTGCCTTTATTGTACTCCCTGAAGTTCCCCTCTTATCTCATTTATTGTATTTTGCTACTGTGCCAGCATATCTAGTATTCGCTCCTAAAATGGATATGGTCTAGGAAGCGGTATTTCCTCATGATTATCATGTCTTCTTCTTCCCCTACCTCGGTCTCGACCACCTCCTAGTTGTATCATTTCCATAGTTCACTCTACATGAAAATAGAGAACAATTACCTTTCATATAAGAGCAAGGGCATTTTTTATCATTTCATAAAAGTCAAGGTACACGTATATGTCATACATAGCATACAACAACTATTTATAGTGGTTACAGAGAAACAAACACATCAGATATCCTATAAACTATTGTACATGACATATTAGTCTTTTTATGTTACATTTTTCATCATTCATGTACCCTCCCAAGATATCGACTCTAGCTAATTCTTCTTCTGTCCGTTGGTTCCGCTTGACTGCCCCTGTCTCAAAATATGTGCCAGTCAGCTCCGACCTCTAAAATATACCACCTAGGTATTCCACATCAGTCATCGTACATAAATTTTTCAACCAGGTAATCCATATACCTCAGAAACGCATACATGTTCCTATTTGGGCCCCACTCAACAATATCATTCTTCTACCAATTCCAAAAAGCAGAGTCTGGGAAGAAATCCAGTGTAGTACAAACCTAGAACTCAACTGGTGCCCCAACCTGCAATTGCTCCCGGATAACGTATAAAGACTGAACTCCAGACAGAAAGCAATAGTATCGTGTCATAAGTATTGACTGAGTTCGACATGCCCTATGATATCTACCATAGATATAAAGCCACAGCTCAAAATCTGGCCGCAAGTTATACCGTACTTGTACTGACTCTATTCTGGAATCGCGGTCACTCATCTTATCATTTGAGTACTCCTCCAGATCCTCCTCCGGGTCTTCCTCAAAATCCTCGTCGGGGTCCTCATCTGGATAATCTATGGTTTCCTTGACTTGTGACTGCCCTGGTGACGCTGGTAGCTACGACACACTCTTTCATGCCAACCGCAACATATGAACACCTTCAGGTCCATAGTACTCTAAAAAGCTGCCCATCTTGAAGACATTGCTCTGGGGGACTCTAGTTTACTGATGTCTCGCCCTTAGACGATGAACTCGAACTACCGTTCATGATCCTATCATCATGCAAACAAAACCAATATCATCATACAATTTTGATAATGCTAGAACCATTTATTAACTCTGCTAGAACCACTTATAGGCTCTGATACCAAAAATGTCAACACTCGTTTCCATTTTGATATACACAGGGCAATAATGAACAAGTTCCACAGACAAATAGAAAAGTACAGTTATACTGATAATAAGTATTTATTTACAGACAAACATTAACAGAGCAAAATTCACTAATAATTACAAATATGTACAGAATATCCTAAAATATTCCAAGTACAGGCTAAATATAACCACAGGTTGTGTCTCGGGAAATGTGCCTATCAGTTTTCCTTAACTATGTCCTTGCCTTTTGAACTGCTGGCACCCGCTGATACATTTTGATTTAGAAAAAGGGATGAGATTTCGAAGAATCCCAGTAGAAACATACTATTGACATATAAAATGTGAAAATTAAATAAGCAATGCACCATATTAGGTAAAATAAAAGTTCAATTCTATTTATATGTGTACATAAGTTTCAGGGCCAAACATTGAGTTAGAACCCCTACATGTACCTCAGCCAAGTCACCGACCACAGCTAGGATTTTCGATATACCTTGGCTGGGCATCGAACTGCAACTAGGTACTGTGCCTCTAGCACGTATTCATATCACAAAATACAGTAACACATAACATATAATAGTCACATAGTATATGAGAGATAGTAGTCCCTACCTCAACCCTTTTTAACCCGAGATGCTCGCCTCGTGGAACGTGCCAACTTCAAGCTCCTAACTCAATCCTAAAATACCAAATGTATAAGAAATAGGTTATAACCTATCCATGTATCATTTTAGACACTTTTATAGTGTTTATTGTGGTTATATTAGCCTGTGGTGAAAATTTACCAAAATGCCCCCGGGACCTTGGCCCGGCCCCACTATACCCGGCCCAGCTGGACTTTTTCCCAAATTTTGACTAGGACTACTCTAACATATTTCCACCCAAGGAATCCATTTTTGGATTTGAAATTATCAAATTCAATGTCAAATTACAAAATTACCCTTGGCAGCCCCGCTTTAAGGGTTTCATGGGCATTTCCATAATTATGCTTTCTTGGCCTTTTTCGAAAAAGTGCCCAATTGTAACCCCACCTAATTTTCCCTCCTGAACCCAATGAAACCATCAAATCACTCAAAATCCAACTCTAAGACATTCTACAGGCTTGGCCAAAATTATAGTATCCTCCGGGAAAAATCGGGGTTTTGCGGTTTTGGCTCTATAAACGCGTTCCTTTCTACTCTTAACCACTTTATTAATCATCTAATTGAGTTATAAAACCACTAGAACTAAAATTGGGTAGTATAACCCGTAGGCACACCCATTTCCAAAATTTAAAACTAATGGCAATCCGGTGAAATTTCATCAATTAAATTGCCTAGAATAGACAATATACAAAGGTTTTGAAGTTACCTTTCACTTCCCTATGGCTTTTCTCGACAAAGCTGAAACCCTAGCTTTCACACACCCAAAGATGAGCTTCCCAAACCTTAAACACATAGAAGGGTAGCTTAGGAACGGAGTTATACGTGTTAGGAACCGATTTATTGAAGAAATCACTTACCTTTGCAAGTTTTTCTTCCCTTTCTCTCTCTAGAATTTCACACACACACTCTCTAGTTCAGATAATTTAGGGCACGAAATGAGCTAGAGGATGATGATGGAAATGTATTTTTATTATATTATATGATTTTTTTAATGATTTATGGAATTTCCAAAAATTCCAAAATCAATTTTATGCACATAAACCCATGTACATGTAACCAATCTCATTAAGCCAAAACAATATTTTCTTCCTCTTGCAACATGTAGGAGGCACCTAGGGATCCCTCCCTATGGTCTAAATTGGCTCCACAACTTGTCCAAATTACGTATACACGTAAAGTCTCAATTTTGGTCAAAATTGCACTTTTTGCTCAAATTTTCCATAAATTCATATTAAATTGACAAAAATATTTTAAATATATTTTTCCCTTTTATTTTTATTAATTAATTTAAATTAAGTTCAATTAATCAAAAAATAATTAATTTCTGTGATAAATTGGCAAAATTATGATTTTGCCATTACCTTTTTATTCCAATTTCTTTTCTTATTTTTTTCTTTGGCCATTTTCCATCTATTTTTGGACCAAATATTTTCTCTAATATTCCTTCATTTTTGGACCTTAATATTGGGCTTTTTAAATTATACAAATTAATTCCATAATTATTTTGCCCAATTTCTCATGAAAATGAACATTTATAAAATTCATAAATTCCAAATTCATATATATTCACTATTTTATTGAATTTCCCAAATAATTATAACATTTTTTGTGAATATAAATTTTTGGGTATTATAAAATGAATGCTAGTATGAATAGATTCTTTGTCTTCATGGTGAGATATTGATAATTGGATGAATATATTTAGGGCTTAAATTTTGGTACCATGAAATGTCACGAAAGTTAAATAATGACATTTAAACTGTTGGAAATTGTGCCCTAAGGGCCAATCCTTGTACTTTAAACATTATTATTTTAATAAAATTTCTCCATTCTGTTATCATATTATTTGCATGTTAACTGTGATAATTGTATCCTTGGATAATTCATAAAGATTGTTCTAAAATGTCCCTGGTCGGTCATCTATGCGGGAGCAGAGATGAAACAAGACCAGTATGACTTTGATAAGATATGGAGATACGAATCAAAGTCTTAGGCAATTGTAAGAGTACAAGGTGCTGGATCGACCCACTATGAGAAAGTTACATGGATCAAGTCATAAGCTTTTCTCATGTATAACCACGTCACAATGCCCTTAGACCTGAGGTCATCATGGATTCCTACATGAGAGTTGCTAAGCTTTGAACTAGTCAAAAGTCACTTTTGACCGGGTGATGATAAAGGCTACGATCGGGCTTGGTGGTTTTTCATGTAGAGGAATATGAATGATCAAGATGGAATTTGTCCCTCATATTAGTAGAGAGATATTACTGGGCCCCTCGATGAGTGAGTATGAGAAATGTATGGCCATACTATGATGAAAGGAGTTTCTGTCTCTGTTATCAGGCTACTCAGGAATTGAGAAAGTAATGGTCAGGAACAAGAGGATGACATTTTCCATGCCTTGTCCTTGATCGATATATCGTGTGACAAAAGGGACGTGATATGGTTGTATGACAAGTTGCATCGTGATAACGATCCTCATATGAATTGGGTAGTCGTAATGTCTTGCTAGAGGCCGCTTGCGACTTTTGGGTTAGTGTAGTTATTGGCCCACTGCCAACTTCATATGGGCCTACAGGGTCGCACACAAGAATGGCCCAACACGAGATAATGTTTGATTTAGGGTGGATGAATTTTATATTTATATAAAATTCATTAATAATATTATATAGATATATATATATATATATATATTCGAAATATATATCTTATGTTATTATATTTAATAATATTATATAGATATATATATTTTCAAAAAATATTATTTATATATATATATATATATGTATATATATATTATATGATATTATTATATTGTGTTGGTTTTAAATTTAATTTATTAAGATATATTAAATTTAATAACTAACATGATAGAGATATAGTATCTCAGATTTAATTTATGAAGATAAATTAAATCTAATGGCTCTTTATTTAGATTAAATAAATAGATTAAATTAAAACTGTTGGACAGATTTAATTTAAACTGAATTTATTTAATTAGCTCATCAAGATAATTAATTGTAAATTAATTTCAAAATTAATGATGATTAATTTTGAAATTTGAAAATAACCCTCATGGGTTATAAACTTGATAGAGCTGATAGACTCAGGGTACATCAGAATTGAGAGCCGCAAGTTAAACCCTTGGAGACATTAGAGGCACTAGCACGCAGTCTCGGTTGGAGAGCATTCGTGTGGATACCGGTAGAGGGAGCGGACCTGACGTGTTAGCTCCTAGAGATCGTGAAAACTCTGAATCATCAAAAAGGTATGAATCCTTCCAACTTGGTTTAAACGCCGTTGATAGATCCTCGATTAGGATCGGTGAAAATTTTTCAAATTCTTCCGCTGTGCTTACCGATCCTACATAAACTTGGAAGAACATTATAAAAAAGTCCATCTAAGTGACAAAAATTGTAACACCCCAAATTTTATTCATCAATAATATATTGAAATTATTCTATATATTCAATAAAATGGTGAATATGTAAGGCCAAATGAATTAAATATTGAAAATTGAAAGATAAATAGTGTTTTCAATGAAATCACCTGTGAGGCAGTAAGCTTGTCATGTATACCTGGAAGGCCAAATGATGAGCAAGAATTATGAAATTTTATAGGATAAAAGTATACATCTCAATCTTTAATTTGATAGGTCATATTAATTATTTGAAGCTACATGTAAAAAGATATGAATTTTTGAAGTTAGCCAAGAAAATCTAGAAAGTCTTTAGAGCAACGGTTAAAGAAATGAAATCTGGGAACGATGTGCTTCTAACTGGATAAAGTTCATATTTTTCCTTGAAACTAGACTCAATAAGGGTTCCATAGCCTTTGGAATTGCTCCGAAATGATGTCTACAAATTTAGTTATGATTTTTCAAAGTTTAGGCAGAAAATCGTCAGAATTGGTACTATTCCAAAAATTGGAAAATAATTGTGTTGGCAATTGTGTAAATTGTAGAATAAAGAAAATAGGAAGGGAAATAATTATTGGAATTAAACATGCCAAGTGTCATTATCCTATGGTGAAGGGATTAGTTTATAATTGATGAAGATGAGCACATGTCTAATTGAATTAAAATAATGTTACTTTTATAAAGTAATCATGATTATGGTACAACAATTGAGTGCATGGTTGGATTAGTTAGAAGAAGCCATTTGGTTAGTGGAGATATAAGGGGGGACGGTTTTGAGCTAACTAAAGGGAGAAGGAAATTAGTTCAAGGCTAATTGAAGCCTTATGATATCAATTGGAAAGAGATAAAGCTAATGGCAAGTGTCACCATGTGATGCATTGATGGAAATCAAGTGATTAAAGGAGATTAGAGATATTTTATAAAAACTCTTCCTTTCTCTTCCCTTGTCATTTTTGTCCAACACAAGAGAAAGAAGAGAGAGAGAGAGAGAGTTCAAGAGCTCTCAAGTTCTAGAGAGAAGAAAAAAGAGAAAGCTTAAAGTAAGTATTGATTTCTTAAGAGTTTCTTGTAATCTTGCTTGGAAATCTTCTCTATGGAATCATGGTTTAGAAAACATATCTTGAGCTTAAAGAGAGAGAGAGAACTCAAGAACTTAAGAGGTAACTTCACAAACCTTAGATCTATACTAGTATGATGTTGTTGTTGAGGTTTGTGGTTGGATTTGGTGATTTTTGATTAAGTTTATAAATTTGGAAAGTCCTCATCCTAAGGGTTATGCTACCCATATTTCTTTAAATCATAGTTAGTATGTGTTTAAATGACTTAATAAGGGATTAGAAGTGAAAAGGTATAAGCTTTGGAAGTTAAAACACAAAGTTGCATTTTCCCTTTTCTTGACCTATGTTTCGGCCAAGACTAGATCTGGTGTAAGCCATTGCCTTGATTAGCGTAATTATGATTCGATATCATATAATTAAATTGGATTAGAGACCGTCGGATAATTTAAGCTCATTTCAACTTCCTACCTTGCAGTAGGGTTTTCACAAAATCTTTCAAAAACTTTTCCCCATCCTAGTCTCAATTTCAAAACTCGAATATAATTACCTGTTCAGTTAACTTACATTCATACATATCAGAATGTATAATCAAATCCCCGGCAACCCCCGGGTTCTATACATATATAAACTAAGGGTTTATACGTCTCAACTAGGGGATTACATAACTGAAATCAAATGTAATATTTACATCTCAAAATATACAGTAATCCTAAGTTCATAGGTAGATAATCAACATCCCTAAAATCAAATATACCCCGTAAGGTCCTAATCACTCCTGGTTGCCTGCTTCTCTTTAGCGCCACAAGCCTTGTCTGAAATGTTAGTCATTGGAAAGAATGAGATTCAAGAGAATCTCAATAGTAACAAATCACTCATACAGTGCACAAACACATAGCATATATGATTATGTTAAACAACATCACAATGTATCATGGCTCACGCCACAAACGATAGCACTCATGGCTATAAACTCTATGCATCAGCTTTCGCTGCGATCTCTATGTATCACAAAGTATCACTATACATCAGCTTTCGCTGCGAACTCAAAGCATCACAAAGTATTCTCAATGCATGACAAACATACATACAATGTTTCACACACAGTATAAGAGAAAGAGTCACTACCTTGTTCTTTCTTTCACTCGCGATTTCTGCCTGAAGACTTAACCAAAATACCCAAAATTTCATATTGCACTCGAGTGAGATCCTACCTCACTCGACTGAAGCTTATCAGGAGCTAGATCGCAGCAACTGATATAGTTTTCCAGATTTACCAAAACTGGCTCTAGTGGTCCCAAGACTTCTACTAGATCTCATGCCTATCTAATATGTCATAAGGAACCTATTGGTAAACTCAAAACATTCAAATTCCTTCCTAATTTACACATACCTTGTTTTTACCCAAAATGCAACCCAAAACCACTAACAACCAATCACACTCCCACAATTTCCCAATCACTTCTAATGGTCCAAGGTCATAGTTTGGTACTAATTCCACCACCAAACACTAACCAATTCATATCTTTCAAAATCACAAGAAATCAAGGTAAAAATCCAAAACTTCCAAAACCAAACCAATGACCAAAACAATTACACTAAAACACATTAAATACTCACATCTTCCTATTCTCAAAGTTGGTTTCTTGATTCTTCAACTTCCTAAAGTTCACAATCTCTCAAACACCACCAATGAAAATTCTAAAACCATAGAAATCAAGCTCTCAACCTCTTGAACAATATCAATGAAGAGTGTTTGAGCATGTGAAATCATTTAAAGCACCTACCTCAAGTTTTCTTCTTTCTCTTTTCTTTCTTGTGCATCAAAAATAGATGAATGTAGAGAGAGATAAGAGATGATGATTATCACTCAATTTTCCCTTTTCCCCATGCACACTACCGACTTGGAAGAAGGAGAGGGAAGAGAAAATGAGTTTGAAATTTGACCTTATCCAATGGTCAACAACTTGCCACATGTCAACATCTTATTCTCCCCACTATGAATTCACATGGACTTGCATGCGTAGGATTCCGCCTCTCCCTCTTTCAATCCTAGCCATTGATCTCAATTACTAAGGAGTTTCCTCTCTAGTAACTGATCAATCGGTCGGTAATTTACCATTTTGCCCATGATTATCACAATGATTACTAAACAATCACTCAACATATTTTGTATCACATGCACATCATATGCTTCAAAAGTACTTAATTAACATTAATTACATCACTTTGAAGTTATACATCCTTAATTACAATTTAGGATATTACATTTGGGGGAAGGATTTAGATTTTCAATGATTTGATGGTTCTATTGGATTCAAGAGACAAAAATATATGGGGTTACAATTGGTTACTTTTTTCGGAAAATCCTAAAAAAGCATAATTATGAAAACACTCCTGAAACCCAAAAATGGGGCTGTCATGGGCAATTTCATAATTTGACACTGAATTTGGTAATTTCGAGCCAAAAAATGGATTCCTTGGGTGAAAATACTTCAAGATAGCCCTAGTCAAAATTTTGGAAAAACGTGCTGTCAGGCTAGGTTCGGCGGGGCCAAGATGAGGTCCCAGGGGCATTTTGGTAAATTTTTACCATAGACTAATATAATCATAAGAAACACTATAGAAGTGTCTAAAATGATACTTGGATAGGTTATGACCTATTTCTTGTACATTTAATATTTTAGGACCGAGTTGGAAGCCGGAAGCGACACGTTTTACGAGGCAGACTAAAAAGGGGTTGAAAGAACTTTGAAGTAGGGACATTATCCTTCATACATCATGCCATAGTTATATGATTGTGTGGATGCCATTGTTTGTAAATGTACTTTATTAATCAACATGATTTGCCTAGAGAGTGGCAGTTAGTGCTAGAGGTGCACTTGCACTTGGAGTTGATGAGAATCCAACCGGTGTATAATTAGTGGGGTTGAGCCCTACTCATGTATACATAATGATGATGTGTTTATATTGTTCATTAATTGGTACATACATGGCACATACTACCTCCGGTCCTAAATATAGGACAAAGTTTGTAGTGCAATTTGCACTACAAACTTTGTCCTATATTTAGGACCGGAGGGAGTATCATATTTATTTTTTGCATTTTATATGAATGATAGCATGTTTCTACTGGGATTCCTTGGAATCTTACCCCTTTTTCTAAACAAACATCTCAACGGGTGCCAGTGGATTGAAAGACAAAGGCGTAGACACCGAGAAGTGATTGGCACGTGTCTCGAAGCAAGGTTAAAGTCGATGGTTATAATTAGTTTATGCTTGAGATATTTTTGGGAAATCTTGTAATTATTGGAAATACTGTAGTACTCTATATTTTGTCAACAGACGACTTTGGATTGCAACAGAATACTTTTATCAGTATATATGTATTTTTCTGTATGCCCATGGAATCTAATCTTTATTACTCTTCAAATATCGAAATGAAAATTGGTGTTGACAAAAATAAGCTATCACGTTCAAGGAAAAAAAACTATGAGGAGAAATTACAAAAGTAAAATTATATGTGTACATATGTATGTATAGGCAAGTTGTTAGAACTAAAATGGATCACATTTGTTTTTTTTTTTTATTTGATTAAGTTTTTCCCCTTTCAAAGCTTATAGAATACAAAGAGTTTTTGTCTCTCTCAATCAATGCATTTTCTAAGATTTAAACATGTGTTTTCCTCCTTATAAGGGTGATGTTGCTTACCACATCAACCAACTGCTTATTGGTGGATCACATATATTTTCATGTTGTAAAAAATGTAGTGCATATTTATGAGTCATTACTTGTAAATACTGTAATTTTCTATATATATATTTATTTATATATATAATGTTGGATTTTATTTTGGACCAAATAATTTTTAATTTTTTTAAAAAAATGGATTTAAATAATTATATCCATATTAATATAATACAATTTTAAAAGGTAGATTCATTTAAAAATATAAAAATAAAATAATAAATATGGACCAAACAAATTACATTATGTTTTTATAGAATGATAAAACTTAGTTCAAGTTGCTAAAATGTGTACTTGTAAATTGAGCTATGAAATATGAGCACTTGTTATTTTATTATTTGGTTGAGATGCAAAAATACTCATAAGTTTTTACTTGAAGTGTATCTTGCATTATATACTTTTCGGAAGTATAAAAATACCCATGATAATTTAAAATGGGAGCAAAAATGTTAGCACTTTTAAATTTAACATAATGCTGTTACATATGCACATGTAAAAAGAACATGGGCTCCACTAAAAAAAATAACAATGTTAGGTTAAATTTAAAGATATGGCATTTTTGCTCCCATTTTAAATATTCATAGGTATTTTTTCACTCCCTTAAAGTATATGGTGTTGCACACACTTTAACTATATTGGCAAAAAAAAAGGCAGGTTTTAAATAAAAGTTTATGGATATTTTTACAACTTAAACTTTTGTTATGGTTAGTTGTTAAAATGCAATAAATTCACCAATAAACTTGACTTTATATATAAATATATATATATATATATATATATATATAAAAGAAACTTGGTTTAAATTTTATGCATTACAAAACTCCATTTTCTTTCTCCCTTTCAACCTGTTGTACATTTGTCGAGAAAACAGATCAAAATTCCACAAATGATAAAAATCAGAGTCCGTATAGAAACTTCAAAGAAGACTTCGACTATTGTCGTGAGAAAATATTCAATTCCTTAAGTTTATTCATTTAGTATTTATTAATTTTCATTTATCCAAATTTGACTATCAAATCGTTATTGGTGTAATGTATATCCTCTCACACTTTCCTAATGCATAATTTTTTTTCGGTTCATTATGTATAAATTTTATTCACGATATATTGGATTTATAGACATACCCTCTGAAGATATTAATTTAAAAATCAAGGGGAAAAAAATCAAAACATGATAGAAGAGATATTACTTCTTTCATTTTTTTTTCTTGGGAGGAGTGAAAACAAGTGTTGTGAAATTGATTTGATTTGTCATACAAATTCAAATGTTTATAAACGTAATACTCCATCCGGTCCTATTTATAAGTAACTTTTTTTTTCATGGGGTTGGTCCTTTTTATAAACAATTTTTACTTTTTGTCTGAAAATATGAGCTTCTTTTTGCTATTTTACCCTTATTAAATACTCATTCTTTCTTATATCTTATACTCATTATCTCTCATACTTTTTATTTATTCTCTCTCCTATACTCTTTTCATAAATAGGGGCATATATGAAAAAAATGGTATTTTTGACACATTTATTGTTTTTAACCACCAGTTCATTTTACATAATTAAAAAAATTATTTATTTTCATATTTCGGGCGTACCATAAGCATTGTTTCTAACTCTTATGATACTCATGCTAACCAGATCACTCTCGGGACCCCGGCTATATCACACAGCAAATACACAGGAAGGGAAGAGAGGAGAAGAGGTTCTAACAAGAAATATTTCTCTGTCACAGTTTTTCATGTGTGTTTCTGTTATTTACACACATAAACAGCCAAAACCAACTGTTCCCTCCAAAACATGGGAGAAGCTGTTCCCACCAGGTTTTCAATTTCAAACCCTTGAGAAAATTACCTATAAATACCCCACATTCATTTGGGTAATTTATTTGGCCCCAAAAAACTTAAAGCTTAATGGGTTTGGGCCTAATCCACTAAGGGTGGACTAAGCCTATTTCTCAACATCTCCCACTCATACTTGGTGGATTGGATGCCATAAGGATTGTCTCTTTCTCTTTCTTCTTTCATACTAGGTGCTTTGCCGTGACCGCATGGGCATGACGTCTCTTAGGTGCTTGTACTAGCAATCCCTTTCACAGGACCAACACAAAACAACCTTTCTTTGTGTAGTTTTAAGTTTAATATAATGCCTCATATGTTCTAGATATACTAATATACACTTCCACATAGCAGATCTAATCCCTCTCAAGTCAAGATAAAACTTAGATTGCCTTTTCATATGCTTAGTATCCACACTCATGAAATTACCAATATTAATATCATAAGGGACATGTCTCAGACACCAGCATAGGTGTGTATATTTTAGGTAATCTTCCTTTCGCTCATATATCATTTTGATATACGTCAACCACTTTCCTAACATAAAACCTTGGATCGTATTAGTCATGATCATAAGATGAATGTTAAGGTAGAAGACGTTGAAGTATACCTCCATGATAATGTCAAAGTCGAAGGACATAACTGAAGTGTTTAACCTTCTTTGGACTCACACAGCAATGAAGCAGGGATCCATTTGCTTGCTTCCTATTTGTGGTTCTTTCACACATGTGGTAAGAATCACATGCTACGGTGTTACTCTTGCACTATAAGAGTGTACATCATTTTGAATCTTATTATTAACACCATACAGACATGAGTTTAGATGCTCCCAGTATCTAAACCCAAATTCTTCTACTCCATTTATTTATCATGACGTCAATGTTGAAGAATTTGTTATCTGGCAACAGGAATCATGGAAGTGGGTATCCATGATTCGATCCATATTTATATTACGTCTTATTGGATCTCATCTTGACATACTACACTCTTATCGAGGTGACATAATTTGTGTTTCTTCTCTACCATATCAGCATTCTTGCTGCTTTACTGGTGAACACAACTATCTCATCTTTGCATACTCTTCCTGAATATCAAAGGCGGTTGCTCGTGTGAGAGAGCCAACCTTACCTGCCTGTACGACATACTAGACATTGTATACCTTCATATAGACACATAAAATTTTATGAAAAAACATTTTCATTAATCATAAACATATTACATAGTGTCTGCAAGTTTACATTTTGTGCATCCCAATAGCCTTCACATGTTTGTCATACATTTCCTTGGCTATTGGTTTGGTTAGGGGGTCTCTGACCATACTCTTGGTCGAAATATGTTGTACAGTAACAACTTTCTGTGCTACATAATCTCTCACAAAATTATACTTTATATCTATGTGTTTGGTCTTGCTATGATATTTGGGATCTTTCATATAGGCTTTGGCTGTGGTATTGTCACAATACACTAACACTGGATTTATGCTTTTATTTCCAAATCCAAGATGTTCAATAAATCTCTTGAGCCATATAGCCTCTTGCATTACTGAGGTACATGCCACGAATTCAGCTTCCATAGGATGTAGGGCAATGCACGTCTGCTTCTTGCTGCTCCAACATATGGCGCCATTGTTCAGCAAGAAGGTGTATCCTGAAGTTGATCTTCACTCAACTTCATCTCCACCCAAATCAGCGTCAGAGTATCCAACCAAGCGCAAATCGCTTCCTTGATAGCATAATGCATAATCTAACGTGCCCTTCAAGTATCTCAAAATCCTTTTCACTGCTTTCCAATGTTGCTCACCGGGATTTGACTGGAATCTGCTAACCAGTCCAACTGCGTAACAAATATCTGGCCTTGTACACATCATTGCGTACATTAAACTTCCAACGACACTAGCATAGGGAACCCTTTCCATTTTCTTCTTTGCTAACTCAGTTTTGGGACACATATCAAGACTCAAGGTACACCAGAAGCTACTGGGGTATCTAAGGGATTGCAGTCTCTCATATTGAATCGCTCAAGAATTTTCTTGATGTAATTCTCTTATGAAAGAGAGAGAATTCTTTTAGAGCGATCCCTTTGGATTTTAACTCCAAGTATGAATTCTGCTTCACCCATGTCCGTCATCTCAAAATTGGATGATAGCTATTCTTTAATAGCTAAGACCGACTTTAAAATATTTCCAGTCAATAGTATGTCATCTACATATAAGGATAATATTACAAAATTACCCTTAAATCGCTTAATGTAGATGCAGTGGTCCTCTTCAATCATTTGAAAGTCATAAGAGGTTATTGCTCTATGAAATATCAAATACCACTATCTGGATGATTGTTTCAATCCATAAATGGACCTTTTGAGCTTACAAACTCTACTCTCCATTCCTTTCTTAATGAAACTGAATAGTTGTTCCATATAGATTTCTTCTTCCAGATCACTGTTTAGAAATACGGTTTTTACATCTATCTAATGTAGTTCCAGATCTAAACTATTTACTATTCCCAGAATAAGTTTTATAGAATTGAAATGTACAACAGGTGAGAAGGTATCCTCGTAATCTTTACCTTCCTGTTGTGTGTATCCCTTTACAACTAATCGAGCCTTATATTTGTCAATTGATCCATCAAACTTTTTTTTTAATTTTGAGAACCCATTTGTTCCCAATGGCTTTTCGCCCTTTTGGTAGATCAACTAGTTCCCAAACTTGATTCTTCTTCATTGAATCGATTTCTTCCTCTATTCATCCTTAGCAGGACATGATAAAGCTATTTGCACAGACCGAGGCTTATCATTTCCGTCTAGAGTAACAATAAGTGCCTCTCCTTCTTTGGAGAAGCGTCTCCTAAGTACATTTCCTCTGTAACTCCTTCTTGTGGGAACTTCTTGTCTCTTTCGCTTCTCTTGTCTAGGCCTTTGTAAAGACCTTTCTGAGCTCCCACTTAAGTCAATGTATTGAGACGATTGAGGATCATTAGTCTGAGTTTTTTCTGTACTGCCTTGTTCTTGTGTCTCATAAAGAGATACTGTACAATCAATATCTCCCTTGCTAGGAAATTCATTTTCTAGAAATATAGTATCTCTTAATTCAATTTCAGTCACAGTTCCATCTTTGTTTTCACCTATGAAAACATATCCTTTTGATTTCTCAGAGTATCTTATAAAGAAGCACTTTTTTCCTCTAAGACCCAATTTCCCATACCTATGGGAATCATTATGAATGTACGCAACAACCCCCATAGTCTCAGGATGTTTAAATCTGGCTTGCATTTTGTCCATAACTAATAGGGTGTAGAAGTGATTGATTTTGAGGGCACACGGTTAAGAATGAAGGCAGCCGATAGTAAAGCATCACCTCAATATGAAATTGGCAGATTTGCTTGAGCTATCATTGACCTAACCATGTCTAGAACAGTTTTATTTCTCCTTTCAGCAACACCATTTTGTTGTAGAGTGCCAGGGATGGTTAGTTGCCTAATTATCCATTTGTCTTCACAGAGCTCCTTAAACTGATCAAATAAGTATGCACAACCCCGATCAATGCGTAAATCTTTAATTTTACAATCCGTTTGATTCTCTACTTCATTCATATACCGTCTAAAGCATTCAAGAGCTTCAGACTTTTGTGAGATCAAATAGATGTGACAATATCACGAATAGTCATCAATGAAGGTAATGAAATACCAAAGCTCAGTGTCTCGCCCTCACACTCATTGGACCGCATATATCAGAATGGGCTAATTGTAATGGAATATCAGCTCTAGTTCCCTTACCGAAAGGTTTCCTAGTTGCCTTACCAACTAGACAATTCTCACATAAGGACATTTCCATATTCGAAATTTCACCTAGCAATCCTTCTCCAGCTAGTTTAATCATTCTATTTTGGTTAATATGCCCTAGTCTAGCGTGCCAGATATTCATACCAACAGTTATATTGGAGGAAATCATGAAACAATCATGCATATTAAAATTACCAACAATATCCATAACAAAGAACTTTCTAGAAAGGAAAGCTAAACCATAAAAGGTCTTGTTGCTAAAAATGTCTGCAACTTTGCCATTAAAGTTTACATCAAACCCATAATCTAATAAACAAAGTACAGAAACTAAATTTCGTCGGATGTCAGGTGCATGAAGAACATCATGGAGGATCAAAGTCTTCCCACCATGCAAAGGTAACTTGCAGGTGTCAAGTCCTTTGACTTCGATCTTTGCATTGTTGCCCACGTAAAGCCATTTTCTTAGATGCGGCAATCGACAGTATTCCATGAAGGATCCCCGATCCCTCGTCACATGGTCTGTTGAGCTTGAATCCAAAATCCAAGAAGAACAAACAGGTTCTGTTAGAAAAGAAGTACTTAAAACAAAAGAAATGTGTGAATTCACATAATCCACTAGTACCTTTTCATGGTCGTTTTGCTCGGTACAGTCCCATGCGAAGTGACCCATTTTCTGGCAGGTGTAATACTTGACATTATTCAGGTCAACTTTCTTCTTGCCGCCCTTCCTACCTTTCTTCTTGAATTGCTTTATGCCCTTTTTGAACTTAGAGCCATCATTCTTGCCTTTCTTTTGAGATTTCTTGCCCTTTTTGGAATCGGGCTTTGCATTAGAAGGACCAGCATTTTCAGTGTAGTAGGCTTGTCCATAAGCCTTATACTCCTCTAAGCGTTCATCTTCAAGCTCAAGATGTTTCACTACATTATCAAAAGTGACGATGTTGTCATTATGAGTCAAGTTTACTTTCATGTGCTCCCAGCAAGAAGGAAGCGATCTGATTACAGCCTGAACTTGCTGTTCATCAGTCAAGGTGTGTCCAGCTTGCTGAAGTTCTCTGATCATGTTGGACATCTCTCTCAAATGCTGCTTCATAGGAGTATTTGCTTTAAGCTTGTAGGTATCAAACTTAATTGTCAACCTTCTAAGCTTAGTGGTTGATGTGCCACCAAACTTATCCTTAAGTATAGCCCACATAGCCTGAGCAGTTTGGTATTTCTCATATTGGCACATCAGGTCATTCTCCATTGTTCTCAATAAGGTGACTCTTGCAATGCTGTTCTTCTTCTTCCATGCTTGGTAAACTTCCAAGTTTCTCCTGTGCTAAGTAGTAGTCCCAACTTCAGGTTCTACTAAAATAGTGGTTAGTAGTTCAATAGCCTCCTGTTCCTCTAAAATGTACTACACCTTATAGTGCCAGATGTCCCAATTGTCACCATTCAGTTTCTCCCCCTTATTCAGTTCAGCAATAATGCCTTTCGTGGCCATTTGTCAATTCTTAAGTAACGTTTTTCACATTTAGAAATGTTGTTTTCTTTAAGAGAACATAACCAAACAATTATATAGCATAGCATGGTATACAACTTCTGTACGTATATCATTCTTGACCAGAAAATAAGTTTGTTACTAGATCCATGATCAGGAGAATACATTTGTACCTCCCATCACACAAATACTAGCAACTTTATTATTTTCTATCAAAAATTTCATATAAGTACTTTAAATAAGTCATCAACTTTTGGAAGTTTCACCTTCTAAAAGCTCCCACTCATCAGGGATACATGGTATTATAATGCACAATTAAAAAAATTAGCATTAACTTACAAACATAATTCATTACATGAAAAAATACCATGTACATATATGAAACATACAAACAATAACATTTAGAGTCGTATTCTCGATACAAATAGCATAAATGGAAATGGGAACATAATACACCATTAAATACACCATTAAATGTCAGAACAACAGTAGTCAATAATGGCTTTCCTTAGTTTCCTAAAGAATCTTTTCTTTTTCTTCATGAATCTTGTTGGTTTTGTCACAGCATCAACCTAAGCAGCAGTCATTGAGAATGTGCGCCTTGCCCTTACAACTGTGCGGTACTTCATCATTATGCTCACGTAGAACTCTGCACTCTTTTTGTCTTTTATACTTTCCACATAATTTGCAATGATTGAGTATATGATTTTTATATTATTTATTCTAGTTGTTTTGTTCACGTCAAGTTCCGTTATCTTCTTAGCCATAACAGCAGAGTTGGTCGACCTCTTCTTCAAAATTTTGAGGTTCATCAGGATAGGAGGGCACAGACTTTGGTCCAGAATCAGAGTAGATCACTTGAGGTTCCTCTAGAACGGGCTCCAGAAAATCTTCTTCAGGGATAAGATGGAGATCGTCCTCAGGATCTTCTTCAAAAAATTCATATTCTTCAGGATCCTTTTCAGGATCATCCATATAAACTTGATCGTCCAAAAACTCAATGCTCAATGACCCATACTCAAGTGTTTCAGTGCTGTTAGAAGCCTCTTGCTTCTTTTTTAACCTAAATAAACAAATGTAAGTCATTATCATATTTTAGGTATTTTTAAATGTATAAAAAAACTTAAATAAGAACTAAAACCTCACAAATAGATCCTGAATGGCCACAAAAATAGGCGAATACCATATCATTATGAAGATCTCGAATTTAGGGATTTTTAAAAATAAACTACGTCTCAAACAGAGTTCCCACACTCCCTCACATGCCCCAAGAAGAAAAAATCTAGGAAAAATAAAAAAATTACATAAAGCCCACTCTAACTGGAAGCGCGTGTCGTACATACGCCATTCTGCAGTCCTTCGATCATCACACGCACCGGCTCACTGGACTCCACCCATCGCCTGCTGTCAATCTATGTCCGCCACGTGTCAATCTGGTCTGCCATGTGGCCACAAGCGCCACGTGGCATTTCTGTTTTTTGGTAGGTGATGGGTCGGTCGGGCCTTACCATCGACCCAATCCTTTTTTTTGGGGTTTGGGCCACCTATGGCCCAAATTAGTTATTTTTTGTATTTTTCTTTTGAGTTTGCACCGAATCGGGTTGGGCTATGACTCGATCCAGTTTTTTTTTAAAACTTGTCACCGGATCGGGTTAGGCCTGGGACCCAATCCTTTCTTTTTACAAGGCGCAAAATGGCGCCATTTTGAAGTCGCTAGAGGTTGTCTTCAACCTCCAGCCGGATCGGCCTGGACCCGATTTCAGGCGCGTTTTATGATGATCCAATTCAATTCTGTTTTCATTGTTCCGATTATTTTCTCAGATTTCGCACAACCTATGAGTTCTTTGTTTCATAGCCGTATTATGTGTATTATGAGGATTTTTTTTTATATTCTAATACTCATAGTACCAAAACTTAAACGCATAACAGGAATTCAGAAAAAAAAAACAAACCCACAGTATACCTCTGATATCGAAGAAACGACGCAAACATTTATATATATATGAACAGAAAATTCATTCTCATACAGATAATAATATATTCATATATATATATATATATACTGAGATAACTTCCATACAGGTATATCATGAACATAAAAAAAATAGACAGACAATAAATTTTTCATATACATGCTTTCATGTTCAAGAACACAGACGCACTGCAGAAGCCACATTCAGGACTGATAAAAACGTAAATGCTCTGGTACCAATGTCGAATTTTGGGCGTACCTTAAGCACTGTTTCTAACTCTTACGATACCCATACGAACCGGATCACTCTCGTGATGTAACCCCCTGCCTTAATCAGCGTAATTATGATTCAATAAAGCATAATTAAAATGGTTTAGAGATCTATGGAGGGTTAAAATCATTCTCATCCCTTCCTTCCGGTAGGATTTTTAGAAGTTTTTTTTTCAAAACTGACCCTCTTATGATCTAAATTTTAAATTTCGAATATAATTATCCATGTAGTTAATTCATATTCATACATATCAGAATGTATAACAAAAATCCTAGCAACCCCCGGGTTCATGTATATGGACTAAGGGTTTCAGAATTCCCTACTAGGGGACTAAGGGTGGAAACAGGCTAGGCGGCCTGTCAGGGGCCTGTGGCCTGGCCTGTGATAGGCCTGTTCAGGCCTGGCCTGTCAGGCTAAAAGGCCAGGCCAAGGTCGAATCTAAAGCCTGTTTTGTTTAATAGGCCAGGCCAAGGCTTATTGATAGGCCTGTTAGGCCGGCCTGAACCTGTTAACATATTTAAAAAAAATCAAATGAGAGTGGGTGATACTAATTACACGCAAGTCTTGAAATTTTTTTCTCACTTCGTCATCTTCAAATCTTCTTCATTTCTTCTGAAATCCCTAACCCTGTTATTCTTCAATCTTCATCTTCATTCTCGAATCTCGCCTCGCCTCACAATCATTCACTCATTCCTCCCCCTCAAATCTCAATCCTCAGCTCCACTTTCCAGAATCGCAGATCTCCTATTTCCAGCATCGTAGCTCGAACAGCGGCACAGGCGCACGATAGTTTCTGGTTCATTCTGGAACAGATCACTCATTCTGTTTCTGGTTCATATAAATGATTTTCGTCACTGTCCTGTTGGTTGTTCTGGTTCAATTTCTATTTCTGGTTCTTCATTTTCGGATTCTAGTTCTGGTTTATTTTCGGATTCTTCACTGTTCTGGTTGGCTTTCTGGTTCATTTTTTGATTTTCTATTTCTGGTTCATTGTCATGATTTTTGTCATTATCCTGTTCTTGTTTAATTTCTGTTTCTGGTTCATAATTGTCGGTCAGGAGGAAGGTCTTAAAGAAAGGTCCACTGAAATGGGCAAGGCTTGACGCATCATCTCATTGTAAAACTAAAGTATTTAGTTTTTTATACTGTGCACGCTTGATTGTTTGGATATATGTATGGGTATATTTCATATATGCACTACTTTCTCGGCTTAGAATTAATATATCTGATAATGAAAAAATTATTTGAACAATTTTTTAGAACTAATCAAAACGATAAAGATCTAAGTCCTTCCAATAATATCAAACTTGATTGATTCCAACTTTCCTCTTTTGGTTCAATGGGTGTTTTAAAGCTTTATCTTAGCTGTCTTGGGTATACTTATTTTAATTCCTTCATGTTATGATGTTGGTTTTGTGTACTAGTACTATAAGATTGATTAAAGTGAACATAAGGTTTTAGGGTTAATTGTGAGTGAGAGATTTTAAATTAAACATGCTTCACATCAAGAATTAATTGCTTCTTCTCACTCTACTATTGTTTTACACGTCCATTTTCATCACAGCAATAAATACTCGAGGGACAAATAATAAATAGGAAAAGATTATATTGAAAGTCAAACATGGACCACGTCAAGTATATGTTGAGCTTCTTGCTACCAAAATGTGAACTTATTTAATTGAACTTTTGAAAAACTCAGGTGTATTTATGAGTACTCAAATAAAATAAACTTTGGGTTTAGGTACTTGCTACTCTAAGTAAGGAAGATTTATTAATACATGGAGTATATGATAAGTTCTACAGCGATAAATGATCCCGCTTTCTTTTCTAGCAGTAACGTAATGCAGTTTCTTTTGTATTCCCTTTTACCATATTTTATATGCACGTAATACGATTCAGTAAAGCTTTGGCAAAAAAAAAAGCTTTTCTGTGAACCTTTTCTGTGAATGTTGTTCTTGAACCTTTTCTGTGAACTTGATGAAAGAATGCTTTTCTATATTGTTCTTGTCACTTTAAATACTAAAGAATGTTGTTCTGATTCAGTTGTAGTTAATGTCATCTCCGTTTGAGAGTGAAACAATGTCGTCTAGTTCAGTTCCTCCTAATGCTATTGAGGTCCAGCAACAAGCACCAACAGATTCTAGTCAACAAACTAGTCAACAAGCTAGTGAACAAACCAATGAGAAAAATGATGGTGATGATGATATCATTAAGAAGAAGAGGAGAAAAACCTCAGCTATTTGGGATGATTTTGATCAAGTTGAAAATAATGATGGGCTTAAAGCTAAATGCAAGTATTGCAAAAGTCTATTTTCATATTCAGGCAAAGGAGCTAGCACTTCCCATGTATAGAGACATGTCAAATCTTGTGATTCAAGGAAGCTGCACTTTACTGCCCAAAATAAGCAATCCACTATTCCGTTTCAACCTTCAAATTTATGCATTAATCCATTTCTAGCATCGGGTGCCAGATATTCTAATGAGAAGATGAGGGAAATAGTTGCTACTGCAATCATGGTGCATGAGCATCTGTTTAGCATTGTTGAGGATGAAGTATGGATGTGGCGATTTCAATATGCTAATTCGGAATTTCAAAAATTTTCTCACAAGACAGCCAGAAGTGATTGTTTGGCTATTTATGAAGCAGAGAAGAAAAATTTGAAAGCCTTATTACAAGGTATGAGCAAGATTAGTTTAACTACAAACATGTGGAAATCAAGTCATCAAGTGACTGAATACATGGTTATCACTGGGCATTTCATTGATGCGAGGTGGAATCTTCAAAAGAGGGTTTTGAGTTTTGTCAAAGTTCCTGCTCCTAGACGAGGAATTGATGTCGCTGATGCTATTTTCAAGTGTTTGAGGGCCTGGGGAATTGAAAACAAAGTGTTTTCTGTGTCAGTTGACAATGCTTCGTATAGCGATTCTTGTTTAAGGGCTCTTAGAGACACCTTATCACTTAGTACTTCATTGCCTTTGGGGGGTAACTTGTTTCATATTAGATGTTATGCGCATATATTGAACTTGTTGGTACAAGATAGCCTTGGTAGAATTAAGGACATCATAAATAATGTTCGTGAGAGTGTGAAATATATCAATTACAATGATTCGAGGCTAAAAGCATTTTGTGACATTGTTGAGCAGAAACGTTTGAAGGAAAGGAAGCTCATTCTTGATAGTCCAACAAGGTAGAATTCTACATATAGGATGTTATCTACTGCTTTAAAGTTCAAGGCTGTCTTTCCTGAATATAAGGAAAGAGAACCACATTACAACTATGCACCATCTGAAGAGGATTGGAAGAAGGTTGAGAAGATTTGCAAACTTTTAGAAGTTTTCAATCTAGCCACTCATGTCATATCAGGCAGTGAGTATCCTACTACAAATTTGTACCTTCCTGAGGTTTGGAGAGTTAAACAAGTAATTGACAATGCCTTAGAGGATGATGATTTCTTTATAGTAGAAATGGCAATCGCAATGAAAGAGAAGTTTGACAAATATTGGGGGGAATGCAATTTGGTGATGGCTCTTGCAAGTATTTTGGATCCCAGGTGCAAATTATATGTTATTAATTATTGCTTTCCTTTGATTTACAAGCCTGATTATGTTGCTTCTGAGAATATAGATAAAGTGGTGAAAGCATTAAACTCAATGTATGATGCCTATGTTGCCGTGTATAAGGGAGAGACAAGTAATGAAAGTGATAATGTTGGCAACAACTCTTCTCCCTATGTGCCTAGTTCTTCTATAATTACTGGATTTGATCAAATCATGAACATTGTTCGTGAAAAGCAAGCAATTCCCCCTATGAAATCAGAATTGGAAGCTTATCTTGAGGAGGGTGTTTATATTCCTAATGGCAATTCTAACTCCTTTAGTGCCCTAGAATGGTGGAAAAATAATAGTCTGAAGTATAAGATTTTATCTAAGATAGTTGCTAACATACTAGCTATCCCAATCTCAACCGTGGCATCAGAGTCCACATTCAATGCTGGAGGTAGAGTTATTGATGAATATCATTCTAAATTGAATGAAGAATCAATTGAAGCACTTATTTGTGGTAGGGATTGGCTTCGCAAAAAATACGGTTTAAAGAAGAAATAAAAGGTATAAATCTTGCATTGTTAAAATAATATCATTTCGTATGCATATTACATGTAAAATTGTTATGCTCTAATACTATACATTTGATTACTTTCTTTCAAGGTTTTCGAAGGAGAAGGAGAGATTATATTGAAGATTTGATGTGTAGGAAAAATATATTTAAACTAAAAGAGATTAGGCGTACCTGGACGAATCCATGTTTGGATCCGGGTCAAAGCTCCAATACTCCATACTTGTGCCCACACAATTATTAGACTACTAGAGCCTAATTGTGATTTGCACAGCAGATCACCAGAACCAGAAAGATGGTAGGAGAGAAGAGAATTGCCAGAAAACTCAATGGCGGGGCGAGTTGCAATTGAGGAGGCACACTCTATTTATAGTAGTTTATGGAGGCCACTAATTAGGAAACGTGTGCACTCCTTCTTGCCCTCCAAGACAGGAATTAATTGTCTCTCAATTAATTCCCTAATTATGGTGATTTGTTCCTCTTTTAACAAATCCATAATTATTGCTAAAATATTCCCAAATCTGCATCTTATGCTGATTTTATTCTTATTTGATTAGGCTACTTATTTCCTAATCAAATAGTCCGGCCCATCAAGGGCGGACTTGGACCCAAAGTCCAACATCTCCCACTCGCACTTGATGGGCCTCCCATCGTGCGTGTGTTACTCTTTCTTGTTTCATACTTGGCGTCTGCCGTGACTGCGTGGGCAAAAACGTCTTTCAGATTTGGTGCTTGCGATACTAGAAATCCTTTATATCGGACCAGCATCCAAGGACACCCTTTATATATAACCGTAAGTTATATGTTCATTGCCTCATATGCCCCAGATTCTCCCATACATATTACTCGTGGCATATCTAATCCCTCTCGAGTTAATATGTTGATTAACTCAGATTGCCTTCCACGTACATAGTATCCGCACTTACTAGCTACACATAGAGCTAGTAAGGGGTCGACCACAGATACTAGTACATCTTATGTATCTAGGAGTAAATCTTCCTTTTTGACTAAACATCAATCCATCTTGACTTGGTCGCTTTCCTAGTTTTCACTCGTCTGACCGAATCGAGTGTGATCATGGAGCTTCAGCTAAAGTAGCTGTCACTAAACCAAGCTTTCATGATGCCGCCTAAGTCTTAAGGGCATCGTGGAAGTATTCTTCCTTCTTGGCACTCACACTGTGGTGAACTAGGGATCTTTCACCCACATCCCGTGTTGCAGTTTAACTCTCAAGCACATGCAGTATGAAATGCATGCTACGGTGAATGGTTTGAGGTGTACGTCGATTTCTTTATCTTTCACCGTACAGACATTAGTTCAAAAATGTACTCAACATTCAAACCAGAACTTTCTTTTTCACAATATCTCTTTTATAATCTCATTTGTGAAAAAGAGTTCTTTGCCTGGCTACAGGTCTATATTCATGCTTCGATCCATTTTTTGTGTATACGCACACATGTAGATCTCATCTCAGTCTAACTGAGGCGACTCAAACACAAAGATTCTTCTCAACCATCTCATGGTGATCATTTGCTCGTCTTACCTTCCCATGCCCCTACAAAACATGGGAAGACGGTTGTTCGTGTGAGTGAACCAACCTCTTTTGACCTGTACGACATACAAAGCTGTATACCTTTATGTATTTACTCATAATATACATACCATTTCTTTTATCTTTACATAAAAGAAGTTCACAACCTTATATTTTATTTGCGCCCCTAGATTTTCATTAACTCAATGAAAATCAAGCTATGGGCTCAATAAGGGGATCTACCAACATCTTGTCAGTAAAAGGTCATTAAACTATCGCTTTCCCTCTTTGAAAGCATATCTCTCATAGAGATGTATCAAAAAGGTATGTTTCGCCTTGCTGTGATACTTAGGATCCTCATCATAAGATGTTATCGTTTGGATCCTTCTACCCACCATTCATTCCCAATCTCTCATAGGAATTACTTTAGCCATATGGCACTTTGAATGATGGCAGAACACGCCCTGCGTTCTATTTCCATGGATAACAGGAAAAAATACTTTGTATATTTCCTTACTCCATCACCATTTTGCCTAGGTCTTGTATTGGAGTATCCTTTCAAAAAAAGGAAAGTTGTTGTCTTAACAACTTAATCCATGGTTATTCTCATAACCCATTTCACAGCAGGACCAAAAAGCAACTTCCAAGTCTGACCACAAACATTTGGTCTTATATACACCAATGTGTACATTCATATTACCAACTATAGTCTCACATGGGACTCTATCCACCTTTCTTATGTTGGATTCCTCATAGGTCATGTAACCTCTTTAGGTTTATGCCTTTAACTTCAGGGGTGTCCATAGGTTTGCACTTTGACATCCTAAGATGTCTAAGGATTACACTTGTACATGTCTTAGGTGGAAAAGACTGTATCTTTCTCGTGCAACTCCGTTTATCTTGTCAATCAAGATATTTGTTCAACCCATGACTTTCTCAACTCAGAATTTAAGGATTCTCTGATCCTTTATTCCTTTGACTCCCTTGACGCTTGTTTCATTTGTCACTTGACAAAGGATGACTTCACAAAGAATCATCACTAGACCATTTGGAACTTATGTAGTGTTTTTCGATTATTTCGAAGTTGGTGAGGCTTTCACCTTGTGAAAACCTCATATACTACTATTTAGATGATTGTTTCTACGAAGCCCTTAAGCTGCTTCAGTGTAGAGTTCATCATCCAATTTCTAAAATTCCAAATTGGAAGGTGGTCTTTACATCATCTTGATGTAATTTTCAAGACTAAGCTTGTTATCATAGCCAAAGTTCAAAGTTAAAACACACAATGGACAACCTTCCATTGTATTACCCCTTAGCCACTAAATGTTTTAGGTTCTACATGCCCCCAACAGATTTGAGAACCTACTTGTTCCCAATCGCCTCTTGGCTAGGTGACAAATTACCTAAACACGTATTTGGCTTAAAAAGAATCCAAATCCTCCTGCATGACACTTTGCAATTCATTTTAGCAGGTCCTTCTAGTGTCTTTCAGACATTTATAGGTAGTTATCATCACCTTCTAAATGATGAAGAGAGCATTCAATCCATTAGGGAATCTATCCCTTATAGTCATTCGCTAGATGACAATTTGCTCCGAGGTGGATTTCATAGGATTCTTTTCCTATGTATGAGTGAGGTAATTCTCTTGTAACTTACCTCTTACCTCTTTCATTGTGAAAATGGTCTCAATCCTCCCACTCGGATCAGTGAACTTAGGAACACTTGGTTATTCCTTGTCACTTGTGAATCTCTTAA
The DNA here is from genome assembly GCA_963210345.1 of Inga oerstediana. Lineage (NCBI taxonomy): Eukaryota > Viridiplantae > Streptophyta > Magnoliopsida > Fabales > Fabaceae > Inga > Inga oerstediana. The sequence continues at coordinate 48,640,703 of OY723410.1, read as the reverse complement.
AGAGATTTATTGTGATTAATGCTCATTTCCTGCTAGGAAATCTTGGTTTTATGAACGTTGTGTCCCACGGTTTTCTCTCAGTCACTGAACCGCCATCATTTTCACTAATGAAGACGTGTCATGTCAAATTCTCATGTCATCTCACAAAGAGATACCTTGTATACCTTAGCCCTAATCTTTCTTACTCATAAGAAGAAGTGTGAATATAAAGTTGATAACCCTTATGGTCTTAACGAACTTGGCCCTGGTCTAAGGCCGATCCACGATTCATAGGGTAAGGTCGTGACTGACATAGAGGGCATTTGGTTAAGTGTGAATATAATAGCTATGAGTCCACCTTCCAACATTTGGCTGATAGCCTCATTGGTGCCATTATGTTCATAACCAAATCAAGGAGAGGTCTATTTCTCCATTTCAACAATTCTATTATGTTGAAGGGTTATAGGTATTGATAGTTTCCTAACAATGCCTTTCTTATACACAAAACAGCTTGAACTAATCACTTGGGTGTCGTAAACCCTTGTTAGTTCGAAAGGTCTCATTCTTTCAGTTTACTGATTCCTGACTAGTTCAGCTATTATCTAACAGCTTCACACTTGCCAAAAATCAAGTAAACATTCGAGTAAACGTCCACAATGTCTACAAAATACCAAGTTGTTTGTGTTTTGCCCTCACGTTTACTGGTTCACCAACGTCATAATTTGCCAATTGCAGTGGATATTCTCAAAAAATGTTTCTTTCTCTTTCTTGCCAGGTAGAATAAGTTTTCAACTTAGTCATAAGGGTATTAACCTTTTAGCACACGTTATTTAGCAAATACTCTTTTGCTAGTTTGATCATTCCCTTTGACCAAGGTGTACATATGGCAAGAAATGGAATCTTTTGTCCCTAGAAAAGAAACATCAAAATCCAACAAAGGATTTGAGAATCATAGTCCCATCGATCCTTAACTAAAGAGATAGCAAAGATGTGATTCTGTCAGTTGCAATTGCATGGAGTGAATCAGGGTGGTTTATTTATGCAGAGTTAACGTGCAAGTTTCAATCCCTTGATTCTCTCTCTTCATCGCTTTGCATTTGACATAAAGCCATATGCTTCATTTGAAACATCCACAACTCATGTGGATTGCTACTTTTACAACCCTTAAGGATTATCAACGTAGCTTTTCATCTTTGTAGAAACCATTGACCTCTTCTAGATCAAGTTTACCTCATAGGTTTCTTGCCCTTGGGCTTAGAGGATGAATCCTCCCACTCTTTAGCTAAGTTCGTCTGACTGATGGATCTTGAATCCTTCAGTCTTTCATATTCAAGTTCAATGTGGTGAATCACATTGCTGAAGGTTACAATATGCATATCCGAGGCAATCTTTACTTTCGTATACGCCCACTCACTAGAAGATATGGCTCACTCCCACTCATTGAGAGACATAGCTTCCTCCCACTCACTGGGAGATGTCTTATCACAACATACACTTGTTGTTTGTTAGAAAGAACTTGGCATTTAGTTTTTCTCAACTTCTTAGTTTGACATCTGCCTCAAGTGTTGCCTAAACAACATGTTAGGACTTAGTACACTATGTTAAAACTTAACTTAGTTTTAACTTTATGGAAGAAGATCACTTATTTCACTATCTTCCAACACTATCCACACGGTTTGGATAAGGTTACATTGCTCAAACCAACATAAGTTTAAGCAATGTTGTTCTTTCTATGCTTGATAGCATAAACCTTTTGTATCCTTCAGTTGCTTCAGCCTCTAAATGCTGAAAACTAGTTGGTAGCATGTCCCTGACATCTCACTCTTCTTGAATGAAAGAGATTTGAGAGTTTCTAACTCCACAGATATCTCTATTGAGCTTGTCTTCATAAGCTCAGTCAAATAGACTTGGTCATAATTGGTCACTCAGACGATTATGGTATACAAATCTTAGTTGTTCAAATAAGACAAAGGATAATTAGATGATAAGTTCACTAGTTTCATGTTCAGGAGACAACTATGTTGACTCCCATCCCAATCATACTAGTTAGCTCATCACCCTTTTAACCACAGTCTTCATTTGAACACTTTCCCCTTTGGATTTCTAGACGTATTCCAGAAAAACTCCCACTCAATCAAAGAGTAGTTATATTAACAAGATAATAACACAATATCATCTAACTAGTATGAATGTTCAAGAAAGCAAGAAGAGAATATACTGAATTCAATTCTATAAACTAACAGAGAATTTAATCTTAAATTCAATGGAAAAACAAGAACATTTAAAAAATTTAAGCCTCATATCATTGTCTCTTAACTAGGTTCTCCTTCTCATAGGCCCTTCTGACCATATTAACTCATGTAGCTTCTAGCTACAATGTCCAGCTCCTATTTGCCATGTCTACATCCACTCATTTGGATGTATTTGCAGCATACCTCCCACTTGATGAGATGATTCTCACATCTCTATCTCTCTTGTCCTTTGTCACAACACATGTGATAAAAGGTTGACTTTTAGAAGTCATTGCTTCAACATTTGGGAAAACTTATTATTATTCAATAATCATTGAATAATTTTAAGTTGCTGCAATTTTTCAGGTTTTATTCCTAAGAGTTTGAGTCAAGGTTGGATAGGATTTTATATTCAAAAACTCATTTGAATAATCCCTTACTTTTAAAGAATCTTTCAACATTAACCTTATGTTGCAGCTGAAATTACTCTTAAAAAACAAGCCAACATGTCCCCAAAAATAATAGAACCATCATTGATTCAATTCCAACATTTTTGGGAATCTCTAAGTACACATAAGCACCTTTTTGACTCAAATCATATCCAAACGTGCTTCAAATATATGCAAATTATATATCAAATTGAAGCTATCGAATTTAGGGATTTTTAGGAACCAACCACATCTCAATCGGAGGTCCCACTCGCTCTCACGCGCCCCTAGAAGGTGTCTAGATGGAAAAATCCTGAAAAATTGGAAAATTCCAGAATTGGCCACTCTCGGCGGTGGCGCGTGACGTACACGCGCCGGCCCAAACGACTCCACGCCCCGTCATCTCTCCGACGGTGCTTGCCATGTGTCAAACAGAGGTCCCAGCGGGTCCCACGCGCCATGTGTCCCGTTTTTTTTTTGGTAAACAGTCAACGGATGACTGTTGACCGTTGACCAGTCAACAGTGACCCGTCACCGCTGACGTGTCAGTGATGTGGCGCTGACGTGTCTCGATCAACGGATGACGTGGCCTCGTTGACCGAGGCTGACGTGGCGTTCGACGCTGACGTGGCGGCCGCTCATTGGCGCCACGTGCCATTGGTTGACCGATGACATGGCGTTGACTGCTACGTCATCATCTTCAACCTCCAGCCGGGTCAACCGGACCCGGTTGGAGCTCGACGGGTCATCGCGACCCGCCAACTTCGGGAGGCCATATCTCCCTCGTTTTAGCTCCGTTTTTCTCGTTCTTGGTGTCGTTGGAATCGTAGTTCAGCGAACTACAAATCCATGGCATTTATTTGATCTTAAAACCTCTGTTTCATTGATCAAATCACGAGTGAAGTTGCGGCGGTGACTAACAACCCGCGAACTTCTTTCCTTTGTTTCTCCCTCATCCGGACTCCGTTTGACGTGTTCTAAGCATCGTTGGAATCGTCTCTTTGAGCTCTACACATCCATGTCCTTACTTTGGGCAAAAACACCAAGTTTCGAACACCCCATTTTTCTCGACATTGACGGCATTACGTAAACCGATGTGGATGTGTGTCCTCTAGGTTCCAAAGGCTATTCTAACCTTTGAGGAGTTAAGGCTTTTTGTTTTTGAATCCACATAGGTTCCAAAAGACTCACCTTTAATAAAATCGAAGAGATGAGGAGAAGAGAAGAGAACGAATATGTATATATATCAGAAAAATGAAACAGCAAAGTATATATATACATATACGAAATGAAACATGAGACAGAGAAGAGGGAAACATGCATCACGTAGTATATATATATATACAGTTATTATATATATGTAAACTAATCAGAGGAGCAAGCAGCATTCTACTAGTGCACGTATATATTAATAACTGCCAGCAATACAAATATATATCATGCCTGAATCTTTCAAAAGAACAAACTTGGAGTATCATTTTTGTGCAGCGAAAATAATTTCATATTGGCACCCAAATATATATATATATATATTGTTGTACGCATTCGTTGGAAAAATTGAAGCAACATATATTTTTATCATCATATAATCTCATATATATGATTGCACAGCGGAAATAAAAAATTATGATGGAGATATAAACAAATTATATCAATTAATTATTCACAAAGAATAAATCACAGCCACAGGATCAAGAATGCTCTGATACCAATGTAGGAAAAATATATTTAAACTAAAAGAGATTAGGCGTACCTGGACGAATCCATGTTTGGATCCAGGTCAAAGCTCCAATACTCCATACTTGTGCCCACACAATTATTAGACTACTAGAGCCTAATTGTGATTTGCACAGCAGATCACCAGAACCAGAAAGATGGTAGGAGAGAAGAGAATTGCCAGAAAACTCAATGGCGGGGCGAGTTGCAATTGAGGAGGCACACTCTATTTATAGTAGTTTATGGAGGCCACTAATTAGGAAACGTGTGCACTCCTTCTTGCCCTCCAAGACAGGAATTAATTGTCTCTCAATTAATTCCCTAATTATGGTGATTTGTTCCTCTTTTAACAAATCCATAATTATTGCTAAAATATTCCCAAATCTGCATCTTATGCTGATTTTATTCTTATTTGATTAGGCTACTTATTTCCTAATCAAATAGTCCAGCCCATCAAGGGCGGACTTGGACCCAAAGTCCAACATGATGTCAATGTGAGAAGGTCCACTTATGCCAACTTTAATCATAATTGGTAATCCGTAACTATAAATTCATATGTTTTGTCCAATTGATGGCATTATTTTTGAAGAATTGATCACTGGCTCACTGCAAGTTGTGTCAAGTTCTGTCTTTGGTGAAATGCTTGTTGCAACAGCTATGGTATAAAGTTGTGAAATATATGTAAATGATTGTGGTATATGGGTTGCTTGTATTATTATGTTGTCATTGTGGAGCTATATGCCTATAATGCTTTTGTTATAACTGGAATTTTATTTGGTTAATGATATATTAGTTTATACAAGTGTATGTTATTTATGTTAACATAACTTATTCCTAACTAAAGGAGAGTGCCTTGGGAAAAAATATGACCACTTTTTAAAATATTTGCAAGGGAAGAGCAATGCTATGGACTAAGAAGGTCCTAAAAATGTTAGTTGCTAATTGAGTAAAGCTATGGGCAACAATTTTGTTCAAATATGGTTTGCTTAACTGAGATTGATCTTGCAATTGTTACTGATTTTGCAGACAGTGAGGGGCAAGTGTTTTGAGAAGTGCATCACAAAACCAGGCTCGAGCTTAAGTAGAGGTGAAAATGAGAGTTTTCTGAGCATGTGGTTTATAATGCATCTCATTATAAATGTCTAATCCTTTTCATGATTTATCCCTTCACATTCCAGTTATTTGGTTAGATTGAAATTCTTGCGATATTGTGCTAACAAGAATGTTAGTTTTGCTTTGATGTTGCAATGACCTTGTTTAATCGTTCCTTGATTTTATGATAGACTTTAATTCTTTGTATCAAACAAGTGTATGTTATTTCTTCTGTAAAAGTATGTGACTAACAAGTTATCTTGGTTCTAATGCATGTTCCTCACTTGTTCTCATGTGTTTTGATGTATTTTGAATCATTGATAGTATTTTATGTAAATTTTGGCCTGTTTTTGGCCTATTTAAGGAGGCATGTTTTCGGCCTGTGGCCTGTTTTGTAGTGTGGCCTGTAGGCTTGTTGGTTTGCTTAAAAAATTTCAAAAAATTAGGCCTCTTTAACAGGCTTCAGGCCAGGCCTGTGTACAGGCCAGGCCCAGGCCTAAAATTTGGCCTCCAACAAGCCACAGGCCAGGCTCAGGCCAGTTTATGCCTTAACAGGCCAGGCCTGTTAAGGCAAAAGCCTGGCCTGGCCTGGCCTGTTTCCATCCCTACTAGGGGATTACACAATCATGACTAAATATTATTTACATTCCAAAAATGATACACAGTAATCATACTTCAAAATAGATAACCAACAATCTCATATCTTCCAAAATTCCTAACTACTCTTGGTTGGCCGCTTCTTGGAGGAACCACCTGCCCTGTTTGAAGGTTTAACAATAGAAAGAATGAGATTCAAAAGAATCCCAGTAGTAACAAATCATTTATACAATATATAAACATATAGCATGTAAGAAATCATTAACAACAGCATCACAACAACATAATGAAACATGGCTTTCATCACAACAACAGCACTCACGGCTGTATACATAATCACGACAGCTTTCACTGTATAACGCCATTTTGCACTAGATAACGACAGTTTTTACTGTATAACGCCAACTTACACTGGATAACAACAGCTTTCATTGTATGACGTCAGCTCGCGTTGGATAACGACAACTATCACCAACTGTATAAGCAGCAACTCATATATTCTCACAAGCAATGATCCATACACATACAATACATTTACACAAGATATAAGAGAAGAGTCACTATCTTGTTCCTTCCGATGATGATTAGGAAGAGGCTGCTCACGGCCAGGGCAAATGTCGAATCCTATAATCACAATCAAGAACAGCGAATTAATTCTCTATTCCAATTCTTGCTTTCATCATTCTTAATGTTGGTTATCATTTGGACTCTTTAAGTGGGTATTAGGAGCTTAGACGCATGACTAAAGGGTTGGGATAACTACCCCCAAAGATCCCTCTTTCAGAAGAATATACTGGTTTTTGACTGAATCACTTGAGTAATCTCCCCATTCTCACTCGAGTCCTAGCGAGTGAGACACAGAAAGTATGTACCTGAGAGCACAAACACACCCTAGAGTGGCCAGTTCACTCGAGCACTATCCTTGGCACTCGAGTGACGACACATATTCACCTGAGTCCCATTGAGTGAAGTACAAGAAGTGACAACCCAAGAGCAACTAAAACTCCAAAGTGACAAGTGCACTCGAGCACTAGCACTAGCCCTAGCACTCGAGTGACCATCCAACACCCATGAGTGATGAGGCACACTCTTGAAAAATGGCCTACGAGTGTTAACTCAAGGTGTAGCCTCGTAATCTAAAACACTCTTGCACTCGAGTGAGGCGTGGGACACTCGAGTGAGGACTTATATCCCTTACAAGTGAGGAAGTTCACTCGTGAACTCTGCCTGAAAACTTAACCAAAACATTGAGAATATCGTACTATACTCGAGTGAGACCCTCCCTCACTTGAGTGAGGCTTATCAGAAGCCAAATCGCAACAATTGATATAGCTTTCCAGAATTACCCAATTTGCCACCAATGGTTCCAAAACTTCTACTAAATCTCCTTCCTATCTAATATATCATAAGGAACATATTGGTAAACTCAAAACAATCAAACATATACATTCAGTTTTAATTCAAATTGCTTTACAACTACCAAGATTACCAAATTACCTAATTAAATTCCTATCCAACTCTAATGGCACAATCTTAAACCATTTCCCACCTAACACAACACCCAATTCATTCATTCCAAAATCTTATGAAATCAGGGCAATAATCACAAAATCTCAAAACCAAATCAATGACCAAAACAATTATACCAAAATGCATCAAATACTCACCTCTTCAACTTGCCAAGATCAAATCCTTGATTCTTCCACTTTCAAATTTGTTCAAGTACTAAAACTCCACCTTTCAAGATTCTAAAACCACAAAAATAGAGCTCTCAACCTCTTGAACAACATTTATGAACAATATTTGAGCATTTAGAGTCATTTGGAGCACCTACCTTAAGTTTTCTTCTTTCTCTTTCTTCCTTGAGATCGCCAGAAATAGAGGTGAGGAGAGAGATGAGATGAGAATGATGATGATGGATTTTTTCTCTTTTTCCCATGCTTCTCATCGACTTGAAGGGAGAGAGGGAAGAGAAAATTGAACTTTGAATCTTTGACCTCATCCAACGGTTCACAACTTGTCACATGCCATAATCCCATTCCTCCTTCCATAAGTTCATATAAACACCTCCACACTAGGTTCCGCCCCTCCAATCATTTAAGAATGAATCATAACCATTGATCTCAAGTTACCACTGAGTCTCCTCTTCAGTAACTGACCAACTGGTTGTTAAATTTACCATTTTGCCCCTGATTATCACAACATATACTAAACCATTATCAACCACATTTCACATCACAATACACCCCATATTCTTCAAAAGTGTTCATTCATTAATAATTACATTACTTTTGAAGTCATTAGCCCTTACTTACAATTCAGGATATTACATGGGACCCCGGCTATATCACACATCAAATACACAAGAAGGGAAGAGGGGAGAAGAGGTTCTATCGAGAAATCTTTCTCTGTCACAATTTTTCATGTGTGTTTCCGTTATTTACACATATATGCAACCAAAACCAACTGTTCCACCCAAAACATGTGGGAAATTGTTCCCACCAGGTTTTAAGTTTCAAGCCCTTGAGAAAATTACCTATAAATACCCCACATTCATTTAGGTATTTTATTTGACCCTAAAAAATTTAAAGCTTAATAGATTTTGACCTAATCCATCAAGGGTGGACTAAACTCAATTCTCAACATTTATAAATAAATCCGAAGGGAGTACAAAATATGAAATTAGAAAAGGGAGATAGTGCCCTTCACTATTGTACTGGTAATTAGGTTCGAATATCCATGCCCCAACTTCATATCGTAGGAGAAGACGCCCCACAAGAAGTGCAATTTACATCTAAGGACCCAGAATTTGTAAAATTAAGATGGAAAAAAATCTTCTCAGCTCTATTATTTTTTATTGAGAATTGAAATGATTACCATATTTATTCAAACAACTTAATTACTCTTAACTTTCTAAAAAAAATACTTTTCTAGCAATGAAGAAACTTTCTAAAACAACACACTATTAACTTTAAAATACTTTCCGCTGGAAATATTTAAAATTGATTCAGTTTAGACCATAATACTTATTCTTATGGTTGAGCTAGGTTGGATAGAAATCTAACCACTATTGAATCAAAATGATTTTTAGAAAAACAAATGACTTTTTGGATCAAAAAGTGATGAAAAGTAAAAAAACAAATCTATAAAAATATTAAAAATACTTTACCCTCTCAAGAAAGCTATGTCATGTTAGACAATTTGTAGTCATATTGTATTATTTCATTGAAAGCTTACTATAATATAGTGTTATTATATGGACAATTAGGCTTATTATAACTTTTTTTTCTCATATACGTATCATAACTGCATATACTTATTTTTATTAAATTTTCATCTAATCATTATGTCCGCGGTTTGCCCGTCGGTCTTACTACGCCTATAAAACTCGCGAACGATTTATCTTTCTAAGTGGATGTATTTAAGATCGATAACAACAATTTTTTAGATTTTGATCCAAATCCAATAAAACTTGGACTCGTGGAAGTAATTTTCCCCAACAAAAAGGAAACAAAGAAAAAGGTGGAGGAAGAGGTGAGGTGATTGACTGACCAGCACTAGCAATTTGGCCCAGGCACAAAAGGAGAGGGTCAACCCTCTAATGAAGTGCCATGTGTGAAGCAGTGGGGCCAATCCGTGTGAGGGGCACCCAAGGCCAATAAGGCGCAAGCGACAACGTGTTAGAAAAGGTCGCCAGTAAGAGACTAAAGAGGAGGCAACGTGGACGTCTACGACATCGTTGATTTTCTAAAGCTTTTCATTCACTTATCGTTTCATGACCATATCCCCTCAACCTCATGTTTCTTCACTCTCCTTCTCGCATCTGTCTGCCACTCCCACGCTTCTTCTACTTCTGCCCTCCTTTCGATCCAAAATTACTAAAACGCCATTGATAATGATGTTTACCTCATTTGTCATTTTACTCTAATCCTATTTATAAGAAACTTTCCCCTTAATTATGTAAAAAGAAACTGGTAGTTAAAAATAATGAGTGTATCAAAAATTTCATATTTTTTTCATATATACTCCTATTTATGAAAAGAGTATAGGAAAAAGAATAAATAAAAAATATGAGAGATGATGAATATAAGATATGAAAAAAATGAATATTTAATAAGGATAAAATAAAAAAAAAGAAGCTTATATTTTAAAAAATAAAAATAAAAATTGCGTACAAAAGAGAACAACCCTATAAAAAAAATTATCTCTAAAAAGAACATAGGGAGTATTTGATAAAAACAAGGGTAACAAAAAAAAAATAATAATAAAAACAAAGCGTGAAGGAATCTATGGTGTTCCGATTGGCTTGTTGCTTGTTAAGAGAGCAAGGTTGAAGAAATTTAATTGGTTGGGTGGACGAGTCGTGTTAGCTAATATGGCCTACCTAAATTTTTTGTGTGATACTCCGCTTTTATATATATAAGAGTCTTTTTTTAATGGGTTTATTCCTAAATGTAATTTTTTTTAAAGTTATCTCAATAATAAATATTTTTTTTTTATTTTACTCTTAATTAATTATTATATTAAATAGATTCTCTTTCATCATTTTCTCATTATTACTCACTCTCACTCATTCATAAATAAAAGCATTTTTAAAAAAAAAATTTAAATTTCTTATACAATTATTACATTTAACTATTTTTTTAGAATCTCACAATTCAATTGAAAAGCTTTTATATATAAGGATGACAGGAGTATTATATGAAATCATAGTAAATATAATTAATTACCAAGAAGTCACAACTCACAATAATAAATGAGGTATTGTCATTTTTTACCCCAAAACTTTTTTTTTTTTTTTTTTTTGCCTGCTTACCCCAAAACTTATTAGTGCATGCTCCTTAGTTATCATTGAAACTTCTCGATAATTAAGTCCCTTCTTTGTGATCTCATAGTTGTTCCCTATGGGGTAATTTTGCTTTGAAAGTTTTTCAGGAAGCAATTTTTACTCGGAAATATAAAGAAAAAGAGCAATTTTGACATATGGACAGCCAACTTAACATATTTGGTTAACTAACGGTCAAAATTAATTAAGATAAAAGCTATGGCAAAATGACCCCCTTTTTGACACTTTTTGGGCAAAACTCCCCAGCAAAAAACTTCCGGGACAAAATTACTCCTCGATAACAACTTTCAATACAAAATTACCCTTTAATCCTTCTTTTTATTATAAATGAACTTCAATGCAATATTCATAAAGTTTTTTTATTGGACACATTTCACCGATTATATTTCTTCTGATTCTAAATGAAAAACTACATAATGAAATTACTTTGATAATAAATATAAAACATTAATTTATACTATCTTCTAAATTTATAATTTTTAAAATTATTCATATTGATTCACATATTAAAAAGAGTTTCTAACAAAAGGATAATTTTTAATGCAAATAATTAAATGAAGGTTATTTTAAAAAATCAATATATATATATATTTTTATAAATAATTAACGTGAGTAATTTTCTAATATTTGTAAATTAATTATCTAGTTTATACACTTAATGGAGAATTTAAATTGGGGTTCCATGTCATATCTTAACAAAAGAATCAAGTGGGAAATTAGACAAATATTTTCGGGAAAACATTTTAAAAATAAAATTATGGTAGGAGTAATAAACATGTATTTCTAGGGAAAAAACGTTTGAGTATTTTAGGTGAACTGAATGTGATGGTAACTAGAGATCTCATCTCACATTAAGGAAAACAAAAAGCGTTTATAAGCGAAGCACACATCACATTACAAAGAAAGTGGTTTTGGAAGTAAAGTTTAAATGGACATTTTAATTACTCTATCCTATCCTTAATATAACACATATTATTACAAAAAAAAATGAAATTTTAGACAGAATTTTTTCTGTGGCTAATTGAAAATATTCCGTCGGAAATTTTAACTTTTGTCATGGAATTTCTAATAGAATTAAATTCCGTCGAAAATTGTGAAGGAATTTCCTATGAATTGAATTCTAACTTTTGTCATGGAATTTCTAATAGAATTAAACTATTTAATATTTTAAAATTAAATTAAATTTTAAAAAAATTATTTTTATAAATTTATTATTTTTAATTTAAATTTAAATTTATTTTTAATTATTATTTTCTAATTTATAAAATATTTTTAATTTTTAATCATAGGATTTGGTCCTTGTAGGGGCAAATTTGTCATATAAAAAATAAAATTTATTAGTTATTAATTAATATTAGTAAATAAAATATTAGTTAATAATTATTTATTAGTTATTAATTAATGATAATAAAAATTTAATTTTAGAAATTTAAAAAAAAATAGTCATATGATTATATATATAATTGTATGTAATAATAGAACGCCAAAGCAATCAAGCTCATCCAGTAAGGCATTGCGCGCGTACGGACGAGATCGTGGCTTCGAACTAAAGGAGGGGCAAATTGAGTTGCATTTCCAAGAAAAAGGAGGTTGCGACACATGGCGGAGGGAGGTTGCAACATGTGGCGGACCTGGGGGTTGGCGACAAGGTGGACGCCTCCAAAGCTGCCACACGCCACAGCTGGTGATGAGGGGGCAGTCGTCGGAGTTGCCACGTGGCTTTTTAAAATTTGAAAAATAAAAAATACATGTTTTAGGTGAACGGAATTTAATTCAATTGTATTTAATACCCTAAAGTAATTGTTTATGCATTCAATACTCTAAAATGTTTTATCAATAACACTCAGTATTTAAAAGTAATTTTTAGTATTATTTTGCCCTTACAATTTTATTTCCGGTAGCAATGAGTACCCTAAATACTTAGAATATTTTATGCTAATGATAAAATGCTTTAGAGTGCTAAATACATCATAAACTTATTTTATAATACAGATTACAATTAAAAAAAATACTTTAGGGTGTTGAATTATTTAATTAAAATATATCTTATGACCATTAAGATTTCAAAACCCTATATGACTCATGGCCTCCCAACACATCATTATGTAAATGCATATCCCGGTACCCAAAACATAGCACTTCAGAGTGATAATTCATTTTCTTCTCTTTGAAAATAAAAATCACCGGCTTGATTTATCCAACCCAACCAATCTAAAGTAAGTCATTATTGGGGCTAGGATCCTTATATTTAATTATAACAAACAATACTAGAGAAAAAATCCTTTATACAGGTTGAAATTGACGTTTTAGATCGGGTTTAGGTCTGGTCTTATATTAACCGGTTTAAAAAAATATGTCATTCTTAAGATCGGACCTACATTCGATTTTAAAAGTTACTTTTTAAGATCGGTTGGTTAAATGACCGGTCTTAAAGAGATTCAATTTAAAATAAAAAAATGTCCACTCTTTAGACTAGATAATTTCACACCCGGTCTAAAAAGTGGGTGATTTTTTTTTAAAACAATGTGCATTTTATTTTGTTTGACAGAAGCCTTGTTGGATATTATTATATCTAAAAGCTATATTATGCAATATAAATTATACAAACAACTCTAAAAATAAAAATGCAATCGATATAATCTAATTCTAATTAATAACCATGAATCTAAGCCCTATATTATTAGATAATTATTGAATCTTATTTTCTGCATTTGTTCTTTCAAGGTTTACTTTTTTTACTTGTATTTTCCCCACCTCCAAAGGAGTTATATGATTTTTGAGTGTTGGATTTAGTGGATGCATTCAGACCCAGCATTTGCATGCTGTTGATGCATGATTCATATTATGAGCATACCTATAGTTAAATGCAGCTACCCATGGATTAGTTACTTGGTTACCATACTTATGTATTTTGATTCTTCTTGACCTCAAATATGAAACATGGCTCTACACTACCCCAGTCTTAGGTTAAAGAAGATTCTTATTTAATAAAACTGAGTATAACAGAGTTAATATATAGTATGAGAACTGGATTTTATATGTGTGAATATGATCTCGTGGGGAGGTCTTGATTGAGAAGGAAACCAAACTTGTAACACCCTAAATTTTATATTCACCAAATATATTGTAATTATTCAGGAAATTCAATAAAATGGTGAATATTCATGAATTTGAAACTTATGAATTTTAGAAATATTCATATTTATGAGAAAATGGGCAAATTAATTCAAGAAAGGAAATTGGGTTACAAAGGTGATGGCAAAATCATAACTTTGCCAATTTACCACAAGATAAATTATTTTCCAATTAATTGAAGTTAATTTCAATTAATCAAGGAAAATAAAGGAGAATATATATATTTTGAATATTCTTGGTGGAATAAATTAAGAGTTGTGAAACTGGAAGGACTTATGCATAATTCCTTTAATTGAATCATGGAAGTATAATGTTGGAAATTGTGCCCAAAGGGCCAATCATTGTACTTTGAACATTATTACTTTTAATGAAATTTCTTCATTCTGTTATTATATTATTTGCATGTTAACTATGATAATTGTATCCTTGGATAAATCATAAAGATTATCCTAAAATGTCCCTGGTTGGTTATCTATGTGGGAGCAAAGATGAAATAAGACCAGTATGACTTTGATAAGATATAGAGATACGAATCAAAGTCTTAAGCACTTGTGAAAGTACAAGGTGCTGGACCGACCCACTATGAGAAAGCTACATAGATCAAGTCATAAGCTTTTCTCATGTATAACCACGTTACAATGCCCTTAGACTTGAGGTCATCATGGATTCTTACATGAGAGTTGCTAAGATTTGAACTAGTCAAAAGTCACTTTTGACCGGGTGATGATAAAGGCTACGATCGGGCTTGGTGGTTTTTCATGCAGAGGAATATGAATGATCAAGATGGAATTTGTCCCTCACATTAGTAGAGAGATATTACTAGGCCCCTCGATGAGTGAGTCTGAGAAATATATGGCCATACTACGATGGAAAGGAGTTTCCATTTCTATTGTCAGACTACTCAGGAATCGAGAAAGTAATGGTCAGGAATAAGAGGATGACATTATCCATGCCTCATCCTTGACCGATATATCGTGTGACAAAAGGGACGTGACATGGTTGTATGACAGGTTGCATCGTGTTAACGATCTTCATATGAATTGGGTAGTCATAATGTCTTGCTAGAAGTCGCTTGCAACTTATGGGTTAATACAATTATTGGACCACTACCGACTTCATATGGGCCTACATGGTCACACACAAAAATGACCCAACACGAGATAATGTTTAATTTAGGGTGGACAAATTATATATATATATATATATGTAATATAAAAATTCGTTAATAATATTATATAGATATGTATTTTCGAAATATATATTATATATATGTATATATATATTATATGATATTATTATATTATGTTTGTTTTAAATTTAATTTATTAAGATATAATAAATTTAATAACTAACATGATAGAGATATAGTATCTTTGATTTAATTTATAAAGATAAATTAAATCTAATGGCTCTTTATTTGGATTAAATAAATTGGTTAAATTAAAACTGTTAGACATATTTAATTTAAACTGAATTTATTTACTTAGCTCGTCAAGATAATTAATTGTTAATTAATTTTGAAATTAATAAGGATTAATTTTGAAATTCAAATATAGCCCTCATAAGCTATAAACTTGATAGAGCAGATAGACTCATACCCCCATGAGAATTGAGAGCCGCAAGGGAAACCCTAGGAGACATTAGAGGCGCTAGCACGTAGTCCGTGTTGGAGAGCATTCATATAGATATCGGTAGAGGGAGCGGACCTGAGGTGTTGGCTCCTAGAGATCGTGAAAACCCTAAGTTGAAAAAAAAGGTACGAGTTCTTTCTAACCCGATTTAAACGCCGTTGATAGATCCTGGATTAGGATTAGTGAAAATTTCTATAATTTTTCCGCTGTGCCTACCAATCCTAACAGTATTTAAACAATTTTTATTTCCCTTTTTCTTGTAAATTTCGCCTAGCACAAGAAAATGGGAGGGAAAATGATTAATGGGATTAAATATGTCAAGTGTCATTATCCTATGGTAAGGGATTATTTTATAATTGAAAAGATGAGCATATGTCTAATTGTGTTAAAATATTGCTTCTTGGACATAGCAATCATGATTATGGTACAACACTTGAGTATCTAGTTAGATTAGTTGGAAGAAGCCATTTGGTTAGTGAGGGCATAAGGGAGGACAGTTTTGGGCTAACCAAAAGAGGAGGAAAATTAGTTCAAGACTAATTGAGCATTATGACACCTATTTGGAAGAGATAAGACTAATAACAAGTGTCACCATAAGATGAGTTGTTGGAAATAAAGTAATTAAGGGAAATGGAAGATATTTTAAACACTCTTCCTTCCTCTTTCCCTTTATCATTTTCAGCCAAACTAGAGAAAAGAAGAGAGAGAGAGAGAGAGAGAGTGACCCCCTTCCGTAATTATATCCGAAATACGGGATTAAAGTGAAATAGAGACCAATAACAATTAAATAACATTTACAAACCCATCTACCAGACGGGGTTTTCATAAATACGTTTCAAAATCTAATTAACCTGGTCTCATATTCAATTTCGAATATAACCACATCACGCGGAATATCACATTTATACAAATATCAGAGTGTACAATAATATCATCCCGGCAACTCCCGGGTTCATACTTTTACATAGAATTCATAGGGCACATCCACCCTTTACAATGCCTCAAACGGGGATTACACAAGTCTCATCTCCATACATAATCAAATATACATCCATATATACACATCCAAATCCAAATACGAATATCCAAATATACATCCCAACTATGATAACCAACTACCAAAATCTATAACCCGAAGTAGTCCTCATCGCCTTTGCCTGTTTGCTCCAACCTCGATCCACCTACCCTGTCTAAAATGTTGGTAGGGGAGGGTGAGATTCGAGAGAATCTCAGTAGGAAACAGATACCTATATGCATGTATGATATGTGTTTAATGCATGACATGCTTGCAATACATAACTCATGTTCACACAATGACATATCTGTGTGCTCAATGTTTCAACAACATACTCATGGTCATAGCATAACTAGAAATAGAGCTACAATCATTCATACATGTTTCACATAATCCAGCAAAGCAATACATGCATCAATACACAAACACAAATATCAAAGCATGCAAGAGAGGTAAGTTCCCTACACTCTTTCCACGTAAGCTCCAGCTCCGGCTGCTCACGATCAGGGCGAATATCCAACCCTATAACCAAATCAAGGACATAGGGTCAATCTAAATTCCAAATCCTTACTTCCATATTACTTAAGGTTGGTTATCATTCACACCCTTTAGGTGGCTATAATAAGCTTAACGAAAGCCTAAAGGATTGGGACGTACTAGATTGGAAATCACCTTTCAAAATCACAAACTATTGAAAATAGGGATTGGCAGCAGCCAAGAATCCTCTAGCTGCAGCCAAAACGTGCACAGAAGGTTTCTGGCTGCAGCCAATAATTTCTGGCTGCGGCCAAAACGTGAACAGAAACTTTTGCGCTGCAGCCAGGATTTTCTGCTACAGCCAAGGCAACTTAGGAAATTCATAACTAATTCCAAACAAATCGAAATGAGGTGATTCCAAAGCCAAATGAAATATATTTAAGTCCTAGTCATAGGAAAAATATGAGCAATTACTGGAAATCACTACAAAAATACAGAATTCCCCAAAATACACTACTGCTCCAGAATCAAACCCAGTTTCGACCTCAAACTTTGGGCAAACATAAATCCTAGTTCACAAAACGAAATGGCACAAATTATATGTCCATTTTAAATCTTGGGATGTGAACTTCAATACTGGAAAGTTTTAGAATTTTCTAACTACATTTGCCTATTCAAAACCGCAACACAAGCAGACTGTCCAGAACAGAGTTTCAAAAGACAGAATTCCAGTTTTTGCAATTTGGCTTCCAATGGTTCCATTTTCATACCGAACATCATTCCCACACAAATTTTTACAAGGAATCCATTGGAAACACTAAAACAAAAAAATTCACATTATATTGACATGTTTTACCAACAATCACAACATGTCATCACAAATCACAACACAAACACCACATTGCCATTCTTTTCATTCCAAGTTCTCAAACCAATTCCAATGACACCAAAACACACTATAGCATCAATTTAACCACAATTCACCATTTTCAACACAAAACACATGACAATTCATGCATTTCACAATTCTACCAAAATCAGGGCAAAATTCACAATTCACAAAACTCATCCACAAATCACAAAACTTAGATCAAAAGGCTTCAAATACTCACCTCTTCCTCTTTCCCAAACCAATTCTTTGATTCTTCATCTTTCCAAATTTCCTCAAGCCATCAAACACCTCCAATCAAGAATCTAAAACCATAGAGATGAAGCTCTCATCACTATGAACAACATTAAAGAAGAGAATTTAGGCATTAGAGACCATTTAACAAGCCAAATCTCAACTTTTACCTTTCTCTTTCCTCCCCCACTTGAACGTCCATGGAGAAATAGAGAGAGAGTGGAGATGAAGATGAAGGCAGCAGTTTTTGGAGAAAAGAAGACATTGGCTGAAGTAAAAGGGAAGAGAAAAGAGAGAAAATGAGTTGAAATCTTTGACCAAATCCAAGGGTTCAAATTGTGACACTTGTCACACCCTTATTCCATCTCTATGAGTTCACATGAACCCACACACATGGGATTCCACCCACTTAATCTCTACACAAATCAATCTCAACCATTAATCTTGAAGTTACCAATGAGTTTCCTCTTCGGTAACTGACCAATTGGTGGTAATTTAGATGTTAATCCATAATTGAGCTTAAATACAGGATTTCGGCGCTGCTCACAACACATACAAATCACATCATATTCTCCAAAAGGGTTATTTATCACTAACCACATCCACTTTTGGAGTCATTAACCCTTAATCACAATTTGGGATCTTGCTAAACTGGGGCTTAGCAGTCCACTTATCTCAGGCTTATTCTCTAGCCTCAAGTCTCAAAATTCGAGGTATTACAGAGAGTTCAAGAGATCTTGAGATCTAGAGAGAAGGAAGAAGAGAAAGCTTAAGGTAAGTGTTGATTCTTGAGTACTTTTCTTGTAATCTTGCATGAAACCTTCTCTAAATTCTTCTTCTCTATGGAATTAGTGGTTTAAAAAACACATCTTGAGCTCAAGGAGAGAGAGAAAGTTTAAGAACTCAAGAGGTAACTTCACAAAACTCAAATCCATACTAGTATGTTGTAGTTGTTGAAGTGTATGGTTGGATTTGATGATTTTTGTTAAGTTTGTAAATTTGTAAAAGCCCTAACCCTATGGGGTTATGCTGCCCAAATTTCTTTGAATTATGGTTAGGATATGTTTAAATGACTTAAAAAAGGATTAGAAGTGAAAAGGCACAAGCTTTAAGGGTTAAAACACAAAACTCCAATTTTTCCCTTTTTCTTGGTTAAGTTTTGACCAAGTCTTGATCTAGAGGAAGGAGTTGGATTTTCAATGATTTTATGGTTCTATTGGATTCAGGAGGCAAAAATAAGTGGGGTTACAGCTGGTCACTTTTTCAGAAAAGCCTAAAAAAGCATAATTACAAAAATGACCCTAAAACCCTAAAACGGGGCTGTCGAGGGCAATTTTGTAATTTGACACTGGATTTGGTAATTTTGAGCCTGAAAATGGATTCTTTGGGCAAAAATATGTCAGGATAGCCCTAGTCAAAATTTTGGAAAAACGTGCTGTCAGGCCGAGTACGGCGGGGGCGGGCCGGGCCGGGCCGGAGTCTCGAGGGCATTTTGATAAATTTTCACCATAGATTAATATAACTATAAGAAACACTATGAAAGTTCTAAAATGATACTTGGATAGGTTATGACCTATTTCTTGTATGTTTAATATTTTAAGACCGAGTCAGAAGTCGGGAGTGACACGTTTTACGAGGCACATAAAAAGGGGTGATAGAACTTCGAGGTAGGGACTACTATCTCTCATATACTGTGATTAATTGTATGTATGTGGTACTATATTTCGTGATATGATTGCGTGCTAGAGGCACAATACTTAGTTGTGGTTTGGTGCCCAACAAAGGTATATAAAAAATCTTAGCTGTGGTTAGTAACTCGGCTGAGGTACACTATAAAAAATCCTAGCTATGGTCGATGACTCGGTTGAGATACACTATAAAAAATCTTAGCTATAGTTGGTGATTCGACTAAGGTACTTAAATATGAATCGAATTGAACTTTCATTTTGCCTAATATGGTGCATTGCATATTTAATTTTCACATTTTATATGTCGATCGTATGTTTCTACTGGGATTCTTCAGGATCTCACCTCTTTTCATAAACAAACATCTCAGCGGGCGCCAATGAGTCGAAAGGCAAAGGCGTAGACATCGAGAAGTGATTGGCACGTGTCTCATGACAAAAGTCAAAGTTCGTGGTTATAGTTAGTTTATGCTTAAAAAATTTTAGGGAATCCTGTAAATATTGGAAATACTGTAATATTTTGTATTTTGTTGATGGATGACTTTGGATTGTAAACGAATACTTTTATCAATATATATCTACTTTTCTGTATGCCCATGGAACTTTGTCTTTATTACTCTTCGATTATCGAAATGGAAACGGGTGTTGACATTTTTGTTATTAGAACTAATAAGCGGTTCTAGCATTATGATAATGGTATACTAATATGGTTTTATTTGCATAGCGACAGGATATCATGAATAGCCCGAGTAAGCCTCTGATAGTGATCAGCAGTAGCAGTGAGTCGACGACGGTGAACCAGCGTGTTCCAGACAGACGGCCGATAATAGACTATTTCGAGCATGGTGGAATGCCTATGAGATACACAGCACAGAAAAGCGTGCTGAGGCTGCCTGTGTACCCAGAGTGGAATTCTGACTATGATCTGGAGGAGATGTTAGAGGATGAGCTGGCGATAGTGAGTCTTAGGCAGAGCCTGTACATGTGACATATGATCTACAGCCAAACATGGAGTTGTGATACCTTCTCAAGGCCAAGTATCACAGGGCACTGCAGGAGCATGATACACCGAGAGGCTGGTACTTCACATTCCTTGACGGTGTAAAGACTATCTATTGACTTCAGATACCATTGGAGGTTACAGTGACCGACGAGTGCTGGGTTTGTTCCACGATATACTTTTTCCAAAACTCAACATTCTGGAACTGATAGAAGAACCTCATTATTGGGCTGGGCCCGAAGGAGAACTCTTAGGTTTTCTAGAGGCACATCAAAGGGTTAGTACAAGATTTTATGTATACTAAGTTGTGATGTGGGGCTTATACGAGCTATTTTGGTGACCGGAGTTGACCGACACATATTGCAAGTTAAGGGTAGTCAGGCGGAACTAACAAACAAAGAATGAGTTAGCTAGGGTCGGTTATTTTGGAAGGGTATAGAGAAAGTTAAGTGTGCTTGACCCAGGGTAGTATAGGATGGGTGACCCCTGGGAAGTTGCATGAACTTAGTATTTTGGTTATGTAAAGGAATAATATGTCAAGTACAGTAGTGTGTAGGATATGTGGTGTTTCTATATCTCCGTAACTACTATAAATAGTTGTGATATGCTATGTATGACATATTTGTACCCTGACTTTTATGAAATGACAAAAATTCCCTTGCTCTTATATAAAATGTAATTCTTCTCTATTTTCATGTAGTTTAAAACATAGAGATGGTTCAACCCGGTAGACCTCATAGCAGGCCACGTGTAGGGCATAATCATGTTAAGATTGAGCCATGACTTAATCCGGTATAACAGCAAATATTGGATATATGAGAACAATAACAACAAACAATGAATGAAATAAGAGTTGACCTCCAGGGAGTACAGCAAAGGTAGGATCATCTAGAGAATCATCTGGATGAGTTTATGAGGGGCAATGATGAAGAAATATACGAGGAACCTTCACCAGAGAGTGATATACCTGAGCCTAAAGTAGATAATCAAACTTGGTTGAGTAGATTCAGCAAACAACAGCTACCTATGTTCAGGGGGAAGTTTGATCCTCAATTGGCGGAGGATTGGTTAGCTCGTTTGGACAAAATTTTTGACATGTTGCAATGCCCAGACGAGATGAAAGCCCGATTAGCTATATACAAGCTGGAAGGTGATGTTGATCGCTGGTGAAAGGGCATGGATCTTACCCTGAAGGGGAGGAATGTTCCTATTATATGGGAATTATTCCAAGAAAAGTTTAACGAGAAATATTTTCTCCCGACTGTCAGAAGAGAAAAGGAGAAAGAATTCCTTTGTATCAAACAACAAGATTGTGAGAGCTTTGATGATTATTTAGCCAGGTGTATTCGACTGTCGCGATATTTGTCATATCACAAGTTAAATGATAATGAAGAGTGGAACGCAGACATGATGATTGAAGGGTTAAGACCTGAGTTCAAGAGGCTAATTTCTCAACACTTTACTAAATTCAGCAAAGTGGCAGAAGAGTGCCGATATATTGAGAAGTGCATGTTGAATTGGGCAACACATACTGGAAATTGAGGTGTTTCCGGAAGTGGTAGCTTAGTACAGAAGAGGAAAGAATAGGGTGGACCTTCCGAGGGAGCTATGAAGAGGCCAAATTAGACGGGAGCCCGTAGAGGCCAAGGATGTAACCTCCTGCTTTATAAACCATAATTATAATTCAAAAATGTGTAATTAAGATGAATTAGAGACCATTAGATGTTAAAAGGCTTATTCCCAATCCTATCGGCAGGATAGAGTTTTCAAAAATTTCTTTCAAAACATATTTAATTCGGCCTCATACTCACACTTCGAATATAATTAACTTGCACAGTTCAATTGTATTTATACATTTCAGAGTACACACCAAAATTCCCAGCAACCCTCGGGTTTCATATAATAACTTAAGGGTTTACGGGCATTACTGCCCTAACAATTTCCCAGCTAGGGGATTACATAACATCATCCAAAAATTTACATACATAATATGTATAGTAATCCAAACCAAAAATTGACAACCAACTATCAAAATCATATCCCTAAAGGAGTCCTAGCCGCCCTTGGTTGGTTGTTTCTCCTTCAAGCTGCTTGCCCTGGATGTAGGTTAGTCAATGGAAAGAATGAGATTCAAGAGAATCCCAGTACTAACAAATCACTCATACAATATATAATCACATAGCATGTAAGCAAATCATCAATTAGAATAGCAGCAATGATCACAGTATACACATTGCCCAACGGCATACATATAGTCTTTGCAGCATACACATAGCCTTTTGCTTACACATGTCTTCGTAGCATACACATAGCCTTACGGCTTACACATAGCCTTTTAGCTTTCACATAGCCTTTACAGTTGTCATATAGCCTTTCAGCTTTCACATAGCCTTATGACTTTCACATCCACAAGCTTTACAGCATTTGAAATCATCATAATTCAATGATTAATCAAACATACAATGCATCAAATATAGTATAAGAGAAAGCATCACTACCTTGTTCTTTCTGGGCTCTGGCATAGGTTGCTCATGTTCAGAGCAAATATTGAATCCTATCAATCAAAATCAAGGACATAGTGTTATTCCCTTTTCCCATTCCTTAACTTTAAAACACTTAAGGTTGGTTGTCATTTGAGTCCCTTAGGTGGCTATGATATGCTTAACGAAAGCCTAAAAGGTTTGGGAAGAACCATATCAAAAACCGCTTTCAAAAGTTCCAAAATGCTGATTTTTGTGAGTTGGCTGCACCCAAGAAATTCTTTGGCTGCAGCCAAAAATAGGTTAGAAGTTTTTTGGCTATAGCCAATAATCCTCTGGCTACAGCCAAAAGAAGTCCAGAAGCTTTGGGGCTGTAGCCAGGAACTTTTGGCTGTGGCCAAGAAAATTCTGTTTCTTGGCTGAACTTCCAAAAATCATAACTAATTCTAGAAAAATAGAAATAAGGTGATCCCAAGTTCTATGGAAAGCTATTGAAGTCCTCTATACAGAAAAAATATGAATCACTTTTGATCATAACCACAAAATTACAAAATTACACGAAATCTCATACTGCTCCAGAATAGCTTCCAGTTTCAACTCCAAACTTTGGAAAATCATAACTCCCAGCACACACATCGAAATGACATCCATTATGTATCCATTTTGAAGCTTGGCATGTGAACTATTATAATATAAAGTTTCATAATTTTTAGACACCATTTGATCATTCAAAACGTTCATGTAAACCAACTGCCCAGCACAGAGTTTACACATGACAGAATTTCCAATTTTCAACCAATGTGTCCAATAGCTCCAAAATTAACAACCAAACCTTTTCCCACACAATTTTTCACAAGAAAACCATTGGGATCACTAAAACAACCAAATTCATATTACATACACATATGTTCTATTTCCAACCACATTGCAACACAAATCCACTAAATTGCCAAACTTTCCATTCAATGATCCAAACTAATCCAAACCAATTTCCTTGTTCAAACCATGCAACAAGACACCTATTCCACTACAAAAACACCATGAAATACACAAGGCCCTAATGACACAAAAATTAGGGCTAAAATCTAGAAATTTCAAAGTTCAACCAATAAGCACAATATATATACAAAAAGGAAGCTATTTCTCTTTCTCATATCTTTCACTTTCTCAACCTACTTTCTTGATTCCGTCACTTTCAACTTTTCTCAAACACTCAAACACCTTCTTTCAAAAATCTAAAACCATAGAGATAAAGCTCTCATCAACATAAACAACATTAAAGAATAGCATTTGAGCATGCAAGGTCATTTCTAGGGTAAAAAACGCACCTTTTCTTTTCCCTTCTTTGGTTGGGACGAAAATAGAGTCTTGGGAGAGAGAAAATGAGATGAAGAGAATGATGCAGAATTTTATCCCTTCAATTACTCATTTAACCGATTATGAAAGGGAGAGGAAGAGAAAGTGAATTAAAAATTCATATTAGACCTTTTGACTCCACAAGATTGTGCCAAGTGACCACATCTCACCATTTCTTCTATGCACATGCAAGCATAGGATGATTCTCTCTATATCACATAAGCATTTGTCACACCTCTTAATCTCTTATGTTATTAATAAGTTCCTTCTTTGATTGCTGACTACTTGGCCAGTAACTTTTCTTTTTCCTATTTTGCCCCTAACTATGGTAATTTCTATTGAATCACCATTTAACACATTCTTTTCATTTTATTGCACCATACTATGCGCCGTCCCTCTATTTTAATTCAATTTAGATGTTACTCCACAATTGAACTTAAATACAGGGATTAGGCACTGATTACTACACATTTGAATTACAATTTACATCATATTCTCCAAAAGTGTTCATTTAACAGTAATTACATTAACTTTTGAAGTCATTAATCCTTAATCACATTTAGGGCATTACATTTCTCCCCTCGTAAAATAAATTTCGCCCTTGAAATTTGTTACACAGCTTGAGCCATAAACTCCAGATATCATCTCTGCATATCCGCTTCCGCTTTCCAAGTTGCTTCTCTCTGAGTCATTCCCTTCCAGATCACCTTCACATACGGTATACTCCGGTGTCTGAGCTGTCATTCTTCCCTATCAATAATATGTTCCGACGCTACTGCATATGTGAAGTTGTCCTACAGTTTAACTTCTCATATTCAATAATGTGCGCTGGATTTGGTTGGTACTTCTTCAGTTGGGAAACATGAAACACATCGTGGAGCCTGCTCAAGTTTGGGGGTAGGGCTACTCAGTAAGGAACAGGCCCAATTCTCGCAAGAATTTAAAAAGGATCTATATATCTTGGGCTCATCTTCTTCCATTTGATTGCTTGCCCAATGCCAGTAACTGGAGATACTCTCAAAAACACATGATCACCCACATCAAATTCTAGAGGTCTTCTCCTCTTATCAAGGTAGCTCTTCTATCGACTTTGCACTCTAAAGAGCCTCTTATGAATGATTTGAATATGCTCTATGGTTTGATCAACAAGACCTGGCCCATACAACTTCTTCTCAGATAACTTTGTCCAGTACATAGGTGATTGGCACTTCCTCCCATATAACGCTTCATACGGAGCCATATGAATGTTCACATGATAGCTGTTATTATAGGCAAACTCAGCTAATAGAAGAAAGTAGTTCCAATTGCCTGTAAAGTTGAGGACACATGCTCGCAACATATCTTCCAGCATCTAAATGGTCCTCTTTAACTGCCCATCCGTCTGAAGATGATAGGCCGTACTAAATCTTAGCTTCGTACCCAGAGCCTCATACAGAGCCCTCCAAAATCTTGAAGTAAAATGAGGATATCTATCAGAAATGATATTCTTCGATGTGCCATGGAGTCGCATAATCTCTCGAATATAAATCTCTGCTAGTCTGTTTGGAGAATAATTAGTATTGATTAGTATGAAGTGCGTCGACTTTGTTAACTGGTCAATAATTACCCAGATCGCATCATAGTTCTGTTAGAGTCGGTAGGCATAGCGGAAGAATTTTAAAAATTTTCACCGATCCTAATCAAGGATCTATCAACGACATTTAAACCAAGTTGGAAGGATTCATACCTTTTGATGATTCAAAGTTTTCACGATCTCTAGGAGCCAACACGTCAGGTTCGCTCCCTCTACCAGTATCCACACGAATGCTCTCCAACCGAGACTGCGTGCTAGCGCCTCTAATGTCTCCTAGGGTTTCACTTGCGGCTCTCAATTCTCATGTGTGTATCAACATATCTGCTCTATCAAGTTTATAACCTATGAGGGCTATTTTCAAATTTCAAAATTAATCATCATTAATTTCGAAATTAATTAACAATTAATTATCTTGATGAGCTAATTAAATAAATTCAGTTTAAATTAAATATGTCCAACAGTTTTAATTTAACCTATTTATTTAATCCAAATAAAGAGCCATTAGATTTAATTTATCTTCATAAATTAAATCTGAGATACTATATCTCTATCATTTTAGTTATTAAATATAATATATCTTAATAAATTAAATTTAAAACTAACACAATATAATAATATCATACAATATATATATATATATACATATATATAGGATATATATTTCAAAAATATATATATCTATATAATATTATTAATGAATTTTATATTATATATATATATATATAAATATAAAATTCGTCCACCCTAAATTAAACATTATCTCGTGTTGGGCCATTCTTGTGTGCGACCCTGTAGGCCCATATGAAGTTGGCAGTAGACCAATAACTATACTAACCCAAAAGTCGCAAGTAGCCTTTAGCAAGACATTACGACTACCCAATTCATATGAGGATCGTTATCACGATGCAACCTGTCATACAACCATGTCACGTCCCTTTTGTCACACGATATATCGATCAAGGATAAGGCATGGATAATGTCATCCTCTTGTTCCTGACTATTACTTTCTCGATTCCTAAGTAACCTGATAACAGAGACAGAAACTCCTTTCATTATAGTATGGCCAGACATTTCTCAGACTCACTCATCGAGGGGCCCAGTAATATCTCTCTACTAATGTGAGGGACAAATTCCATCTTGATCATTCATATTCCTCTGCATGAAAAACCACCAAGCCCGATCATAGCCTTTATCATCACCCGGTCAAAAGTGACTTTTGACTAGTTCAAAGCTTAGCAACTCTCATGTAGGAATCCATGATGACCTCAGGTCTAAGGGCATTGTGACGTGGTTATATATGAGAAAAGCTTATGACTTGATCCATGTAGCTTTCTCATAGTGGGTCGGTCCAGCACCTTGTACTCTTACAAGTGCCTAAGACTTTGATTCATGTCTCCATATCTTATCAAAGTCATACTGATCTTGTTTCATCTCTGCTCCCGTATAGATGACCGACCAGGGACATTTTAGGACAATCTTTATGAATTATCCAAGGATACAATTATCACAGTTAACATGCAAATAATATGATAACAGAATGGAGAAATTTCATTAAAATAATAATGTTCAAAGTACAATGATTGGCCCTTAAGGTACAATTTCCAACAAGTTCCTGATCCTGGGCAATCCTACAACAAGGTCCATGGTCACACTTTCCCATTTCCTCTCTAGAACTTCAGGACTTTGCAACAATCTCAGTGGCCTTTGGTGCTCGATCTTCACCTCCTGGCAAGTATGACACCGCGCCACATACTTGGTCACATCACTCTTTAATCCTGACCACCAATACATATACTTCAAATTATGGTACATTTTGGTCATTCTGGGCTGAAGAGTATACTGGCTTTTTTGTACCTCATCGAGGATTCTCTTCCTCAATTTTACCTTTAGTGGAACACAAAATCTCTCTTTGTAACTAACTAATCCACTTGGCGACAAATCATAATCCTGAGCTTCTCCTTTCTTAATCATAGCCCTGATAGATTGCATCCGATTGTCTTTCTTTTGAGCTTCTTCAATTTCAGCTCTCAAATCACTTTCCACTTGGGAAATATTGAAATTAGTACAAATAATCTAGTTCAACAAATTTAAATCTTGAAAGTCTTCTATCAACTTCATGTCCTGAATCATTATTGCTACAACAAGCACCATTTTTCGACAAAGAGCATCGGCGACAACATTGGCTTTACTCTAATGGTATTTAATCTCCAAGTTGTTATTTTTAAGCAACTCCATCCAACGACACTGTCTCATGTTCAATTCTTTCTGATCATACAAATACTTGAGACTCTTATGGTCGCAGTACAGTTCTACCGTCACACTATACAAATAATGCCACCATATTTTCAACGCAAACACAATTGCCACAAGCTCTAGATCATGGGTGGGATAAATCATTTCATGAGGTTTCAGCTATCGGGAGGCATAGGCTACCACACATTTCTACTGCATAAGGACACACCCTAATCCCTACTTACTCGTATCACTATACACAACATAAGTCAAGCTAGGATCAGGTATAATCAACATAGGCGTTGTAGTCAACCTCTCCTTCAGCTTAAAACAACAACTTTCACAACACTCATCCCACACAAACAACTTATCCTTCCTCGTGAGCTTGGTCATCGGCAAGGCAATATGGGAGAAATTCTGGATGAATCTCCGGTAGTAACCAGCAAGACTTAGAAAACTGCGTATCTCAACAACAGTTTCTGGTCTCTTCTAGTCCAGTACTTCTTTCACTTTACTGGGATCTACTGAGACCCTTTTTTATAAGATAACATGTCTTAAGAATTTTACTTCTGGTAGCTAAAACTCGCACTTACTCAACTTGGCATAAAGCTTCTTCTCACACAATATCTCTAATACAATTCTCAAATGACGGTCATGTTCTTCTCTGCTTTTGGAGTTTATCTGAATGTCATCAATAAACACCATAATGAATTGATCCAAATACTGTTGGAAGACGTAATTCATGTAATTCATGAGGTGCATTGGTTAGGCCAAAGGGCATTACTCAAAATTCATAGTGTCCATACCTAGTCCTGAAAGCAGTCTTTGGTACATCTTCCACTTTTACATGTAGCTGATGATAATCTAACCTTAGATTCATCTTCAAAAATACAAAAGAATCAGACAATTGATCTAAGAGGTAGTCAATTCTCGGGAGAGGATACTTGTTCTTAATGGTAATCTTATTTAATTCTTTATAGTCAACACACAAACGTAGACTCCTGCCTTTCTTCTTAACAAACAACACTGGAGCTCCTCATGGTGAAACACTTGGTCTAATAAACCTTTTTTTGAGCAAGTCTTCAATCTACTTCTTTAATTCTTCTATTTCAATTGGGGTCATATGATATGGGGCCTTAGATATAGAACCAGCTCCAGGCACAATTTCAATTGAGAATTGAACTTCCCTTTCAGGAGGCAATCCTCTAAGATTGTCCAGAAATACCTCAGGGAATTCTCGTACCATGGGTATACTATTCAAAGTTTCTTCTATCTCTCCTTACACAGAAAAGAACACCATATACCCTTGACACCCCTTCTCCAGATATTTCTCAGCTTTAGCTGATGAAAGGAAATTCTAACTAGCATTCACATTGTCAATATTCTATAAAGTAAGGTACGCTATCCTCTTGTTCCCACAATCAAGCAACACATCATTTACCGTCAACCAATAAAAACCCAAAATGACTTCTAATTGATAGTACGACAAACAAATCAAATCTACAATAGACTCGTGCCCCTCAACCGCTATTACACAATTTAAACAAGCTTCAGTGGTTAAAGCTTTGACACCTATCGGTGTTGACACAATCAAATCAAATGGCAATTTATGCACATGCAACCCCAGGTGCTTCACGCAATTATAAGCAATGAAAGAATGGCTTGCTCCTGAATCAAACAGAGCTTGTAGTAAATTACCATTAAGGACAATATTACCTTGAATCAGGTCAGGAGATTTTTGGGCTTCCTCGTGCGTTATGGCAAACATCCTGCCCTAATTAGAAGGTCTTTGCTCTGCCTGCAACTGTTTGCATTCACTAGAAATATGTCCCGGTTGTTTGCAATTGAAATAGAGCACTTGACCCTAACATGTTCTGCCATAATTTGCCCTGTAATATCCCAAAATGTACTCCATGGGCTAAATGTCCAAAATAGATGATGGGATTAATGATAGAATTGCCCTAGAAATTTTGCATGATTTTTGTTTGGATTAGCTAGAAGTAATTTCCCTTTATTTTCCCTTAGTAAAAAACGTTTACGACCATAGGAAGAAGGAAAGAGAATTTAAATGATATACTTCTTCACTTTTCCATTTGAAAAGTTAACAATTGCGGCAATGAATAAATAAAGCAAGAAGAGAGAATTGATCCATATTCTTTTTCCTATTTAAAAGAGGTATTTCGGTCAAGACTTCAAAAAAGGGAAGGAAGAGCATATGCAATTAAATCATATCCATTGACAAATCAAAAAAAGGAAGGAGAAGAAGAAGAATAAGTAAAAAATTGTAGGCAAATAACTACAATTAAAATCAATATTAGAGGAGGCAATTAGTCAACATATTTTCCTCCATTTTGGCAGCCAAATTTTGTCCATGTAGAAGAGGAAAGAAGGAAAAGAAAGACAACATATTTACCATAAGAATTTACCACCATGGTAACTTACTTGACTTTCCATATTTCTTCTTTACTTTTAAGTGAAAGGGGGGTGAGAAAGGGTTATTGTGCAAGAAGAGTGATTTATGGCCACACTTTTTGCTTTATTTTTAGCAAACTTTCGGCCAAGTAATTAAGTTCATGAGAAGAGGAAAAATCTGACCAATTCCACTCTCTTTCTCACTTGAATATTTTGGCCAACAAATAAGGAGCAAGAGAAAAAGAAAGACAAGAAGCAGATGTAACTTTCTAGCTTGATTTTCTCCTATCAAATCACTTCTTTGGCTCAAAAGCTCTTCACAAACCCTGTTCCCCTTGATGAGAGCTTCAATTCTATGATTTTAGAATTTCAAGAGGAGGTGTTTTAAGCCATTATCTAAGAACAAAATTTGAAGAAGCAAGAAAAGAACACAAGAAGAAGCAAGAGGTAAGTAAGAGGATTATTTTGATGTACATGATGCTTGGATTGGTTGAGTTTTGGTGGGCTATTGTGACAGCCCTAATTTTGGTTTTTAGGGTATATTAAAGATCATGAAGCTTTCATCCTATTTATATGCTTATATGTTGGTTTGGAGGCAAATGAGCTAAGCTTAGTGATTAGATAGTAAAGTGGTTGTTTGTTGTGAAATACCCTAAAATTTTGCCAAAACAGGACAAGGGGAAGGAGTGAGAATTTTTTCATTTTGATGTTACCATTGTGTTCTACACAAAAAATTATGTGGGAATAGCCTCAGGTTGTGAATTTTGGGTCATTGAAACTCAAAATGTAAAATTGGATTTTTTGCTGAATAGAATTCTAGTGAGTTACTCTAATTTTGTGGATTTTTTGGATAAACAAATGATGGATAAAAATTATAAAAATTTTCAGTTAAATAGTAGACATATCAAACTTTAATTTGATAGGTCATTTGTATCATTTCAATTTGTACACTGGGAGTTATGAATTTTTGAAGTTAGGTCATGAAAACTGGGTTGAATTCTGAAGTATGAAATAAATAAAAATTATGGGAATTTTGTGCATCCAACTGGCTATGGGTGATATTTTTCCCTGAAAATATACTAAATAAGGGTCACATAGCCTTTAGAATCACCTCATTTTGGTTTTTTAAAATTAGTTATGATTTTTCAAAGTTGATGAAAAATTCTGGCAGATTTGGTTACTTCTGCAAAAATTGAAGATGTTATGGCATAATATAATATAGTTGAACTTTGAGGTTAGAAATTGGTCTTTTAGGTTAATTGACCACTTTAGCTTCTTAGTTGACTTGATTAAATGACCATAGTGATAACCAACCCAAGTATTATGAGTTCTTAAAGAATTGGAATAGGTAATAACTCATCGTCCTTGATTATGATTGATAGGATTTGACATTTGCCCTGCGCGCGATAAACCAGTACTAGAGCATGAGCGGAAAGAACAAGGTAGTGACACTTTCTCTTATACTATGTGTAATGTATTGTATGTTTGTTTTATCATTGAATTGTGTATTGGGAATGTTGTAAAGTTTTCTACTGTGGAAATTATGTGAAAGCCTTGAAGGCTATGTGTAAGCCGTGATGGCTATGTGTATGATGTGAAGGCAATCTGTATGCTGTGCAAGCAATGTGTAAGCTGTGAAGGCAATGTGTATTACAGCGTGAGTAGTCGTGGATGTGAGGCAATCCACATCTATCCCTACCGTTGTAAATGTGTAAGCCGTGAAGGCTATGTGAAAGTTGTGAAGAATATGTGTATGCTGTGAAGGCTGTGTGTATGCTATTGTTGTTGGTGATTTACTTGCATGCTATGTGATTATATATTGTATGAGTGATTTGTTATTACTGGGATTCTCTTGAATCTCATTCTTTCCATTGACTAACCTACATCCAGGGCAAGCAGCTTGAAGGAGAAACAACCAACCAAGGGCGGCTAGTTTTCTTTAGTTTGATGGATGGTTGTCACATTTTGATTGGGATTATTGTAAATTTTGTAAATGTTATTTTGGATAAGGATATGTAATCCACTAAAAGGGAAACTATAAGGGGCGAATATGCCCCATAAACCCTTTAGTTATTATATGAAAACTTAGGGGTTGCTGGGAATCTTGGTTTACACTCTGATATGTATGAATACTACTTCTCTGTGCAGGTTAATTATATTTGAGATGTGAAAGTGAGACCGAATTAAACAAGTTTTGAAAGAAATTTAGAAAAACCACTTCATCTTAGGGCGGTTCATTGTCTTGAAGTGGGAACTTAAACTGACTTAATGCTAACCAATAGTCTCTAATTTTCCTTAATTATGCTCTTTCGAATTATAATTATGGATTAGAAGGTAGGGGTTTATATTTGTGATATCAGAGCTGTAGTTCCTGGCAAGGGTAGCATTTGCTAGGATAGTTGCCTTAGGGAAAGATGATGACTCAAAATTGTTTGTTGTGTAAACACATGTATGTTCCTGCTATTGTGGATATATATGAGATTTTTGGACTATGTGTATACATTATATGTGATATTGATGTGGCGAATCATTATAGAATTGAAAGATATAATGGCTCGCTCGAGAATCAGACGTGTAAACCTAGAGGTGGAGGTGGTTAATGATAATCCATCGAATCATATGCAGGAAATGATGGGTCTGATTAGCGAATAAAGAGATATGATTAACGAGCTGACAGAGGAGCAAAGAGAAGAGAGAGCCAAATGAAATGAAGACTGGGTCCAGTCTACCCAGGAGGAGACCCAAAAAGAGACACAACAAGAAGAAACTGTGGAGGGGTCCGCACGACCCTTAGAGTCACTTCCTCACACAGAACCAAACCAAGAATCTCATGGGGTTGCAGTTAGATAAGAGAGAGATCTTCAATTCTGGGTCTCAAAATTCTACCTCCAGTGTTTAGAGGGAGGTTGATCCCCAAGCAGCTGAAGGTTGGTTGAACCGACTAGAAAAGATCTTTGAAGTTCTTTATTGCTCAGTAGAGGTAAAGGTGTAACCCCCTGACTTTAAACACGTAATTATAATTCGTTAACACATTTTTAAATCAGATTAGAGACCATTGGATGCTTTAACCTCGTTTTAAACCTTCTGTCTCACAGTAAAATTTTGACAAAACTTTCAAAACTCTTTTCCCATCCTGGTCTCAATTTCAATATTCGAATATAATTACCTGTGCAGTTAATATACATTCATCATATCAGAGTGTATAACCGTCTCCCCAGCAACTCCCGGGTTCTATACATATATAACCTGAGGGTTTATAAGTATCCACTAGGGGATTACACAACCAAAATCGAATATAATATTCCTATTTCAAAATATACTGTAATCCCGGGTTCAAAATAAATAACCAACGTTTCCAATTCAACTATATACCCCCAAGGGTCCTAATTGCTTCGGGTTGGCCGCCTCTCCTTTGAGCCACACGCCCTGTCTGAAATGTTAGTCATAGGAAAGAATGAGATTCAAGAGAATCTCAGTAGTAACAAATCACTCACACAATGTATAAACACAAAGCATGTACATAAATCACAAACAGCAACAGCAGCAGCAATCTCAGAAATACATGGTTTTCACCACAAACGACAGCACTCACGGCTGTATACACAATACGACAGCTCTCGCTGTAATCATAATCACGACAGCTTACGCTGTAATCACCATCACGACAGCTTACGCTGTAATCACAATAACGACAGCTTACACTGTAAATGACAGCTTGCACTGTAAACGACAACTATCACCAGCTGTAATCGCAGCCGCATCAGAAATCATCATAACACAGTGATACAACATACAAATGATGCATTACACAAAGTATAAGAGAGAGAGTCACTACCTGATCCTTTCCCGACGTTTCTTGGCACTGCGGGCTCACGAGGACGACAAATATCAAATCCTGTAAACCAAGTTAGGGACAACCCATCAATCTCTTTCCCAAGTTCTTTTCTCTATAATACTTTAAGTTGGTTATCATTTGAACTCTTTAGGTGACTATTCTAGGTCTAAATATATGCCTAAAGGGTTGGGAAAGGCTATACCAAAAACCACCTTTAAAAGTGTAAAATACTGATTTTTGGGGGTGGACTGCGGCCCAAAAATTCACTGGCTGCGGCCCAAAACTGCCCAGAAACGCTCAGAAACATTTGGGCTGTGGCCCAGAATCCACTGGCTGCGGCCCAAAACTGCTCAGAAACGCTCAGAAACATTTGGGCTGCGGCCCAGAATCCGCTGGCCGCGGCCAAGAAAATCCAGTTTCTTAGCTAAACTTCCAAAAATCATAACTAATTCCACAAAAATCAAAATGGGGTGATTCCAAAGCCAAATGAAAGTGATTTAAGTCCTCTTTCAAGGAAAAATATTTTCCATTACTGGAAATCACCACAAAAGTCCATATTTACCAAAAACCTAACATTGTGCCAAAACAGAGTCCAGTTTTGATGCCAAACTTTGGACAGTTCAAACTCCCAGCTCAAAAAGCGAAATGACACAAACTTTATGTCCATTTTGAAGCTTGGGAAGTGAACTTCAAAACTGGAAAGTTTCATAATTTTCTAACATTATTAGCCTATTCAAAACGCCCATACAAAAAGACTGCCCAGCACAGACCTTCAATGGACAGATTTTCCAGATTTTTCACATTTGATCCCAAATGATTCCCATTCCAACCCAAACACCATTCTCACACAATTTTGCTCAAGAAAACCATTGGAATCATCAAAATGACCAAATTCAACTCCCATTGACATATTACACAACAACCACAACATGTCTCACAATGTCACAACACAATTCACACATTGCCACACTTTCCAACCCAAGTTCCCAAATCAATTCCAATGGCCAAAATGTTCAACAAAAGACCAAATTCTACACAACACATAAGCCAATTCATTCCATTCGAAAATTGCACAAAATCAGGGCAAATTCATAAATTCTCAATACTCAACCAATGATTACAACAACTATACCAAAATGCTTCTAATTCTTACCTCTTCTTTTTCCTAAAGCCAATTCTTCAATTCTCCAACTTCCAAATTTCCACAAGTTCTCAAACTTCACCAACCAAAATTCTAAAACCATAGGAATATAGCCCTCAACCTCATGAACCACATTAATGAAAGACACTTGAGCATATGAAGGCATTAACTTACCAAAACTCAAGCTTTTCTCTTTCTCTTTCTTTAGCTTGTTCAGCGAAAAATGGAGGAGGATGAGAGAGAAATGAGATATTGATGAAGATGATCACATTTCCATTCTTTCTATGCACTTAGACGACTTGGGAGGAAGAGAGAATGAGTTTGAAAACTTTGACCTCATCCATGGTCCATATCTTGACACTTGGCACCATCTTGTTCTCCCTTCTATGATTTCACATACATTTGCATGCACAAGATTCCACTTCTTGGTCTTTCAATCTTAGCCATTAATCTTGATTACTAAGGAGTGTTCTCAATGGTATCTAACCAGTTGGTCGGTAATTTACCGTTTTGCCCCTGATTATCACAATGCACGATATATACTTCAAAAGTGCTCAATTAATATTAATTACATTACTTTGAAGTTGCTAATCCTTGGTCACAATCCAGGATATTACAAAAGGCACAACTGGCAGTGTACAAGCTTGAAGGGGATGCTGATTGTTGGTAGTGGAATATCTCCTTAACATTGCGAAGCAAAAATGTGCCATTGACTTGGGAAGTGTTCCAAGAAAGATTTAATGAAACATATTTTCCTAAGTCGGTGCAGCTTGAGAAGGAGAATGAATTTTTGTCTATCAAACAGCATGACACAGAAACCTTCAACAACTATTTGTCTTACTTCATCGGTTTGGCCAGGTATTACTCTTATCACTAGTATATGGATAATGAGGAATGGAGCTCAGATATGCTGATTCGTGGGTTGAGGTGTGAATTAAGGAAGAGGTTAGCCACCCACCAATGCCTTGAATTTAACAAAGCGGAAAAAGAGTGTAGAATTACTAAGAATAACTTGAGAGATCTATACCCCGCTAAGGGTACTAGCAACTACAGTGAACCCAGTAAGGATAGTACTTCCTAGAAGTGGAAGGGTTAGGGATTCTCCTTATCTAAGGGCAGTGGCAAAAAGCCCTATCAGTCCGGGGATTGTGGACCGTAGAAAGCCTCTACGGTATGGATATGTCCTCACTGTGGTAAGGCACATTATGGCAGAACATGTCAAGGGCAAGCATCAATCCAACACCTCTAATCTTCTTCACCTCATACCACCGTCAACATCGCCAGTGACGTTCACAACCTCCACCGTGAACGAAGCTCGGACTGGACGACACAAAAGCAAAGCGGCTGAGCTCTGTTTTTCCGGCAAGCTAAATCCTAGATTCCGGCAACCTTTGTCTTCTTTCTCTACACTACACCACCATCACTTTCACAGCCACCACCTCCGTTTCTACTATTCCATTCCCTTCTTCATCTGCTCCGTTTCTCCACCATTTCAGCATCACCGTGAGTCCCCTATGACCTTCCTTCTATATGTCTCACTCTCATTTTCTAACAGAACCCACGAAATTCATTTTGCTCAGACTCTCATTCAATTTCTATGGGTATTAAATGCTTTGAAGATATCGTGGCTACTGTTAATATCATGAGAGGCTGATTCATTTTGTGCTATTGAGGATGAATTGGAGATGACTTGAGCTCATATGTGCTTCAAAGTAGAGTTTATTTTATCTATAGCTCATTGTATTTTTGATTTCTTAGGTTTAAGAATTCATTTATATATCGAGACTATAATTTTAGTTATGTTTTATTCTATGGATTGAGTTGTTGTGATTTGGAATTTGTAATGAGGATTTGTACTCATCAATATATATATGGTTATATATATGTTTCCTATGATTCTATTGCTTTCTATCTATTTAACATAGTATTATTGGATAGTTTGATTGAATTGGAATTGTAGTTGAACCTAAATGCATTGCTTATTCCATAGTCACTCTCTAAGGGGTTTTAATAATGCTTAAATAAATGGGTTCATGAGTTTAAGCATTAGACTCAATGGTAATTGGGGTTTGATATATTAGAAAACTTAGAGAAACTCATTACACTAAGAGGGCTTAATAGCATTTCAAGGGTAGGGGTTCCTCTCTTGTGATGCTAGACTCAATGGTAATTGAGGTTTGGTATATTAGAAGCTTAGTGAATTAACTCCCCAAATATCTTAATTGAACAAGAATAGTCATTAAAAACCATTTCCAAGAGCATCTTCATCATTTGCATTTCTAACCCATTCCATTCCATATCAATTTTATTCCAAAAATATTAGTTTTAAAAGCATTTTAGTTTAATTGCAATTTAGTTGTTAGATAAAAACTTAAAAACCATTTTTAACTCATTTCATGTCAATCATTGCACTTAGTTCCTAGGTAATTAATAAAAGGCTCTTCGAGAGACGATTCGGGATTGCACTCTATATTGCAATCCTTGGTTATTTTTGAAGAGGTTACCAAGGTACAAAGCCAACAAAGCCTATTTCTTCAAGTGGCGGGTGATTGAAAGTGAAGTCCGGCGAAGGATGGTTGTGGTGTTTGTGAGCCGATGGTAAAGATGGAAGATGGTGGCGGTGTAACGGTGATGGAGAGCTCTCTGTTCTGTCTTGTAGCTGCTGCATTTCAGGTGAAAATGAAACTTCCCCCAACTCTCAGCTGATCTTCACCCTTGCTCCTTTGTCCAATTTTTCTGAGCTCAGTCGCGGCCTCTCTTCTCTCAATTCTAACCAACTTTCCTCTGCTCCCAACCTCCCTTCCAGTCCCGACTCTGAACCCTGAAGCTCACCGACGATGAAATAGTATGGTGACGGTGTAGCTTAGTCGCCAGCGAGAGAGAGGAAGTAGAAGGCGAAGGGAATGAGAGGTTAGAGGAGGACAGTATGTATATGTCTACGGCGCTCTCCCTCTGTGATATATGCTCTCCAATCAGTCAGGTTTGTCTATCTCTTTTGGATCTCTGCATGTCCATATCTCATGTCCACAGCCAACCAAGTCGGGTCTCTTGTTCTGTGTTTCGGATCCTTATTTCAGTCCCAGTTGCGGTCCACACCAGCATGTCACTGCAGTTGGGTCTTTAATTTCTGCTCCATGAAGCCCACACACGATGAGATGACCAGGGACCTCCATGACGATTCCAAAATGTTCTTAAGGAGGGACTTAAGCAAACTAATTTGAAATGTTCTGAGGCAGGACTAAACTTTCTGAATATTTTGGGTCTTTTACTATAATTTCTTCTGTCCCTTTTCTCCATACACTTGTAATTTCTATGAAATTCTGGGATTTATTTTGTGATTTTCTCTAATCCACAAATTAATAATTTTTGACCTCCAAAGTCTCAAGATTTCTCCTTGAGCACCTACAATGCAAAAATTAAGCACAACGTAGCATCAAAAATTCAAGGGACAATTGTATAAAAATAATTAATAAATTGTAAACATTTTCCCCTAATTGCCATTAATTCAAAACAATTGTTCCTAACCAAAATTAATGCTTAATCATGCAATAATGCTTCATGAAATGCATTTAAATCCCAAATAAATCATGAATAATTATGTAAAAATATGTTCAATCACAAGGGCAAGTACTATGTTTTAACTGTAAACAATCAGGACATATTTCTACTAAATGCCAACGGCTAAAGGCAGAGCAGAGACCAAGGAATCAGGGCAAGGCGTCCACTATGACACATGAAGAAGCCCGAAAATCTCCTGACTTGATTCAAGGTAATATTGTCCTTAATGGTAATTTACTGCAAGCTTTTTGTGATTCGGGTGCAAGTCATTCTTTCATTGCTTATTATTGAGTGAAGTGCTTGGGGTTGCATATGTATAAATTGCCATTTGATTTGATTGTGTCAACACCAATAGGTGTCAATGCTTTGATTACTGAAGTTTGTTTAAATTGTGTAATAACTGCTGAGGGGCACGGGTCCACTATAGATTTGATTTGTTTGCTACTCTATCAATTAGAAGTCATCTTGGGTTTTGATTAGTTGACGACAAATAATGTACTGCTTGATTGTGGAAATAAGAGGGTAGTGTACCTTACTTCACAGAATGTTGATAATGTGAATGCTAGCTTGAATTTCATTTCATCAGCTAAAGTTGAGAAATATTTGGAAAAGGGGTGCCAGGGGTATATGGTGTTCTTTTCTGTACAAGGTAAGACAGAATAAACTTTAAATAATATACCTGTGGTACAAGAATTCCCTGAGATGTTTCCAGACGATCTTAGTGGATTACCTCCGAAAAGGGAAGATCAGTTTCCAATTGAAATTGTGCCTGGAGCTGGTTCTATATCATAGGCCCCATTTTGGTAAGGAGGGATATTTTTGCACTGCGCAGAACCTTGCATGGGCAAGTCCTGAACTTACCAGGACCAGCCTTGGACATGCCAGAACAAGTCTTGGACATGCCAGGACTAGCCCAGACCCTGCCCAAGTGTGCCAAATCTTGCTTGGATCCTTTCTAAGGCTGCCAAACCTTGCCACCACCTTGCCCAAGGCTGCCAAGCCTTGCCTAGACCTCGAACAAGGTTGCCATCCCATGCCACCAAAGATCCGACTGTTGCAAATCCTTGCCCAGACCCCCTAGAAAGTTGCATTGGGCTTAGAAAGGGGGGATGAAACAAAAAATAGAAAATGTAACAAGTAGATTTCATTTTGTTATGGCGGTGAAATTTTTGCACTGCGCAGATACTTGCCCAGACAAGTCCTGAGTAAGTCCTGAACCTGTCCTGAACGTGCCAGGACTTGCCCGCACCCTGCCCAAGTATAAAAAACCTTGCCCGAATCCTTTCTAAGGTTGCCAAACCATGTCACCACCTTGCCTAAGGCTACCAAGACTTGCCCGAACACTGAACAAGGTTGCCAACCTATCCCACCAAAAATCTGACTATTGCAGATCCTTGCCGGAACCCCAAAAAAGTTGCATTGGGCTTAGAAAGGGGGATGCAAGAAAAGTGGAATTTTGGATCACGACAGATCAAAAGAAAATGAGGTACGGCCCTCGAATTGGCATGCGATCAAATCTGTTGACTGACTGGGTAGGCCCGACATCAAAACCTGAGTTGGGGCTTGCGGGGCCTGCAGCTCGTGCATGATTTCTCATCAGTGGAATATAGTTAATGATTGCGTCTTACATATCGGGTTTGATCATACCAGCACCAATGCACCAGATCCCATCAGAACTCCGCAGTTAAGCGTGCTTGGGCTAGAGTAGTACTAGGATGGGTGACCTATTGGGAAGTCCTTGTGTTGAACACCTTTTTGTGCGTGGCAAGAGAACGTACGTGTTTGAAGACATCCCTGTCCCTTTTTACAGTGTAGAATTTTATGGGCCGATGCCTGACGGGTCCGGCCGACGCGTATGGCCTACGGCCTGATCAGTTTGACCGTCCATCCTGTCCCATAGACCGACCGATTGGACAATCCCACGAGGTGCCAGTCTCACAGAATTTTTAATCACAGCTAATTGAATGAAAATATGGTACGACCCACGGATTGGCATGCGGTCAAATTAGATGTATAGACTAGGCCGGCCCGACATCAAAACCGGAGTTAGGGCATGCAGGGCCTGCAACTCGTGCAGGATTTCTCGTTAGTGGTAATATAGTTAATGATTGCGTCTCACCTATCGGGTTTGATCCTACCAGCACAAATGCATTGGATCCTATTAGAACTCCGCAATTAAGCGTGCTTTAGTGACCTCCTGGGAAGTCATCGTGTTGAACCCATTTTTTGCACGGATAGATGATGGGCATGCTTGAAGACATCCCTGTCCCTTTTTACAGTGTAAAATTTTATGGGTTGAGGCCCGACCGGTCTGGTAAACATGCATGGCCCATGGCCTGATCGGTTGAACCCTCCGTACCGTCCCACGGACCGACCGGTTAGACTGTCCCATGAGTCACAAGTCTCACGGAATTTCAGATCACGACAGATCGAATGAAAATTTGGTACGGCTCACGGATTGGCATGCTGTTGAATCGGTTGATCGACTAGGCTGGCTTGACATCGAAACCCGCGTTGGGGTATGCTGGGCCAGCAGCTCGTGCAGGATTTCTCGTCGGTGGTAAGATAGTTCATGATTGCGTCTCAACTGGTTTGATCATACCAGCACTAATGCATCGGATCCCATCAGAACTTCATAGTTAAGCGTGCTTGGGCGGAGTAGTACTAGGATGGGTGACATCCAGGGAAGTCCTCATGTGGAACCCCTTTTTTTGCGTGGCCGGAGAATGTGCATGCTTGAACACATCCCGATCCATTTTTACCCTGTAGAATTTTACGAGCTAAGGCCCGACCAAATTGACCGTCCATCCTGTCCCATGGACCGATCGGTTGGACTGTCCCATGAGGTACCGGTCTTATGGAATTTTTAATCATAGCTGATTGAATGAAAATGTGGTACGGCCCACCGATTAGCATGCGGTCAAATTGGATGTATAGACTAGGCTGGCTCGAAATCGAAACCCGCGTTAGCGCATGTAGGGCCCGTAGCTCGTGCAGGATTTCTTATCGGTGGTAATATAGTTAATGATTGCTTCTTTTTTATGAGGTTTGATTATACCAGCACTAATACACCGGATCCTATCAGAACCTTACAGTTAAGCATGCTTTGGTGACCTCCTGGGAAGTCCTCTTGTTGAACCCC
Source organism: Inga oerstediana (assembly GCA_963210345.1). NCBI lineage: Eukaryota > Viridiplantae > Streptophyta > Magnoliopsida > Fabales > Fabaceae > Inga > Inga oerstediana. The sequence continues at coordinate 48,598,019 of OY723410.1, read as the reverse complement.
TTTTTTACGTGGTTGGAAATCATGCATCCTTAAAGACATCCTTCTCCTATTTTACCATGTAGAATTTTACGAACCGAGGCCCGAAAGGTCCAATCATCGTGCATTGCCCATGGAACTGACTTGTTGGACCATCCAACCAGGCCCATAACTGACCGGTTGGACTGTCCCGCAGGCGTCGATCTCACGGAATTTTGGATCACTGCTGTGTGAATGAAATGCAGAATGGCCCATGTACCAGCATGCGGTCAAACAAGTTGACCAACCAGGACGGCCCTACATTAAAACCCGCATTGGGGCGGCAAGCGGAGCCTGTAGCTCATGCAGGATTTCTTGTTGGTGGTAATATAGTTAATGATTGTGTCTCACCCATTAGGTTCGGTCATACCAGCACTAATGCATCAAATCCCATCAGAACTCCACAATTAAGCTTGCTTTGGTGACCTCCTGGGAAGTTTTTGTGTTGCACCCCTTTTTTGGACAGATAGAGGATGGGCCTGCTTGAAGACATCTTGCTCCCATTTTACCAAGTAGAATTATACGGGCTAAGACCCGAAAGGTTCGATCGTCGCTTATGGCTCACGAGCCTGACCTATTGGATCGTCCAATATGGCCCATAGATTGACTAGTTGGACCATCCCACTAGGCATAGGTCTCACGGAATTTTGGATTGCGGTATGGCCAAGTACCGGTGTTCGGTCAGACCGGTTGACTGACCAGGCCGGCTTGACATTAAAACCTGTGTTGGGGCATAGATGATTGCGTTTCACCTATTGGGTTTGATCATACCAACACTAATGCACCGGATCCCATCAGAACACCGCAGTTAAGTGTGCTTAAGCGAGATTAGTATTAGCATGGGTAACCTCCTGGGAAGTCCTTGAGTTGAACCCCTTTTTTGCTTGGTCAGACAATTGGCATGCTTGAAGATATCCTTCTCCCATTTTAATGTGTAGAATTTTAAATGCCGAGGCCTGAATGGTCCAGCTGTCACTCATGGTCTACTGGCCTAACCTGTTGGACCGTCCAACCCGACCCACAGACAGACCGATTGGACCGCCCCACCAGGCGCTGGTCTCCCAGAATTTTGGATCGTGCCTAATCGAATGAAAAAGTAGAATGGCCCACGGACCGGCATACGATCAAATAGGTTGATCGACCCGGACAACCCAAAATCGAAACCCGTGTTAAGGCATGCGGGGCTTGCAGCTCGTTCAAGATTTCTCGTCGGTGGTAATATAGTTAATGATTCGTCTCACCTATCGGGTTTGATCATGCTAACACTAATGCACCGGATCCTATCAGAACTCTACAGTTTAGGATGCTTTGGTGACCTCCTTAGAAGTTTTTGTGTTGAACCAATTTTTATGTGGCCAGAGAACATGTGTTCTTAAAGACATCTCGATCACTTTTTGTCGTGTAGAATTTTACAGGCTGAGGATCGAAAGGTCCAGCCGTCATGCATGGCCCACAGACCTGACCTGTTGGACCGTCCAACCCAGCCAAAATTTTGGATCATAGTTGATCGAATGAAAATGTAGTTTGTCCCACGGACCAGTTTGTGGTCAAACAGGTTGACCGACCGGGTAGGCCGACATCAAGACCTGCGTTGGGACATGTGGGGCCTGCAGCTCGTACAAGAATTCTTGTTGGTAGTAATATAGTTAATGATTACGTCTCACCTATTAGGTTTGATCATACAGTACTAATACACCGGATCCTATCAAAACTCCAAAGTTAAGCATGCTTTAGTGACCTCCTGGGAAGTCGTCATTTTGCAAGTCCCCGTACCCCAGGCACACAAAATCCAACTCTTGCAAATTCTTGCCCAAACCCCAAAAATAGTTGCATTGGGATTAGAAAGAGTGAATGCAATAATCGGGACTTAAATGTGTAATGAGTAGATTTCATTTTTTTTATAGGAGTGAAGATTTTGCACTGCACACGACCTTGCCCGGACAAGTCCCCGTACCAATGGCACCAAAATCCAATTCTTGCAAATCCTTGCCTGGACCCCTAAAATGTTTGCATTGGGTTTAGAAAGAGTGAATACATTAGTTATGACTCAAATGTAATGAGTAGATTTCATTTTGGTACGGGTGTGAAGTATTTGTACTGTACGCCCAGGCATACCCTTATACCAATGGCATCCAAAATTCAACTCTTGCAAATCCTTTCCCGAACCCTCAAAATATTTGCATTGGGGATAAAAAGAGTGATTGCAATAATTGGACCTCAAATGTAACAGGTAGATTTCATTTTGGTAAGGTGTGAAGTATTTGTAGTGTGCATCCGAGTAAGTCCCCATACCCATGCCACCCAAAATCCAACTCTTGCAAATCCTTTCTTGGACCCCCAAAATATTTGTATTGGGGTTAAAAAAGAGTGAATGCAACAATCGAGACTCAAATGTAACAGGTAGATTTAATATTGGTACGTGAGTGAAATTTTTGCACTAACAAGACCTTTCCTGGGCAAGTCCTCATACCCATAGCACCCAAAATCCAACTCTTGCAAATCCTTGCTCGGACCTCAAAACATTTGTATTGGGGTTAGAAAGAGTGAATGCAATGTTTAAGACTTAAAAGTAACAGGTAGTTTTCATTTTGGTATGGGAGTAAAGATATTGCACTACGCACGACCTTCCCCTGGCAAGTCCTCATACCTATGGCACCCAAAATCAAACTCATGCAAATCCTTGCTTGGACCCCCATAATAGTTGCATTGGGGTTAAAAAGAGTGAATGCAACAATTGAGACTCAAATGTAATGAGTAGATTTCATTTTGGTGCGGGAGTTAAGATTTTGCATTGCACACGACCTTGCCTAGGCAACTCCCCGTACACATGGCACCCAAAATCCAACTTTTGTAAATCCTTTCTCGGATCCCAAAACATTTGTATTAGGGTTAGAAAGAGTGAATGCAACATTCAGGACTCAAATGTAACCAGTAGTTTTCATTTTGTTACGGGAGTGAAGATATTGCACTGCGCGCGACCTTGCCCTTGCAAGTTCTCATACCTATGTAACCCAAAATCCAACTCTTGCAAATCCTTGCCCGGACCCCTAAAATGTTTTAATTGGGATTAGAAAGAGGAGTGAATAGAACAAAAAAGACTCAAATGTAACAAGTAAATTTTATTTTGGTACGAATGTGAAGTATTTGTACTCTGCGCTCAGGCAAGTCCCCATACACATGGCACATAAATTCCAACTCTTCCATATCCTTGCTCAAACCCGCAAAACATTTGCAATAGGGTTACAACTAGTGAATGCCATAATCAAGACTTCAATGTAACAAGGAGATTTCAATTTGGTACGAGAGTGAAGTTTTTGCCCTGCGCAGTACCCTTCCTAGGCAAGTCCCCTTACCCAGACACACAAAATCCAACTTTTGCAAATTCTTGCCCGGACCCCCTAAATAGTTGCATTGGAGTTAGAAAGAGTGAATGCAATAATCATGACTTAAATGTGTAATGAGTAGATTTCATTTTGGTATGGGAGTGAAGATTTTGCACTACACATGACCTTACCTGGGCAAGCCCCCGTACCAATGGCACCCAAAATCACCCTCTTTCAAGTCCTTGCCTGGACCCCCAAAATGTTTGCATCGGGGTTAGAAAGAGTGAATACAACAATCGGGACTCAAACATAATGAGTAGATTTCATTTTGGTACTAGTGTGATGTATTTGTATTGTGCACCAGGGCATGCCCCCTACTAATGGCATACAAAATCCAACTCTTGCAAATCCTTTCCCAGACCCCCAAGATATTTGCATTGGAGATAAAAGGAGTGAATGCAACAATCAGAGCTTAAATGTAACAGGTAGATTTCATTTTGGTAGGGTGTGAAGTATTAGTAGTATGAGCTCAGGCAAGTGCCCGTACCTATGGCACCCAAAATCCAACTCTTGCAAACCCTTTCTTGGACCCCCAAAATATTTGCTTTAGGGTTAAAAAGAGTGAACGCAACAATCGAGACTCAAATCTAACATGTAGATTTAATATTGGTATGTGGGTGAACTTTTTGCACTATGCAGGACCTTTCCCGGGCAAGTACTCGTACCTATGACACCTAAAATCCAACTCTTGTAAATCCTTGCTTGGACCCCAAAACATTTGTATTGGGGGTCAAAAAGAGTGAATGCAATGTTCAAGACTCTAAAGTAACAAGTAGTTTTCATTTTGGTATGGGAGTGAAGATATTTCACTACGCACGACCTTGTCATGGCAGGTCCTCGTAACCATGGCACACAAAATGCAACTCTTGCAAATTCTTGCTCGGACCCCTAAAACAGTTGCATTGGGGTTAGAAAGAATGAATGCAACAATCGGGACTTAAATGTGCAATGAGTAGATATCATTTTAGTATGGTAGTGAAGATTATGCACTTCACACAACCTTGCACAGGCAAGCCTCTGTACTAAAGGCACCCAAAATCTAACTCTCACAAATCCTCGCCTGGACCCCCAAAACGTTTGCATTGGGGGTTAGAAAAGCGAATAAAACAATTGGGACTCAAATGTAACGAGTAGATTTCATTTTGGTATGGGTGTGAAGTATTTGTACTGTGCGACCGGGCATGCCCCTATACCAATGGCACCCAAACTCAAACTCTTGCAAATCCTTTCCCAGACCCCCAAAATATTTGCATTAGGGATAAAAATAGTGAATGCAATAATTGGACCTGAAATGAAATAGTTAGATTTCATTGTGGTAAGGTGTGAAGTATTTATAGTGTGCGCCTGAATAAGTGCCTATACCCATGGCACCCAAAATCCAACTCTTGTAAATCCTTTCTCGGACCCCTAAAGTATTTGCATTGGGGTTAAAAATAGTGAGTACAACAATCAAGACTCAAATGTAACAGGTAGATTTAATATTGGTACGTGGGTGAACTTTTTACACTATGCATGACCTTTCCCGAGCAAGTCCTCGTACCCATGACACCCAAAATACAACCCTCGCAAATCCTTGCTTGGACCACATTTGTTTTGGGGTTAGAAAGAGTTAATGCAATGTTCGAGACTCAAGTAACAAGTAGCTTTTATTTTGGTATGGGGGTAAAGATATTGTACTGTGCACGACCTTACCTTGGCAAGCCCTTGTACCTATGGCACACAAATTCCAACTCTTGCGAATTCTTGCCTAGACCCCCAAAACAGTTGCATTGGGGTTAGAAAGAGTGAATGCAAAAATTGTGACTTAAATGTGTAATGAGTAGATTTTATTTTTGTATGGGAGTAAAGATTATGCACTGCACATGACCTTGCACGGGCAAGCCTCCGTACCAAAGGCACCCGAAATCTAACTCTCGCAAATCCTTGCCCGGACCCCCAAAACATTTGTATTGGGGTTAGAAAGAGTGAATACAACAATCAAGACTCAAATATAACGAGTAGACTTCATTTTGGTATGGGTGTGAAGTATTTGTACTGTGCGCCCAGGCATGCCCCAGTACCAATGGCACCCAAACTCAAACTCTTACAAATCCTTTCCTGGACCCCCAAAATATTTGCATTAGGGATAAAAAGAGTGAATGCAATAATTGGACCTAAAATGTAACAGGTAGATTTCATTTTTCTAGGGTGTGAAGTATTTATAGTGTGCGCCTGGGCAAGTCCCTGTACCTATGGCATCCTAAATCCAACTCTTGCAAATCCTTTCTTGGACCCCTAAAATATTTGCATTGGGGTTAAAAAGAGTGAATGCAACAATCGAGAATCAAATGTAGTAGGTAGATTTAGTTTTGGTACGTGAGTGAAGTTTTTTTACTACGCAGGACCTTTCCCGGGCAAGTCCCCGTACCCCAGGCACCCAAAATCCAACTCTTTCTAATCCTTGTTCGGACCTTGAAGCATTTATATTGGGGTTAGAAAGAGTGAATGCAATGTTCGGGACACAAAAATAACAAGTAGTTTTCATTTTGGTTTTAGAGTTAAGATATTGCATTGCGCACGGCCTTGCCCTGGCAAGTCCTCGTACCCATGGCACCCAAAATGAAACTCTTGCAAATCCTTGCCTGGACCCCTAAAATGTTTGCATTGGGGTTATAAAAGTGAATGCAATAATCAGGACTCAAATGGAACGAGTAGATTTTATTTTGGAAGGGGGTGAAGTTTTTGACCTGTGTGCTCCGGCAAGTCCTCGTACCCAAGGAACACAAAATCCAACTCTTGCAAATTCTTGCCTGGACCCCCAAAATAGTTGTATTGGATTTAAAAGAGTGAATGCAACAATTAGGACTCAAATGTATGAGTAGATTTCATTTTGGTGCAGAAGTGAAGATTTTGCACAGCACAAGACCTTTCCTGATCAAGTTCTAGTACCCCTAGCACCCAAAATCCAACTCTTGTAAATCCTTGCTCAGATCCCAAAACATTTGTATTGGGGTTAGATAGAGTGAATGCAACATTCAGGACTCAAAAGTAACAAGTAGTTTTCATTTTGGTACGAGAGTGAAGATATTGCATTGCGCATATCCTTGCCTTGGCACCCATGGCACCCAAAATCCAACTATTGCAAATCCTTGTACGGATCCCCAAAACATTTGAATTGGGGTTAAAAAGAGTGAGTATAACAAAAAAGACTCAAATGTAATAAGTATATTTCATTTTGGTACGGATTTGAAGTATTTGTTCTCTGCGCTTAAGCAAGCCCCTATACCCATGGCACATAAAATCCAACTCTACCATATCCTTGCCCAAACCCGCAAAACATTTGCATTGGGGTTATAATGAGTGAATGCCACAATCAGGACTCAAATGTAACATTGAGATTTAATTTTGGTAAGGGAGTGAACTTTTTGACTTGTGCACGCAAGCATGTCCCCATACTCAAGGCACATAACATCCAACTCTTGGAAATTCTTGCCTGGACCCCCAAAACAGTTGTATTATGGTTAGAAAGAGTGAATACAACAATCTGAACTCAAATGTAATGAGTATATTTCACTTTGGATCATGGCTGATCGAATGAAAATGAGGTATGGCCAACGGACCAGCATGCGGTCAAACAGGTTGACCGACTGAGCCGGCCAGACATCGAAACCTGTGTTCGGCCATGCGGGGCCTGCAGCTCATGTAGGATTTCTCGTTGGTTGTAATATAGTTAATGATTGTGTCTTACTTATTGGGTTAGATCAAACTAGCACTAATGCACCGGATCCCATCATAACTCCGCAGTTAAGCGTACTTTAGTGACCTCCTAGGAAGTCATCATGTTTAACCCCTTTTTTGCACGAATAGAGGACGTGCGTACTTGAAGACATCCCAGACCATTTTTACCAAGTGGAATTTTAAGGGTCGAGGCCCGACTGGTCCGATTGACCCGCATGGCCCATGGCCTAATCTGTTGGACCGTCCATCCTGTCCCATGGACTAACCAGTTGGACCGTCCCGCCAGGCACCGGTATCACAGGATTTTCGATCATGGAAGATCGAATGAAAATGTGATATGGCCCACGGACCGACATACGGTCAAACATGTTGATCGACTGGCCCGGCTCGACATCGAAACCCGCATTGGGGCATGCGAGGACTACAACTCGTGTAGGATTTCTCGTTAGTGGTAATATAGTTAATGATTGCATCTTACCTATTGGGTTCAATCATATCAGCACTAAAGCACCAGATCCTATCAGAACTCTGCAGTTAAGTATGGTTGCCCAAAGATTAGTACTAGGATGGTGACCTCCTGGGAAGTCCTCGTGTTGAATCCCTTTTTTGTGTGGCCCGAGAACGTGCGTGCTTGAACACATCCTGTCCCATTTTACAGTGTAGAATTTTACGTGCCGAGGCCCGACCGGTCCGGCTGACACGCATGGCCAACGGACTGATCAGTTGGACCGTACAACCTGACCACGGAATGACCGATTGGATCATCCAACCAGGCGCCGGTCTCGTGGAGTTTTGGATCACGGTTAATGGAATAAAAATGTGGTATGGCCCACGGACCGGTATTCAATCATACCGACGCAAATGCACCGGATCCTATCAGAACTCTGTAGTTAAGCTTGCTTTGGTGACCTCCGGGGAAGTCGTCGTGTTGAACACCTTTTTGCACCGATAAAGGACGGGCGTGCTTGAAGACATCCTAGTCTCTTTTTACCATATAGAATATTATGGTCTGAGGCCTGTCTGTTCAGGCCAACGCACATGGCCCATAGCCTGATCAGTTGGACCGTCTATCCCATCCCACGAAATGACCGGTTAGACAGTCCCGCTAGGCTCCAATCACGTGGAATTTTTTATCACGGCTGATAGAATGAAAATGTGGGATGGGCCACAAACCAACATCCTGTCAATAGGTTGACTGATTGGACCGGCCCAACATCGAAACCTGCATTGGGGCATGCGGGGCCTACAGCTCATGCAAGATTTCTCTTCGATGGTAATATAGTTAATTAGTGCGTCTCACCTATCGGGTTCGATCATACCAGTACTAATGCACCGGATCCTGTCAGAATTCCACAGTTAAGCGTGATTTGCTGACCTCTTGGTAAATCGTCGTGTTAAACCCCTTTTTTGTACGGATAGAGGATGGGCTTGCTTGATGACATCTTGATCTCTTTTTACCATATAGAATTTTACAAGTTGAGGTCCGACCAGTCCGGTAGACCCACATGGCCCATGGACTGATTAGTTGGACCGTCTATCCTGTCCCACGGACCGACCGGTTGGACTGTCTCGTGAGGTGCTGGTCTCGTGGAATTATGGATCGCCGCAGATCAAATGAAAATACGGTATGGCCCACTGGCCTGCGTTAAGGCATGCAGGGTCTGCAGCTCGTGAAGGATTTCTTATTGGTGGTAATATATTAAGGATTGTGTCTCAGCTATCGGGTTTGATCATACCAGAACTAATGCCCAGGATCGCATCAAAACTTAGCAATTAAGCTTGCTTGGGCTAAAGTAGTACTAGGATGGGTGACCTCCTGTGAAGTCCTCGTGTTGAACCCCTTTTTTGCGTGGCCAGAGAACGTGCATTCTTGGAGACATCCCGGTCCCCTGCCCTGACCTATTGGACAGTCCAACCCGATCCACGGACTGACCGGTTGGACCATCCAACTAGGAGCTAGTCTCACAGAATTTTTGATCACGGCTGATCAAATGAAAATACGGTATGGCCTATAAATCAGCATACGGTCAAACAAGTTGACCGATAGGGCCGGCCTGACATTGAAACCCTCGTTGTGGCTTGTGGGGCCAGCAGCTAGTGTAGGATTTCTCATCGGTGGTAATATAGTTAATGATTGCGTCTCACCTATCGAGTTCAATCATACCACCACTAATGCACCGGATCCCATCAGAACTCAGTAGTTAAGCTTGCTTAGGTGACCTCCTGGGAATTCATTGTGTTGAACCCCTTTTTTGCACAGATAGATTACGGGCGTGCTTGAAGACATCCCTGTCTCTTTTTACAATGTAGAATTTTACGGGCTGAGGCCCAACGTGCATAGTCCACGGCCTGATCAGTTGGATCATCTATCCTGTCCCACGGACCGACTAGATGGACCGTCTCTTGAGGCACCGATCTCATGGAATTTTGGATCATGGCTGATCGAATGAAAATGCGATACTACCCACAGATTGGCATGGGGTGAAATCGGATGGACAGACTGGGCCGGTCTGACATCAAAACCCGCGTTGGAGCATGCAGTGTTCGCAGCTCATGAAGGATTTCTCATTTGTGCTAACATAGTTAATGATTGCCACTAACCTATCGGGCTCGATCATACTAACACTCATGAACCGGATCCCATCAGAACTCCACAATTAAGCATGCTTTGGTGACCTCCTGGGAAGTCCTTGTGTTGAACCCCTTTTTTCCATGGTCGGACAATGGGCATGCTTGAAGACATCATACTCCCATTTTAGTAGGAAGAATTTTATGGGATGAAGCCTGAAAGGTCCAAGAATTGTGCATGGCCCACTAGTCTGACCTGTTGGACCGTCCAACCTGGCCCACAGACTGTCCGGTTGGACCGTCCCGCCAAGCGTTTGTCTCACAGAATTTTTAATCACGGCTGATCGAATGAAAATGTTGTATGGCCCATGGATTGGCATTCAATCATACTAGCGCTAATGCATTGGATCCCATCAGAACTCCGCAGTTAAGCTTGCTTTGGTGACCTCCAGGGAAGTCATCATGTTCAACCCCTTTTTTGCACAGATAGAGGACGGGAGTGCTTGAAGACATCCCAGTCTCTTTTTACCATATAGAATATTAAGGTCTGAGGCCCGACTGTTCCGATCGACACGCATAGCCCACGGCCTGATCAGTTGGACTGTCTATCCCGTCCTACGGAATGACCGGTTGGACCATCTCATGAGGCGTCGGTCTCACGGAATTTTGGATCACTGCAGATCAAAAGAAAATGTGATACAACCCACGGATTGGCATGCAGTGAAATCGGATGGACAGACCGGGCTGGTTCGACATCAAAACCCGCGTTGGGGTATGTAGGACCCACAGCTCGTGCAAGATTTCTCATTAGTGCTACTATAGTTAATGATTGCAGCTAACATATCGGGTTCGATCGTACCAGCACTCATGCACCATATCCCATCAGAACTCCACAGTTACGCATGCTTCGATGACCTCCTGGAAGTCCCCGTGTAGAACCCTTTTATACGTGGTCAGACAACGGGCTTGCTTGAATACATCTTACTCCCATTTTACTGTGTAGAATTTAACAGGACGAGGCCTGAAAGGTTTGACCATTGTGCATGGCACACTGGCCTGACCTATTGGACCGTATAACCCGGCCCACAAAATGACCGGTTGGACCATCCCGCCAGGTGCCGCTCTAGCATAATTTTAGATCACCGCTAATAGAATGAAAATGCGGTATGGCCCACGGACCAGCATGCTGTCAAATAGGTTGACCGATGGGGCCAGCCCGACATCAAAACCTGCGTTGGGGCATGTGGGGCCTGCAGCTCATGCAAGATTTCTCGTCGGTGGTAATATAGTTAATTATTGCATCTCACCTATCAGGTTTGATCAAACCAGAACTAATGCACCGGATCCCGTTAGAATTCCGCAGTTAAGCGTGCTTTGGTGACCTCCTGGGAAGTCGTCGTGTTGAACCCATTTTCTGTATGGATAGAGGAAGGGTGTGCTTAAAGACATCCCGGTCTCTTTTTACCATATAGAATTTTATGGGCCGAGGTTCAACTGGTTCGGCCAACACGTATGGCCTTTGGCCTAATCAGTTGGACTGTCCATCCCGTTCCACGGACCAACCAGTTGGACCAACTCATAAGGTGCCGGTCTCACAGAATTTTGGATCACGGCTAATCGAATGAAAATGTGATACGACCCACGGATTAGCATGCTGTGAAATCAGATGGCCAGACCGGGCCGACCCAACATCAAAACCCCTGTTGGGGCATGCGGGGCCCACAGCTTGTGCAGGATTTCTTATCGGTGGTAATATAGTTAATGATTGCATCTAACCTATCGGGATCGATCATACCAGCGCTCATACACCGGATCCCATCAGAACTCTGCAATTGAGCGCACTTTGGTGACCACTTGGGAAGTCCTCATGTTGAACCCCATTTTTGCTTGGTCGGATAATACGCGTGCTTGAAGACATCCTGCTCCTATTTTACATGGGTAGAATTTCACGGACCGAGGCCTGAAAGGTCCGGCCGTCACGCATGGCCTACTGGCCTGACCTATCAGACCGTCCAACCTGGATCACGAACTGACCGGTTGAACCGTCCTGCCAGGCGCCGGTCTAGCAGAATTTTGGATTACGGCTGATCCACGGAAAATATGGTATGGCCCACGGACTGGAATACGGTTAAACAGCTTGACCGACCTGGCTGGCCAAACATCGAAACTCGCGTTGGGCCATGCAGGGCCTACAGCTTATGCAGGATTTCACGTTAGTGGTGATATAGTTAATAATTGCATCTCACCTATCGGGTTCACTCTTACCAATACTAATGCACTAGATCCCTTCAGAATTCCGCAGTTAAGCATGGTTGGCCTATAATAGTATTAGGATGGGTGACCTCCTCGGAAGTCCTCGTGTTGAATTCCTTTTTTGCATGGCTAAAGAACTTGCGTGCTTGAACACATCCCGGTCCCATTTTACCGTGTAGAATTTTACGTGCCGAGGCCTGACTGACGCGTATGGCCCACGACCTGATCAGTGGGACCGTCCAACCTGGCCATAGACTGACCGGTTGGATCATCCCACCAGGCCCCAGTCTCACGGAGTTTTGGATCACGGTTGATGGAATGAAAATGCGGTATGGCCCACAGACTGGCATTCAATCATACCAGCACTAATGAACCGAATCCCATCAGAACTCCGCAGTTAAGCTTGCTTTGGTGACCTCCAGGGAAGTCGTCATGTTAACCCCTTTTTTGCACAGATAGAGGACAGGCGTACTTGAAGGCATCCCAATCTCTTTTTACCATATAGAATATTATGGTATGAGGCCCGACTGTTTCGGCCGACGTGCATAGCCCACGGCCTGATCAGTTGGACCGTCTATGCCGTCCCACAAAATGACCAGTTGGACCATCCCGCCAGGTGCCAGTCATGTGGAATTTTTGATCATGGCTAATAGAATGAAAATGTGGTATAGCCCACGGACCAGTATGCTATCAAATAGGTTGATCGATCGGGCCGGCCCAACATCGAAACTTACGTTGGGGCATGCGGGGCCTGCAGCTCATACAGGGTTTCTCGTCGGTGGTAATATAGTTAATTATTGCGTCTCACCTATCGAGTTCGATCATCCCCAACACTAATGCACCGGATCCCATCAGAATTCCACAATTAAGCATGCTTTGGTGACCTCCTGGGAAGTGTCGTGTTCCTTTTTTGTACGGATAGAGGATGGGCTTGCTTGAAGACATCCTGGTATCCTTTTACCATATAGAATTTTACGAGCCGAGGTCCGACCGGTCCAGCTGACGCATATGGCCCATGGGCTGATTAGTTGGACCGTCCATCCCGGTCTACGGACCGACCAATTAGACCGTCTCTCGAGGCTCTGGTCTCTAAGCCCAATAAAACTTTCTATAGAGTCCGTGCAAGGATTTGCAATAGTCGGATTTTTTGTGTCATGTGTTGGCAACCTTGTTCGGGGTCCTAGCAAGTCTTGGCAGCCTTGGGCAAGGAGGTGGCAAGGTTTGGCAACCTTGGAAAGGGTCCTGGCAAGGTTAGGCACAATTGAGCAAGGTTTAGGAATGTCCTAGAACATCCAGGATTTGTTCTGGCATGTCCAAGACTAATCTTGGCAGGTACAAGACTTACTCAGGACTTGCCCGGCAAGCTTCTGCGCAGTGCAATAACTTCACCCCCATACCGAAATGAAATATACTCGTTACATTTTTTATTTTTTTGTTGCATCCCCCGTTTCTATGCCTAATGCAACTTTCTAAGGGGTCCAGGCAAGGTTTTGCAACAGTCGGATTTTTGGTGCATTGTTTGGCAACCTTGTTTGAGGATTGGGCAAGTCTTGGCAGCCTTGAGCAAGGTGGTGGCAAGGTTTGACAGCCTTGGAAAGTTTCCGGGCAAGGTTTGGCACACTTGCGCAAGGTCCGGGCAAGTCCTGGAAAATCTAGGACTTGTTCTGGCACGTCCAGGATTGGTTCTAGCAGGTTCAGGACATACTCAGGTCTTACCCGGGCAAGGTTCTGCGCAGTGCAAAATCTTCATCCCCGTACCAAAATGAAATCTACTCGTTACATTTTATATTTTTTTGTTAAATCCCTCCTTTCTAAGCCCAATACAACTCTCTAAGGGGTCCAGGTGAGAATTTGTAACAGTCAGATTTTTTGTTGCATGGGTTCGCAACCTTGTTTGGGGTCTGGGCAAATCTTGGCAGCCTTCGGCAAGGTGGTGGCAAGGTTTGGCAGCCTTGGAAAGGGTCCCAGCAAGGTTTGGCACATTTAGAAAAGGTTCGGGCAAGTCCTGGCATGTCCAGGACTGGTTTATGCATGTCCAGGACTGGTCCCGGCAAGTTCAGGACTTACTCAGGACTTGCCCAGGCAACGTTCTGCACTGTGCAAAAACTTATCCCTCGTACCAAAATGAAATCTACTCGTTACATTTTTTAATTTTTTGTTGCATCCCCCCTTTCTAAGCCCAATAAAACTTTCTATAGAGTCCGTGCAAGGATTTGCAACAGTCGGATTTGTTGTGTCATGTGTTGGCAATCTTGTTTGGGGTTCGGGCAAGTCTTGGTAGCCTTGGGTAAGGTGGTGGCATGGTTTGGCAGCCTTGGAAAGGGTCCGGGCAAGGTTTGGCACAAATGAGCAAGGTCCGATCAAGTCCTGGCATGTCCCGGACATGTTCTAGCATGTCCAGGACTAGTCCTAGCAGGTTCAAGACTTACCTGGGCAAGGTTTTGCGTAGTGGAAAAATTCACCCCTATACCAAAATGAAATCTACTCGTTACATTTTCGATTTTTTTGTTGCATCCCCCGTTCTTAAGCCTAATCCAACTCTCTAGGGGGTTCGGGCAATGATTTGCAACAATCGGATTTTTGGTGGCATGGGTTGCCAACCTTATTCGGGGTCCGGGTAAGTCTTGGTAGCCTTGGGCAAGGTGGTGGCATGGTTTGGTAGCCTAAGAAAGGGTCCAGGCAAGGTTTGGCACACTTGGGCAGGGTCGTGACAAGTTCTAACACATTTAGGACTGGTTCTGGCACATCCAAGACTGTCTCGGTAGGTTCACAACTTACTCATCACTTGCCCAGGCAAGGTTCTGTGTAGTGCAAAAACTTCACCCCATACCCAAATGAAATATACTCGTTACATTTTCCATTTTTTATTGAATCCCCCCTTTATAAGCCCAACACAACTTTCTGGGGGGTCTGGGAAAGGATTTGCAACAGTGAGATTTTTGGTTTTGGGCAAGGTTTAGCACAATTGGGCAGGGTCCAGGAAAGTCCTGGCATGTCCAGGACGTGTTCTAGCATGTCAAGGACTGGTCTTGGCAAGTTATGGACTTACTCAGGACTTGCCTAGGTAAGGTTTTACACAGTGCAAAAACTTCAACCCCATACCAAAATGAAATCTACTCGTTACATTTTTTATTTTTTTTGTTACATCCCCCTTTCTCAGCCCATTGCAATTTTTTATGGGATCCGGGCAAGGATTTGCAATAATTGGATTTATGGTGTCATGGGTTAGCAATCTTGTTCAGGGTTCGGGCAAGTCTTCGTAGTGTTGGGCAAGGTGGTGGGAAGGTTTGGCAACCATAGAAAGGGTTCGGGCAAGGTTTGGCAAACTTGAGCAGGGTTCAGGCAAGTCCTAGCATGTTCAGGACTGGTTCTAGCACGTCCAGGACTGTCCCGACAGGTTCAAGACTTACTCAGCACTTGCCCAGGCAAGGTTCTACGAAGTGCAAAAAATTCACCCCCGTACCAATATGAAATCTACTCGTTACATTTTTTCTTTTTTTGTTGTATTCCCCCTTTCTAAGCCCAATGCAACTTCTAGGGGATCCAGGCAAGGATTTGCAACTGTTGGATTTATCGTGGCATGGGTTAGCAACCTTGTTCGGGGTCTGGGCAAGTCTTCGCAGCATTGGGCAAGGTGGTGGCAAGGTTTGGCAGCCTTAGAAAGAGTCCGGGCAAGGATTGGCATACTTGGGCAGGGTCCGGGCAAGCCTGGCACGTTCGGGATTGGTTTTGGCACGTCCAAGATAGGTCCCGGTAGGTTCAGGACTTTCCCGGGTAAGGTTCTGCGCAGTGGAAAAATTCACCCCGATAGCAAAATGAAATCTACTCATTACATTTTTGAATTTTTTTGTTGCATCCCCCCTTTCAAACCCCAAAGCAACTTTCTAAGGGGTCCGAGTAAGGATTTTCAACAATTGAATTTTTGGTGGCATGGGCTCGCAACTTTATTCGGGGTTCGGGCAAGTCTTGGTAGCCTTGGGCAAGGTTTGGCAGCCTTGAAAAGGGTCCGGGCAAGGTTTGGCACACTTGGTAAGGGTTCGGACAAGTCCTGGCATGTCTAGAACTGGTTCTGGCACATCCAGGACTGGTCCTGGCAGGTTCAGGACTTACTCAGGACTTGCCCGGGCAAGGTTTTGCGCAGTGCAAAAACTTCACCCCGGTACCGAAATGAAATCTACTCATTACATTTTTCATTTTTTGTTGCATCCCCCTTTTCTATGCCCAATGCAACATTCTTGGGGGTCCGGGCAAGGATTTGCACCACTCGGATTTTTGGTGGCATGGGTTGGCAACCTTGTTTGGGATCCAGGAAAGTCTTGGCAGCCTTGGGCAAAGTGGTGGCAAGGTTTGACAGCCTTGGAAATGGTCTGGGCAAGGTTTGGCATACATGGGCAAGTCCTTGCACGTCTAGGACATGTCTTGGCAGGTTCAGGACTTACTCAAGACTTGCCTGGGTAAGGTTCTGCGTAGTGGAAAAATTCACCCCTGTACCAAAAAGAATTCTTCTCATTATATTTTCAATTTTTTTGTTGCATCCTCCCTTTCTAAGCCCAATGCAACATTCTAGGGGGTCTGGGCAAGAATTTGCAACTGTCAGATTTTTGGTGGCATGGGTTAGCAACCTTGTTCGAGGTCCGGGTAAATCTTGGCAGCCTTGGGTGTAATAGCCCAAATTTTGAGATTTGAGGCTAAAGAAGGAGCCTGAAATAAGGAGATTGCTAAGCCCCGGTTTAGCAAAATCCCAAATTGTGATTAAGGGTTAATGACTCCAAAAATAGTTGTGATTATTGATAAATAAACCGTTTTGGAGAATATGATGTGGATTGTAGTCGTTTGTGTTATGAGCAGCGCTGAAACCCTATATTTGAGATCAATTATGGATTAACATCTAAATTAGACAAAAATAAGGGGGAGAGCGTATGTATGGTGTATTGGAATGAAAAGAATGTGTTTGGTGGTGGTTCAGGAGGAACTACCATAATCAAGGGCAAAACGGTAAAGTTACCGACCAATTGATCAGTTGCCGAAGAGGAAGCTCCTTGGTAACTCAAAGATCAATGGTTGTGATTGATTGTTATGTGATTAAAACGGGTGGAATCCCATGTGTGAGAGCACATGTGTGCCCAAGAAGATGAAAGAAGTGTGTGACAAGTAACACAATATGAGCCATTGGATGGGTCAAATGGTCAAAATTCTACCCTCTCTCCTCTCCCTCTCTTTTAGGTTGGTTTTGGGCTCCTAAAATATGCCCATCTTCATCTTTAACTCATCTCTCTTTCTCCAAAAGACTCCATGGACGTCCAAGTAAGGGGGAGGAAAGAGAAAGAAACAAGTGAGTTTTGGCTTGTGTAATGGCCTCTAATGCTTAAACACCTTTCTTTAATGTTGTTCATAGTGATGAGAGCTCCATCTCTATGGTTTTAGATTATTGATTGGAGGTGTTTGATAGCTTGAGGAAAAGTGGAAAGATGAAGAATCAAGGAATTGGTTTGGGAAAGAGGAAGAGGTGAGTATTGGAAGCCTTTTGATCTAAGTTTTATAATTTGTGGGTGAGCTTTGTGAATTTTGAATTTTTCCCTAATTTTCTTGTAATTTTGGATTGGATGAATTGGGTTGTGTTTTATGTTGAAAATGGTGTCATGTTGTTGTGTTTAATCATTGGAATTGGTTTGAATTCGACACATTGGTTGCAAAACTAGAAAATCTGTCCTTTGGAAGTCTGTTCTGGGCAGTTTATTTGTGTTGGCGATTTGAATAGGCAAATGATGTCAAAAAATTATTAAAATTTTCAGTCTTAAATTTCACATCCCAAGCTTCAAAATGGATATATAATTTGTGCCATTTCGTTTTGTGAGATGGGAGATATGACTGTCCAAAGTTTAAACCGAACTCTGTTTTGGGGAAGTGATGAGTTTTGTGTAATTCTGGAATTTTGTAGTGATTTATAGTAATGGTTCATATTTTTCATATACAGAGGACTTAAATAGCTTTCATTTGGCTTTGGAATCACCTCATTTCGATTTTTTTGGAATTAGTTATGATTTTTGAAAGTTCAGCTAAGAAACAGAATTTTCTTGGCCGCGGCCAACGAATTCTTGGGCCGCGGCCCAAATGTTTCTGACCTATTTTTGGCCACGGCCAGTGGATTTGTGGGCCATGGCCAACCCCCAAAAATGACATTTTTGGGCTTCCGAAGATGGTTTTTGGTCAAGTGTTTTCCCAAGCCTTTAGGCATATGTTTAGGCTTTGAGTAGCCACCTAAAGTTTGTGAAATGATAACCAACTTAAGTGTTTAAAGGTTAAGACATTGGAGAATGGAATGACCCTATGTCCTTGCTTTGGTTATAGGGTTGATGTTCGCCCTGATCATGGTTCGATATTTGCTGGGTTCGTGAGTAGCCGGTGCTGGAGCACGCATGGAAAGGGTAGGGAACTTACCTCTCTTGCATGCTTTGATATTTGTGTTAGTATATTGATACATGTTATTGCTTTGCTTGATTATGTTAAGCATATATGAATGATTGTAGCTCTGTTTCTATTTATGCTATGGCCATAAGTATGTTGTTGAAATATTGAGCACACAGATATGTCATTGTGTGAGCATGAGTTATGTATTGCAAGCATGTCATGCATTAAACACTTATCTTGCATGCATACTGGTATTTGTTTCCTACTGAGATTCTCTAGAATCTCACCCTCCCCACCCACAATTAGACAGGGCAAGTGGATCGAGGAGGGAGCAAGCAGCCGAGGGCGGCAAGGACTCCTTCAGGATGTGATTTTGGTTGTTGGTTATCATACTTAGGAGTATTCTATATTTGGTATTTGTATTTGGGTTGGAATTTGGAAATGTATATTCGGATATGTATTTGAAAGGATATTATGTAATCCCCGTTTGAGGGCTTGTATGGGCAAATGTGCCCTGTAAGGCTTTGAGTTAATGTATGAAACCCGGGGTTGCCGGGAATTATGTTGTGCACTCTGGCATTTGTATAAATGTGATATTCCGCGTAATGTAATTGTATTCGGAATTGAATATGAGACCAGATAAATTAGATTTCGAAAGGTATTTGCGAAAACCCTGGAGTTAAGATGGGATTTTAAATGAGTTTTGTTTCTTATTGGTCTCTATTACATTTTAATCATGTATTTCGGATATAATTACAGAAGGGGGTTACATTGGGCAAGGTGGTGGCAAGGTTTGGCAGCCTTAGAAAGGTTCAGGGCAAGGTTTGGCACAATTGGGCAGGGTTCAAACAAGTCCTGCCACGTCCAGGACGTGTTCAAGCATGTCTAAGACTGGTCCCGGCAGGTTCCGAACTTACTCAGAACTTACCCGGACAAGGTTCTACGCAGTGCAAAAACTTCACCCCCGTACCAAAATGAAATCTACTCATTATATTTTCGATTTTTTTGTTGCATCCCCCCTTTCAAGCCTATTGCAACTTTCAAGGGGGTCCAGGCAAGGATTTGCAATAGTCAGATTTTTGGTGGCATGGCTTAGCAACCTTGTTCGGGGTCCAAGCAATTCCTGGCAGCCTTAGGGAAGGTGGTGGTAAGGTTTGGCAACCTTAAAAAGGGTCCGGGAAACGTTTAACACACTTGGGCAGGGTCCGGGCAAGTCCTAGCATGTCCAGAACTAGTTCTGGCATGTCCAGAACTTGTCTCGGCAGGTTCAGGATTTACTCAGGACTTGCCCGAGCAAGGTTCTGCGCAGTGCAAAAACTTCACCCCCGAACCAAAATGAAATCTACTCGTTATATTTGCGATTTTCTTTTTTGCATCCCCCCTTTCTAAGCTCAATGCAACTTTCTAGGGGGTCCGGGCAATGATTTGCAACAGTTGTATTTTTGGTGCCATAGGTTGGCAACCTTGTTTGGGGTCCGAGCAAGTTTTGGTAGTCTTGGACAAGGTGGTGGCAAGGTTTGGCAGCCTTAGAAAGGGTCCGGACAAGGTTTGGCACACTTGGGCAGTGTCCTGGTAAGTCCTGGCACGTCCAGGGCTGGTCATGGCAGGTTCAGGACTCACTCAGGACTTGCTCGGGCAAGGTTCTGTGCAATGCAAAAACTTCACCCCGTACCAAAATGAAATCACTCTTTACATTTGTGAATTTCTTTGTGCATTCACTCATACTTATCCCCCTTACATGTGGGGCTGCCGGCTGCTGGAGCCGCCGCCCATGGCGGCCGTTTGAGGCTGCACAAGGCTGAACACTAAAAAATTAATGAAATATTATACGGCTCTCAGAAAATTATGAAACTTGAGGGTTGATCTTATGTTATAGTGCTTAGCATTGTTGCATAAAATCTTGGAAAAATTCAATCTCTAGGTTCCTCAAAAAAAAGTTGTCGTTTGAGAAAAAAGTATGTCTATTCGTGCCACAATGGAAAAAGGTCAAATTGCATATATAAGGGGCACCCCCACCCCTCTCCCCATGGCAGCCAAGTGCACACACAAGAGGTATGGTTTGTCCCTTGGTGTAGGACAAGTGTGTGAGCCATGGGGTTGAGTTCCTTGGTCACTTCGTACGTCGGTGCCACCCGTGGCGGCCGGTGGTGGTGGCAAGCCGTAGTGGGGCTGCCGCCGGTGATTTTTCCGGCGGACCCTAAAATGTGTTGGATTTCATATGGGATGGATGATGGCACGTACTTTGGAATTCTTTGCCCTCCCGTGAGCGAGATACTCATCAAACCCGCATCCGTTAAGGGGACTTATACTACCTACCCGCGATTAGATGGAAACCGCATGATTCCTATGCTAGGGCACGGTGGGGCTCTCACTCTTGTGAGGACAATGTAACTCCCTTCATATATGATGGGTGGTGGCACGTACTTGGGGGTTTTTTGCCCTCCTGTGACCGAGAGACTCATCAAACCTGTATCCGTTGGGGGACTTGTGCTACCTACCCGCAATTGAATGGAAACCGCATGATTCCTAGGCAAAGGTTCGATGGGGCACTCGCTCTTGTGAGGACAAGGTAATCTACTTTGTTGTTGCTTCATGGTACTCTCGTGCGTGGGACTCCTCACAACCTCACGGAACGGCGATCATTCTTGGGCTCTTGCCCCCGGTTGCTCAGTAAGCTTGGGCATGGTTGGATTCTTGCAATCAGGCCAACCTCACGACATGGTTAGTGCTCGCCCCAATCCTTCTAACTTGAATTCACACACACAGCTGTCTCATGCGTCGGATTCCCCTTAAGATCGAGTGGTCAAGCACCCAATTGATGACGGGATGTGTGCGTTCAGATGTAGCCTTCGGGTGCTTGGCCATATGCTTGATTGTGAGGCGAATATTGCGCATGAGACGGCATGAGAATATTGTGGGTGTGGTAAAAAATTGTCATGCCAGGCCGGAAAGGAATCTCAACAGTGTTGATGGAGGATTTGATGGCGATCCTCCCGATTGGTCCCTTTTTCCCGACCGTGTTGATGGAGGATTTGATGGTGCTCCTCCTGATCCGTCCCTTTTATTTCACTCCCAGCGGTGTTGGACCGAGGCCTCCCGTGCTCCATCTGCCCGCTTCCCTGAGGGCTTGCGAGGTGTGGTTGCCACTGTGGCGTCGAGAAAGCAAGAACATGCGAGCGTGTGAGTGGTGTTTGGATTGTCTTTGCCGGTTAGCTCTGTGCTCGTCCAACGAACAGTCGGCAGGAAATCTGTATCAGTTGCTGTGAAGTGGGACGGTGCCTTTGAGGCTGGTTCTTGTGTTGCCTATCCCTTTCAAAGGGAAGCAGGCCACTTGTAGTTAGCCTCCATCCGACGCCTTCTAATGGGCGCGGGAGGACAACGAATCACCCCCTGTGTTCAACCAAGTCTTTCATCGGATGCATGGACCACGGGGAAGTACAGAGCTCTTGGACCTAGTATGCCGTGGATAGGAATTATGTCCCAGTCCCGAGAAGAGCTTAAGATATATTGTGTGATGGCCGCTCTTGCCCCTTAGACTACCTCGGCGGCAGGGGGTGACGCGCAACGTCTTGGAGGAATGCTACCTGGTTGATCCTGCTAATAGTCATATGCTTGTCTCAAAGATTAATCCATGCATGTGTAAGTATGAACTAATTCAGACTATGAAACTGCGTATGGCTCATTAAATCAGTAATAGTTTGTTTGATGGTACCTACTACTCGGATGTTTTCATTAATCAAGAATGAAAGTTAGGGGCTTGAAGACGATCAGATACCGTCCTAGTCTCAACCATAAATGATGCCAACCAGGGATCAGTAGATATTGCTTCTAGGACTCCACTGGCACCTTATGAGAAATCAAAGTTTTTGGGTTCCAAGGGGAGTATGGTAGCAAGGCTGAAAGTTAAAGGAATTGACGGAAAGGCACCACCAGGAGTGGAGCCTCCGGCTTAATTTGACTCAACACGGGGAAACTTACCAGGTCCAAACATAGTAAGGATTGACAGACTGAGTGGCGTGTGGCCGTTCTTAGTTGGTGGAGCGATTTGTCTGGTTAATTCCATTAACGAACGAGACCTTAGCCTACTAACTAGCTATGTGAAGGTAAGCCTCCACGGCCAGCTTCTTAGAGGGACTATGGCCATTCAGGCCCAGGACGTTTGAGGCAATAAGAGGTTTGTGACGCTCTTAGATGTTCTTGGCCGCATGCGCGCTACACTGATGTATTCAACGAGTCTATAGCCTTGGCCGACAGGCCTAGGTAATCTTTGAAATTTCATCTTGATGGGGATAGATCATTGCAACTGTTGGTCTTCAACGAGAAATTCCTAGTAAGCGCGAGTCATCAGCTCGCGTTGACTACGTCCCTGCCCTTTGTACACACTACCCATTGCTCCTACCGATTGAATGATCTGGTGAAGTGTTTGGATCACGGCGACGTGGGCGGTTCACTGCCAACGACATCATGAGAAGTTCAATGAACCTTATCATTTAGAGGAAGGAGAAGTAGTAACAAAGTTTCCGTAGGTGAACCTGCGGAAGGATCATTGTCGATGCCATACAAAAAAGAGCGACTCGTGAATCGGTTGGAACAAAACTCTAAGCAAGGGAGGTCGACGTCACGCCCAAGGCCTCTCCCAGCAACTAAACCCCAGCGCCTCAGGCGCCAAGGAAACGAAATAGAGCAAGGCACGCCCGCTGGCGGCGCCAATCGCCCAACGTGGCATCTCATGCCATTTGGATTCGAACTAACTCTCGGCAACGGATATCTCGGTTCTCGCATCGATGAAGAATGTAGCGAAATGCGATACTTGGTGTGAATTACAGAATCCCGTGAACCATCGAGTCTTTGTACGCAAGTTGCCCCCGAAGCCACTAGGCCGAGGGCACATCTGCCTGGGTGTCACACAACGTCGCCAACGCCCGGTCCTCCGGGCACGGCGGATGATGGCCTCTAGGGGGCCTCGACCCCCGGCCGGCCAAAAAAGGGGCCCGATGTGACGACTGCCATAATCCACGATGGTTGAGTGAACTTTCGCTCAAGGCCATGACGTGCGCGCGTCGTCTTGCAGCGAGGGTCCACCAGCTAGGGCAACCATGCTACAACAGGGAGCCCTTAACTCGTAAGGGACCCCAGGTCAGGCGAGGCTACCCGCTGAGTTTAAGCATATCAATAAGCGGAGGAAAAGAAACTAACGATGATTCCCCTAATAACGAAGAGCGAACCGGGAACAGCCCACCATAAGAATTGGTTGCCACCAACATCCGAATTGT
Source organism: Inga oerstediana (assembly GCA_963210345.1). NCBI lineage: Eukaryota > Viridiplantae > Streptophyta > Magnoliopsida > Fabales > Fabaceae > Inga > Inga oerstediana. The sequence goes on along the minus strand of OY723410.1, from coordinate 48,574,402 downwards.
AGTTTAGAGAAGTGTTCTCAGCGACGGACTGGGCCCAAGTCCCCTAGAAAGGGATGTCGGAGAGGGTGAGAGCCCTGTTGTTCCCGGACCCAGTCGCACCACGAGGCGCTATCAGCAAGTCGGGTTGTTTGAGAATGCAGCCCCAATCGGGCGGTAAATTCTGTCCAAGGCTAAATACTAGTAAGAGACCGATAACGAACAAGTACCACGAGGAAAAGATGAAAAGGACTTTGAAAAGATAGTCAAAGAGTGCTTAAAATTGTCAGGAGGGAAGCGGATGTGGAATGGTGCGAGCCGGTCCGCCGATCGACTCGGGGCGTGGACTAACGCGGATTGCGGCAGCGGCCCAAGCTCAAGCTATGGACATGCCCATGGACACGTCGTCGCAGTGATTGTGGCTGGTAGTGCGCACCTTCATAACGTGCCTCAACACCTGCGCGCTCCTAGCGTTGGCCTGCGAGCTCCCCATTCGGCCCGTCTTGAAACACGGACCAAGAAGTATGACATGTGTGTGAGCCTAAACCCGTAAGGTGCAAGGAAACTGATTTACGGGATCCCCTCACGGTTTGCACCGTCGATCGACCTTGATCTTCTGTGAAGGGTTCGAGTGAGAGCATACCTGTCGAGACCCGAAAGATGGTGAACTATGCCTAAATGAGACGAAGTTAGAGGAAACTCTGGTGGAGGCCAGTAGCGTTATTGACATGCAAATCATTCATCTGACTTGGGTATAGGGGCAGAAGACTAATCGAACCGTCTAGTAGCTGGTTCCCTCCAAAGTTTCCCTTAAGATAGCTGGAGCTCAAGTGCGAGTTCTATTGGGTAAAGCCAATGATTAGAAGCATCAACGCCCTCAACCTATTCTCAAACTTTAAACTGGTAGGATGGCTCGGCTGCTCTGTTAAGCCGTGCCAAGAAATCGAGAGCTCCAAGTGGGCCATTTTTTGTAAGCAAAACTGGCAATGCGGGATGAACCAGAAGCTGGGGTACGGTGCCCAACTGTGTAACCCCCTCACAGTAGTTATATCTAGATTATAAAATTTAAGTGAAATAGAGACCAATAAGACAAAAATCACATTTATAATTACTCATCTCCAAAAGATGGGGTGTCAAAACAAAACGTTTACAAACAGGTTTCATCTGGTCTCACATTCACTTTCAAATACAATTACCTGTGCAGTTATATCACATAATAAATATCAGAGTGTGTAAAAAAAATCCCGACAACCCCGGGTTACTTATATATATAGAATGGGTTTAAAGGTTTCCCAAAATGGGGATTACATATCCAAAATTGTTATATACATCTCATATACATACAGTAATCCCAAAAGCCAACGAGATAACCAACATCCATAATACAAAATGTCCCTAAAGCCCTAACCACTCCTGGTTGGCCGCTTCCCTTTCGAGCCTCTTGCCCTGTCTGAAAATGTTAGTCATTTGGAAAGAATGAGATTCTAAAGAATCCCAATAGTAACAAATCACTCATACAATATATAAACACAAGGCATATAATGTATCATGTTCACCAGCATCATCAGCAACACAATGATCCATGACTCGCACCACAGACGACAGCACTCAGCTGTATCACAATGCACTATGCCCGCTTTCGCGGTAATCACTATGCTAGCTTTCACTGTAATCACAATGCCCGCTTCCGCGGTAATCACTATGCAGCAACATCACAAAGCCCAAAGTATCTCAATGCACAACATATCACAAGGCACAAAGCTCCATCATAAAGCACAAAGCTCTACAAGGCACAATGCTCCACAATGCACAAAGCTCCAGCACACAATGCATGATAGGCAAACATACAATACATTTACACAAAGTATAAGAGATGAGTCACTACCTGTATCTTTCCTGACGTTCTTTGGCACAGTGGGCTCACGTGTCTGACAGATGTCAAATCCTATAACCAAATTAGGGTCAACCATCAATCTCTTTTCCAAACACTTATTCCATAATACTCTAAGTTGGTTATCATTTAGGACTCTTTAGGTGACTATTAGAGACCTAAACATATACCTAAAGGATTGGAAGAACTACCCTGAAAACCCCTTTTTCGAAAGGCAAAACAGTGATTTTAGGCTGGCTCACTCGAGTAAAAATTACCTCAGTCGAGTGATGAAAGACTCGTACCGAGTGAGAACGGCTCACACTCACGAGTGTTTGACAATGAGCAGCTACTTCGGCCAGCCTAAAATGCAACATAAGAAGTGACAACCCGAGAGAACATGCAATCATCAGAGGGACAAGCTCACTCAAGCATACCCCCCAGTGCTCGAGTGAGGAACCCACACTCGCGAGTGTCAGATCACACTCTTGGACATCAACCTTCTACCCATCACCAGATTACATGAGCACTACAGCTATCATTTTCAAAGCAAATCTAACATACTTGGCAACTCTAAGGCTATGTTTGGATGGAGAGAAAAGCGAGGAAAAAGTGTGGGAAAGGAATACTAGGAAGGAAAATTTTCAAAAATGGTAAAAAAAAAAAATTACTATTTTTTAGAGTTTTCCCTCCTAATATTATTTTTTCCTCTATTTTCTCTCCATCCAAATATAGGATAAGAGTGTTAGTAAAACCACAAAATAGAAGCATGAGTAATCATGCATTCCCTAAACACTGCAACACTTTCACTTATCCACCTCTTTCGTCACAATTTGGCGATTATAACTTGACCTGGGAAAATGGCAAATAACACTAGTGAAATAGAGAATCTCAATAACCAAGGTCTTGCAAACAACATCTAAAATCTAAGCATAGGATATACACGTCAATCATCATAGTAACATCAGACAGGGATATAACATCATCATCACAGAATAATATATGACCATATATCGACGAGATTTGCCAAGTCAGCAAGTAGATACCCACGATGTACACATGCTGTATAATCAGGGTTGCATATAGTAGCCAGTGCACACACCTGTGAGGTACATATGCTACTATGTGGGCTCATCTAAGAGGTACACACCCGCAAGGAACACGTCGTAGGCAGTCAATCCCAAGGCAACTAAAATAATCACATCATGCCACACTAACACATGCATATGCTTTTACCAATCAAAATTAATTAAACCACAAGAATGCAAAATTCCAAATATCTCCTCCAACTGATTACTACGACATCAACAACAAAGTCTTTATCCTACTAGGTGGGGTCGGCTATATAGATCACATGACACCATTGTACTCTATCGAAAACCATATCTAGGGTTACCAAAATCAAGAGAGCCACAATATATGCTTTTATAGCCGCAAACAACGCCTCCTTAATTGAGGAGCAAGACCCAATGTCTCTTGTCACACAATCCATTACAACTTGAAACTTGCAAATTTACAATGATTAAGGCCCCAGTTTGGAATATACAGCTCACATTCCAATAACAAGACCCCAGCACATGACAAACTTCAAAAAAAACGGGAGTCCAAAGTTATATCTAATCTAGAACATAAATATAAGGAGTTTCGTCAATTCTTAAAACTGCATTATAAAAAGTCACTTGAAAACAAAAAATAAGAACACAATCAAACAGGAAATAATTAGTTCTTCCAAACACCTCGTTAAATGCTTCAGTTATATTATCTCGCCACTTACCTTTATATCAAAATTCTTTATAAAGCCCACACGAATTTCGTCTGTGATCATCCAAAACCTTCAATAAGTCCTGATCATTTTCTTTCAAATGATAATAAGCATCCATAACATAACGGAACTTTTTTCCATACATATACGATGCACATGCAGCTTTGTACGTGAGTAAACCGTAACAAAAGTAGAGGCAATAAATCAACATGTCTTGTACAAGCAATAATTTGGTAGATATTGAGATGAATTTGATAGAAATTTCAATATATTGAAACGAGATAAATCAATTTAAAGGCATCAGAAGAATACCAGCTTCTATATCTGATCCAAGAATCGTGGTGCTAAAATGTTTGTTTAACCACCACTTACATCGCAGACTCCAAGACTTCTTTGTAAATACTTCTGGATTACTTCTTAGGAAAGAAGTCTGTTGTCTGTACTCATCTTTATCAGATAATCTAAAGAAACAATCAGCAAACTGCTTCCATGTGCAGTGTTCTGCATTTGTGGCATCCAAGTGATGAGCAATCATTTCTACTAGTGATTCAACACTATAGTTCCCTGCATGATATCAAAAGAACACATGAAATTAAAAATTAGGACTAAATTATATTGGACAGGTAAATATGATGATTTAGAAAAACAAACAAAAAAGTACCATCTTCATGCATCTTCACAAGCTTTGCTAATGATTCACAACATGTTGGGTCCTTCTTTAAACTATCCTCAAAACAGCTTGCAAGAGAGAATTGTTTAAATTAAACCGCACCAATAGGATAGCCTTCAACCTACGTGTGTTGATAAGAGACGTCGCAAAAATGAGAAAAAAATCCAGAGTACCATAATATGCTTGTGTCAAGCTATCACTATATCAACAGCATGAGTACTAGCAAGAAATTCTAGTGAAAGTAAGTGTATATAAACCAATAAAAATCGCAACAACCAAAAATCTTTAATTGCTTAAGGTAATATTTAGAACTCAGATTTCTTTCAGTAAAGTAAGTTGTATTCATTGTCATTAAAATATCAGAAATCTTATGGCAAACTAAATTATTCAAATTATGCAAGCAGACGTTTCACAAGAGAGGACTATAGCTAGCATAATTGCATGACCGGAAGTGTTTATCTGCAACTGTCAGAATTTTCACCCCTTAACTTGGCATCTTACCAGGAACTAGGGGAAGACAACAAGTTCTATCCACTAGGTGGGGTCGGTTATATGGACTACAATGTGCCATTGTGTTCTATCAACAACAAGGAACTATAGTGATGCTTAGGAAAAAAAGATTTCCTATATATATAAAGCATGACACTTTAGGGACATAAAGCGAGGAAATTGGGAGATATTAAATCCCAGCAAAATCCTCTTCATTATAATGGTCTCCGGACTTGGCTATTCTGAAGGTAGGAACTTCTAAACAACCATATAAAGAACATGTACAGAAGAGTCATTGACAGCATTTGCATTCCTTGCGCAAAAATATCTCCTTTTTTGGTCCCCCCGGGTGGTTGGAGCCTATCGCCACTATCATTATGACTTCCTCTTCTGCAACCAACCTTAGAGAAAGGTTCAAATCTCTCCACTCATAGTTCACCTCACCAAACTTAATGTGCTTATAAACAATTAACCAGATCTGCTATGGAAAATCACTCTAGTCATGCATATAATCAAAGAATGACAAAAAAACAAACAATAGAGAAGTATGCTATATATAGTCTGATTAAGCAGTTCTTTTCCAAGGGATTTTAGCCAAAGCTAAGCACGGAATTTTGGTATGAGTTGTAGCTCCACTCTTGCTGGTATTTTCATTAAAGACATAACATTGGTCCATCTTATGTATACAAAAAGCTTACCTAGATGGAAGAGCAGAGACAGAAGTACAACATTGCTGCTCAAGTACATATAGTGCCTCATCAACTTGACCTCCCATCAGCAAAAGCTGGGAAAATAAAGACATTTTAAAATGTGAAAGGGCTGCTGGCATCTAAAATCCTTTTGAAAGAGAGAACCAAACCAAACTAATGCTCACCCAGAAGTGATCATACTATTGAACACCACAACAGTCATGTAAAATGTATACAGTATGATCATGGATGTTTTTTACCTGTATCAATGGAAGTAATGCTGCTGGTGCTGGGGGATTTGAGTCAAGAGCCATTTGTAAATGCCTCACTGAATCATTGTAATAGTCAGTTAGCAGTTTCTTGTGCATGAGAATGGAATACCCAAAACTTTGGTGGTCAGGTATATGTAAGGGAAACAACCACGGATCAAGTTCATCTAAAAAAATGCAAAACACTAGTAATGCGTCAGAGGTGAGCCAAAGGGTAACAACACTCAACCTAAAACATGCTGCATGATATGTAATTGAAAGAGACTTATCGGTGGTTGATAAAATGAAGTAAAAATACATTTGCCTCTAATTTGAATCTGTATCCTTATTTTTGGGGTCAATTTCCATCCATATCTCAAGTATATCAAAACTGAACAAAAGTAACCAAATGAAGAGTTCACACTATTTCTTTTTTTTTTTTCCCAAATAGAAAGGTTTGCATACAATAAATTAAAAAAAGTAGAAATAAAACAAAAGCCTGTTTTTCACTCAGAAAAGTGTGCAGCTTAACCCCTGTTGCACTCATAACCAACAAGATATATATTTGTTCCCCAGTCAAAAGTATTTATCAGACAAAAATGGGGAAGGAAATAAAAAACAAATTTAAATCCAACATAAGTTCACCCAAACAATGAAACAAATTAAAGGTAAAATACAAACTTTAGGTAAGTTTCTCATCAAAGACATTGCAAATGTATTTCAATTTACCCCCATACTCCTTGTCCTGTTATCTATATCCACACCAAAAGAAGTATGAAATGTCAACTGAGGATTGAACCAGAAATCCCCCCAAGGTTATGCAAGTTTACAGACTATAGAGAAGTCCAATCTTGGTAACTATGAGACTCTTGGGTCTCATTCTTGCTTAATTCATAATCTCAAAGAAGTATTACAATGTGTATATATAGGAAAAACTGAGTACAGAAAGTCAGAGACAGAAATGAGAGGATAGATGAGTGATAGACGGAGATGTGTGAGTGTCAAACATTGTGGCTATTCGGTGCTGACTAACATTTAACACTCCCCCTCAAGCTGGAGAGTATATGTCAATCATACCCAGCTTGCACAAAAACTTTTCAAACTTAGCTCTGCTTAGTGGTTTTGTCAGCACGTCTGCAATTTGGTCTTCAGATCTGATGTAGGACAAATTCATGATGCCTGCTTCAATTTTCTCTTTAACAAAGTGTCTGTCTATCTCAACGTGTTTTGTTCTATCATGATAGACTAAATTTTTGACCATTTCAATGCTGGCTTTGTTGTCACACCAAATTTGCATTGGTCCCTCATATGGAATTCCCAACTCCTTCAGCAATTTGATGACCCAAAGTCCTTCACGTACTCCATGATTAATAACTCTCAATTCCGCTTCTGTACTACTTGGTGACACCACAGTCTATTTCTTGCTTCTCCATGTAACAAGATTTCCCCACACATGTGCAATATCCTGAGACTGATCTTCTAATCTCTCTATCCCTTGCATGGTCTGCATCAGTGAATATTTCGATATCTCTGGTAGTGCATTTCTTAAAGAAGATCCCTCTTCCAGGATTAAGCTTTAAATAGCTTAGGATTCTGCATACAGCTGCCATGTGTTCTTATTGTGGCTGGTGCATGAATTGACTTGCTATTCCAACTGCATAGCTAATGTCTGGACGCGTGTGAGTCAAGTATATGAGCTTCCCGACCAGTCTTCTGTACTGTTCTATGTTGACTGGGACACCATCTGGTTTGATTTCCAAATGACAACCTTCTTCCATTGGTGTTTCTTCAGGTTGTGGCCCTAACATCCTAGTTTCATGTAACAGATCTAGGGTATACTTTCGCTGAGATACGTTGATCCCTTTTTTAGTTCTTACCACTTCCATACCTAGGAAATATCTCATTTGTCCAAGGTCTTTTACCTGGAACTCAGTTGACAAGTTCCGTTTTAAATGAGCAATAGATTCTTCATCATTTCCCTTAATAACCATGTCATCAACATAGACGATCAAGATGGTGACTTTGCCGTTGACACGTTTGATGAACAATGTGTCATCTGCTTGTCCCTGAGTATACCCAAGTCTTTTCATTGTTTTGGTAAATCTGCCAAACCATGCCCGAGGAGATTGCTTGAGTCCGTACAATGACTTGTTGAGTTTACACACAGAGTTGTTAGGAGCTAAAATTCCATCTGGAATCTCCATGTAAACTTCTTCTAAGTTTCCATTCAGAAAAGCATTCTTCACGTCTAGTTGGTGCAACGACCAATCCAAGTTGGCTGCAATTGATAGGAGTATTTGAATAGTATTAAGCTTGGCTACTGGAGCAAATGTCTCCTGATAATCAATTCCATATGTTTGGGTGTATCCCTTTGCAACAAGTCTTGCCTTGTATTTGTTGATACTACCATCAGGATTGAATTTTGGGTTGAAAATCCACCTGCATCCTACTGGCTTCTTTTCCTTGGGAAGAGTTGTAATCTCCCACGTTTTATTTTCCTTGAGTGCCCTCAACTCTTCTTCTGCAGCTCGTTTCCAATTCGGATCAGCTATAGCTTGTTGAAACGTGTTTGGGATTTTAATCTGTGCACTATTTACAACAAAGTTTTGCATTTTTGCAGATAGGTTCCCATATGAGACAAAACGTTGAATTGGATGCTGAGTACAAGATCTTACCCCTTTTCTCAATGCAATAGGCCAACCCAGTTCTTCAGGATTTAATCCCGAATTGGAGTCATGGTCGTTCCATTGAATGGGAGAGATAGTTCTACCAGTGTTCGATTCATCATTGGCTTGTAGTCTAGACTCTTCATTTCCTAGTGGTTCTGTATCCATCCCTGAATTGATCTCAACATTTGTTTCCAATTCATTAGGTGTGGCTTCAGATTGTGATGGAAGATGTTCAGATTCATGATCATTAAGGTGGATAGGACTAGGTTGGCTTGTGGAAGGTAGGGAGTCAATGATGGGTATAGGGTTAGGTTGTGTTGTGTTGGTGATGGTTCAGGTTTATCCGGGATTAGTCATTCAATATCATTGTACTCCCCCTGAATGGGTAATTTGGGGTAATATGCTTCTTCTTCCAAGAAGACTGTATCACGGGAGACAATAAGTTTCTTGGAAGTAGGACAGTAGCATTTGTACCCTTTTTGAGTATGAGAGTAGCCAAGAAATAGGCATTTGTTTGCTCGGGCAGCAAATTTGTTACCATCATTGTTGTGAACAAAGACAATACAACCAAACACCTTAGGAGGCAAGGAAGTGATTATGGAGCAATTTGGAAAGTGTTCTAGGAGTGTTTGGATAGGGGTGCTGAATTTGAGAACTTTGAATGGCATACGGTTAATGAGATAAGCTGCAATGAGGAGTGCATCACCCCAAAAAATGTTAGGAACATTTCGTTCCATTAGTAAGGTTCGGGTTACTTCCAACAAGTGACGGTTCTTTCGCTCAGCTACTCCATTTTGTTGAGGTGTGTATGGGCAAGAAGTTTGGTGATGAATGCCTTGTTGATCAAGAAAGTTGGTAAAGGTGTTGCTCATGTATTCCTTGGCATTATCACTTCGAAGTACCTTAATGGAGACATTAAATTGGGTTCACACGAAGGTATAGAAGTTTTGAAATGCCTTAGCTACTTCTGATTTGTCTTTCATTAAATAAACCCATGTGGCTCTAGTATGATCATCTATGAAAGTAATAAACCATCTAGCATTGGTAAGGGTTTTTTGTCGTGCAGGGCCCCAAAAGTCACTATGGATTAGTATGAATGGTGAGAAAGGTTTGTAGGGTTGTTTGGGAAAAGAAGACCTAATTTGTTTAGCAATTTGGCAAGTTTCACAATGAAAAGGACTAGAATTTTTATTGAATAAATTTGGAAACAAGTACTTCATATAATCAAAACTAGGGTGGCCTAAACGACAGTGCCACAAGGTTACATCATTATTTTTAGAGTTGAAGCTAACCAGTGCCCTTTTTGCCTTCCTTGCATCTTCTGATTTCAAGTTTGATTCTTCAAGGTAGAACAATCCTTCCCATTCTCTAGAAGTTCCAATCGTCCTCCTCGAATTTAAATCCTGAAAAACACACATATCATCATAAAAAATGATTCGGCACAGTCGATCTTTAGTTAATTTACTCACAGATATAAGATTGACAATGAGTGCAGGCACAAATAGAACATTGTGAAATTTCAGGGAGTTAAAAAGTATGACTGTGCCAATTCCTTCAACTGTAGTGTACAGGCCGTTTGCAATTTTGACTCGAAGATTCTCAGGAATCAATTTAAGAGTTGCAAACAATGTACGATTACCAGTCATGTGATCAGTTGCTCCTGAGTCAATAATCCAAGCATTCTCACTATCTCGGATAGTATTTAGAGCTATAATAGAGTTACCTGATTGCACAAGGTTGATACCAGGCATGGAGTTAGACTTATTCTGTCTGTCTAGCATCCTACGAAACATCTGCAGTTCCTCTTTACTCAGGGAATCTTTATTCTCAGTCTCTGGCTCAGTTGCAGTAATATGGCTTTGTTTGTTAATTGCTGGCTTTCCATGAAGTTTCCAGCATTCTTCTTTGATGTGGCCCTTCTTGCAATAATTACACCATTTATTTCGTCATTCGTCTTGTGATCGTTTTGCTGCCAGGGCTGACCTTTCAGTTGAGCTTGAGTCTGATCTTTCAATTGAGCTTGAGCTACCTTGATTCAAGAGTTTTCTGCTTTCTTCAAATTGCACATGGTTGACTACTTCAAATAGACGTGGCATGGGTTTGAGTCCCATGATTCCGCCTCTTATCTCTTCAAATGAATCATTGAGTCCTAGGAGAAAGTCATATACTTGTTCTTCTTCTACGATCTTCTTATGTAACTGAGCATCTTTAACAGTATCCCATGGATGTGAATCAAAGAGATCTTGTTGTTGCCACAATTTATGCAAGGTATTATAATAATTAGTAACTGTCAAGTTACCTTGTCTCAGATCACGAAGTTGGCTCTTCAAGTGGATTAGAGCAACAGTGTTATCAAGGGAAGAGTAAGTTTGTTTTGCTTCATCCCAGATCTCCTTTGCAGTAGTTGTTAGGAGATAACCTTCACTGATCTCATCAGTCATAGAGTTGCACAACCAAGTCATAACTTGATTGTTTTCGGCAAACCACGTATCGAAATTGGGGTCATTAGGAGGAGGCTGAGGAGCCGCTCCATTGATATATTTCTCCATTCGCTTGCCACGAATATATCTTAGCATAGTTTGAGACCACTGAAGATAATTTCTTCCATTGAACCTATGGTTAATGGCAATAATCTGACTATCAGAAAGCCCTGATGTAGTTACTGTGCTACTAATAGTGGAGGAATGAGAGGACGAAGATGAGTCTTGAGTTTCAGGGTTTGTACCGGACATGAGGGCTATTGGTGTGACTCTGGTTATAGGTTGATTTCTAGGAAGAGAGCCAAACAAAGGAGGAAATTGTGAAGAATCCATGTGCTTTTCTTGAAAGAATGGTGGCCGGAAACACCGTGGGCTATTTTCTGTGAAAAAACAGGGACTGAAAAACGTTGTGTACGGACGCGCGTGAGAGCCACGCGCCGGTGTATGGACGTGCGTGTGAGATTCACGCGCTGGCGCTTCTGTCCGCGCGTGGCACCCACGCGCGGCTCAGATCGACGGCGTACTTCAGGGTTCCGCAGATCGGCGGTTTCCGATCACTCCTATGCCGGTGGTGCACTCTCACTCGCCGGTTTTAGGTGCTTTTCGAGCTGTCACCTTCCCTCTCTCTCTGTCACTCTCTCTCTGTCACTCTCTGTAACTCTCTCTCTGTCGCTCATGGCCTCAGCGGCGATTGTGCCAGCTCTGATACCATATGAGACTCTTGGGTCTCATTCTTGCTTAATTCATAATCTCAAAGAAGTATTACAATGTGTATATATAGGAAAAACTGAGTACAAAAAGTCAGAGACAGAAATGAGAGGATAGATGAGTGATAGACGGAGATGTGTGAGTGTCAAACATTGTGGCTATTCGGTGCTGACTAACATTTAACAGTAACCATAAAGTCTAGATATGGTATGCAAAATGGAGAAAAGCTTGCTAAACAGAACAAAATGGAGAAAAACTTGCTCCAGTGCTACTAATTTTGCAGTGCCCTTTGTAATATGGTATGCAAGCATGCAAAGGTCCAATATGGCAATATACAAGTGATATGTAAACATAATAATAATTTGAAAATATAGCCGTTAGGCTAATTGCTGTTGCAAAGTCAGTTAGTTAGGAAATTAGAAGGGTTAGTTAGTTAGTTTTAGACTTAGCTTGGTCATTAAGTCAATGTAGCCTATAAATAGAGGCTCCTACCTATTGTAATCAGGCTTTTTGCAATGTGAATAATAGGAGTATAATCGTTCCTTTTCTCTCTCTGTTCTTTTCTCTCTAATCTCTTCTACTTCTTCTTCTTCAATCCTCTCTTTCTCTTCTGATTCTCTTCTTTTCTACCCTAATTTCCAATTCTATAAACATTCAAATTACAAACTTCTATCAGTGGTATCAGAGCATTCGTTTCTTGGCCTGGGATTATTGGCTCGTCACTCACTGCTGAATGGTAGAAACAAGATCCCAAGAAAATTCAAGACTCATGGAAGAAAGACTGCAAGCAATTTTTTATTTCACGCATTTAAGGCAAACTGGGACGATGGCTGAATTCAACACCAAGTTCGATCAGTTCACAGTGAAGTTGGAATTGACTGAGGCATACCTGGTGGAGGCTTATGTGGGTGCTTTAAAGGAGGAAATCGTTGTCTCGGTGCGGCTGTTTAATCAAGAAACTTGCAAGAAGCACACCTATTAGCACGTACCCAGGAGATTGGGGTCAATAGGAAGGCCGAGAAAGCAAGGAAGGCTTTGGAAGATCAAAGCCAGAACCAGACTCCTCTGTTCATCAAGTCCGAGACAGAAGCAACTTTTGTCGATCAAAAACCAGAGAAACAAGAACCTTTGGTTGTTCAAGAAACAAATGACAACAGAAAACTCAAACTTCAAACCATGCGAGATGTAGGCAAGACGACAAAAGAATCGACTTTTCAGCAAAGAATCATTGTTCGGCCAGTAAAAGCATTCACGACAGAGGAAGAAGCAGAGTATCGTGAGAAAAACTTGTGCTTCTTCTACCATGAACAGTTCTCTCATGATCACAAGTGTGCACAGCGACAAAAGATGCAACTGCACCTGGTTCTTCTTGAAGGTGATGATGAAGACTTGGAACCGATAATTCAAGAACAAGAAGTAGAGGATGATATAGAAACAGAATGTCCCTGCATCTCTCTTCACGCAACTGAAGGCACTGCCCATTCTGAATCTATGTGTGTTTCGGGCACTCTTGGAAGTTCTCTGGTTGTGTCACACAACATCCCTTCGCTCTCGACGCCAATGATATTTGTTCTCTTGCTGCCTCAGAGTTCGACTTCTTTATTTCCAGTTCCGTTCCAGTCATTTAATCAATGGTCTTTGCAAAGTAATGAAAACACCTATGCGCATGTTTCTAGAAGCATGGACCCAGGTTTGTGGGATGTTCAGAAGGTTATGTGGCTGAATAAAGTTGAGTTGGAAGAGTCAAATTCACAGCTGGATACCACTCTGTTTAATCTGCAGAAGTATAGTGGTGGGTCACAGCTGGATAGCGTTTTCTTTCCCTGTCAGAAATATTTTGCAGATTCCCTGGGTTTTTTAATTTCAGATGAGCACTTGGGCTTTCAAGTTGACAGTGCATACATGAGCCCAATAACTTTACAATTGGGTCTTGCACAGTTTGAGTATATCTTTCCTCACGGGCTGCAAATATGGGTCTTAATTCTTTTATTCTCTCGTACACACAAACTGCTGATAGTTTGGTTCAAGGGAAAGTTGATTGTAATGCTCTTTGGAAGGTTTTGCTCCCTAAGTAGAAAAGCGAAGGGGGAGTGTGCAGCTGCTGTAAAGGTCAACGTGAAGGAAATAGATACCAGTTTCAAGACTACAAATTACAAGGCTGTCTGCACTGTTTAGCAGAATTTTAGATGATTTCAGTTTAGCATTTTGTTGTTTAGCATCCTTGAGGGCAAGGATGTTTGGAGAGGGGGGTATTGATATGTAAACATAATAATAATTTGAAAATATAGCCGTTAGGCTAATTGCTGTTGCAAAGTCAGTTAGTTAGGAAATTAGAAGGGTTAGTTAGTTAGTTTTAGACTTAGCTTGGTCATTAAGTCAATGTAGCCTATAAATAGAGGCTCCTACCTATTGTAATCAGGCTTTTTGCAATGTGAATAATAGGAGTATAATCGTTCCTTTTCTCTCTCTGTTCTTTTCTCTCTAATCTCTTCTACTTCTTCTTCAATCCTCTCTTTCTCTTCTGATTCTCTTCTTTTCTACCCTAATTTCCAATTCTATAAACATTCAAATTACAAACTTCTATCAACAAGTCTATTGTGCAAGACGAATCATATTCCTTAATGTAAAGAATCCTTATTTCATTGGCCTAAGATCCGTATCCCTGATCTAGTTATGTTACTGCTGAAACCAACATTTCCAGGAATCATCAGCTTCACTTATTAAAGCCCTCAATTTCAAATTGCTAAAATGCATAGAATCCTTGAACTTCAGATTATGTGAAAATAGCTTCTAATCCTTTTAAACTTGACAACGGATCCCCTCTTAGACTTGAAATTATGCACAAATAACTCCTACAGTAGTTAATTTGTTCTTCACGAACAAATGCTTGACATATTAGAGAGAGTTGCATGACCTAACATTTATGGAAATTATCCAAACATAATCCATAATATTCAAATGCGTCATTTGCATAAAAATTTTTTTGGAAAGGTTCATTTAATCTGACTTGTCACCCTTACCTTAGCAAAGGTTCATTTTGAAAATTAGAAGTTATATGCCTCCAAGATCATGGATTCTGTGCATTTAAGCATTCAAAATTCTTGATTGACCACCACAAAATAAAATAAATAAATAAATGAATAAAAATTTTGGTTACCCCCCAGTAGACAAAACTGTCATAAATTGACCTCACCAAACAAAATTTATAACATAAAAAACCTGGGGAAAAAATTTAACAAGCTAACAATAAAAGACAAAAAGTAGAAACAAAATAGATGAAAAGAATACATATTAAAAATTTACAGAGAGCATATCCATAAGAGGCGTCTTAGGTTCACCTTGACTGAAGAAATCTTCTTCCTCCATATATGAGGTTCCTGGGGAGTCAAACTGTTCTGATCCTCTCCATCGGAACTCTTTTGGAATACAAGAATACCACTTCTCGTAATATACCAAACCCATGGCCATGTTTGATATAGAGTCATGGTCAGACCTACTTGTTTCCTTAAGACTAAAGAAGTGGGAGGAATAACAAAGAAGTTTGAGTTTGATGGCATGTTTTGAAAGAAAAAAAACGTCATTAAAGAAACACACATTGACAATGAAGAGAAGAAATATGAAATCTAAAACACTAATATATTATTCACCTGATAGAAGTGGCAAATAAGATTTAGTAACTAAGCTGCTAAAATATTGAACATTTCCAATTTTCTTTGCTAGCAACAGAAACTTAACCAATCAAACCAAATAATAAACAAACAGTCACTCTTTGAAACTTCACTTTTCCATTCTAGCATCTGCATGGTTGAGTTCATACTATAAATGATATGCCAAGCAGACAGCACAAAAGCACAGGTCTTAGTCTTAAAAGCTTCTGATTAAAAAACCATGCTAAAAGGCTTTAGCTTTCCTCCAATTTCTTGTCAACGAGGTTTTGAAATATGCTCTTATTCTCTTTTCATGCCTCAGTGAAAGCTAGTCAATTTAGGCACATACACACAACACCACTTGCTCTAGCTTAGGATTATTATAGCTGTGTCGGAATAAAAAATGAGAGCTCTTACCAGGGAAACTTGTTTAGTGTAAATCAAATAGTGTGACACCAACATACATCTAACGGTGAGGCTAGGAATGACAATTTATAATAAGTGGACCTTCCATCACCATATGCACGTGTCATTAATGTGAGAAAAAATAGACAAGGGGATCGTCATTAAAAACTTATTTCAAAGAATGCCAAAAAAACCTTCCCCATAAAAAGGAATGGCTGACAGTCATCTCTTTTATGAAACAATACTAGGCATACTGATGCTACTGATGTTCCTTTGCAAAAGCAAGATATCATGCATTACCCAAAAAAAAAAAAAGATTAAGCACCATTGAACAAAAGGACATACCATAGAACACCCTGATATGCTTCATCAATGTTGCCTTGCATCAGAGAAAACAATATGAAGTCCAAATGAACTGCAGATCTACTCTGCTCCACAAGAAAAACATTATATAAATAAAAGAAGACACAAGAAACATCCCAACGTCACAATTGCAAAAACAATGTATCGATGGCAAATTCATTCAACGATTAATATATAAAATAAAGCAAAATAATGTATTCTTTTCACTTGCCAAAAGATATTTCCATACAATATACACAAAATCAGGGTTGAACAAACAATTATATTATTCTTCCTCTAAAGACATTAATTGGTAGCTTATATATGCATTGACAGACAGATCAAGGGGTTCAAAGAGAAGATCTCATGTAAAAAAAGAAGCAAATATGGAAACTCCTTTTTTAACAACTTCAAATCAAACACAGATGAAGAATGAGAATTGAGGTGAGCATGTTTGTTACCCCACCTAGTGAAATAAGACTTTGTTGTTGTTGCATAATTGTTTTGTTAGGATCTAAGATAGGTACAGAGTAAGAGAGAAGGAAAATCTTTATTACAATATGAAATCAAAATCTAACTTCATTAATTAATAAAGAGGAAAGAAAATCTTTAATAGAAAATGAGCAAGAATCTTAAGCTCAACAACTAATAAAGACAATGGACAATCTCTGTTTATAAAAACAAATACTGATTAAATTTGTAGATGATTTCTACATGCTGTGAACCTAAATATTTATAGACGGAAAAATGACTTATGACTCCCTAAAAAGATTACCACTTACCCACAACTCATAATGGGGAATAACTACTTTAAACTAGAGGACCGCTCAACAAAACAGAAAAATAACCTAAATAATATTATTAAATGGGGAACATCTAAAATAACTTCAAATAATATTTATCCTGGATATTTCTCTAACTCCCCACATCACCCATTATTATTTAACAATAATTAGTATTGTATCATGTTAACACGACCAGCGCTTCAAGAATAAGTCAAAACCAGTTAGAATCAAGCAATGGTGAAAACATTTGACAAACAGAAAGTCGTTTTGTAGCACTTTAGGAAAAAGTTCCATGAAATATACCTTCATTGGCTCATCCTTCATTTGTCCATTTTTCCCTATCCAAATTTCATAAATGTTTCTTATTCTTCTTGGTTTGATATTACTCTTTTCTACATGCTTGGGAAGTCTCAGTAAAACCTACAGAGGTAACAAAATAAATCATTAAAACCTAAATCTGGATATCAGTATTAGAAAAATAAATCACAACATTGTATTATGTCAGTATGTTTATCAACAAAGCACGAAATGCCTAACAAACAGAAAAGCCACTTCAACCACCAAAAAACTTCTAAATATAAAAGTTACATGCAAATTGTCCATTTTTCAGCAATTTAGACTTCTCAGTTTGGAATTGTACTTTTGATATCATTTTATTAGCCTACATTTTTAGAATATATTGCAACCCAAAAACACCATATGATTGAAAATTAATATGATAACCTAAAAAACTCATAAACTCTAATGAAACCAAGTAAGCTTCAGATAAAATATTTTCAAAAGTTTCTCATAAT
Organism: Inga oerstediana; assembly: GCA_963210345.1. NCBI lineage: Eukaryota > Viridiplantae > Streptophyta > Magnoliopsida > Fabales > Fabaceae > Inga > Inga oerstediana. The sequence goes on along the minus strand of OY723410.1, from coordinate 48,556,868 downwards.
ATACGAATATATATCTTAGGATATTCCAACCTCCATCACAAAGCCATCCATCTATAGAATCTAATGTGTCAAGGTAGGAATGTCAGCAGAAAAAAATAATAAAGGAAAAAAAAAACCGCTCCTTCAAAACATTTAGCAATTAGATAGATGGTTTATAAAATCCTTTATGAAGACATCAAGTTTGCACCAAAAGTTATGGCATTTTAGGGTGAGGATAATGAAAGGAAAGGAACAAGAAGAAAATGCATCATTTGAGCCTCTGCATTGTTCACTAGTATTTTCGAACGAGGGATGGAGAATGGAGAAACAACTACTAATGTTTTAAAACTTCACAAGTCTTCCATGGTCCCTGACATTGTATAAAGTTAAGTTCATAAGAAAAATGAACTAAAATTAATAACTTATTAATTATTTTTAAATTTATATCAACAAATCAAATTATTTTAACTGAGCATACAATTACAATGATACATAAATGTATCAAATCATACATTGAACTAATAAATTTCATCTTTTTAGTTTATTATGAAGTTGATTTAAACTTGGGAAATGAAAATTATTTAATCATCCCTTTCCAAGGGGAAGGATTAGATGATGGATTTTCAAAAATGCCCTGAAAATTTCTAAGAACCCAAAATGCCATTCCCGAATTCCAAATTTTAAAATTACCACAACAACGCTGGAACACCAGAACAAATAAGCTTATCCAAAACAAAGGGTTCTAGTGCCCGTGAACCTATAGCAAGAATCAAGATCTAAAAGGCATCAAAACTAAGAAAACAATTAATTGGGATACCAAGTACTTAAACCGATTCTCAAAAGGGGACGTTTCTTTAACAGTTGCTCGCAAATACACACTAAGAACACCACTAGCTTCAACCCAATTTTGCTGGTTCACAAGTTTGTGTAACAGCTTCCGTAATATATGATGATGTTGTGACCTCAATTTGTTAGAACGCAGTCGTTGAATATAAGAAGGCTTTGTCAATGACGAAATGATTCATTTGCCAAGCTTTTTTTGTTTGGGCATGGGGTTCGTGTGAACAACCCTTCTTGACTTTCTTTTACGACCATGAATTGTTATAGTACTATCCCCATTCTCTAATTCATCGGCTTCCCTATCCCATGTATGAGACAACATATCAATATGAAGTCATTTAACATCAAGTTCCTAAAAGCCATCACAAGTGAAAATACAGCGAATGGAGAAATTCTACAAGGACATCGTTTACATTCTGAACCTGGCACAATTCACATCATGTTTTCCCAGTTACTGTTAACTTGTCTAAACTTCAAATCTTAAAAATATGCAATTCCCTCGATGTGATTTCAGCTTCTCAGATGAACACATTTCCGGAGGAATCAAAGCTACCACCCCATATTCAAAATCCCGAAACATCATTCGTATTAACTCTGATTTAAAAAAAAAAAACCTCCATCGTAAGTAACTTTCTATTAGTCTTAACTACAACCGTGCAGAAGGACACAAGCTCCTCAGTTGGGTAAAATGAGCAGGAGGTACTGAAGTTAGGGCAAAAACAAGATGAAAGAAAAGGAAGAAAAGGCAAACCTTGATTCATAGCGTTGAGGGCTTGGGGGAGAAAAAAGGGATTATACAGAGGTCATTTGGATGAAAATCGCCGTTCTCGAACTCTTCGTCGGAAGAAGTCGTCATGGCAATGGACGGAAAACACTAGGAGCAGAAACCAGAACACGAAAAGTACGCTGTGACCCTAAAAACCATAGGAAGCTTGAGGAAGAATACATAACAAAACTCAACTCAATGCTAAAAATTAGATATAGAAATTAAATTCAAGCAGCTTTTTTATGGACGACAGGTTTGGGATTTTCTGAATTAAAAAAATATCATATTCGGTTGAATGGAATGAAATGATGACTAACGAGCACGACAAAATACCTAAACAAGGAAGCTTCACTATGAGTCACAGAAGCGCAACACATAAACAGAGGCAAATCCTTCATACATTAGGTTATCAGGTTTATAAGCAAGCTTTCTGTCGCAATAAAAAAACCAAGAGAGAGCACAAACCTGAAGATGAACTTGCCCGAGAACGATAAGAGAGGAGAGTCGCAAGCTCTATCGGCGACGGCAAGCTCAGGAGATGACCCGATGAGTGATGGCGCGGGCGCGCAAGTACTAGGCTGGGTGAGATTCGCGGGCGAGGAGCTATTGATACTTTTGGCGCCAATTGACACCTTAATCATACACTTCACTTTCCTTTTGGAAAATTCCCGCCTCTAAGTTAAATCCCAATTCTTTTTTTTTCTTTTTTTTTTTGACCTGGAATCCCAAATCATGTTTTCAGATTCAACAAATCTCAAAGTTGGTCATGGACCAGGTAGGAATTTGTGAACGTTGGATATTTTGTCAAAAATGCCCCTAGCTTTTTAAGTTTTTATTCACAAGTCTTTTCTCTTTTTCTCTTACAAAGTCACATGTCCACACCAATTGAAATTTTGATTACACTTGTTATTATTTACAAGTTCTTATTAGTTAATCATATTAAGACTTTTTTTTGAAAAAAAGTTGCACTCTCCGATAAACATACATTGTTATTAAATTTCAATAAAAGTTTTAAAATTAACAAGCTCAATTTACTACTCTCTCCACTCCTTTTTTATATGGAACCCAATAATGCATATCAAAGCGGTAGTTAAGGATAATAAATATGTGAAAAAGTTGTAACCATTGTGATAAAAATATCCTTTTTTTTTATAAAATGATCAATTATATAGAATGAAAACAATTAAACAGCTAGAGTTGATAGAACTGGGTTTAGGGAAGAGGGAATAAGAGGGAGAATAAGGAATATTGTAGAAAAGATGGAATAAGAAAATTAATATTATAGAAATAATAAATATGATTGTAGAAGGGAGAGAATGTGTGGTAGAGTGCAAGAAATATGGGTAATTAAATAGAGACAAAATGCGAAGGAAAAATTTCATGTAAATACCATTTGAATTTGAAAATCCAAAAAACATGTTAACACATGAAAAGAACACGTAGGTTGAAAAGAACACGTAGGTTCTTTAGGGAGGAATATGAAATTTTGAAATATTGTCCTTTATCAAAATGCCTCTCACTTTTTTAAAAAAAGAGGTAAATCCCCTTCATCGCCCGAGCTACGCTAGTCACCAACACCAGAGCTCCATGACAACTTCAGTAATGCAATTAACTATTTGAGTATAAAGATTGACAACTTTAGCTCTCTAAGTCTTATTAAGAGTCGTTGACAAGTTGAATAAAGGAAATGATAACTTAAGTATAAATATTGACAACTTACGCTCCCAAGTTGTCACTCTCTATACCATTGTTGCGAATTGCTATACTAAAGTTATCATTGCTATTATTCAACTTCTTAATGCTCCTAATAGAGCTTAAAGAGCTAAAGTTGTCAATCTCTATATTTAAATAGTTAATCGCATTAGTCAAATTGTCACTAGAACTCTGGTGGGAGGTGACGGCCGGCGAGGGGACCTTGCCTTTTAAAAAAATAAAAAGTGTGAAGCATGTTAGTAAAAGCACAATATTTGAACATTCCAAATTCCTTCCTAAGGATCTATATGTCATTGACATCTATTAATAGACTTTTTGGAGTTTTATAAATTCAAATGGTATTTATCTGGAATTTTCCCAAATATAAGTGTAACAAACAAAAATTAAAACATTCTCTAAATGTTTTTTATAAATAGGAAACAGAGGCATATGTAGTGGTGATTTCTTATAAAAACGAACGAATACAGTAATTCACAAGTTCCCATTAGTTATTCAAAAAAAAACGATGTTTGCAATATAGATATTTTCGGAGCTCCAATTGTCACAAGTGGCTTTGCAAGAAAAACGAGAGCGATGGCTATGTGTGTGTGCATATCTTTTTTTTTAATGGAAAAGATATGTATTAACTAAAATATGTACAGAGTTACAAGGCACTATCAGCTAGGTACCAATATCAATTGTTTGAACAAGGTGTATAGCCTTAGCGGTGTGATTAACAACAGAACATACAGCAATAATAATAGCCTCGGGGGAGGCAGTTTCATTCATGAAAATACTCTTGTTCCTATTGTCCCACAACTTCCAAGCTAGGGTGCCCAAAAAAGAGCCTACAATGAATTCCCATGCAGCGTGGGTTTATATTCCATAGTAGCCAGTCATGAAAGTTCTTCCTGAAGAAGTCCTGGCGTTGATTTTGTGGTACTACTCTTACCAACAGCTGTAGGCAATCGGGCACCGTCTTAGAATGTGGTCCAGATCCTCATAATCGGCTTGACATAGCTGGCATCTCACACTGGAGGTTATTCCACGTCTGGCTCTTTCTGAGTTGGTGAGCAATCTGTTATGCAGTGCAAGCCAAAGGAAAGTCCTTATTTGTTGGAGTCCAGGCCACTTCCATGCCCAATTCCAATAATAACTTGAGTCATTCCATGTGGGGCTTTGTTGTGATTGGTATGCCGATGCAACTGTGAAGATGCCATTTGAAGTAAGAGACCAATAGCATGTGTCTATTCTATTGTTCCTCTGTGGTGGTACAACTTATGCTTTTTGCAAGAGGGTGTTTGGCGGAAGGAGGTGTTGAAAGAGGTCCCATCACCAATTCCCATCATCAGCCACATACTTAGCAAGTTTTCTTTGTAGCAAGTGTTCTGGGACATCCGCATATGTTAGCCATTTCAATGGTCCCATATCACCCACCCACGTGTCAAGCCAAAATCTTATGGTTTGGCCATCCCCAAGGCTCCATGAAATATTAATCTCAGCATCTTGCTAGGCTCGTGCAATACTTTTCCATACATGTGAAGCCCTCTTGGTGTTAAAGTGGTACTTTGTGTTCAAGGACCACCTATACTTGGCTTTGAGGACTTGAACCCAAAGTTGGTCTGGTTTGCTCACTAATGAGTAGGCTAATTTCGCTAAGCAAGCATAGTTTTGTCCTTTAATAGATTTAAGTCCACATCCTCCATAGCTAGTTGGCTAGCACATGTCATTGGCGAACATGTTTCTCTATTGCATTGCAGCAACAGGGGGGAATGTGTTGTCTGCATCGTATAGAAAGGAATGGCATTAAGGATAGATTTAGCTAGCGTGAGATGACCAGCCAAAGATAGAGATTTTGCCTTCCAACTAGTGAGTTTTCCTCTAACCTTTTCCACAAGGTATCTATAAGCGTCCTTGACAACTCTAGAGTGTAGCAAGGGAACGCCCAGATACTTTCCAAGTTGGGATTTTTTTGAAACTGCAACCTTTCACAGATATGATCAGCATCATGTCTCGAAACATTTTTTGAGAAATGCACTCTTGTCTTACTGAGGCTTACAACTTGACCAGAAACAGAGCAGAACTTATCTAAGATGAATTGGATAAGTTCCACCTGCTTGGGTGAGGTTGTGCTAAATAGAATAAGGTCATCTGCAAAGAATATGTGTGATAATGGTGGTCCTTGCTTGCCCAGTTTAATTGTTTGCAATTTCTTCATGCGAGCCTCTTTCGTAATCACCTGTGAGAGGCGTTCCATACCAAGCACAAACAAGTAAGGGGAGATTGGGTCTCCTTGTCTGATGCCCCTAGATGGTCTGAATGTTTGGGAAGGCCTTCCATTCCAAAGTACTTGCATGCTAGGTGTGGTGACACAGTGCATGATAAGGTTTGTGATGCATTCAGGGAAGCCGACATCTTCAAGTGTATCTCTAATAAAGCCCCAACTCAGCTTGTCAAAAGCTTTCTCTACATCAACTTTGATAGCCATCCATCCTATTTTTTCCTGTTTTCTTTTTCATTGAGTGTATAACCTCTTGGGCTATAATAATATTGTCCGTAATGTTGCGGCCCTTCACAAAGCTCGACTGGTATGGCAGAATTAAGCGAGGCATGAGATGCTTGATTCAGTTGGCAATTACTTTGGTTACAAGCTTGTAAGCAATATAACATAAACTAATTGGTCTAAATTCTTTCAGTGTGCAAGTGTGGTCTACTTTTGGTACAAGGGCAATATGAGTGCTGTTAAGGCTAGTATCAAGTGATGCACCGTTGAAAAGGTCCTTGACCATGGTCACAAGAGATTGGCCAACCACTTCCCACTAGCTTTGAAAAAACAGAGCATGAAGACCATCGGGTCCAGGGGCTTTAAGTGATTTCATCTCAAAGAGTGCCTTTTTCACTTCTACATAAGATATGTCAGCATCAAGGAGTGAAAGTGAAGAGGGGGGATTATAGGAAACATACCTTTGTACGTGTAGTTGGTTGTAGCTACTGGGGAGGAGTATAAATTGGAGTAGAACTCATTTATCATCAATTCAAGTAGGGCAACCATGTCTTACAGTATTTGTGCTTGATCTTCATTCAGAAGCAGTTAAGACTGCGTTGTAATCCCCTGCTAACGCCTAGGGTGCATTAATGTGCAAGGAGAGGTTTTTTAGTTCTAGCCATAGTTGAGTTCGGATGGTGGCAGTCGGATTTGCATAGATTGCCGTAAGAGAAAAGGATTGATTATCTTTAATAATATTGATTTTAGTGTGAACAAATTGCCATGAGGAGTATTTCTACCTCAAGGTTGTCTGACCATATCACCCATATGCCACCTGAGAAGCTTGAGGCTTCAACCCGATGAGAATGGGGCATTCTGATTTTCTGGATAGCTTTTTTTGCTACATAACCCAAGATACGCGGTTTTACAAGGATGATGAGATCTAATTTGTGCTCGTGTTTAAAGGAGCGCAATACTGTCTGAAATTTGGTATTGGCTACCCCTCAGCAGTTCCATATTAGAGACTTTATAAGGAAACAGGGCTAGTTGGTTGTGGCACTTCATCCGAGCTCTTTATCGCACATCATGTCATCTGCAGAATTGTCTTCTTCCAAGTCATTTTTGCATTCCAAGGCCTTTGAAATTGTTTTCAATACCTCATCCGCCAAAGTAGGTTTGGTCTCTTTGGGTTTGGGTTTTGAATTCACAAAGGCTAGGTTGGTGTGAATCTTAACCCCTGGCGATTGGGTAGGTCTGTTTGGGGCTTTAGGATGTTTTGTCTCATTGTTTTTTTCTAAGCTGGGTTGGTTCTGCATTGGGCTTGGTTGGAGGGTTATATCTTGGTTGGGCTTGGTGGGGGCATATTGGGTCAGGTTTGATGGGGGCTTGGTCATTTTGTTCGGGTGGGTTAGGGCAGTAGCTGTGTGTTTAGTGGGGTCAAGTGAGGAGCTCGAGGTGGCAACCTTATATAGGCTGCACTATTGAAGATGGTGTCACTTTGGGTCTCTGGGTTAGTCTTCCTTGGAGTCTTTTGTGAAGGTATAGGCTTTTGTTTTGGTTCTTTATGAGTTTTGGTAGGTTTAGATGGTATAGGGTGGGCTGGTTTGGGGTCATTCGAGGCATTGACTTGAGGTAAGCTAGCTTCTTTCCTAGAAGGTACGTTAGGTTGCAAGTTTTCTTTATCTGAAATAGTCTCTGCATTCCTGAGAACGCCGTATCTTGTACCATTCGAAGCATTTTTAGGGATAGTATGCTCTAACGTTCTCTTTTGATCTCTGTGAAATTGTCTGCCAAATCTTAGTGCCATCATCCACGTGCCATAGGGGCTCTTTTTATCAACTTCCTCCACTGTTAGTCCACGTTCCATTGCTTCTGCAACAGCTGTTTCCTTCATTTCAGCTTGATTAGGTGCTGCCTTGGCTAGCTCTCTCATCGAGCATACCTCATTGAGGTGGCCGTACTTCCCACAGTGGTAGCATATGGTGGGTAGACCTTCATATTCAATAAAAAGTGCTTTACCATCTATAGTGATCTTTGACGTGAGTGGTTTGGAGAGGTCAGTGATAATGGCCATACACGCAAATTTTCCTCTCTTCCCTGATTCCATGTTGTAATCAATCCGAATGACTTTGCCTAGCACTTTCCCGATGGCTCGAATAACATTTTTCTTGTAATACTTCGTGGGTAGGCCTGGTATTCGAACCCAAGCTACGACCTGAGGGATTGAGTGGTCGGCAAGAAGTCTGGTGACCACGGTTGTACCATAAGGTAATGGCCGAAAATCATCCAAGGGCCTCCAGAAAGAGTAGTAGTATAGTCCTGCTTGTTGGTGAAATTGGCAATAAAGCATCCTCCCTCAAGATCAGATAGTCTAAATGGCCCTGCAAAGCTCCATATATTGAGTAGCTGAGTTCGGAGTTTATCATACCTAATGGGTTTGCTTAGAAGTTTGAGGATCACTGCAAACTTCATGCTGTCTTCAAGCAACTTATGCACTCTCGGTGAAAATTTGATGGCAGGAAAATATTCCATTTCTGTTTATAATGACATCTCCTTCCTTGAATTGGATATCCTCCTCTGCTGGCGCAGGTTGATCCTTGTTGAGGAGTTTATCTCTGAATGAGATCGGTGCTTGCATCAACTGGCCTCTAGCAGGGAGGGGGCCTACGGTTTCTGGCTTACCAGTTTCTCATTCCACGGAAACTTCTACAGGTTCAGGTAGTGGTTCTTCTGTTAAGGATGTATCATAATCCTGGTCAACTTCCATGTGAAGGTTTTTGGTCTTCTTCACTGACCTGGTGTCATCAGGATGTGGTGGTGCTTCTTCTTTCTTGGTAAGCGTGATGGAGAGAGAGCATTCCGTGGCTGGGCTACAGTCATCTCCATTATATGAGGCTGTTACTTTTTCGTCGTCGACTCGAATGCTAGTCACTGGCTTTTGCTCCGTGTGCCATTCTCTGTTTCTATCTCTTTCCCTCATCTTCATAGTGTAATGCATTTGATTGGTTTGTGCTCCTTCGCTGCAGTAGGCAGTGGGGGTATTTTCTCACGACACAACCCGCCGCAGTAGGCAATAGGCTGAAGACTTCACAACTCCTAAGAGAGAGCAAATAGTTCCAAAATTCGCTTGCTTTTTTTAATTGTTCTAGTGATCCAATTGTGGCTTTTTTACTTTGCAAGCCTGATCTATGATTTTCCTATTTCATGTTGCCTTTACTAACTGGGATTCTTGCATGGCTCTAGTGCTGGGATAAATTTGAAAATAACAATACTACAGTTTCTCGTAATTTTATTTCTTTGTTGAAAGAAGGAAAACTTATTTCCTCCTACTTTTCTTTCATATTTTTTTCCTCTAATTTTCCCTCCATCTAAACAAAATATAATAGTATAATGCAAATTAGTCTATTTCTTTACTAATGATATAACCCTTGACAATGAACTATGAGACTTGTTGGAGTAAATATGAGGCCATGTTTCATGCGTTGTCATGATGTATGATTACATTATAATCCATTTTTTTGAATGCTCCTAAAATCTCCCACCGGCAGAAAAACTTACTCACTCATAACTTGCTAGCTTGAAAAATTCCGTGCCTCCTGACTGAATCTGAGCTCTCCATTGTTACAAGGCTGTGCTCATAAAGTGTTTTTTTTTTACAATCAAATCACCGATTTGAACTTAAGATCTCGCGTCGAAGCTCTTTCTAATAGAACCATTTGGATTCTGTTGTATCTGTCCTTCTCCTCTCTTTCTTTCATATTCTCTCCTCTCCTTGTTTGTTTCTTTTTTTCCCAAGTGAAATCCTTGTTTGTTTCTTTTATAATGCATAAATAATTTATTAATTTTAAAATTTGCTGCCATCTATATTTTTTACAGCTATTTCGGTGTTTTTCTCCTTTACAATCATAATAACTTGTTTTTTTGGGCCAATAGCTTATCTTATTTACATTTCTTTTGTGATAACAACAAGTTGTTCTTTTGTGACAAGGATAACTTATTTTATTTTAAAATTAATTGCTAGCTCATGCAGAGAATGCTAAGTTACTTGATTTTTTTGAATAAAGTTTATTTAGCAAATAGTATAAAAAACTAGAACTTTAGTATTCATTGAATTATTAATAGCTAGTAACCATTCATTATACTTTACTATATACGTGTGTGTATATTGATATACTTTTGTTGCCAGCAGTATATTGATATTGATTATTTAATTTTTTTTTCTTTTGGTGAAACTGATTATTTAAAATTTAAGAACATACACAATTGCATATTTTTTCCTATTTGCGCATTATTTATTTTCAGTATTTATATGGTATAAATATGCTTAAATCATTAGTTTTAAAATAATTGATTAGTTTTAAAAAAATAATAAAAATAGTTGTTCCTTCTATCGACTGACACACTGGTTTTATGAGTTTTGATTGGTTCTTGGCTGGTTCCACTTGTTTTTGACTGGTTTAATTTGTTCTTCTCCCAATTTTTCATTATATCCGCGTTATACATGTGCTTGGCTCCTAGTCTAATTGGTCGAACAAGTTGGCTAATCCAATTCTCTTCATATTCACCACTTGAAGCATTTGAATGTGGTTGTGAATTACCTTATCTATATAATTTTATTTTGATCTCCCAATAAAAGTTTTTGGGGAATTACAACAAGGTCCCCCAAGGAAAGAACTTACTTATCTGTAAATCCCAATGACAATTGAAGAATAGTTTCAAAGTAAGAAACGACAACATTTCACTTGTCAGTGAGGCTTCTCTGTAATTAAATTCCTTACTTGGGACCTCATTGTAATCCCTGAATTTTTTTTTATAAAATGATCAATTTTATATAAACATAGGAGACTATATAACTAGAGTCAAAAGAGAAGCTAAGGGTCTAGGGTATGGGGATTAGTAATACTCCCTCCGGTCCTAATTATAAGACAACATTTGAGAGTTTATCTTGGTCCTAATTATAGGACAAAGTTATAATTTTTGTCAATTTCTTCCCAAAATACCCTCTATTGATACTTTCGCAATAATAATTAAATACATTAATAATTTAATAAGAGTAAATCGGAAGTTGTTGAGGGAGATTGACGACGCCGGATTGTGTGAGAGCTTGGAGAAGTCGTGTGTGAGGCAGGAGAGGTATAAGAAAAAACAGAGAATAAGGGTATTTTAAATAAGAGTATTTTAGAAAAATAAATATAATTAACTAATTTAATCACTATCCTTAATTTCTTCAAAGTTAGATAAATATATCATATAATTAAGACCGAAGGGAGTACATCAGTTTTATATAGAGAGTGACTAAAAAGATACAAGAGAAGCGAGTTTGTGTCATTTTCTAAGGTGTCTTCAAGATTTTCGAGTAAAAGTTGTCACCATTGTTCTAGCAAGCAAGTGAATATTATTATAAATGTATTCACAAAATAATTTTTATTATTAACTCCAATGCCATATCATAGTACAAAAAACCGGACCGGACCAGGTCAGTGGTCCGGTCTGGTTCAGCCATCAGACCGTGAACCAATCAGAACCAGTGGTTTTCTAGTAGGACCGGATTTGTTTTTATTTTTTTAATTTTTTTCCAACTATTATCTCATGCTATTTTTTTGGGAAAAATGAAAGGTTGAAGACCAAGATGAAGAGAAAAGTAGGTAAAGAAAGAATAAATCTTAAAAAAAGAAGATGATGATGAAAAAAAATATTTAAAAGGATATAATAATTATAGGAAAGGAGATATCATTGCATAAGTATAGGTATCATAACTAATACTAATAGATTTTAAGCATTTTTTCTAAAGATCTTTATTTTTATCTATAGAAGTTTAAAAATATATTAATATATATATATATATATATATATATATATATTGCCACTAATAAATTATAATATTTTGATATGACCAGTTCGATCACCGATTAGACTCCGGTTGACCCATTAACCCTTGAACCTGTGCCGTGATCGGTTCATTATCCGGTCCGGTTTTTTGTTCCTTGTGCCATATAAATAATTTTAGTTCTGTTGAAAAAATAACAAAAATACAATAGATTGGGATGATGGAGATGGAGAGGATAAAAAAATTGGAGGGAGAAATAGAAAGTAATTCTCTTTTGCATCAAGCTAAAAGAAAAATACGCTTGAAAAAGCATTAGAGATAATTTTAAGAAATTAGCATACCCTATTAAATTACTAAAAATGATGTTGTTAAAAGAAGTACAAATGATATCATGATGAGAAAGGATCATGTTCTCCTTTGATTCCCTTGACCAAAGATTTTGTTTTCATTGGGTTGTAAGTTTTTAATGAGACAACCTCAATTTATATTGTATATTGTTTTTCTTTACTAGGGTCTTGTTCTATTGAGTTTTTAGTTTTAATGAGGCATAATATTTATTTATAGACATTTTAAAAGAAGTGTTATAAATATTGCAATATTAAGTGTGAATGTCCATAACCTTTTGAGAATGATCTTTCTAAATTCTACCCTTAAATTAATATGCATAACCTTTAATTTTTTTTTGGAATTGTTATATTTTTATTATTTTCACAATGTTATAAATATTATAATTATGTGTGGATGTCCATAACATCAAAGAATGGAGCTTTTGATCTTCCATATCTCATATTGAATGACACAATGCCATATATAACCCCCAAATTAAAGGTCTCTATTGTTTATCACTATAACCTTCAATGATACCATGATGAATCATAATATAGATTAATTCCCTCACTTATGATGTTGTAACTCTTGGAGGGGTTGAAGATCTATAAATAGATGAGTTTTGATATGAAGAATTACATGTACATGATATATATATATATATATATATATATATATATATATATATATATATATATGAGAATTCTCCCCTATTCCTCATCTCTAGTCTCTACATTTCCCTCTTCCTTCTATTGTATTGTTCATATTTATCTTTCTTCAATAGTTATAGCACGTTATCAACACGAGACTCTACCGAATGAGTAGTCATGGCATATTGTTGAAACATTTAGATTCTTGATCATTGCATAATTAAAGAGATCCAAATAGCGTGGTAATGCATAAAGAGATCCAAATGGCGTGATGAGTTTTCTTCAATGCTCTTGGTAAGTGTAATGCCCCAATTTTTAATTAAGGGCTAATGAGGATTAATGTGGTTATTTGGTGAATTAATTGGAATTATTATGTGTTTTATGGCTATTTTAATTAATATGTCATAATTATTGAGAAATTGGAAGAATGGAATTATTAGCCATAAGTTGGTGATTAATGGGAAATTAATTACTAACTCAGAGAAAAATGAGAAGTGTGATTAAAATGGCTAATGGAAGGATTAAAGTGACTAATTAGGTTGTTGCTTTATGAGAACCAATAAGACTATGACACATGGCAATGTGAGAGGAAGTAAGAGAGTGTGTGAGAAGTAAAAAATTTCATTATTTTATTTCATTTATCTCTCTTCTTCCCTTGTTTTTCGGCTAACATGAAAGATTAGAGGGAGTGTGATCATTTTGTTTGTTCATCAAGCTCATCTCTCGTTCTCTCTCTCTTGCATTCTGGAGCCATTGTTGAAGAAGAGGGGAAGAAGAAAAGCTTGATTCAAGGTAAGTAAATGGCCTCCATTGCTCAAACTTCATTCATTAAAGTTGATCCTTGGAGTGAGAGCTTCATTTTGATGTTTATAGTGTGCCCATTGGTGTTGGTTTATACCCACATGAAATTTTGGGAAGTGGTAAATCAAGAAGTCTCTTTGGCAAAGTTATAGAGGTAAGTAAGATAAACCTTTCTATATAGGTTTTATAGCCATTGGTTAAGTTTGGATTTTATGGAAATTTTGCTTTGAATTTTGAAATTGAGGGTCATTGTGTTGTTGGCATGTTGTTGTCATGGAATTAGTGCCTTGTTTAGTATTTTGAATGAATAGAATTGAATTGAAGCTTAAAGGTAAAGTTTGGGAACTTTGTATTTGGTTTTGTGTATTGGTCAAAATAGGGCATGGTGATAGGTTGGGATTTTGGTCATTTTGATGTTACCATTGTGTTCCTTGTGAAAATTTATGCGGGAATAGGCTTGATTGTTAATTTTAGAGCCATTGGACACTTTGGTAAAAAGTTGGAAAATCTATCTTGTGTGAACTCTGTCTAGGTAGTCAGTTTGCATGAATGTTTTGAATGACCAAATGGTGTTGGAAAATTCTGAAAATTTTTAGTCTTAAATTTCACATCCCAAGCTTCAAAATGGACATATAATTTGTGTCATTTCGTTTTGTTAACTGAGAGTTATGCTTTGCCAAAGTTTGGGACAAAAATTGGACTCTGTTTTGGAGTAGTGTTGAGTTTTGGGTAATTCTGGAATTTTGTGGTGATTTTTGGTTATGTTCCATATTTTTCTAGTAAATAGGACTTAAATACCTTTCATTTGGATTTTGAATCACATCGTTTCAATTTTTCTAGAATTAGTTATGAATTTTGGAAGTTCAGCCAAGAATCAAGGAATTTCTTGGCCGCGGCCGCTGGCCTTCTAACCATATTTTGGCCACGGCCCAAGGGAGGGGTGGCCGTGGCCAACCACTGTGTTCTAGTACTTTGAGTTTTTGAAAAGAGATCTTCAACCTATTGTTTTTCAACCTTTTAGGGTTTTTATTATAGGCATTTGTAACTTCTTAAGGGTCATTATTGATAACCAAATCTAAGTGTTGAAGAGTCAATTGAGTATTGGAATAGGGAATAATGCTTTGTCCTTAATTATGACTTTAGGATTTGATATTTGCCCAAAGTGTAGAAGGCCTGTGCCTGCTCAAGAACGAAAATACCAAGGTAGTGACACTTTATCTTATATCATGTATATTGCATTGCTTGTTTGCATTAATCATTGAATACAGTGAAGGAAACGTGGCGTAAGCCCGATCTCGAATACAGATACAGTGAAGGGAACGTGGCATATGCCCGATCTCGAATACAGATACAGTAAGGGAATGTGGCGTAAGCCCGATCTTGAATACAGATACAGTAAAGGACATGGTGTAAGCCCGACCTTGTATACAGTGAAGGGGACGTGGCAATGTGCCCAGCCTTGAATATTGATTGCTGCATTGTGATATATGTTTACTTGCTTTGTTTATATGCATCATATACATAAACTGTTGCAACTGGGATTCTCTAGAATCTCATTCTTTCCAAATAACATTTTTAGACAGGGCAAGTGGATCGAATAACAAGCAAGTGAACAAGGACTATTAGGATTGCCGGCAGTAGTCTTAGTTAGATATTTTGGTTTTATACTGAACTGGTTATCATTTTGGATAAATGTACATATTGAATAGACCATAGAAGTATAGTTTTGTGTAATCTCCGATATGGATACTGAGATGGGCATTGATGCCCTGATTATTATTTTGGATTAATGTTATTATCCCGGGTGAATGTCGGGAATTATGGTATACTCTGATATTGTACATGTAACAGACCAAACAGACCACTTGTTTTAAGGAACGAAATGAATGGAGATCTATTTATACAGGTGTTATAAAATTTTTTTAATTATCTCGAATCTCTCATTCAATTATTAAATGTGTTTAAACGCTAATTGTGGTCTTTCTCGAGGTGGGGGTTACATTTGTGGTATTAGAGCAGTTTTCCTGGCATTTGTAGGAATTGCTAGAATAATTGCCCTAGTGTATAGCGTGAGTGATTGATGATTGATATAGTTGACTGTATACACATGAATATTCCTGTTGTTGATTGGTATGTAAGAGTTCAAGGAATATGTGTTTACACTTGTGTGATTACTAACTGGGTGAATCATTTGTAGACTGAAGAGAACAATGGCTCCTACTAGAGTTAGAAGATCGGATCCGGAGGTGGAAGAGCTCAATGATAATCCTCCTAATCCGATGCAAGAAATGATGACTCTGATAAGAGAACAAAGGGATATGATCCGTGAGCTAAGAGAAGAGCTCAGGGAAGAAAGAGCCAAGAGAAATGAAGAAAGAGGCCAGTCTACTCATGAGGAGACCAGAGAAGAGACCCGACCGGAAGAGACAATTGAAGGGTCAAACTGATCCAATGAGTCTCAACCCCATACTGAGCATAACCAAGGGTCACACGGGGTGCCGGCTCGAAATGATAGAGACCTAAATACTTGGGTTTCTAAATTCTGTAAGCACATGCCTCCTGTGTTTAAAGGAAGATTTGACCCTCAAGCGGTGGAGGACTGGATTATGAGATTAGAGAAGATCTTCGAGGTGCTTTAGTGCCCATCGGAGGTGAAGGCAAAACTAGCTATCTATAAGTTAGAAGGGGACGCAGATCAATGGTGGAGAAACATTGCCATGACCTTGCGAGCCCAAAATGTGCAAGTAACTTGGGAAGTGTTCTAAAGGAAATTCAATGACAAGTTCTTCCCAAAGTCTATGATAATTGAGAAGGAGTTAGAGTTTCTGGCTATAAAGCAAGGGGATAACGAGACATGTGAAAGTGTATATAAGTGAATCTAGGATATTTAAGGCACAATATTAAAATCAAGCTACACAATGAAGGTTGTCTTGTGCTGGTCTCTATAAAGGAGATTTCTAGTACATACACCTATATGCAGATATCATGCCTACGTGGTCACGTCCAAGCACCTAGTATGAAAGAAGGAAGAAAAAGAGACATATCTAATCTACCAAGTGTGAATGGGAGATGTTGGAACATAGCCTAGTGTAATATCCCAATTTTTGATTATGGGTTAATCATGATTATTATGGATAATTATAAATTTAATTGGAATTATTATGTGTTTTATGGCAATATTAAATTAATATGTCATAATTACTGAAAAATTGGAATAATGGAAATATTGGCCATAAGTGGTAATTAATGGAAAAATTAATTACTAACTAAGAGAAAATGGGATGTGTGATTAAAATGGCTAATGGAGAGATTAGATAAGTTAATTGGTGACTTATTTGGTGAGAACCAATAGCAATTTGACATGTGGTATAGAGGGTATGGGGGAGAGTGCTTGTGTGTAAGTCAAAATTGATTAAAATAATCAATTCTCTCTCCTCTCTTCTCTCTCTTTCGGCTAAAGTATGAGGGAGGGAGTATGTTATCATTTCCTTCTTCTTCCTCACTCCATCTCTCACATTTTCTCTCTCATTCTTGCTCTCTCTCTCTCGTTCACCATTGTTGAAGGCAAGGGAAAGAAGAAAGCTTGATCTTTGGGTAAGTAAATGTCTTCCTTTGCTCAAACTCCCTTCATTAAAGTTGATCCTTGAGTTAAGAGCAACATTTCTATGGTTGTAGTTTGTCCATTGGTTGTGGTTTGTGGCCACACGAAATTTTGGAAAGTGGTGAATCAAGAACTCCCTTTGAGAAAGTTGATAAGGTGAGTGAAACCTATCTATCTATCTATGTTTTATGCCAAATGGATTAACTTGGATTTTCTGGAATTCTTGGGCCATTTTCAAAAATGAGGGCCATTGAGAGTTTGGTATATGTTTGGTATGGAATTTGTATGTTTGGAATGCATTTTGGATAGATAGAATTGTTTGGGTTGGAAATTGTTAAGTTTGGAGAATTTGAGATTTTAGTGTTTAATGTTACCCAAAACCAAAGCATGATAATGGAATAGGATTTTAGTGATTTTGACATTCCCATTGGATTCCTTGAGTGATTTTGTGTGGGAATGAGCTTGGTTATTGATTTTGGGTTCATTTGAATCACTTGAGGAAAGTTGGAAAGTTGTCTGGTTTGAGCTCTGTTTTGTGCAGTAAGATTGGACGAGCATTTTGAGTGACCAAATGGTACTGGAAAATTATGAAACTTTCCAGTCTTAAAGTTCACATCCCAAACTTCAAAATGAACATATATTTTGTGTCATTTCGTTTAGAATTCTGTGAGATATGGTTGTCCAAAGTTTGGGATTGAAACAGAACTCTGTTTTGGAGTAGTGTTTAGTTTTTGGTGATTCTGTATTTGTGTAGTGATTTCCAGTGATGGGCTATATTTTTCCTTGAAAGAGGACTTATATACTTTTCATTTGGCTTTGGAATCACCTTGTTTTGATTTTTCTACAATTAGTTATGGTTTTTCGAAGTTCAGCCAAGTGTCAGGAAATTTCTTGGCCGCGGCCTAGGAGTGGCTGGCCGCGGCCCAAGACTTTCTGGCCTGATTCGGGCCGCAGCCCATGGATGGCTGGCCGCGGCCCACGGCCTTCTGACTATATTTGGGCCGCAGCCCAAGGAAGGGCTGGCCGCGGCCAACCCCTGTGTTCCAGCACTTTAAGTTTTCGAAAGGAGATCTTTAACCTATTGTTTCCCAACCTTTTAGGGTTTTTATTAGAGGCATTTGTGGCCTCTTAAGGGTCAATTATGATAACCAAATCTAAGTGTTTCAAGTTAAATAAGTCTTGGAATAGAATATAACCCTTCGTCCCTAATTATGAATATAGGATTTGACATTTGCATTCCTCGGGAGAGACCAGCGCTAGGACACGCCCGGAAGGATCAAGGTAGTGACTCTTCTCTCATATTATGTATAATGTTTTAGCATGCATAACTTATCGTTGAATTTGTGAAATGTGTGCCATGGTCCATTATGGCGTGAGCAGGTCAGCGTGAGCCGTGTAGGGATTAACGGTGGTCATCTCTAGGTCGGCCGTTGAACTGCCGTCATAATCGACATGGATATTGTGAATCCGTCCCGTGGGGTGGCGTTTGAGAATCCAGCCGTGGGCTGTGTGTATCTTGCTTGTATGGCTTGTGTATGAAATGCATTATATGAATCCCATCTGTGGTGAAATGTATTGTGTGGATTGCTGTGATGCAATGCAACGTGAGCAATTCAGCGTGAGCAATCGTAAGGGATGACATGTGTCATACTAACCATTGCCGTTGTAACTGCCGTTGTAGTTGCTTGTTGTGGTTAATGATTTGCTTACATGCATTATTATTGTACATTATATGATTGATTTATTACTACGGGGATTCTTTAGAATCTCACTCTCCCAAAAACCATGTTTTAGATAGGGCAGAAGGATCAAAAAGAAAGCGGGCGACGAAGAGCGGATAGTGCTCCGGTTTAGAGATATATTTTGGTTTATTGGTTATCATGTATATCTTTTGGATATTTTTGGGAAACAATTGTATATAATGGGATTGTAGTATAGTTTTGTGTAATCCTCAAGTTAAGGGTAATGAATTGTGGGCTTTGTGCCTTTGTAAAACCCTTATTAATGAATGGAACCCGAGTGTGTCGGGAATTTGCTTTATACTCTGATATTTGCGAATGAAATCAACCTGTACAGGCCATTTAGTTTTGAAATGTGAATATGAGACCGTCATGAACAGATTTTGTAAAATTTTTGTAAGCCATGATTTTGGGAAGTTTGACTTTGTTTGAGTCCCAAAATCATTTGAGGTCTCTAATTCTATATCAATCACGTGTTTATGAACTAAATCTCGGCCTTAAGCGTGAAGGGGGTTACACCTAGTCCACCCTTGATGGATCGGGCCCAAGCCCAATAGATTAGGGTTAAAGTATAAATAATATAAATGCTTGGATGGATATATGTAATATTTCCCAAACCATTATGAGTCATATTGTTTTAACCGATAGAATATGACTCTATAAGTGGTATTGTTTCACCGAAACAATATGTCTCTCAATCGAAAGGATATCTTGTCTCTCTGATGGAAGGACATGTTAGTAGAAAAGGAAGGGGTGCATAGAACCCTATAAATAGGCGTAAAGGGATTCAGTTCAAGGACACTAGAAATAACATAAAAAAACTCTGTCAAACTTACTCCTTATTCCCTCTACTATATTACTCTCTTCTTCTTCATGTCGGTGGTGTATTTGCTGTGCGTCATAATCGCTTCCGTAACTGTGATCCGATTAGCGTGGGTACAAGAGAAAAACGGTCGCACTCCAGGTACGCCCAATAATTCTTACATGGTATCAGAGCCAGGTTAAATCATTATCTATATACTTGCTCTAGTGAAGTGGCGTCCATAGTTACATATGAATGTATTTGTCAAAGGTTTTTCCATTGCATATGCTTGTTTCTGTGACGGGTCAGTCACTGTATGAATATATATATATATATATATATATTTCTTCCACTGTGTGTTTTTTTTCCTTTCGTGAGTTTGAAAGAAAGTATATTGGTGTTTGTGTGAGTATATATATGGTTCTTTATTTTTCTTGATCTTTGTGATATGTGGGGGTCAGCATTTTTTATTCTTTCGCCAGATATAATCATATGCAAATAAAGATAAAAAAATTAAATAAATGAAACAGAGACAACCGCAGATCACATGTACATATATATATATATAGTTTTAGTTCATGTTTATATATATAGTTTTCTCCAGATCCTACTTATATGTTTGTAAATGTAAATAATGGAAGCCCAGAACCATAAAACAAAAGAACTTAGAGAGAGAAAGCATGAAAACCAAGAATTTGTTTTTAGCATTGGGTCATTTTAAAATTAGAGAATTAGGATTTGAAATTAGTCCTATTCCATAGATCTCGAAAAATAGATTGAAAACGACACCAAGAACGCCCAAAACGGACGTCGGACGGAGGAGATACAGAGTAGAGAAGGTTCCAGGTCGACAGACCCGACCCATGCCTGTAACCGGGTCAGGGTCGACCCGGCTGGAGGATGAAGACAACCTCCAACCTCCAAAAATATGCCATTTCGGTGTTTATTTAAAAAAACAATTTTTTGTTTTAAAAGGTGTTTGGGCCAGAGAATTTAAAAAAGGATTTTTTTTTGTTTATTTCAGGCCCATCCCGTAGGCCCAAACAGTGAGTCCTGAAACCAAACAAAAAAAAACAACGAGGCCCGAAACAAAAAAAAAAAATTCTTTCATAGAAAAGCCATGTGGCACATGAGGCCACGTGGAATATTCGTTTGACACGTTGTGGATACATTCCGACAGTTCTCGGAGTGTGGAGGATGATGATCTAGCATGTGTCATCGAATTACTGCCGGAAGGTGGCGCATGGTGTACACATGCCACTGTGTGCATATGTCTTTTCTGTTTTTTATTTTAAAATTTTTTTCTTCTTTCAGCACGTGGGGGAGAGTGTAGGGTCCGAATGAGACCCGGTTTGTTCCTAAAAATCCCTAAATTCATTATCTTTAATATGATATGCTATTTGAGTAGTTTAGACACCAATTGGTATATGTTTATGATATTCTAAGTGCGTTTATGAATGTTTTAAACCATTTCGAAACTTCTAAAATTCATTTGTTGATTTCAATATTTTTCTATTATATTTAAATATGTTATAAACATGTTTTCATATATTATAGAGAGAATATTGCCTTATTTATATTATGATGAAGCATGATTTAGTTGATAATTCATTATATTATTATATGTTTTTTGACAAGTGGGAGCTTTTAGGAGTTGTTAATCCTAAAAGTTAGAGTTGTAAAAGTACATATATATAATTCTTGACCGAATTTTAGTGATATTGTTAATATTTATGTGATGGGAGATACAAGGTATACTCCTGATCATGAATTTTGTAGTATTACTATTTTTTTTGGTTAAGAATAATATAAGTACATGACATTGTATACTGTGTTGTGCTATATATATATATATATATATTGTCGATGATATGTTCAATAGTTTGATTCCCTTAGAGAGACATATTGAATGTGAAATAGATTTGTCACAATTGAAAATGGCAACTAAGAATATCATCGTTGAGTTAAATAAAGGGGATAAATTAAATGGTGACAATCATCGAAAAGTCCAATATATTTTGGAGAAATAAGAGGCAATAGAACCTCTAACAATAGTTGTAGCACAGCCTAATGCTGGGAATACAACCCAACACAGGAGAGACCAAGAGGTCTATGAGGCTTGGAAAAAAAAATAGCATTGCAAGAATTACATTGCTGAGTACAATGGCAGATGACCTCATGTGTGAATATGAGAAAAATGAAACAGCGCAGGCCATATGGGTAGCGTTGAAAGATAGGTTTGGTGGTACATCTACCTCTAAGCTTAGACGATGAACTATTAAGTTTGATACGTATAAGCTTAGGCCAAATACTTCCATGAAACAACATCTGAGAGAGATGGCAAATATGATTAGAGAATTGAAGGAAGTTGGGAATACTATGTCTGATGAACAACAAGTTCAGGCAGTGATAAGATCATTGCCATCTCGTTGGGAGCACATGAAGGTTAATCTAACCCATAATGAAAGCATTAAAAATTTTAATGATGTGGCTAAACACTTGGAATTTGAGGACGAGCGCTTGGAGGCATACAAGTCCTCTGGCCATGCCAACTACACAGAGGGTGCAGGTCTTTCTAATGCAAAACCTGATTCCAAGAAGGGGAATAAATTCCAAAAGAATGGAAAAAAGGACAAGACAAAATTTGTAAAAGGCAAAAAAGGAATTCAAGAAGAAAGGAAAAAAGAGTAGGAAGAAGAAGAAAAATGACTTCAAGAAGGTCAAGTGTTTTGCCTGCCAAAAGATGGGTCATTTCGCACAGGATTGCACCGAGCGAAATGAGAGTGCAAAGGTACTAGTGAATTATGTAAATTCACATGTTTCCTATGTTTCTAGCACTGTTTTCCTAATAGAGAATATATGCTCTTCTTGGATTTTGGACTCAAGTTCAATAGACCACGTGACGAGGGATCGAGGATCCTATGTAGAATACCGTCGGTTGCTTGATAGATGTAAGTGCCTTTATGTAGGCAACAATGAAAATATTGAAGTTAAAGGCATTAGAACTTGCAAATTAACTTTGCGTAGTAGAAAGGCTTTGATCCTTCATGATGTGCTTCATGCTCCTGACATTCGACGAAATTTAGTTTCTGTAAAACGTCTTGTAAATTATGGGTTTAATGTAAACTTTCATGATAAAGTTGCAAACATATTTTATAATTTTATATTTTATGGTTTAGCTTTCCTTTCAAAGAAGTTCTTTGTAATGGATACTATTGATGATTATAATATACATGATTGCTTTGCTACTTCTTCTGATTCAACTGTTGATATGGCTATTTGGCATGCTAGACTAGGGCATATTAATCAAAATAAAATGATTAAACTAGCAAAAGAAGGTTTGCTAGGATCCATATCCAATATAGAAATGTCCTTGTGTGAAAGTTGTTTAGCAGGTAAGGCAACTAGAAAACCTTTTGGTAAGGGAACCAGATCAGAACAACCATTGCAATTAATTCATTCTGATATTTATGGTCCTATGAGTATGAGGGCAAGGCATGGAGCTTGGTAGTTTATCACTTTTATTGATGACTATTCATGATACGGTCATGTTTATTTGATCTCACATAAGTCTGAGGCTCTTGAGTGCTTTAGACGATACATAAATGAAGTTGAAAATCAAATGGACAATAAAGTTAAAGTATTACATACTGATTGAGGACGTGAATATTTGTCTGATCAATTTAAAGAGCTCTGTGAAGAAAAAGGGATAATTAGGCAGCTAACTATCCCTGGCACTCCACAATAGAACGGAGTTGCTGAAAGAAGAAATAGAACGCTTCTAGACATGGTTAGGTCAATTATGGCAGAGGCAAATCTACCAATTTCATATTAGGGTGATGCTTTAATGACTGCTACCTTCACACTTAATTATGTGCCCTCAAAATCAGTTACTTCAATACCTTATAAGTTATAGACAAAATGCAAGCCGGATCTTAGTATCCTTAGACCATAGGGGTTAGCCGCATACATTCATGATAATTCTCATAAGTATGGAAAGTTAGGTCTTAGAGGAAAGAAATGTATCTTTACAAGGTACTCTGAATAATCCAAAGGATATGTCTTCATAGGTGAAAATGAAGATGGAACAGTGACTGAAATTGAATCTAGAGATGTTACATTTATAGAAAATAAATTCCCTAATAGGGGAGACATTGACCGCACTGTATCTCTTTATGAGACACAGGAACAAATAAGTATAGAACATGTTGGTATGCTTGAATCATCCCAAAATGTTGATCTAAGTGGGAGCTTAGAAAGGTTAACTCAAAGACCTAGACAAAAGAAAAGACAAAGACAAGAAGGTCCTACAAGAAATAGTAATATGAAAAGTATACCTAAAAGACGCTTCCAAATAGAAAGTAAAGCACTTATTGTTACTCCTAATGGGGATGATGAACCACGTTCTGTACAAGAAGCCTTATCAAGTCTTGCTAAAGATGAATGAAAAAAGGCAATGGAAGAAGAAATGAACTCAATGAAAAAGAATAAAGTTTGGGAATTGGTTAACCTACCGAAAGGGCGAAAAGCCATTGGGAACAAGTGGGTTCTCAAAATTAAAAGAAAAGTGGATAGGTCAATTGATAAGTACAAGACACGATTAGTTGCAAAGGGGTATACACAGCAGGAAGGTATAGATTATGAAGATACCTTTTCACCCGTGGTACGATTTAATTCTATAAGAATTATTCTAGCAATAGTAAAAGTTTGGACTTAGAATTATATCAAATGGATGTTAAAACTGCATTTCTAAATGGTGATCTAGATGAGGAAATCTATATGGAACAACCATTAGGTTTCATTGAAAAAGGAAAAGAGAACAAAGTTTGTAAACTTAAAAGGTCTATTTATGGACTTAAGCAATCATCTAGACAGTGGCATTTGAGGTTTCATAAAGCAATAACCTCTTATGATTTCAAAATGATTGAAGAATACCACTGTGTCTACATCACACAGTTTAAGGGTAATTTTGTTATATTATTCTTATACGTAGATAATATACTATTGGCTGAAAATAATCTGAATTCGGTTATAGCTATTAAAAAATGGCTTTTATTGAATTTTGAAATGAAAGACATGGGTGAAGTAGAGTATATACTTGGAGTTAAGATCCAAAGAGATCGTTTAAAAAGAGTCCTATATCTTTCACAAGAAAATTACATTAAAAAGATTCTCGAACAATTCAACATGAGCAACTGCAATTCCTTGGATACCCCAGTGACTTCTGATGTACCCTTAACCCATGAGATGTGTCCCAAAACTGAGTCAGATCAAAAGAAAATGATGAAAGTTCCCTATGCTAGTGCTATTGGTAGTTTAATGTACGCAATGATGTGTACAAGGCCAGATATCTGCTTTACGGTAGGATTGGTAAGTCGGTTCCAATCCAACCCAGGTGAGCGTCACTGGAAAGCAGTAAAAAGGATCATGAGATACTTAAAAGGCACATCTGATTATGCACTATGCTACGAAGGAAGTGATCTACGCCTGGTTGGATACTTCGATGCTGATTTAGGTAAAGATGAGGAAGAGCGAAGATCGACTTCAAGTTATACTTTCTTACCGAATAATGGCGCCATATGTTAGAGTAGTAAGGAGCAAACATGTATTACTTTACATTCTATGGAAGCCGAGTTTGTAGCATGCACTGCAGTAGCACAAGAGGCTTTATGGTTGAAAAGGTTCATCAAATATCTTGGATTTGGCAATGAGAGCACAAATTCAGTATTAGTGCATTGTGATAACACTGCAGCCATAGCCTATACTAAAGATCCCAAGTATCATAGTAAGACCAAGCACATAGACATTAAGTACAATTTTGTAAGAGATTATATAGCACATAAAATTATTGCTGTACAACATATTTTGACCAAAAGTATGGTCGCTGATCCCCTGACCAAACCAATTGCCAAGGAAACATTTGAAAAACATGTAAGGGTACTTGGTGTACGCAAAATGTGAAATTTCAGACTTTATGTATTACATTTATGATTAATTGAAGTACTTAACATTATTAGTATATATGTCTATGTGAAAGTATACAATGTCTAGTATATCGTACAGGCTTGTGAGGTTGTCTTTCTCACATGAGCAACCGCCTTTGACACTCAGGAGGGGTGTGCAAAGATGAGACAATTGTGTTCACTAGTAAAGCGGCTAGAATGCTGATATGGTAGAGAAGAAACACAAACTATGTCACCTTGACAATAGTGCAGTACGTTAAGATGAGATCCATAAACTTGAATATAAGTATGGATCGAATCATAGACATCCACTTCCATGATGCCTGTAGCCAGATCACAAATTCTTTAATGTTGACGTCTGAGTAGAAAGGAAGAATTTGGGTTTAGATGCTGAGAGTGTCTAGAGTTAAGTCTGTACAGTGTTAACAATTAAATGCAAAACGACGTACGCTCTTATGGTGTAAGAATAACACTGTAGCATGTGATTCATACCACATGTGCTAAAAAACTGCAAACGGGAAGCCAGTAAGAAGATCCCTGCTTAAATGTTGTGTGAGTCCCAGGAAGTTTCTAATTCTTCCATTAATATCCTTTGACTTTGACAATATCACAGAGGTGTGCTTCAGTATATGCTACTTTAGTATATGTCCTACAATCATGATAGATGCGATCTATGGTATTATGCAATGTTTTTGGGACCGGACCGGACCGGACGGTCCGACCGGCGACCGGAGAAGATCACGGCTCGAGTCACCCCTCTAAACCATTTTTCATAGTTGGCCGTTTAGAGCCGGTGTAAATCGGCCTTTGAGCCGGAAACCGGAGTTAATCCGGGAGCCGGAACGATTCTGAAGTAACCGTCCGGCCTGAGTTTCCTGAAATTTCCGACAGCTTCACCGGTGACAACCATTTATTCCGACACCTACGACGAGCAGATCTCCTTTTCCAGATATTAATCAATGCCCACGGCTGCCTTCGGCCACAGTAATATTAAATATAAACCAATCTTTTGTATGAAAAAGAAGAAGATGATGAAAGAAGAAGAAGAAATAGAGGTCACCGGAGTAAGGGACGAAGAGAAAAAATGATGGAAAGGAATGAAGGGGAACATGCTGCAGAGGATGAAATTATGAAAGAGAAGTAATATAATATTAATATATATTATTGATATATAAATTGATAAAAGAGAGACATGATTTCTACCCATCTTGCGTGTTTGACTTATCTACATTTTCAGAACTTGAAAACCGTGCCTTGGGGCTCTTAGGGGCATGTGATTTTACAGCACATCACGTTTTTTTTTTAAAGAAGATTTAAACTCTTTTATTTATAATTTTAAATTCTGATATGTACCACAATACACTCTATTATGATTAGAAGTAGTGGGATTGGACTTAAGATCTTAATTTTAGGTGATTTTCTTAATAATTTGATGATATTTATCATTTTAGTTATATTTATAAGTTCATGTTAATTAAATTTTATATATTAAAGAGAGGTGGTTAACTCAATGATTATGGGATAAATTTATAACTTTGTCCTCATTGATGAATGTGTACATTTCAACCCTTTTTTCTCTATCTATCTTTAAATTATTTCTTCATTTATACAATTAATAGGGGTAAAATTGTCACAATCTTATTTATTACATTAAAACTGGACCTATAAATATGACAAAAAATTTTTTGTAAAAATAAAAAACTTATATATAGGATCAAAGTGGTATGATCTAAATGTCTTTCAAAAAACTAAAGTTTGGATCAATCAAGAGTCACCCATATTTAACAATTCATGAAATCATTATTGTTAATACATTTTTTTAGGTTGATGATTGATTTAATATTCTTCCTTAAATGGTATTTTGTGACTTTATTAACTTTATATGAAATTAAATTGAAGATTAATTGTAATATATAATATATATTATTTTTAAATTTAATTATTACGTCACCGGTCTGACCGAACGGCTCAACCGTTCCAACCGGTTGAACCATGACCCGCTGATCTTTCCGGCTCGATGTCCGGTCCGGCTTTTAAAACATTGGTATTATGTTAGAAAAGCGGCTGATGTATATTGAAGTGATATCTGGGCGAAAGGAAGATTACTTGAAATATACACAAATATGCTAGTGTCTGAGACATGTGCTTTATGGTATTATTTTTGATAATTTCATAAATGTGGATACTATGCATACTAGAAAGGCAATATGAGTTTTATACTGACTCAAAAGGGATTAGATTAGCCATGTGAAAGTGTATATAAGTGAATCTAGGATATTTAAGGCACAATATTAAAATCAAGCTACACAATGAAGGTTGTCTTGTGCTGGTCTCTATAAAGGAGATTTCTAGTACATACACCTATATGCAGATGTCATGCCTACGTGGTCACATCAAAGCACCTAGTATGAAAGAAGGAAGAAAAAGAGACATATCTAATCCACCAAGTGTGAATGAGAGATGTTGGAAAATAGCCTAGTCCACCCTTGGTGGATTGGGCCCAAGCCTAATAGATTAGGGTTAAAGTATAAATAATATAAATGCTTGGATGGATATATGTAATATTTCCCAAACTGTTATGAGTCATATTGTTTTAACTAATATAATATGACTCTATGAGTGATATTGTTTCACCGAAACAATATGTCTCTCAATTGAAATGATATCTTGTCTCTCTAATGGAAGGACATGTTAGTAGAAGAGGAAGGAATGCATAGAACCCTATAAGTAGGCGTAAAGGGATTCAGTTCAAGGACACTGGAAATAACATATAGAAACTCTATCAAACTGACTCCTCATTCCCTCTACTATATTACTCTCTTCTTCTTCCTGTCGGTGGTGTATTTGCTGTGCATCATAATCGCTTTCGTAACTGTGATCCGATTAGCGTGGGTACAAGAGATAAACGGTCGCACTCCAGGTACGCCCAATAATTCTTACAATAGCTATTTGCTTGAAGTTGAATTTTGTGCCATAATTGCTTGCATCTAAAGATTTTGGTATTGTTATATACACACCTAAATGAATCCCTCCTATCCATGCCAAATTATTTTTTCAGGTGATGTTATATCAATGTCATCATTAGGTCTATTCTTTAATTTTGCTTATTAATTCTTTTAAACCATCCCGATTTAATTTCTTGCACATTGCATAAAATCTGAGATAAATTACATAATATGACTTAGTATAGATTTTATATTTTATAATGATAATATTTCTTTTTTTTATACATACACAATATATGGTAATTCAATTGCAATGTATTAATTCTCCACGCGTGTGTGTGTATCCCTTAAGTAAGACACATTTTTTTATTTGCATCTCCAATTTAAATTGAAAATAGGAGATATGAATGTTGACTACAATAATATTATATTTATAGAAAAGATGTACAAACAGTGTTAAAAAGGCATGTGTTGAATATAAACGGTGATAAGTTTCCCTAAATTAAAACTCCCAAAACTCATTTCAATAAGATATAATTGCCCTTTATTGATCAAGGAAAAAAATCTGAATCCTCCTAGACATATGCCTTTAATGAAAAGACATAATAAGGGCATTAACTTACAAAAAAAAAAAGTTACATTTCAAACTTGAAAGTCCTTAAATGAGTTATTTTTCTCAAGTCCTTTCACATTCCAATCCAATCAAATATATAGTGGCCTACTTCACATGACCTCCCACATTTTGTAACCAAACCAAATTTTATGGGCATTCTCAAAATCTTAAAATATGGCAAACATTCATGAGGCCTAATCTGCCCCATTTTGTCATTGGAAAAAGGAGTGCACATCAGGAAAAAAAACATAGAACTATTACCACATTTAGCGCTCTTATTATTTTTCTAGGAAGGGACATCATATTCATTTTTAGAGGAATTGAGCAATTAAAACTGTGATACATTCCATTTATTCATCCATTGTTTTAAATAAGGGTATGGCCAATTCCAATAGGCAGATGTGCATGTATCCATGACAATTTTTAAAACTGTGATACATTTCATTTATTCATCCATTGTTTGTGTACCTTACTTTGTCTTCTTATTCCGCTATTAGTAGGCGGTACACAGTGCGAGGTTAGAGGAAGATGATAACTTGTCAATTTCACAGCACCTTACTTCTTAAAAGCAATTGCTTATGAGAAAGAGATTACAAATGATTCTATGATCGATCATGAAAACGTCAGACCCTCTACAATGACTAGCTCACAATTTAGTGTATAACCAAAAGTATAAAAAATTAAAAAGGAAAAATAAATATGGGATAAATTATGCTCTCTACC
This sequence comes from Inga oerstediana, assembly GCA_963210345.1. Lineage (NCBI taxonomy): Eukaryota > Viridiplantae > Streptophyta > Magnoliopsida > Fabales > Fabaceae > Inga > Inga oerstediana. The sequence goes on along the minus strand of OY723410.1, from coordinate 48,527,115 downwards.
GAGACAATAACTTTATGTAAGTTTCATTATTAGTGTTCTTTTGGTTTTGTTTATCAATCGCAAGTTATTTAGACATTACGTCATATTTGGCATATATATCAATCCCCAAATTTTTGTCACCTTTGTTTGAAAAATGCCCCATTGCTTCAGTTTGTGGCACAAACCATACAGAACTAAGAAGCTATATTTTACACAAAATTTATTGTAGCTAGCTAGCTATCTGCCTACTCAAATTTGAGCAACGTTGAGCCCAATTGGGGGTAACTATCCCAAAGATGTTTTGGCCATTCACATAACTCCAATTCAAGATCAAAGCATATCATAATGTAACATCCATCTTACAGACCCTTTTATTACGTACACATAAGTGTTATTCTTTGATTATTTAGAGGTTTATTACTTCTTCATGACTTGTTAGCCATTATTCGTACCAAATTCATATATCAGAGTTAGTTCTTATTCTGGTTCTTATTCTTAGTTTCAATGATTCCGATTACCATTCAATTCTAATACACATATTTGTAGTTTCATATTCATACATATTTGTCAAGTGTAAATATTTTACACACAGTAAAAATAAATACACTTGAATCTTCAATTCTTTGCCATTCTTCCTTCTGGTTCATCTTCAAGCATTCTTCTCTTTCGAATTCACATACCTATGACGGTGAGATTTGGGGGAATCTCAGTAGCAAATAATATTAACAATGCATGCAAGATAAATGCTAGTGTATGATATGTTTGTCTTACATAGGCTCATGTTTACATAATGACATTTCTGCATGCTTAATGTTCCGTGCAATATATCTATGGCTACAGTATAAACAGAAACAAAGTTTTATTCATTCATACATGTTTCACATAATCAAGCAAAGCAATACTGCAAATCAATACACAACAAACACACCAAATACATGCAAGTTAAATAAGTTCACTACCTTTTGAACTTGTGTTCTCTTCTTGTCCCTTTTTCTTCCAACCATTGAAGCTCCTTGGAGATTCTTCCATGCTTCTTCTTTCTTGGCTTCTTATGGTCCTAGATATATAATCATATAATCATATACTTACTTTTACCCTTAGAGTTGACACTTGTTACATTTGGCCCTTTCTTTTTTAAATTCGCATAGTAGCTAAAAGCTATCACTGTCAGCATTTTGACTAAACTTTGAAAATTCATAACTAATTCTAGGGAACTCCAAATAGGGTAGTTCAAATTCCTATTCAAATCTTTGAGTCTATTTTATGAGAAAAATATTACTTAGAGTAAATTCTAGCCACAAAATTCCAAAACTATGACAAAAGCTTCACTGTCACAAAATTCATTTCAGATTCAATGCCTAACTTCAAAAATTCATAATTCCTAATATACTGATTCAAATGGCACAAATGACCTATCATATTAAGGCTTGACAAGTCTAATTATATTCTGGAAAATATCATGGCCATTGGACAATATTCTATTACCCAAAAACACAACACAATTAGACTGCCACGCAAGAACGCTGATTGGGCAGCATAATTCCAATTTTTGGATTTCAAATCCATTCTTTCTAAAATCATACAAAAAACCTATGCCTATACAATTTTGACAAGGAATTCAATGGAGACCTCAAAAACAACAAAATCATTCTCCTTCTTCATGCCCTGTTCAGACTAAAAATTAGGGCACAAAGCAACAATTCACAAATTTACAATTTATTCACCAAACTAGGTTCATATGCTTCTCAAACAGCATATAACTCCATGTATATGACCAAAGCATGATGAAACCCTAAAAACCCTAAGATAATAACCAAAATTAGGGTAGCCACAAAAATTCACCACAATCAACCAATCAACAATATACTTGGTTCAAACAAAGATCATACTCACCTCTTGCCCTTTTTAGAGCTTGTTCTTCATTTCTCCAATTTTGACACTTTGTAGACAGCACAAGGCACCTCCTTTTGTAAAACAAAAAATATAAAATTGTAGCTCTTAGCAAGGGGAATAATGTTTACGAAGAGATTTTGAGCTAGAAAGGTGATTTAGGTGGTGAAAATTGAGCAAGAAGGCTTACCTTTACTTCTTGATATTCTTTCTCTCTCCTTTTCCTTTTTCTTTTTCTTCTTCTTTTCTCTATTTCTTTTTGTTGTGGACGACTTTTAGAGTGTGAGAAGGAGTAAATGGTTGATTTATTCATTACTTGGCTTCTTGCAATTTGCTTGGTCAATATTTGCCCAAGAGAGCAAAAACAATCCATGTGTCACAAAGTTGTGGCTTCTTGAAAAGGTGAGTTGAATTGTTGACCAAGGGATTGTTTGGTCAATTGGAATTCACTCTTCCCTTCTTGCTTTTAGTCTTGGCTGAATTGCCCCATAAAAGGGGAGGAAAGAATATTGACAAAAAGCTTATTGGTGTATAAGTTCAAGTTGACCAAAATTTTCTTCAAAAGTGCTTTGAAACTTTGACCAACTCCTCCTTTTTTCCATTTTTGCCCTCTTGGACGTTTTTTATGGCATAAGAGAGATATAAATTTTTCTGCTCATTCTCATAATTATTTCTTACTTTTGAAGAGCAAATCCTGGCCTTTGATTTTGTCTTCCAATTTTAACCTCAAGATCAAGTGACAATTGTCTCTTTTGCCCTTGATTATGACAATATTATTTCTTGTGCCATTAGTTTTTTTTAATTCTCTTTCTTACTTCTTTCTAGAAACTATTTCCCTTTTCCTTTGGATCCGAGTTAGGTTTTATGTCATTTTGACACATCACAATGGAATCAGGTACTTTCTTTCGATTAATTCGCACCCAAATTCATACTTTATTTCAGGTGCAGTTTGAGATTCTTTCTAAACTAGACTTAAAAATCTACTTTATTTAGGCTTATTCTTTAACTTTTAATCTCAAAATTCAGGGTATTACACATAATATTCTGTTTAATATTTACTTCACTAGTTAATAGTAATGGCAAATAACACTTGCTATTAATTATTGCTACTTTTTTTCACATGACTGTAAATAAATCACGAGCGCCCACACAATGAGCCTATATACATATTTACAAAACAAACAGCCTTCCTAAGTGGATGAAATGTTTGAAGTAATATTATCAAATTTTAATATATTTTATTCATGATTAATTATAAAATATGAAATAGTAAATGTAATTCTGAATGTGAGAAGTTTGAAACTACTTAAATGAATTTTTATTAAATTATTTTCAATTTTAACATCACAAGTATTAAGTAAAAAATTTAAAAATAATATTATTATCAAGACAAAAATGAGAACATGGAAATTAATTCGTCAACATCTATTTGGTTTTGGAAAAACAATAATGCAAATTGACTCAACCAAAATACGTATAACTCATTTTATTCATTATTTTCAACATAATCATTGATTCAAGGTGCATTATAAGGTGTTGGATTCTATTGGAAAATGTTTAGTTTTGTATTTTAAGTGTCATGTTATTGAACTTGATAAAAAAACAAATTCTAGATATATTAACGTACATTGGGCATCAGCCCCAAAAACTCGTGGAAAAAAAAATAAAGCAATTGAAACACAAGTTCATTTTAAAGGTGACAAATTCATTCCAATAGTTTTTTTTAATATTTTTTATGAATATTATAATTGTATGGATACCCATGACATCCAAGGCTAAAGCTTTTCATCGTCCCATCCCATATTGAATGGTATTATACCCTATAATACCTAAATTAAAGAGTTTCTAGCATTTATTCTTTATAACCAATAATTGATGGACAATGATGTTGCTTGATTCTCTTTGTCGCTTGTAACTCTTTAAGTTAGTTTTGAATTTTGGGTTTCTATAAATAAAGGTGATGATGTACACACATTTGAGAAAATAAAATGAATGTGAACTGCTTTTTATCTTCTTCCCTAATTCTCTCTTCTCTTTCTTCATCCACCCACACATCAATCCCTTGTATTTTTCTTATTTTAATAACCCATTGCACTTAATGTGTGTTCATTTATCAACGCCATTTTACTTCACTATTTATTTTTACTTGCAATGACTGTACTTTGAATTCACCATTTCCTCATCAATAAATATGCCTTCGTAGTGAAGTGACCACAACACAACAATCTAACCTCTAAAGAATATTCGATTCAAAAGAAAATGTAAAAAAAAATACAAAATACACAAAAACAATCAAAGCCAAAACTAATCTATCTTGTAATTAGTTTGAGATTTCCATGCTTGCAATGGTTGGCCAAAATTGTCAAAGGAATGTGAAAAAATATCTAAACAAAATACACAAAAAATATCAAGGCCAAAACTAAACTATATTGTATTAATATGAGATTTACATCCTTGCAATGGTTGGCCAATCCAAAAACTAAGTTCCCAATATATTACGGTACAATAAACGCTGATCCAGAATTCTCATGTGAAGAAAGTAAAGCATTTGAAACACATTTATTTTAAATGTTACAAGTCCATTTCAACAGTTTTATTTTACATTTGTTGTGACTAATAATTGTTTGGTTGTTCATAACATTAAAAAATAAAGCCTCTCATCTTCCATCCCATATTGAAGGGCATTATACCTTAGAACCTACCCCTAAATTGAAGGGTTTCTAACATTTATTGTTCATAACTTCTAATTGTATAATTTATGTTGCTTTATTCTCTTCTATAAGTACTCGTGACTCTTTAGATTAGCCTTCAGTGTTGGGTCATAAAAATAGAGGTGGTGTCCACACATTTGTACTAATGAAATGATGTGAATGAGAACTGATTGTTGATAATTATGTGATGCATTAGGGCAATGGCAGAACATAATTGAAAGGTTCTTAGAGATACATGTTGGTAATAACAATTAAGTACACCAACAAGACTCTAAAGCAAAACATAAAAATATAGCCATAAAAGTGAAACAGTTTTTTTTCCTAGCTAACTGGCGTTTTCTCTTTAGGAGCAAAGGGTAGTAATTAATGGGATTTAAATGAATGTTTTAAATGTAATTAAGAACCCAAACTGGTTTGCTAACATCATCAGCTCGTAATAAGGTTGAGTAGATATTTGTTTTTGAATTAGAAAGGGCCCATAACTAATTTTAGCAAATTCTACTAGTAATCCAAACATCACATGAATTAGTAAACTTTGATAATAGGGTGCACTACTACACAAAAATTGTGATACATGACGGTTATTAACTACCATATTTCACGGCTCCGAACTATCATATATGTGGGTGCTACATTTGCTGTAAAATATTTTCCTTATATGCAATAATTAACTATGAGTTTGATAAAACCATTTTTCCAAAACATTATCATGCCCACAATTGGGCTCTGGACTCACTAAGCCCAGAACAGAATTTCACTATCAAGCCCAAACTCTTTGGCTGAATGAAATCTCATTATATATTAAAATATCTATATCAGACCAAATTATGGTTCTACCAATTTAAAACACATCATAAGGCATGTAGGCCATCCAATATCATCAAGAGTTATTAAAAATATATAGTTAATATATCAAATCTTCAAAATAAATTAGAGTATGCAAAATGAGCCATAACATGGCAATATACAGTAATCCAACATATCTAAAAAGATAGAAGCAGTACTTTTAGCGGAAGTAGTTTAAGCTTCTGAAATCTCCCCTGATGGACCCGTACGACAACTCTCACCTGGAAAAATATTAAATCAACGGGATGAGACAAAGGCATAAGCAACCAACAATCCATCTCATCGGGCATACATGTAAGTACCCATGAGGTGCCAAGTGGGACAGTTATAAAATCATAGCATTATTAAAAATGTCACATGTTTACACACACACACACACACAAAAATCCACAACATCATAATCTCATTCAATTCTCATATTTATCACATAAGTGTACAAGAATTAATACATAATAATTTATTCTTTTTCCTCCCTTATTTTCCCTCCGCCTTATTTCTTTTGACTGAACCCATGGGCTAGTACTCCCCCATATGACTGGTAGTTTAACTCAATAAGCTCACCGATCAAGTGATATGGACCGGCCAAAATCCATAGAGCACAATACCGGACCATGGGTTCTCCCTCTAAATACATTAGTGGGGTGTTAAGGCCCTACTAAATACAAATGGGTCAAAGGACTAACTAATGTACACTTGGAAGTCCACCACTTTATTTCCTCTTTCTGTATACGAATTCACCTCCTTATTTCCTCTTTGAGAAACATCCCATCAAGTCCACATCCACTAACCCCTCTTATATCAGTATGTGTGATTATAACATGTCATTATCAATTCACAATTATCAAAGGAGCTTTTCAATCTTATAAATACATACCAATTCATATAATATAATATCACTAGTCATTTTCTCAATGCAAATAAGTCCCACAAGACAATTTCATTAACAACATAGTTTCAAAATCCACATCACATATCAATAGTCAAATTTATAATTCTATATAGTTAAAAAAATCACTCAAAAACATCATACAAGTATGAACAACAACAGGAAAGTAGTTACCTCTCATCAAAGCAAATTATAACCACATGCTCCTAATCCAATAGCTCAAAAACAAGCCAAAAATCAATCTACAACAATTAATTTATTAATCATTAATAACTTTTTGGGCTATTAGAAAATTAACATACTTAACTTAATTCTATAATTTCAAAGTTTTGAATTAATTACTCCCAATTTCACACTAAAATCACAATTGTTAATTTAAATATTTTTCTTAACTCAAATAACCCATTTAAGTCATTGATTATTTTCAATTTCATTTCTTTATATAAATTCCCCAAAGTTTAAAAATAGCTAAATTATAAATCTTCACTTTAATAAAAGATCTAAACCAACTAAAACTATAATAATACTTATAATAATCCAGATAAATAATTTATCCCAAATTTAACCAGTTAAAAAGTTCAGTATAGAATTATTTATAAATTGATTATATAGAAAAAATTATTATAAAATCTTATACCGACTAAATAACAAAAGTAAACCGATTAAAATTAACTATTATTCATTCTCTACATTCCTATAATCATATTTTGACAAAACAAAAACTTGCCCAAAATCCTAATCCTAAAATATTCCCTAATCAACACAAAATTACTATCATAAGAAAGAGAAAATTATTTAGAATATTTTTCATGCAAAATGTTTTATGATTAAAAGTGATTTTGAGTATTTTATTGATCTCTAAAGCTATAAAAATTGGGACTTTATAACTCCTTTCCTCCAGAAATGCCACTTCGTCTCACTAACGAAGTGAAGGAGGAAGTGGGGGTTTATATAATCCCCGCCCTCTTTTGGTGGTTTGACTTTTTTTAAAAAATTTTTTAAGGGGAGTGGCACCTTTTTCCTAATTGTTGGCGACAAAAAACAGTGCCACCTATTGTTTTCGGTTATTATTATTATTATTATTTTATTATTAATATTACTTTTTTAAAAATATTTTTTTAAAAATAATTATCTCCAAATTATAATTATATTCTAAAAATAAGGATGTTACATTTTCTTTGCACAGATAAATTACAATTCCGAAGTGTTATTTATTCTAGATCTATTATAGCGGTTATGAGATAACACCTATTATTTATTGAAACTTTGTGAGATCATGATATGCGCATTGCTATGATAATAATTGATGATCATGCGTAAAAAATCGTAATAATATATGGTAATGCTTGCATAATAAATAATAGTTCCTCTTGAACAACAATTATATATTGACAATGTTAACGGATTTATTTAAACAACCATTATATATAGTTGACATAAGTAATGGTTGTTTGGTAACAACCGTGATTAATTGAAGCTAAATTTTTTTAACAAAATTGGGGGGCGGTTTCTGCTTTCGATATCCCCTGCATTTATACATTTGTACAGAAAGAATCACAATATATATTTATATTCATTCATACATAGAACAATACAACAAATCTGAATATATTTATTATAGTCATTCATGTACATGTATACACTATGAGAACCAAAACTTTAAAACAAACAAATAATCAATATCAAGAAATTTAGTCATTTTATATGTATTTACCCTTCCACTGATGTTGCATAGATGTTGCTAACTCTTCAGCCACTTCTTCCATTTCTGGGTTGTTAAACATTGTGCAGGAGGCATTGAAATACTGTGCACAAAAGGAAACAATAGATGGAAGTTAGATATTGTAATATATAGCTAACTGAATGTATATATGAATGAATTAAGCATATAATATACCTTATTTGTATTAATATTTTTAGGACCATGGGTGATGATGTCCTTCATGTATTGCATCACGCAGCAGCTACAATCGTTGCTGTTGTCTAGTTGCTTTGGGAACTACAATGAAATGAGAAGAAAAACTTGTCAGTTAGTCATACACACACACACACACACACACACATTAATATTATAGTCATTGGTGAATAATATATATACCTTCAGACACAGCCAATAGAAGGCACATCTTTAGTTGCCATTGGTGAGCTTGTTCTTGGTGCACTCGAGACCATTTTGAGTGCTGTAATTGTAGACTGCTCTAGAAGATACAATATAAAATTTTATATATATATGTATAAACATGCAAGATAAACTAAATTATAAGAGATTATGAATGAATAGCTTATTGGTTGAATGTCTCCTGCATGTGTGGTCTCTTGTCTGGAATCCCGCTCAAAGAGTCATAGTACCAACTCCTTTTGCATATTGGATTTATGAATATGAGCATCCAGTGGTTCCTAAGTACAATATAGATCACACTATAAGGAAAAATACAAAATAAATAAAAACTAATTTAAGAAGAGTTAATGATGTTCCCACCCTTTGATGTAAGGCACAAAGAAGTAAGTGTCTCTTCTGTCTTGTGCCCTTCTAATGAACTCATCCTCTAGAAACCTCGCATGCTGTTGCTTGATATCTTCCTTCATGTTATTACCTTGGTTATTGAGATGGTCAGGGCGGATGAACATGATCTTGTGCTGGAGGCCATAGGGGATGAGGTAATTATAGTACAGGTGCCTGAAATGTTGAAACCAACTAATTAAAATTTAATCAAAGTTCTAAGTAGCCAACTATTTAATAACAGTTGAAGAAATATCTCATAAAGAAGTTGAAAGAGCTTGAACTTGCCAGTCCTTGTTCACAACTTGAGAAACATGCTCTTCGCTTATACCTTCCTCTTGGTTTGGTTGGATAAAGACCTCTCTCTTAAATTTGATCATTGGAAACTAGTATGAAGCAAAGCACTTGTCAGTGAACCCTTGGAAGGGCTTTCAGGCAGATTAACCAACGATCTTATTCTATGAGGAAGACGTCTTCCTGGATTGATCATTAGGGGTTGGATGCTTCCTCTTCTTGGACTAAGTGGGGGTCTTGGATTGAGTTGGGGCCTTAGACTAAGTGGGGGCTTTGAACTGATTGGGGGTCTTGGAAGTGGTGGGCTTGGACTAATTGGCGGCTTGGATTGATCAATGGGAGGCTTGGACTGATTGGGGGGCTTGGAGTTAGTGGATAGCTTCTTTTGAGTGGAGGCTTCCATACTCTAAGTAGATGACGATGCCACACAATGAAGCTGCCCATAGGACCTCCTACTATATATGAGTCTTTAGTGGGCACAGGGAGCAGATAGCTGGGGTCGATGTTGATGTTGATTTGTGCCTTCACATGTTCAGAAGGGATAGGCTCGTTATGAAGTGTATTATCCTCTGGGTGGTTAAACATACTGCATATTGCAACTGTATGTATCTAGGGCTATCGGCAAAACACTTAACATCCACCAAAGCTCAGGCAGATCATGGGGGGAAATGTGTAGCTACCTCTAGTACTTAAGATGTTATTTCCCCCTTGTTGCTTTGTAGAACACTCCTCATAAACTCTTCTATAAGAAACCAAAATTGTTCATGCATTTCATCACACTGTTTCTGGAACTTTTCGTACTTTTCATCTCGATTATGTCTTCAAGGTTGCCACTGACCATAATATTTTATCTTGGTCAATCTAAAGCTAATACCTCTAAGAAGCCCGGGATGGTTAGGCTCCAATATATTGGCCAATACGTCCTTACTTGTAGAAAGGCAGCCTTCTCTGTTGTAACTTCCTGGGATGTGGTTTTTTGTGCATTTAATAGTAATTTTAATATTAATAGTTAATTAAAGACATTACTTCCATGAATCGAAGACTAGTATTAATACTTACTTATCAATGACCTCATTCATCTGAGGATCGTCATAAGAGCAATCTTTATTTTGTTTTCCTACCAAACAAAGTTCATGATGGGGAGGTCACTACTATCCCTACTCTTAACAGCCAACTTTTTACTAATATGAGAATACCCCATTCACCTTCCCTTAATACTTATTGTTCTTTACCCTCTTCCTATTCACCTAACTTAATTCCTATGAAAACACTCAACACTCAAGTTAATATTAGACAAATACATCTAGGTCTTATGAATTGTGAATAACAATTGCCTGGAATGCCAAGTCCCAATGTGAGAAGACAAAATATCACCAATAATCCGATTTGATGGTGGATCGAAGAGCCACAGGAACTTCTGTCTCATCAGCCTCTTCAAGATTCAACAAATATGCCTTTGTCATTGCATGATGAATTGTGTGTAGTGATTGGCTAACCTTCTTGATGACAAATTCCTTGATGGTTTTTCTTGCTAAGCATAGGTATCTTCCTATTAAAGCCAATCCTCTTTAAGGCATTGTTGGGAACTAAATGTGGGCACCTCTCCTAGTAGTGATTCAAACTTTGGTTCGCCATATTGTGAGAGACTAGCCCCTTCTGATATACCCAACCACCATTGGTTAAATTCCTTAATGGTTTTTTTTCTATATGATATACAGATTGCAAAGCACACAATTCAAGTTAACATTTTTTACATGTGCATAGCAAGTAATTAGCAGGCATATATACCTTACCCTGACATTGTCCCAAATAATGTCTACGTAATCTCCTTGTACCCAATGCCAGTTACTCGCTGAGATAGGAACGTTAGTCCTTGATGTTAAGTCAATGTAGCTATTGAATTTGACGGCTCTAAAGGTTGAACTTCATTGTTCCATGTCACGTGGAATTTTCTCCCCACAGAATTTGCTTTATTCACAAAAATCAAGGGCAGTGGCCCCTCCTTACAATATGTGGCACTCGTTCTAACACCTATTTTGGGGTCTCATTTTTGGGTTGCATAGGGACATAATCAGTACCAGTGGAATACCAGTACTAGGAACACTATTAGAACTATGGGCACTATTAGAACTATGGGAATTGTTACTACTGTAGGAAGTAGAACTGGCCATTTTAACTAAAAAAACAAAAGTCATTCAGTCAGCATAAGGAATAGAGCAATGGGTTTTCCAGAAAAACAAGATGCACTACTAAGGTCAAAACCTACCTAGGCAAGATGAAGTGAAAAATGAGGAGAATGTCGAATACAGAATGGAGATTGCAAAATACAGAAGAGAAATCATAGATTAAAATAAGGAGAATAGAGCACGCAAAGAAATGTGACCTCGCTAGGGCTCTGGAGCAAAAAAAATGAGTTAGGGCAATTAAAGCGAGTCATGCAGCTGTCGGATTGAAGTTCAAAGAAAGCAGTGAAGGATGTGGTTCTCTTGAAAGTGACTGTCGATGGCCAGAAAAGTCAATCAGAGTTGTGGGTTCTGTAATATCCCAAAAAGTGATTAAGGGCTAATGACTTCAAAAGTGGATGTAATTATTGTTGAATAAACACTTTTAGAGAATGTGTAATGGGAATTTGGATATTTTAATGATTCCAATGGATTCCTTGTGAAAATTTATGTGGGAATGATGTTTGGTATGAAAATGGAACCATTGGAAGTAAAGATGCAAAATCTGAAATTCTGTCCAGTGAAACTCTATTCTGGGCAGTCTTATCGTGTGGATGTTTTAATTAGGTAAATGATGTCAGAAAATTATGCAACTTTCCAGTATTAAATTTCACCTCCCAAGCTTCAAAATGGACATATAATTTGTGCCATTTCGTTTTGGGAAATGGGAGATATGACTGTCCAAAGTTTGAGGTCGAAAATGGACTCTGTTTTGAGGCAATGATGAAATTTGTGTAATTCTGGACTTTTGTGGTGATTTCTGGTAATGGATCATATTTTTCCTATAAAGAGAACTTAAATATCTTTCATTTGGCTTTGGGATCACCTCATTTCAATTTTTCTAGAATTAGTTATGATTTTTCAAAATTAGAGCAGAAAATCTGCCAGAATTTCTGAAAAATCCGAAAATGGGAAATTAAAAATTATGACATCATCATATTGTAAGATGACATCAACATGGAATTAAAAGCAATTCCACCATCTTCATCAGCCATTCCCGACCCCATTTCAGAAAAAAAAGACGTGAGAGAGAGCTTGGAGAAAAGAGAGGAAAAGAGGAAGGAAATCTCGCAAGGTAAGCCAATTTCTCCGACGATCTAGCTCCTAACGCGTATAACTCCGACTCTAAGCTACTCCTCTTTATTCTTTAAGGTTGTGAAGCTCAAAATTTGGTGTTTCAAAGAGCCTAGGGTTCAGCCAAATTTGGGAAAAGCTAGTGGGAGCTTGAGGTAACTTCCAAACTTTCGTATATTGCTTATTCTGGCTGCTGTGGGCAATTTAATCGGTGAAATTTCGCCAGATTGCCATTGGTTTTAAATTTTGGAAATTGAGTTTCCTAAGGGTTATGCTGCCCAATTTTGGTCAAATGGTAGTTATAACCTAATGTAATAGTGAATAAAGTGGTTAGGAGTAGAAAGGAATGCGTTTACGAAGCCGAAATCGTAAAACCCCGATTTTCTCTGAAGAGCTCATAAATTTCGGTCAGCTCTAGAAATGGGTCTTAGAGTTGGATTTTCAATGATTTAATGGTTCCATTGAGTTCAGGAGCAAAAATTAGGTGGGGTTACAGTTGGTCACTTTTTCGGAAAATGCCGAAAAAGCATAATTACGAAAACGCCCCTAAAACCCTCGAAGTAGGGCTACCAAGGGTAAATTTGTAATTTTACATTGAATTTGATAATTCTGAGTCCGGAAATGGATTCCTTGGGCGGAAATAGGTTAGGATAGCCTATATTAGAATTTTGGGAAAAGTGCAACCGGACCGGGTACGGCGGGCCCGGGCCGGGTCCTCGGGGGCATTTTTGTAAATTTTCATTATAGACTCATATAACCCCAAGTAACACTATGGAAGTGTCTAAATGGTGCATTTAGAATTGTAGGATTCGATATTTGCCGCCCTCGGGAGCCAACTGCGCCGAAGGACGTCAGGAAAGGACAAGGTAGTGACTCTCTCTCTTATACTTTGTGTAATGCACTGTATGTGTGTTGTATCACTGTTTTATGATGATTTCTGATGCTGCTACGGTTACAGCTGGTGATAGCTGTCGTTTACAGCGTAAGCTGTCGTTATTGTGATTACAGCTTAAGCTATCGTGATGTTGATTACTGATTACAGCGTAAGCTGTAGTGATGGTGATTACAGTGAAAGCTGTCATGATTATGAATACAGCGAGAGCTGTCGTATTGTGTATACAGCCGTGAGTGCTGTCGTTTGTGGTGAAAACCATGTATCTGTGAATTGCTGCTGCTGTTGCTGTTTGTGATTTATGTACATGCTTTGTGTTTATGCATTGTGTGAGTAGTTTGTTACTACTAAGATTCTCTCGAATCTCATTCTTTCCTATGACTAACATTTCAGACAGGGCGTGTGGCTCAAAGGAGAAGCGGCCAATCCGGAGCAATTAGGACCCTTGGGGGTATATAGTTGAATTGGAAACGTTGGTTATGTATTTTGAACTCGGGATTACTGTATATTTTGAATCAGGAATACTACATTCGATTTTGGTTGTGTGATCCCCTAGTGTATACTTATAAACCTTCAGGTTTTTATGCATAGAACCCGGGAGTTGCCGGGGATGCAGTTATACACTCTGATATGATTGAATGTATATTAACTGCACAGGTAATTATATTCGAATATTGAAATTGAGACCTGGATGGGAAAAAGAGTTTTGAAAGTTTTGTAAAAATTTTACTGTGAGACAGAAAGTTTAAAACGAGGTTAAAGCATCCAATGGTCTCTAATCCGATTTAAATATGTGTTAGCGAATTATAATTACGTGTTTAAAGTCAGGGGGTTACAGGTTCCAAGGATGGTGGGTAATGTTTGACCAAGGACAAGTGTGTTAAGTTTAGTAACTTGGGAAAGTGAAGAGGCATGGGATAGCAAGTGTTTTAAAAGACTTGATGAAAGTTGCTCATAATTATAAGTCTAGAACCGTTATGAAATGTAACACCCCAAATTTTATTCACCAAAAATTATATTGTAATTATTTGAATAATTCAATAAAATGGTGAATATTCATGGATTTTGATCTTGTGAATTTTGAAATATTCATATTCATAAGGAAATGGGCAAATTAATTCAAAAATTGAAATAAATTACAAAGGGGATAGCAAAATCATAATTTTGCCAATTTAGCCCAAGATTAATTATTTTCCAAATTGGAGTTAATCTCAATTAATCAAGGAAAATACAAGAAAATGCATAAATGGGATTATTCTTGGTAGAATAAATCAAGAATTTGGGGAATTAGGGGGAATTATACATTGTTCAATTATATGAATTATGGAATATATGAAAAACATTTTTTCTCCTCTACCTTCCCTAAAATTCGTCCAATATATAGAAAAATAAGGGAAAAAATTAGTCAAACCCAATTAGACCTAAATGATGACAAGGGAAGTATGGCAAGGTTGTGTGCACACAAAAAAAAAAGGGAAGTATGGCAAGGTTGAGTGCACACAAATGGGAAGTATGGTGAATGCATGAAGAGAAGCTTGAGTGTAGGAGTGGAATACTTGAGTGATTGGAAGAGGACACTTGATTACATGTAAGAAGCTAGCTTGTCTTGTAAGAGAGGATGAGAGGGACAGATTTTTAGGAGGAAGCAAAGGAAGCAATTGAATTAAATTAATGGCAAGACAATGGAGAAATTATGAGGAAGAGAAGAGTGTGATAAGTGTCACATTAGAAGCCCTTGATCAAATCAATGGATAGGAAGATGGAAGATCAAAATAATAAAACATACTCCTTCCTCTTTTCAAGTCACCATTCGGCCAATACATAGAAAAAAAGAGAGAAGAGAGAGCTTGAGAAATAGAGAGAAGAGGAGAGCTCAAGGAAGAAGAAGCTAAGGTAAGTGTTGTCTTTTAAGCATTTTCCTTGTGATCTTCCATGAAATCCTTCTCTAAACTCTTGTTTCTCATGAATCTATGGTGGTGAAGAGACACTTTGAGTTCAAGAAGAGAGGGAGGAGGAGCCTAGATTAAGAGGAAACCAAGAAGCCAAAGAGGGTAACTTCATGAACTTGCCTTCTTGAGTTGTTGTTGATAATTATTGTTTGGTTTTTATGATTTTTGAGTTGAGTTGTAAAATTAGAAAAGCCATAACCCTAAGGGGTTATGCTGCCCAAAATCCTTTAAATCATGTTTAAGAAGTGTTTAAATAAGTTAATCAAGGATTAGAAGTGGAAAAGTACAAGTTTTGGGAGATAAAACACAAAACCTCATTTTTTTCCATTTTCCCCTAATATTTCGGCCAGGACCAGAAATGGTAGTAGGATTTGGATTTTCATGAAATAAATGGTTCCCTTGGACTTAGTGGGCAAAAATAGGTGGGGTTACAGTTGGGCACTTTTTCGGTAGAGGCCAAAAAAGCATAATTAAGAAAACGCCACTGAAATCCCTAAATAGGGGCTGTCAAGGGTATTTTCATAATTTGACAGTGAATTTGGTGATTTCGAGCCCGGAAATGGATTCCTTGGGCGAAAATAAGTTAGAATAGCCTTAGTCAAAATTTTGGGAAAACGTGCAATCGGGCCGGGTACGGTGGGGCCAGGCCGGGTTCCCAGGGGCATTTTTGTAAATTTTCACCATAGACTAATATAACCACAATAAACACTATGGAAGAGTCTAAAATGATACTTGGATAGGTTATGACCTATTTTTGGTACATTTAATATTTTAGGACCGATTTGGAGGCCGGATACGACACGTTCTTCGAGACATATTTAAAAGGGGATATTAAAGTTGAGGTAGGGAAATTATCCTTCATACACTATGCCATAAGTTATGTGATTGTGTGGATGCTAATGTTTGTAAATGCGCTTTATTAATCAACATGATTTGCCCAGAAAGGGGCCAAAAGTGTCAGCGGCACTTATACTGGAGTTGGTGAAAATCTCACCGGTGCAGAATAGTGGGGCTAGGCCCTACTCATGTATACATGCAGATGATATGTTTATAATGTTCATTAATTGGTGCATACATGGCATATATCATATTTACTTTTCGCATTTTCTATGAACGATAGATGTTTCTACTGGGGTTCTCCGGAATCTCACCCTATTTTTAAAATAAACATATCAACGGCTACTAGTGGGGCAAAGGGAAAAGTCATAGACGTCGGAAAGTGAACGGCATGTGTTTCGAGGCAAGGACAAGAACGTGGTCATAATTAGTATATTTTGTGATATTTTGGTAAAAATTGTAAATATTAAAACTTCCGCTGTATTTTCTGTTTTCGTCGACGAACGATATCAGAATTGTAAACAAATATTATTATCAGTATAATTGTACTTTTCTGTATGCCCATTGAATTCCATCTTTATTACTCTTCGATTATCGAAATGGAAACGGGTGTTGACATGAAAGGTGGCCCTTTTCTTACGATTCTTAATTTACAACTGTAATGAACCTTTGAACGAAAGTCCACGGTTTCAACATCACAGTTATTAGGTTTTATAAATGGCGACAGGTTTTCTTAATGAACATTTAAATGAAAGTTCATGGTTTTAACATCACAATCATTAGGTTTTGTAAAAGGTGATGGTAATTTCTTAATAACTTTTAGGTATTTGACATGGTATTCTAAAAAGTGATATGTTTTACATAAAAACCGTGACTTATTTGACTTTTTTAAAAATAATTTTTAAATTTGATTATTCAACCCCATAGTACAAATAAAAAATTACAATAAGAAAATGTGAGTGCGAATGAGAGAAGTTAGTTCCTTCAAGCACTTGTCCATCCTTACTCTCCCATGTAATTAATGACGAACAAAAGTTAGAAGTTGGAATAAAAGTGGATGCATGGATAAGGATTTCATGGGTTATCTAGTAGATTGTGTCCTTTGGAATGCAAAGGGCTATGTTATAGAGCCAAGTGTGTCATTATAAATTGCCACAAATAGCATAAGTAACGGTTATTTACTAGTAACCATAAACATCCCTTGTAAAATGCCTAAATTAGTAACGATTATTCACTAATAACCGTGAAGATTCAATTGTTCTTTTCAAAAATATTTTTGGTATACATTGCCCTAACAATTAATTATTTTTAATATTCAAAAAATAAAAAAACCAGTAGTGGTTTTCAGTCGTCACTATTAATTCTATCCTCCTCCTTATAACACCCTTCATTTATGCCCCTTTAGCACGCATACAGAAGCACTAATGTTCTTGATATGGCTTGGGAAAAAGGATAATTAAAACTTCCAGTCAAAATTTATGCAATTATTTTCTTTGGGCACTATTTACTAATAACCGTGAAGAGTCCATTAAGTGAGGGAGGGTGAGATTCGGGAGAATCTCAGTAGCAAACACTACCAAAACACGCTAAGTGTCTGTAAAGGCCTTAAGATGGCGCCGAGTGTACATAGACACCAATAAATTTTATCCGACTACTAACACACAAGGCCACGTATCATTGCGCAAACTCAAAAGCTACTTTATACATGTGGTATCCACATGGCGTCATACATGCACTCATGTGACCCAACCAAATTGTGTAATATCCTAAAATGTATCCCAGGGCTAAATGTACCAAATAGAAAGTGTAAATAATCTTAGAAACTACTTTGGAAATTTTATAAGGAACTCAGTTCCAATTGACTAAAGGAAAGCACCAATCCTTTACCGAAAGCTAGAAATGATATAGAGCCTAACTTGAACTTAAAAAGAAAGGAAATGGCATCTAGAAAGAAATAATAAAGAGAAATAAAAGAACTAATGACAAAACAATTAATAAGCATATGATCAAGGGAAAAAGAGAAAATTGTCATTTGATCTTGGGTTAAAATTGGAAGATAAAATGAAGGGTTAGGATTTTCTCATGAAAAGCAAGAGTAATCATGAGATCAAAAAGCAGATTAACCCTTCTCTTATAAGGGTTAAATTTCGGTCAAGAAGAGGGCAAAGAAGGAAGAGAAAATTTTGGTCAAGAAGTCAATTAACATTGCAAGAGGACTTTGGTCAAACTTGGACACATAAACATACAAGCTTTGGTCAACAAGTCCACCTACTTTTTGAGTATTAATTTCGATCAAGACTCTCAAAAGGGAAGGATATTCAAATTTAAAACATAGGCATTGATAAGTCAAGTTTGGACTCGAGTTGGAGTACAGAACTCGAGTTCATCAGTCTTAGAAGCATAATGCATTACAAAGTTACAGTAAACAATCCGAATATGGTTCAAAGTTATTTATTCATTACGTTTACAATTGTTATTGTACCAAACTTTATCTAACATATATCTCAAGTGTGAAATAGGAGATTAAATGTTCGGATTATAGATTCAAATAGAAAGTCAATTGCGACAAACATAATCATTACACATCGAATATCGATTACCTACCATCACATGCAGTTAACCCACTATGAAGTATTGTCTGAATATTTAAACGCATACATCCCACTCCACAATAGGACATTCCATTCATAATGAATAATATAGTCTGGCTATAATACAAAGCATCAGAGACAGATAAATATATGAAATGAATATAACACGAGAGCATACATTGAAAATTCTCTAATTTCATTTTTCTCTCTATATTCACATTATACTTCAGTGATTATCGTATCCACTCTGTGAGAGAGCCTATAAACACATTTTCAATTGTATTTTTGAATTGATCTCAAGGTATATGGACCTTGAGAGGGTAGATTTCTTTAAAGGGAAGATGTATTGAAAATTCCTGGCAAGATTTTCTTCTTGTAAGACTTACAAGGTGAAAGTAATAGAGAATGTTGCTACTCATAAGACTTATAGTGGTGTAAGTAGGAGAGAATGTTGCTGCTCGAAAGACTTACATAGCTAAGTAGGGGAGAAAGATCTTCAGAATTATTCTGCTTGTAAGACTTGCTGTAAGTATGAGAGAAAATTCTAGGGTTTAGAATATTTCTGCTCGTAGTCCTTGTGAGGACAAGTTGTTGTTCTATGGTGTTCCGAGAACCCATTAAATCTTGGAGGATTAGTGAAAATCTCAAGAGGTGTTGATCTCTGAGACTGGGACATAGGCCTGGGGTTGAGCCAAACCAGTATAAATCTCTGTGTGCCAATTCTCTCATCTCTACTCTCTTCATTTATCTCTATAACACTATAACGTGCAAAAAAAGTGATTATATCACCTAATTCACCCCCTCTTAGGTGAAGCTTGCCTCTTTCACATTATTATTTTAATACGCTAAGTGAATTAGATCGGAGATACTAAACATTAAAGGCCCATAGGTTAACCACCATTAAGCGGGCTTTTGCCAGAGAACGCTTTATTTTTAAATAAAAGGATTTGAAACTAATGAGTGATAATGAATTTACGAACCAGTTTAAGACCACACTTAAAGTATTTTTAAAATTTTTTTGAAAACCCACTCAAGTACAGTTCAAACCTTGTATTGAAGTCGAGACTTTAATAGTTTATGATAGAACACTGTCTCGAGTTTGTAATCATTACATGGTTAGAACTCTTCTAAATGATTAAGAAAATATGGTGTTAGAAATTGCACCGGTATATTTTATCTGATTACTTTCACATATTGAGCCCTTATATAATCTGGGGAATTATTCTCTACCTGGAGGGCCAAATCATATAGACCCTAAAAATTATTCTATCTCTTAAGCATTCTTGGGACTCTTGCTAAACTTGGCTCAGTAGCCTACTGGATTTAGGCTTATTCATAAGCTTCTAGGCTTAATAAAATTCTCCCCCATACAATAAATCTTGTCCTTGAAATTTTGAATATTGTAGTGTTAACTATACCTTTGGGGATCACATCTTAATACTTAGTCTATCCCTTTCATTTGCAATGCTCACACAAAGCATGCATCACAACTCCACATATCATCAATAATCATCTCAAATAGCATTTATCAATCATCACAGTACTAGGCAATATAGATCTTACGGCCTCGAGTATATACTCATCACAATCTGAATGCTCATCAGGTCTTGCTACTTAGGGCCGCAGCACCATACAAGTAGCACATCGGGTCTTACTTCCCGGTATACTCAAGTTTTACAACCTCTTCAGGACATTTCCTGATACACTCAGGCCTTATAACATTTTCGGGTCACTGCCCAGCACAACTCTAAATGCATAACAACCTGCCAGCCTAAGGACACACTGGTCCAATAGGTCTTATGGCCTTAGGACACACAGTTTGATAGTTACTCTGAATATTTTTTAGGCTCTATCTCTAGCTACTCAAGCCATTCATATACTTATGTAATGTTCCTGAAGCATGTGAAACAAATCATCCAATGAATAGCAATCATCACAAGAGCATTCTTCAATCAATATGCAGCATTAATCATAATCACATAACCTACTGCCCCATGCTTCGGGTCACTACCTAAACTCTCCTACCTTGGGTCATTGCCTAGAATCTCATGCCTCGGGTCACTACCTAGAATCTCATCCGAATGCTTGCAGGCCTTACTGCCTAAGGAATCACCCTTATGACATAGGCACTTAGGGACTTATAGCCTCGAGTGTCCACCTGTTAGGTCTTACTGCCTAAGGACACACTGGTCTAATAGGTCTTACTACCCACCATATATTCATGAAATGAATATACCCGATGGTAAAAATATACATTCAAAACCATTACATAAGATATGAGAGCAAGAGTTACTTGACTTTCTTTATCTCATCAAGCCTATTCTGCCTTAGTCTCTTTTCTATCTTTCTTTCGATAAACAACACTGGAGCACCCCATGATGATACACTGGGTCATACAAATCCCTTTTTAAAGGAAACTCATCCGTTATGGGACTCATTACAATGCGCCACTCTCCAGAGGCGACTTTTGGTGGCTCCACTCTATGGTTCTATGTCCCAGTGGCTCCAATATAATGCCCCAAAATATGTATAAGGGCTCATGAGTCTAAAAGTAGATGTAATAAATGTTAGACAAACACTTTCAGAGAATACAATGTGAATTACAACCCAAATTAACATTAGAAAGTGCTCAAACCTTGTATTTAAATTTAATTATGTGGCAAGTCTATATTAGACTAAATGTGAGGGGGAATGGCTTATGGAAGGAGAAGTGGAGTTAAATAATTCACTATGTGGCAATCTAACTAAAATTATCATAGTCAGGGGCAAAATGGGAGAAAAAGAATTTATTGGCTAATTAGTCAGCTACCAAAGAAAAAATTAACTATTAACTAAAAGAGTAAGAGGTGTGACTACAAGGCTAATGAAATTAGTTAGAGTAACACTATAGTCGCATGCTTTAGTGAGAAATCATGAGATGGTGATACTTGGCATCACATGGCACCATAGGATCAAGTCAAAGTTTCAAACACTCAAACTCTCTCCCTCTCTCTCCATTAATTCGACCAAAAGGCTAAAGGGGGTTGAAAAATCTGATCTCATCATCATCTCTCTCTCAAGCTCTCATTGACGTCCAAGAAGGAGGAGGAAAGAGAAAAAAGACTCAAGCTCAAGGTCAGATTTTTTTCTTAAGTTTTAACCTAGTAGATGACTCCTATTGCTCAAAACCTCTTCTCTAATCTTGATCATCTTGATGAGAGCTTCATTCCTATAGTTTTAGATCTTTAAGAGAAGGTTTTTTGGGTGCTCAAGAAAAACTAGTGGTTGGAGAATCAAAGAACAAACTAGAGAAAATGGTAGAGGTGAGTAAGAGCAACCTTTTGACATATATGTTGTGGCTATTGGTTGAGTATTTTGGCTTGTGTAAATTGCCCTAATTTTTGGGTATATTGGGATTTAAAGAGTTTGGGATGTTTTGATTGTTGAAATAGTGTCTTGTGTTGTGGTTTGGGTAAATGGAATTGATTTGAGACTTGAATGTGAAGTTTGGAAATTTCTGGATTTTGTGTTGAATTGTGCCCAAAATAGAACATGTGAAAGGAAAGTAAATTTGGTTTTTTTGGTGTTTTAATTGGGTTCTATGTGAAAAACTGTTCAGGGAATAGCTCTAATTGTGAATTCTGACCATTGGAAATATATGTTGAAAAATTGGAAGTTTTGTCAATAAAAATTCTGTACAGGGCAGCTAGTTTGCATGGAAGTTTTGAATGAGTAAATGGTGCCTAAAAATTTTGAAACTTTCTAGTATAATAGTTCACATGCCAACCTTTAAAATGACATAAAATGGGTGTCATTCAGATTTGTGTGCTGGAAGTTATGTATTTCCAAAGTGTGAGGTTGAAACTGGAAGCTATTCTAGAACAATATGGGAATTCCTTGGATTCTATATTTTTTGGTTGTAA
This sequence comes from Inga oerstediana, assembly GCA_963210345.1. Taxonomy (NCBI): domain Eukaryota; kingdom Viridiplantae; phylum Streptophyta; class Magnoliopsida; order Fabales; family Fabaceae; genus Inga; species Inga oerstediana. The sequence goes on along the minus strand of OY723410.1, from coordinate 48,504,542 downwards.
ATGGTAGTGGTTCATATTTTTCTTGTATATAGGACATAAAAATCTTCAAGTAGGACTTGGAATCACTCCATTTTGATTTTTATAAATTTAGTTATGATTTTCAAAGTTCAGCCAAGAAACAAGAATTTTCTTGGCCGCAGCCAAAAACCATCGGACCTGCTTTTGGCCACAACCCTAAAGCTTCTTACCTATTTTTGGCTACAGTCAGAGGATTCTTGGCTATAGCCCAAAAACTTCTGACCCATTTTTGGTTGCAGCCAAAGAAGTCCTGGCCACGACCAACCCTCAATTTCAGCATTTTGAACGTTTGAAAGGTGGTTTTTGATCTAGCTCTCCCCAAGCTTTTTTTGACCTTCTCATAGCCACCAAAGGGACTCAAATGATAACCAACCCTAAGTGTTTTGGAGTTATTTAAGAATTGAAATCGGAAATAACTCGTCGTCCTTAATTCTAATTTATAGGAGTTGATGTCTGCCTTGAGCGTAAGAAGCCTGTACTGAGCAGGAATGGAAAGAATAAGGTAGTGACTCTTTCTCTTATATCATGTATAATGCTTTTTATGTTTGTGCTTATTATTGAATTGTGATGAATGTGAATACAGTGAAAGATGTCATGAATATGATGATTGTGAATACAACAAAAGCTATTGTATATGGCTATGAAAGCCGTCGAATATAGCGAAAGCTGTCGTATATGGTTGTGAAAGCCATCGTGAATTCCATGAATGTGTATGTGGCTGAGAAAGCCATCGTATACAGCTATGAATGCTGTCGTGATATGGCCAATGTGACGAATGTCACGAATGTAAATGCTGCTGTGAGTACTATTATGGAGGCTACTTTGTGATAATTGTTTACATGCTTTGCTATATTATATATCATATAATTGAAATGTTGCTATTAAGATTCATATGAATCTCACCCTTTCTAATGACTAACTTATAGCCAAGGTAAGTGGATCGAAGGAGAAGTAGGTAACCAAGGGTGGCTAGTTCTCACGGCCAGGAGAGTAGAACTTCATATGAATCTCACCCTTTCTAATGATTGTATATGATATATATGTAAGATCAATGTAGTAAAGGTAGGCGTATCTACCGTAGATTTGTAAATGTTTAGTAATCCCTAGTATGGGAACTAAAACGGGTGATTTTATGCCCTATAGACCCTGCTAGTTGATGAATATAATGCGAGAGTACGTCGGGAAATTTTATTAAGTACTCTAATATTTATTAATGGAATCGAACTGAACAAGCCAATTAGATTTGAAAAGTGGAAGTGAGACTTTATTAAACCAATTTTGAAAAGTTTTTGAAAACCGTCTTTAACACAGGGCCGAATCCTGTCTTGAAGTCGGGACTTTTAATGAGTTTTAAGTTATCCTTTGGTCTCCCCTTTAATTCATACCACATTTTTTAACTATATTAATGGCTTTCAAGTTAGGGGTTACATCTACTCTATGGTTTGATGTCCCGATGCTTTTCTCAGTTAGTTACTGGTCAGCTCCTCAAGTCAAAACCCTCCGTAGGTAGTCCTCTCTGGTCAGAATGCTCCGTAGTAACCCTCTTCAGTTGGAATCCTCCATAAGTAGCCTTCTCCGGTCAGAATCCTCCGTAGGTAGCCCTTTTGGTCAGTCAGCCTATATGACATCACGATGGCTTCACTCTACTTTCTATTGGTCAGCCCTGTAACATCCTAAATTTCAGTCACCAAAATTCCTTTACACCTTTGTGGTATTAGAGGGAATAAAATGGTGAATATTAGCATACTTAAGTTAGCCAAATAGTGCAATTAGTGGCCACATGAATTTTGGGCCACAATGAGACAAAATTAATTTGTGTCTTCATAAAAGCCTATTATTGAAGCCCAAAAACATAGAGATTGGAAGAACAAAATTTTTGGGCCCAACTAATAGTGATTTTTGGCCAAACACAAAGGGAAGGAAGAAGGCCCAATTTAAATACAAAAATGTATGGGCAAAATGGTCATTTGGCCATTAAAACAAAAGCTCTTATTTATCCAATAATTAAGAGCCATTATTGTCCAACAAGGGAAAGCAAGAGGAAAAAAATAAATACTTGGTCCAAATTAAGCAAAGAGGAAGCATTTGAACCAAGTAAAAATGATGAAGAAAAGTCAAACAAATTAGCAAGTGATAATTAGCAATAAAATATTATTACTTAAGGAGGTGGAAGAGGGATATTTTAAAGAGATATTTATCCCTTTCAAGACCTCATATTTTGTCCAACCATGAGTAAGGAAAGAGAAGATGAATATTTGAACATAAATGGTGACCTTTGGAAACCATTAGAGTCAAGTTCAAAAAGATGAAGACTAAAGTCAATTTTATCATGCTAATTGACAATTTAAGATTATTATTTAAGGAGGTAAAATTAGGATATTTCAAGAAGCCCTTTTAGCTCTTCCAAGGGCCATATTTTGGCCAATATTTTATGGCCAAGTAAAAGATGATGACTTAAATTAATTTGGCATATGATTATAGCAATTAAATAATATATTTCAAGGAGGTGGATGATGATATTTTTTAAAGCTCTTATCCTCTCCTCCAAAGGCATATTTCGTCCAAACAAAGAGAAAGAGAGAGAGAGAGAGAGAGAGAGAGAGTTTTGAAACACAAGAACACAAAGAGAGAGCACAAGATATTCAAGAAGCAAACAAGGGAGGTTTCAAGTGATTTTCACTTGTTTATGCCCTCTAATTCATGACAACTCTCTCTAATCTCTATGTCTTCTTGAAATACACTTGTAGTAAGAAGAAAATCAAAGGAAAGAGCAAGAAGAGGGCCATGGTTTTATGGCCTAGAGAGAGAAAGCAAAGGTAATCATAAATAACCTTGTTTCCTTATTGAATTCAAAGTGTATATTGTTGTTATGGTTGAGATTTGTGGTTGATTTGCTTGGTTTTATAATTTGGGATGCTCAAACCCTAAGGGGATGTGCTGCCCAAATTCACACTAATTATGTGCAAATGATGTTTAAGTGGTTAAACAAGGGATTACAAGTAAAAAGGAAATGCTTAATTGAATAAAAGCATGAAACTTCCATTTTTCCTAAGAAATTCCAGAATTTTGGCTAGCTGCGTTTGGTAGGGTTTGGACTAGATTTTGGGGTTTTTGATGGTGCCATTGTGTTTAAAATGAAAAACTATGTAGGGAACATTTATAATATGAAGTGTGAAGGCTTTAGGTGTGAAATGACAATTTTACCCCTAAAGCCCTAACATAGTCACTGCTAGGGGTATTTTCATAATTTGGGCAAGAATTTGACAAATCTGAGGTAAAAAACAGATTCTACATGAGAAATTGTATAGGAATAGCTCGGGTCATAATTTTTGGTAAAGTACAGTTAGACCGGGTACAAGGGCTTAGACAGGTTTCCAAGGGTATTTTGGTCAATATGTGATTTTGAGTCAAGATAACCAACACAATGACTTTAGAATGAGTTATACATAAGTAATAACTCATTTATCATTAATTTGAAATTTTATGATATATCAGTAGCCCAAGTCGGATACAGGATATTGGACTGACTGACTGACAGGCATGGAAAGGGCAATCTAGGTAGTAACTCTATCTTTCATACATTATGTGGGGTATATATGTTGTATGTTGCTATATTATGTGATATGAATAATGAACACACACTATCTAGCTATGGTGAGGGAAAAGCACAAGTACAGTTCCAATGGGAAAAGGACAAGTACCATCTGGCATAGTGAGGACCCAGCTATGAGACACAGTACCTGGGGCACATTACCTAGCTCTGGGACTCAGCCGAGGTACATGAACAAGCAGGGGATTTGGCCTTGAATAGTGTGCATACTTCAGTTTACAGTGTTATTGTTATATTTACACTATGTGGTGCATTGCATATCTATTTATTGTATTTTATATGATTGATAGTCTGTTACTACTGATATTCTTTTGAATCCCACCCTTTCCATAAATGTATATTGTTTTTAGCAGCAAGCAGTGGCTCAAGGGGAAAAAGTGTAATTACTAGCAACTAGAGGTTTCGGACCAGTACAGGCAGGATATTTGGTTATCTGCAAGCTTTTATTATATTTTAAGTCTGTAATTACTATGTACAATCCCTATGGGGAATTCCTGTAATGTAATAAAGTACTTAAGATCAATATATTTATGTTATTTCTGTGTTTCCACTGAACTACATGCAAATACTCTGATGAATGTTGAAATAAAGATAGGGTGTGACAAGTCCCTCCGTAGGTAGCCCTCTTCAGTCAGTCAGCCGAGACGATATCCCGATGGCTCTACTCGACGGCACTTTACTCGGTGCTTTACTCAACCTTTTTTTGGTCAGCCCCTCTGGTCAGCACTCACCATAGGTAGCCCTTTTTTGCAGGTCGTCCCTCAATGAAAGCACCATTGAAATGGGAACAAGTCCTTAAGAGAACAATATCCCAGAAACTAACCATTAAGGTTGGGAAACCCAAGGACATATAACGCCTCTTTTCTCTAGCATTCTGCAATCTACTTCTTTAATTTCACCATTTCATCTGGGGCCTTTCTGTATGGACTCTTGATATCGATCCAGCTCCAGGCTTAATCGTAATCTCTACTTACCTTATCGGAGTAATCCATTTGAGCATCATTACAAACTCCACTTCCCTTATTGGGCTAATCTACTCACATTTTAGGGAATTTGGCAATTCGCTAGCCACTAGTATTTCATCTACTATCCGTCTCAACCAAGAGGCCATAATTCGTGGCTACCTTGGTTCTATCTGTTGGAAATTGTGCCCTAAGGGCCCATCATTGTACTTTGAACATTATTAATTTAATGAAAATTTTCTATTTTGTCATCATACTATTTGCATGTTAATTGTGATAATTGTATCCTTGGATAAATCATAAAGATTGTCCTAAAATGTCCCTGGTCAGTCATCTATGCGGGGGCAAAGATGAAACAAGACCAGTATGACTTTGATGAGATATTGAGATACGAATCAAAATCTTAGGCACTTGTAATAGTACAAGGTGCTGGACTGACTTACTATAGAAAGCTACATGGATCAAGTCATAAGCTTTTCTCATGTATAACCACGTCACAAGGCCCTTTGACCTGAGTTCATCATGGATTCCTACATGAGAGTTGCTAAGCTTTGAACTAGTCAAAAGTCACTTTTGACCGGGTGATGATAAAGGCTACAATCGGGCTTTGTGGTTTTTCATACGGAGGAATATGAATGATCAAGATGGAATTTGTCCCTCACATTAGTAGAGAGATATTATTGGGCTCCTTGATGAGTGAGTCTGAGAAATGTATGGTCATACTATGATGGAAAAGAGTTTCCATTTCTATTGTCAGACTACTCAACAATCGAGAAAGTAATGGTCAGGAATAAGAGGATGACATTATCCTTCCCTCATCCTTGACTGATATATCATGTGACAAAAGGGACGTGACATGGTTGTATGACAGGTTGCATCGTGATAACAATCTTCATATGAATTGGGTAGTCGTAATGTCTTGCTAGAGGCCGCTTGCGACTTTTGGGTTAGTACAGTCATTGGCCCACTGCCAACTTCATATGGGCCTATAGGATCGCACTCAAGAATGACCCAACACGAGATAATGTTTAATCTAGGGTGGATGAATTTTATATTTATATATATATATAATATAAAATTCGTTAATAATTATATATATATATATATATATATATGTATTTTTGAAATACATATTTTATATATATGTATGTATATATATTATATGATATTACTATATTGTGCTAGTTTTAAATTTAATTTTATTAAGATAAATTAGATTTAATAACTAACATGATAGAGATATAGTATCTCCGATTTAATTTATGAAGATAAATTAAATCTAATGGCTATTTATTTGGATTAAATAAATAGGTTAAATTAAAACTGTTGGACAAATTTAATTTAAACTGAATTTATTTGATTAGCTCATCAAGATAATTAATTGTTAATTAATTTCAAAATTTATAAAGATTAATTTTGAAATTTGAATATAGCCCACATAAGTTATAAATTTGATAGAGTAGATATACTGATACACAGATGAGAATTTAGAGCCGTAAGGGAAACCTAGGAGACATTGGAGGCACTAGCACGTAGTCTGTGTTTTAGAGCATTCGTATAGATACCGGTAGAGGGAGCAAACCTGACGTGTTGGCTCCTAGAGATCGAAAACCCTGAATTGAATAAGGTACAAATCTTTCTAACTGGGTTTAAACGCCGTTGATAGATCCTCGATTAGGATTGGCGAAAATTTTAAAATTCTTCTGCTATGCCTGCTGATCCTAACACTATCTACTACTTTATTCCTCTAGAGAACTAACTCTCAATCAATCTTTTCAAGGGAATATTGTAACACCCTCCTTATCATAGTTATTAGAGGAGTTTAGACGCATAATGGATTTGAACCATCCGGCCAGGTTTATATCCTGGGACTTACAAACCTTTGAAAATTGCTTAATTCCTGATTACAACACATGGTTCAAACCTGTCATTAAATGGGTTTTTTTATTTTGGTACTATAAAATAAATTCACAAAGGTTCGCAATTAAATCATAACTTACATGTTCTTAATTCCTTTTATTAATATTAGCGCACGTTTCTACTGATATTCACATTCTATTTACTAGCTGTTGGGCTGTTATCTTATGGTTGCCCTTTTCTAATTTCTTTAACACATTAAAAATCACTTACTAACTTGTTGGACACACATATGGCTATTGTTATTACTGTAACATCTAGTACTTTAGTCGTGCCCACAAGTTATTTACAACATATGCAATAATAAACAGATAACCGAAAGAAATTCTTAATCTTCTGGTTGCACCGTTTATTTGTCCATGACTTCCTTCTTGCCCTTTGAGCCGCTTGCTTCCGCTGTAGGTTAGTTATTGGAAAGATATGTGATTTAAAAGAATCTCAGTAGTAACATCAATCACTCATAGGATATGTAAATACACAAAGCATGTTAAACAATCATCGCATAAGTATATGCAATCATCACATCAACATATTCATCAATATGCAACCATCACATTATACATGGGACCTACCTGGTTCACATGCATAGGACCTACCCATCCTCACAATGCCAATGCTTAAATTTACATGCAAAGCAATGTATAAGTTATAAGAGAAAGAGTTGCTACCTTAGCCTTTCCAGTCTCGTACTTGTTCTGGTTTAGCACTTAGAGCAGATATCGAATTCTATAATTAGAATTTACATATGACAAGTTATGACTTAGTCCAATTCTTTCATAATTCATACACTCAATTTGGTTATTATTAGGGCTAATACACTAACTCAAATGAAGACCCATTAAGGTCAAACTAACCCAAATTGGTTATTTCTACTCTTAGAGTTCTAGGTAATTACATTGTGCCATTACCTTTTTATTTTTGCACATTTACTAAAAGATGACAGAATTTTCAACTAACTTTGAAAATTCATATCTTTTTGTACAAATTTTCAATTGTAGTGGTTCCAAAGGACATATGACCCTTATTAAGTATATTTTAGAAGAAAAATATTGCCCTTGGCCATTGGACAACATTCTATTACCTAGAAACACAATAGACTCCAGCTGCCATGCAGGAAACCTTAATAGGCAGTAACATTCCAAGTTTTGGAACTCCAATCCATTCTTTCTAAAATTGTGCCAATCATCAATTCCTACACAATTTTGCCCAAGAAATCCATTGGATACCTCAAAAATAGAAAAACCGTGCACCTTCTTCATGCCCTGTTTTGACCAAAAATTAGGTCACAATGTAACAATTGTTCATAATTTATGCACTATACTAGGTTCATATGCTGCCCAAACCTCATATAACCACATATATATGAGAAAAGCATGATGAAACCCTAAAATAACCAAAGTTAGGGCAGAAATCCAAAGTTTGTAAGACAAATCCAATCAACATAAGACATAGGTCAAAATAAAGCTAATGCTTACCTCTTGCTCTTTCTTGAGCTCTTTTCTTAATTCTCCAACCTTGTTACTTTGTGGACAGCATAAAACACCTCTTCTCAAGAAAACAAAACCATAGAAATGAAGCCCTTGATGAGAGGAACAACATTTATGAAGACCTCAAGAGCTAGAAAGGTGATTTGAAAGGTCAAAATTGAGCTAGAAAGTCTTACCTTAAAGTTGTCTTCCTCTTTCTCTGTCCTTAAGATTCTTGGACAAAATGTGCAAGTGAGAAAGAGAGTAGAAATGGTCTGATTTTTCTCTTTCCTTGCCCTTAAATGTTTGGTTGAAACTGGCCTAAAGAAATCAGGGGAAAAAGAAAATATCATGTGGCCAAAAATGCTTCTTGCATAAGCCAAGTTAATTAATCAAGTGTGGTTAATTGACTTTGGTTGGAATTTTCCTTCTTATCCTCTTCTTCTTTTTGGATGAAATGTCCCACTCAAAAAGGAGTTGGAATTGTTGACCAATTCCCTTCTTGAAATCTTGCTTTTTTTGTCACTTTCCAAGTTGTAAAATTGCAAGTCTTGTTGACTTTTCTTCTTTACTTCTTTCTATTCTTTTTGGCTTAGTCAATTGAATTTCACTCTTCTCTCTTTCTTTCTTGATCTTGACCAAAATTAAGAGCCTAATGGAAGAGGAAATTGTTGACCAATTACCTTTTAGTGCATATACTCAAGTAGGATCAAAGTCTCCTTTCAAATGGGTTGAAACTTTGACCAAACTTTTCTCTTCCTTTATTACCCCTCTTTGGCCAAGATTCTTAACTTAAGGGGAGGGAGTTGATTTACTCTTCCTTCTTCATGTTTATTGTTTCTTTTCAAGAGCAAATCTTGGCCCTTCATCTTGGTTTCTGATTCTAACCCTAAGATTAAATAGCAAATGTCTCTTTTGCCCTTGATTATGACAATATTAATTCTTGCGCCAATAATTCTTTTAACTCTCTTTCTTACTTCTTTCTAGACACTACTTCCCTTTTCCTTTGGATCTGGGTTAGGTTTTATGTCATTCTGACACATCCTAAAGGAATTGGGTACTTTCTTCTGACTAATTCGTACCAAAATTCATATTCTATTATGAGCGTGGTTTCTACAAGCCCTTTTGTTTCTTATGCCTTCCTGAGACCCTTGCTAAACTGGAGCTTAGTAGTCCCTTTAATTTAGGCTCATTCTCAAGCCTCTAGTCCCAAAATTTGAGGTATTACAAATATTCTATGATCGAGATCTTTCCCTATGCTAGGTTAGCAGCTAGCAATCATTAGAGACCTCATACACATCTTTAACATATTCTAGTACCTCGAACTACTCAGGCCATTTCAAATTCTGAAAGAATCAATTCAACTATTGAGTTTTATTCTTAGGTCACATTTATTCTATTGCATCAAACATTGTCTCTACTAAATCTAGAACCTCAACATCATCTGAGTCTAGAAATTATTTACCTCGATTATACCCAATATATATACTAGGAATCATTATGATTTAAAATTCCTATTCCAACCTTCATTGTATTGATTCTAACATCCTTATGGCATCTTTAAGGATAACCATATATCATACCTTAATGCACCCAAACCTTTAATCAAAGGTTTCAAAGTTTCAGGGTACTTCCCAGGGGGTCACCCATCTTAGTACTACTCTCGTCCAAGCACGCTTAATTATAGAGTTCTAATAGGATTCAGTGCATTAAGGCAGTCCGGATCTGTATATCTCTAGGCATTGGTATCTCATATATGTTTCGATCCCAGTATATCATATTATCCTCCCCAGAAATGCTAAATATTGTCCCCACAGGGAAATACTAGCAGTACCAACTTCTTAGTACAACTCCTCTATATATTCCCTTAGCACAAGGTGGGGATATGGATCATACTCTAACTCAATATCAGAAGCCATAGAGTTAGCAATAGAATCTGAATCCTATGCTACCTCATCTAGCCTTAATCTCACTGGTAGAAGAATCCATACTAAGACTAAGCACCACCATCACTACTATCACCGAAGCCTGAACTCTCTTCCTTAGGGTGTATATCATAACTGCTCCATTTCTTCCTCTATACACAGCCCTACCCCTTCTTTTGGCAGGCTGGTTAATAGGCGGAGAACATCTACTCCTTTGGTATCATCTCTATCTCATAAGTTCTGGTCAAGGTATGTGTTTACCAACTCACATAAGCAGAGAATATCAACCAATTGCCCTAAATCTCTGCTCTGATATCAAAATTGTAACACCCTTCATTTATGATCCTTTAGTACGCATACAGAAGCACTAATGTTCCTGATATAGTTTGGGAAAAATGATAATTAAAACTTCCAGCCAAAATTTGTGCAATAATTTTCTTAGGGCACTATTCATTTGGTAAAACTATACTTTCAAATTTCTCAACTTAACTTCAAGAAAGCCATTACTTTTACAATTTCCATTCTTATTCATATTCATATATGTCACGAACGTCATATCTAGCAACTTCATTCCTCTCAACATGTTTACATAGTTATTCACTTTACACGATAATTTACACAATCACAAATTATTGCATATCAATCTTCAATTATTTCTTCACAAATTAGTCTGGCATATCATCATGCACTCCTCTTGTGCTTAAATACCTATATGGTTGGGTGAGGGAGAGTGAGATTTGGGAGAATCTCAGTAGCAAATACTATCAAAACATGCCAAGTTTCTATAAAGGCCTTAAGATGGTGCCAAGTGTATTTAGACACTGATAAATTTCATCCAAGTACTAATATCACACCCATCATACATATCCCTTTATTACATACACGGAAGAGTTACTCTTTCATTACTTAGGGGTTAATTACTTCTTCATGACTTATTAGCCGTTATTCTTACTATATTCGTATGTCAGAGTTAATTCTATTTTATGGGAAAAATATTTTTCCAGCCAGTTCTATGCACAAAAATCCAGAATCACCCATAAACTCATACTATCACAAATTTTTGCCATTTTTACAGATCCAACTTCAAAATTCATATCTCCTAATATATTAACCCAAATAGCATAGATGACCTATCAAATTAAAGCTTATGATGTCTACTTTAAGTCTGGAAATTTTTATAGCCATTGGATATCATTTGCTCAATAAAAAATGTGTCACAATCAGACTTTCTCACATAACTCAAATTTGGCAGCACTTGAACTAATTTTATATTATCATCAAACACCATATATTATATATATTCATGATTAAAACAACATTAGACCTCAAAAACCTAGCTTGGACTAAACATATGGCAGCCTAAAGGTCCAAGAAAACTTATTAAAACCTCAAGCCAATCAATTCAAAATAAAGCTTAGGTTTACCTCTTCACAATTCTACAACTGGTTTGGAATTCCGGCACACTCTAGCTAGGTAGATGATACAAAACACCTCAGATTAGAAAATTGAGACCATAGAAATGAAGCTCTTAATGAGTAGAACAACTTTCCTAAAAGACTTACTAGATGATAATGGCTATTCAAGGTCAGAATCGGCATCGGAGCTCAATAACTTTTTCTATTCCCACTCCTTCTATCCTCTTCCAATTTCTTGTGTTTTCTTTTGATTTTCCCCCTTCCTTATGGCCCTTAGATGAAATTTTAATGAGGAATGGAGAGATGAGATTAAATTTTGTCTTTGATTGCTTCTGGTTGTGCGAAGTGTCAAGTGATCAAATCACAAAGTGACATGTGTCTTAAAAAGTAGGTCCCTCTTCTTCTCTCTCCTCTTAGGCATCCTTGATTGGTCAGGGGAAAGGAAAGGCCTAACAATTTCCCCGGACTCCCGTGTTCGGTGTTTGGGAAGTCAAGTATATGACCGGGCTAGGCACTGGTGGATTCCCCAACTCAGGTGCTAGGTGGCACATCCTAGGGATGCCAACACGAAAGGCAAAAAGTGAGGGTCATCATGAGAGACACTTGTCATCTTCTCATTCATCCAACACAAAAGTGCTCTTGTACTTAGTCATGATGAGGGGACACTTGTAAATTTCTTGTGGTGCCAACACAAAAGTTGTGTCATCATTAGTTATCATGACTTACTTTATTAAAGCTACTTTAATAAATTTACTTTATCGATGTCTACTAGGGTTTTACTCAGGACTTACTCGAGATTGCACCACGTGTATTAGAGCCTGCAAGATGACGGTAGGTCAAAGTATGTGTATGGGCCCCACATAGTGCCATATACTAGTGTCTTCTTCAAAAACGCAGGGTACACATGTCTACCCTGAAAATACTATGTGCATACTTATACCTGCATATTTCACTCGACTAATTAGTCCTATGCTCATGACATAGCTGAGTGGCATCTTTCAACCAATCCAATGGCACCGTATATGTGTCTTGTGAACATCTGCACCGATACTTTGATCCTACTGCCTACGCATACTGGGCCCTCTACCAGATAGGGCTGAATCACATAGTCCCTAGAGTCTTTCTATCTCTCGACATTCTTGGGACTCTTCTCTAACTGGGTTTAGTAGTCTCCCTTATATAGGCTTATCCTCAAAGTCTTAGGCCCAAAATTCAGGATATTATAACTAATACACAAGGCCACATATCATTGCGCCAACTCATAAGCTATTTTATACAAGTGAGACCCACATGGCGTCATACATTTACTCATGTGGCCTAACCAAATGGCTCCAAGTGTGCCAGAATACACTTACACTGGTATATTTTATCTAATTACTTTCACACACTGAGCCCTCATATAATCCGGGGAATTATTCTTTACTTAGAAGGTGAATCATATAGTTCCTAAAAATTATTCTATCTCTCAAGCATTCTTGGAACACTTGCTAAACTAGGCTCAGTAGCCTACTGGATTAGGCTTATTCATAAGCTTCTAGGCCCAAAATTAGGGATATTACACTCCTACTGCCCCTCCCCCTTGCTCTGTATATCATTGACATCTGAGGAAGGAGATAAAGGGTTTGACTGGAAGTGATCATATACAACCTGATTGTGATGAAGGATGAGGTCCAACTTCCTGTTCAAACTATGGGCATGTCTAGCAAGACACCTTGTGGAGTGGTTAAGGCTAGCCAATGTTTGTAGCAGAGCCTCCATTTGAGGAGGGGGAGGGGGAGGGGGAGGTGGTGGTGGTGGTCGTGGTAGTGGAGGTGATGGTGGAAAAGGAGGGGTTTGTAGAGGGGGAAGGTGAGGATAATGAGGAGGAGGAGGAGGGTAAGCGTCTGGAGGAAAAGGAGGGCGAATGGAAAGAGCTCTCTAGCATCTAACCATGATGAGGGAGAGAAGGACGAGGTTATGAAAAGGTGCCTTTTAGAAAAGTACTAAGAGCAAAAGGAATAGGTACTTTGCTCTAAAGTATTTAACTTAGGAGAAATAGTACTTGGTGTCTGACTAAACAAGGTTTTGAAAAGGTGCTTTAAAGATTTGTTCTTTACATAGTGGTTGTTTATTATCAAATGTTGTTTTTGTCATTCATGCTTTACGGTCAATAGATATAACCATTATATTTGTGTTTTCGCTGATGTAAAGTTCGAAGATGAATCATTTGTAACTGTTACATGATGGTTGTTTTGAAAGAACTGTCACTTTTGTCACTAAATAAATCAAGGTTATTAACTACAACCGTTTCTTTTTTGTGTTTTCGTGAATTCTGCTAAGGAATACATTTCGGTGCGCATTATTAACCATTAATTTTAAGCATTATATATCCTTGTGTGACCTCCGCCTTAACTTACATGATATTTGTTAGCTATAATCATTATGTATTAAGCAATATAAATGCGTAAATCTGCAATAGCGGTGTTATTTTTAGTATTATCAAACCTCACAACTGATTCTAAATTTGGCCTAACTTTGAGTAGAGATAAATAAATAATTATTGTATTCACATTAAATGGAAATATGTAATTTCTATATCAAAATTGGAATTTTGTAGTTTTTAGTTTAAACTCCTAATCGGTTGGGGAAAAAAGTTTAGAGAAATCTTGTAGAAGTAAAGAAGGTGGCATGAGTTGTGAAAATAGGGATGATTTCAATGATCAAGACTAAGATCATTCACAAAGGATTTTGTAAGACTAAAATAAGTTTCAAAGTGCAAAATTGTTATGAAAAAATTATAATGAAAATATACAGTGTAACAATCAGTAATTAGACATGAAGAAGAAGGCTTTTCCCCCCTTACAACATCCCATTAGATTGTTGAGATAATCTATTCACCAAAAACAAAAACTATTTTTCTTTGTGTTAATTGTTACGTTTGCATCAAAAGTTCATCAGTTTTAATGTGACAATAGTTTCCAGTGCCTTTCTCCAGCATTCGCTTGGGGAAAGATGTTCAGTTGTGTTCTTTTGTTAGGGGAGTGTGTGAGTGCTGGTGTGGGTCATTTCTTGGAATTATTGGGGTTAATCGTAGAGGAGAAGAAGATTCTTGAGATGTCAAATAAGGATGCATGGCAGAGTGAGTTAATCCATAAGTAAAGATTTCGGAGGTCAATGATGAGCATCTCAATTATGAATTGATGCTCTATGCGGAGTGCCATGGCAATGTTTTGTTAGGTGAAGATTGGGCTTTAACAGTAGTTGCATTGCAAATTGGAGAAAGATTGAGATACAGAATCCATATGATATCATGTATCATCGGAATATGGAAATTCAACTATGGCTAATTGAAGACGTATTTCCAATAGATGATACCTATCATATAAGAGGCACATCAAGAACTCTGTTTAATATATCTAAATCCTCTTGATACTAATGTTGCTTAATTTTGTTTCTATCTCTTATGCACGATTTTTAGAATGTGCAAATGACAGCCATAAGGAGCGATGGATTTTGATGGAGGAGATGAGCAATCAAATAAGGAGTTATGCTATGTTTAACCCATCCTTGGAATTAACATGGTATGATTTCTTGAAGATTACTTTCATAAGCTTGATTGAGTATTTGCGTTAGATTGGCTATATTGAAGGGGCTAATACCATGTCACATTATAGATTCTATGCTTTTAATGAAAGAATAGAATGTTTGATGAAAATTGGATCTCTATAAATAAAGATATGAATTTTCAAATTTTGATGAAAATTCTGCCCAGTTTTCCAGTATATGCGAAATTGAAAAGTTAATGGCAAAAATGTATGGGCAAAATAGTCATTTGGCTAGATTTAATTGAAAGCCCATAATTTTCTCTTTCTCATGTGTTCTTGAACGTCCAAATGAGAAACAAGAAGGGAAATGGATAATTGAAATACTTGTGCTAAAAGTTGAAGCATTTTACACCAAGTAAATATGAGGTTGAAAGTCAAAGATAGTGGCTAAACATAAAGGAAGCAAGAAGAGAACCTTGGTCAACATTCTTCCTCCCATTTGGTGATGTATTTTCGTATGAAAAGAGGAAGGGAAGAGAAAATCATCATTTGAGCATAAATTAAAGTGAAAGATGATTGGTTAATCATGACCAAGTATTTATATTAAACAAGTAATATTTCCAAAAATAAGAGAGATATGAGAAGAGATAAGGATGATGATATTTTATCTCTTTCATCTCCATCTTGGGCTCATTTTTGTGCAGCACCTAGAAATAGAGAGAAAAACTTGAGAAAATAGAAAGAAGAGAGAAGGAAGGTAAATAGTGAAAATTCATGAGTTCCAGAGCTGATTTCACCTTCAATTCGGCGTTTCCAGCTTCTAAAGTCTTCTCTAATGTTGCTCTACTTGATGAGAGCTTTCTTTCTATGCTTTTGGATTTTTGATCAGAGGTGTTTGGAGCCATCTACCTAGGGGAAGTACCACCAAATTCAAGAATCGGTTGTAGAATCGAGTAGAGATACGTATAAGCTTCGATTTGAACAGATGGATTTGTGATTTTGTTGAGCTTTAAGCATTTCTTAGGCTGCCCTGTGGTTTCGTCCAAGCTATGATTTTTGGACTATATGTTGTTTTAATCATGAAAATGATGATATATGAGGATTAGTGATGATATTAGACTAGTTTGATAGTAAAATTACAAAACTGTTGATTGCTGGGTTGAAGTTTTTGGGAGGCAGTCTATTTGTGGTGCAAGTTTGATTGGCCGAACCTGGTCCAAATGTTATAAAACTTTCCAAGATTAAGGTAGACATCCTGTGCTTTAATTTGATAGGCATTATAAGCAATTTGGATAATTGGATTGAAAGTTATGGATTTTTGAAGTTGTGCCCTGTTTCTGCACTTGATTCTGGAATAGTGTGAGAATTTATGGAATTTTGTAATTTTGTGGTTGTAGATGGTTGTGGTTCATATTTTCCTGTATAGAGGACTTAAAGAGATTTCCATGGAACTTTTAACCACTCCATTTTGATTTTTGTAGATTTAGTTTTGATTTTTGGAAGTTGAGCCAAGAACAAAGGATTGCTTGGCCGTGTCCTAAATGTTTCTGACCTCTCTTGGCCGTGGCCAATGGTTTTTGGTCGGGGCCAAGACCCGTATTTCAGCATTTCACAATTTAGATTTGGTTAAGCTTTCCTAGCCATATAGGCACTTATTTGGACTTCCAATGGCTATCTAAGTTGTAATGCTCCAACTTGTGATTAAGTGCTAATTATGATCTTAAGGATGTAATTGTTGCTAAACTCATTGTGAATGTGTGGTAAGCAATGTTTAAGCTTATATTCATGTTTAATGGTGATTTGGTAAAGGTTATGATAATCAGGGGCAAAATTGGAAATTCATTTACCAATTGATCAGTTACCAAAGAGGCAACTCATTGGTAAATTGTAGATCAATGGTTGGGATTATATATCAAGAGATTATGAGAGAGTGATCCAATGCTTGCATGAACATGGAAGGAGTTAGGAGGAGGAACAAGATCTTGACACTTGGCTTCATGTGAACCATAGATTAAGGTCAAAGTGTCAAAATTTGCTTTTCTCTTCCCTCTCTCATTTTGGACGCCTAATAACCAATTGAAGGGCCAAATTAGATCATCATCTTCACCAACTCATCTCATCTCTCCTCTCCTCCATTTTCGTTCAGCTATAGAAGGAAAGAGAAAGAGAAAAACCTAAGGTTAGTGCTCCAAATGACCATGAATGCTCAAATACTCTTTATTAACATTGTTCTAGGTGTTGAGATCATTATTCCTATGGTTTTAGATTTTTGATTGGTGGTGATTGAAATCTTGAGAAAATTTGGAAGTGGTGGAAATCAAGAATTAGTCTTGGGAAGAAGTTAAGGTAAGCCTTTGAAACCTTTTGACATATTTATTGTGGTAATTGGTTTAGCCTTGAGGATTTTGGATTTTTGCCCTGATTTTGGCTTAATTTCAAAATGTGTGTATTGGTTAGTGTTTAGTGTGAAATTGGTGTCATAGTGTGTCCTTGAGCATTTGAAATTGATTTGGAATGTTGGTTTGGATTGGTTTGCAATATGGTGGTTTGATTGAGTTCTTGGTAAGACATGTGGTGGTCATTATGTAACATGTCAATGGAGGTTGAATTGGGTTGTTTTGATGATTTCAATGGATTCCTTGTGCAAATTTATGTGGGAATGGTATTTGATATGAATTTGGGAACCATTGGAAGCATTGGTGCAAAATTGAAATGTTGTCCATTGAAAGTTTATTCTGGGCAGTCAGGTTGTCTGGATGTTTTGAATAGGCAAATGGTGTCTAAAAATTCTGAAACTTTCCAGATTTAAATTTCACATTCCAAGCTTCAAAATGAACATAAATTTTGTGTCATTTCGGTTTTTGAGCTAAGAGCAATGACTGTCTAAAGTTTGGGATTAAAATTGGAATCTGTTCTGTAGTGGTGGTGAATTTCGTGTAATTCTGTACTTCTGTGGTGATTTCCAGTAATGACCAATATTTTTACTAGGAAGAGGACTTAAATAGCTTTCATTTGGCTTTGGAATCACCTCATATTGATTTTTCTAGAATTAGTTATGAGTTTTCAAAGTTCCCTTGGCTGCAGCCAGAAATTCTTGACTGCAGGGCAAAACTTTCTGTGCACGTTTTGGCCGCAGCCAGAGAATTCCTGGCTGTAGCCAAAATACTTCTGTGATGTTTTTGGCCGCAGCCAGAGAATTCCTGGCTGCAGCCAAAACCCTATTTTCAGCATTTTGTGACTTTGCAAAGTAATTTCCAACCTAGTACTTTCCAATCCTTTTAGGTTCTCTTTGAGCTTGTTATAACCATTTAAGGGACTCATATGGAACCTATTTTAAGTGTTTGAAAGTAAGAATTAGGGGTAGGAAATTAATCCACCATTCTTGATTTTGTTTATAGGCTTTGACATTTGTCGTACCCGCGAGCCCACCATGCCAAAGGACGTCAGGAAAGAACAAGGTAGTGACTTTTCCTTTGTACCATATGTGATGCATTGTATGTGTGTTATATCATTGCTTTGTGATAAATTCGTATGCTGCGACATTGTGAATATGTGTAAACACCGTCATGCCAATAGTCCCTGAGTAGCTAACAACGGTTCGGGTTAGGACGGTGTGCCTTCCCGGCGAAGAAAGGGGATGAGGATGAGGTGTGATATATGTGATTATGTGAGCCGAAAGGCTATTTGTGAAGGCCGACAGGCCATTTGTGAAAGCCAGATAGCTATATGAGCTATAAGGCTATGTGTATGCACTGCCACGCCAATAGTCCCTGAGTAGCTAACAACGGTTCGGGTTAGGACAGTGTGCCATCTCGACGGAGAAAGGGGATGAGGGTGGAGTGTGATTTGTGCTACTACTGCTGTATGATGATTTGCTTACATGCTGTGTGCTTATGTGTGGTATAAATGTTTTGTTACTACTGGTATTCTCTTGAATCTCATTCTTTCCTTTAACTAACCTTTCAGACAGGGCGAGTGGCTCTAAGGAGAAGCGTACGACCCGGAGCGGTTAGAACCCTGTAGGGACATTTATTTTTTGGATGTGTTGGTTAAACCTGTTGGACAGGGAATTTGTAAATTATGTTTGGGTTGTAATTGGTAGTTGAATACAGTTGTGTAATCCCCTATATGGGAATTGTAAACCTTCTAGTGAATGAATGGAACCCGGGGGTTGCCGGGATTGCTATTAGATATTCTGATATGAATGAATGTAAATTAACTGCACAAGTGATTATATTCGATAATTGAACTTGAGACCGGAATAGGAAAGAAGTTTTGAAAATTTTGTAAAGTCCCTACTATAAAAGGGAGTTTTAAATGAGTTTTGAACTATTCGACGGTCTCTAAACCAATTTAATTAAGTGATATCGAATTATAATTACGCTAATTTAGGCAGGGGGTTACATAAGTGGTTTTAAAAATAACCAACATGATGTGTTTAGCCTCCCTAACTTCTTGGACATTGTTATACACTTCCAATGACTTGTTATCATGGCTCTAATTATGTGATTTGGTATCTAAGGCCATGAGAGGTCAAAGAAGAGGAAATGGAAGAATTTCCAAGAAGCTAAAATAGTTGGAAGAAAAGGGAACCAAAGAAGGACATAAAGCCATAAGGCAGGGAACTTTTCTAATTTGCATAATTTGTTATGTGCGCTTGTGTATTGATGTGTTAATTGCTTTGATAAATTGTATAAAGCATATGTGAATGAGTGAAGCTTTATTTTAATTATACTATGGCCATTAGTGTGATGTGTTGAACATTGAGCATGCATATACTATGGCCATTAGTGTGATGTATTGCATATAGTGAATTTATGTAAGCAAGCATGTTATGCACAAAGCGTATCTTGTATGCATTTGTTAGCACTGTTCGCTATTAGGATTCTCTTGAATCTCACTCTCCTTCACCAACCATATAGGTAGGTAAGCTCAGAAGAGGAATGCAAGAAGATGTGCAAGAAGAAAATGCGATAGTGAATTGAAGATTAGTATGTGATAATTAATCATGTGTAAATTATCACTGTATGATATTACTTGTATGAACATGCCTAGCTGAATAGTTTTCAGGAATATGTAAATGAATGATTTAAGAATGAGCAAAAAAATGAGTAGCGAATCACTCTGATATAATTAAATGAAGATAAGAATCAATGAGTAATACTGAAGTTGCAAACTGCTAAAAGACGATTTCGCAAGATTTTGAAATATTCTGAAAAACTCACTCAACTACAAGTTCAAATCCTATCCTGAGATTGGGAATTTAAAACAATTTTACAAAAGTGGATCGAACTTATTGTGTATATGCTCATCTGATCGATTACGAGAATAAGGCATTACATCTAATATATGGGTACCTTACAAAATTGTGTATTAAGGAAAATTAATATCTTCATCTTATAAATCTCAAGTTGTGTGTTCATTGAGCTTAAAGTTAATCAGGTAGAGGCTTTATGTTATTTTCTAATGAGAGCAAATTTTGTCAATTATCATTTTTTCTATGTGACTTGAAACAAGCAATAAGGTAGTGGTATGAAAATGTAATCATTTATCTAGAATAGAGATAAATATGTCTTAATCTTTATGACATCATTATTTGGGAGTTTACATCTTGGTATAAGAATCAATGAGTATGCCCCATCAATGTAAAAATTGAATTTTGATTGTGGATGACATACTATTTATAATATTTTGTTGCTTCTAATTTGATTTGAAAACACGGATGATTCAAATGTGATTTTAGGTGTTGAGATTATAAAGGAATGATAATGATATATAATATTGGAAAATATTTAAAAAATAATGGATACATTTAATTTAATATTTTTTTCATTTCATTTTAAGCCTTTAACACCATTTATCATTGTATTGTGATCTTTATGTATTTTGAATTTAATCCTTTTGTATAAATTCAAATTTCTCTTGAATTTCTTTGTAAATTCAATAAATAAATTTTGAGATTTTTTAAAATATATTTAAAAAGGAGTAGTGTTTTTCAATAAAAGAATATTGAGAGAAAATGTGGCAGATAAATAAGGTTATATGGTGCAAAATTTTAAACATTTCATTCACTAAAAATGCATCAAAAGAAGTAAATTGAATTATATTATTAATGAGTAATGAAACTATATAATGATGTAATACAATGCTATATAGTAGTTCCTGAACAATTATATAAAACAAAATTGATATAGTTCCTGAAGAACTAATATAATTTTTCCTTTTTATTCCATGGGTAGAAAAAGAAGTGATCATAAAAATTTATGACCCATAGCTAGATTTACATCATAACTTCAATTTGTTAAAGAATTTGAAAATGATAGCCCAATTAGATTGAAATCCTTGATTGTATATGAACTCCATAGCATTTGGGTTTTCAAGTGCAAGATAGGTTATTGACCTACTATATAATTATCATCATTTTTGAAATATAGGAATAAGAGAAGTATATTTATATGATTCACACTTGAGGGGAAGGTTGTTAGAATACAAATGTGAGTTAATATTGAAAAGCTGTACTCATATACTTCCCTACAAATCCTAATTGATCTCCCAAAAATGGATGCCAGATTAAGATTTTAAATCAATATATTATGGAAATTGAAAAGTTTATTGTTGATTAAGAAACATGATACAATAAACTAGAAGTTTACTGATCATCACAAACTTATTGTTGGCATGACTTGTTTGATCATCCAAGTCACATATATAATGCAACAAATTATTGAGATTATGCATTGACATCCATGGAAGAATCAGAAGACTCTTTATGCGTAGCCAACATATTATATAGTTCAAGAGTTATCATGTGTTGCTTGCTCTCAAAGAAAATTGATTATATTAGCATCATTAATTATATGTGCCCATTCAAATAGCATGTAAATCATACAAGTATTCCATAAATTTAATAGATGCATTTATAAGATGGTTACATGTGTGATTATTATTAGTTTGCAACCTAAAGTTTGCAACATGGTTTGAATAAATCCTGTTGAATGCATAATTTCTAGATTATATGATCTAGAAATCATTTAATCAAACCTCCATAAATAGTAAGATCAATACTTATGAGAACAAAGTTTCTACTTCTTTGTTGGCATGTTTGATCTTATATATTGTGGCACTTATATATATCAAGCGAACAAGATTCTCTTGATAAAATTAGCTTTTGGTTAGGAGATAGACATATTTCATCTTTAAAAGCTTAAATGTGCAATGTTTATTCCTATTAATCCACCATAATGCACATAGATGGATATTGAAAGAAAGTTGGAATAAATGTTGGGTAATAACCTCCTCGTTCTTGTTTGTCTCTAAATGAAACAAAAGAATGTTTCTAAAGGAAACAAATGGATTTAGAAGACTTATACTACATGACTAATTGATTGTCATTGGATAAAGTTTTCTTAATAGAAGGGGGATAAATTGAGTAGCTGGAAAAGAGAACATAGGGAATGCATTATTACTATCAAATGTAGATTGAGTATGAACAAGAAGTTCATCAAACATTGCATTCATGAAATATTACAAAATATCTGCCACATACAATTACTAACCAAAATGAGAATTACCAAATCTCTAACTCTAGTTGAAAATTCTCCAATTAGTATAAATGAAATTGAGACATACCTGAAGTATGAGAAATGAATCGATGCTAAATATAAATATTATTGATAAAGTGGAGAATGTAATTAAGATGATCATATTAAGGAGTCATGTACTCTAAAAGAGTGTTGAGACAAAACAAATTATAAAAACCTCAAGAGAGGTTTATGTACTTGAAAAGTAATACATAGATCTTGTGATAGGGAAAAAATTATTATAACCCCCTACCGTAATTAATATTCGAAATATGTGATTAAAGTGAAATAGAGACCAATAAGAAACAAAACTACATTTTACAAACCCATCTACCAGACGGGGTTTTCATAAATACCTTTCAAAATTATTCATAACCTGGTCTCACATTCACATTCCGAATACAATTACTACACAAAGATAAATCACATTTAAATATATCAGAGTACGCGATATAATAATTCCGGCAATCCCGGTTTCCATTTATTAACTCAAGCTTTATAGGGCATATTTGCCCATTACAAGCCCTCATGTGGGGATTACACAAATCCTCTTAAATACATATACAAATATCCAATAACTCATTCCGAATACATAATCAAATATTCTCATCCAAACATATATTCAAATATATGTTCCACACTATATATACAACCTTTATCCAAATATGAATACAAATAATCCCATTTATGATAACCAACTATCACAACCAAACTCCAATGGGAGCCCTAGCAGCCCTTGACTGCTTGCTCCATCCTCGATCCACCTACCCTGTCTGAAATGGTTGATAGGGGAGGGTGAGATTCTAGAGAATCTCAGTAGGAAATAGATACCTATATGCATGTATGATATGTGTTTAATGCATGACATGCTCGCAATACATATCTCATGCTCACATAATGACATATCTGCGTGCTCAATGTTTCAACAACATACTCATGGCCATAGCATAACTAGAAACAGAGCTACAATCATTCATACATGTTTCACATAATCAAGCAAAGCAATACATGCATCAAAACACAAACACAAATATCAAAGCATGCAAAAGAGGTAAGTTCCCTACCCTCTTTCCACGTAAGCTCCAGCTCCGGCTACTCACGATCAGTACGAACACCAAACCCTATAACCAAACAAGGACATAGGGTTAATCCCTTTTCCAATTCCTTAACTCTCAAACACTTAAGTTGGTTATCATTCACGACCTTTAGGTGGCTAATCAAAGCCCAAACATATGCCTAAAGGCTTGGGAAACACTTGACCAAAGATCACCTTTTAAAAGTCCAAAATGCTGATTTTTGGGGGTTGGCCGTGGCCCACAAATCCACTGGCCGAGGCCAAAAACTGCCCAGAAACATTTGGGCTGCGGCCCAGAATCCACTGGCCGCGGCCAAGAAAATCCAGTTTCTTGGCTGAACTTCCAAAACTCATAACTAATTCCAAACAAATTGAAATGAGGTGATCCCAAAGCTAAATGAAAGCTATTCAAGTCCTCTACACAGGAAAAATATTGGCCAATACTGGAAATTACTATAAAAATACAGAATTACACACATTTCATCACTTCCCCAAAACAGAATCCATTTTCGACCTCAAACTTTGGACAGCTGTAACTCCCAGTTCTCAAAACGAAATGACACATATTATATGTCCATTTTGAAGCTTAAGATGTGAACTTTTAGAATGGAAAGTTTCATAATTTTCTGATATCAGTTGCCTAGTCAAAACGTCCACACAACCAGACTGCTCAGACAGAATTCACACTGGACAGAATTTCCAGTTTTACACCAATGATTCCAATGGTTCCCAAATTCACACCAAATACCATTTCCACATAAATTTTCACAAGGAATCCATTGGAATCACCAAAACAATCAAATTCACCTCACATTGGCATGTTTTACCAATAATCATAACATGTCATCACAAAACCACAACACAAACACACATTGCCATTCTTTTCATTCCAAGTTCTCAAACCAATTCCAATGGCTCTATAACACATCAAGACACCAATTGCCACTCAAAACACAAGGAAATTCATACATTTCGAAAATCACACAAAATCAGGGCAAAATTCACAATTCACAATACTTAACCATAATTCACAAAACTTAGATGAAATGGAAGCAAATTCTCACCTCTTCCTCTTTCCCAAACCAATTCTTTGATTCTTCATCTTTCCCCTTTTGCTCAAGCAACAAAACACCTCCTCTCACAAATCTAAAACCATAGAGATGAAGCTCTCATCACTATGAATAAGATTATAGAAGAGGATTTAACCATTAAAGACCATTTAGGGCACCATACCTTGAGCTTCTTCTTTCTCTTTCCTCCTAGCTTTGGAACGTCCATGGAGAACCAAGAGAGAGAGATGAGATGATGAGATGATGAGATGAAGATGATGAAGTGAATGCAGATTTTGGGCCCAAAAACGTCCAAATAAGGGAGGAGAGGAGAGAGGGAAGAGTTTGAATCTTTGACCCAATCCAAGGGCTCAAATTGTGACACTTGTCACACCCTTAATCCATCTCTATGAGTTCACATGAGCACACCACATGAGATTCCACCCTTTGATCTATTACACAAATCAATCTCAACCATTGATCTTGAAGTTACCAATGAGTTTCCTCTTCGGTAACTGACCAATTGGTCGGTAACTTTACCGTTTTGCCCCTGATTACGGTAATTCTCATTGAATCACCACCAACACTTCACATCTTTTCATTTAGCCACAATATGCACCTTCCCTCTATTTTAAGTCAATTTAGATGTTAAACCATAATTGAGCTTAAATACAGGGTTTTGGCACTGATCACAGCACATACGAATCATATCGGGTGCCAACTCACACCATAATCTCCAAAAGGGTTTATTTATCACTAACCACATCCACTTTTTGAGTCATTATCTCTTAATCACAATTTGGGATCTTGCTAAACCGGGGCTTAGCAATCCACTAATCTCAGGCTTATTCTCTAGCCTCAAGTCTCAAAATTCGGAGTATTACATTTCTCCCCCCGTTCAATAAATTTCGTCCTCGAAATTTGTCGAACCACTTAATCCACAAACTACGGATACTTCTTCACAACAGCTTCCGTTTCACAATTCATTTCACATTGGAATAGTCCCCTCTAGACCACCCAGACAACTGGTGCACCACAATTCAGATTCTCGAAAGAATCTTACACAATATATGCAACCCAGTTGCCACAAACTGCAATCGGCCCATTTCACGATTGCCGCACAAACACAATCACCACACTATTTCCAAACAAGTGCAATCGCCTCCACACACGATTGCCACAAAACTCTATGATCACATAACCACAATACCCGGAGGCTCTAAATCATGAGCCATATCATAAGATCTCGGTAGTTGGGCAGCATAGGCCACCACTCTGCTCAACTCAATCTAGTTACCCCTTTCGGGAGTAACCCCAAAACACCACAACCTCAATACATCAAACAACAGCCTTAGCGGTATACACAAACTCTTCCGTTGTATTCGCATTCAGAACCTTACCATCACCCGTACACCTACCAGTAACTCCACTAGTGGTAACCGGGACTTTTGGGAATTCACAACAATATCACATCTGTATCAACTTTCATGGTGTCGCCCTCACCCGTACACCCACCAGTGACTCCGCTAGTGGTAACCGGGACTTTTGGGTATCAACACAATGTTACTTCTGTATCAACTTTCATGGTGTCACCCTCACCCGTACACCCACCAGTGACTCCTCTAGTGGTAACCGGGACTTTTGGGTATCAACACAATGTTACTTCTGTATCAACTTTCATGGTGTTGCCCTCACCCGTACACCCACCAGTGACTCCGCTAGTGGTAACCGGGACTTTTGGGTATCAACATAATGTTACTTCTGTATCAACTTTCATGGTGTCGCCCTCACCCGTACACCTACCAGTGACTCCGCTAGTATACAGGACGTATCAAGTAATAAAGAGTGAGTAAAGTATCGTTCCCACATGAACTTGGTACAAATAATTCAGTTGTGTAACATCCTGAATTTCAGTCACCAAAATTCTTTATATTAAAGGGAATAAAATGATGAATTAAAGAGCACAGGATATGATAAAACAAGAAAATCGGTGGCCACACACAACATGAGTATGTTTAGAACACAAATTGTAAACATTTGATTTGCTGCCAGTGAGTTTCCCTACGTAGCAATCTTGTTGTGTGACATTTTTAAATATGCTAATGATGTCCAAAGCTTATGATATTTTTCAGAATGAAAGTAGACTTATCAAAATTTAATTTGATAGGTCATAAAAGTCATTTGAAGCTGTACATAAAGAGTTATGAATTTTTGAAGTTAGCCCAATGAAACTAGCAGGTTTTTGTGATTGCGTCCAAAAATGAAAATTCTAGGAATTATAAGCTTCCAATTAGCTAAAGGATATATTTTTTTCTTAAAAATAGACTTAATAAGGGTCACATAGCCTTTTGAACTATACCAATTGGACATCTGTACAATTGGACATGAATTTTCAAAGTTTGATGAAAATTCTTCCAGATTTCCAGTAAATTGTGAAATTTTAAAAAATTGTAAGGGCAAAATGGCTATTTAATCAATAAAGCAAGAAGCCATCTATTTTTCCCTTTAATTGGGATAAATTTTGGTTGAAGTAGGGAGGAAGAAAGGAAAATAATTTACTTGGTCCATATTAATCAAGAGGAATTAATTAAAGCCAAGTAAAATATGCACATGTTGGTTTACATTAAACCAAAACGCACGAGATATATTATCATTAAAACTTCATTATCTCTCTTCCCTTCTTCATTTTCGATTGGAGCAAGAGAAATAAAGAGACAGAAGGGAGGTCAAGAGTTTGAAGAACAAGAGAAAGAGTTAGGGTTCAAGAGGCACAAATCCAAGGTAAGAAGCTTGAAATCAAGTGTTTATGCCTCCTAATCCACTTAGAATTTCTTCTAACATCTTCTTCTTCTTGAAAATCATCATCAGCAAGCATAATCAAGAGAGGAGAGAGAGAGAGGGCAGTGACATCCTAAAGAGAGAAAGTTGGCAAATCAAGAGGTAATCTCCAAAACTTTGATCCTCTTGCTTATGTGTTGTTGTTGTGGTTGTTGATGTTGTGATTACTTGGTTTGTTTGTTTTTGTAAAATTTGGGAGATGAAATCCAAGGGAGTTATGCTGCCAACATTTCCTCAAACCATGTTTATTAAGTGTTTAAGTAGTTAATCATGTGATTATAAGTGAAAAGGAAGTGGTTAATCAAGAGAAATAAAGAAAACACAACTTCTCTCATAAGGGTTCAAAGTTTCGCCCGGATGATGAACCATAGGAAGGAGTTGGAATTTTGTGATTTTGATGGTTCCATTGGATTTAGAAGTATAAATTGTGTAGGAATACATGTGTTCATGATTTTTGGATGTTGGTATGAAAATCTGGAAATTTATAAAGTTAAGGGGAGGTTTGATTTGTTTCACTGGAGGTAGTCTGATTGTGCAATGAATTTTATTAGTCAAACCTAGTCCAAATATTATGAAATTTTGCAGGATTAAAGTAGAGATATAGAGCTTTAATTTGATAGGTTGATCATAATTTTTGGACTAGTAGATTAAAAGATATGGATTTTTGAAGTTGAGCCCTGTTTCTATAATGCATTTTGGAATATTAGAAGGTTGGCAAATTTCGGGGAAGAATGTGGTTAAACTGGCTAGACTTAAGTATTTTTCTATAAAAATAAACTTAAATAGCTTTTTATAGAACCTGGAGCCAAGCTATTTGGATTTTTGTAGAATTATTTATGAATTTCCAAAGTTTGGGTAAGAAAACTAGCAGATTGGGCTAACCTATGAATTTATGGCAACTGTGTTAAATTGTCATAAGTATTAGGCCAAATATAAGAGATATGTCCTACAAGCCATGTAGTCCCATTGGACACTTATTTATTATGGCTATAATGATATGATTATATATCTAGGGTCATGAGGTGACAAAAAAGAAGCATCTTCATTGGTTGGAGAAAAGGTATAAGAGGAGGACTCAAGACAAGAGGTAGTAAACTTACTTAACTTGCATACATTTGATGTGTTTGCTGTGTATTGAGTTACAGTATTGCTTTACTTGATTATGTGAACATGTATGAATGAATAAAGCTCTATTTTTGTTTATACTGTGGCAATAGATATCTTGCATGAAACATTGAGTATGTAGAAATGTCATTATGTGAACATGAGCTTATGTAAGGCAAGTATATCATGCACTAGCATTCATCTTGCATGCATTGTTAGTATTGTTTGCTACCGAGATTCCCTCGAATCTCACCTTCCCCAACCAACCATTTAGTCAGGTGAAAATAGGAGGTGTGCTAAGAACAAAGAAGAGAACTGCACGAGAGAAATGCAGTAGTGAATTGAAGAAAGGAAGATGTTTACGTTTCATTGTAACTGGTTTAGACACCCTAGTAGCCTTGTGCGACTACATTATTTGTAATTATTATGTACAATCCCTGTGGAAAATCTTTGTAATCAAGAACTTATTATCAGTATATCTATGTTATTCCTGTGTGCCCATCGAATTGCGCTCAAGCACTCTATGAAAAGTGAAAATTAGATAAGGGTCTGACAAGTTGAGCAACCTCAATTGACTTTAAATAAGTGAAAAGAAGTTAAAACCAAAATAAATGAACTAATTACCACAATTATCAAATGAGCAACTAGAGTTACTAATCCCTTTTTAGTGAAATCAATACAAAGATAACCAATAGAAAACTTAATTCCTTCATGACATATGAATGTTCACAAAGCATGCTAAATAAACCATCATGCAATAGCAATCATCACGTACAGCATTCAGAAATCAATATGTAGCATAGCATCAATCACAAAACACAATACCACAGCGCTTGGTAAAACTGGTCCTGTGGCTCAGGGCCTCTGTCTTATACAAGTCTGCACATTGGATCTTACTGCCATCATGCCTTACATCCCAGGGTCACTACCCCATGCAAACTTGCATATCGGGTCTTACCGCCTCGGGCCTTTACCTACATAACTCTAAATGTATATCTTAGGACTCACTAGTCCAACATCATAGCCATATATTCATGAAACGAATATATTTGATGGTAAAAACAAACATGCAGAATAATACATAATGTATGAGAGAAAGAGTTACTACCTGTCTCATTTCTGGTCCTCTATCTTTATCAACCAACTTCCTTTCCAGGCTTGGGCAAATGTCGAGTCCTATAATTTAGAATTCACAAGTAGATGGGTCATTGTCAATTCTAATTCTATTAACACAACAAAGATTATGTTATTCTTTGACCTATCCCTATTCTTATCCTTTACTTCACCTTGTTGGTTATCTTTAGTACCTTTTGTGCTATGTCTAATGAGTACTTCATCTAAGACATATTATATGTCTTCCTTCCTTGAGGATTAGGTATTTAAGGTGGTCACTTTAACTTCTAAGTTATGTTTCTAATCCTTATGTTCCCACTAGCCACAACTCCCTTCAAGAACTAGAAATTCCAAAATCGACCTCAATCTGCCAGATTCCATTAGATAACTTTGATAATTCATAACTTAATCTAGAAAGCTCCAAATGATGTGATTCAAGTTTTTATGTGAAGCTCTTTAAGTCCTTTATAAGGGAACAATATGTTGTGGACCGCATGGAAGAGCGTGCTGAAGCTGCTGGTGTAAGGTCCGGAGCAAAGGCTGGCATATCCAGGAGTGTCACAGGTCATAGAGACTAGAGAGGATCCAGATGAGGATCCAAAATGGGATTCTGATTATGATCCGGAGAAGATCCCAGAGGACGAGCAGAGTGATGGTGAGTCTTGGGTAGACCCAATACATGTGTTGTACAACCTACAACTAGACTTGGAGTTGGGATATTACCTCAGGGGCAGATACCACAGGGTACTGCAGGAGCATGATACACCTAGAGGCCGACATCTTGCATTCCTTGACAATGTAGAGTCTCTGTATTGGCTTCAGATATCGTTAGGAGTCACAGTGCCCGATGAATGCTAGGTTTATTCCATGATATATTTCTTCCTAGACTCAGCATATTGGAACTGGAAGAAGAATCGTATCCTTAAGCAACAGCCGAAGGCAAACTTTTGGAAGTTTCAGAGGCACATCACTAAGCTACGGAAGTTTATGTATACCAGGTGATGTGGGGTTTACGTAATCTGTTTTTGTGACCAGAGGTGACCGACGCGTATTTTGAGACAAGGGTAGTCAGGTGCAACCGAGGGATAGGAAAAGATTGAGTCAGAGTCAGTATTTTGGGAGGGTACATAGAAAGTTAAGCGTGTTCGACCCAGGATAATCCTAGGATAGGTGACTCTGTGGGAAGTTTCCTATAACTTAAGAGTTAGGTAATATAAAAGGGACTAATATGTCATGTACAATAGTTTTTGGTTGCATGATGTTTCTAGTTTTTTGTAACTAATGTAAATAGCTTATGTATGTTACAAATGACATATGTGTACCCGAAATTATTAAGAAATGACAAAAATACCCCTACATCTATATCAAAATTTATTTTTCCTTATTTTCATTTAGCGAGGTACCAAGATGATGCACACAAGGGAAGGAGATTATGACCAAAATTAGGAAGATAGCCTTGACTCTATTCAAAAATTCGGAGCAGGATAGCACGACAACAACTTATAATAAGTGATCTTAGAGATAAACTATGCGAGTTATGACAGAGACAGGGAAGATTAGAGTATCTTGAAAGGCAAGAGAGTGAATAGAATTCATTTGAGCAACCTCATCAAGAGCCACCACCCACACTTGTGTATAAAGCAAATGTTATTCAAACATGGGTGAAACGATTTGAGAAATAACAACCTCTTACTTTTTAAGGGAGATTCAATCCCCTGCAAGCAAAAGAATGGTTATTTGCATTGGAGAAAATTTTCACAAGACTGATGTGCTCCAATGATATTAAGGTTCAGCTGTCGTTCACAAATTAGAGGGAGAGGCGTATGAATGGTAGAGGAATACAGAGTTGATTTTATAGGTATGGAATATTCTAGTAACATGGGAAATGTTCCAAGGGAAATTTAACGAAAGATATTTCTCTCAACCAGATAAGTTAGCAAAAGAAAAAGAATTCGTCAACATAAGATAGGATAATGAAGAGAGCCTTGATGAGTACCTGACACGTTATGTCTGATTGTCTCGATATTTCTCGTACCTAAGACATTGAGATAACGAGGAGTGGAGCTATGATATATTGATACAAGGGTTAACGCTAGAATTGAGAAAGAAATTGATTTCTAAACACTTTACAGTGTACGCCAAGGAGGTGGAAGAGAGTCGATTCACTGAGAATGACTTGTTAGGCTTGCATTGTGATAGAAATGATGACTACAAGGATGTTGTTGGAAATTGTGCCATAAGGGCCAATCATTGTACTTTGAACATTATTAATTTAATGAAATTTCTCCATTCTGTTATTATATTATTTTCATGTTAACTGTGATAATTGTATCCTTGGATAAATCATAAAGATTGTCCTAAAATGTCCCTGGTCAGTCATCTATGTGGGGGCAGAGATGAAACAAGACCAGTATGACTTTGATAAGATATGAAGATACGAATCAAAGTCTTAGGCACTTGTAAGAGTACAAGGTGCTGGACTAACCCACTATGGGAAAGCTACATGGATCAAGTCATAAACTTTTCTCATGTATAACCACGTCACAATGCCCTTTGACCTGAGGTCATTATGGATTCCTACATGAGAGTTGCTAAGCTTTGACTAGTCAAAAGTTACTTTTGACTGGGTAATGATAAACGTACATCGGGCTTGGTGGTTTTTTCATGAAAAGGAATATGAATGATCAAGATGGAATTTGTCCTTCACATTAGTAGAGAGATATTACTGGGCCCCCCGATGAGTGAGTTTAAGAAATGTATGGCCATACTATAATGGAAAGAAGTTTCCATTTCTATTGTCAGACTACTCAAGAATCGAGAAAGTAATGGTTTGGAACAAGAGGATAACATTATCCATGCCTCATTCTTGACCGATATATCGTGTGACAAAAGGGACGTGACATAGTTGTATGATAGGTTGCATTGTGTTACCGATCCTCATATGAATTGGGTAGTTGTAATGTCTTGCTAGGGTCCACTTGTGACTTATGGGTTAGTACAGTTATTGGCCCACTACCAACTTCGTATGGGCCTACAAGGTCACACAAAAGAATGGCCCAACATGAGATAATGTTTAATCTATGATGGAAAAATTTTTATATTTATATTTATATAATATAAAATTCGTTAATAATATTATATATATATATATATGTGTGTGTATTTTCGAAATACATATTTTATATATATATGTGTATATATTTATTATGATATATATATATATATAATGATATTATTATATTGTGTTAGTTTTAAATTTAATTTTATTAAGATAAATTAGATTTAATAACTAACAGATAGAGATATAGTATCTCAGATTTAATTTATGAAGATAAATTAAATCTAATGGCTCTTTATTTGGATTAAATAAATAGGTTAAATTAAAACTATTGGATAGATTTAATTTAAACTGAATTTATTTAATTAGCTCATCAAGATAATTAATTGTTAATTAATTTTGAAATTAATAAAGATTAATTTTGAAATTCGAATATAGGCCTCATAGGTTATAAACTTGATAGAGCAAATATACTCATACACGAATGAGAATTTAGAGCTGCAAGGGAAACCCTAGGAGACAATTGAAGGTGCTAGCACGTAGTCTGTGTTAGAGAGCATTCGTGTGGATATCGGTAGAGGGAGCGAACCTGACGTATTGGCTCCAAGAGATCAAAAGCCCTTAATTAAAAGGAACAAATCTTTCTAACTCGGTTTAAACGCTGTTGATAGTGTAGGATCGGTAAACACAGCGGAAGAATTTTAAAAAAATTTTTACCGATCCTAATCGAGGATCTATCAACGGCGTTTAAACCAAGTTGGAAAGATTCATACCTTTTTGTTGATTCAAAGTTTTCACGATCTCTAGGAGCCAACACGTCAGGTCCGCTCCCTCTACCGGTATCCACACGAATGCTCTCTAACCGAGACTGTGTGCTAGCGCCTCTAATGTCTCTAAGGGTTTAACTTGCGGCTCTCAATTCTGATGTACCCTGAGTCTATCAGCTCTATCAAGTTTATAACCCATGAGGGTTATTTTCAAATTTCAAAATTAATCATCATTAATTTTGAAATTAATTAACAATTAATTATCTTGATGAGCTAATTAAATAAATTCAGTTTAAATTAAATCTGTCCAACAGTTTTAATTTAACCTATTTATTTAATCTAAATAAAGAGCCATTAGATTTAATTTATCTTCATAAATTAAATCTGAGATACTATATCTCTATCATGTTAGTTATTAAATTTAATATATCTTAATAAATTAAATTTAAAACCAACACAATATAATAATATCATATAATATATATACATATATATATATATATATAATATATTTCGAAAATATATATCTATATAATATTATTAAATATAATAATATAATATAATATATATATATATATATATAAGATATATATTTCGAATATATATATATATATATATATCTATATAATATTATTAATGAATTTTATATTATATATATATATATATAATTCATCCACCCTAAATCAAACATTATCTCATGTTGGGCCATTCTTGTGTGCGACCCTGTATGCCCATATGAAGTTGGCAGTGGGTCAATAACTACACTAACCCAAAAGTCGCAAGCGGCCTCTAGCAAGACATTACGTCTACCCAATTCATATGAGGATCGTTATCACGATGCAACCTGTCATACAACCATGTCACGTCCCTTTTGTCACACGATATATCGATCAAGGATAAGGCATGGAAAATGTCATCCTCTTGTTCCTGACCATTACTTTCTCGATTCCTGAGTAGCCTGATAACAGAGACAGAAACTCCTTTCATCGTAGTATGGCCATACATTTCTCAGACTTACTCATCGAGGGGCCCAGTAATATCTCTCTACTAATGTGAGGGACAAATTCCATCTTGATCATTCATATTCCTCTACATGAAAAACCACCAAGCCCGATCGTAGCCTTTATCATCACCCGGTCAAAAGTGACTTTTGACTAGTTCAAAGCTTAGCAACTCTCATGTAGGAATCCATGATGACCTCAGGTCTAAGGGCATTGTGACGTGGTTATACATGAGAAAAGCTTATGACTTGATCCATGTAGCTTTCTCATAGTGGGTCGGTCCAGCACCTTGTACTCTTACAAGTGCCTAAGACTTTGATTCGTATCTCCATATCTTATCAAAGTCATACTGGTCTTGTTTCATCTCTGCTCCCGCATAGATGACCGACCAGGGACATTTTAGGACAATCTTTATGAATTATCCAAGGATACAATTATCACAGTTAACATGCAAATAATATGATAACAGAATGGAGAAATTTCATTAAAATAATAATGTTTAAAGTACAATGATTGGCCCTTAGGGCACAATTTCTAACAGATGGACCCTCGATTAGGATAGGGAAAATTTGAAAATTCTTCCGCTGTGCCTGCCGATCCTAATAGATGTGTCTAGTAGTAAGAGTTCTTCACAAAAATGCAAAGATCAAGATGAAATGTCTAGAGGAAACTATAAAATGCTAAAGCAAGCCGAAGACCATGGAGATCAAAATCCTACTAAGGGTAGAAAATGCTAGCGCTGTCACAAGCCATATCATCCTAGTAAATCATGTGGAGATGCGTCAGGAAGATACAGTTCAAATGGATGGGATCTAGCTAGTTGGACCTGTTATAAATGTCAGGAGCCAAGGCATATTGCTAAGAATTGCCCACAGAGGCAACAGTTAGAGAAGACTAGACCAGGAACTCGTGAGGTACATGTGATAAACCAGGAGGAGGCTAGAAAATCTCTTGAACTTATTAAAGGTACGACATCTTTTAATAGCGATTCAATGGGAGTAATGTATGGTTCGAGTTTAATTATTTATTCACTATATATGCTCCTTAGTGATGCTTGATACTTGATTAAATTTGGAAGCTAGTTCTCGATGAGAACAAAATAGAAACAATAGAGGATAGGTCAGTAGTCGATAAATTCCCTAAATCCTTCTGAAAGATAAGAGGGGATGATAGGGATAATTAAGGAGGAATGATTATAAACCTCGATAAAATTTAGGTTTGAATTGTGATTGAGAAAATTGTAATATGAGAATCTAACTTAGTAATTGTGCTGACTCCTTAGGCATCTAACATGGCCTAAGTTGCTCGAGGTATTAGAATGTGATACATAATATCGGGTAATTATGCATTAAGTTGATCCTAGAGGATCCGATCTGATGATACTGATGTTGAGGATAGGCTTGAATTTGATCTAAGCTATGATAATGCTTTGATCAAAATGTGAATTGGTTGTACTATGGTTCTATTCCATGATGAAAGGTTGAACCTTGTGGATAGTATTAAACCTTCAGTAACAGTAATGTTTTGAGAATGATACCTAAATACTGTGAAAGTTAGAATAGGTGCTACTGATGTGAATCTTAGTGAATCTATTAGGTATAATTGATGAAAATGATTTCCAATATATGTGATGTTAAGGTTCTAGATTTCATAATGGACCTAAAAGTTGGGTTAGGGACCCTAGGTTGTAAAATCTTACATGCCGGATATTGTAGTGGACCTGCATGTCCAAAGGCCCTAAGACCTAGTGGACTAGTATGTCCTTAGGTGGTGAATTTATTCAGAATCATATTATACTAGTGATAATCTGTGGAGTTGAGGAAAGAGATTTCTCGACTCAGCTAATGTTGAGGTTTTAGGCATGGAATTATGATCCAAGAATCAAGCACAATTATTAAAATGAGTTCTTAGGAATTTGAATTGACCTCGATGGTTTGAGGTACTAAACATGGTACTAAAATGAATTGAAATGTGTATGAGGTTTCTCGAGGTTGCTAGTTACTAATCTAGCATAGGGAAAGATCTTGATAATAGAATATTCCCTTACTAAATGATAATAGTTCTTAATAGAATAAAAGTAGCCACGAGATAGGGTCTCAAGGTTGAGACAGAGAATAACATGTATGAGTGCCTTTTGGTTTCCCTGTACAATAAGGGTAAAGTATCCTGATAAAAGAAAGAATTGATTTACCTGATATTCTACCAACTTGAGGCATTACTAGGAGTTGATTGGTGGATAGCAGATAGTTTGCTGAAAGGTATGAATAAAGGATATTAGGGAATCATGTTTTGATAGCCTGGTAGGCTAACCAATTCTCTGGAATTTGTTTTGGAGGATATGAATGGGCTACCCTAGAAAGGGTAGTAGAATTGGTAAGTATGTGTAGATTCCCATACGAATAGACTGTGCCTACACCCATGGGTGTTAGGGTTGTCACAGTCGATGTATGTATGAATGATATAATGAATGCTGAGGGACATGAATCACTAGTGGACTTGATTGTCTACTATTGCATGGTTGCATGGCTTAGCAGTAATCCTCGATATTGAACATGGTGAGGGAAAAACAACTATATGCCCAGTCGAGTAAATGTGAGTTATGGCTTTTAGAGGTAACATTTCTGGGCCATGCGGTCTCATAGCAAGAGATCCTGATGGACCCGGGTAAAGTGGAAGCAATACTGAACTAAGAAGGCTAGAAACTATGGTTATGATATGCAGTGTTTTGAGTCTTGTTAATTATTATGAGGTGTCTATACCGAATGTCTCCAGAAAAACTCAACATTATGCATGAGATGATGATTGTAAGAGGAGCTTCGGAGAGCTGATAACGAAAATTTATTAAAGTACCAACACTGAGAATCCCATATGTGAGTGGGCATAGAATGAAATGTGAACTGATGCAAGCCGGGTGAGGGCATATGCATCTCATCAGTTGAAGCTTCAGAAATTGAACTATTCCATCCATAATATTGAGTATATGGTAATAATGTTTATATTGAATCTAGAAACGTTGCCTTTATGGCATAATTGTGGAGTTGTACTGTAACCATAAAGATTGAAATGTGTGTATGATCAAAAAGAGCGAAATATGACACAATGTAAGTGGACAAAGTTGTTGAAAGATTAAGACCTAGAATATAAATGTTATCCAGGGCAGGCTGATGTTGTCACTAACGCATTGAACCGTAAAATAGTGCAGGTGGCAGATATGATGATTTATGAGCAAAAAGTCAATTGAGGAATTTTAGAGATCTTAGTCTGTATAAGCAGATTTTGATTAGCGGTAATGATGTCAGTAAAATGTACATAGAAGTACTACCCCAGAGTTTATGGTTATAAATGTGTAACAAATTTACAAATTTTGGGGACAAAATTTATTTAAGTGTGGGAGAACTGTAACACCCCAAATTTTAGTCACCAAGAATATATTGTAATTATTATATATATTCAATAAAATAGTGAATATTTACGGCCAAAGGAATTAAAGATTGGAAATTGAAAGGTGAACAGTGTTTTCAGTGAAAACGCCTACAAGGTAGTGAGTTTGTTATGTGGTTTTGGAAGATCAAATGATGAGAAAAAAATTATGAAATTTTATAGGATAAAAGTAGAAATCCTAAACATTAATTTGATAGGTCATATGAATCATTTGAAGCTATATGCAAAAAGATATGAATTTTGAAGTTAGCCCAGAAAAACTAGAAAGTTTCCGGAGCAGTTGTTAAAGAAATTAAATATGGGATCTAACTGGTTAAAGTCCATATTTTTCTTGAAAATATACTTGGTAAGGGTTCCATAGCCTTTGGAATCACTCCGAAATGATATCTACAAATTTAGTTATGATTTTTAAAGTTTGAGCAGAAAATCTGTCAGAATTGGCACTATTCTGAAAATTAGAAAATAAAATGTGTTGATAATTGTGTAAATTGTGGAATGAAGAAATAGGAGGGGGGAA
Organism: Inga oerstediana; assembly: GCA_963210345.1. Lineage (NCBI taxonomy): Eukaryota > Viridiplantae > Streptophyta > Magnoliopsida > Fabales > Fabaceae > Inga > Inga oerstediana. The sequence goes on along the minus strand of OY723410.1, from coordinate 48,466,162 downwards.
AATATTTATTGGGCTATGGCACCATCTATAGCCAAGGAATTAAATTGTAATTGATTAAATATGAGCATTTGGGAATTTCCAATAAAATATGATATATGGGTACATATGGTTTGACATATGTAATGAAGCCCAATTGGCTCATAAAAGGGCACCCTTAGGCGTGAACTTGGGCCAAGCAAGGAGGAGAAAATTGGTTCAATCTTAATGGGAGGTTTATGACACCAATTGGAAGAGGATAAAGCTAAAGTACAAATGGTCTCATAAATCCTATTTTTATGATAAAGTTAAGGGAAAATTCCAAAAAACTACACTCAAAATATAAAAAGGACAAATCAGTACATCGAAATTCAGAAAAGATAAATCAGGCGGGTGTCAGAAAAAGGAGGAATCTGTCCTTTTGAAATTTCGGCCAAATTACGAAAATGCCCTTCAACACTTCATACACACTTCAGAATAACAACATGATCATCGCAATTAACACCTTCGGATTCGGTATTAACAACTGCAATTCTTCTTTTACAATTAATAAATTTCAGGACCAATAACAACACATATCTTGCCATTAACAACTCCGGATTCGATATTAACAACTCCAATTTCTTCTTTCAACACTTAACAAGTTTCAGGGCCAGTAACAACACTCACCTCGCCATTAACAACTCATGATTCGCCATTAACAACTTCTATGTTGTTATTGTGACTGAGGGCTGAAGGGCATTTTCGTAATTTGGCCGAAATTTCAAAAGAACATATTCCTTCTTTTTCTGACACTCGCCTGATTCGTCTTTTTTGAATTTCGATGTACTGATTTGTCCTTTTTATATTTTGAGTGTAGTTTTTTGGAATTTTCCCTAAAGTTAATTAGGGAGAATTTGTGGGATATTTTAAGTCATGATTCATCTTTCTCTTCCTTCATTTCACGCCTAAGCATACCAAAAGAGAGAGAGAAAGTGTCTTAGAAAAGGCTTGAAGACTTAGAGAGAAGGAGGAGCTCAAGGAGGTTAGAATCAAAGGTAAGGCTTAAGATTTCACATGTTTAGGTCCCCCAATTTGTGTAGCAACTCTTGTAACCTCTTGATCTTCATGGAAACCATTGTTTAGCAAGCTAATCTCAAGCTTAAGGAGAGAGGAAGGGGACGCCTAGAGAGAGAAAGGATAAGAACTCAAGAGGTAACTTCAAGAATCTCAAATCCATACTAGTATGTTGTTGTTATTGATGTTTGTGGTTGGATTTTGTGATTGTTGGTTAAGTTTGTAAATTTGGAAAGTGCTAACCTTAAGGGGTTATGCTGCCCAAATTTCTTTAAATCATGGTTAGTATGTGTTTAAATGGTTTAATAAGGGATTAGAAGTGGAAAAGAGTAAGTTTTAGAGGTTAAAACACAAAGTTGCAAATTTTCCCTTTTCCTTGCAAGTTTCGGCCAGACCTGCTCTAGGGGGAAGGAGTTGGATTTTCAATGATATGATGGTCCCCTTGAGTTCAGGAGGAAAATTAGATGGGGTTACAGTTGGTCACTTTTTCGGAAAAGCCCGAAAAAGTATAATTACGAAAATGCCCCTGAAACCCTTAAAGCGAGGCTGCCAAGGGGAATTTCGTCATTTGGTAGTGAATTTGGTAATTCTAAGCTCAAAAATGGATTTCTTGGGTGAAAATATATAAGAATAGCCTGTGTCAAAATTTCAGGAAAAATATAATCAGCCCAGGTACGACGAGGCCGAACTAGGGACCCGGGGGCATTTTGATAAATTTTAACCATAGACTAATATAAGCACAATAAACACTACAGAAGTGTCTAAAATGGTACATGGATATGCTAAAACTAATTCTTGTCCATTTAATATTTTAGGACCGAGTTGGAAGCCGAAGGTTGGCACGCTTTTCGAGACATACCAAACGAGGTGAAAGAGACTTGAGGTAGGAACATTATCCTTCATATATCATGCCATAATTCATATGATTGTGCGGTTGCCATTGTTAATACTTCTATTAATCAACATGATTTGCTTAGAAGAGGCAGTTAGTGCCAGAGATACACTTACATTGGGAGTTGGGTAAGAATCCAACCGGTGTACGATTAGTGGGGCTGGACCGTACTCATATATACATGACGATGATGTGTTACGATGATGTGTTATATACTATTCATTAATTAGTGCATACATGTCGCAGATCATATTTACTTATCGCATTTTATATGAATGATAGCATGTTTCTACTGGGATTCCTTGGAATCTCACCCCTTTTTCTAAACAAAACATCTCAGCGGGTGCTAGTAGCTCTAAAGGAAAGGACGTGAATATGGGAAACTGACAGACACGTTTCTCGATGTGAAGACCTTGGTTATATATGGTTTGTGATCAAACTATTTTTTGATAGTTCTGTACAAAGTTGTAAATATCTTCAGATTCTGTATGATTGATTCTGGTTTGTAAACAAACACTTTTATCAGTATATTTGTACTTTCTTGTATGCCTATAGAACTTGGTCTCTATGACTCTGTATATATCAAAATGAAAACAGGTATTGACAAGCACAAAGCTCCTTTGTTCAAGAATCTAAAACTATAGAAACGTTGCTCTCGACAAAAGGAATAAGATTCATGAAGGCTTTACGGGTTAGAAACATGATTTCGAGGATGAAATTTGTCAAGAACACTTTCTCTCTCCTTGTGTTCTTCAAGTTTCAACACGTTCTCTCTTCTTTCTTTTTCTCACTATTTTTCTCTCTAATTTCCCCCTTGGCTGAAATTTTAAAGAGCTTGGGAGGTGTTGGGAATTATATAATTACGTGTGCTTAAGTGTTTAAGTCATAGGGTGCCAGGTGCTCTTCTTAAAATCCGGCCAACTCCCCCTCTCACATGCCTTGGTCGACTTCAAGGGTCAGGGAAAAGGAGGTCCGATGATTTCCCCCGGCTTTCATGTGTAGTGTTAGGGAAGGTCAAACATGTGGCCTGGTCGGAGATCGGTAAGTTGTCTTAGCTAATTAAACGGTGATATAAGAGGGACTAGGGTGGCACCTTCACATGAGTCTAACCCAAAAGCAAAAAGCTGAAGAGGCTTAGGTGGTAGCATCTTATGGCTCCAACCCAAAAGAAGAGTTAGGCATAAAGTTACTTTAATAAAGCTACCTTATTTGTATAGGCTTCAGATGGTGCCACACGTATGCTTGTGTCTTAGGAATGCACTAAGTGTCCGTGTAAGTGGCATGAAACGGCACCACATGCTTTAAGGAATTGCCGAGTATGTGCTGGTGTCTCATGAAAAACGCCAGGTGTCTGTTTATATGTCAATAAATGGCGACATGTATGCCTAAGTGCCATAAAAGTGGCACCATATGTGTCTCTTAAAGAGACGCCAAGTGTCCTTATATACATATGCATGGTATATTCTACCTGACTAATTACACACAAAGCAATGTTGGTTACTAAATTTCAGTATGTTACATTTATCTCTAGAACCTCCAATGATACTATGGTGTGCCATAATATAGATTAATTCCCCCACGATATTGTAACTCTTGGAGGGATTGAAGATCTATAAATAGATGAGGCTTGATATGAAGAATTACATGTACATGATATATATATATATATATATATATATTATCTATTTACATACATACATACATACGTACGTACGTACGTACGTACGTACGTACGTATCTATGTATGTATGTGAATGAGAATTCTCCCCCATTCCTCATCTCTACATTTCTTTCTTCATTCTATTTTATTGTTCATATTTATCTTTCTTCAATATTTATAACACATAACAAGTTATATATATTTCCATGCTTTATTCAGTTTTTATAATCTTAATGAAGAGCTCCATAATATCATAAATTTATTTTTTCTGGCACAGAAAAATTAGAAAATTATTTTATGGTTCACAAATTTTTAATGCACTGCTATTGTTTTATTTATTATTTATTTATTTTTTGACATAGTTAAAGTAAAAACATGATTTGGAGACTTCATAGTGTACAGTAACAAGGTAAAAAAATAGTGTACAGTAGCGTTTCCACCTAGTTTCTTTAAAAATGAATTATTTTGTACATGTTTTGGAATTGGAAAAAAATGGAAAAATTAGAATGAAGGACCTGAAGGAATAGATATTTATTAAGAAAGACAATAAAAATTGTAATTATTTAGAAGGACCAAATATAAAAATGTATAATTAAAAAAACTAAAATACCCTTAAGAAAATCTTCCTCATTCCCTTCTACGTTCTCTTCCACATTCTATTTTTAAAACTAATACAAAATTCTAAATTTCACTGACTTGAATTAGCTGGGCGAGGAAATGGGTTAGCTAATGCGATCGATAGGGTGGAATTGCTTACCCTCAAAACTCGAGATGCTTTGGAAATAGTATAGAGATATGAATGGAACTCTGTTTCTCAACTTTCATTTTTCATCATTTACATAGATATCTATGGAAAAAAATTTACAAATTCTTTGATTTTGTCAACATTATATTTGTTAAAATCAACAAAACTTTTAATTAAAAATATAATTATATAATTTAATAAAAATCTAGGTCTTTTATAATTTATTATATATGTTAAACCAAAAAAAATTAGGCAAAATGCCAATTAAATACTATTGAAATTGTAAAACCCTAAAAAGTCTATGAACACTTTAAAAAGATTTAATGGTACCAAGTACCGAATTGGGTTTTTCAAGTTTTGACACATTTACCATTTTACCTCTCAATTTTTTTTTAAAGTTAATAGTGGTACCCCTGTCGGAATTAAATACCCCTGTTGGTGGAAAGGGGTTTTTTTTTTTGAAAAAAAATAGTTGAGAAACGGCAAGGGGTGGAATCAAACTCATCCCACTCTATTAGAAAAAGAGCATGGTGGCCATTGAGCCACCAAAGTTTCTTTAATATACATATGCATTATTAAATATGTATAATATAATTAAAGACGTAGTAGCTTTGATAAAGTCAGTAATGACTTTGACAAATTCAGTAATGGAAATAACAAAATTCGTAATGGTATTGACTAAACCGTTTGCTGATGAACCTTGACATACATGTTTTCATAAGCATTTTTGCACAAAATGCTTTTGTCAAAACCATTACAACTATTGTCAAAATAATTAATAAATTTGTCAATCTCATTACTGAATTTGTTAAAGTCTTTTTATTTATATTATGAATGTTTTCATACTGGAATCTCATAATAGGATTGTTAAAACCATTTTAATTCTTGTCAAAATCATTTCTAAACTTGTCAATCTCATTACTGAATTTGTTAAAATCTTTTTATTTATATTATGAATGTTTTCATAATGGAATCTCATAATGGGATTGTCAAAACCATTACAATTTTTGTTAAAATCATTATTAAACTTGTCAATCTCATTACTGAAGGCCGGCGACTATTATTTTAAAAAAAAAAGTTTGAGGGGTAAAATGGTAAATGTGTCAAAACTTGAAAAACCCAATTTGGTACTTGGTACCTTTAAGTCTTTTTAAAGTGTTAATAGACTTTTTAGGGTTTTACAATTTCAAATGGTATTTAATTGGCATTTTCTCAAAAAATTATATGATTTATTTTTATTTTAGAAGAAATTTATGTGGGTTAAGAAATTCATTTAATGTTAATAAAATTAAAAAAATCTAAATAATCTATTATAGGTTGAAAAACATGAAATGAATTTATTTTTTATTTTTATAAAAAGAGTTTAATTTGATATCGATGTTGATACTTGATAATATAAATCCGACAACTTGAGGATATATTTTTTAATTAAATGATATTGTTCATATGAACATGGAACTGGTTGAAAAAATACAAATTGAAAAAAAAAAAGTTTAAACCGCATTTGATTAAATAATGTATTGATTTTACTTGAGTATGAAACTTGGTTAAATATATATATATATATATATATATATATATATATATATATATATATATGATCATATTACATGTGAATGATGGACAACTTTATTTTTAGTTTTTGTTATTTTTTAATTATGAATATAAGAGATAAAGTAGAAGGTTTGATTAAAGACAATTTAATAATTTTAAAGTTATATTATGTTATTTGATCATTCTAAATAATTATAATTTTTTGGTTATTCTCAATAAATATTTTTCTTCCAAATCCTTCATTTTAATTTTCCAAAAAACAAAAAATAAAAATTCCCTTGACATTTCCCGCGGTTCTGAAGGTAGACGACCTTTCCCGCCTGTGAGTAAGCCCGCAGGTATTTGAGAATTGAGAATGAGATGTGTAACACCCCGAATTTTGAGACTCGAGGCTAGAGAATAAGCCTGAGGTTAGTGGATTGCTAAGCCCCGGTTTAGCAAGATCCCAAATTGTGATTAGGAGTTAATGACTACAAAAGTGGACGTGGTTAGTGATTAATGAACCCTTTTAGAGAATATAAAGTGGATTGTAGTCGCTTGTGTTATGAGCAACGCCAAAACCCTGTATTTGAGTTCAATTGTGGATTAACATCCAAATTGACTTAGAATAGAGGGAAGAATTGAATGGGGTATTGTGATGGAAATGGTGTCATGTTGTGGTATTTAATCATTGGAATTGATTTAAATTGGATTGGACACATTGGTTGCAAAACTGGAAATGCTGTCCAGTGTGAATTCTGTCTGGGCAGTCTTCTCGTGTGGACGTGTTTACTAGGCATATGATGTCATAAAATTATGAAACTTTCCAGTCTTATAGTTCACATCTCAAGCTTCGAAATGGACATATAATTTGTGCCATTTCGTTTTGTGAACTAGGAGATATGACTGTCCAAAGTTTGGGATGGAAACTGAACTCTGTTTTGGGGCAGTGATGAGTTTTATGTAATTATGGAATTGTGTGGTGATTTTTAGTAATGGCCAATATTTTTCCTATGAAGAGGACTTAAATATCTTTCATTTGGCTTTGGGATCACCTCATTTCGATTTTTCTAGAATTAGTTATGATTTTTCAAAGATTGGGCAGAAAATCTGCCAGAAAATCCGAAAATGCCAATTTTGGGAATTATGACATCATCAAAAGGCAAGATGACATAAGCATGGAATTAAAACATCTTCTCATCATCTTCAGCTGCTCATTCACGCACAGCACCTGAACATAGTGTGAGAAAGTTGAGAGAGTTTAGAGAGAGAAAGAGAAGAAAAATCACAAGGTAAGCCGATTTCTCCGACGATTTCGCTCCTAACGCGTATAACTCCGACTCTAAACTACTCCTCTTTGTTCTTTAAGGTTTGGAAGCTCCTCTTTTGGTGTTTTGAAGTTAGGGTTTTCAGCCACAAGAAGGAAAAGCTAGTGGGAGCTTGAGGTAACTTCCAAACTCATGCATATTGACTATTCTGGCTGCTGTGGTTGATTTAATCGGTGAAATTTCACCGGATTGTCTTTGTTTGTAAATTTGGAAAATGGGTTGGCCTAGGTGTTATGCTGCCCAAATTGATACTAAATGGTAGTTCTAACCTAATGGAATAGTCAATAAAGTGGTTAGGAGTAGAAAGGAACGCGTTTACGGAGCCGGAACCGAAAAACCCCAATTTTTCCCGGGGAATTGAGAATTTCGGCCAAGCCTGGTTTGGAGGGGTTAGAGATGGATTTTCAATGATTTGATGATTCCATTGAGTTCAGGAGCGAAAATTAGGTGGGGTTACAGTTGGTCACTTTTTCGGAAAAGGCCGAAAAAGCATAATTACGAAAACGCCCCTGAAACCCTTAAAGTGGGGCTGCCAAGGGTAATTTTGTAATTGACATTGAATTTGATAATTCCGAGTCCGAAAATGGATTCCTTGGGCGAAAATATGTTAGAATAGCCCATGTCAATATTTCAAGAAAAGTACAGCCGGACCGGGTACGGCGGGGCCGGGCCGGGTCCCCGGGAGTATTTTAGTAAATTTTCAATATAGCCTCATATAACCCCCAGAAACACTATGGAAGTGTCTAAATAGTACATTTGACATTGTAGGATCGAATGTGAAGCCCCGAGTTGCTGGCACGCAAATCGAGGAGAAAAGACTGGAGGTAGGAAACATATCTCTTCTGCTTGTATTTGATATATGTGTTAGTGTGTTGGTGCATGTCTTAGCTTTGCATAATTATGTGTAATTTGAAGCTATGTTTCAATTTATGCTATGGCCATAGGTATATTGTTCGAAGCATTGAGCTGGCAAATTGTCATTGTGTTATCATGAGTTGTGTGATGCAAGCATGTCATGCATTAAACATTTATCGTACATGCATATTGATATTGTTATCCTACTGAGATTTTCTAGAATCTCACCCTCCCCTACTAACCTTTCAGACAGGGTAGTAGATCGATGATGGAGTAAGCAGCCAAGGACGATGAGGACTTCCTTCAGTAGTTGTTTTGGTAGTTGGTTATCATCCCAGATGGGAGTATATAGATTTGGATGTGTATATAAGTATGTGGATGAGGATTTGCTATGTATTTGAGAAGACTTTGTGTAATCCCCATATGAGGGCTTGTATGGGCGAATGTGCTCTATAAAGCTTGAGTTAATATATGGAAACCGGGATTATTGTTATGTACTCTGATTTGTTATGAATGTGATATTCCGCGTAGTAATTGTATTCAGAAATGTGATTCTGAGACCAAGTTTATAAATGATTTCGAAAGGTGTTTATGAAAACCCCGTCTGGTAGATGGGTTTATAATATTAAATTTTGTTCTTATTAGTCTCTATTTCACTTTATTGCGTAATCCGAATATTAATTACGGCAGGGGTTACAAGATGAACAAGTGATAATGATCCAAACTCTGAGCTAAAGCATATACATAAAAGATCTGAAGTCAGAAATCCAAAACCCTGATTGCAAATCACACTCATGTCTTCACGTCAAACGCTATCCGACCACGGCGACAATGTCCCACTGGAGAGTTCCCATTTCAAACCAAATGCTGCTTCGGATGCTTCAGGCTCTTCTCTTCCTTCCATGTCTGATGTTTTGCTCCAAGGTAATCCATCCTTATACCAAAAAAACCCTCCGTGTAATGTCGTAAAAATTATCTTATGCAAGCCAATGTGTAATGTCGTAATGGAGGAGTGGAGGGTTCTCCCATGTTTCGAACTGAACTGGAAAATACGGTCTCGGTCAATCAATCTTCCATCTCTCGTGCTTCATCTGTTCTTGACGAGGATGCTTACGCTGGTGCTGATGTCTAATTCTTGAAGTTCCTGCAGTATTTACTTTGTACAATCAACATTTGATAGCAAGCTTCTTCATATGTTAGTATGTCATAATATATGCTAATAATTTATGCCAAATCTAAAATTCCTCGCTTAGACTTCAACAATTTTTCATTTTCTTTTATCTTTTCTATGCAATTTCAATTTTGCTGTTACTTCATTTTAATGCACTTGTTGGTTGGCAAGAAACGAATCTAGTTATGCGCATACAAAATTTTTTTCCTCGTTGTTTTATGTTTCTTTGGAGTAGAATATTCGGTTTACTTCCATCCCACAATCATTTTGATGCTCAGAACAGTTAAATTCTGGGTACTTACTTGCCTAGAAGACACATGACTTTTCTAAATCAATCTCAATCTCTGAAGGCCCACTTTCCAAGCTACTGGAGGAAAGCTTGGTTCACTGAATATGTCATTTTAATAACATTTGCATTTTGACTAATATTTGTTCTCTTTTTGTGGTCTGGTCTGGAATAATATTCAGCAGGCGAAGAGAACACAATAGACAATGGTTGCCAATATTCTGCAGGCAAAGAGCATGTAACAGATGATAATTACCACTTTTCAAATTCTCTGTTTAGAACGGGCACCGGAAAAAGGGTCAATATATCTGCTAATGGTCTTCTTAGAGCTATGGCATTATTGGGACTTGAAGAAGATGCCCTTGATTGTGATTCCCAAGGCCTTCAGGAAACAACAAAATTGTGCGCTATTGATGATACAAATGAACTGCAACACTCTGCTCAAGCACAATTAGGTAAGGGTGTCAACAGTTATAGGATGATGAATGTAGTGTCTCATTCAAGTCGATCCTTAATAAATAACATTAGATCAGTTGGTGGTACTTGCACAATGAAGAATGACTCTAACATAAACCCCGTTCAACCTGAAACATATAGTTTCACTAGCAAAGAGGTGTCACTTAAATTTAGTGACAGATCTATATCTGTTTCTAATGATGCACTGCAACGAGCCAGGAGGCCTCCCGGTGACCCTGACCTAGGATGTTTCTTTCAAGAAGGGAATGCAGGCAATTCAATCTTCTCATCCATGGAGGAGAGACAATCTGAAAGTTCTTCAATCTGTGAAGGAAATGATCCTCAAACTCCTTTGGTCCATCATGTAACAGCAAAGAGCAATTATATAAGTTTCACATCCCCCGTGAAATCTTCTGATCATATGGAGTATTCAACCAAGTTTCCAATTGTAGGCATTGGAAATAACTTAATAGCAAAGTTCAATGCTGTTGGAGAGGAAGTTGATTGCTTGCGAAGTCACATCAACCGTCAGCAGAGATCTTTATATGTCAATAACCAAGTGTTAGAAACAACTTTATCTTCAAGGATAGGTCCACCTGGAAAGTCATCAAGTCAGACTTCTGTTGACATCTCAAATAGCATGTTTATATCACATACAAACTATAGGCAACCTACTGGTTTAAAACGGAGGCTATCACTTGTTACTGTTTCTCCCTTCAAAAAGCCACGCAGTTGCAAATTTTCTGCTCCTTTGAATGAGGATAGTGCAGTATTTCCTAATGGTAATTTTTTTTGAAGGCCTTTAATTACCTCAATATCTTTTTTATGTCTAAAATATTTTCTACTCATTTGAGGCATCTGGTCCTCAGGTTTTTCCAAGTTATCCTCCAATAATTATAGCTACAAAAGAAAAGTTTCCACCAGATATCCTTTCAAAAATCCAAGGATGCACATTGGGGAATTTTTTGGGATGCCTCTATCAGAGCAGAAAATGGTGCGTGTAATCTTCATACGATCACTTCTAATTTCAAATTCTCCTAACGCCTAAGACTTTTAAAGCCTCTTGCCCTGACATCACTCTGTGCATTGCAATTAATTCAGTTGGAGCACTTTCCGGACCATTTAAAACAGGTGACATCAGGTAATGCAGAAAAGTATGTCTTCCATGAAGGTCCTGGTGTCATTGGTCTGGCATCGGAAGCTTTCTTCCATACGTTGGCTCAAACTGGTGCCTCCTCAGATTATGCTACCAAAGAGTACATTTATTCCCTTCTAAATTATTTGCATGTGTTATCTATTGAATATGAAGGAGTTACCTTGTTGTATGATTTTGGGATCATTAAAGATTTAATCAGTTATATAGTTTACACATAAGAGAGAATTATTTGCAACTTGATATATTCATTTGTATTCTTTTTAACATAAAAAATTAGAAGTTTCTTCACTTTATCCTAGGGTCCAAATTAATTGGTTGGATTCTAGTCCTTTACCAGCATAATAGTGCATCTCCATTCTTAATCTCTCTAGGTGGATCATGAACCATTACAAGTGGATTGTCTGGAAACTGGCATGTTATGAGAGATGCTATCCAGGTAGATCTGCTAGAAAATTTTTGACTACATCCAATGTGCTTGAGGAATTGAAGTACAGGTAACTAGCTGTTGTGGCAAATTTTGTTTGATTAACCTATAAAACCACTGAGAACATTTGGTTGACAGATATGAAAGAGAAGTAAATCATGGCCACCGGTCTGTGATTAAGAAAATTTTGGAAGGGGGCGCATCCCATTCCTCAATGATGATTCTGTGCATCTCAGCCATTCACCCCTATCAAAGTATGGAAATCGAGGTTTCTTCTAAGAGAAAACATTGGCCTGAGAGCAGTGTGGAAATAAAAGTTGAACTAACTGATGGGTGGTAAGAAATCCCGATCATATGCTTGTCTGCTTGAAATATATTTGAGGTTCCTTGGCAAATAGCAAGAGCATTTGTTTCAGGTATTCTATAACTGCTGTTTTGGATGCGCCTTTGTCAAAGAAGCTTGCTGCTGGAAAATTGTTTGTGGGACAGAAACTAAGGGTAATATGTCAGTCTGCATTATTTATTTTACCTTGTTAAGTCAAGACATCGGATTAATATCACAATCTGTGCATTTTTCTTGTACAGATTTGGGGAGCTGGATTATCTGGCTGGACTGGGCCAGTTTGACCACTTGAGGTTCTTGATGATCTGAGATTATCACTGAAAGTTTATGTATATTTTGCTTGGAACCTTCCGATGTTTTTCTCAGATTGACTTCTAATTTCAGGTGCCAACATCAGTTTGTCTACTGCTGCATATGAATGGAACATATAGAGCTCAATGGGCAGAAAAATTAGGATTATGTAGGCACCTTTTAGTTTAGTGGATTCTGTTCTTTTCAAATTTACACGAAAGTTAGCATCTAATTCTTTTTCCTTAGCTAATGCATGTTACATCTAACTCAACAGGTGAGCACGCTGGTCCACCTATAGCATTCAGATGCATAAAAGTCAATGGCGGTCTGATCCCTCAAACTTTGGCCGGAATTACCCGTATATATCCTCTTCTTTACATGTAAATGTAACCTCTAAATTAACGATGTTTTACTGTTTCCTTTGAAATGCTTGCCTGTTAATTCTTTTTCTTGGTGCATGGTTTAATTTTACAGTGAAGAAGGTAACACTTGCTTTCTCCTTTAGGTTAAGAGATAGACAAACTGTTTTAAGGTCAGAGATGATGGAGACTAACATGATGCAACTGGACGATCAAAGGTAATTTCTTTGCTCTCAATTTCTGGAAAAATCTTGTTTGTTTTCAAAAATATTCTTCTGTCTACTGTTATTTATTCACGTGAAACATGGATGCTTAGATATGCCATTTTAGCTGCTATATCTGTATTGGAAGCATATTCATATTGAATGTGTACTGTATAGCTATGCATGCACTCATCTATTTTTTTGTTAATGCTTCTGAAATTTGTTGGCATGTTATGATTGCTTTTGAAATGAGACTACATAGCGCTGAAATATATTGAAAAGCTGAAGATATAAGAATATCCTTCCATCACAAGCAACTACAATCCCAAAATTCAAGTCTAATGCGTAATTTAATTCCTGTATATTATCCCTTCCATGAGTGTATGTGTGCTAGAGATTTGCTAGAAAGTCCCACAGAAAAAAGATACCCCTTTCTTGAAGTGTGCTTTTAGTTTCTGAGGGTGTGAAGTAATGCTAGAGAACTATGTTAGGAACAAGACCTTTGTTCATATCATGCTTCCTAGGTTTTCTTCCTTTTCTTGATTTTACCATGTAGAAATAAAAATTAACACTTTTGCTAACCAAAGAAAAAGGGTACTCCTACTTGTTGCACCCAAATTTTGATTTCTCACAATGGAAATAAAAATAAATGGAATCGCTTCCAAAATTTTTAAAAGGAAAGTTTTGTAAAACATCTAAAGAAAAACGTAGTTTGTGAAAGAGAAAAGGGTATAGGAGTCAATTGTGTGTGGGAAAGGTTAGACAGCTCGCAGCACTTATTCGTAAGAATAGTTACTCTCGATTCATTACATGAAATTCCTATGGGCTTGATTACATTATAATTACGGTTAATAAAATAAAATAAATTTTACCCAAAAATAAAATAAAATAAATATGAAAATTATACGAAAATAATTATTTATTCATAAGTTGTACTTGACATAGAATCATATTCTAGGGGCCATGTACCCTTTGGATAGGATCAAAGGCCACATATTTTGGTAGTAGAAAGGTGTGTCACTTGGTTGGCGGTTAGAAAAAAAAAATTATTTTGTTAAAATTAATTTTTAATTTTGGTTCGTAATTTTCATTTATAATAGACATGATTTTTTATTTATAATTGACTATGAGAAAAAAAATAATTTTACACACTATTTATGCTTTTATATTCCTACGAAGATTTATCATCTCAAATAGAAATCAATCAACCTATAGGCTTGTGAAGGTTTCAAAACCTCACATGGCATGGTTCTAGAAATCATTGGAATGAGACTTGGTATATGTATATATTTGAAATATCCTAATATAAATTTTTATTAGAAAAAGAAAGCATTCACTACTCTATGCTATATAATTTCTTGATAAGATTATCCTCAGTGTTAGATATGTATTGATTGTTTTGAGCAAAAAAGATATGGAAAATTCCAAAAAAATACCACTTGAACTTTAAAATCCCAAATCAGTGATTTGACAAAAAATCTTTTTGTCAATCCCATTACACTTATTGTTAACAAAACCAATTTGGGATTTTGAAGTTCAAGTGGTATTTTTTTGGGATTTTCCCAAAAAGATATCTATTAATAGTTAGAGGCCCAAATTGGCCTATTTCAACTGAGCCGCTTTTTTAGGGCCCCAACCACTCTTTTTTGAGAGGATTGCCAAGTGTTGTTTGCATCTTTGCTACACTACAGTTTAAGAACCTTACTTCTAAATGACCAATTTCTAAAAGAAAAATTGTCCTAGTCGCATAGGCATTAATTTATTTTCTACAGTTTTAATGTTATGACCTACGAGGATCATTATAATAACAAGGTAGATTAAAATAATTGTAAGAACTTTGTCTAAATGATATTTCCAAGGACCCGACTCAACTGTCTTGAAGTGAAATGCATGTTGCCATTGAAATATCAAATGTGATTGGATGTGCAATACAACACAGATGAAGAAACAAGGAATTATCATTGTATTTTATATTTTGTACATTTAAGAGACCCAAAAAATATAGTTACTTACCGTTTGTATCTGCTTATTCTATTGGTATGATCCATTCGTGTGTAATTTTGGTGAATATGTGAGATTAATTTCTTTATGCTATTGTTGATCTCCTATATGGCTGTAGATGCACTGATGTTATGGAAGGCATCGGTATGCACTGATGTTATGGAAGGCATCGGTTCCAACCTTCAGGAAGAAACTTTACATATTTATGATGATGATAGCAAAGGAGCTCACATTTATAACATGCTGGACACAGCTGCAGATTCTGAATTCCTAATTGCTGATACGAGTCATGAGCAACTCAATTCTTTTGTTGTTTATAAGGAAAAACTAAAGGTGGGGTTATATTCCTGGTTTTAGGGAAGTTTGTATGGAAAGAAATGTTGAATATTTTAGTTGGTTGACAGGCAACCGAGCAATCAAACATGGAGAAATCGAATGAGCAAACTTTGAGAGATGCTGGCTTGGGTAAAAGAGATGCCGTCCAATTTATGAGGGTGCGTATAGTTGGTCTAACACAGAAAGATAGAGAAGATATGCCAAGAGAAGGCTTAGTAACTATTTGGAATCCAACAGAGGAGCAGGTGGAAGACTTGTAATTGTATCATTGCCTTGTATCAGAATTTTCAGCACCTGCATGGTTTGGTGATAAGGTCTTAATTTAATAAGGAAAATAGAGAGGAATTTTAGTGAAGAGAATAATTCCAGGATCTGAAACACTAATAAATTTAATGGATCAAAGGCAAAAATCTTTAATAGTAAAATCAGTGTTTCATAAAGCACATATAGTTCATAAGCGCATGTCAATTTTTTAAAATTTGTTTTGATTATTTATCTATCCCACTAACCCATGATTTAGATAATGGAAAATAACATAGAATAATATTAAACAGAAAATCTAAAATAACTCAAAAATATATTTATTCATGATTTTTCTCTAACTCCCCACATCACCCATTATCCCACCATAATTGGTCCTCTATCATTGTGGCTGCTTGTGAATTTTTGTTCCTCTTGTGTGTCTTGCTAAACATCATATGCTTTCTTTCATTTCCATGACATCACTGTGCATGTTAATTTTGCATGTAAGTGAGATTTCTCACAGGTTTCTACATGCTAACAATGTGACAGCGACAGGAGCTGGTTGAGGGTCAAGCATATTTAATTAGAGGTCTTACACCATCAAGTTCTGGTTCAGATGTCCTCCACTTGCAGGCGACAGGATCTTGTACCAAATGGTCACCTGTGTCTTCTGGAGCCAGGGAACAGTTTAAGTAGGTATTTCCAATCAAGAAGACAAGAAAGAAAGTACCTTGGTTGTTATTAATCTAGTTAATATCAAATTCATAAATCCAACTTACGGTTATTCTTTTGCAGGCCTTTTTTCAACTGTCGCAAACCGATCTCCATCTCAAGTTTGATTGACATCCCTCTTTCCAGGTTATTTGTTACTATTGTATACAATATCTACTCTCGGTTAAAACAATATAAGAAACATAATGTTAAATGAATTCCTTGTATATTTCATACAGTGAGTTTGATACAGCTGCCTATATTGTGCATGTGGGAGATGTTTATACCTCTGGACATCAAAAGACACAGTGGGTTTTTGTAATTGATGGATCCATGTCTAGCGTAAACTTTGGACAGACAACAAGTTTGCTTGCTATCTGCTTTTGCTCTCAGTCCACAGATAATGATTTGATTCCGCCAATCAGCTATAATCTTGTTGGATCTACGGTAATTAATATATATTATCTGATATCAGTTTTACTGCCTGTATTTGGCATACGAGAAGGTCTGAACCCTCCAAATTATATCTTGACTATTTTAGTTACATTATGTTACTTCTGAAGATGGACAAGTCCTTTAACTTTCACTATATGTAGCAGGTTGGCTTCTGTAATCTCACTAAAAGAGAAAAGGACCATATCAACCATATCTGGATTGCCGAAGCTACTGAAAACTCAACTTACCATTTGACTTTCGACTCCCCACACTGCTCTCACCTCATGCATACTGCAACCTCAATCAAAAGATGGGCAATCAATTCTAGCTTGGTATATCAAGAACTCTCCCAAGTTGAAACTTGTTCTGCATGATTCAATTCCATCCAGTATTGATTTTTCCTTGTTTTTTTATTGTTACTGTCACATCTTCAGACTATAGGTAAGGTCAAGAAAACAATTTTAGCTGCAGTTGCCAATTGCAGGACAGAATGACGAAGGAGCTGAACAAAGAGGTAGTAAACCGCCTTGTTTTGTCTATATTATTGCTATCCTTTATGAAATCTTTGACTTTAGTTGTTGAGATTTTTGTTTTTCTAACGGCTATGTAGTTAGATTTATTATAAGAGTTGTATATTTAGCTTTTATTTATGCATTTTTGGATGGATTCCCTGGTTTTCTACCCCGAATCAAATTATTTAATGAAGGACGAGTTCAAAACATTTCACCAAGAGAACAGAGTTGAACTTGTTGAGAGAGTATCTCTGATCACTTTCGGACATAAGTTGAACTGCTAATATGGAGGCATAAGGGCAAGTGTAATTGGAGAAGAAAGGAGAATGGAAGAGGGAAAACAGCATAACTCATGTTAGAACCTGGAAAATATAAGTAGAAATGGGGGAAGGGAAAGAGAGTGAAGAGGAAGAATAGAGAAGAGGAAATCTAGAACCAGAATCTGTAATTCTAGATAAAAAGGGAGTTAGAAGAGAAAAGAGAGAAGGAAGACTAGAGGGATCAGAGAAGAAGGGAGCAACTAAAATCAGAATCTAGTTCTGGGGAAAGAAATGAGTGAATTATCTCAACAATAACTTGATTCATCCATCCATTCCTTTTATAGAGTACATATATGGTATTTATATATTAATGCATTAACTGCAAATAACCACTCTTTCCTAAACACAAAACTGACATTATCTTAAAATAACTGACATAGGACACTAATAGACATAAAATATAAAATATAATACTAATAAAGGGCATTGGTTCCTATCAACTCAAGTCCTCGTAAATATTTATCTGGTTAGCGAAATAATCATGAATTTTAATATGAACATTAATTAATAGAAGTCCTCTATTGCTAAAACAGAACACTAAATAACCAAACAACTGATAAATGTCTCATTTTCTTAATCCTAATATTCCTTTCTCATGTTTCAATATTCTTACTTCACACTTTGTTGACGCCAAATAAAGAACTGAGGACCTACGAACGATAGATTTAAACAGAGAAGCAAAGATAACGCTTTCAAAGACTTCTAGGGAATTCATTTGATATTATACTTCCTTTTCTGCTTGCTTTACATTGAAGATGCCCTTGATGTCTTTTATTTGGCTGTTGACTTTTGTTTTTGATGAATCAAAGAACATATCAGAGTCTTCTCTTACTTGCTCGTGTCTGAAGTTTTTCATTCTGTGGTGTATGCACTGTTCAATTGTGACAAGGTTACTGAACACTAACACTTCATTATAAAGGAAGTGTTAGAAGTTGACTTTTTCAAGCTTTAAGGTGTTGAATTTTTTAATCTTGTAGCTCAGCAGTTGGAATGCAGTGATGGTAGCCCCCTATTTGGACATATGAAAGTAGTATGTTGTAAAGGAATTTTTTTTTTGGCCAGATGTTGTAAAGCATTTATACCTTTTTGTTCATGTAAAACTGGTATTGCTTTGGACAGTTAGTTTTGTGGTTACTGAACTTTCTCTCAAATTAAAGGGCAATGCAAACAGCAATTCTCATATCGACCATAGCAGTCAAATGGGCATATGTAAATATCTATCTACCATAGCAGTCAATTAATTAGTGTGCGACTTCTATTTGTAGTTACATTTTGCTGAATTATTTTTATAACTAGATACAATCCCATATATTGCTTAGATCTTATATTGCAGAATTTGAAATTCAAATAGTACTGTTTATGTATGAGTAAATTGACTGGTTACAAATTTTATATTCAAACATTTTGATTGATGATACAAATAGAAGTTGCACACTAATTAATTAGCGATGGTGCCAATTGCATTCCTGGTGTATTGAGCTAGTGTTGGCATAGTAGCAGAGGGTTAATGGTCCTTTTCATGCTTTTAATTGTGAAACACGCAGAATGAATGTTCTTACTTTCTATATACTTGATGAGAATATTAATTGATTATTGAAACTGCACTTGATGAGAATGCTAGTGTTCATTTGCTGCATCATTATTCTTCTGTTATCTTGTATTTATAGAAGATATGTTGTCAAATTTTTCCTCTCTTTATTCCCGATTTAAACCATACATATTTATATAAGCAGTTTGTTTTGAATTAACTGACAAAAATAAGATAAATAACACCAGATCATGCATGAATAAAAGAATGGAAATAGGTTTTTGGATCGAAGGCAAAAGGAAATAGTCATTTGGAGCTTGGTTATGAAATTTGGATTATTAAGTCTGAGGCTTGGCCAATTCTTGCAACATTAGTCAGAACACAAATCAATATTCAGGTTACATAGAAGCACATTGTATTAATTTCGAACTAAATTTTTAATGATTATAAAGTTACAAACAATTATGTTTCATCAATGAATAAAATCATCCGCGGTTAATTACAGCATCTTAAAAATAAGTGATAAAAGTAACGTGATGTTCTTTTTCAACAGCACGGATGAAGCATGGAGATATGTTTGACCTGGGATCAAAAAGTTCAAAAATATGTTATTGGATGAAAAATACTCCCCCGATCCTAATTATAAGACAAAGTTGATTTTTTTGGAGAAATTAAGGAAGCCAATTAAATTACTGTAGTATCTTTATATTTCTATTTTTTTCTCCAAACTAATTAATTTGACTACTAAACTAATATCTAATATAAGGATATTAAAAATATAAACACTCTAAAGTAATTTAATTGGCTTCCTTAATTTCTCCAAAAAAAATCAACTATCTTATAATTAAGATCGGAGGGAGTACTTAATTTGCAATGCCTAATTAAATCATGAAATTATGACATAACCAAAAACAAAATAAGTAGAAAAATGACAATTTTCACATTGAGAAAAATCACTGCATTTAAAATAGGGAAAATGGCACTCAAGTCCTAAGGACCGGAAAAAATATAAAAAAAAAAAAAAGTCCCAGTGTAGATTCCCTATCTAAAAACTCTCTAAATACCTCAGTGATATAGATTCCAAATATGAAATTACATTCTTGCCTTTGGTAATTGATAGCTGAAGTTAGTTTACCCTTAGACTGGCAAGTGTATATACATATTTTGACAAGTTTATGTACTTATATTCACGAGTTATACATTGGCAAGTATATGTACCTTTTTTGACAAGTTTATGTACCTATATTGGCAAGTTATAGATTGGCAAGTGTATATGCTTCTTTTGACAAGTTTATGTGCATATACTGGCAAGTTATACATTGACAAGTATATATGCCACTTTTAACAAGTGTATGTGTCTATACTGATAAATCAATCTATGTTAACTAATGTCATTTTTCCAATTTTAATTTAAAATAGCTCTCATTGATAAGTGTATGTACCTATAATGACAAGTCATAGGTGACTATTAACAAGCCCTTCTTGCTTCTCTTTTCTTTTTTTAATCAATGGGGGCAATAAAGTAATTCACATTTTGAATCTATATAATTGCAGTCCCTAGGAAATTTTTAGATAGAGGAATCTATACTGAGACTTTATTTATTTATTTATTTATTTATTTTGTCTTTGGGACCTGAGTGCGATTTTTCCTTTTTTGTTTTGGAAATATTGCACCTAAGTTCCGAGTAAGAGAAAATATGACTGAAAAGTCCCTTAAAACCTCAAATTTACAATGAAGGTCCTGTGAGATATTTTTATAATATATTTTAAATGTGAAAAGACACATATAAATTTAATGAATTTGGCAAAAAAGATAAAACTGAGAAATCTGGCCGAGCCCGTCGGGCCAGCCCGTTTAAGCCCTGATGTTAAGTTTCAGGCCGGGCTTGTAAATTAAAGCCTCCAAAGAAAGTCGGGCCTAAAAGAGCCAACCCTGTAGGACCGAGGGCCCTAAAGGGCCGGCCCGTTAGGCCCTTTTAATTTTTTTTTTGCCCTTGCCCCTTGCCCAATTGCCCCTTGTCCAGAAATCCTTGATATTTTTACTCCTAAAGTAGAGCCTACTATACAAAGTGAAACAAAATCAAATATCTTTAAAATTGATGATAGTGGTGAAGAAGATGAAAATGATAGTCGTCATACTAATGTTGTGTAGAGATTAGAATGTTTAGTTTCTTGCCTTCTTATGCTTTGGTCTTTATGTGAGTTATTATAGGCATGATTTTACTTTTAATTATGTATTAGTAACTATGGTTGTTTCTTGCGTGAGACATGTTTAAACTTTAATATTGACAACATTTATGTGTTAAATTAGAACTTTGTATATCTCTCTAAAAGAAAATAAGCATAAAAAATAATTAAATATTGTGAAAAGGACTTCCCGACCCTGCGAGCTGGCCTTAGCCCTGATGCTATCGGACCGGGCTTTGAAAAACTGTAATTTTCCTGACCCCGGGCCCTTTAGGGCCAACCCTTTTAAGCCCTGACCTATCAAGGGCCGGCCCTGATTCCTAGCTCTAAAAAAAGGTAGAGATTTGAAACCCTTATTTGCTCTTTCTCTCTCCCCATAGTCGTTCTCTCATTCCCAATCCTTGAAGTCGTCACCCAACTGAAGCTGTCATCGTGAGCGTTGTTGTTCGTGGTTCCTCACTGTCGAGGTTCGATGGCCGCTGCTTGAGTAAATCTTCCTGGTACCCAATGTCGTTGCCCCACATGATTGCTAGTCTGAAGCAATTTTCTTCTCTCAACATAAAGCCCTAAACCTTATCTAGCCTCTTTGGAATAGTGAAAGACTCGGCTGTTGGAAATTGTGCCCTAAGGGCCAATCATTGTACTTCAAACATTATTATTTTAATGAAATTTCTCCATTTTGTTATCATATTATTTGCATGTTAACTGTGATAATTGTATCCTTAGATAATTCATGAAGATTGTCCTAAAATGTCCCTGGTCGGTCATCTATGCGGGAGCAGAGATGAAACAAGACCAGTATGACTTTGATAAGATATAGAGATACGAATCAAAGTCTTAGGCACTTGAAAGAGTACAAGGTGCTGGACCGACCCAGTATGAGAAAGCTACTTAGATCAAGTCATAAGCTTTTCTCATGTATAACCACATCACAATGCCCTTAGACCTAAGGTCATCATGGATTCCTATATGAGAGTTGCTAAGCTTTGAACAAGTCAAAAGTCACTTTTGACTGGGTGATGATAAAGGCTATAATCGGGCTTGGTGGTTTTTCATGTATAGGAATATGAATGATCAAAATGGAATTTATCCCTCATATTAGTAAAGAGATATTACTGGGCCCCTCGATGAGTGAGTCTTAGAAATGTATGGCCATACTACAATGGAAAGGAGTTTCCATTTCTATTGTCAGGCTACTCAGGAATTGAGAAAGTGATGGTCAAGAACAAGAGGATGACATTATCCAAGCCTTATCCTTGATCGATATATCGTGTGACAAAAGGGACGTGACATGGTTGTATGACAGGTTGCATCGTGATAACAATCCTCATATGAATTAGGTAGTCATAATATCTTGCTAGAGGCCGCTTGCGACTTTTGGGTTAGTATAGTCATTGGCCCACTGCCAACTTCATATGGGCCTACAAGATCGCATACAAAAATGACCCAACACGAGATAATGTTTAATTTAGGTGGATGAATTTTATATTTATATATATAATATAATATAAAATTCGTTAATAATATTATATAGATATATATTTTTAAAATACATATCTTTTATATATTGTATATATATGTATATATATATATATTATATGATATTATTATATTGTGTTAGTTTTAAATTTAATTTATTAAGATATATTAAATTTAATAACTAACATGATAAAGATATAATATATCAGATTTAATTTATGGAGATAAATTAAATCTGATGGCTCTTTATTTAGATTAAATAAATAGGTTAAATTAAAACTATTGGACAAATTTAATTTAAACTAAATTTATTTAATTAGTTCATCAAGATAATTAATTGTTGATTAATTTCAAAATTAATGATGATTAATTTTGAAATTTGAATATAGCCCTCATAGGTTATAAACTTGATAGAACAGATATACTCATACGCGTATGAGAATTCAAAGCCGTAAGGAAAACCCTATGAGACATTTGGAGGTGCTAGCACGTAGTCTCTGTTGGAGAGCATTCATGTGGATACCGGAAGAGAGAGCAGACCTGAGGTATTGCTCCTAGAGATCGTGAAAACCCTAAGTTGAAAAAGGTACGAATCTTTCTAACTCAATTTAAACGTCGTTGATAGATCCTCGATTAGGATCGGTAAAATTCTAAAATTCTTCCGCTATGCCTGTCGATCCTAACAGTGGCATCAGAGCCAAGTCAATTGTGCGTTTAAATTGAGTTTATGATTCTTATACATGTGATATATGGGATATACTTGATGCTTATAAGAAACGTCTGAACATATATGTGATTTTCGTTTTCGGATTTAATTGCATATATATAATCTACTAAATTGTTTCGATTATATAAGCTACTAGTTACGCAATTTCAATTCTGGAAAAAAAAATCTAAAGTCAGAATTTGTGGTTTCGTTTTGAATTGAAAAGGATCTTGCTTGTATGAAACCCTAGGCTTGTGTAACCCCCTCCGTAATTATATCTGAAATACGCGATTAAAATGAAATAGAGACCAATAATAATCAAATAACATTTACTAACCCATCACATGACGGGGTTTTCACGAATACTTTTTGAAATCATTTATAAACTTGGTCTCATATTCACATTTCGAATACAATTACTACGCGAAGATAAATCACATTCATATAAATATCAGAGTGCACAACTTAATCATCCCGGCAATCCCGGGTACATACCTTCGCTAAAGATACACAGGGTACAATTGCCCATTGCAATTCTTCAAATGGGGATTACACAATCTCATCTCGAAGGAGTCCTAGCCGCTCCCTCCACGAGCCACTTGCCCTGTCTAAATTGTTGGTAGGGAGAGTGAGATTCGAGAGAATCTCAATAGGAAACAGATACCATAATGCATGCATGATAGATGCTATGTGTATGACATGTTAGCTTTATCTAGATGCATGCCCTATAATGACATTTCTGCATGCTCAATGTTTCATACAACAAGACTATGGCCACAGCGAAAACAGAAACAGAGCTTCATTTATTCAAATATGCTCTACACAATCAAGTAAAGCAATAACATACATCACTACACAAGCAAAGATATCGAATACATGCAAGTAAGGTAAGTCCCCTACCTCCAGTTTTTTCTCCTCGATTTGCGTGCCAGCAACTCGGGGCTTCACATCCGATCCTACAATGTCAAATGTACTATTTAGACACTTCCATAGTGTTTCTGGGGGTTATATGAGGCTATATTGAAAATTTACTAAAATACCCCCCGGGGACCCAGCCTGGCCCGGCCCCACCGTACCTGGTCGACTGTACTTTTTCTGAAATTTTGACATGGGCTATTCTGACATATTTTCGCCCAAGGAATCCATTTCCAAACTTGAAATTATCAAATTCAATGTCAATTACAAAATTACCCTTGACAGCCCTACTTTAAGGGTTTCAGGGGCGTTTTCGTAATTATGCTTTTTCGGCTGTTTCTGAAAAAGTGCCCAACTGTAACCCCACCTAATTTTTGGTCCTGAACTCAATGGAATCATCAAATCATTGAAAATCCAACTCTAAGACCCATTTATAGCCTTGGCCGAAATATACATGTATTCCGGGAAAAATTGGGGTTTTTCGGTTTCGGCTCCGTAAACGCGTTCCTTTCTACTCCTAACCACTTTATTGACTATTCCATTAGGTTAAAACTACCATTTAGTACCAATTTGGGCAGCATAACAGCCCCACACACCCATTTTCCATTTTTGAAACCAATGACAATCCGGCGAAATTTCACCGATTAAATTGTCCACAGCAGCCAGAATAGTCAATACACAAGAGTTTGGAAGTTACCTCAAGCTCCCACTAGCTTTTTCTTGTCTTGGCTGAAATCCTAGCTGTTTTAACACCAAAGGAAGAGCTCCCAAACCTTAAAGAACATAAAGGAGTAGCTTAGGATCGGAGTTATACGCGTTAGGAGCTAGATCATCAGAGAAATCGGCTTACCTTGCGAGTTCTCTTCTCCTTTCTCTCTCTAGAAATCTCAAACGTTTTTCCTCTTGTTCAGCTGAATAAACTGACGGTTTTGAAGCTTGGAGGAAGAAGATGATATGTTATATTATGCTTATGTCATTATTCCCTTATGATGATGTCATAATTCCAAAATTGACATTTTCGGATTTTCTGGCAGATTTTCTGCCCAAACTTTGAAAAATCATAACTAATTCTAGAAAAATTTAAATGAGGTGATTCCAAAGCCAAATGAAAGGTATTTAAGTCCTCTGCATTGCAAAAATATGATCCATTACCAGAAATCACCACAAAATTCCATAATTACACAAATTTCATCACTGCCCCAAAACAAAGTCCATTTTCGACCTCAAACTTTGGACAGTCATATCTTCCAGTTCCCAAAACGAAATGGCACATATTATATATCCATTTTGAAGCTTGGAATGTGAAATTTAAGATTGGAAAGTTTCATAATTTTCTGACATCATTTGTCTAGTCAAAATATCCACACGAGAAGACTGCCCAGAATAGAGTTTCACTGAACAGAATTTCAGATTTTGCATCTTTGCTTCCAATGGTTCCATTTTCATACCAAACATCATTCCCACATAAATTTTCACAAGGAATCCATTGGAAACACCAAATCAATCAAATTCACATCTCATTGACATGTTTTCACAACAATCTCAACATGTCAACACAATTCACATTTCAAAACCTAACATTGCAACATTTCCATTCCAAAGTTCCAAACCAATTTCAATGACATCAAAACACACTATGACACCATTTCCAACACAATACCCCATTCAATTCTTCCCTCTATTCTAAGTCAATTTGGATGTTAATCCACAATTGAACTCAAATACAGGGTTTCGGCACTGCTCACAACACACACGAATCATATTCGAGTGCCAAATCACATCATATTCTCCAAAAGGGTTATTTATCACTAACCACATCCACTTTTGGACTCATTAACCCTTAATCACAATTTGGGATCTTGTTAAACTGGGGCTTAGCAATCCACTAATCTCAGGCTTATTCTCTAGCCTCGAGTCTCAAAATTCAGGGTATTATAGCTTGCATGAAGTCAGGTAGGGTACCTTAGATCGTAGTTGGCGGCAATTCAATCAGGTCTAAGTTCGGATATCTATTCGGGTAATAGGGATCCGAAACTATGAGGAAGACAATGTGGATTAGAAGCGTTCTGGGCCATTGTTGTGTTTTGAAACTGGGCCGAAATCCCTTTAGAACTGGACTGAAACAAGTATTTAGCGTGACCGCCGTGGCTACCTCTGTGTAGCACAATATAATCTGATCATGACATTTATTGCTTTTCATATTATATGAATTCTTGTTGTGGTTTATTATTTATACTTGTTTGGGTATGGTGAACAACATGACTTTAGAATTTTATAAAGTGTTGTCATATTTAAATACAGCCTGCATGCCGTGCCTTTCTCTAAATACTCTCGATGTACATTCTCTTCTCATCTCACTCCCCTCGAATGTTTAAACGAGGTTTCTCTCAATGTATTTCTTTTCTTATTTAGAGATATCCTCTCATTGGCTTGGAAGGATTTTAGGTTAGATAAGTCATGTTGTGTCACGTTTAAATTATGCTTTTGATAAGATCATTGCATGAATACTTTTACATTTATATGTATTTATCTGTATGAGATACGACCACGATTGCATTCATATAAACAAGACTAATTACCTGAGCCCTCTAATCAAATCTTAAGTCTTAATGCCGTCAATTAATGAATGTTTGTCAAAACCTAGATCGCTTAATTGCAAAAACCACCAAAGTGGATGCACTTGAGTTATCTTGATGAGACAAGCATGAGCAATGGTGCTGCTCATAATATTCATTATTGCTTTGACTTAATTAAGATTAACAAAATGGTTTTGAATGTCAAGGCATTAGATGGGATTAAACAAGCCGGATTATATGATGATCAAATCCCAAAAACATCTAAGAGTTACATGTGATGTAATTGGTAAATAGGTTACCTACCTAAATAACTTGAATTTAAGCGTCTTGCCAAAGCGGACTTAAGTTTAAGCCAAATATGGATCTTAGCCCACTAATTATTATTTTGAGGGTTGTTAATTTAGTGGGAGATTACTAACTAACTTTGCATATTTTAACTGTAGAATCATGTCGACCAGTAATACTGCTACGCTATCGTTGCGATCAATCCTTGAGAAGGACAAACTCAATAGGACAAACTTTCTTGACTGGTTCAGGAACTTGAGAATTGTTCTCAAGCAGGAAAGAAAGGCTTATGTCCTAGATCAACTCATTTCTAAAGAGCCTGTAGCCAATGCTCCAAGAGCTCAGAGAGATGCTTACACAAAGCATAAGGATGACTCTGTGGATGTAGGTTGCCTGATGCTTGCCACTATGGTTCCAGAGCTCCAAAGAGATCTGGAACTTATGAAGGCTCATGAGATGATTGTCCATCTCAAGGAAATGTTCCAGCACCAGGCAAGGCAAGAAAGGTATGAGACCACAAAGGCCTTACATTCCTGCAAGATGGCTGAAGGTGCATCATTTAGTACTCATGTGTTAAAGATGAAAGGTTATATTGATCACTTTGAGAGGTTTGGATTTCCCATGAGCCAGGAGTTAGCTACGGATTTGATCCTGAACTCACTCCTAGAGAGTTATGACCAGTTTGTCATGAACTACAACATGAAAAACATGGAGAAATCAATTTCTGAGTAGCATGGGATGCTCAAAACTGCTGAGCAAAGTATTAAGAAAAAGCCCAGTACAGTTTTGATGGTTCAGAAAGGAAAGGGTATAAAAAAGAAAGGAAAGGGCAAATGGAAGGGTAATGGCTCAGGTGGTAAGACCAAAGAGTCAGACAAGCCCGAAACCAAGCCTGCACCCAAGAAGGCAAAACCTCCAAAGGAAAGAATCTACTACTTCTGCAATGAACCCGGTCATTGGAAGAGGAATTGTAAACTCTACCTGGAAGATCTGAAAAAGAACAAGAAGTATAGCAGGGCTATCGCTTCAGGTATTTATGTTATAGACATTCATTTTTCTACTTCCTCTAAATGGGTATTAAATAATGTATGTGGTTCTCACATTTGTACAAATGTGCGAGGTCTAAAGGACAATAGAAAGCTGAAGAAGGGCGAGGTGGACCTACGAGTTGGAAACAGAGCAAGAGTTGCTGCTTTAGCCATAAGCACTTATAAATTAGTTCTACCCAATGAGCTTTTGTTAGTTTTGAACAATTGCTATTATGTTCCTGTTTTGAGTAGTAACATTGTTTCTCTTTCTTATTTGGATAAGGAATGTTATACTTCCATTACTATGAATGGTAAATGTTCTATTTATCGTAATGACATTTTCTATGTTGATGGTGATTTGCATGTTGGTCATTATATATGAATTTGGAACATCCTAATAATGGGAATATCTATAACGTAACTACTAAAAGGATAAAATCAAACAATTTGAATTTGACCTACCATGGCATTGTTGTCTCATCTATATAAATGAGAAACGTATTTCCAAACTCCATCAAGATGGATTTCTTAACTCATTTGATTTTGAATCATATGATACATGCAAATCTTACTTATTAGGAAAGATGACAAATGCACCTTTTACTGGGCATAGTGAGAGGGCCACTAAATTATTGGGCCTCATACAAACAGATGTATGTGGACTATTAAATACAGCTGCCGGAGGAGGTTATATCTACTTCATTACATTTATAGATGACTTTAGTAGATATGGTTATATCTATCTAATGAAACATAAATATGAATCTTTTGAAATGTTCAAAATATTCCAAAATAAAGTACAAAATCAACTTGGCAAAACAATTAAAGCACTTCGATCTGATCGAGGTGGTGAATATTTGAGCTAAGAGTTCATTGACCATCTTAGGAGCTGTGGGATAATCTCACAATTAACTCCTCTAGAAACACCATAATGGAATGGCGTTTCTGAACGGAGGAATTGAACACTATTAGATATGGTTTGATCTATGATGAGTCAAACAGATCTTCCACCGTCCTTTTAGAGACATGCCCTAGAGACAACTGCGTTCATACTAAATTGTGTTCCATCTAAGGCAATTGAAAATACACCATATGAGATATGGACCAGAAAGAAACCAAGTTTATCTCTTCTTAAGATCTTGGGATGTGAGGTATATGTTAAGCAACAAGCCTCTGATAAATTAGCGCCTAGATCCTCAAAGTGCCTTTTTCGTGGGGTATCCTAAAGCAACAAAAGGATACTATGTCTATAATTCCACCGATAACAAAGTGTTTGTTATTCGAAATGGTAAGTTTCTAGAAAGAGAGTTTGTGTCTAAAACAACCAGTGGGAGTAAGGTACATCTCGAAGAAGTTCGAGAGTCACAAGATAGTACAGAACCACGGATGGACATTAGAGAAGACTCACAACAAGTTGCTGAGCCTCCTCAAGTAACACGAGGTCCACGAAGATCTGATAGGACACGGCATCAGCCTCAGAGATATGGATTTCTGATTACTTAAGGCCGTGATATGTGATCATTGAGCAAAATGAGCCAACCACCTGTTGAGAAGCCATAGTGGGACCAAACTCTGAGAAATGGCTAAATGACATGAAGTCTAAAATGCAATCCATGTACTACAATCAGGTATGGACCTTAGTCGATCCACCTGAAGGTGTGAAAACCATCAGGTGCAAATGGGTTTTCAAGGAAAAAACTGACATGGATGGCAATGTAAATGTTTTCAAGGCACAACTGGTTGTAAAAGGATTCAATCAAACTCATGGTGTAGACTAGGATGAAACCTTTTCCCCAGTTGCAATAGCCAAATTAATCAGAATCCTTCTTGTCATTGCAGCATATTATGACTATGAAATATGCTAGATGGATGTCAAAACAACCTTTCTTAATGGAAAACTGCTTGAGGATGTGTACATGACACAACCTAAAGGTTTTGTGCATCCAGAGGACTCTGGTAAAGTTTGCAAGCTTCAAAAATCCATTTATGGATTGAAGCAAGCATCTCAGAGCTAGAATAATCATTTTGATGAAGTAGTCAAAGAGTTTGGATTCATTCAAAATATTGATGAACCTTGTGTTTACAAGAAGGTTAGTGGGAGCATAGTTGTATTTCTAGCGCTTTATATGGATGTCTATCAGATCCAATGTCACAAGCTAGCCTTGTTGCAGATTGCAGTCACTAATACAAGCCAAATCAGAGTGTTTTGTTCTATCTCTTTTACTTTTTTTAACTGAAGACGTGTGCCTTACGTATTAGTTTTTTTCCTTTGCCCGGGTTCAATTAATTGAAGACTGGGTTAAACATTGAGATATTCCTCTTTCAGGAGGAATGATGCATGCTTTTTTTTACGTTTTTCTTCCAGTATTTTTTCTTAGCTTATAATTCTCTATGGCTTATAATTTACCTTAAAATGGCTATTATTATTTATTCTGGAAAATAGGTCAAATATGTTAAATAATGCTTCGTTTGTATCTACTCCTAGGTCACTATTCGCTAGTGTTTATACTATCTGGGTTTAGGGATATACTTGAAACTCTCGAAAAGATTTCAATAAAAAGTTGTAGTTTGGTACAGTGCCATATGAATTCTTTCATTAAATCTCTGTTTTCTTTCCATCACTTCTTAGTTTGATTGAAGGAATTGCCATAATTCATTTACAATAATTTTTTAGTCATACTCATCATTTGAAGTTGGTGAGAGTATTTATTTTCCTACATTTAGGTTTCCCATCAATTTGAAATAGTGAGTAGATATGTTTATGATCTTAGTATATGCGTATGGTGATTCTTGTTGAATCAAATTGTTAAAGCTTAAACAACTAACCATGAAGTTCTATTTTCAAACTTGTAAAATGTTAAGCAAGTGATTCAACTACTAGAGTTTGATTTGGGATGCTCGAATAATCAATAGACATGTTTGAAAACATTATAATGAGGAATAAAGGACTTTGACCTTTATCTTTCACCTTACGAGCACATAACATGTTTTGGCACCTGTTGTTTTTATCTCCCAAACCAAAGGTCTTGTGCAGCTAGCTTAGTAAGTAGTTCAATGAATGTTTTGTCATTGTTTGATAATCCTTGAATTTATTTTCAAGTAAAGAAGATGGAGAAGGGAAAGAAATTATACAAGAAAAGAAGGGGGGAAAGCAAAACTGGACCAAGGGAGCCAAGCTTCTCTGGTTACACTTTGTTTACCAAAGAATTTTACAATGAGAAGGAGGAGAAGAAGAACTCAATGAAATGAAGGTTGGGTTCTTGTGGTAGCTTGTCACTCATCCTAATTGTAAGACCCCGTCTTACATACCACTTTTCATTGATATTAATCAGAGTAGCAACACACAGTTTAGTGTATACATAGGATTAGCATAGAAATACTGATAAAATGTACATGATTGTTTTACAGGAATCCCCCAGTAGGGTTTGATAATATATACAATTTTGGTCCAAAACTATCCAAAATAAACTAATAATAACCAACAGCTCAGTCTTCTTGACTCGGACACCACAGTTGCTAGTATTTATTGTTTTGTCCTTCAAGCCGCTAGCTTCTGTTGGAATATTTTAATTTTGAAAAAGGGTGAGATTCAAACGAATCTTAGTAGTAACAACCAATCAATCATAGAAAATGCAATAATAAATATGCCAAGTACCACATACAACAATATTATAATAACACATAATTCAATTCAGTCGGTATAATTCAGTTCAATCAGAAACATTCAGAGCCAACCATTGTTGCAACCCCTACTCGTTCCCGTACCTCAACTGGGCTCGAGACCACCAACTAGGCATATTAATGTACACGTATGCACTATGTTAAGTGTACCCGTAGGCACTGTGTATCATACATATTACGGAAGATGGCATACACAAAGTATATAAACATTGACATAATGTATGAAAGATAGAGTTACTACCTTAAGCCCTTTTTTGTTCACATATAAGTCCTTAATTTGATCCGGCTCAGGCTCAACAGTTTGGTCCTAAACATCCAAGTTTACAAGAATTAGGTTAATTTCCATTCATGTATCACTTTAGACTCATCCAAATTACTTTCGTTGGTTATATTAGTCTAAAACTACAAAATTACCAAAATGCCCCTAGGGACCCAGTTTAAGCACCTTTTTACTCAATCTGACCATACTTTTCTAAAAATTTTGACCCGGACTATTCCAACACAATTTTGCTTGTATAATCCATTTTTTACCTCGGTTTTCTCAAAATCATTGCCAACTGACTATTTTGCCCTTGACAGCCCCTACTTAGGGCCTGTTTGGTACGCAGAAGATTTGAAAAGGGAAAGGAAGATTGTAAAGGGTGATGGAAGATGGGTTGTTTGGTAGGAAGAAAATTGAGGGTGGAACTTGAGGGAAAAAAAGAGAAATGCCTATTTTACCCTCAACATAAGTTAATAATTATATATTAATTAAATTTATATTTCAATTCATAAATTAAATAATTAGTAGAACAATAATTTCAAAATTAAATAAAATGAATAAAATATAAATTATAATTTAAATAAATAAATAATTATTTATTTATTAATGAAATTCAAATTTATAAGGCTGGGATTTTGAAAAGTTCGAATTTGCAAGATGAGAATTTTGAAAAGTTCGAATTTATTAATGAAGTTCGAACTTGCAGGGCGGGAATTTTGAAAAGTTCGAATTTGATAAGCAAATTCTGTTGAAAAGTTCAAATTTCCCGCCTTTTAATTTAAATATTTCAGGGGCATTTTTGTCTTTCGGATCTTCCTCCACTGAATGAACTTAAGATCCCACCAATTTTGGTGGGATCTCATCTTCCCATTATAAAGGAACATTGGTGGGCCCGGGAACTTGAGTTTCAGGGAAGATTGAGCCAAAATTTCATACCAAACGAGGGAACTTGTACATGTTCCCTTCCCTTCCCACATCTTCCGCGTACCAAATAGGCCCTTAGGGTTTTAAGGGTATTTTCGTCATTTCACTTTCTAGGGCTTTTCTCACAACATGATCAACATCAACTCTACACAATTTTCCCTCCTGAACACAATGGAACTATCATATTAGTGAAATTCCAACTCCTTCCCTATTTCTTGTGCTAGCTGAAACTTAGGTTTAAAAAGGGAAAATGTGATTCTTATGATCTAACTCTTAAAGCTCCTTCCTTTTTACTCTTAATCCCTTATTGAACCTCTTAAACACCTATTTGACATGATTTGAGGAAATTTGGGCAGCATAACCCCTTAGGGTTTCAACATCCCAAGTTTACAAAATCACCTACCAAACCACAAATCAACTCAAGAACCACAACAACAACACCCTAACACCAAAACGATTGAGGTTCTTGAAGTTACCTTTGATTTCTCAAGCTTTCTCTCTCTAGGATTTCACTTTCTCGCTCTTCTCCTTTGAGATTTTGCTTGCTACACAAGATATTCATTATTAGAAAAGAGCTTAGGAGAGGACCTACACAAGCTAGAAGGCATAAACTCTTAGAATCACAAGACTTTCCTTAGATTTTTGCCTTCCTTAAGCTCTCCTCTCTCTCTCTCTCTCTCTCTCTCTCTCTCTCTCTCTCTCTCTCTCTCTCTCTATTTTTGTGGTGCATGTCATGAAATGAGGTGGAGAAAAGTGATGATGATAGCTTAAAAATGTCTTTTACACTCTCCTTTAGGATATAATATTTTATTGGTTTAAGACATGTGTTTGTACTTAAGCCTATCTCTTGCTAACTTGTCATCAACCTTCCCATTAATTTTGGACTAATTTCCTTCCGTTCTCCTTGTCCCAAAATAATGCCATTTAGGTGTCCTAAATGAACCAAATGGGTTTTCTTTGTTTACTTCATCCCATTGCACAAATATTATTTTTTATGCCTAATTCCAACATGTGCTCTTATCTTAATAAATTCTTATTAAATTCCTTGGTTCAAGATAATGACACTTGGCACCATATTAATGCAAGCAATATTTTTTCCTCCTAATTTCCCTTAATAGGTAAAATTATCAAAAGAAAAGAGAAATAATAATTGCTCTAGCATTTTTCATAATCCTCTCTCCTCAATTAATTAATTTATGTACATATCCACTTTTAACTTTTCAAACTTTGATTTACTTGACCAAGAATGCTCCAAAATTGCATATTTATTTCCAAATATATATTTTCCCTTTATTTTCTCTATTTAACCAAAATTAATCTCGAGAAATGGGAAAATAATTTATTCCTTGCTTTATTGGAAAATTACTATTTTGCCCTCACATTCTTGGATTTAATTTAGGCCTTCTTCTTTTCCTTCTCTTCTTGGCTGAAATTCCTCTTTATTATTGGGCCCAATATTGTGTTCTTTTATCCTCTACTTTGGGATTGAATAATGGGCTTCAACAATTGGATTTTTGTAAGACAATAACTTGAATTTTATGTCTTGTTTTAGCCCAATTTTCATGAAAATGGAAATTTACTGGTTTCTTAAATTCCAAGTTCATGAATATTTACCATTCTATTTCATTAAATGCGATAAATAATTACAAGGCACATGGGTGAATAAAATTTGGAGTGTTACATTAATAAGATACATGCAGACAAAGGTATGACTTTGGTACAAGAGAACCATAAGAGGAAGAGAACCAAATAGGTTGATGAGTTATATTGTAGCTAGGATTAGTGGTTAAGTAAGATCAAGTACAGACCGATTGTTTTGATGACATGTTTTTTGTAATGATCAAGTACAGACTAATTGTATTGATGACATGTTTTTTTTGTAATTATCAAGTATAGACTAATTGTATTGAATTCATATTAGTGATTCAATAAGATTATGCAGAATTTGTGTGTCTGATTGCATTTTGACATGTTTTATAAACATAGCTAAATATATGTTGACAAGAACAGGGGATTGCCCTGACAAGTCCATGGGCATCAATTGACAAGTCCATATGTCTCTGTCACCAAGTCCATGTGCGTTCCTTAACAAGCCCATGTGCATGCATTGACAAGTCCATGAGCCTCCATTGACAAGTCAAATGATATGTTCACCTAATTAATATTAAATAATAATAGAGGTAATCTATAAATATGTCCACACAAATTATCAATTTCCAAGTTGTTCATAAACTGACTGCACTTTAACTACAAATATGTAAACATAGCTACATATATATATATATATATATATATATATATATATATTAACAAGTACATGGGATTGCATTGACAAGTCCATGGGCGTCCATTGACAAGTCCAGATGCGTCTACTGACAAGTTCATGTCTATATATTGACAACTGAATTTACATCACAATACAAATTTCCATAAATGAAACTTAGATACAAATTTCCAAGGGATAGCTATGTATGAATCCTTTATGTGACTATGTATTTCCCTCAATTCTCTTTCTTTTCCCAGTATGCTTGAGTATAATTTAGATGCACCACGTAATCACTATACATGCCTCTCATGATCTCATTTGCATTCTTGTCTATCTTACAGCTCAAACTGTCTATCATGATTGATGATGTTAATTTGGATCTCTTCGAGTGAGCTACAACTAGGTTATCCTGTGCATGATGTATGTGCTCACCTTTCAATGTTCTTATAGTTAGGAAATCAGTATCTTGCCGTTCTTCCATTGAGTATGGTCCCAAGTACCATGGACAACCATCAACCATGCATTTCACAATAATCTTTTGCTGATTGTTTTTGACATTTTTTTATGCAAATTTCTTGGCAATAATATATTTATATAATGTTTGCCAAAGGGTAGCCGCATTAGGAAAAACTTGTCATCTCCAATTATCAAATCCTTTTACTTTGTGACATTCATTTTAGGTCTTCTTGTTGTCATCATTTGGACAACACATGCCAATAAAGGTGAATCTTCATTACACATAGTGGCTGATAGTTCATCCCAACCTTCTAACAAGTTATCAAACCTACACAAAATGACAAGTACAATATGTTAGTAATGAGAAGTTAATAGCACCCCATTCAGTGGTTAATTTCCATAAGGAAATACAACTTACACATTGCTCATCCCTTGGATCATCCCTTACTGCCGTTGTATTATTATCTTCAATTTCTCCTTCATCTACATATACATGCTCACTTTCTCCATTGAAATTAATTAAATGTTCAATTACTTCATCATCTAGTAGGTCCACAAATGTAGTTGTATCAAATGTCAATGTGAACTTCATAACAAGTTTACTACTCTCTTTTCCTATAATGGAGGATATCATTATTTTGAACTCTTCATAACTTGTGCTTTCCTTAATGGTTCTTGATCTCATCGTTTCCCGCAATATATGTTATATCACCAGCTCTACTATCTACAAACATTTCCTCTATATGAAGGAAACATAATAGATTCTTCCCATACGTGCTAGCCATC
The DNA here is from genome assembly GCA_963210345.1 of Inga oerstediana. NCBI lineage: Eukaryota > Viridiplantae > Streptophyta > Magnoliopsida > Fabales > Fabaceae > Inga > Inga oerstediana. The sequence continues at coordinate 48,429,791 of OY723410.1, read as the reverse complement.
ACCACTGTCCACCTGTACAATATTGTTGTCATTAACAAGTTTACTACCTATATTAACAACTATTGATGCCCCTATTAACAACACAATCTGACTTAGTACATCAGGAGTTCCAACCACACAACTTTCACCCCATGTTGATTAATGCTCACTTTTAATGAGTAAAAAAGCATACAATACCTAAAAACATAGCAAACATTTGAAACCCTTTCCAAACACCATTAAACCACAACTAAAACATTTAAATATAACCTTCAATTGTCATTAACAAGTTCATCACTCATATTGACAACTATCGTTGCATCTATTAACAACACCTTTTTGCCTTTGCACACCAAGTCTTGTAACCACAAAACTTTTACCCTCATCTTCATTTCTTAGTCATTACAATGCAAAAAAATAACATATTAAACCCGAAAACAAAGCATACTAAACCCTACTTAAACACATTAAAACCTCAACTACAACATATACATTACATTTAACTAGGCCAGCCTTGATAGTTTACAAATATAAAGGAGGACAATAGTGGTCATTACTTTAACACCCACAAACCAAAAAGATGATAGCTTTTTCATATTTAGGGCAAAAAGAAGATGAATAATGCAAACCTCAAAATCTATTCAAATAGTCAACAATAAAGATCAATCAAATGGAATAATGAAGATACTAGAGATGTTGGCACCAATTCTGTACCTTCCTCCTTAAGCTTTTCTCATGATCAAAACCTCCGTACTATGCTTTTTACGTGCCAATTCTATATTCTTAGTTTTACAGAATCCTCTGTTCCCTCTCTCTATTTATTCAATGGGGTTATTTGTGTCTTTTTACGTTTGGAATATATTGCAAAAATGTTCCATGGGACTTCATTGCAAATTTGAGATTTTAAGGGACCTTTTGATCATATTTTCTTTTGCTCGAGACTTAGGTGCAATTTTCCCTTTTTGTTTTTGCAAACATTTTATAAGTTGTTACTACATGCATATTAAAAAAAAAACTAAACGTATTTTATTCCAGCATTTATTACCATGCGCCATTGCTTCTCATGGGATTTAACAACTCGTGATTTTTTACCCCATGCAAATTAAAAGTTAAAAACAAGTTTTGTTTTAGAATTTATTTCTTCTGTCTTGTATAGACAACTTTTCTATGTATAAAAAAATAGACAACATTTTATTTACGAAAAGTAAAACTTTTGCTTTTAGATTTTGTTAATGTGCATTAAAAACAGGGAAAACTTCAGTAAAGGATCTCTATAGCAATTTAATGTCAAATAGCCTTCAATAAATTCTGAAACATCACTGCAGGACCTTAGGGGCAAAATAAAATTAATTTTTGTACTAAAATGACATGATTGCCTCTGCCTATTTTTTTTTAAAAAAAAAAATCAAAGTTTTCCAGCCATTGGTGGCCAGCCAGGGTCAGTGCTCCGGCAACAGGTCCCTGAATGCTGACCAACTAGCTGCTAGAAAATAAATTTTGGCAAAGGAACCAGTAGCGGTTTGAACGCACTCCCCCCTTGGCACCTAAGAGAAACAATACCACTAGGCTAACAAAACCCTTTAACTAAGATGTGCAAGAAAATAAATATGTAATAATCTTATTTCTCTACCTACTTTACGTCATAGTCATCAAGTGTTTTATACTTCATAAACAAGTAAAATAGTTCTATAAACAAGAGGAATAATTTTATGAACAAGATAAATTAATTTCTTAAGAAGATCAAAATTTGTAAGTGCCTTATACATAATGAGCAATTCGAATAGTCCATGAACAAGTAGGATAACCTTATGAACAAGTGGAATAGCCTTATGAACAAGATAAATTAATTTCTTAACAACTACCCATTTCCAAGTGTCTTTCACTTCATAAACAAGTGCAACAATCCTATGAACATGTTTTAATAAAATTTTAAATTAATTTATCTTAGTCCAAAAAATACTTTCTGAATTTTTATATTTAAAATACATTTTAGAATAAGATAAATTAATTTAAATTTTTATTAAAACTTGGTCATAGGACTATCCACTTTTTCATGAAATGCAGGACGCTTGAAAATGGGTAGTTGTTAAGAAATTAATTTATCTTATTTAAAAGGCTATTCCACTTGTTCATAGGACTATTTCACTTGCCCATGATGTATAAAGCACTTGAAAAATTTGATGTTCTTAAGAAATGTATTTATCTTTTTAATAAAATATTTCACTTGTTCATGATATATAAGACACATGTTTACTATGATATAAAATAGGTAGGGAGATACGATTTTACATATATTTTTTCTTGCATACATAAACAAAAGGACTTTGTTCGCATAGTGGTAATGCTTCTCTTTGGTGCTAAGGGGGAGCGGGTTCAAACCCCGCTTGGCCCCTTTGCCAGAAGCTGGAGCTCCGATAGTGGCCAGAAAATGTTGATTATTTTTTAACAAAAAAATAGGCAGAGACAATCATGTCATTTCAACATAAAAATTAATTTCAATTTGCCCCCAAGGTCCTACAGTGATGTTTTAGAATTTGTTGGGGGCTATTTGACATTAAATTGCTATAGAAGTCCTTTACTGAAATTTTGCCTTAAAAATATAAATTGTTTTATTCATACTAATTACTCCTTTTGGTCCTTAATATATAAGACTTATTAATCTAATTCAAAAAAGACAATTTAAGTTTAACATCTTTATGAGATTATGAATATTCCAAACACCTTGTTGTCTTTTAGGATTTTTAAAGTTTTTATTAGGGATTTTCCCTATTTAAATTTATCATTTTTGTCCAAACTAATTTGTCTGACTTATAAACATATATATAATCTATTAATAAACAATATATACTATGGTTAAATAAATTGTTTAACTTCCTTAATCTCTCCAAAAAAAAAAAAGTCAATTGTCTTTTATATTAAGGACATATGGGAGTATATAATAAAAATTTATAACTAAAAAGGGAATAGAAAAATGGAGAAAAAACACTTAAATATTTTTTAAACTTACAAAAATCCAAAAAGTATGTTAACACATAGAAATGACAAAAAGGTGATGAGGTAGGAATCTGGAATTTTGGAAGTTTGTATATTTTTACCAAAATGCCCATAATAATTAAATTGAAAAAAAAAACCCACAACACCACTGCCAGCTGGCACCTCAAGTCGCCAAAGCTTTGGCGCCAATGGTTTTGGTAGAGGTGGGATTCGAACCCACCCCACCTTGGTTGGTTCCTAAAGGCTTAGCCATTAGGCCACCAAGTTCCTTTTGATATATCTTGGCATCAGAATATATATCTACAATACATATAAAGGTGTAATGGTATTTTACTAAAAGAGTAATGGAAGTGACTAAAAGTGCCATGATATTGACTAGAGGCATAAGAATATTAACTAAATGAGTAATAGTATTAACTAAAGGTGTAAATGCATTGTGTAATATAATGAAATTTCGTAACTGGCATTGCTTTATGTGTGTGATTAGTTGGATAAAATATGCCGTGCACATGTGTATGGGGACACCCAGTGTCTCCCTAAGAGACCCATATATAGTGCCATCTTTATGGCCCATAAGCATACATGGCACCATCTAATGCCACTTACACGCACATCCAACATTTTCCAAGACACACTGGCACACACTTGGCAATTCCTTGAGTAACAAGCACATGTGGTGCCATCCCATGCCACTTACACGGACACATGGTGCATTCCCGAGATAGAAGTACACGTGTGGCGCCGCCTGAGGCCTATACCGATAAAATAGCTTATTAAATCAACTTTATTAAAGTAACTTTTTACTTCCAATTTGGAAACATGGAATGCCGCCACCTAAACCCTTCAGCTTTTTGCTTTTGGGTTGGTACAATGGTGTGATGCCGCCTATATCCTATTCGGGTCAACTCATTGGTCTCCGATCGAGCCTCAAGTCTGTCCTCCCCTAACACTGCAAATGAAAGCTGGCGAAAATCATCAGACCTCCTTTCCCCTGCCCTTGAAGTCGGCCAAGCATGAGAGGGGGGAGGCCGAATTTCAAGAAGAGCGTCTGGCACCCTAGGAAGAGAAGAGCACCTAGCACCCTGGGGAACTAACACTTGGACACATGTAATTATATAATTCCCAACACCTCCCCACACTCTTAAATTTCGTCCAAAAAGAGAACTTGGAGAGGAAAAATTGTGAGAAAAAGAAAAAGGAGAGAAGGTGTTGGAACTTGAAGAACTAGAGAGAAAGTGTTCCCGAGTAATTTTCACCTCCAAATTTGCGTTTCTAGCCCGTAGAACCTTCATGAAATGTTCCTCTCTTCGAGAGCAATGTTTCTACAATTTTAGATTTTTGAACAGAGGAGTTTCGTGCTGCCTCAAGGTGTAGGTGTTGCCGAAATCAAGAACGGGCTATAGCATCGAATAAAGGTAAGCGTAAGCTCTGTTTTGAGTATAGTATCTTGAGATTTTGTTAAGTTTTATGAGGTTATGGTGCTGCCCTAAATTTTTGGTCAAAGAGTAATATTAGGGTTTTGACGATCTTATGAACATGAACATGATGATTAGTGAGGCTTAAGTATGGTGGAAATGATTTAGAGTAAGTTTTGTGGATTAAAATGATAAAATCACTTTGTGACAACCTTAGTGAGTTTCGACCAAGACCAAAACATTAGGGAGGAATGTTATTTTGATCATTTTGAGGTTTCCAATGGGTTTAGAATGAAAAATTATGTGGGATAAAGGTAAGAAAATGATTCCGAGAACATTGAAATAGAAAACAAAATTTTGGCCTAAGAAACTGTAAGTTTCAGCCCTAGTATGATTCATAGGAAAGGAACTAGATTTTGCCAAATTTGAGGTTCCCAATGGATTCTATGGGCAAACTTGTATAGGAATTGCTTGTGGTTATGATTTTGAAATAGTTAGATTGAAAACCCTAAATTTGGAATTGAAAGTTGTTTAAGGCTAGTGCTGCCAGATTCGTTTTCCAGAAAGTCAGATTGCTTGAGGTTCAAATTTGGATGATCAAACCTTATTCAATGATTATGATATTTTACATGTCAATACTAGACATCTCATGCTTTAAAATAAGGTATGTAATGCATTATTTGGATTAGAAGTTTGTAAGTTATGAATTGTTAAACTTAGGTATCAAATCTGGAATAAATCCTAAGGCAGTTTTGTTAGTCGTGGATTTTGGGATTTTAGCACTCTCAATTGGAAGTGATTAATATTTTTCCTTTATAGAGGGCTTAAAGAGATTCAAATAGGAACTTGAACCATCTCATTTGCAGTTTCTTAGATTAAGTTATGAATTTTCAAATTTGTCTGATAAAATTTGGCAGATTAGGGTTGATCCTCAGATTTTTAGCTTTTGAAAGGGAGTTATGGCTAGAGGGAACATGAGGATTAGAAACATAACTTAGGGGTTAATATGACCATCTTAAATACCTAATCCTCAAGGAAGGAAGACATATAATATGTCTTAGATGAAGTATACATTGGACATAACACAGAGTACTAAAGATAACCAACAAAACAAGTAAAGGGCAAAGATAGAAATGGGTTAAGAATAACATAATTCTTATTATGCACGTTCCCTTACTGTATCTGTATTCAATAACTAATGCAAACAAGCAATGCAATATACATGATATAGGATAAAGTGTCACTATCTTGGTCTTTCCGTTCTTGAGCAGGCATAAGCCTTCTACGCTCCGAGCAAATATCAAATCCTAAAGTCATAATTAAGGACGAAGCGTTATTCTCTATTCCAATACTCAATTGACTTCTCAACACTTAGATTTGGTTATCAATAATAACCCTTAAGAAGCTACAAATGCCTCTAATAAAAGCCCAAAATGGTTGGGAAACAATAGGTTGAAGACCACTTTTCAAAAACTCAAAGTGCTGAAACACAGGGGTTAGCCACGGCCAGCCCTCCCTTGGGCCGCGGCCAGCCACCCATAGGCCACGGCCAGAATTAGGACAGAAAGGTTTGGGCCGCAGCCAAGAAATTTCCTGATTTTTGGCTGAACTTCCAAAATTCATAACTAATTCTATAAAAATCGAAACGAGATGATTCCAAAGCCAAATGAAAGGTATTTAAGTCTTATTTACTGGAAAAATATGGACCATAATTAGAAATCACCACAAAATTCCAGAATCACCCAAAACTCAACACTACTCCAAAACAGAGTCCAGTTTTTGTCCCAAACTTTGGCAAAGCATAACTCTCAGTTAACAAAACGAAATGACACAAATTATATATCCATTTTGAAACTTGGGATGTGAGCTTTAAGACTGGAAAGTTTCAGAATGTTTCAACACCATTTGGTCATTTAAAACGTTCGTGCAAACGAATTGTTCAAAACAAAATTCATACAAGACAGATTTTCAACTTTCCTACCAAAGTGTCCAATGTTTCCAAAATCATTAACCAAACCAATTCCCATACAATTTTCCACAAGGAACACAATGGTAACCTCAAAATGACCAAAATCACAACCCATTGACATGCCTTATTTTTGGTCCAATGCACAAAAACTAACACAAAGTACCAAACTTCACTTTTAAGCTTCAATTCAATACTATCCATTCAACACACTAAACAAGGCACCATTTCCATAACAACAACATACCATCAATACATTGACCCTCAATTTTGAAATTCGAGGCAATAAATTCCAGAATTTCCAAGTTTAATCAAATGGCATGAAACATATATGGAAAAGTTTCTTTTACCAACCTCTTCAACTTTTCTAAAGGGACTTTTTGATTCTCCAACCTCCACAATTCCTTGGGGTCCAAAACCAACACCAAATGGCAAACTAAAACCATCAAAATAAAGCCCTCAACTCAAGAAACAATTTTAATGAATGGAGTTTGAGCAATGTAAGTCATTTTCCCTTACTTTTTCAAGCTTTTCTTTCTTCCCTTTTGGTCTTCAATGGCGCTGGGTGAGAAGAGAGAGAACGAGAGAGATGAGAGATGGAGTGTGAAGGAGAATGAGAAATGATGGCAATACTCCCTCCATACTTTTATAGCAGAAATGGGAAGGGAAAGAGAGAGAAAAAATGAATATAATACACAATTTAACTTTTCCTTATACCCCTTTACTTGTAGGCTTGACACTTATCTCATGGTCATTGGTTCTCATAAAGTAAACACCCAATTATCTTATCTAATCCCTCCATTAGCCATTTAATCACACTTCTCATTTTCTCTTAATTAGCAATTAATTTCTCCTTTAATCACTAACTTATGGCCAATATTTCCATTCTATCAATTTTCCATCAATTATGACATATTAGATAATATAATCACAAATACACATTAATTCAACTTTAATCCATAATTACATTCTCAATAATTCTTATTAGCCCTTAATCAAAATTTGGGATGTTACAATCGTGATGGCAGTAAGTCTTGATGTGCATCTTGTATGGAGCAGAGGCCCTAGGCCCTTAGACTTATTTTACCAAGCGTTGTGTTTCATAACTGATGCTATGCTACATATTGGCTTTTGAATTTTGTATATGATTGTTGTTACATGATGGTTGATTTAGCATGCTTGTGAAGTTTCATTTTCTATGATTGATTGAGCTACTACAAAGATTCTCACGAATCTCACCCTATTCAATAATTAACATACAACAAAGGCAAGTGGCTCAAAAAGCAAAGAGGAAAACCCCGACAAGTAAGACTAAAGATGAAGGATTAAGACTTTCATTGGTTATCTGCCTACTTATTTCATTTGTACTGTATGTAACATAAAGACATATCATAGGAAAGTTAGTACCCATAGAGATAATAGCACAACTCGCAAAAATATTAGGGGCATTTGAAACTCTGACGACCAACAGTGGTGCTTCAACGAGTGGTTTTTTGTTTTTCTTTTTTATAATTTAAATATTAGGGGCATTTTGATAAAAATACATAAACTTCAAAATTCCTTATTCCTATCATATCACTTTTATATAATTTCTATGTGTTAACAGATTTTTTGAAGTTTTACAAGTTCAGATGGTATTTAAGTACCTTTCCCTAAACAAATACTACAAAACTTACAGTTTGCATATAGGAACAATTAACCACTGTGTTTTTAGTTACAAAATACATGGCCACCAAATCGCACAAGCAGACAAATCACGCATTGAATTTAAAATCCAAAAAAAAAAAAAAAAAACTTGAGTCTTTCAAAATGTTACAAGTGGCCGAGGTTAATATCACAAAATATACAAACACTTCAAAATACTAATTTCCTCAGGAGATATTGGGCAATAAGCAACATTATTCTTATTAGCTTGTTAACTTCTTCAGCTTTTCCATAGTACCACTGTAATGGACAACGTACATATTTCATTATTGAGATTTTTGGCCAAAACTAGAGAATTGATGAGAGAAAAGAAGTAAACCGAAAATTACCTATCTGAAAATGGAGCCAACTTTTCAACTACCCGGACAATAACTAAATTTCCTGAACGTCCTTTACATGACGGTGACTTCTTTCTTTTTCCTATACCAAACACAACAGAAGAAACAATGTTGGTTATGTGAATACAATTATTGCATGTAAGAATCGACGTTTTGTACCATGTGATGTTATCATCATCAAACTAAAGATACAACTTATATAGATATTGTTCTATATTTTTCTTAAATGTTATATGTGGGATAGACACAAAAGACACTAAGAGCAATAACAACTAGTCATGTTCCCTTAAACGACAAGAGTCTCCTACAAATTCACCATAATAACCATACATAATTTTAAATCGATCCATTATTTATATATATGATCCTGATATTATAAACGTTACACACACACACACTCATAATCTTGATCTTATACAATATCTTGTTTAAGGTCACTCCATGTAATAATAAAAGGAAGATGTGCACTGACAATTACAATTTACTTTTACGGAAATGAGGAGTTAAATGTCCAAAACAATTATGACATAAACCAAAATTCCTAGTGATAAGCAATAGCTTTATGTCAATGCTTATCACGAGTGGGTAAGGAATACACAATCGATCATAAAAAATTATAGCATTTCATAACTGGCAGAATTATATAAAATCAGAAATTGAGAATACCTTTTCCATGTTCAATATGATTATCACCTGTCAAGTATAAATTTTGGCTCTTATTTAGGTTCAAGCCTTCAAGTTTAGCAAACTCCCACAACACACCACCTATAAGTTTATGAGTAAGCATACTTGTCTGGTCACTAGCATCTTGAAGGGCATGGTATTGGTTCCTAGTGGGCTCAGATTCTACTCCCTCACAGTTGCCATTGGTGAAGCAACTAGTCTCCCCTATTTGACTATCTTCATGGTCATCTTCAACATCGCTTTCTACTAATTGTTCCGTATATGCATCGGCAAAATCTTCATCAAACCCATAGTCAAGCAACAAATCCAAAGCAAGTTGTTTTGTTCGAGCACTGAAGTTTAATATGTCATCAACCTCTTGTTTGATTTTCTCCTCTTGTAATGATTGAAGAGGTCTATCACCCGAACTCCCATTAATAACATCCAAGATATCCAATAGACTCTTTGGTATATCCAAATCGTCACACTGAAAAAGAAATTCAGTCAACAATTCTTTCAGAGCTGACTTAAATAACTTTTCTGATGTTCCAACCTTTGGTTTTGAGAGAAGCATCAATTTTTTTAGCTCTGGGTTTCTCACTTTTCCAAGTCTCCATATAGCTTTCATAATATCACCTTGCAAGGATTTGGTTTTAGAAGCAAGTTGGTAAAACCTGTTTAAAAATATATCTTTATGATTTGCAAGTTTTAGTGATAAGTCAGCTACAGCCATAGCTTTGGCTAAGGGCTCTGATAGCTCATCTCCTTTGTCAAGTTTAGAACACATTTCCTTACTAATTTTCGTCACTCTAGTGATCAGAACATTCTGTGATCTCCATGCCTTTCTGCCACTCCGTAATTGAGGTGTAGTTGCTTTCTCTCCCTTAAGCTTTTTGTGCATTGCATTCAGAGTTTGAGGTGAAAATTTTGTCAAGTCACCAAATACATTCTTTACAGCAGCATGGCTAGATTGGGATCTTGAAGCATATACGAGTTCAAAAAGCTGTTTGAGAATTTCCAGTTGATAACAGTTATGGTTTTGGTTGCTAAGAGCACTTGAAAGAAAACTCTTAACAATCCTTTTCAATTCAAAACGGGTTCTCTTCAACTTGACTGAATCACCAGAAATTATCTCAGCAAGAAGATACAGACCTCTAATGGTCATATTATCCAAGCATGATATCAACTTTTTAATGCTGGACATGTCAACTGACAACATATCATCCTGAATAGCATCAAATTCTCCTTCAATATTGCATAACCCAGAGAGACCTTCAACATAAGTTCTGACAGATTCATAAAATATCTGAAATGGTCATTTCAATCTCATGAGAAAATATTTTTTCAAAGAGATAAAGCATACACAGACTATGTAACATGATCGTAAAGAAGTATACCTCTATTCAGAAACTCAACAAGTACAAGATTGATTATAAGGATAAAGAACAAGAAAGAGGAATCCAAGTTTATCCCTCTATCCAAGAGTATCAAGTTATTTTTAGATAGTTTTATATTCTACAACCAATTTCAATTCAAGATATTGCATATATATATATATATATATATATTTTGCCAATATTGCATATATATACTATAAGGTAGAGTTTATGGTTTAATAAAGACAAAAATCTAAAAGAGAACATTCACATGCGACATTCCCAACATAATAGAAAGCTAAACCTCTTGTATGTAGCTGGAGGTGTTACCCTATAATAAGCCAGCAATACATCATAAATACAAATGAAGAATATGATATAGTTCAAATATAGCATACATTTCACACAATATTCTTTAAAAAACACTTTAATGAGGTATATACTTGACTAGTACAAGGGAAAAAAAGGAGAACAAGTATCATTGGAATATGTAGGTAGTAGAATATAAACGATATGCTTACATCATCTTCCCTAAGTGAGGACTCGGGCAGAAACCTATCTTTTAAGAACTTAGCCTTCTTGAAGTTCTTCCGGTCATATTTTGAGGTCGCAATACCCAACAGCCACCTATATCGAATCAAATTCTTAATCAGGGTAAAAAGGGAAAAATTAGCATATTAACAAAAACAAAATGAACAAAAAAAATACCTTTTCTTGCGTTGAGTATGTTTTTCATCACTCTTAATTCCAGACAAAAGTGATTTAGCATTTCGCAAAAGCTCACTTTTGAAAGGATAAGCCTAGAAATAAAATCCATTCACAATGTGAGGAGCATGTAGTGGAAAAACTACACTTATGGTTAAATGACTAAATCTATTGTTGAGCCCCTTTAAAATATTAACAAAAAAAAATTCAATATGCCAAGCAACAATACATTCAAAACACACCCAAAAAAAAAAAAGATTTTGGATCAAGCCATACACCAAAAAATGGGGGACTGTTAGTATTAAAAAAAACGGGGGGGACCGTATCTGGCATTAGACAAATATCATATCACAAACCTAATGAGATCTCTAAATTTATGCTTTATTACACTGTCGAACACAGTTACTGGCACATTCAATAGAAGGATGCTGATAAAATCAAATGCCAAATCTATACTTGAGTGACCTATCATTTTTTACTGAACCACCCATGATTTTCTACAAAAAATTTCTGCAATATCAAATAAAATATTAGTTCAAATTTCACAAACATATATTTCAAAACTAAACTTCTCAATCGCTGAAGTGAAGAGTTCCAGTTAGTCAATGGTTCCATGAACATCGTATGTAACATAGATATGTATGATAGATTCCTTGGCACATTCACACTGTTCAACCATCTACGAATATGAAACTATGTCTAAGTAATTTCATAACTCATCATGTTTATATTTCTTCTTTTTTGCTTCACTAGGCTCGGAGATTTCTTCTTTCAGTATCTATGAAGTAAAGTAGCCTATAGAGAGGATGCCTCACTCAATTATCCAAGTGATACTAAGCTTATATTGTCATGGCATTCCATCAACGAGGCCCTCATTCTAGTAGTTGTTTCTGTCACATCCTTATTATAGCTTTGTAAAAACTAGCTATCATTGGGTATTTTAACCTCATTTCATCTTTGTTCAAAACAGTAAACATTGCACCTGGTAGAAGAGGTTAAAATGTAGAGGTTACAGCAACTCTCTGTTTCCTTCTATTGTATTACTTTTGGTCACCGATGAAGCGAAGTGACTACCAACAAGACAAATAAAGAACAAGCAACCACTTGCTATAGAATATATCTATGCATCAGTTTAGATAAATATAATATATTTATGTCTATCATCAAGAACAACCAGAGCTGGGGGAGCTGAGGAGATTTTCAAAGACCAGTTTTTAAAAGGGAAAAGAGATTAGTCTTAGCATATATAGCCAAGGCTGGCAGAGAAAAACAGCAAAACCAGAGCTTTTTCATTGTGAATGTGGGTGGTGAAAGTTTGAACGGCCATAAAATTTTCAAATGTGCTTCATTTTTGTCCCTTTCGCCAATTTAATAATTACTTGCTAGGCACTGAACATCAACTTGCCTATTTTCTTTGATCTTTCTATTCTATACAAACAAGTCATCTCAAAGTTTTCTGCTTGTGACTCTTTGGAGGTACAAAAACTAGTAACAACAAGCATACAGAAAAAAGGAACAATCTTGCCCTGCAAAACGCAGGTCTTCCTCGACCCAAGTATTCGAGTCCTCGCTCAAAGAATCTTCCCCCAACCCACACATACCATCGTCAACCAGGAACAAGAATCGGACAAAAAACATAGTTTTATTTAAAAATGAGAAAGGGTTTAAAGTTCACCTTTTTCATTGCTGAAAATAACAGAGATTTTCGGACGGGTCAGAGAGATTCAGTTTGAAGGAACTCTAACAGAAGCCTAGGTGCTCGCAAACGTGGAGGATGGCGACAACACTCTTATTTTGTAATCAAAGATCAAAGCTTTGCTATTGATGTTGGAAGTGAAGATTGAAACTTGTTCTCTCTTTCTCTCTAGCTCTCTCTCTCTCTCTCTGACGCCTTCTTCGCTTCCTTGTCTCTGTGACTGTGTGCGCTCAAGCCTTTCGCACCGCAAACATTTCTGAATTGGTTTTGGCGGGTCTTTAGATATTTTTTGATTTTCCCTCAAAATGGTTTTCTTTTTCAGCGCTCAAATTTATTATGTGTGTGTTTGAGATAACGGTAGGAAAAATGACTTATTATGATTCTGACTTATTAAAAATGACTTAATAAAAAAGTCAATTTTTATAATGTGATTTATGTTTGGATGAGCGATTGAATAAGTGATTTTTCATAAGTCAAAATATGTTTGGATTGGCGATTATATAAGTGTTTTTTTAAAAATAAAAATTTATTTGGATTGGCAATTACATTATTGCTTTTGTGTTAATTATAACAAAATAAGATATTTAAAATTAAAAATTAGTAGAAAAATTGAAGTTAGAAAATGTGATGCCAAAATATATAATTTCACATAAAAATATTACATAACTAATTAGATCACATGTCCTGTACAAATCGATCTCTAATCATGTCACGAATATGATTCATACGGGTTGAAGATTATTCTATTTTTAAAGGTAATGGATAACATTATTTATAATATTATTTTATTTTAACACTTTCAAGATACTTTGAACCAAAAAAAAATTAGGACAACATTATTCCTAATTAAAAACTTACTGAATATATTTACACTTTAACTCAAAATTTAATGTTCCAATCAATATTTAATTTTTTCCCCGTACGAAAAAGGTGTAGAATTAAATAGGAGAAGATGTGTGGACAGGGGGAAGTGGGTAACGCAGGTGGGGCCCAAAATCTGTGTACAAAAATAAGCTGCAGCTTATTTCAAAAAAAAGTGGGTGTCTTGGGCTTATTTAATAAGTTGCGTTTTCAGGCTTTTTTTTTTTTTGTAAAATGCTGTGCCAAACACAGCCAAAACGTGGTGCGTTTTGAATTGGGCTTTTTGTCCCAAAATCGGGCTTATTGGGCTCCGAAACGCTGTTCCAAACACAGCCTATACTTATGTAATAAAATTTTGATTTTGTAAACAATATTTAAATATCCCTCTTAAGGGTGTGTTTGGTTTGAGGGGAGAGGATGGTGGTGAAATTAAAATTTTGGATAAAATAAACCCAAAATTTACTTTCTCATTTTTTAAAATTATGAGTTCCCACCCAAAATTTACTCTCTCATTCCTTTTAAATTTTGAGTTCTCGCTCAAATTTTAAATACTTTCAACCCAAAAAGGTAATTTACCCAGCCTCGCATCCCCTCCTCTCCCCTCAAACCAAACACACCCTAAATGTTAATGCTGAAATATATTTTTGAGTTAAAATTTTGGTAGGGGACCCATTGGTATTTGATTGAAAGAGTGAGAGTTAGCGGAGCAGCGAGACCTAGCAGATGGCTTTGCTAGGGTTTCGACGCTTCCATCCTCCTTAGTGGGGCTCTCTTCCCCATCACTTGGGAGTTTCTTCTAGCTTCTTTGTGGCGTGGTGCCTCTTTGTGGCGTGGTCTTCAGGCACTTCTCTTCGGCGTCCGCTGAGTGAGAGCGACCTCCCAATCCATGGCTGGACGGATGAAGCGTCGAGCGGTGAAGATGCGGTGGATGAATGGAAAATCAGTGACAGCCTGGAGAAGAAGGGAAGATTGGAGAGTTGGGTGGCTGTTGGTAAGCAGATCTTAAGAGATAAAACTTCTGGCAGAATCGAACTTAACAACAATGACCACTATGATTCGAGTAAAACGGAGGATTTGAGATTGGTCCCTCCTGGGTCGGTGAGGAGGATGAGTGTTTCGACTTCGGAGCTCTTGGGTCTCACGAATGATCGCCTTGTGGTGATGAATCTTGGTGCTTCTAGGAAGAATTTAACATCATGAGCTCGAAACCGGGGAATAGAAGAGCAAAATAGTATGGAACAGAGGAGCTTCAAGGTTTCGAGTTCTAGGGATGAATTCCAATGGGGGCCTCCTGGGGTTTCGGCAGTGATAATTGGTCCACGTTCAGATGTGGGTAATGCTAGGTTTATGGTAGCTGAATGTGGAAGAAAGGTAAGGAATTTTATTATTCAGTTTTCTAAGGAAAAGGTAATAGCTTGATACTTGAGAATCTTTAATTTGGGGATGATCAGTGTGGTTGCATATGCTGTTCTTTCTTGGCTTACCATATGTCTGTTCAGTGTGTTCTTTAACATTGTTCTTTGTCGGGCTAGTATTAAGCTTGTTCAGAATGTGTGGCAATATTGTTCGTTCTTTGGCTGGTACTGTGATTCTCTTTATCTCTGTGATTGTGATTGTGATTTCACTGCTAATATATTGTATGTTGAACTCCTTGAGTCTTCTATTATCTCAAGGAATTTGGTCAGGAACAATTTCTGCCAACAATTTGTATTATTTAACACTGTTCTTTGTCGGGCTAGTATTAAGCTTGTTCAGGATGTGTGGCAATATTGTTCGTTCTTTGGCTGGTACTGTGATTCTCTTTATCTCTGTTAAAAGTCAGATGTGGGAAGTCTTAGCATTATATTATTGACTTCATATTTTATTTCCATTCATACTTCACCTACCCTTAGCACTACATATTTTATCTCCATTCATACTTCACCTACCCTTAGCACTACTCTATTTCACTATGTCACCTACCCTATTTTTCCCTATATCAGTCTCATGTATTCTACATTTCAGATATGAATAAAAGATTAAGCTCCATGAGCTAATATGGTACCAGAGCCTGGTGTAAGCTTGGGGCCTCTGCCAGAAAATGAGGCAGAACCAGCGACAGTGAAGCTGAGAGAGAGAGAGAGTACAGCAGCATCCTCTTAGGCTGCTGACCGTCGAGTGTGGGACTACACCGCCCACACAAGCGTGACCGAAACACTCAGATCGGCCTTTCCTAGAAGTCCGGTGACCATCCGACCGGCAAGTGAAGCACACGAGCCTCCACAGTCTTGGCGCGTGAACCCACGCGCCGGCTACAGTGCAGATTCCGGTGCGCGTGATCCCCACGCGCCGGCGACTCCAGAACCTCTCAACGATTCCAGATTGATTTTTTGACCAAAGTTGATGGATCCCTTGCAATTTCCTCCTTTGTTTGGGTCCATTCCAACCGCCTTTATGTCAGGAACCAATGGTCCCAATCAAACCACAACCTCCACTTCCAGTACTACTACTTCTACTATGTCTTCTCCTGTACCTTCCATAAACACCACTGTACCAGAATTCCCAGAGAATCAAATTATGGTCATTAACCATAAACTCAATGGGAAAAACTACCTTCAATGGTCTCAAAGTATGTTGAGATACATTCGTGGAAGGAGAAAAGAAAAATACATTAATGGAGAAGCCCCTCAACCAGCTCCTGATGATCCAAGTTTCGACACATGGTTTGCAGAAAATAATCAAGTTATGATTTGGTTGTCCAACTCTATGACCATGGATATTAGCGAAGGATATCTCTTAGCCAACACGGCCAAGGAGATATGGGATGCAGCAAAAAGAACATACTCATCACTAGACAACACTGTAGCCTTGATCCATTTAAAACGTCAACTCCGAGACTTGAGACAAGGAAATATGTCGATGACTGAGTACTATAATGCTTTGCTAAAACTTTGGCAACAACAGGATCTATTTGAGGTACATCCATGGGAAGTTGTCAAGGATACTCAATTGTATCGAAAAATACTTGACGAAGGAAGAATTCATGATTTTCTTCTTGGACTCAATGATTCCTTTGAAGACATAAGAGGAAGAATTATGGGTTTAAAACCCCTACCACATCTATT
Source organism: Inga oerstediana (assembly GCA_963210345.1). NCBI lineage: Eukaryota > Viridiplantae > Streptophyta > Magnoliopsida > Fabales > Fabaceae > Inga > Inga oerstediana. Next base: position 48,412,990 of record OY723410.1, on the reverse strand, counting down.
TGATGTAGTTAATCATGTGCAGTTTGAAGAAAGCAGAAAACTCCTCAGTCAAAGCAGCCAGAAGTACATTGAGGGCTCAGCTCTGGTGATGAAAGGGCCACAAGATGAAAGGAAAAACACTAAATGGTGCAATTACTGCAAGAAGAAAGGCCACATAAAGGAAGAATGCTGGAAACTCCATGGCAAGCCTTCAACTGGAAAACAACATGCCCAACAAAGTCACCTCACTACCACTGAACAGAAAATGAAAGATGTCGACTACCTAAGCCAGGAAGAATTACATATGCTTCGCCAGATGCTTAAAAATCAAAATAAGTCAAACTCTGTTCCTGGTATGAATCTTGTACAATCAGGTAATTCTGTCGTACCCCTTAATGCTGTAGTGACTAGTGAAGATACTTGGATTATTGACTCCGGAGCTATAGATCACATGACCGGTAACAAAACTTTAGTCCAAAACCTTAAATTCTGTAATGAGCACCTCAAAGTAAAAGTAGCTAATGGTGTATTTACCAAGGTTGAGGGCATTGGCATAGTCACATTATCTGATCACTTGAAAATACAAAATGTTTTATATGTGCCTGCACTCACTTGTAACCTCATATCTGTAAGCAAATTAACTAGAGGTCAAATATGCCGAGTTATCTTTGATGATAATCTTTGCATCTTTCAAGATTTAAAAACGAGGAGGACGATTGGAACTTCTAGAGAATGGGATGGACTGTTCTACCTTGAAGGATCAAACTTGAAGAATACATGGAAGGCAAGAAGGGCACTGGTTAGCTCCAATTCTCAAAATCATGAAGCATACTTGTGGCACTGTCGCTCTGGCCACCCTAGTTTTGATTATATGAAACATGTGTTTCCAAATTTATTCAATAAGAATTCAATTCCTTTTCATTGTGAAACTTGCCAACTTGCAAAACAAACTAGATCTTCATATCCCAAACAGCCTTATACACCTTCCTCACCATTCACATTAATTCATAGTGACATTTGGGGTCCTGCACGAACAAAAACCCTCAACAATGCTAGATGGTTTGTTACTTTTATAGATGATCACAGCAGAACCACATGGGTGTATTTAATGAAAGACAAATCCGAAGTCGCCAAAGTATTCCAAAACTTCTATACCTTTGTGCGAACCCAATTCAATGCTCACATTAAGGTACTGCGAAGTGATAATGGCAAGGAATACATGAGCAACATCTTTAAAGAATTTCTTGATCAGCAAGGAATTCATCACCAAACTTCCTGCCCTTACACCCCTCAACAAAATGGAGTGGCTGAACAAAAGAACCGGCATCTGTTAGAAGTAACCCGAACAATACTAATGGAACGAAATGTTCCTACCATTTTTTGGGGTGATGCTGTACTAACTGCAGAATATCTCATCAACCGTATGCCATCCAAAGTCCTCAATTACTCCACTCCTATCCAAAAACTCCTTGAACACTTTCCACATTGCCCACTAATCAATTCATTACCACCAAAGGTGTTTGGGTGTGTTGTCTTTATTCATAAAAATGATGGCAACAAATTTGCAGCTCGAGCTGACAAATGTATCTTTCTTGGCTACTCTCCTACTCAAAAAGGATACAAATGCTATTGTCCTACGTCCAGGAAACTTATTGTCTCCCGAGATACAGTCTTCTCAGAAGACGAAGCGTATTATCCCAAAGTATCCATTCAGGGGGAGTACTCTGATATTGAATGGCTAATCCTAAACAAACCTAAACCACCACCACCATAACCTAATATTATACCCATCATTGACTCACTTCCTTCCACAAGCCAACCTAGTCTTATCCAAGTTGATCATGAATCCGAATATCTTCCACCTCAACCTGAACTGACACACAATGAATTGGAAACACATGTTGAGATCAATTCAAGGATGGATACTGAACAGCAACAAGATGAAGAGTCCAGACTACAAATTCAAGATAAATCGAACACTGGTAGAACCATCTCTCCCATTCAAAGGAATGACCATGACTCCAATTCGGGATTAAATCGTGAAGAACTAGGTTGGCCTATTGCATTAAGAAAAGGGGTAAGATCTTGTACTCAGCATCCAATTCAACGTTTTGTCTCATATAGTAACCTATCTACAAAGATGCAAAGCTTTATTGTAAACAGTGCACAGATTAAAATCCCAAACACGTTTCAACAAGCTATAGGTGATCCGAATTGGAAGCAAGCTGCAGAAGATGAGTTGAGGGCACTCAAGGATAATAAAACGTGGGAGATTACAACTCTTCCCAAAGGGAAGAAACCAATAGGATGCAAGTGGATCTTCAACCCAAAATTCAATCCTGATGGCAGTATCAATAAATACAAGGCAAGACTTGTTGCAAAGGGATATACCCAGACATATGGAGTTGATTATCAGGAGACATTTGCTCCAGTAGCCAAGCTTAATACCATCCAAGTGCTATTATCAATTGCAGCCAACTTGGATTGGTCGTTGCACCAACTGGACGTGAAGAATGCTTTTTTGAATGGAAATTTGGAAGAAGAAGTTTACATGGAGATTCCAGATGGAATTCTAGCTCCTAACAACTCTGTATGTAAACTCAATAAGTCATTGTACGGACTTAAGCAATCTCCTAGAGCGTGGTTCGATAGATTCACCAAAACGGTGAAAGGACTTGGGTATACTCAAGGACAAGCAGATGACACATTGTTCATCAAACATGTTAATGGCTTAGTTACTATCTTGATAGTCCATGTTGATGACATAGTCATTACAGGAAATGATGAACAATCCATTACTCAACTAAAACAGGACTTGTCAACTGAATTCCAAGTGAAAGACCTTAGACAAATAAGGTATTTCCTGGGCATGGAAGTAGCAAGAACTAAAAAAGGCATCAACGTATCCCAGCGGAAGTATACACTAGATCTGTTGCATGAAACAGGAATGTTAGGGGCACAACCTGAAGGAACAACGATGGAAGATGGATGTCACTTAGAAATCAAACCAAATGGAATCCCAGTCAACCCAGAACGATACAGAAGACTTGTCGGGAAACTCATATACTTGACCCACACACGTCCAGACATTAGCTATGCAGTTGGAATAGCAAGTCAATTCATGCACCAGCCACAAGAAGAACACATGGCGGCCGTGTACAGAATCCTAAACTATTTGAAGTTTAATCCTGGAAGAGGGATCTTCTTTAAGAAAAGCACTATTAGAAATATCGAGATCTACACTGATTTAGATCATGCAAAAGACAGGGAAACTAGAAGATCAGTCTCCGGATACTGCACATATGTGTGAGGAAATCTGGTTACATGGAGAAGCAAGAAACAGACTGTGGTGTCAACAAGTAGTGCGGAAGCGAAACTGAGAGCTGTTAACAATGGAGTACGTGAAGGAATTTGGGTCATCAGATTACTGAAGGAGTTGGGGATTTCACATGAGGGACCAATACAAGTTTGGTGTGACAACAAGGCTAGCATTGAAATGGTCAAGAACCCAGTTTATCATGATAGGACAAAACATGTTGAGATAGACAGATACTTCATTAAAGAAAAGATTGAAGGAGGTATCATGAATCTATCCTACATCAGATCTGAAGACCAAATTGCAGATGTTATGACAAAACCACTAAGCAGACCTAAATTTGAAAGATTTCGGTGCAAGCTGGGAATGATTGACATATATTCTCCAGCTTGAGGGGGAGTGTTAAAAGTCAGATGTGGGAAGTCTTAGCATTATATTATTGACTTCATATTTTATTTCCATTCATACTTCACCTACCATTAGCACTACATATTTTATCTCCATTCATACTTCACCTACCCTTAGCACTACTCTATTTCACTATGTCACCTACCCTATTTTTCCCTATATAAGTCTCATGTATTCTACATTTCAGATATGAATAAAAGATTAAGCTCCATGAGCTAATAATCTCTGTGATTGTGATTGTGATTTCACTGCTAATATATTATATTGTGTGTTAAACTCCTTGAGTCTTCTCTTATCTCAAGGAATTTGGTCGGGAACAATTTATGTATATGTGTTCTCATCAAAGCATTTAGCAATTGGGTGGATTGCCAAAGCTTCATTGGAAGGGTCTTGCTTCATTGATTGGGTATCTCAACCCTCGTCCCAGATGGAGGTCTATCTAGCACTTTAAGGAGCTTTTTATTCTGTTCTTAGGGGTTGTATTGCAAAGAAGTAGATATTTTAAGTATTCGTATTTCTAGTGTGGTTGCTGGTTTTTATAGTTTAGGTTCTTTGGTTGTTAGTTTTGTTGTTCATGATCTGCTTATTCATATTGTTATGGGCTACTTGTAAGACTCTGTAACTGTGTTTGTTCTTAATTCTAATACCTTTGTTGGCCAAAAAAAAAAAGAAAGTTAAAATTTTGATTTATCTATGAATAGTTCTTACAGTCAATTGTTATATTACTTTCATAATTAAAGAAAAACTAAACACTTAGTTTCTTAATTTTAACAAATCAGTTTTTAATTTTAACTTCTTGTAACCCAACCCTAATAATTTTGCTTATTGAAGCTTGGTCACTAAACTTTAACTCTATAAAACTCAATCTTCAACATCTCAAGCTTTTTTTTAGCCTTTTAGAATATTAGCCCCTAAGTTTTTAATTTTAACTTTAGTTTTTTATACTACCTCCGGTCTTTAATATAAGATTCAGTTGATCGTTTTTAAAAAATTAAGAAAATTAAATAAATTACTTTAAAGTATTTATATTTACCATGTTTATGTCAAACTAATTTGCCTAACTTACAGTGTTTGTTTAAGATAGCTTATTTTTTACTTATAAGTACTTTTAAATCATGATTTACAGTATACGAGTTAAATATATGAGAGGAGTTTTGTCTCGACTTATGTGAAAAGAACTTATATCCCAAAAATAAGCTATTCAAAACATAACTATAAATTGATATATAATCAAATGATACACAATATATGTTATAATTAACTTACTTATTTAGCTTCCTTAACTTTTCCAAAAAAGTCAACTAAATCTTATATTAAAAATTAGATGTAGTAATTTTTTGTAAATGTTGAAACCAATATTTCAATTTCTTGAAACTAACGGTGCTAAATTGTGAGTGGTGCTAAGTTGGAGTTTAGAAACTTAGTTTAATGTGATCAAAATTATCCAGATTGAGTTATAATTAGGTCAAAAATATAGGAATTGTATAATTAATTTTTCTTGTAAATAATTTTAAATTGTATAATTTTTTGTATTTTATGTAATTGATTTTTTTATTTAAAAAGATTAGACCATTTGACCTTAGCCAATTTGTGTCATTTTTCCATTTTGTTTTTGCATGTGCATCCGATATCCCAGGGCAAGCCATTTTTTAGGCACATCAACAGCTTCAGACTAATCCAGATCACCCATGATAGGCACTTCAAAGGATGGGAGAGCTGGCTAAGAGATTAAACATTTTTCATATCCAAATGGGAATCGAACCCCCAACCTTAATTAAGGAAGGATGAGTCCTTATCACTCAACATCATACCTGATTGGTCTTTTTTCCATTTTAATGAATCAATAGGACAATACAAAAGCAACCTTTTCGTCATTCCCGCTACGTGTCTCTACTTTTCTGTGACTATTTGTAGTTCTCTCTCCTATCGTTTAATCTGCAGAATCTTTGTAACAGCAAGCATCTTTCCTTCTTCCTGCCCCCAATTAGGCTAAATTATATAAAATATTTTGAATTTTGGTTTAGTTGTATAAAACTCTATAATATTTTAAAATTTAAATTTAAACCCCTGATCTTTCATTTCTTAACTATTAACCTCCTGACATTTCAAAATAACCTCCTGACATTTCAAAATTTAAATTTAATTCCCTGAAATTTTGATTTATAATATTAAACTATATGCCATTACTTTCTATCATTTTAATAAATTTATTAAAATTTTTGCTATCATTTATCAATTAATAGTTATTTTATATGGAAAAAACTAGAAAAATAATATTTAAAAAATATAAAATAAGCGTTGAACCTCTAATTCATTACTAATAAAAAATTAATAAAGGCAAGAGCTACCCTATAACAAAAATTTAATATTTAAACTATTAATGCTCCATTATCTCAAGAATATATTTAACACAAATTATGATAATTTTATACTATCAACTCACAATTAAATCAAGAAAATAAGAAATGTTATATAAATGATGACATTTTTATTTTTATATTTTTTAAAAATATTATTCTTCAAAAATTTTCTATACAAGAGAACTATTTTAATTGAAAAATGATATTAAAATTTTTAATAAATTTATTAAAATGATATAAACTAATTGCATGAGGTTTAATATTATAAAACAAAATCTTAAGGGAGTTAAATTTTAATTTTGAAATGTCAAATGAGTTATTTGTAACTGATCAAAGTTCAATGGATTATCTACAACTATTCAAAGTTCATAGAGGTTTTATAAATGACACGTGTAATCTCATAATCTGACATGACGTTTTCCGTTGAAAAGATAATAGTCATTTAATGATAAGGGGTTAATAGTTTTAAAAAATCAAAGGTTAGAGGGTTAAATTTAAACTTTAAAATATCAAAGGGTTATATACAACTAACTCAAAGTTTATGGAAGTTTTGCATAATTTAGCTTTTTGTTTATCTTGCTGAATTTTTCATTTTATAAAGTAACATATTTGTTTTATATTACGTTCTTAATATAAGAATGAATTAATTTGGTACTAAATATAGGACTCTAATATACTTTATTCTCATATCTTTCATTTTTTTCTCTAAACTATCCCTATTAATTACATATATTGAGAGGGTTTGCATTAATGGATTATTTCAATACAAATGATTTAAGAGGAAGTGGGGAAAAAAAGAGAATTAAGAGGACATTTTAAGAAAAATCACACACATTTTATTTTACAAATATAACTAATTTAACAAACTTTCTTAACCTACTCAAATTAATTAAGTAGATCTTATATTTAGCACATGAGGTAGTATTATTTATTAGTATTTCAAATTTTTATTTTATTTTATTTTATTTTTGTATAGTTGTATATAATTTTGTTAAGTAGATCTTATATTTAAGAGGGTAATTTAAGGAAAATGATTTAAAAGGTATTTCTAGGAAAATAACAGGCATTCTTTTTACAAATATAACTAATTTAACAAACTTTTTTAACCTACTTGAATTAGTTAAATAGATTTTATATTTATCACATGAGGTAGTACTCTTATTTTTTGGTATTGTAGATTTTTATTTTTAAATTTTTTTATATAACAGTATATAATTTTATTAAATGAATTTTCTTAAATATTACGAAATTATTTTTATAATTATTAATATAGTTGACACAGTATGAATCAAGATTAACAATTAACTAAGGGAAAATCCCTGTAAAATACTTTTGAAATAGAGAAATTTTAAATCAGTGCGCCGAAATTGTAAAGTCCCAAGAGTAGAAAGTGGAGTTGTTAACGTAGAATGTTGTGTTATTAATCAAGAGTGATGTGTTGTTATTCCGTACTTGCACAACACTGATATGGAATTTTGTAATTTCGGTGCACTGATTTAGGATTTTCCGATTTTTAAGGTATTTTTTTAGTATTTTCCCACTAATTGTTAATAACCAAGAAAAAACTTGGGAAAATCCCTATAAAATACCCTTGAAATAGGGAAATCCCTAATTAGTACATTGAAATCAAAAAATCTGGATCAGTCACTCGTCAGTACGGATGAATAGTGTGGGTGGCGCCAAAAGATGATTTTGCCCTTCAGCTCTCATTCTCGCCACTTCAAAAATAACAATACGCGGTTCTTAATTAACAACTCCGGATTCTTGATTAACAACTGCGTATTCTTGTTTCACAACTTACTCATTTAAGTTTCAAGGCCAATAACAACACCTCTTTTTTTATTAACAACACGCCCTTTTCATTAACAACTCCGGATTCTTGATTAACAACTCCATATTCTTGATTAACAACTCCATATTTTTTATTAATAACTCCATTTCATCTTTTACTTTTACAATAACAATACCGGTGTTGTTATTAACAATACCATATTCTACATTAACAACTCCCATTTCTTGTTTCACAACATCGTAATTTAAGTTTTAGGGCCAATAACAACACCTCTTTCTTTATTAAAAACACCGTATTTTACATTAACAACACTATATTTTTGAGATACGAATATGTGGAAGAATAAAGCGGAGTTGTTAATCAAGAATTCGAAGTTGCTAATAACAATACCGGTGTTGTTATTGTAAAAGTAAAAAGATGAAACTGGAGTTGTGAAACAAGAATACGAAGTTGTTAATCAAGAATCCAGAGTTGTTAATTAAGAACCGCGTGTTGTTATTTTTAAAGTGGTGAGAATGAGGGCTGAAGGGAAAAATCGTCTTTTGGCGCCGCCCGTACTGTTCATTCGTACTGACGCGTGACTGATTCGGATTTTTTGATTTCAATGTAGTGATTAGAGATTTCCCTATTTCAAGGATATTTTATAGGAATTTTCCCAAAAAAACTTACTACCGCCGCTGCCATATCCATCAAATCAGAATTCGAAAGGACGATTTTTTAATGTATTATACTCTTCTGTTTATTAGAGCTCAATAGATAAATTATGTAATTTAAGAAAGTAGTTAAAATTAGTTAAAGATAATAAATATGTCTGAAATAAATTTTATTTTTTGAGTATGCTTTTATTTATCACGCGCAAGTAGGAGAGAAATAAAGTAAATATAAATATTATCAATATTTTAATTAATGCAATACATAAAATTAATGATGCGTAAAAATAAAAAAGAAAACTCATTAAATATTTATGCAATTCTTATCAAATTTGTATAAAAAGAATTAAGACAATTTAAATTTTAGACTTTTGTTTTAAAAAGATAAGAGGGAGTACTGATGTTTTTAATCCGTCAACAATGATATCAAGTGAAGGAAAAGAAATTTCCAAGAGTTTATAACTCCCTTTGCCTTTTAGTGCCAATAAAGTTTTTGTTGGGCCAAAGTGTTGGAAATTGTGCCCTAAGGGCCAATCATTGTACTTTAAACATTATTATTTTAATGAAATTTCTCCATTCTGTTATCATATTATTTGCATGTTAACTGTGATAATTGTATCCTTGGATAATTCATAAAGATTGTCCTAAAATGTCCCTGGTCGGTCATCTATACGGGAGCAGAGATGAAACAAGACCAGTATGACTTTGATAAGATATGGAGATACGAATCAAAGTCGTAGGCACTTGTAAGAGTACAATGTGCTGGACCGACCCACTATGAGAAAGCTACATGGATCAAGTCATAAGCTTTTCTCATGTATAACCACGTCACAATGCCCTTAGACCTGAGGTCATCATGGATTCCTACATGAGAGTTGCTAAGCTTTGAACTAGTCAAAAGTCACTTTTGACCAAGTGATGATAAAGGCTACGATCGGGCTTGGTGGTTTTTCATGTAGAGGAATATGAATGATCAAGATGGAATTTGTCCCTCACATTAGTAGAGAGATATTACTGGGCCCCTCGATGAGTGAGTCTGAGAAATGTATGGCCATACTATGATGAAAGGAGTTTCTGTCTCTGTTATCAGGCTACTCAGGAATCGAGAAAGTAATGGTCAGTAACAAGAGGATGACATTTTCCATGCCTTATCCTTGATTGATATATCGTGTGATAAAAGGGACGTGACATGGTTGTATGACAGGTTGCATCGTGATAACGATCCTCATATGAATTGGGTAGTCGTAATGTCTTACTAGAGGCCGCTTGCGACTTTTAGGTTAGTGTAGTTATTGGCCCACTGCCAACTTCATATGGGCCTACAGGGTCGCACACAAGAATGGTCCAATACGAGATAATGTTTGATTTAGGGTGGATGAATTTTATATTTATATATATATATATAATATAAAATTCATTAATAATATTATATAGATATATATATATATATTTTCGAAATATATATCTTATATATATATATATATATATTATATTATTATATTTAATAATATTATATAGATATATATATTTTCAAAATATATTATATATATATATATATATATTATATGATATTATTATATTGTGTTGGTTTTAAATTTAATTTATTAAGATATATTAAATTTAATAACTAACATGATAGAGATATAGTATCTCAGATTTAATTTATGAAGATAAATTAAATCTAATGGCTCTTTATTTAGATTAAATAAATAGGTTAAATTAAAACTGTTGGACAGATTTAATTTAAACTGAATTTATTTAATTAGCTCATCAAGATAATTAATTGTTAATTAATTTCGAAATTAATGATGATTAATTTTGAAATTTGAAAATAACCCTCATGGGTTATAAACTTGATAGAGCTGATAGATTGAGTGTACATCAGAATTGAGAGCCGCAAGTTAAACCCTTGGAGACATTAGATGCGCTAGCACGCAGTCTCGGTTGGAGAGCATTCGTGTGGATACCAGTAGAGGGAGCGGACCTGACGTGTTGGCTCCTAGAGATCGTGAAAACTCTGAATCATCAAAAATGTATGAATCCTTCCAACTTGGTTTAAACGCCGTTGATAGATCCTCGATTAGGATCGGTGAAAATTTTTTCAAATTCTTCCGCTGTGCTTACCGATCCTACACAAAGTGCCCATAAAGTATAAGATAATGAATAGTAACAAATAACACAAAAATAACACAAACACACACACACCCATGTAAACAATTATTAAAAATATTAGCTAATTCTAAAAATTCTCAATTTGTTAATTATGCCAATTAACACAAATATATTTATATAAACCTAAATTAACTATAAAACAAGTGGTAAGGATCAAGGTATGTAAAAATATGAAAATAATGTCCTATCTGATCCTTAATATAAGATATATTTAAGGAGTTGATCTTTATCATAAATATAATACATAATCCTCATATTTGTCAATCCCTTTTTAATTTACCCTTATTGATGCCCCATTAACAATAATCAAAAAATGAGAGGGAAATGAGGGAATTACAGAAGATATCTAGGGTATTTTAAAAAACACATTGTAAACACCCTATTTTGTCCGAGCCCAACTCAAAAATAATAAAAAAAGAAAAAATCTTCCTTAATCCTAACACATCTAAATTAATAAGCAAATGACATTGATGGTGATTGGATTATTTGAAATTGAAAAAATGATCATTTATGGTGATTGTCTTGACCTTGGGGTTTTGTAGTAATTGGAAATAAATTTTAAAATAATTTATCTCATTGATGTTATTTGATATTCAGATTAGGAAATTTAGTGTGAAGTCATTAAAAAAATACAAAAAAACATAAATATCTCTCATTTATAGGTTTAAATTAGGAGATTGCTTGTAGGAAAAATATAAAAAAATAAATAATTAATTAAAATTAAAAAAATATCTCTCATTTATGTTGATAGGTTTAAATTAGGAAATTATTTGTGGGAAAAATATAAAAAAATTAAAAAATCCCTCATTGAGAGTGATTAGGTCAAATTATGAAGTTTTATTAACATAAAATACCAAAAAAATAAAAAAAAATGAAAATTAAAAAAAAATCTCTTATTGATGGTGATTGAGTCAAGTTAGGTAGCTTTATTAACATGAAAATACAAAAAAAATTTAAAAAATGAAAATTCAAAAAAGAAGGAGCATTTATGAAGAAAACCCTACCTTGAGACTATAAATAGGAGAGCAAGGGTTGAAGCAAGGCACAAAAAAGTTTGGGAGAAAAAAGAGGTAAAGTAGAGAGCTAATTTTATTTCATTGCTCATACGTAATTCTCATAGGGAAGGGTAGTTGACATAAGAGGTCATCTTATTTTGCTCAATACTCTTTGATTGTGATTAAATTCGCATGCTCTTCTTTTATTTTTGATTACATTCCACCACTGATACAGGTAATATGTTTGACTAATTCTCCCTCCACTATGCTCTTTTATGATGTTCTTGTCTTTGTGTTTATCTCAATGGCCCAACACTGCATGAATCACCTTTCTGTTAAAAAAATTGCATGAATCACCTGCTTTAACATGTGATATTAACATTGCTAGATGTGAATCACCTAGCTTCTCCATTCATTGAGCCGCTAGTACGGATGACATTAACATCGTTGGACGTGTTTGTGTTTGGGATCAAGAGATACGTGCTGTCTTGTCTTCTAAATGTGCTAGGTGTCATGCTTGATAGATATAGATGATGTGATTATAATTACCTCTTGTGTATTATGTGGTTCTATCACTCTATCTCTTGTTATAGTGGGATTTAAAGCATTAAAGGTACATACTCTCACCATATCTTTATTGATGTTTTTTGCCCTCTTGGAATTTCTACAATGAATGATATGATGAGAATGCAATTCCTTGTTGGGTTGATGAACTCTTTTTTCTTTCTTTCTTTCTTTCTTTCTTTCTTTCTTTTCTTTTCTCTCTCTTTTGCAAATAAAAAGTTTTAAAATAAAAAAAGAGGCTCTTTTCTTCTTAAAATAAGCAAATTTGGTTTTATATGATAAAATAGAGAAAAGCTTTAAAAAAAATAAAAAACACAAAAAAACCAAAAAATATTTTTTCTCAAATAAACATTTTTTCTAAAAAAACGCCAACAAAGTGACATGCATTTCTACAGCCAAACTATGTGGGCTTTGATCTCTCTAAAAGGTACGAAGACCCTAGGTTCCCTTCCTAGGTCAAGTCCAACTTTGTAAATAAATATATTTTTTCTTATTTTCTTTTGTAAATAAATGCTTATTTTTTTCTTTAGTTTTCATTTCATATATTGTTGTAAATATTCTTTTTTTATTTGGGTAATTATCATAAGATTGTTAGATCTCATGTTTTGATGATAACAAGAGAATGGTTTGAAAAGGAAATGATTAATAAACAAGTTTGAACAAAGGAATAACAGGGATAAGCATCACTTGAAGTTAGCATTGGAGTAATGAAGAAAGACGAAGAGAAAAAGCTGAGAAACTTGATCAGAAGCAGTTTTTCTAAGGCATTACTCGAGGAGGTACTCGAGTAATGAGCTAAAACTTGAAGTAACCAGAGGCACCTTCCAGTAACCTGCCAACGTTACTCGAGTAAGTACTCGAGTAATAATGTAAGTATTTTCAAGTTGCTCTCGGCCTGCCAATGTTACTCGAGGAACTACTCGAGTAACCAGGTAAAAACTTGGAGTTGCTCTCGGCCTGCCAATGTTACTCGAGGAGCTACTCGAGTAACCATATGAAAAACTTCCAGTTGCTCTCGGCCTGCCAATGATACTCGAGTAAGTACTCGAGTAACCCTGTTTCTGAAAATGTGTTGCTCTCGGCACTTTGTACCACTGCCAATGTTACTCCAGTAGCTACTCGAGTAACACATTATAGTCAGTGAAAACTTGAAGGTGGTACCCGATTAACTTGATATCATTCTATCTCATTTTCCTCGAGTTATTCCTCTAGTATACAAGTATTTAATGTTTTATTTTAAGTGGATTCCTCGAGTAGGTACCCGAGTATGCAAAGATATTTTCAAGAAAAACCTCAAGTCATTACCTGAGTAAGTGGTACACAAAAAGTAAGTTTACTCGAGTAGGTACTCGAGTAATAAGGTAAGTGCTCTCGGCCTTGAAATCCTGCCAACATTACTGGAGTAGAGCATCAAGTAATCAAAAGATATTTGAAGATTTACTCGAGTTGGTACCCAAGTAACCTATGAAGTTGTGAATGTATTACTCGAGTAGGTACCCGAGTAAATAACTATTTTCAAGAACTTAGATTTAGTTTATTCCATGCACTACCCGAGTATTCTTGTATTTGTTCATTGACTTGAAGTTAATTTAAGATTTCCCGATGATACTCGAGTAAGTACTCGAGTAAACTTCATGTGATACTCGAGTAGCTACTCGAGTAAGCAAACCCAGAAAGTTTGAAATCATTCTAACGGTCATTGTTTTGTTTCCTATTTGATTAGCTTTTCATTATATTAGTATTCTTAGCATTTCAACAGATAAACAATGAAGAGATCTTACCAAATAAGGAAAGTCAAAAGCAACGCTCAAATGTCACCGACCGTCACCTACCGCAACGTATGTTTTTTCAAAAACTGGAAAAGTCAATAGTGGCTGCGTACGCTCCAACGGACATAAAGAAATATGTTCCACCAATCATTACCAACGTATCTATATATATGGGAACATCTGAACAGAGAGACACACAAGAACACACTTACGAACGTATCATCAAGTTCATTACTCTGTTTTTCATTGTACTTGTGATTCTATGCTTCAGTGATTCTTATTTACTCTGTGAGAGAGATATTTCATTCAAACCCAATATTTGTTATTGAGGTAACTTAAGGTTGTGGAACCTTGAGTTGGGATTGAATTACAACTTGTAAGGGGGAGCGAGTGTCCAGGTGTAGGAACTTGCTTGTACTGAGGTGCCAAGAACCCACTGAATCTTGGAAGTTATAGTGAAACTCTCAGAGAAGCTCTGAGGACTGGACGTAGGTCAAAGTGGTTATGGCCGAACCAGTATAAATCCTGGTGTACACTTCGGTGATATTTCTCCTTACTCTTTCCTGTTTTAATTTCAACGTCAAATTTTATATTTGCAACAAAATTTTTAAGGTCACCCAATTCACCCCCCTCTTGGGTGAAACGCTTGCTCTAACAAAGATTACATGCCATATATAGTTTTAAATAATTAACTTAGGGTAACCATTCTTATGAATGGATGTTGTGGGATACCTAACACCTTCCCTATACACAATCGACTTCCAAACCCTAAATGGTTTTTGTAGACCAATTTCATTTTAAAAAAAAAAAGGTTTACAAAATGATCCCTTTTTCAAAATTTTAGTTGTGGCTCCATATTTTCCAAATTTCAAGTACTACAGTTTGGCGACTCCACTGGGGAACGTTTAAGAGTCAAGCCCATTTAAGTTAGATATTTAAAATAATATGTCCTTAATTTTATTTTAATTACACTTTTTCTTTTTCTTTTTTGTGAATATTTTTTTATTTATTAAATTCTTTATTTATCTATCTTGTGATTTGCTTAGCAGATGAGGGTTGGATAGAACCTAGGCCCACAGGTTAGTATGCTCTCCACACACACTGAACATATATATTATTTTCCTCGCACACATTTTGGGCCCTATACCCGAGTCTGTGAATTTTTTAGGTGAGTGAAAGTTTCTAGCAGTCTCCCCATGGGGTTTTCAGAACTCTCTAAGGTTACTGTGAAGATTTCATCCTAGTTGTTACCTATTTGGTGAGGTTAGTGCCTGTGAGGTTTTTAGAACCCCCTGAAGGTCAATTTCGTCAAATGGGGTCTTCATCTTTACGATGGGGGCAGTTAAGAGATCTTCATCTGTGAGAATTAGAACCACCTTGAAACTGTGACACATATTAATATAAATTATTGACCTGCCCAATTAATTAGTACCTGCCTTTCTTAAGGTAGATATCTCTCAACCTACAGTTATTCCTAAAATAGGACATTGGAGGGTATTTATTTATTAACAATATTATTTGTCATCCTTGCATAATTAAGAAAACCCCTAAGATCAAGAGGCTACTTGTCACTTCACTTGAGTATGTATTTAGCATCACTCTTCATATAAATATATCACAAGGAAGGTGTAAGCATTAGATAGTCAACCTTAGTCTAAAGGTTTATGACTGTAAAAGACTATAAGCTCATTACATATATCATGTTAGAAAATATCTCAATGAGAGATAGCCCTTTTAGGGCTCGTGAGGCATCATTACATCATTCATAGGCCTTTTAGCTCATTTGACATGGGCCTTGAACATAATCATCATTTTTAAAACCCTTGGCCGTATGATAGCCTAGGCCATTCACAGGTTAATGGGTACTTCATTCTCCCTATAAGGTAATGGATCTCTTGAAGGGGTGGAGTTCTTTTTCTCAATGTCCATCACCCATATCAAAACTTGAAGTACAAGTCATCACTCTTTTATGTCTCATAAGCCATCTTTACATCATTCATTGGCATTTAGCTTCATTTGATATGGGCCTTGGATATAATCATCATTTTTAAAACCTTTAGTCGCGTGATGGCCTAGGCCGTTTGCAGGTTAATGGACACTTCATTCTCTCTATGAAGTAATGGACCTCTTGAGGAGGTGGATTTCTTTTTCTCAATGTCCCTCACCCATATCAAAATTTGAAATACAAGTCATCACTTTTTTTATGTCTCATAAAGCATCCTTGCATCATTCATTGGCATTTAGCATCATTTGATATGGGCCTTGGACATAATCATTATTTTTAAAACCCTTAGCCACGTGATGGCCTAGCCCGTTTGCAGGTTAATGGACACTTCATTCTCCCTATGAAGTAATAGACCTCTTGAGGATGTGGAGTTCTTTTTCTCAATGTCCATCAGCCATATCAAAATGGGAAGTATATGTCATTAATATTTTATGTCTTGTAAGGCATCCTTACATCATTCATTAGCATTTAGCTTCATTTGATATGGGCCTTGGACATAATAAACATTATTGAATAGGGAGGCAAAAAGAGGAAAAATGAGCAAGTAAATAAAAATAAAAATAATAAAAATAATAATACAGTCATATCTTTAGTAAATAATGCTTGTATAGAATATCTTTTCTTTAAAATGACTTCATCTACCGTTGTCCATATCATCCCTCATTCACATAAATGGTTGTTCCTCTTTTCACTTTATGGGAGTATTCTTCTTGATTGGAGAAAACTATTGTAGGTCTAAAAACTTGTTTTGTACAAGTTACTTGTATAGAGGTGATATCATACTATGGAGAAGCTTAGTTTTGAAAATGACTCAACCCCACCTTGATGACGCTAGTTTTAAAGGGTAAATTGTTTAACTTTGATGCAATGTGATGATGATTACATAAGTCTGTGAGGATTTGAGCCTATTGATATGATTTCATTTTCATGTGTACACCACTTATCCTTACCCAATCTAGAACTTGGCATGTATCTTGTTTGAGGTCATATTTGATGTTCATTTGCTTGATATAGAGAGGACTAAGGCATTCATTTTTCATCCTTAATAAAAACAAAGCCGAATAGCCACCTTTACATGATAGCCATTTGAGCCTGTGTGATATTCTTTTCCTATCCCTTAATATGCAGAAACCACAAATAAGTTCCTTACATCTTATTCAAGTTTCCTTTTGCTTTCTAAGAGGACTCACTCGTCCTAATTAGAGGAGCATGTGTACACTCTAAAAATTGTTATGGCTATGAGATGAATCTTGTTGAAAAATGAATAGTTGAAAGAAAAAGATAAAAAAAAGAAAAGAATAAAAAAGCTCGCTAAGTTGAAAACTCATAAGGGTAGCGTAGGCAAAAGTTAAAGTTGAAAAATAAAAGAAAAGGCAAAAAGCTGTCTAAGTTGAAAACCCAAAAGGGCATTTTAGGCAAAAGTTAGAGAAACAAAAAAAAGGGAAAATAAAAAAAATCAAAAGAAAGATGGGCTAATACTAAAGGAAACATGGAAAGAGCTTCCTTCGATTCTTCTAATGTTTTAAGGCCTTTAGAGTATACACTTGCCTATTTGGTTATTATTGCTCTTAGTTATCAGAGTATCTACTTCGGTCCTTAGATATCATTCATCTTCTACTAACCTTTTATTTAGGGTATCTTTTTTTCCTAAGAGCACTCAATATTCTTGGTTAGGTGAGTATATACACATTCTTATAATTCTTGAGATTGTCAAGGTAATCAGGTTGTATGGATGCTCTGTAATACCCCGACTTGTGAGGTTTGAGCTTAGAGAATAAGCCTGAGATTAGTGGATAGCTAAGCCCTGGTTTAGCAAGATCCCAAATTGTGATTAAGGGTTAATGACTTCAAAAGTGAATGTGGTTAGTGATAAATAACCCTTTTGGAGAATATGATGTGATTTGGCACTCGAATGTGATTCGTGTGTGTTGTGAGCAATGCTGAAACCATGTATTTGAGTTCAATTGTGGATTAACATCCAAATTGACTTAGAATAGAGGGAAGAATTGAATGGGGTATTGTGTTGGAAATGGTGTCATAGTGTATTTTGATGTCATTGAAATTGGTTTGGAACTTTTGAATGGAAAAGTTGCAATGTTAGGTTTTGAAATGTGAATTGTGTTGACATATTGAGATTGTTGTGAAAACATGTCAATGAGACATGAATTTGATTGATTTGGTGTTTTCAATGGATTCCTTGTGAAAATTTATGTGGGAATGATGTTTGGTATGAAAATGTAACCAATGGAAGCAAAGATGCAAAATCTGAAATTCTGTCTAGTGAAACTCTATTCTGGGCAATGGTTTGTGTGAACGTTTTGAATGACCAAATGATGTCTAAAAATTATGAAACTTTCCAATCTTATAGTTAACATCCCAAGCTTCAAAACGGACTTAAAATTTATGCCATTTCGTTTTGTGAACTAGGAAATATGACTGTCCACAGTTTGGGATGGAAACTGAACTCTGTTTTGGGGCAGTGATGAGTTTTATGTAATTCTAGAATTTTGTGGTAATTTTGGGTAATGACCCATATTTTTCCTATAGAGAAGACTTAAATAGCTTTCATTTGGCTTTGGGATCACTTCATTTCTATTTTTCTAGAATTCGTTATGATTTTTCAAAATTTGGACAGAAAATCTGCCAGAAAATCCGAAAATGGGAATTATGACATCATTAAGATAAAACATGACATCAGCATGGAATTAAAACATACTGCCTCATCTTCTTCAGTTATTTTCCGTCATTTTTTGTGCAACATGAGAGAGAGGAGATGGTTTGGTTTCTAGAGAAAGAAGGAGCAAGAAATTGCAAGGTAAGGCGATTCATCCTATGATTTAGCTCCTAACCGATGCAATACTTCTCCTAAGCTTCTACTCTATGTAATTTAAGGTGTTGAAGCAAGATTTTTTCTGATTGAAAATGAGTTAGGGTTCAGCCATTTTAGGGAAAAATCAGAGGGAGCTTGAGGTAACTTCCGAAACTTCAATCTTTGATTGTTCTGGCTGCTGTGGTTGATTTAATCAGTGAAATTTTACCGGATTGTCTTTGTTTGTAAATTTGGAAAATGGGTTGGACTAGGTGTTATGCTGCCCAAATTGATGCTAAATGGTAGTTCTAACCCAATGTAATGGTTAATAAAGTGGTTAGGAGTAGAAAGAAACACGTCTGCGGAGTTAAAACCGAAAAACCCCAATTTTTCCCGGGGAATTGAGAATTTTGGCCAAGGATAGTTTGGAGAGGTTAGAGATGGATTTTCAATGATTTGATGATTCCATTGAGTTCAGAAGTGAAAATTAGGTGGGGTTACAGTTGGTCACTTTTTTGGAAAAGGCCGAAAAAGCATAATTACGAAAACGCCCTTGAAACCCTTAAAGTGGGGCTGCCAAGGGTAAATTTGTAAATTGACGTTGAATTTGATAATTCTAGGTCCAGAAATGGATCCTTTAGGTGAAAATATGTCAGAATAGCCCATGTTAAAATTTCAAGAAAAGTACAGCCGGACCAGGTACGGTGGGGCCGGGCCGGGCCGGGTCGGGCCGGGTCCCCGGGGGTATTTTAGTAATTTTTCGATATAGCTTCATATAACCCCCAAAAATACTATGGAAGTGTCTAAATAGTACATTTGACATTGTAGAATCGAATATGAAGCCCCGAGTTGCTGGTACGCAAATCGAGGAGAAAAGACAGGAGGTTGGGGACTTACCTTACTTGCATGTATTTGATATCTTTGCTTGTGTAGTGATGTATGTGATTTCTTTACTTGATTGTGTAGAGCATATTTGAATAAATGAAGCTTTGTTTCTGTTTTGCTGTGGCCATAGTTTTGTTACATGAAACATTGAACATGCAGAAATGTCATTATAGAGCATGTATCTAGATAAAGCTAACATGTCATACACATAGCATCTATCATGCATGCATTATGGTATCTGTTTCCTACTGAGATTCTCTCTAATCTCACCCTCCCCTACCAATAATTTAGACAAGGCAAGTGGCTCGTGTAACCCCCTGCCGTAATTATGTCCGAAATATGCAATTAAAGTGAAATAGAGACCAATAAGAAACAAAACTACATTTTACAAACCCATCTACCAGACGGGGTTTTCATAAATACCTTTCGAAATCGTTTATAACCTGGTCTCACATTCCCATTCCGAATATAATTACGACACAAAGATAAATCACATTTAAATATATCAGAGTACGCAATGTAATAATTCCAGCAATTCTGGATTCCATTCATTAATCAAGCCTTACAGGGCTCAATCGCCCATACAAGCCCTCATATGGAGATTACACAACAAATCTCAATACAAATAATCAAAACCTCATCCACATATATTCATCCAAATAACCAAATACAATTATCTAAATATAAATCCCAACTAAGATAACCAACTACCAACTTCAATCCCGAAGGAGTCTTCATCGCCCTTAGCTGCTCGCTATATCCTTGATCTACTACCCTGTATGAAAGGTTAGTAGGGGAGGGTGAGATTCGAGAGAATCTCAGTAGGATAACAATATCAATATGCACGTACGATACATATTTAATGCATGACATGCTTGCATCACACAACTCATGATAACACAATGACAATTTGCAAGCTCAATGCTTCGAACAATATACCTATGGCCATAGCATAAATTGAAACATAGCTTTAAATTACACACAATTATGCAAAGCTAAGACATGCACCAACACACTAACACATATATCAAATACAAGCAGAAGAGATATGTTCCCTACACTCTTTCCACGTATGCTCCAGCTCCGCTTACTCGCGATCAGAACGAATACCAAACCACGTCCAGGGCGAACATCAACCCTATAATCAAAGCAAGGACATAGGGTTATTCTCTATTCCAAAACCTTACTTTCATATCACTTAAAGTTGGTTACCATTCATGACCTTTAGGTGGCTAATCAAAGCCCAAACATATGCCTAAAGGCTTGGGAAAGGTTATACCAAGAACCACCTTTAAAAGTGTAAAATATTGATTTTTGGGGGTGGGCCGCGGCCCAAGAATCCACTGGCTGCGGCCCAAAACTTCCCAGAAACGCTCAGAAACATTTGGGCTGCGGCCCAACACTGCCCAGAAATGCTCAGAAACATTTGGGCTGCGGCCCAGAATCCGCTGGCCGCGGCCAAGAAAATACAGTTTCTTGGCTGAACTTCCAAAAATCATAACTAATTCCAAAAAAAATTGAAATGAGGTGATCCCAAAGCCAAATGAAATCTATTCAAGTCCTTTACACAGAAAAAATATTGGCCAATACTAGAAATCACCACACAAATACAGAATTCCCCAAAACTCAAGACTGTCCCAAAACAGAATCCATTTTCGACCTCAAACTTTGGACAGCTATAACTCCTAGTTCCCAAAACAAAATGGCACAAATTATATGTCCATTTTGAAGCTTGGGAGGTGAAATTTAAGACTGGAAAGTTTCAGAATTTTCTAACATCATTTGCCCATTCAAAACGGCAACACAAACAGACTGCCCAGACAGAATTCCCACTGGACAGAATTTCCAGTTTTGCACACAATATATCCAATCCAATTCAAATCAATTCCAATGATTAAATACCACAACATGATACTATTTTCAACACAAAACAACATCCAATACTACCATTCACATTCCACACAAAAATGCCATAAAATCAGGGCAAAATTCACAATTTACAAAGCTTAACCAATTATCACAAAACTTAAGTCAAAATGCTTCAAATACTCACCTCTTCCTCTTTCCCAAACCAATTCCTTGATTCTTCATCTTTCCACTTTTGCTCAAGCAACAAAACACCTCCTATCACAAATCTAAAACCATAGAGATGAAGCTCTCATCACTATGAACAACTTTATAGAAGATGAATTGAGCATTAGAGGACAAGAAGCCAACCAAAATCTCACCTTTTGATTTCTCTTTCTTCCCTTAAGCATGGCGCCATGGAGAATGAAGGAGAGAGAGATGAGATGATGAAATGAAGATGATGTTCAGTTTTTTGGGATGCCACAACCAACTAAAAAGTGAGAGGGAGAGAGGAAAAATAAGTTTGACACTTTGACCAATCCAAGGGCCCAAAACTTGCCAAGTGTAAACATTTCAACACACCTCCCATGAGCTCACATGAGTGCACCACATGGGATTCCACCCTTTGATCTATTACACAATCAATCTCAACCATTGATCTTTGAGTTACCAAGGAGCTTCCTCTTCGGTAACCGATCAATTGGTCGGTAACTTTACCGTTTTGCCCCTGATTATGGCAATTCCTCTTGAATCACCACCAAATTCTTTTCTCATTCATTTACACCATCCATACGCCCTTCCCCTTATTTTTATTCAATTTAGATGTTAATCCATAATTGAACTCAAATACAGGGTCTGGGCGCTGCTCACAACGCATATGAATCACATCGGGTGCCAACTCACACCATAATCTACAAAAGGGTTCATTTATCACTAATGACATCCACTTTTAAAGTCATTAACCCTTAATCACAATTTGGGATCTTGCTAAACCGGGGCTTAGCAATCCACTAATCTTAGGCTTATTTTCTAACCTCAAGTCTCAGAATTTGGGGTATTACAGCTCGTGGAGGGAGCGGCTAGGACTCCTTCAAGATGAGAGTTGGTAGTTGGTTATTGTAACACCCCAATTTTTAATTAAAGGCTAATGGTAATTATTGAGGATAATTATCGAATTAAAGTAGAATAATTATGGGTTTGGTGGCTATATTAATTAATATGTCATGATTAGAGGAAATCGAAAGAATGAAATTGTTGGGCAATTAGTTAGTGATTAATAGAGAAATTAATTACTAGCTAAGAGGAAAATGAGAAGTGTGATTAAAATGGTTAATGGAGTGATTAAATGCTTATTGGTGACTATTTTGGGTGAGAGCCAATAGGCTTGTGACATGTGGCAAACTTATATGAGGTTAGTGGTTAAGGAGAAAAGTCAAATGGGATATAATATTTTATTTTTCTCTCTCTCTCCTCCTCTCTTTTCGCTGGACAACATGGACGGAGTATCATTATTGTGTTAGAACCGGATATCACCCAAGAGGGGGGTGAATTGGGTGTATAATAAAAAATTAAGAACTTTGAAAATCTTTTTGTATCTTAACGAAAGCGGTAAGTATGAAGGTTTATAAATCAACAGTTAGATTAAATAATATATGCTGGAAATATAAAAGCTTAGGGAAGAGAATATGCAAACTATGATTTATCCTGGTTCGGTCCAATCTATGATGGCCTACGTCTAGTCCCCAGGCTCCTCCTGAGATTTTCAAATCCACTATCTTCTTGTTTAATCCGGGCACAAGAAAAGCCTTTACAATTCCACAAGTTTAACCGGGTACTTGTGAAACCTTTTACAAATCTCTCATCAAGATACTCCCCCTTATGGCAAGTCTTACGTGCAGAGCAATCCCGAAGATCTTCCTCTCCTGCTTAGTCATGCAAGTCTTACGAGCAGCAACGTTCTCTCCTGCTTATACCCCTGTAAGTCTTATAAGCAGTAACATTCTCTACTACTTGCACCTTGTAAGTCTTACGAGCAGAATGTCTTACTGGCAATTATCTCTACAGCTTCCTCCGTAAGGAAATCAACCCTCTTAAGGTCCCTCTACCTTGAGATCAACTCAGAAATATAGTTGAAAGTGTTTACAAACTCTCTCACAGAGTGGATATAATACTCACTGAAGTACAATACAAATAATCACTCTTTCAATGATAAGTAATATAGAAACTGGAAAACAGAGAGTGTTTGGGTAGAAGCAGAGGATTCATAATTCTATCATTTTTCACGTAGTTGCTCGCTGTCTCTGTTCCTCATCGACATTGAATGCTCTCTCATTTATAGTTGATGAAGATGATGACCGTTGTGAGCATTCATCCGTTGGAGTCATTTTGACCGTTGAGCATATTTGAAAAACAAGCTACTATTAAATGTCCGTTGCAGAGTGGAGCGTCTCGTTGAACAGTAGGAAGATTCATTTTGAGCTGTACGTCACGTTGTGGAGCGTTTTGTGTTTCAGACATTTATTCATGGTGGGTCAATTGCTTATCGTGGTAGGTAGCCGCCATTCGGTGTGTAATGATGAAGTTCACCGTGATTGACTTTTATTTGAATCTGCAATCTGAACGTTCAATATCCTGTTTCACACTGCAAAATACTTAATCATTAATATGATGAAGAGTTAGTCATGGCATGTTGGATCATTGGTCAAAAGCTGAATTTCTGGATTCTGGGACTCATCACGTGAGTGAAGACTTTTCCCTAACGTGACCTCCGTTCTTGAAGATGCAATTCAAATATTTAATCTCCTGTTTTACACTTGAAATATATGTTAGTTAATGTTTAGGAACAATAACAAGTAAAAACATAATGAATGTATAACATTTAACCACGTTTGGATTTATTGCTGTGAGGCTCTGTTTCTTTTCTGGAATCTACCAAGTTCTCACTCGAGTGCAGTATGGCTCACTCGAGTGCAGTTGATATTTTCACGTTTTAGCTTCCTCTCGGGCAAACACTTGCTGCTCTTCACTCGCATCTGCTCGAGTGAATTCTAGACATCACTCGAGCACAACCAGTCATGCTCGAGTGCGCTTCTTGTTTTCATGTACAAGCTTCTTCTCGGGTTAACACTCTCATGTCAAAACTTGCATGTGCTTGAGTGAGAAATAGTCTAATGCTCGAGTATGGATCCTAGTGCTCGAGTGTTGTAAGTTTCTTCACGATTCAGCTGCTTCTGGACATCACTCGCACAACTTTTTCCAAGAGTTTGTTTTTGCAATCGCGAGTGATGTGGGGCCACTTTAAAAAAATTTATTTATTTGATTCTAATGATGTATCATAAGAAAGCTCTTGCCATATGCATTCCAATGCAAAACGAATCAGCTCCAAACTCCTTGTATTCTGCAAGTTATGATCGAAAGAGTGTCTATCGCACTAGATTGCACATGTGTCAACTTCCAGAAGGCATAGCTCCTAGAATATACGTTCCAATTAGGCAAATTACCTATCTATGGAAATCTCTTTGAGTCTAGTTTCATTTGGCACTGGTCTCGTCTCAATCTGATGTGTCATTTTTGAGTTATGCTCAAAATACCGAACCTGTGTTGAAAAGTGATGGTGATTTCACTGTCAACTTCCACGGATCATATCTCCTTCATCTGAGCTTCTTTAAATATGATCTTGGTGTAAATTTTAAGTGTTGTTAGTCTTCTTTCATATGCCACAAGTTTTGGGTCAATTCGACATGTGATTTGAGAGATATGGCCAAAATACCAAACCTCTGTCAGGCTGAACGTAAAACAGAGTAGAACAAAGTGTTCATCCCGTGCTCTCCCGTGCTCGAGTGTGTTCATCCCGTGCTCGAGTGCAACACCTCTAGCACTTAAGTAAAACTCCCCTAGAAGTGCCATAACTCACATATAAGTCATCTTAGCTTCGTATTAACCTATTCCAACCATCATTTGATCATAGAAGCCTCCGGTATCATCATAGAAACCTCCAGTATCACTTCTAACAACTTGAATCTTGATATTCTTGATAGATCTTCCAAGTTCTTCATTCTTCAATATCTTTCTTTTTGATTTCCTCTTGATAATCATTCTTCATAATCCGAGTAGGCATCTCCTTGACTATCTTCAATTTCTTTTCTTCTTCTTCCTCTTGTTCATTTTCATTAATTCAATCTTCTTCATTCTTTGCTTGACTAATCTACAAAATATGTAACATTAAATATAGTAGTTAGTCAAAGAAATACATTATATAAACTTTTAGCTCTTATCATTTCACATCTACATTTGACATTATCAAAACTAATCATATCTAACATATTGTTCTCTTCTCCTTCACTTCATCTCACTCTCATTTTCTCTCTTTTGTGCGCCATTGGTGACCTAAGAAGGGAAGAAGGAAAGCTTGAAAAAGGTAAGAGAAATGGCCTGTAATCCTTAAGTTCTCTTCTTTAAAGTTGTTCCTTGAGTTGAGAGCTTCACTTTCATGGTTTTAGATTTGTTATTTGGTGATGTTTGAGCTCTTATGAAATTTTGGACTTGGGTGATTCAAGGAACTTCTTTGGGAAAGTTGTTGATGTGAGTGAAAGCTTCATTTTCATATAAGTTTTGTCGCCATTTGTTGGGCCTTGAATTTCTGGAATTTTAGCCCTAATTTTCGTGATTTAGGGTTATGGGGGAGTATGGTATGTTGTTGTCATGGAATTAGTGCCTTGTTTAGTGTTTTGAATGAATAGAATTGAATTGAAGCTTAAAGGTGAAGTTTGGCCACTTTGTGTTGGTTTTTATGCATTGGGCAAAACAGGGCATGTCATTGGGTTGTGATTTTGGTCATTTTGAGGTTACCATTGTGTTCCTTGTGATAAATTGTATGGGAATAGGTTTGGTTATTGATTTTGGAGTCATTGAACCCTTTGGTAGAAAAGTTGGAAAATCTGTCTTGTGTGAACTCTGTCTGGGCAGTCAGTTTGTACGAACGTTTTGAATGACCAAATGGTGTTGAAAAATCCTGAAACTTTCCAGTCTTAAAGTTCACATTCCAAGCTTCAAAAGGGATATATAGTTTGTGTCATTTCGTTTTTTGAACTGAGAGTTATGCTTTGCCAAAGTTTGGGATCAAAACTGAACTCTGTTTTGGGGCAGTGTTGAGTTTTGTGTAATTCTGGAATTTTGTGGTGATTTCGAGTAATAGTTCATATTTTTCCTATAAATATGACTTAAATAGATTTCATTTGGCTTTGGAATCACCTCATTTTGATTTTTCTAGAATTAGTTATGAATTTTGGAAGTTCAGCCAAGAAACAGAATTTTCTTGGCCGCGGCCAGAGGTTATGAACCGCGGCCTAAGACCTTCTGTGCATCCATTGGCTGCGGCCTATGGGTAGGCTGGCCGCGGCCAAGCCCCAAAAATTAGCATTTTGGACTTTTAAAAGGTGACCTTTGGTCAAGTGTTTCCCAGGCCTTTAGGTATATATTTAGGCTTTGATTAGCTACCTAAAGGTCATGAATGGTAACCAACTTTAAGTGTTATGAAAATGAGAATTTGGAAAAGAGAATAACCCTATGTCCTTGATTTGGTTATAGGGTTGGGTATTCGCCTTGATCATGGTTTGATATCCACTCGGATCATGAGTAGCCGATGCTGGAGCATACGTGGAAAGGAAAAGTGTAGGGAACTTACCTCTCCTGCATGTATTGATATTTGTGTTTGTGTATTTATGCATGTTATTGCTTTTCTTGATTATGTGAAACATATATGAATGATTGAAGCTCTGTTTCTATTTATGCTATGGCCATGAGTATGTTGTTGAAACATTAAGCATGCGGATATGTCATTATGTGAGCACGAGTTATTGTGATGCAAGCATGTCATGCATTAAACACTTATCTTGCATGCATATTGGTATTTGTTTCCTACTGGGATTCTCTAGAATCTCACCTTCCCCTACCAACATTTTAGACAGGACAAGTGGCTCGAGGAAGGAGCAAGCGACTAGGGGCGGCGAGAATGTGTATTTGGATTAAGTATTGTGTAATCCCCATTTGAGAAATTGTAAAGGGTGTATGTGCCCTATGAATTTTTAGCGAAGGTATGAATCCAGGTTTGCCGGTATTATTATTGTGCACTCTGATATTTATATAAATGTGATTTATCTTCACAAAGTAATTGTATTCGAAATATGAATGTGAGACCAGGTTAAAGTGTTTGTGAAATGTATTTGTGAAAATCCTATCTTAAGGATGGGAATGTAAATGAATTTTGATTATTATTGGTTTCTATTTCATTTTGAATCACGTGTTTCGGATATAATTACGGAGGGAGTTACAGTTATCAATGAGTTGTGAAGATTGTATATGATTCGGTTGAATATATGGTTATGAATTTGAGATGAGATTGTGTAATCCCCATTTGAAGAATTGTAATGGGCAATTGTGCCATGTGTTCTTTAGCGAAGGTATGTACCCTAGATTGCCGGGATGATTATGTTGTGCACTCTGATATTTATATGAATGTGATTTATCTTTGCGTAGTAATTATATTCGAAATGTGAATATGAGACCAAGTTAATTAGATTTTAAAAGATATTTGTGAAAACCTTATCTCAAGGATGAGATTTTAAATGAGTTTTGATTATTATTGGTCTTTATTTCATTTTAATCGCGTATTTCAGATATAATTACAGAGGGGGTTACATGCTCTCTTTTGGATATTTTTAAAAAGAAGAAAAGAGAAAAAAAAAGAAAAGAACAAAAGGTCGCTAAGTTGAAAACCTGTAAGGGTAGCTTAGGCAAAAGTTAGAGCCAAAAAAAAAAAAAAACTCGCTAAGTTGAAAACCCAAAAAAACTGCTTAGGCAAAAATTAGAGCAACAAAAAAGAAAAGAAAATAGAAAAAAAAGTATCAAAAGAAAGATGAGCAAGTACCAAGGGAAACATAGAAAGAGCTTTCTTTAGTTCTTCTTTTGCTTCAAGGCCTTTAGAATGTACACTTGCTTAACTCTATGTTTGGCTCTTATTTCCATTAGTTATCATGAGTATCTACTTCAGTTCTTAGATATCCTTTATTTTCAACTCAAGGTACTTTTTGTTTCTAAGAACACCCTATCTTTTTGGTTATGAAAGTATGTGTACATTCCTACAATTTTTGAGGTCTTCAGGGTAATCTAGTTATAAAGTTGCTCTCTTTTGGATATTAAAAAAGGGGGGAAAGGAAAAAAGGCTCACTAAGTTGAAAACCTAAAAGAGTTGCTTAGGCAAAAGTTGGTGCAAAAAATAAAAGAAAAAGAAAAGAAAAAAAGAAAGGAAGGAAGGAAAAAAAAAATCAAAAGAGAGATGAATAAATACATAACACATAAGAACAAGAATACGATATTCTTCATCTTCTCTTTACTCTTTGTTTGTACCTTATGCATGTATAAAAAATCCTTGTGATCTATGTTAGCATTTGACTCTTTTAATGAAAGAGAACTTAGATTATTGCCAAGCTTATGGAATAGGAATTGGATAATTTGGATATAGAGAGTAAACACTAACCCTCAAACATTGAGTGGTGAGAGTAAACACTATACCTGATGAGGAAATCTTTGGGGCATTGCATTCTTGTTAAACCCTTTACCTTGATACTAGCTAACTTGAGGTTGGTGACATGAATGATGCATTGATATATCTTTTGATAATATATTCTTATGACTTGGGCATTGTTTTCTATATTTCAATTCCTGAGATTTCATGACCAGTTGTTAACACCTTGATAGGTTTCTTGAGTTATGCTCAGAGGTCATTTCTCAAACATTTGAATCTAAGGAATTCTTCCATTTCAATCTTTTTCTACTCTTGATGCAGCATGTGAGCCTTTCCCAGTTTTGTCACTTTACATTTGAGGCATTACCTTTATTCTTTGCCTTTCAATAAAGAGAAACAAGTTGGAATTTGGGGCTTCTCCTCAATTCTATTGCTCCATCCATTTCTCAAGTCAACATTGACATTGCTAAATGAAGTTTTTTTTAATAAAATTTTTTTTAACTATGTAAGCATTAAAGATGAAGATAGACAAAAAAATTTCATGTGCTACACAAATTAAAATAGGCCAAGGAAAAGTTGAATATTCAAAATTTAGTTTATTGCTTAAAAGTCCTTTCTTTTATCAAGAGTTAGCACTAAGTTATATTTTTTTTATCAAATTGGGCAAACTTTTCTTACATTGGGCTTTGCATCAATCGTACCCTCACCTTACTTAACATGTATTGCATGCCATTTCACAAATTAGGGGCAAATTTGGAATTAATTTTTTAATTAAAGAGGTGGCTTCTATTAATATTATATCATGCACTACCTCAAATGTGCTTTTGCCAAGACTGGGACAAACCTAGAAGCTTCTCAACAAGAGTCATAATGGCCTAA
Source organism: Inga oerstediana (assembly GCA_963210345.1). Taxonomy (NCBI): domain Eukaryota; kingdom Viridiplantae; phylum Streptophyta; class Magnoliopsida; order Fabales; family Fabaceae; genus Inga; species Inga oerstediana. The sequence goes on along the minus strand of OY723410.1, from coordinate 48,383,037 downwards.
ACAAAAATGACATCCTATATAAACCAGTAAGTCAAGGGGTTTTGAATAGGACTGAGGCCAAAGTAGGGACAAAATCATTGGTTAGGTAACTTTTCATCATTTTCATCATTGTTATTGTCATCGTCATCATCGTTTCATAATTTCCATTATCATCTTTATCATGACCATCTTCATTTCCTTATCATCCTCATCCTCATCTTCGTTAGCCCTTCATCATTTTCATCATCATCATCCTCATTTCATCATTTCCTTATCATTCTCATCATCTTCTTATCATAATTAGCATCATCATTGTCAACACCCATTTCCATTTCGATAATCGAAGAGTAATAAAGAAGGAATTCCATAGGCATACATAAAAGTACAATTATACTGATAACAATATTTGTTTATATTCCAAAGTGTTCGTTGACAAAATACAGAAATACAACGGAAATTCTAATATATACAAGATTCCTAAAATATCTTAAGAATAGACTAATTATAACCACCGTCTATGACCTTACCTCGAGACACGTGCAATCACTTCATATCTGTACCTTTGCCTTCCGTCCCATTGGCGCTCGCTGAGATGTTTATTTTAAAAAAAGGGTGAGATTCCAAGGAATCCCAGTAGAAACATGCTATCGTTTATAGAAAATGTGAAAAGTAAATATGATATACGCGAAGGTATGCACCAATTAATGAACAATATAAACACATCATCGTAACACATCATCATAACACATCATCATCATATTACATCGTCATCATATATACATGAGTAGGGCTCAGCCCCACTATCTACACCTGGTTGGACTGTCACCAACTCCCAGTATAAGTGCACCTCTGGCACTAACTTCCCCTCTCTAGGCAAATCATGTTGATTAATAAAGCGCATCTACAAATAATGACATCCACATAAGCATATAAATATGGCATGATATATGAAGGATAATATTCCTACCTCAAAGTTCTTTCAACCCCTTTTTAGTGTGCCTCGTAAACTGTGTCCCTTCCGGCTTCCGACTCGGTCCTAAAATATTAAATGTACAAGAAACAGGTCATAACCTATCCAAGTATTATTTTAGACTCTTCCATAGTGTTTTTTGTGGTTGTATTAGTCTATGCTAAAAATTTACCAAAATGCTCTCAGGACCCCGACCCGACTCGACCCAACCCAGCCGTACCCGGCCTGATGGCACGTTTTCCTAAAATTTTGACTAGGGCTATCCTAATGTATTTTCACTTGAGGAATCCATTTTTGGCCTCAGAATCACTAAATTCAGTATTAAATTAGGAAAATACCCTTGACAGCTGTGATTTAGGGTTTTAGTGGTGTTTTTGTAATTATGCTTTTTCGGCCTTTTCTGAAAAAGTGACGAATTGTAACCCCACCTATTTTTGCCTACTGAATTCAATGGAACCATCTATTTTATGAAAATCTATCTCCTTCCCCCTATTTAGATTCTAGCCAAAACTTGGGCAAAAATGGAAAAATGCTCTTTTATGTTTTAGCCTCCAAAACTTATACTTTCCATTTCTAATTTTTTATTAACTCATTTAACATATCTTAACCATGATTTAAAGAAATTTGGACTTCATAACGCCTTAGGGTTAGGACTTTTCCAAATTTACAAACTTGACAAAAATCACCAAATCCGACAACATTCACTAACAATAACTTCATACTTGTATAGATCTAAGTTTTATGAAGTTACCTCTTGAGATCTTGGATTTTCTCTCTCCAGGCATCCTCTTCTCTCTCTCCTTGAGCTCAAGATGTGTTTTCAAGATCATGGATTCCATGAAGAGAAAGGTTTAGAGAAGGTTTTCTAAGCAAGATTACAAGAAAAAGGCATAAGAGATCACTACATACCTTAAGCTTTCTCTCCTTCTCTCTAGAACTTCAAGACTTTTCAAGCTCTCTCTCTCTCTCTTCTTTCCTCTTGTGCTAGCTGAAATATATGAAGGAAATAGGAAGGAAGAGCCTTCATAAAATTTCTCCCTTCATCCTACACCATTTGATTTCATTAAGGGTTATTATTGTGACACTTGTCACAATCCTCTACTCCTTCAAGTTTATGTCATGATGGCTCTATTTAGCTTCCCTTAGCATGGAACTAATTTTTTTCTCCATTTGGTTGGCTCAAAACCATCCCCTCTCACATGCTCCACTAACCAAATTTCCTCTTCCAACTAAACCAACCTTGCACTCAAGTAGTCCAACTAATCCAACTTCACACTCAAGGTAGTGTACCATTTCATCATTAACCATAATTACTATGTCCATGTTTGCTTTATTTTAATGAAATTTGACATGTGCTCTTACAAATCCAATATAATTTAATCCCCTCCTCATATGATCCTAACACTTGGCATCTTTAATTCCATTAATCAATTTCTAACACATTTTATTTTCAATTTTGGAATAATGCCAATTCTAACAGATTTTCTGCCTTAATTTTGAAAAATCATAACTAATTTTGTAGACATAGTTTTAGAGTGATTCCAAAGGCTATGAAACTCTTATTGAGTATAGTTTCAAGGAAAATTATGGACTTTAGCCAGATGGAAGCATATCATTTCCAGGTTTCATTTCTTTGATCGCTGCCCTAGAGACTTTCCAAATTTTTGGGACTAACTTCAAAAATTCATATCTTTTTGCATATAGTTTCAAATGATTCATATGATCTATCAAATTAAAGTATGAGATATCTACTTTCACCCTATAAAATTTCATAATTTTTGCTCATGATTTGTTCTTCCAAAACCACATGACAAACAGACTGTCTCGCAAGTGATTTCACTGAAAACACTATTCCCCTTTCATTTTCCAATATTTAATTCCTTTGGCCTTAAATATTCATCATTTTATTGAATTTCTCAAATAATTATAATATATTTTTGGTGAATATAAAATTTTTGGTGTTACAGTTCTCCCCCACTTAATTAAATTTTGTTCTCGAAATTTGCTACACTTATACATTCATAAACTCCGAGGTAACCCTTCTGTGTACTTCTTACTAATATCATTACCACTAATTAGGATCTGCTTATATTGACTAAGATCCCTAAATTTCCTTGATTGATGTTTTTCTCATAATTCATCATATCTACTATCTACACTATCTTTTGGCTCAATGCATTAATGACAACATTAGGCTACCCTAGACAATATTTACATTTTAGGTCTTAATCTTTTAACAACTCTATCCACTACATTGCATCATATTTCACTCTTTTGGTCATACACACATTTCAATCTTTATGGTCGCAGTACAATTCCACAATTACACCATAAAGACAATGTTTCCAGATTCAATACAAACATTCTTATCATCAACTCAAGATTATGGATGGAATAGTTCAATTCTCGAAGCTTCAGCTGACATGTTGCATATGCCCGCACTCGGTTGGCATCAATTCATATCTCATTCCATGCCTACTAGCATTTGGGATTCTGTTCCCTTCCTAATCTATGCCATCTAGCATTAGTGAAGACAATAAAGGTCCACTATGGATATGAGATTATCAGTATTGGTACTTTAATAAATTTTCATCATCAGCCCTCTGAAGCTCCTCTCACAATCATTATCCCATGCATAATGTTGAGTTTCGAGAAATTTCGATATAAACATCTCATAATAATCAACAAGACTCAGAATATTGCGTATCAGAATAATAGATTCCAGCCTTCTTAGTTCAGTATTGCTTCCAAGTTACCAGGGTCCACTAGGATACCTTGTTATGAAACTACATGGCCTAGAAATGTTACCTTTGAAAGCCATACTCACATTTACTCGACTTGGCATAGAGTTGTTTTTCCCCTCACCATGTTCAATTCTATTCTTAATTGTTATTCACGTGTCATTTTTGTAACCCCCTTCTACCATAGGCCGAGATTTAGTTCATAAACACGTAATTGATGTAGAATTAGAGACCTTAAATGATTTTGGGACTTAAACAAAATCAAACTTCCTAAAATCATGGCTTACAAAAAATTTTACAAAACCTGTTCATGACGGTCTCATAATCACATTTGAATACTAAATGGCCTGTACAGGTTGATTTCATTCATACATATCAGAGTACAGCATAAATTCCCAACATAGTGTTCCATTAATTAATAAAGGGATTATACATAGGCACAAAGCCCGTACACTTTTTTTCTGTTTTTCTTGCGAATTAAACAAAACTATACATTAATCTAAAACATATACAATTGTTTCCTAAAAATATATCCAAAAGGTTTTTACATGATAACTAAAGTAAAACTCCTAAACCGGAGCTCTATTCGCTCTTCGTCGCCTGCTTTCCCTTCAATCCATCTGCCTTGTTTAAAAATTTGGTTTATGGGAGAGTGAGATTCTAAGGAATCCCTGTAGTGTCAAATCACTTATAGTATGCACAACAATAAGGTATGGAAGCAAATCATCACACACATATTGCAACTACAACGGCAGTCACAACGGCAAAGGCAGGTATAACTCATATCACCCTTGCGTTTGCTCATGCTGAATTGCTCATGCTACATTACACAACACAATCCACACAATATATTTCACCACAGCTGAGATTCATATAAAGCATTTCATACACAAGCCACACTGGCAAGATCAACACACAGCCCACAGCTGGATTCATAAACGCCGCCCCATGGGTCAGATTCATAAAGATCAATGTCGATTACGACGACAGTTCAACGGTCGAACTAGAGATGACCAGCGTCAATCCCTAAACGGCTCATGCTGAAGTGCTCATGCCGTAATGGACCATGGCACATGCAGTTCACACAGCTCAATGATAAGTTATGCATACCAAAACATCATACACAACATGAGAGAAAAGTCACTACCTTGGTCCTTCCGGGTATATTCTGGCACCGGTCTCTCCCGAGTAGGGCAAATGTCAAATCCTAGAATCATGATTAAGGACGAAGAGTTATACTCTATTCCAAGACTTAATTTACTTCATAAAACTTAAATTTGGTTATCATAATTGACCCTTAAGAGGCCACAAATGCCTCTAATAAAAGCCCTAAAATGTTGGGAAACAATAGGTTAGAGATCTCCTTTCAAAAACTCAAAGTGCTGGAACACAGGGGTTGGCCAAGGCCAGCCCTCCCTTGGGCCGCGGCCAAAATATGGTCAGAAGGTCACTGGCCGTGGCCAGTCACCCATGGGCCGCGGCCAGAATCAGGTCAGAAAGGTTTGGACCATGGCCAGCCACCTTGGGCCACAGCCAAGAAATTCCCTGATTCTTGGCTGAACTTCCAAAAAGCATAACTAATTCTAGAAAAATCAAAATGAGGTGATTCCAAAGCCAAATGAAAGGTATTTAAGTCCTCTATACTAGAAAAATATGGACCATAACCAAAAATCACCACAAAATCAAGAATTACCCAAAACTCAACACTACTCCAAAACAGAGTCTAGTTTTTATCCCAAACTTTGGAAAAGCATAACTTAGTTAAAAAAACGAAATGACGCAAATTATATGTCCATTTTGAAGCTTGGGATGTGAACTTTAAGAGTGGAAAGTTTCAGAATTTTGCAACACCATTTGGTTATTCAAAACTTTCTTGCAAACTGACTGCCCATAATAGAGTTCGTACTTGACAGATTTCCAATTTTCTACCAAAGTGTCCAATGACTCCAAAATTAATAACCAAACCTATTCCCATACAATTTTCTATAAGGAGCACAATCAACCTCAAAATGACCAAAATCACAACCCAATCACATGCCCTGTTTTGTCCAATGCACTAAAACTAACACAAAGGCACCAAACCTTACATTTAAGCTTCAATCAAATTCTATCCATCCAAGATACATCTCAAAGCATCATATCCATGACAACAACATGCCAATAACACATTGACCCTCATTTTCAAAATTCAAGGCAAAATCTCTAGAAAATTCCAACTTAACTAATGGCTACAAAACCTTTATAGAAAGGTTTGTCTTACTCACCTCTATAACTTTTCCAAAGGAGTTTCTTGATTCTCCCAACTTCAAGATTTCTTTAGAGCTCAAACAACACCAAATGACAAATCTAAAACCATGAAATTGAAGCTCTCAACACAAGGAACAAGTTTATAGAAGAGGATTTTTCCATTAGAGGTCATTTAGAGGGTTAAATAACTCACCTTAATCAAAAGCTCTTCCTTCTCTTTAAGCTTCCATGGCTGCACGAAACAAAAGAGAATGAGAGAGATGAGCATTGAAGAAGGAGAAATGATGAAGCCCATGCCTCCTTGTCCCTTATGCAGCGAAATATGGGAGGGGAGAGAGAGAAATTAATTTTCTAATCCCAATTTGACTTTCCCTCAACAACTATTATCATGAGCTTTTGCCACTTGTCCCATTTCCATTGGTTCTCATAAAGTAAGTAACTAAATTAGTTACTCTAACCCCTCAATTAGCCATTCTAATTACTTTTCTCATTTCTCCTATAGTTAGTAATTAATTTTTCCATTAATCACCAACTACTTGTCCAATAATTCAATTCTTCCAATTTCTCAATAATGATGACGTATTAATTAAAATAGCTATAAAACACATAATAATTCCATTTAAATTCATAAATATCCATACTAATCCTCATTAGCCCTTAATTAAAAATTGGGGCATTACAATTCTCCCCCCGTTCAATAAATTTCGCCTTCGAAATTTGTTACACATTATTGGGCATAAACTCAGGAAATCTTTTCTTCATGTATGCTTCCGCCTCCCAAGTTGCTTCTCTTGGAGACATTCCCTTCCAGACCACCTTCACAAATGGTAGGCTTCTATGTCTGAGCCTCCATTCTTCACGATCGATGATACGCTCTGGCTCTAGCATATAATTGAAGTTATCTTGCAACTCTACCTCTTCATACTCAATGATATGCTTAGGGTCTGGTTGGTACTTCTTGAGCTGCGATATGTGGAACACATCATGTAATCTGCTCAAATTTAGGGGCAGGGCTATCCGATACACTACGGGTCTGATTCGTGCTAGAATCTCAAATGGACCAATGTACCTTGGACTCAGCTTCCTCTGCTTGATCGCTCTTCCAATACCTGTGACCAGAGACACTCTTAGGAAGACATGATCCCCCACTTCAAACTCAAGAGGTCTTCTCCTCTTGCCAGCATAGCTCTTCTGACGACTCTGTGCTGTAATGAGCCTCTTCCTTATAACTCAGATCTGCTTAGCGGTTTGGTCAACAAGATCCGGCCCATACAACGTCCTCTCAGACAACTCTGACCAACACAATGGTGACTGGTACTTTCTCCCATACAATGCTTCATACAGAGCCATCTGAATGCTCGCATGGTAACTGTTGTTGTACGCAAACTCAGCCAATTGAAGATAGTAATCCCATTTTCCCTTGAAGTCTAGGACACATGCTCTCAACATATCTTTTAGTGTCTGGATAGTCCTCTCTGACTGCCTATTTGTCTGAGGATGGTAGGCCGTGCTAAACCTCAACTGAGTACCCATAGCTTCATGCAGAGCCCTCTAGAATCTGAAGTAAACTGAGGATCTCTGTTGGAGATAATATTCTTTGGTGTACCATGGAGTCTCATAATCTCTTTGATATAGATCTCAGCCAGCCTATTAGGAGAATAGCTAGCATTGATGGGTATGAAGTGCGTAGACTTTGTGAATCGATCAACAACCACCCAGATAACATCATAATTCTTGATCCTGGGCAAACCCACCACTAAATCCACGGTCACACTCTCCCACTTCCATTCTAGAATTTCTGGACTCTGAAGCAAACCATTCATTACTGAAGGTTCAACATTTTTCACATGGTTCAACCTTCCATCATGAAACAAAACCATAGTGCCGTAAATTCACATTCTGACCTAAGTAGTATTTTAGCTTAGATCAAACTTAGGCCTATCCCTAACCTTCAGTATCATCAGATTGGATTCCTTTAAATCAGCATCTCGCATAATCATCCCACATCATATATCACATTCTAATACCTAGAGCAATTTAGGCCATATTGAATGTCTAAGGAGTTAATTCAACTACTAAGTTTGATCCTTCGATACAATTCTCTCAATCACAACTCAACCTCAATTTCATGGAGATTCAAAATCATTTCACCTCAATTATGCCTATTATCCACCCATATAATTCGGAAAGACGTAAGGATTTACTAATCACTGTTCTATCTTTTATTTTCTCTATTCTGTTCGCATTGAGGACTAGCTTCCCAATTTAATCAAATATCAAACATTACTAGGGAGCATATACAGTAAATAAATAATTAAACTAGAATCATGCATTACTCCTATTGAGTTGCTATTAAAAGAGACCATACCTTGAATCATCTCTAGAGACTTTCTAGCTTCTTCTTGTGTCAGTGTGTAGACCCTGCCTGAAACTCTGGGTCTCGTCTCTGCCGATTGCTGCTTTTGCTGGTAATCCTTGGACATGTGTCCCGTCTTTTTGCAATTAAAAAAAGTCAATCATTTTTTGGGATCAGCTTTCGATGGTAGTGGTGCACCATTACAAGCCTTGCCAGGATGGAATGGTTTACGACAAAACCAACATATTTGACTTCCCAAGGATCCTTGGCCTCCACTGTAATATCCCAAATTTTGATTAAGGATTAATGACTTCAAAAGTGGATGTGATCAGAATTTGTTTTTTAAGTTATTCTAATGGCTTCCTTGTGAAAATTTGTGTGGGGAGAGTGTTTGTTGTGAAATTAGATCCATTGGGAACAATTGTGCAAAAGTTGGAAGTTTTATCCATTGAAACTCTGTATAGGGCAATCAGTTTGTATGGACATTTTGAATGAGCAAATGGCGCCTAAAAATTCTAAAACTTTCCAGTCTTAAATTTCACATGCCAAGCTTCAAAATGGACAAATAATTCATGTCATTTCGTTTTGTGAGCTAGGAGTTATGAATTTTTGAAGTTTGCCAAGTAAAATTGATTATTTTTTGGAACAACAGGCAAAGATTAAAATTCTGGGAATTTTGTGCTTCCAACTAGCAAAAGGCTATATTTGTTTTTGAAACCAGACTTAATAAGGGTTTTATAGCCTTTGGAATCACTCCAATTATATTTTTTAGAATTAGTTATGATTTTTCAAAGTTTGGGCAGAAAATTTGCCAGAAAATCCAAAAATGGGAAAATATGGAATTATGACATCACCATATTAAGAGATGACATAAGCATAATGTATTAAAATCAAGGTATTAAAACCCAGACTGGATATTGAACTGGTCGGGGTACTGGGTTAAGGGTCAGTGGGTCAGACCGGGGCCAAACCGATGAGAAATTGAAGATTTTAGGCTTATAATATGAAATTCTAAAGGATATATTTTTTTTAAAATTGGAACTCAGACCGGATCGAGAACTGGACTGGTCTATAGGCCGGTTTGCCGGTTTTCCAACCAGACCGGGTAAAGTGGGGCTAGGCCGGGTCCCTTGGGGCATTTTGGTAAATTTTTATGATAAACTCGTATAACTACCAGAAACACTATGAAAGTGTCTAAACCGATACATTTGACATTTTAGTACCAAGTTGAAAGCCTGAGGGATTAGCACATGAATCAAAGCAGACGATTCGAGGTGGAAAAGGTCTAAGGTAGGGAACTTACCTCTCATGCATGTATTTGATATTTGTGCTGGTTTATTGATGCATGTCATTGCTTTGCTTGATTTTGTGAAACATATATGAATGATTGAAGCTCTGTTTCTGTTTATACTGTGGCCATAGTTTTCTTGCATGAAATATTTAGCATACAGATATGTCATTGTGTTAGTATGAGTTTATGTAATGCAAGCATGTTGTGCATTAAGCACTTATCTTGCATGCATATTGGTACTGTTTTCCTACTGAGATTCTCTTGAATCTCACCCTCCCTACCAACAATTTAGACAGGACGAGAAAGAAGATACGCTGAGAATAAAGAAAAGAACCGTACGGGATTGCTGTAGTGGAACGAAGACGGGAAGATGTCTCCGTTTCACTCGGATGGGTTTAGACACCCTGGTAGCCCTGTACGGTTACATTGATGGTAATTATTATGTATGAAACCTTATGAGGATTTTCTGAAATCATGCACATATTATCAGTATAATGATGATATTTCTGTGTTGCCTACCGAACAGCGTATCGTTTTCCTTGAATACTTTAGTAAAGGTGAAATTAAAATAAGGGCATGACATCCACGGCCTCCCATCTGATTCAGCCTCTTCATAGCTTACCCGGAAGATCCACCCTACTTTTTCCTCTTCTATGATGAGCTACCACTTCCGGAAACACTTCCATTCCCAGTCGGTGTCGCCTAGTTCGACATGCATTTCTCAATGTATCGACACTCTTCTGTTACTTTGCTAAATTCTGTAAAGTGTTAAGAAATTAACCTCTCTTTAAACTTAGGTCTTAACCCTTCAATCATCATGTCTGCGTTCCACTCTTCATTGTCATTCAGCTTGTGGTATGATGCGTATCGCGACAATCGAATGTATTGAGCTAGGTAGTCATCAAAGCTTTCCTGGTCTTGCTGTTTGATGTAGAGGAATTCTTTCTCCTTTTCCCTTCTGACAGTCGGGGGAAAATACTTCTCATTGAACTTTTCTTGGAATAGTTTCCATGTAATAGGAACATTCTTCCCCTTCAAGATAAGATCCATACCCTTCCACCAGTGATCAGCGTCACCTTTCAGCTTGTATATCGCTAATCGGGCCTTCACGTCATCTGGGCATTGCAACATATCGAATATCTTGTCCAAACAAGCCAACCAATCTTCCACTTGTTGAGGATCAAACTTTACCTGAATATAGGTGGCTGATGTTTACTAAATTTGCTTGGCCAAATTTGAATATCCACCTCAGGCTCTGGTGGCAAATCCTCAGGTTGCTGTTCCTCCAGTATCTCTTCATTATTAACTCTCATAAATTCATCCAGATGATTCTCCAGATGATCTTGCCTTTGCTGTACTTCCTGAAGGTCAACCCTTATTTCATTTTTCATCTACTGTTGTTGTTCTAGTATATCCAGTATTCGCTACTGTACTGGATTAGGTCGTGGCTCAGTCGCTACATGATTATGCCTTGCATGTGGCCTGCCACCAGGTCTACCAAGTTAAACCATCTTTATATTTCAAACCTCTGATGTGCTTTCAAAAATTCCAGAAGTTCCCCTTCGAGCCCCGCTCGACAATGAGGTTCTTTTATCTGTTCCAGAATGCTGTGTCCAGGAAAAAGTACATTATGGAAAGAACCCAGCACTCATTGGTCATCGTAACCCCCAATGGTATCTGCAGTCGATACAACGTCTCTACGCCTTCAAGAAATATGACGTACCAGCCTCTTAGGGTATTGTGCTCCTACAGTGCCTTGAAATACTTGGCCATGAGAAGATAGGACAACTCCATGTCTGGCTTCAGATTATATGGCACCAGTACCGGCTCTGCCTGAGACTCGCAGTCACACGGCTCATCTAACGGAATCTCCTCTGGAACATCTCTAGTCTCCTTTACCTTTGTCACTCCTGGGGATGTCGGCCTCGGCTCTAGATAGTATACTGGCAGTCTCGGCATGATCTTCTGTGCTGTGTAGTGCATACGCTGTTGGAAATTGTGCCCAAAGGGCTAATCATTGTACTTTGAACATTATTAATTTTAGGGTTGATCAAGGACCAGACCAGACCGGATTTGGCCTCAACCCTAGGTCTGGTCTGGAAAACACCTCGGGCTGAACAAAGCAGCCCGAGGTCCGGTCTGGTCTAGCACCAGCCCAAGCTCGGGCAGGACCGAACCAGGTCCACTGGACTGCTGGACCAGTCCAGGCAGTCCAGGACCCATTTGGTATTTTTTTGCAGATTCCTAATAGCACATAACAATGTTTTTTGTTTTCAATGGGGAAGCAATTACATTTAGGCAATAAGATACCAAAGTGCCATTCTTTTTCTTTCTCAGAACATATCAGCAAGCTAGAGTAAATCAAATACATCAAAGGAGATCCAACTTTTCAAGTTCCCTAGATCCAATTATAATGGAAAATAATCCATAGATGAAATAATCATCTCCATGCAGAGAAAGAAAGATCATGTCCAAAACAATACATGCAATAAAAAACATTCAAAACATAAATCCATAAAACTGATCACAAAACATAAAAACCCAATAATAAATCCATAATAATCTCCAACAACATTCAAAATAAATAAAAAGCAACAACATTTTAAAGTGGTTTGAATACAATCCATGACAATCAATTAAACATAACAAATAACAACAAGTCTATCACATTACACATTACAATCCAATGTCATTCATTTGTCTCCTCCACCTTCAATGATGCTTGATCCATCTTAAAAAAAACAAATTGCATGTGTTAAGAAATTAGTAATAATGAAATATGTAAACTTGAATAATAAACATAGAATTCAAAATATTACTTGGAATATTAACAACATTATCAGTTTCTTGGAAGTTGTTATATTCAGTCAACATAGTGGCTAATTATGAGATAGATTGCTTAGCAAGTAGCCAATTTTGGGAACAAATGAGTGCTTCAGTCATTTTAGGAGATAGATTACTCCTATAATCATCAGCAACACGTCCATTAGTGCTAAAAGCTGCTTCAGAAGCAACTGTAGATACTGGTACAACTAATACATCACGTGCTATCATGGCAAGCACTCTGTACTTGGTTGAATTAACCTTCCACCATGTCAATATGTCAAAATCATCATCATCAATAGGAATGTCTTCAGCTGCATTAGCCGAAAGATATCTATCTAATTCAGATTGAGGATCTACTGATGAGATCTTTTCTTTCTGGGATGCCAACCATCTACGACCAGGGTCTTGTTTACCAATATTTGCAATGGAAGTGATAACACTCTCAGAAGAATTCAAAGTGTTTTCACTACCGAAGAGTTCAAAGCATGGGAAATAACAGAAGAGTTCAAAGTGTTGGCACTATGAAACCTGCCTATTTCAACACCAAACTTTATAGAATACTCTTCAAACATGTGATACAAAGTGTTTCTTGCCTTATTTTTCATGGACATACAAAGTTGATAATCCAGAAAAAGTTGCTCAAATACATCATTGATGTAGGCAAGCTTGTATCGAGGATCTAGAATCACAGCAATAATCAATAAAGGATTCATATTTTCTGTTGCCCCCCAATATTTATCAAACTTCATCTTCATGCTTGAGGACATCTCCCTAAGAAGAGGGTCCTCAGACTCAATAGTCTCATTCAACAACTCTTGAATCAAAGCAATTTTATGGAAACACGAATTTACAGTGACTGTGAGCGAGCTAGAAAATATCAAGGTCACTTCATAAAACACCTTCAAGAATCTAAGAAAGACATTTGCCTTATTCCAAGCTTGTTTGTTAGGAGGGCCATTAGGAGCATCCAAGTTTTGATCAATATCTTGGATAGAGTAAGCATCCATGTGTGTGTGATCATGCTTTGACATTTTTTTAAAGTATGCAACATAATCTCTATCTTCATCCCCCAATCTTTCAAATGGCTTTTGGAATTTCAAAGCAACATCCAACATTAGAATTCCATCTAGTGCTAACATCTAAGACACACATATTTTTTGCATCCAACATTTCCAATTCACATAAATCTTGAAATTGTTTGAGGCGAGTAGGGGAGGAATGGACATACCTTACTGCATTTCGAATTGATTTGAATGCATCTTTCAATTCCTTCAAGCCATCAGAGACAATCAAATTGAGAATATGAGCAGAACATCGTAGTTGAAGAAAATCACCACCACAAACAAGACCCTTCCAATTCATAAGTCATTTTTTCAAATATGAAAGGGCTGTGTCATTGGATGTTGCATTATCAATTGTGATGGTGAACACATTTTGTATGCCCCATTCTGATATGCACCTCTCAATAGTCTTTCCAATTGTGTCACCCTTATGATTCTCAATCAAACAAAAATTAAGAATCCTTTTGTGCAACTTCCAATCTTTGTCAATGAAATGAGCTGTGAGACATAAGTAGTTGAAGTTTTGAACTGACGTCCAATAGTCTATAGTAAGGCAAATACGACTAGTACATTGCTTCAATTGATTCTTCAAGATCCTCATTTCACCAAGATACAATTGCCAACAATCCCTAGCAACCGTATGTCTAGAAGGAATTTGAAACCTTGGCTCCAACTCTTTAACAAATGATTTAAAACCTTGCTTTTCGACCAGTCTAAATGGCATCTCATCACATATGATGAACTCCACGAGAGCCCTACGACAATGTTTTTGATTGAACATGTGAGGTGCTAAGCTTCCCCCTTGCCCACCTTGTGAAACATAGTTCAACATGGATTATTTTGATATTTCAGTTGTCCTGTGTGGATTTTTTTGACACTTTTTTAAGTGTCTCTTCAAAGAAGTCGTACCACATTTAACTGGATCACAAGCATAATCATTACCACAATACTTGCATGCAGCTCTAAGCTCTCCATCTGTATCCTCCAATAGTGACTTAGTATAGTGACCCCACACTTCTGATTGTTTCTTCTAAGGTTGTTTTCTCTTCTTATTACAACCTTTTGTGGTTTCACTTCCAATGGCAGCTGCTGGAGTAGGAGGAGGACCTTCTACAGTGGTTGGAGGTTGGTGAGGATTAGTGGAATCAGTAGGAGTAAAAGATGGTCCACCAAGAGACTCATTCTTACCAATATTGGAAGATTGAGATAAGTCAACACTTGAACTTTGCTCATTGTCCATGTCTGCAAAAAATTGAAAAGCAAGTATTCATAAATTAGTTTCATAATTCATCAAAATAGTAGAACAACTTATCCAAATATAAAAAGGAAGATAAAATAGCGAAGAAAATGTAACATAAGCATGAATTAGTTATAAAAATGTAGAGAAAACAAAGGAGACACAAAAGACAAAGAGAAATTAGATTGAAAGAAAACCTCAACGGAGAAGTAGAAACATGTAACTAAATGCCAAAAAGGATGAGAGAAGAAGCTCAAAATTTCCTCTAATATTTATAAGCTTCTACTGGCTAAAAATCATTTGTTTTGGAGCACTTTGACATTTCTAGCATTATTGCACCAGTAAAAAAAGAAAATAAATTTAAGAAAACTAAAACGAACAATCAATGTTTATAATTAGAAACAAACAATAGTGAAATAATTGGATTATAAACATTAGATATGATGACTTGTAATCAAATAAAAGTAAAAGCACCCAATCTGATATGTAGTATATTTTTTAGTTCAATAGAGCAATATATATCTTGAACTAAGAATTGAGAATTTGTAAATCTATATCACCAACATAACATTCAAAACATCATTCATATATAATGCAGTTTAGCTTCATAATTCATAGTTCATACAATCATATATCCATCTACACAGTACACACCAATATTCACTTTTAGTCTTCTACTGTCAATTCTCTGGACATTGCTCTAAATAATATTTCTATTTCTACCAACTAAGATTTCTATTTCTATGGCCAAGAAAACCAGCAGCCAACCAGTATAAATGAATCCTCATCAGGGCAAAAAATAAGATGTAATGCACAGTGAATTTCTTACCTTGAAGGCGCCAAAGAGGATGGACTGAGACTGAGAATCCGAGACAGGGACAGACAAGGGACGCTTAGACGCTGAATCGCCGAGACTCGACAGGGAGACCGGAGATGGGAACTGGAGCCGAGAGGGAGACAGAGACAGGACACGTCGAGGGAGACAGGAACCAGATCTGAGAGGGGACAAGAACCAGATCAGAGAGGGAGACAAGGTGGAGACGCCGAGACGGATGAGAACTGGAGACGAGACTGAAAGGGAGATGATGAAATTGAACTCAAATCTCTAACCTAGATATGATGAAAATGAAATGAAGGTCGAAGACTCGAAGTGAGCACTGAGCAGTGAGGTAGTGATTATTGATTAGCGAACTTCTTGGTCCAAAAAAAAACTGAAGTGGGTAGTGGGGTGTGTGGTGCGTCAGGGGATAATAAGAGATTTTGGGGCTTGGGTGCGTGGTGCGTCAGGCTGGGGATAAGAGATTTTGGGGCTTTTTTTTGGTAATGGGGAATTAAAAAAAACATATGTGTACAACTCGGGTCAGACCGGACCAGACTATGGGGTTGGGCACCTTGGACCGAAGTCCAGTCCAACCCGAGAAGACCAGTCCGGTCTGGTCTGTGAGAAGCTGCCTGGGACCAAAATTTTTTTATCAGACCGGGTCGGGTTAGACTACCTGGACTACCGGGTTTTTTGCTCATCCCTAGTAGAAACATGCTATCGTTCATGGCAAATGCGGAAAGTAAATATGATATGCGCCAAGGTATGCACCAATTAATGAACAATATAAACACATCATCGTAACACATCATCATCATATTACATCGTCATCATATATACATGAGTAGGGCTCAGCCCCAGTATCTATACCTGGTTGGACTGTCACCAACTCCCATTGTAAGTGCACCTTTGGCACTAACTGCCCTTCTCTAGGCAAATTATGTTAATTAATAAAGCACATTTACAAACAACGGCATCCACATAAGCATATAACTATGGCATTTATGTATGAAGGATAATGTTCATACCTCAAAGTTCTTTCAACCCCTTTTTAGTGTGCCTCATAAAATGTGTTGCTTCCAACTTCCGATTCGGTCCTAAAATATTAAATGTACAAGAAATAGGTCATAATCTATCCAAGTTTCATTTTAGATTCTTCCATAATATTTTTTGTGGTAATATTAGTCAATGGTGAAAATTTACCAAAATGCCCTCAGGACCCCTGCTTAGCCCCGCCGTACCCGGCCCGATGGCACGTTTTCTCAAAATTTTGACTACGACTATCCTGACGTATTTTTGCTCAAGGAATCTATTTCAGAGCTTATAAAGGCCAAATTTA
Source organism: Inga oerstediana (assembly GCA_963210345.1). NCBI lineage: Eukaryota > Viridiplantae > Streptophyta > Magnoliopsida > Fabales > Fabaceae > Inga > Inga oerstediana. The sequence continues at coordinate 48,366,170 of OY723410.1, read as the reverse complement.
TTGTCAAATTACAAAAATACACTTGACAATCGCGATTTAGGGTTTTAGTGGCATTTTCGTAATTATGCTTTTTCGGTCTTTTCAGAAAAAGTGACCAATTGTAAACCCACATATTTTTGCCTACTGAATCCAATGGAACCATCTATTTCATGAAAATCCAGCTCCTTCCCCCTATTCTAGTTCTAGCCAAAACTTAGGCAAAAATGGAAAAATGCTCTTTTTTGTTTAACTTCCAAAACTTATACTTTTCCACTTCTAATTCTTTATTAACTCATTTAAACACATCTTAAACATGATTCAAAGAAATTTGGACAGCATAACCCCTTAGGTTTAGGACTTTTCCAAATTTACAAACTTGACAAAAATCACCAAATCCAACAACATTCACCAACAATAACTTCATACTTGTATAGATCTAAGATTTATGAAGTTACCTCTTGAGATCATGGATTTTCTCTCTCCAGGCGTCCTTTTCTCTCTCTCTTTGAGCTCAAGATGTGTTTTCAAGATCATGGATTTCATGAAGAGAAAGGTTTAGAGAAGGTTTTCTAAGCAAGATTACAAGAAAAAGGCATAAGAGATCACTACATACCTCAAGTTTTCTCTCCTTCTCTCTAGAACTTCAAGACTCTTCAAGCTCTCTCTCTCTCTCTCTCTTCCTCTTCTGCTAGCTGAAATATATGAAGGAAATAGGAAGGAAGAGCCTTCATAAAATTTCTCCCTTCATCCTACACCATTTGATTTCATTAAGGGTTATTATTGTGACACTTGTCACAATCCTCTCCTCCTTTAAGTTTATGTCATGATGGCTCCATTTAGCTTCCCTTAGCATGGAACTAATTTTTCTCTCCATCTGGTTGGCTCAAAACCGTCCCCTCTCACATGCTCCAGTAACCAAATTGCCTCTTCCAACTAAACCGACCATGCACTCAAGTAGTAAAATGAGTTTTCTCCAACCTTGCACCTAACCTTACACCCAACCTTGCACCCAACCTTGCACCCAAGTAGTCCAACTAATCCAACTTCACACTCAAGGTAATGTACCATTTCATCATTAGCCATAATTACTATGTCCATGTTTGCTTTATTTTAATGAAATTTGACATGTGCTCATACAAATCCAATATAATTTAATCCCCTCCTCATATGACCTGACACTTGGCATCTTTAATTCCATTAATCAATTTCTAACACATTTTATTTTTAATCTTGGAATAATGCCAATTCTGACAGATTTTCTGCCCTAATTTTGAAAAATCATAACTAATTTTGTAGACATAGTTTCAGAGTGATTCCAAAGGCTATGAAACTCTTATTGAATCTAGTTTCAAGGAAAATTATGGACTTTAGCCAGATGGAAGCATATCATTCCCAGGTTTCATTTCTTTGACCGTTGCCCTAGAGACTTTCCAAATTTTTGGGACTAACTTCAAAAATTCATATCTTTTTGCATATTGCTTCAAATGATTCATATGGCGTATCAAATTAAATCTTAGGATGTTTACTTTCACCCTATAAAATTTCAAAATTTTTGCTTATCTCTGGGTCTTCCAAAACCACATGACAAACTCATTGCCTCGCAGGTGAATTCCTTAAAATACTATTCACCTTTCAATTTCTAATATTTAATTCCTTTGGCCTTAAATATTCATCATTTTATTGAATTTCTCAAAGAATTATGATATATTTTTGGTGAATATAAAATTCGGGGTGTTAAAATTATCATTAGCATTATCATTGTGTTCATCATCCTTATTAGGATTTAATGATTACTTCATCATCATTATCAGTGTTATCACCTTCATCATGACTTCGCCATTTTCATAATCTCCTCGTTATCATGGCCGTCATCATCCTCTTCATCATCATTGTTGTCATCCTCATTAGGATTTCTTCATCATTGTCATTATCATTATTAGTGTAATCACCTTTACCATGACTTCACTATTATCATAATCTCCTCGTTATCACGGCTATCACCATCCCCTTTATCATCATTTTTATCATCCTCATTGGGATTTCATCATTACTATCAGTGTCATCACCCTCATCATGATCATTTTCACCATTATTATAATCTTATTGTTATCATGGCCATCATCATCCTCTTCATCAATATTGCCATCATTAGTGTCATTATCATGTTTAAGGGCACTAAATACTTAGTGTCATATCATCACCACCATTATCATAATCATTTATGACTTTCCTATTAGGGGTTCATCTTCATCATCGTTAGTGTCATTATCATATTTCATGTGTGGGTCACTATGTGCTTAGTGTTGCATTATCACCATTTATAACTTTCTCATTAACACTTCATCAATATTTTCATCATTATCACCTTATTATATGGGGCACCACATGCTTAGTGTCATATCACGACTATCATCATCGTTATTCATGACATCATCATAAATACTTCATCCTCATCTTATCACCACCATCTTCATTATCAATGTCATCATCGTTATTGGCATTATCATAAGCATTGCTCCAAGGGGCATCACATGTTCATAGTATCCCCTTCAAAACCCTGTACCGGTAGGCACCCTCAAAGTCCAGTAACGGCTGGCATCCTTTCCAAAGCCCTATATCGGTAGGCATCCTTAAAGCCTAATAACGACCGAGAGGCACCCTTAAAGCCTAATAACGGCTGACACCCTTTTCAAAGCCCTGTACCGGTAGGCACCCTTTTCAAAGCCCTGTACCGGCAGGCATTGTAACCCCCTCCGTAATTATATCCGAAATACGCGATTAAAATGAAATAGAGACCAATAATAATCAAATAACATTTACTAACCCATCACATGACGGGGTTTTCACGAATACTTTTTGAAATCATTTATAAACTTGGTCTCATATTCACATTTCGAATACAATTACTACACGAAGATAAATCACATTCATATAAATATCAGAGTGCACAACTTAATCATCCCAGCAATCCCGGGTACATACCTTCGCTAAAGATACACAGGGCAAAATTGCCCATTACAATTCTTCAAATGGGGATTACACAATCTCATCTCGAAAGAGTCCTAGCTGCTCCCTCTACGAGCCACTTGCCCTGTCTAAATTGTTGGTAGGGAGGGTGAGATTCGAGAGAATCTCAGTAGGAAACAGATACCATAATGCATGCATGATAGATGCTATGTGTATGACATGTTAGCTTTATCTAGATGCATGCCACATAATGACATTTCTGTATGCTCAATGTTTCATGTAACAAAACTATGGCCACAGCAAAACAGAAACAGAGCTTCATTTATTCAAATATGCTCTACACAATCAAGTAAATCAATCACATACATCACTACACAAGCAAAGATATCAAATACATGCAAGTAAGGTAAGTCCCCTACCTCCAGTCTTTTCTCCTCGATTTGCGTGCCAGCAACTTGGGGCTTCACATTCGATCCTACAATGTCAAATGTACTATTTAGACACTTCCATAGTGTTTCTAGGGGGGTATATGAGGCTATATTGAAAATTTACTAAAATACCCCCGGGGACCCGGCCCGGCCCCGCCGTACCCGGTCCGGTTGTACTTTTCTTGAAATTTTGACATGGGCTATTCTGACATATTTTCGCCCAAGGAATCCATTTCCAGACTCGGAATTATTAAATTCAATTTCAATTTACAAATTTCCCTTGGTAGCCCCACTTTAAGGGTTTCAAGGGCGTTTTCGTAATTATGCTTTTTCGGCCTTTTCCGAAAAAGTGCCCAACTGTAACCCCACCTATTTTCGCCCACTGAATCCAATGGAATCATCAAATCATTGAAAATCCAACTCTAAGACCCATTTACAATGCTGGCCAAAATATATAGGTTTTAAGGGGAAAATTGGGGTTTTTCGGTTTCGGCTCCGTAAACGCGTTCCTTTCTACTCCTAACCACTTTATTGACTATTCCATTAGGTTACAACTACCATTTAGTATCAATTTGGGCAGCATAACAGCCCCTACAACCCATTTCCATAAATTAAAACCAACGGCAATCCGGCGAAATTTCACCGATTAAATTGCCCACAGTAGCTAGAATAGTCAATATACAAGAGTTTGGAAGTTACCTCAAGCTCCTTCTGGCTTTTCCCCAATATGGCTGAAAAACCCTAACTTTCCTAACCAAGATCTGAGCTTCAACAACCTTCAAGAACATAGAAGAGAAGCTTAAGAGTAGAGTTATATGCGTTAGGAGCTAAATCGCCGGAGAAATCGGCTTACCTTGCGAGATTTCTCCTTCCTTCTCTCTATTTTTCTCTCAACTCCTCTCTCCATATTCAGCTGTGCAGCACGTCAGAAATGAGAGCTGAAGATGATGAGAAGATGTTTTAATTCCATGCTTATGTCATCTTGCCTTTTGATGATGTCATAATTCCCAAAATTGGCATTTTCGGATTTTCTGGCAGATTTTCTGCCCAAACTTTGAAAAATCATAACTAATTCTAGAAAACTCAAAATGAGGTGATTCCAAAGCCAAATGAAAGATATTTAAGTCCTCTTCATAGGAAAAATATTGGCCATTACTAAAAATCACCACAAAATTCCAGAATTACATAAAACTCATCACTGCCCCAAAACAGAGTTCAGTTTCTATCCCAAACTTTGGACAGTCATATCTCCCAGTTCCCAAAACGAAATAGCACAAATTATATGTCCATTTTGAAGCTTGAGATATGATCTATAAGACTGGAAAGTTTCAGAATTTTTAGATACCATTTGGTTATTCAAAACGTTCACACAAACTGACAGCCCATAATAGAGTTTCACTGGACAGCATTTCCAGTTTTGCAACCAATATGTCCAATCCAATTTAAATCAATTCCAATGATTAAATACCACAACATGACACCATTTCCATCACAATACCCCATTCAATTCTTCCATCTATTCTAAGTCAATTTGGATGTTAATCCACAATTGAACTCAAATACAGGGTTTTGGCGTTGCTCATAACACAAACGACTACAATCCTCTTTATATTCTCTAAAAGGGTTCATTAATCACTAACCACGTCCACTTTTGTAGTCATTAACCCCTAATCACAATTTGGTATCTTGCTAAATCGGGGCTTAGCAATCCACTAATCTCAGGCTTATTCTCTAGCCTCGAGTCTCAAAATTCGGGGTATTACAGGCATTCTCAAAGCCCAGTAACGGTTGGCACCTTTTCAAAGCCCTGTACCGGCAGATACCCTCAAAGCCCAGTAACGGCTGGCATCTTTTCAAAGCCCTGTATCGGTAGGCATTCTCAAAGTCCAGTAACAACTGACACCTTTTCAAAGCCCTGTACCGGCAGGCACCCTCAAATCCCAGTAATGACGGGCACCCTTTTCAAAGCCCTATGCTAGCAAGCACCCTCAAAGCCCAGCATTGGCTGGCACCTTTTCAAAGCCCTATATTGGCAGGCACCCTTAAAGCTCAGTAATGGCTAGCACCTTTTTCAAAGCCCTGTACTGGCAGGTACCCTCAAAGCCTAGTAACGGCTGGCACTCTTTTCAAAGCCCTATACCGACATGAACCCTCAAAGCCCAGTAACGGCTGACACTCTTTTCAAAGTCATGTACCGGCAAGCACCCTTAAAGCCCAGTAACAATTGACACCTTTTTAAAGCCTTGTACAGGTAGACACCCCCAAAGCTCAGTATCGGCTGGCACAATTCTTTTAAAGCCCAATAATGCTTGACATAATTATTTTAAAACCCTGTAATGGCAGGCACTATTCTTTCAAAGTCCTATATCGGCAGGCACCCTTAAAGCTAAGTAATGGCTGACATAATTCTTTTAAAGCCCAATAACTCTTGGCATAATTCTTTTAAAGCCCTATAATGGTAGGCATTATTCTTTCAAAGCCCTGTATCAGCAGGGATCTTCAAAGCCCAGTAATGACTGACATAATTCTTTTAAAGCCCTGTAACGACAGGCAAAGCCTTGTATTAGAAAGCACTCTCAAAGCCCAGTAACGGCTGGCACAATTCTTTTACACCCCACCAAAGTTCTCTGTAATTAGGCACTTCACTTCTACTCCAGGTAATCATCAAGATCCATTGGCATTCTTCTCCCCTATGAACCAAGTAAAGAGGGGCATGGACACTATATTTTGTCCAAACCCTCTTTGATTCCAAAGGAGGCACCTTGTTCTTTTAGCCGGAAAAAATACGTGTTCTTATCTTTACTTGCTTTATAGGCGAGAATATCACTTTTCTCAGCTATGAAACAAGTTAAGAGGGGTAAATGTGAACACCCTATTTTATCCGAGCCCAACTCAAAAATAATAAAAAAAGAAAAAAATCTTCCTTAATCCTAACACATCTAAATTAATAAGAAAATGAAATTGATGGTAATTGAATTATTTAAAATTTGAAAAATGATCATCATTAATGGTGATTATCTTGACCTTGGGGTTTTGTAGTAAATGGAAACAAATTTCAAAATAATTTATCTCACTGATGTTATTTGATATTTGGATTAGGAAATTTAGTGTGAAGTCATTAAAAAAATACAAAAAAAAAATCTCTCATTTATAGGTTTAAATTAGGAAATTGCTTGTAGGAAAAATATAAAAAAACTAAATAAATAATGAAAATAAAAAAAAAAAAATCTCTCATTTATGTTGATAGGTTTAAATTTGGAAATTACTTATGGGAAAAAAAATCCCTTATTGATAGTGATTAGTCAAGTTAGGAAGTTTTATTAATAGAAAATACCAAAAAAATAAAAAAATTAAAATTTAAAAAAATCCTATTGATGGTGATTGGGTCAAGTTAGGTAGTTTTATTAACATAAAAATATAAAAAAAATTTAAAAATAAAAATTCAAGAAAGAATTAGCATTTATAAAAAAAAACCCTACCTCAAGATTATAAATAATGGTGCAAGGGTTGAAGCAAGACACAAAAAATTTTGGGAGAAAAGAGAGGAAATGTAGAGAGCTAATTTTATTTCATTGCTCATACGTAATTCTCATAGGAAAGGGTAGTTGACTAAGAGGCCATCTTATTTTGCTCAATGCTCTTTGATTGTGATTAAATTCGCATGCTCTTCTTTGATTTGTGATTACATTCTGCCACTGATACAGGTTATATGTTTGATTAATTCTCCCTCTACTATGCTCTTTTATGATTGTTCTTGTCTTTGTGTTTATCTCAATGGCCCAACATTGCATGAATAACCTTTCTATTAAAAAAAAAGAAACTGCATGAATCACTTACTTAACATATGATATTAATATTGCTGGACGTGAATCACCTAGCTACTCCATTCATTGAGCCACTTGTATGGATGACATTAACATCGCTGGACGTGTTTGTGTTTGGGATCAAGAGGTACGTGTTGCCTTGTCTTCTAAATGTGCTATGTGTCATGCTTGATAGATAGATGATGTGATTATAATTACCTTTTATTTATTATATGGTTCTATCACTCTATCTCTTATTATAGTGGGATTCAAAGTATTAAAGGTATACACTCTCACCATGTCTTTATTGATTTTTTTTGCTCTCTTGGACTTTCTACAATGAATGATATGATGAGAATGCAATTTCTTGTTGGTTTGGTGAACTCTTTTTCTTTCTTTCTTTCTTTTCTTTTCTCTCTCTCTTTTGCAAATAAAAAGTTTTAAAATAAAAATGAGGCTCTTTTCTTAAAATAAGAAAATTCAGCTTTATATGATAAAATAGAGAAAATGATTTTTAAACAAAATAAAAAACACAAACCAAACCAAAAAATATTTTTTCTCAAATAAAATTTTTTTCTAAAAAATACTAACAAAGTGACACGCTTTTCTACCCCCAAACTACATAGGCTTTGATTCCTCTAAAGGGTAGGTAGGCTCTAGGTTTCCTTCCTAGGTCAAGTCCAACTTTGTAAATAAATATATATATTTTTATTTTTATAAATAAATGTTCATTTTTTTCTTTAGTTTTCATTTCATTTATTTTTGTAAATATTCTCTTTTTATTTGGGTATTATCATAAGATTAAAGGCCATATATATTTTTAAGTAATTAACTTAGGGCAGCTTATCATACGTTTATTCTATGGAGTTCAAACTATTTGTTCCTTTTGCTTTACTTCTATTGATCTTCTACTTTGAGCTCAAACTATATGTAATATTTTTTAAATATGATTAAGCACCAACAATTTCCATAAATTTCTTGGTGTTTGTTTCCAGATACGTATGCTATTTCTCTATTTATCATAACTTCTGTAGTGTGACGTACACATCATTCTCTTCATTTTACTCCATTCTTCATTCCATTTTAGATTATTGAAAAGGTTCTCCATCTTGCTCTGTTCTTTCCGTTGTTTATACCCTGTCAAAAATTTTGCTTCTTCTTTATGTTATTGAAAAACCATAATTTACATATATAAGCATATGTAGGAAGTTACCTCTCAATGATTTGCTGGTATAAGTTCAGTGTTGTATAACTTTTTGCTTACTATATGGTTTTCTTTATTCTTTTTGACCTCATTATTAGATGTTGTTTGATTTTATGAAAATGGATTCATCCTAAATCTTGTAATGAGCTGCAGACTAAAGGCTCTAAGTTTATTTGTTTCTTTTTTCTAAAATCTCTTTCAACATGTCACTCTAAAAAGGTATATTATAATCTCAAGAGGAAGCTAGATTATAATCTTTCCTATTCCTGCTGCATGAAAGCTAGATTAGAATCATTTGTGTTTTTTTTCGCTTGTAGGTTATGATTTCATACAATGTTATGCCCTTTTTTATTCCCAAAAATCTTGTTGTGGTATTCATTTTTAATGTGACGTACTGCATTCTTCATATATATCATGCGTCAAATATTCATTATCATCATATGCTATTCTTATATTAGTCTCATATTAATGGGTGTATGCTATGATTGCAATATCTTTAGTATTGCATTTTTTTGAGATTCTTTTCAATTCCAAGTACAATTTGGTTTAGCAGTAGTCCTTCTCCTTTCACATTAAGATAATCATGGAAAAGTGAGTTGTAAAATAATTCTGCAAGGCCTTGAAAATGATCCTCATATATAAATAATTACTGATGAAAATCACTCCTCCAAAGCCTTGGTCTAACCAAGAAACTAGTCCAAATATATGCTAAATGTATTTATAGCTATAACCTTGGGGGTGGGGTTGTCTCTTCAATCATGGGCTTTTGTTTTTATTGTGGTGAGAAGTAGATAGTCCGAGGTAGGAGATGCTTGCATATACTAATTTTTAATTTGACTTTTGACCATTATAACATACAAATGGAACTTTTTGCTCAGGCCAAACTTATCCCCAAAGGTTAAATGTTTTGATTACCATTCTTTTGTAGCTAGGTTAGAGAGTCTTTATTCTATTTTGGTGTTATTGGACATTTTGTGAATTAATAATTTCTCTTTTGATTCTGTAATTTACCATATTAATCTAAGCTTGATTAATTAATTAAAGTAAATTGAGAATATCCAAAACTCTGAAACAAAATTGGAAGCCATTCTTAATGTCTTTTTTCCTTGTCATCTTATGCCTCATGTAAGAAAGGTGGCTTCTTTTTTTATTACTTTATTGGAATATGTGATAATGTCCTCTAATGAAGAAAGAAACTATTGCATGGTCCTTTTCGTTTGCACTTTAATAATTTGGAAAAGGTAGTATGCTCCTTTTATGTCCTCTAATGAAGCATTGATGAAGCAAGAAACATAAGTACCAAATTTGGAAAAGGCAGTCTGCACCTTAATAAAGTCCTACTTGTTGAGAAGAGAGATGATGCAACATGTCAATGTAAAAGCCTTAATAGGCTACTTGATTTTTATTACAAGCATCAAGTATATTGATGTATTGCCAACTGTTAGCTTCACTCCCCATATAGACTTAGTTTTCGAATGAAGTCAACACTTTGTTATCTTGACAATTCTGAATTACAGTTGAAAGAGGTTATAATACATAGAGGAATCAAACCTTTATGCAGATATAATATGAAGTTATTACCATCTTAATAGAAAACTTCATAAGGTAAGATTTTTAAAGGCAGAGAGGTTGCTGAAATGTTGCATAATCTATCTTTGCCTAAATGAACAAGGATAAAAGCAGGGGTTGCTTTTGCCACATTTCTATTTTCTAGAAACTTGAATTTAATCTTACATATATTGGTGTATGTTCCCTAATATACAGTTATCATGTTAATGGCAACTGTGGATTGATAGTATTTTTAAATTCACCTTTGTTTATATGAATAATATGTCTTTCACTATATGAAAAGTCATATCTAATATGCAAACTAAGCAGAAGGTCCTGTATTTGACTTATCTTCTTCCAACACTCTTTGCATATGATCGTCTATTTTTTCCTTCTCCTGCCTATTTAGTGTTTTGCCTGTGCTGATTACACTCACATATATAATCATTCAGGTTTGACTTGCTTCTTCACCTTCCATTCTTGAGCTGATTTGAATTCTCATAACACGAGTATGTTATTATATTACATTCTTTTCTTCTTTCTTATCAAATTTTATACATTTACTTCTTAGCATCCTAATTGAATTTAATGTGCAAACATTTGTTTTTTAGACACTCTTCAATAAATTTTATACATTTTTTTTCTTCTTTCTTAGCCTGACATTCTTCAATTAAGGAATTGCATGATGGTACTGATTGATAGAGCATTGTTGTTAGAGTTTCAGAAAATGGAATGTTCACCATTAAGACAGCCCCTTCAGATGTGCTTTGCATTTCCATGGTTTTAATTGATGAACAGGTGTATACATGCTTATGCATTCTAACTTTATTAGTTTCATTGTTTGTCCTAAGTTCTTAACTTACCAAGTGTTTGTGTGATTATTAAATTTCAGGGATCAAGGATACAAGCGAGTGTGCTGAACAAAGCACTCCATGAAAAATTCAGAAACTCCATCAAGGAAGGACACACTTATTTGTTTGCTAATTTTATAGTTACTCCAAATGTCAGTCAATATATAGCTACAAAGAATGCTTTTAAGTTAACTTTCACTCCACAAACATATGTCATAGAACATGTAATTGAATGAAGAAATAGATTTATGTTAACAAATGAGATGGAATGAATGTTTGAGCACCCCGTGCAACGCATAGGGGAGTACAATCTAATTCTTATGAATGGGTGTTGTGGGGTGTCTAACATCTTCCCCGTATACAATCGACTCCCGAACCCTAAATGGTTTTTGTAGACCAATTTCATTTTAAAAAAAAGGTTTCCAAAATTATCCAATTTTCAAAATTTTGGTGGTGGCTCCATATTTTCCAAATTTTAGACGCTACACACATGTTATATTAACTAACTTAACTAGCTTAATATAATTAAATTAGGTGAATACGCCGAATATTAAGAACCGGAGGGATTATGATTTATCATCACCTTAAAGATGAATCCATATTCCCTGATCATCCAAAAGATGAGTTGGGAATGCTCATCCTAAAATAAAGAGGTTGTTTTTTTAAAGAATTGTTTTATTAATTTTTTTATTTTTTTGAATTAGGTTGTACTTAATAGCCTAAAGTATTTTTTTAATAACCTCATTTTCTTAAATTAATTAATTTTTAGTGTATCCATCTCAAAAAATAAATTTATGATGCTGAATGCACTAATAATTTGAAATATTTGGTGCCATTGAAAAAATATTTTAGAATTGTGAGTGGTACTGTAAAAATATTTTAGAATATTAGGTGTTACAGGAAAAGTATTTCTAGATGCTGTATATGTTAGAAATTAATTAATTGAGATTTTTCTGAGTGTTGGATATGCGAAAAAGTAATTAATTCAAGATACGGGGTGCCAACAATATTTTAGATGCATCATATCATTTAATCCAAAAAAATAAGAATAATTTTATTTTAAAAAAAGGGGGTTCCCTCACCCCAAAAATTGGGGATGAGCATGCGTTGCTCATAGATGCGATGAGTAGGGCATGTGAACCCCTTAAAGACACCTTCTTCTTCTTCTTCTTCTTTTTTTTGGACTAACCTTAAAGACACCTTCAATTGAACAAGAAGTTGTGCGCTGGCAACTTCTTGAATTGCTTTCAAAACTAATTTATTTTCCCAAGTTTCTATATAATCCAGCATGGTATATTGCCTCTCCTAGCCTCCCCGTCAATTCAAATCTTTCCTTGATTTTTCTCTCCATTCCATTTTTGGGCCGGGCCATATCCAATTTTAACATGCAATATTTGATCCTAGGTAAATTGAAACTAATTGTTTTCCTCATTTTTGACCCATTTAAACTTAATTAAGCTCAGTCCTTCTCCATAATTTATCCAAATACTATTTCATAGGTTTCTAGGTCTAAAACAACATAATTTGCTCCCAAAACTCTCAAATCATTTAATGAAAAGAATTTCCTATAGACACTTAAAGTTTGAATGCTGCAACATAACCTGCTTCCATGACTCTCAAATCATTTAAAGTCTTAGAACAACCATCATTGGTGCCAAGGAAGTGAGAAAAACCACCTTTGATTTAGTAGCTATATTAATACTTATTTTTTTATTAATGATATATTGATGCTTTTCAGTACTTGCTACTAAACTTTTTAATATTCTTATCTAATATTTTTAGTTCTCATATTTTACATTTTTAGAATACTTAAATTTATTTTTAATATGTATCTTAATTTTTTTAATGACTACAATTTTTTTAGTAATCAGCTTTAACTTTTTAGTACTCTAAAAACTAAAGATGCATCCTTACAAAAATTAAGATAGGGAAAGTTTCAGATAAAGACTATTGTAGCAAATTAATTCCTAATAGCTCCAATGAAATATGAAATTTCATTGCAGTCCGGGTGGGTTACAGTGAAATTAATTTGTGAAGTATAAAAACAAAAATAGCCCTTTCTGAAAAGTGATCAACACATAATGAATAAGTGGAATAATCCTATAAGCAAGTGGGATTAATTTCTTAACAAAACTACATTGGAGCATGATCAAGTCAAATTCCATTTACAAGTGAAGAACACATCATGAACAAGTGAAATAGTTATATGAACAAGAGAAATTAATCAAACAAATCAATATATATATAAATACTCTTCTACTAAGCCGCCTCCCCAACATCAGCTTAGATATGGCTTCTCTCACAAAAAATATTGTCCGCAAGGATAAAAACACTGTTCATAAGAATTGGACGGTTGTGATTTAAAGTTCATTACTTTAATAGTTGCTTCGGGCTCCTCAACTCACAATAGCAAGGCCCGGATATGTGTTCTGATTTACAACTGTGTCTGTACAAATTTGTATAAAAAAAAGTTGTTCCAAGTTCACATTTTAAATTGAAAAGCACTTGTCCATTCTTCCCAAAATATATTGTAGCTGTGGTGCTGTCTGATAAAAAATAAAGTAGCGTTGTCAGAGTATTAATGCTTGCACAAAGACCAATGTCATATGTGGTTTCTCTCCTTTTAAAATTCATATTTCAATTTTGAAATCTTTTTAAAATCTCTTTTTCTCCCTTCATTTGTATATATGTCTCTTTCTTATTTTTCTTCACTCCCTCTTCCCCCACACCTTCTGCCATCTCATTTAATTAATTCCCGGAACCTTCACCCCATTTTTCTTTTGTTCCCACCATTGCCCAAAAGTGGATGAATGATGGGTAGATCTGGCGGTGACATCGGCGGAGAAGCTACCATAAGGGTGGCAATGATAGAATGGAAGCAAACATGAGGATGTGATGATGTTGGTGGAGAGTTTGAGATGAATTAATTTTTCTCTTCAACGTAATCATTTTCCCCTTCCCACCTTTTGTCTCATTATTCTCTCTAGATCTCATTCTTTTCATTTCTCCGCCCTGCCTCTCTATCCATCTCTTCGCATTCTTCATTTTCATCTCTATAATTTCTTGTATTGTCTTTAATGGTTTCAAACTTTCAATAAGGTCCCAGAGCTCCTTCGGTGTAATTTTAGGTGCACGACGATGGGCTAAGATGAGAGAAGGTAAGTGGCAAAGTTTTTGTTATGTGTCTTCTTATTTAATTTAGATTTCCCTTTTCCTCCTTTTTCTGTTTAATTGTATCATTAAGCTTGGATGAAGATGAATCTTCTATGTTTTTTTGTGTTAGTTGGTGGGTGATCAGAGGAGATATCATCAGGACTGGGCTTTTTTTTAGTAGGTGAAGCAAAATAAGGAAGGAAGGTAGACACACTGAGATGTTTTCTGCAAGGCGGTCAGTCACTAGGTCATCGTTATGGGAGAGATGTTTTCAGGTAACCTTCTATTTGCTGATGTTTAATTTCGTTGCTTATGTGATTTGTTGTGTTGCTCAAGATGCAAGCTTAAATTGATTTATGCTTTTAGCTTACATTCACAAGTTCGGAGGTTCACGGGCAAGAACCAAAGACGTGACATAATTCATGGTCCCTCCAGGTAATTTTCTTTCTGATAAATGAACACAATCTTTGAAACATATAGAAGATGTTTACATGTTAGAGGTTCATTTGTTGATGTTTTATATGATATTTAGAGTTGAGGTGTCTTTCATCTCCTTTTCCCTCTCTGTTTTCTCTTTCTTTCTCTTGAAGCCCATGTCAAGATTCATGTGTCTCAAAACTTTTCTATTGAGGTTACAAGCATCTATTTCTATGAAGCTGTTGTTCTAGCAAATTTCCATAATGGATGCAGCTCCTGTCCAAGAACACATGTAGCTGACTACTATCAACAAATCAAAATCATTGTGGGGTTTAATGGAATGGATGCCTTCAGCAGAGCCTTGGTTTCTTGGAATGCATCTCTCCCATGGAATTGTATACGCAAATTCTGAGGGTATGTCTTGATGTCTTTATTACTAAACTTGCGTTTATGGATATAAATCATTTCATCATGAAACACTTGACGTTTAATTTAGAATATTTAGAAGAATAAGCGTGGGATCACAGAATAATTGACAGGCCTTATTAACTATTAATTAATTTATCTGATTTTGAAGGTATTCCTTCTCATTGCCTGCCCAACGTGAGCATCAAGTTTGAAACTGTTGGAAATTATGCCCTAAGGGCCAATCATTGTACTTTGAACATTATTATTTTAATGAAATTTCTCCATTATGTTATCATATTATTTTCATGTTAACTGTGATAATTGTATCCTTGGATAATTCAAGAAGATTGTCCTAAAATGTCCCTGGTCGGTCATCTATGCAGGAGCAAAGATGGAACAAGACTAGTATGACTTTGATAAGATATAGAGATACGAATCAAAGTCTTAGGCACTTATAAGAGTATAAGGTGCTGGACCGACCCACTATAACAAAGCTACATGGATCAAGTCTAATGGACCCATGCCGTGTGAGTTCACAAAATAAAACTAGGTTTGGAAATGTAGCGTAGTAGCTCAACCTAAGTCTTTCTTGTGAGGAGATTAATTTTCAAGTTTCTAAGTAGTAAAGTGATAAAAACCTTTAAAGTTGTGAAAAATCATTTTGAGAAATTTCATTTTTAAACTAATGAAGTAAACTAAGCTAAAACAATATTTTTATATTTTTTTTGGTTTTCAAGACAAAGAAGCAAATGTAATTGAAATTAATAATAGAAACAAGATAAATTCAATTAACTAATATAATGATGAAATGTGATTCCCTTGAGTTGAGGTTTTAGTCTTCCTTGCTTGCTAATGATATGAATTCCATAATGAGTCAAGAGGATGGAACTAAGCTACCACTAGCTCCATACTTGCAATAATCATTTAATTCATTCTACCGAAGCAATTAAATGAATACCACCAATTAATTGTGACTCAAGGAGATGAACAATTAACTTCCAATTTTAAATTGTAATTACCATTACAACAAATCAAAATATTCAGTTTAATCATTTAAATCCACTCAACCGAGTCGGAATAAAAAATTCAACCTACTCCTAATATGAATCATACAAAGCTTAATTAATCAACTCCTAGCTCAACCACCAAGTTTATTCACTTGGTATAGAACAATCTAGATCATAACGACACACTTAACCAAGTCCTATAATTATGAACTAGAAAGAGAGCTTAAGGAATTCCATTGAAGTTTAGAAGCTCAAACTATTACCCAACTCAAGGAAATCACCAAAACTTAGCTACTCATGGAAGAGGAGGAAGAAGCTTGATGGAATGAGAGAAGAATAGCCATGGAAATTGCTCACCGAACAGCCTTCTTTAAATGCAGCTCCAACGTCTTCCCCTTTTTCCTTTCATACGGTGCTGCTCCCTTTTTTCCCACTTCGTGCTTCATCCCCTTTCACACACAGCCGCTACTTCTTTTTATTTCTTTTCCATTTCAGTGCTGCCTCCCTTTTCTCTATTCGATGCTCTCCCTTCACACCAGCCGCAACACTCCTTTTATTTCATCGTGGACCTTCTTTCTTCAACCTCTTGGTCTAGCTTTCCCCATTCGGTCAGCTCCTTTATCTTTATTTCAGCTTGCTTCTTCAAACTACTTGGGTCAACAATTTCGACTGAAGCCTCTCTTGCTAATAATCAATTCGGTCTAACATCTTTTCACACCTCTCCCTTCAATTCATCCCCTTTTGACAATTCTGGTCTAACAATTACTCTCACAGCCGCCACCCTTTATTTCTTCAATTATATGCTTTCTTCCTTTCTTTCGATCAGCTCCATTAGGTCCAGCTGTGTCTTTATTTCTTCATTCGGTTCACTCCTTTCCTTTTTGATTCAGCCGCTACTCTCTTAAAACAATGGTCCCCATATCCTTTTCTTTTGCTTCTTCAATTGTCTTTAGGTTAAAATGTGAGTTGTGCCTTATTTGGATAAGAGATAAAAATCTGTTTTGGCATTAGACACAAAATTGCAACCACCAAACAAGGCCCTTACTCATTTAACCTCCTTTTAGAAAAAAAATGTGAAAATAAATTATGCACTTGTGATGTTCCACTTTTGTCCTTCATTAAGCTCCAAAATAACATATTTGACCTTGACCACTCAAGTTGTGCCACATCATCACCTGTAAAATTAAATTCACAAAGGTAATATCTTTTGCTCATAATTAAAGAATAATAGGAATGACAAATATTAATTAAAAATATAACAATTTAACCACTTTAATTCCAAAATTATTCTTTCACTAAAGTTTCACATTAACACTTGATCATGCCCAAAATATTCAATTAAGTCCCACAAAAGCCTAAGATTAATTAATAAAAATATATAAATATTGAGCTCTATTAATTCCCCCACACTTAAGCTTTTGCACTCTTGAGCAAAACATCAAACTCAACACTAGGCAAAGAGGGATGAAAGATGAAAGAATAGGCAAGATCAAGTTTCAAGAATCACACTTAGTCAAATAACAAGGTATCCTCCTATCCAAATTCAATGAACATACCAAAAATTGTAGTTAAAGCAATGCAATGTTTAATTACAATGAGCTTAATTGGAAACCTTAACTAGGACAAGTGTTTGCACTCTTCCCTCATATAAGGTAGTTTTTCACTTGCATCCACTTTAACCACACTCTATCATAGGCTTGTAGTATTTCTAGGCTCTCCACTACTTGCAACAATGGCTTAAATAAATCAAAAGGACTTTGTAGGGTTGTAATGTTTAATAGGCCAAATGATGGAAAATGTAACAAACACTATGCTTGCACCAAATAATTTGCTAGATCACTTAGCACTATAAAACTAAACTTAATTCACATATTTTACCATTGTGACTTTATTTCTTTCTTTGATTTTTTTTCTTTTTTTTCACACTTTTTCTCTTCTTTTTCTTTTATTTTTCTATTTTCTTACTTTTGACTATTCATATGGTATTTTTTTCCTTTTCCTTTTCCAATATATAATAGTACTCTCTCTCTCTCTCTCTCTCTCTCTCTCTCTCTCTTTTCAATAGTGCTAGGAAGAACTTGATAAAGGATACAAACATAGCATTTGTATAATGAAATGGAAATGAAAGTGAAGGGCTCAAGGGGTAAACTAAGGTGAATGATGAATGGTTTGTGTTTAGGTAAATGGGTGATAAAATGAATGCCAATGTCATCTCTATCTATACCATTGCAAAATGTAGCCTCAAGCAAGAAACAAAACATGTTCTAGAGAGAAATAATCTAAGTAGATGAATCACACAATGAAATGAACAATTAGGCCCAAAATACCTTCCAACTGGGCTTTTTGTTTCCTAACAAACTCATCAAAATTAAACCGTGCATCTTTAAAACACTTGAATTTTGTGGCAATTCACTAATTCAAAGCAAGTTTCAACCATGAATCCAACTACGAGTAATCAAAATACTTGATCATGACTAAAGGCTTCAAAAATATCAGTGAATTGGACCAAAAACAATAAATGACACAAGCAGGAGATAGAGGCATATGATATCACAGTGAAATCCATCATGAGAATAAACACACTCCCCCATACTCAATCCTTACATTGCCCTCAATGTAATGCATAAAAACAAAGAACCTAGACACACTTATCTCTTAGGTGAAGTGAATGTTGTGAAGTCCAATTCAAGATTGAAGCACAACACATCATCATCATAAGGAGAGAGAGAAGACAAGACATAAGTGGAAATAGTTCTTAGAAATTAGGTATAAGGATAAGAGAAAAGGGTAGTGTAGGATAAGGCTAAGCATAAGAGTATGATTCAAAATGGACTTTATTCAATTGAAAAAGCAAATAAACAAACTACTTTTGACTACTGATAAGTCCCTCCCCCACACTTGTTCAATTGCATATATCATCAAACAAAATAAGGAACAAGGTAAGGAAAGAGACTACCGTGTGCATTATGGTGGTTGATGACTAGCATGGTAGTGCTTCAACAAGTGACCATTCACTTGAAACTTTGCACCACTTGCAAGATCTTCGAGCTCTATTAACCCAAAGCTATGCACCTTGACCACTTTGTAGGGACCTTGCCATTTGGTTTTAAGCTTCCCATTTTTGAGCTTGAATCTTGCCTTGAACATAAGTACTTGCTCTCCTTCATGAAACTACTTCTGTAAGATGCCTTGATCATGAATCAATTTGGATTTTTCCTTGTAGATACGGGAACTTTTATATGCATCCAACTGTAACTCTTCAAGCTCTTGTATCTCAAGCATCCTTTCCTCAGCAGAACCTTGAAGATCCATATTACAAGTCTTCACAGCCCAGTAAGCTCTATGCTCTAGCTCAACAAGTAAATGGAAACCCTTGCCAAAGACTAACCGGAAAGGAGACATGCCAATGAGAGTTTTAAAAGCTGTAAGATATGCTCAAAGAGCATCATCCAACCAGAGACTCCAATCTTTCCTACTTGGCTTGACAATTCGCTCTAAGATATACTTGATTTCCCTATTAGACACCTCAGCTTGCCCATTTGTCTGTGGATGGTATGGGGTAGAAGTCTTATGGAAAACACCAATTTGGATAGCAAGTTGTCCATCAATTTGTTGCAAAAATGTGAGCCACGATCACTCATAATTGCTCTTGGCACACCAAACCTATAAAAGATATGAGTACGTAGGAATTTAATAACAGTAGAGGCATCATCCTTCCTTATAGGAATGGCCTCAATCCACCTTGTAAGATAATCAATAGCCAACAAAATGTACAATTATCCATGAGATGCAGGAAATAGACCCATAAAATCAATGCCCTAAACATAAAAAACTTAACAAAACAACATGGGTTGTTGCGGCATTTCATGTTTTCTAGATAAACCCCTAAAACGGTGGCATGCATCACAACTTTTACAAAAAGCATAACAATCCTTAAAGAGGCTAGGCCAATATAAACCACAATCTAATATTTTCCTAGCAGTTTTCTTTGCCCCAAAGTGGCCACCATACAACAAAGAATGACAAGAGGTTATAACAGAAGAGAATTCACCATCTGGCACACATCTCCTAATAACTTGGTCACTACAATGCCGCCACAAGTAAGGAGGATCCCATAAATAGTATTGAGCTTCATGTTTCATCTTTTGTTTCTGAAAATGAGACAAAGAATCAGGTAAGACTCTAACAGCAAGATAATTCACAATATGAGCAAACCATGGGTCATAAAGTGTAATAGCAAGGAGATGGGCATCAGGAAAACCATCACAAGTAACTTCAGCATCAACTACTCCCTGTGTAGCAAGGGGCAAGCGGCTTAGATGGTCAGCAACAAGATTTTCTGCACTTTCCTTGTCCCTAAACTTTGTGTTAAATTCTTGAAGTAGTAGTATCCACCTTAGTAACCAAGGCTTAATATGAGTCTTCCTAGATAAGAACTTGACAGCAGAATGATCAGAATAGATAATCACTTTAGAATTCACTAGATAAGACCTAAACTTCTCAAGTGCAAAAACAATGGAAAAGAGCTCTTTCTCAGTGGTAGTGTAATTGATTTGAGCCCTATCCAATGTTTTAGAAGTATAAGCAATAACACAAGAGGTCTTACTAATTTTCTGACCTAGAACTGCACCAACAACACTATTGGAAGCATCACAACAAAGCTCAAAATCAAGATCCCAATTAGGAGTAATGAGTATAGGTGGAGAAATAAGTCTAGACTTAATTTCATCAAAAGCCAATTTGCATGCATCATCAAAGATGAAATCCATATCTTTTTGGAGAAGCTTAGATAGGGGACAAGCTATTTTACTAAAATCCTTAATGAATCTTCTATAAAATCCAACATGCCCCAAGAAAGATCTAAGTTCTCTTAAGTTAGAGGAATAAGGAAGAGATGAAATTACTTCAATTTTAGATTTGTCAACTTCTATACCGCTCTTACTTATCAAGTGGCCTAAGAATATTCCTTGATCTACTATGAAGTGGCATTTCTCAAAATTTAGCTCAAGGTTCTTTTGCATACACTTTTCTAATGCTTTCTCCAAATTCAGTAGACATTCTTCAAAAGAATTCCCATATATAGAAAAATCATACACTAATACCTCAATACCTTGTTCAAGTAAGTCACTAAAGATGGAGAGCATGCATCTTTGAAATGTCCCAGGAGCGTTGCATAACCCAAAAGGCATCCTTCGGTATGCAAACGTCCCAAATGGACAAGTAAATGTTGTCTTTTTCTGATCCTCCAGTGCAATAGGAACCTGAAAATAACCAGAAAAACTATCAACGAAACAATAATGAGATTTGCATGCCAATCTTTCTAGCATCTAATCTATAAAGGGGAGGGGAAAGTGGTCCTTTCTAGTTGCTTCATTCAACTTTCTAAAGTCTATACAAACTCTCCAAGAGTTTTGGACTCTTGTTGGAATGAGTTTGTTCTTCTCATTTCGCACAACTGTTATCCCACTCTTTTTTTGAACAACTTGGACCGGATTGACCCACTCACTATTTGAAATAGGATATATGATCCCTACACTCAAGAGTTTGGTGACCTCCTTCTTAACTACATCTAAGATGAGAGGGTTGAGTCTACATTGGGGCTATCTTATAGGTTTAGAACCCTCATTCAAAAGTATTTTGTGGGTGCATACAGTTGGGTTAATACCTGGAATATCACCTAAAGTCCACCCTTTTGCCCTCTTGTGTTTCTTCAACACATAAAGTAAACTCAACTCCTCAGATGTACTTAAGGAACTAGAGATAATGATAGGTAATTGATCATGTTCAGCAAGAAAAGCATACTTCAAGTTAGGGGAAGGGGTTTTAAATCAAGTTCAGGGGGTTGCATAATTGAAGGTAAAAGTTCTTTCAACTCAAGTGCACCAAGAAACTTTCCTTTCTTATGAGAATCCCTAATAATTGTTGGATTGAAGGTATGTCCCCTCTGTTCAGATGTGGATTGAGATTGTGGCTTATTCACAAAGCAACCTTGACTACCACCTACATCATTCAAAGAGTGGAATATATGAGAGGTAGCATCATGAAATGGTATGCAACAGTGTTGTAATTGATTAGAACTGAGTTTCTCCCCTGTCATAATCTTGACATGTGGTTGTCCATTATTTTAAAAATTTTCAGCAAAGAAATTTATGACTTTTGACCTGCTAAGTTCATCACTAAAAGGAGAATGTAAGTATTTCAATAATTGGAAAGAAGTTAGGTTACCCATACAATCATCCTTAAGGTTAGGAGAAGTCTGAAACTTGTAATATGGAGGAATGTGAAGCTTAAACCCATGAATTACAGTTGTGCCATCAGTAGCACATTGATTTCTTTCTTTATGTTTAACAATGACTCCATTTGTGTCCATATAAGCATATTTAATGCTAATAGATGTTGCTTCACTTCTAAAAGTGGAATCCATTTCACTAACATTCTCAAATCCTGCAAAGCTGCATAATAATTCTTTCCCAGCACCATGATAACTATCAAATGAGGATATAGTACTACTAATGTTAGAAAAATAAAAAATAAAAGGATTGGAAGTGGAAAGTGAGCTATCAATTGACAAGCAATCAATACTACACACATCATCATCACAATCAATAGAGGGAGAAGAATATGAACCAATGGTAGTACATACATCATCATGACAATCATTTTTCACACACAATGAGAAAGAAAACTCATTAATTGCTTCTTCCAAGGCCAAATCAATCAAATTCAAGCCAAGAAGGGAGTAGTCCTCAAATGGGTGATTCATAGCTTCATAAACATTAAACCGAATAACATGATCACCTACTTCCATAGTTATGTACCCATCCTTCATGCTAACAATAGTATTAGCTGTTCGCTCCTCAACTGAGACCTCAATAGACATGTCTAGAACATAAAAATCAGCAGGAAACACTAAGTCTTTAACCTTGACTAAGATGTCTTCCAATAAGCCATGAGGTTTCCTTGTGGTGCGATCAGCTAGTTGTAGGATGACACTAGTGGATTTGATGTTTGTGAGGCCAAGAGAGGTGTAAACAGAGTAGGGCATGACATTTATAGCGGCTCCTAGATCAAGAAGAGCATTACTAAAAGTCATGGTACCTATAGTGCATGGAACAGTGAATGAGCCAAGGTCTTTACACTTAATTGGAAAATGGGGTTTAAATATAGTAGACACACTAGGACTCAACTGAACACACTCATTGGATTCACACCTACGCTTTTGGGTGCAAAAATCTTTTAAGAATTTAGCACAAACAGGCATTCCTTTCAACATATCAAGCAAAGGAAAATTAACTTCAATCTTACTGAAAATATCCATCATATCAAGAAATTTTTTTTCATTTGAAACCTTCTTGCTAAGTACATATGAATTAGGAAATGGAATTTCAGAGAGATTTACCTTTTTACCTTCCCCTTTTCTTGAAGAAGAATAAATTGAAGGGTTAAGTACCTTAGTATTTGTTGAAGTTGACACTCCTTGCTTGCTATCCATATTTGAATTTGGAGAAGAATGCCTTTGTAGAAGCTTCTGTTCAACCATACTCTCAGATTTTCCAATAGCAAGGTGAGTGCTTTGATTAGAATCATCATCAATATCTTCCACTTGTGGTTGCAATGGAACCTCAACCTCTTCATTGTGCCTATCACTAGAATGCATTCCAGATTTGAAACTCTCAACATTTTCTTCAAATCGGACTTGTTTACCCACTTGTTTACTACTTCTCAAGGAGATAACATGTACATCCTTAGGATTGATCACAGTGTTGGAAGGCAACCCTTGTCCACTTTTAGCTTGTTGCTCATTGAGGTTATCAGACATTTGAGTGACAAATGAAGTAAGGTTAGTATTCTTAGAATCCAACAACTCCAACTTGTTGAAGATTGTGTCAAATTTAGTCCCAATGTCAGAAAATTTAGAAATGGTTTGAGCTCTCTCTTTATCAAATCTCGAGGCTAAGTTACCCATAGAAGATGACACATTGTTCATACACTTGAGAAGTTGAGAGATGTCATCTTTAGTAGCATGGGATTCAGGTGTAGCAACCGCTGTTTGTTGTGGATTAGATTGGTTTGAAGGTCCTTGACTTGGAGCTTGATTTGAAGAAATCCCTTGAAATTGATTCTGGTTCCTCTAACCAAAGTTGGGATGGGACCTCAAACCCTCATTGTATGTATTAGAGTAGGGATTCCAAGGTCTTTGATTTTGTCCTTGTCTCCCTTGAAAAATAGCTGAGACCTCTCCAAGTTGGTATGGGCAATTAAGAGCAATATGCATGTGAGAGCTACATATGTCACAGCTAGAAGCCACTAGAGCTTGAGAATGTGACCCATGAATATTCACATTGTTTAGATGGGCCATGAGCTTATTGAGGTCAGTTCTCATATTTGTCATTTGGGATGACAAATTATCATACTCCCTTGAAGATCTTGAAGCATGTGAGACCTCATGGACTTGTCTAGCATCCAACCCTTCAAATTGTTGATGATTACTAGCTATCTTCTCAATTAAAGCCCAAGCTTCTTCAGGTGTAAGCAATTGAATAGTGCCTCTAGAAGATGAATCCAAACTCTTCCTATCTTGAGGAAGCAACCCACTATGAAAATATTGCACCAATTGAGCTTCTGGGATTTGATGATGTGGACACTTGGCTAGGAGTTCTTGAAATTGACACCAATACTCATAAAAAGATTCGTGGAGGCCTTGTTTAGCACCAAAGATTTCCTTAGTGAGAGATGTTATCTTTGAAGAAGGGAAGTATCTTTCCAAAAAGGCATTCTTCAAGGTGTCCCAAGAGGCTAAAGCATTAGGATTGTGGTGAGGTAGCATCAAGAACTACTCCTTAGCTTTGTTTTCCAGTGTAGAATGAAAGACTTTCTGGCACATCTCATCTAGATCAACTCCCATTGGTTTCATGGAGTTGCATATAATGTACATATTCCTCAAGTGCCTGTTAGGGTCTTATACAGGTAAACCATGAAATTTTGGTAAGTGACTCAACAAAGGACCTTTCAACTCAAAATTAATATTAAATTCAGGACAAGAGAGGAAAGGATCAATAATATCAGTAGAAGAGGTAAGATCTTTGATAGTTCTATGCTCCCCAATGGGTAGAGGTATGCCTTCTGGAGGAGGAACTATGTAATACCCCGAATTTTGACACTTGAGGCCAGGAAATAACCCTGAAATAAGTGGATTGCTAAGCCCTGATTTAGCAAGATCCCAAATTGTGATTAAGGGTTAATGACTCTAAAAGTGGAGGTGATTATTGATAGATAAACCCTTTTGGAGAATATGATGTGATTTGGGATTCGAATGTGTTATGATCAGTGTCGAAACCTTATATTTGAGTTCAATTATGGATTAACAATCTAAATTGAATGAAAATAGAGGGAGGGCGCATTTTATGATGGTATGGAAAGAAAAATGTGTTTGGTGTTGATTCAATGTGAATTGCCGTAATCAGGGGCAAAACGGTAAAATTACCGACCACTTGGTTAGTTATCGAAGATGAAACTCATTGGTAACTTGAAGATCAATGGTTGCGATTGATTTGTGATGGATCAAAAGGGGTGGAATCATGTGTATGTGTGTGTATGTGAGCTTATGGAAGATGGAATAAGATATTGACATTTGGCAAGTTTTGAACCCTTGGATCTTGGTCAAATTGTCAGTACATCCCCTCTCTCCTCTCCTCCCTTTTTGGACGTCCAAGAGGCCATTTTGGCTCAAAATTCTGATCATCATCCTCATCTCTCATCTCTCTCTTCATCCTCCATGGACGCCAAGCACAAGGAAGAAAGAGAAAGGAAGAGTTTAATGTTTAGGTGAGATAATGTTCTCTAATGCTCAAATACTCTTCTTTAATATTGTTCATAGTGATGAGAGCTTCATCTCTAGTGTATTAGATTCTTGATTGGAGGTGTTTAATAGCTTGAGGAAAAGTGGAAAGATGAAGAATCAAGGAATTTGTTTGGGAATGAGGAAGAGGTGAGTGTTTGCTCCCTTTTGATCTATTGATTGTGGTTTTTTGTGGAGTTTTGATAATTGTGATATTTTCCCTGATTTTATGTGATTTTGAAATAAAGGAATTGCATTGTGTAGTATGTTGCAAATGGTCTTTTGTTGTGTTTTATGACAATTGGTATTTGTTTGGAACTTTGGTTGGAGAGGATTGCAATGTGGTGCATTGGATTTTGACATTGTGTGACATATTGTGGCTATGGTATAACATGTCAATGTGATGTGAATTTGGATGTTTTGGTATTTCACTCAAACTCATGGTGTAGACTATGATGAAACATTTTCCCCAGTTGTAATGGCCAAATCAATCAGAATCCTTCTTGCCATTGTAGCATATTATGACTATGAAATATGGTAGATGGACGTCAAAACAACCTTCCTTAATGGAAAGCTACTTGAGGATGTGTACATGACACAACCTAAAGGTTTTGTGCGTTCAGAGGACTGGTAAAATTTGCAAGCTTTAAAGATCCATTTATGGATTGAAGCAAGCATCTCGGAGCTGGAATCATCATTTTGATGAAGTAGTCAAAGAGTTTGGATTCATTCAAAATATTGATGAACGTTGTGTTTACAAGAAGGTTAGTGGGAGCATAGTTGTATTTCTAGTGCTTTATGTAGATGACATCCTACTCATTGGGAACGACATTCCTACCTTGCATAGTGTCAAGTCTTGGTTAGGAAATTCCTTTTCAATGAAAGACTTAGGTGAAGCCACCTACATCCTAGGGATTAGGATCTATAGGGATAGATCCAAAAGACTAATAGGCCTAAGTCAGAGCACATACATAGACAAGATATTGCATAGGTTTAATATATAGAATTCAAAAAGGGGTTACATACCCATGTCTCATGGCATCCATCTTAGTAAGGATTTGTGTCCTAGGACACCTGATCAGCGAGATCGCATGAGTAAGGTTCCATATGCCTCGTCCAATAGATCAATCATGTATGCCATGTTATGTACTCGACCGGATGTCTTATTTGCCTTAAGTATGACTAGCAAATATCAACAAGATCCTGGTGAGGGTTATTGGACTGCGGTCAAGAATATCCTAAAGTACTTAAGAAGGACTAAGGACCTATTTTTGGTCTATGGTGGATTGGTTGATGAGCTCTGTGTAATTGGTTACACAGATGCAAGTTTCCAAACTGACCAAGACAACCTTAAATCTCAATCTGGATACGTATTCCTCCTCAATGGTGGAGCAGTAAGCTGGAAGAGCTCCAAGTAGAGCACTGCAGCAGATTCTACAACAGAAGCTGAGTATATAGCAGCATCGGATGCAACTAAAGAAGCTGCTTGGATATAAGAAGTTCATTACTGAACTAGGGGTGATGTCTACCATCTCAAATCCAATAAATTTGTTCTGTGATAATAGCGATGCTATTGCACAGGCCAAGGAGCCTAGGTTACATCAAAGGACCAAGCATATACTCATGCGATTTCATCTTATTAGAGAAATCAATGATAGAGGTGATATAAAGATATGAAAAGTAGCAGGAGAAGATAATGCTGCTGATCCTCTTACTAAGCCACTTGCACAGGCAAAGCATGAGCGTCATGTTAGGGCAATGGGAATTAGGCAAATTAATGATTGTACCTAGGGCAAGTGGGAGGAAGTTGAAAATTGTGCTCTAAGGGCCAATCATTGTACTTTGAACATTATTATTTTAATGAAATTTTTCCATTCTGTTATCATATTATTTGCATGTTAACTGTGATAATTGTATCCTTGGATAATTCATGAAGATTGTCCTAAAATGTCCCTGGTCAATCATCTATGCGGGAGCAGAGATGAAACAAGACCATGATGACTTTAATAAGATATGGAGATACGAATCAAAGTCTTAGGCACTTATAAGAGTACAAGGTGCTGGACCGACCCACTATGAGAAAGCTACATGGATCAAGTCATAAGTTTTTATCATGTATAACCACGTCACAATGCCCTTAGACCTGAGGTCATCATGGATTCCTACATGAGAGTTGCTAAGCTTTGAACTAGTCAAAAGTTACTTTTGACCGAGTGATGATAAAGGCTATGATCGGGCTCAGTGTTTTTTCATGCAGAGGAATATTAATGATCAAGATGGAATTTGTCCCTCATATTAGTAGAGAGATATTACTGGGCCCCTCGATGAGTGAGTCAGAGAAATGTATGGCCATACTATAATGGAAATGAGTTTCCATTTCTATTGTCAGGCTGCTCAGGAATCGAGAAAGTAATGGTCAGGAACAAGAAGATGACATTATCCATGCCTTATCCTTGGTCGATATATCGTGTGACAAAAGGGACGTGACATAGTTGTATGACAGGTTGCATCGTGATAACGATCCTTATATGATTTGGGTAGTCGTAATGTCTTGCTAGATGCCGCTTGCGACTTTTGGGTTAGTATAGTTATTGGCCTACTGCCAACTTCATATGGGCCTACAGGGTCGCACACAAGAATGGTCCAACACGAGATACTGTTTAATTTAGGGTGGACGAATTTTATATATATATAATATAAAATTTGTTAATAATATTATTTAGATATATATTTTCAAAATACATATCTTATATATTATATATATGTGTGTGTATATGAGTATATATATATATTATATGATATTATTATATTATGTTAGTTTTAAATTTAATTTATTAAGATATATTAAATTTAATAACTAACATGATAGAGATATAGTATCTCAGATTTAATTTATGAAGATAAATTAAATCTAATGGCTCTTTATTTGGATTAAATAAATAGGTTAAATTAAAACTGTTAGATAGATTTAATTTAAACTGAATTTATTTAATTAGTTCATCAAGATAATTAATTGTTGATTAATTTCGAAATTAATGATGATTAATTTTGAGATTTGAATTTAGCCATCATAGGTTATAAACTTGATAGAGCAGATATATTCATAAGCGCGTGAGAATTCAGAGCCGCAAGGGAAACACTAAAAACATTGGAGGTGCTAGCCCGTAGTCTCGATTGGAGAGCATTCGTGTGGATACCGGTAGAGGAAGCGGACCTAACATGTTGGCTCCTAGAGATCGTGAAAATCCTAAGTTGAAAAAGGTACGAGTTTTTTCTAACCCGACTTAAACGTCATTGATAGATCCTCGATTAGGATCGGTAAAATTTTTAAAATTCTTCCGCTGTGCCTGCGATCTGAACACATTAACATGGTGGGCATATAATATTAGTGGACTCCCCCCCTTGTTAGTTGTAAATGTCGTTTTATATGGATGGTAAGTGTTTATTGTTATGACTTCCTTAGTTTTTGGTATTCAAACATGTCATTGGACAAAATTTAGAGAACCTATCCTGCTTGCCGTGGCACCTGTAAATCTGTAATTGCAAAATTTGCTTACTGGTGATAATTCAATCCAGGTATTTTTAATTGTTCTATTATACCATCCAGTGAAGTATGCCTTTGAAATTCATTGTACACAGTTCCTTTGCAATTTGTTTATAGTTGTGGTTAACAAGCGAGAATATGTTCAAGTGTTGATGGTGATACTTGGAATGACACGTGATATTATTATACTATTATAGACTTACATGATTTAGTTTGTGGTGGGATTGGCTTTGCAGGCGCAATACCTGGAATGATTTGCATTGTTAAAATAATATCAATTCCTATAATTATTACTTGTTAAATTGTGTTATGATATAATAATATATATTTGATTTCTTCTTTTCTAGGTCTTTGAATTGGAAGAAGAAATTACATTGAAGATTTGATGCGTTGTGGTTGGTGGCTATATTGATTTGGTTTAAATTGTAATTGTAATCAAAATTCTTTTGTTGTTTTATTTGGTGTTATCTTGTTGATTGATTAGATTATAGGGAAAATTCTAGAAAACCACATTGGAAATATAAAAATAACAAAACAGTACATTGAAAATGAGAAAAGACGAATTATGCCAGTGTCAGAAAAAGTGAGGAATATGTCCTTTTGAAATCTCGGCCAAATTACGAAAATGCCTTTCAACATTTCATCCCCACTTCAGAATAACAACATGATCATCGTAATTAACAACTTCGGATTCGGTATTAACAACTTCAATTCTTCTTTGACAATTAACAAATTTCACGGCCAATAACAACACTCATATCTTAATTAACAACTCGGGATTCGAAATTAACAACTCAAATTTCTTCTTTCATAATTAACAAATTTCATGCCAATAACAACACCTACCTCGCCATTAACAACTCTGGATTCGCCATTAACAACTCCTATGTTGTTATTGCGACTGAGGGCAGAAGGGCATTTTCGTAATTTGGCCGAAATTTCAAAAGGATAGATTCCTCACTTTTTCTGACACCCGCTTGATTCGTCTTTTCTCATTTTCAATGTACTAATTTGTCCTTTTTATATTTCCAATGTAGTTTTTTGGAATTTTCCCTAGATTATATGTATTTTTGGATAATTTGTATCAAGTTATTGTAATTTTAGTTTATGGAATTATGGCCTGTTTTCGACTTGTTTAAATGTGGCATGTTTTTTTGTCATAAGCCTGTTAGCTTGTTTAGAGTTTTTCGAAATAAAGGCTTCTTAAACAGGTTAAGCTAGGCTTTTGTACAGGCCAGATTCAGGCCTACTTGTTATAATACAGGCCTGGTCTATTTCCACCTCTATTTTTGTTGTCCTTGCAACAGAAAGCAATCAAGCATCATCTCTTCTTTTTGTATACATTTCATTATCTGTTATTTCTTAAATTAACAAACTAATATAATAGCTCACTCCAGCGAGTTGTAAAAAATATTTTAAAGGTGGAAAACGAGAATAGAAGACCTAGAACAAATTATTCTCTTTTATATTCGTAATATAAGATATATTTATCTAATTTAATTATATTAGTTGAATGAGTTAATATGATAGATATTTTTTAAAATATTCTAGTCATCTTTATTAATTTTTTTATTCTCTCTACTAATTAATTATTGTTAAAGGAATATCAATTAAGGTAAATTAGGAAAAGATTGACAAGTATGAAAATAATGTCTTATATTTAAGACCAAGATCAATTCCAAGTATGTCTTATATTGAGGACTGGAGGGAGTACTTATTGAAGATAACAATAAAATTTGTAATTATTTAGAATGGCCAAATACTAAAATATAAATTTTAAAATACTAAATTGCCGCTCCTAAATTTCCTCCCAAGTTATATTTTTAAAACTAAGATGAATTTGTAAATTTCACTAAATTAAACGGAGTTCTCTGTTTTTTTAAAACATACTTGAAAAATCAAATAACAATGGTTGAATTTTGTAAGAAATTATGATTTTATTTTTAAAATCAACACAAATTTTAAACTTTGAATATCTTTTGTAATTTATTCTACATGGTAAGAAAAGTTATATATATTTAGAAAATTATAAATATAAATAATTTTATACCATTCAAAGGAAGTTGGTATAATATATTTTTATTATAGAATAGTTTTAAAAATGAAAAAAAAAATCCATGTAATTTTAATATATAGTTTAAAAACTAGACAACCTACTCTAATATTTAATCAAATATGGTAGTCAACATTGTCTCTACGGCTCTACGGAGAATATTTGTGTGTAATCCAAAAAGAAATATTATCAATGAAAAATTTCATTATAATCAATAAAAAAACTATAATAAATCACAATATAAACAAATGATAATACGCGTTATATTTTTTCTGAGAAATAAAATTTTTTTAATTTGTAAATATACTAATTACAAATTAACATACTAGATAGAAATTTTAACATCTTTTAACAAATTACAAAAATATTTATAAACTACAAATTATAAATAATATGACTCATTTTTATACATACACGATATCCACATTAATTTGTTCGTAATTTGAAAAGGTTATAAATTTTAAATTAATATTAAGATCATATCAAATTTTTATTAATATATTAGGGTGTATCAATTTTTGACACAATTTATTTTTATTTATTTTTTTTATCTTTCGGGCCTGCACAACTAGTTCCGATTAGATATGAAATGTGTTTAATTTTTTTTGTGTTGGTGAATAGATTTGTTTCATACCAGATGAAATAAATAATGAAAAAAACTTAATGATATAAATAGATGAATACATACGTTAATAATTGAATGATATATTAATATATGATTATTTGGATGTTAACCGAAAATAAAATATTTTTTAAAAAAATAATTCCCATGATTTTGGCGGAAAAAAATTTCATGGTAGTTTTAATTAAAATATAATGTGAAAGAGAATATAGGAGGTTTAACTATGGGCCATTTAGTATTTTTAAATTTTTATTGTGAGATTTAGTCCTTCTAAATAATTACAATATAATGGTTTTTTCTAATAAATATTATTTTCTTTAAAACCTTCTCTCTAATTTTCCTTTTAAATATCCCTTTTAATTGCTAAAATATATTTTTGAGTTAAAATTTCAGTTTATCCTAGAGAAGCTTCTAATGTTAATAAAAAAAAAGGAGAAGCCTCTAATAATCAACCGTTATAAAATCAATTTTATAATTAAAAAATTAATCATTTAGTGTCATAATTTTGACTCAATTTTTAAACTTTCGCGTATTAAAAATTAGTCCTAGTAATTTTGCTCATAGAAGCTTAGTCATTAAACTTTGACTCTATAACTTGATCTTCACAGTTTTAAATTTTAAGCCATTTAAAACATTAGTCCTTAAGTTTTAAAAAATATATTTAGTTTTTATAATTTTATTTTCTAAAATATAGAAACCAATATTTTAAATTGTTAAAATTAAAGGTATTGTGTTGTGTTGAGTTAGAGCTCAGGAAGTGAGTGACTTCAATCAGGTCAAAACTATGTAAGGTTAGTTATAACTCGCCAAAAAAAGATCGGAACTAATGATTAATTAATTTTATAATTATATATTTTTATAATTGATTTTTAGATTAAGGTGTAATTTTAGCAACCAAATTTTTTGCAGAACTCGGACACAATTAAATTTAGAAGGTGTTTCAATAGACACAATCTTTCAAAAATGAAGCAAACTTAACAATTCCATTAAATTGGCCCCAATATCCGTTTCTTTTTTTATGTGAGACCCACCAACTCTTTTTTAAGGTTGTGTCTATTTTTTGCACCTTTCAAAATTTAATTGTGTCAAATGATCATGGCAAAAATGCTTCACTGCTAAAATTGTATTTTAACCCTTAATCTTTTATTAAAATTATCAAATCATTAAACATGAGTGTCCTTTTTTCCATTTCAACGAATCAACAAAAAGGAGCTTTTTTTCTTATTCTTCGCCATTACCATCAGGTCTCTATTTTTTGTGTCACTTGCTTTTTTTTTTTGGATAAGTTTTTTGTTAGGCTCTCTAACACAACTATTTGGACTTCTCTTTTATTTATTCTCCAGTATCTTTTTTACATGAAAAACTGTATATCATTAACTCATAACAAGAGTTGCAAAGGTATATCTATGGCAGTACTTCTCCACATCCACTTCTTCTAGAGTTTAGTACTGATGCATCAATTTCCAATCTGACCAAACGTGTTATGTCACTTGTATCCTCCTGTCTTTCTTGATCATTTATACTTTGCTTGATTATCTAAATCAAATAGTTGATTGCGTTGAGCTATCCATATGTTCCAACATATAAATCCAAACAATATAGCCTATCTAACTTTCTTGGTATTCTTTTTGCCTGCTTCCTGCTCCAATTTCCCTTTTATCCATTCCTTCCTACTAAGGCTTATAAAGGTATCCTAGTGTGATGGATGGACCATGGAGCGCAATCTTTCCTTTGCGTTACAACAGTTTCTGAGTAGGTGCATGACATCTTCTTCTAGTGCACATTCAAATGGGCATGTTGCATCTTTACATAGTCCTCTCCTCTCTCAGAGTTGTGCCATGTGTGCTCTATTGTGAGAAGCCAGCCACATGAAAGATTTCATTTTTTCTGGAATCTTCTATTTCCATAGGTCTCTCCAAAAATTGTCTATCTTCACAAAAGTTGTCCTCCTACTGATGATTACCTGCAATAATAAAATTATATGCAGATCTAACTGAAAAGTATCCGTCAGTAGAGGGTAACCAAGTAAATTTATCATCTCCTCTTGCCTCACATAGTGAGTAACTATTCATGATGTTATTAACGATATCATAATGAAACCAAAATTCAAGTTTTTCCCTATCCCATTCTCCCCATCGATCTACTTGCTCAGCAACTTTTTCTTCCTTATCCACCAGGTGTTCATAACCTTGCACAAGATTGACATGGGGCATCCACATGTCTACCCAGTTATCATACTAAAAGCTGGTTCTTTGACCATTGCCAATTTTCATTATGACTCCTCTCTTGAAAGTGTCCTATATGTCGTATATACTCCTCCAAGTAAGAGAGGAGTTTTTTCTTCTTTGGACTCTTGGCATAATTGAATATCCACATTGATATTTGCTTCTTAATACTTTAACCCATAAAGCTTCTTGGTTATTGACAATATTCCAACATAGATTCTTTTGCTTTCTCAGGTTACGAATTCCTAACTCCCAATCTCCTTATTTTTAGAAATGAGGTCCCATGGGGCTAGGTGCAATTTCCCTTGCTATTTGTTATCACCCTAAAGAAAGTCACTGCTATGGCATTCAGAGATTTCGATCACTCCTTTGGGTAATAGCATCATTTGCATATGATAGTAAGGGAGAGTAGATAATACGAATTTAATGAGAGCAATATGTCCAACCGTACTCAAGCATTTCCTTTTCCACCTAGCCAACTTCTTTTTAGTTTTCTCCATAATGGGTCTAAAAGTAGCACATGATGCCCTGGTATGAAATGGACACCCAGATACTTCTCAAGATCACCTGTTAACCCAACCCCCATTCTTTGACTAAGGCTTAGGGCCCGAGATATATGGACATTTCTAGAAAAGCACATCTTCGTTTTTTGTTTGTTCATTTTAATTCTTGATGTAATGCATAATTGTTCTAGGCATTTGAACATTACATCGATTTGGTTGGTTGTCGCCTCCCCAAATAAAATTAGATCATCTGCAAAGAATAGGTATGAGATTTGAGGGCCTCTTATGCTGATCTGTATTGTCTTCCAAGATTCATCTTCTATGGCATCCTTGATGAGATGGCTTAACCTCTCCATACATAAAGTGAAGATATATGGAGTGTAATGCCCCAAATTTTATTCACCAAATATATTGTAATTATTTGAGAAATTCAATAAAATGGTAAATATTCATGAATTTTGAATTTATAAATTTTGTAAATTTTCATTTTCATAAGAAATTGAGCAAAACAATTATGGAATAAATTTGGGTAATTTAAAAAGCCCAATATTGAGACCTAGAAATAGAGGAAAAGAAAGAGGATAATATTTGGTCCAATAATAAATGGAAATTGGCCAAATAAAAAGAAGAAGAAAAAATTAAATTAAAAAGGTAATGGCAAAATCGTAATTTTGCCAATTTAGCACAAAATTAATTATTTTACAATTAATTAATTTAATTTCAATTAATTAAGGAAAATAAAGAGGAAATATATATTTGGTGTACTTTAGTCAAATAAATATGAATTTATGGAAAAATTGAGCAAAAATGCAAATTTGACCAAAATTGTGACTTAAAGTGTATACGTAACTTGAACAAGTTTTGAAGCTAATTGAGATCAAAGAGAAGGACCATTGGGAGGCCATCTCATGTAGCAAGAGAGGGGAGAAGTAGTTTCATATCAATTGGGTTTTAGGACATTAAATTACACGTACATAAAAGTTGGAATTTGGTATTTTTGGAAAATTTGCTAAATATGACATAAGCAAGATATACAATGACATAAGCATAATGTTATAAAACAAATCATCATCTTCTTTCCTCCATTTCCCGTTGGTTTTGGAAGCAAAATAGAGGGAGAAGGCTTGAGATAATTTTAGAAAGAGAAGGAGGAAAATCTCAAAAGGTAGGTCGATTTCTTCGGTGAATTTGTACTTAACGTGTATAACCCTTCTCCGAAGCTTCTCTTCTATGTTATTGAAGGTGTTTGAATAAGAAATTTTGGTGTTTAAAGAGGCTAGGGTTCGGTCACACCAAGGAGAAGCCAGATGAAGCAAAAGGTAACCTCCGAAACTTCAAATATTGATTGTTTTGACTGCTGTGAGTAGCTTAATCGACAGATTTCTGATTAATTTACTCTAAATGTAAATTTAGGAAATATTTTGTTCTAGGCATTATATTGTCAAAAATCCTAACTTTTCCCAAAGAATCTAAGAATCTCGTCCAAGGGCAGAAATGGGGTTAGGAGTTGGATTTTCATGAAACTAATGATTCCATTATTTTTAGGAGGGAAAATTAGACGGGGTTATAGTTGAACACATTTTTAGAAAAGCCTTAAAAAATATAATTACGAAAACGCCCTTGCCAATGGCATTCTGGTCGTTTGGGAGTGAATTTAGTAATTTGAGTCTAAAAATGGATTCCTTGGGTGAAAATTTATCAGAATAGCCCATGTCAAAATTTCGGAAAAAGTACGGTTAGACCAGGTACGGCAAGGCCGGTCTCAGGGGCATTTTGGTAAATTTTCATAATAGGTTATATAACCACTATAAACACTATGAAAGTGCCTAAAATGGTACATGAATAGGTTTTAACCTAATTATTGTACATTTGATATTTTAAGACCAAGTTGAGAGTCCGTTGGTGGCACGCTTTATGAGGTACACATTTTACAAAGTGAAAAAAGGATTAAGGTAGTAACTCTATCCTTCATACACTATGTAAACTATATGTGCTTTGTGTATGCCATTTCTGTGAGTAAATGAGAAATGTAATTAGAATGGCTAATGGAGGGGTTAGAGTAACTAATTTAGTGACTTACTTTATGAGAACTAATGGAAATGGGACAAGTGGCAAAAGCTCATGATAATAGTTGTTGAGGGAAAGTCAAATTGGGATTAGAAAATTAATTTCTCTCTCTCTCTCTCTCTCTCTCTCCCCTCCCATATTTTGATGCATAAGGGACAAGGAGGCATGGGCTTCATCATTTCTCCTTCTTTAATACTCATCTCTCTCATTCTCTCTCCCATTTTTTGTGCAGCCATGGAAGCTCAAAGAGAAGGAAGAGCTTTTGATTAATGTGAGTTATTTGACCCTCTAAATGACCTCTAATGGAAAAATCCTCTTCTATAAACTTGTTCCTTATGTTGAGAGCTTCAATTTCATGGTTTTAGATTTTTCATTTGGTGTATTTTGAGCTCTAAAGAAATCTTGAAGTTGGGAGAATCAAGAAACTCCTTTGGAAAAGTTATAGAGGTGAGTAAGACAAACCTTTCTATATAGGTTTTGTGGCCTTTGGTTGAGTTTGGAAATTCTGGAAATTTGGCTTGAAATTTCAGAAATTAGGGTCTTGTGGTGTTTAAGTTGTTGTTGTCATGGATATGATGCTTTGAGATGTATCTTTGACGGATAGAATTTGATTGAAGCTTAAATGTAAGGTTTGACACCTTTGTGTTAGTTTTGGTGCATTTGGCAAAATAGGGTATGTGATTGGGTTGGGATTTTGTTCATTTTGAAGTTGCCATTGTGTTCCTTATGGAAACTTCTATGGGAATAGGATTGGTTATTAATTTTGGAGTCATTGGACACTTTGGTAGAAACTTGGAAATCTATCAAGTGTGAACTCTATTATGGGCAGTCAGTTTACACGAAAGTTTTGAATGACCAAATGTTGTTATAAAATTCTAAATCTTTCTAGTCTTAAAGTTCACATCTCAAGCTTCAAAATGGATATATAATTTGTGTCATTTCGTATTGTTAACTAAGAGTTATTCTTTGCCAAAGTTTGGGACAAAAACTGGACTCTGTTTTGGAGTAGTGTTGAGTTTTGGATATTTCTGGAATTTTGTAGTGATTTCTAGTTATGGTCCATATTTTTCTAGTAAATAGAACTTAAATACCTTTCATTTGGCTTTGGAATCACCTCGTTTTGATTTTTCTAGAATTAGTTATGAAATTTGGAATTTCAGCCAAAAATCAGGAAATTTCTTGGCCGTGGCCCAAACCTTTCTGTCCTGATTTTGGCCGCGGCCCATGGGTGGCTGGCCGCGGCCAACCCCTGTGTTCCAACACTTTGAGTTTTTGAAAAGTGATCTTCAACCTATTGTTTCCCAACCTTTTAGTGCTTTTATTAGAGGCAATTGTGGCCTCTTAAGGGTCAATTATGATAACCAAATTTAAGTGTTATGAAATAAATTAAGTCTTGGAATATAGTATAACTCTTTGTCCTTAATCATGATTCTAGGATTTGACATTTGCCATACTCGGGAGAGACCGACGCTAGGACACGCACAGAAGGATCAAGGTAGTGACTCTTCTCTCATGTTGTGTATGATATTTTGGTATGCATAACTTATCATTGAGCTGTGTGAACTGCATGTGCCATGGTCCATTACGGTGTGAGCACTTCAGCATGAGCCGTTTAGGGAGTGACAGTGGTCATATCTAGTTCGGCCGTTGAACTGCCATTGTAATCGACATGGATCTTATGAATCTGACTCGTGGGGCGGCGTTTGTGAATCCAGTCATAGGTTGTGTGTTGATCTTGCTAGTGTGGCTTGTGTATGAAATGGTTTATATGAATCCCAACTGTGGTGAAACATATTGTGTGGATTGTATTGTACAATGCAGTGTGAGCAAACGCAAGGGTGACATGAGTCATACCTGCCTTTGCCGTTGTAGTTGCAATGTGTGTGTGATGATTTGCTTTCATGCCTTATTATTGTGCATACTATGAGTGATTTGACACTACAGGGATTCCTTAGAATCTCACTCTCCCGTAAACCAAATTTTTAGACAAGGCAG
Organism: Inga oerstediana; assembly: GCA_963210345.1. Lineage (NCBI taxonomy): Eukaryota > Viridiplantae > Streptophyta > Magnoliopsida > Fabales > Fabaceae > Inga > Inga oerstediana. The sequence continues at coordinate 48,327,558 of OY723410.1, read as the reverse complement.
AAGGATCGAAGGGAAAGCGGGCGATGAAGAGCGGATAGAGCTCTGGTTTAGGAGTTTTACTTTGGCTATCATGTAAAAACCTTTTGGATATATTTTTGGGAAACAATTGTATATGGTTTGGATTAATGTATAGTTTTGTGTAATCCCCAAGAAAAAAGGAAAAAGTGTATGGGCTTTGTGCCTCTGTATAATCCCTTTATTAATTAATGGAACCCGAGTGTGTCGAGAATTTATGCTGTACTTTAATATGTATGAATGAAATCAACCTGTACATGCCATTTAGTATTGAAATGTGAATATGAGACCGTCATGAACAAGTTTTGAAAAAGTTTTTTTAAGCCATGATTTTGGGAAGCTTGATTTTGTATAAGTCACAAAATCATCTAAGGTCTCTAATTCTATATCAATTACGTGTTTATGAACTAAATCTCGGCCTATGGTAGAAGGGGGTTACAATGATGCCTTGTATAATATTTTGGATTAATGTTATTATCTCGGGTAAATGTCGGGAATTGTGGTTATACTCTGATATTGTATTTGTGACAAACCAGACAGGCCAATTGTTTTTATGAATGAATGAATGGAGATCATATTGTAAAAGTGTTGCAAAAAGTTTTTAATTATCCTGGATCTCTCATCCCATTATTAAATGTTTTTAAACGCTTAATCTCGGCCTTGATCGTGATGGGGGTTATAGAGATCTTGGTGAAGATTGGGCCACTAGGGTACCGCATTGCTTTGCCACCAAATTTAAGTAGGCTACATGATGTTTTCCATGTTACCCAATTGAAAAAGTATTAACATGATCCAGAACATTTAATTGAATATGAAGACGTGGAAATGCATGATGATTTAACCTATGAAGTCACACCTGATCGGATAATCTACTGGTAGAAGAAGCAACTCAGGAATAAGAGCATTTCATTCATCAAGATTGTCTAAAGAGAGTTATCTCCCAGAGAGGCTACATGGGAAACAGAGGAGAGTATGAAGAAATTTTACTCAGAATTTAGGGTTGTACATGTGTAGCAAATTTTGGGGACGAAATTTATTTAAGTGGGGGAGAGCTGTAATGCCCTAAATTTTATTCACCAAATATATTGTAATTATTTGAGAAATTCAATAAAATGGTAAATATTCATGAATTTGGAATTTATAAATTTTGTAAATTTTCATTTTCATGAGAAATTGGGCAAAATAATTATGGAATAAATTTGGGTAATTTAAAAAGCCTAATATTGAGACCCAAAAATAGAGGGACAAAAGAGGATAACATTTGGTCCAATAATATATGGAAATTGGCCAAATAAAAAGAAGAAAAAGAAATTAAATTAGAAAGGTATTGGCAAAATCGTAATTTTGCCAATTTAGCACAAAATTAATTAATTTTCAATTAATTGAAGTTGATTTCTATTAATTATGGAAAATAAAGAGGAAATATATATTTGGTGTACTTTGCCGAAATAAATATGAATTTATGTAAAAATTGAGCAAAAGTGCAAATTTGACCAAAATTGTGACTTAAAGTGTACACGTAACTTGAATAAGTTTTGAAGCTAATTGAGATCAAAGAGAAGGACCATTGGGACCCCATCTCATGTAGCTAGAGAAGGGAGAAGTAGTTTCATATCAATTGGGCTTTAGGACATTAAATTACACGTAGATAAAAGTTGGAATTTGGTATTTTTGGAAAATTTACTAAATATGACATAAGCATGATATACAATGACATAAGTCTAATGTTATAAAAAAAATCTTCATCTTCTTTCCTCCATTTCCTGTCAATTTTCACGCAAAATAGAGAGAGAAGGCTTGAGAGAATTTTAGAGAGTGAAGGAGGAAAATCTCATAAGGTAGGTCAATTTCTTTGGTGAATTTGTACATAAGGTATATAACTCTTCTCCTAAGCTTCTCTTCTATGTTATTGAAGGTGTTTGAATAAGAAATTTTGGTGTTTAAAGAGGCTAGGGTTCGGTCACACCAAGGAGAAGCCAGAGGAAGCAAATGGTAACCTCCGAAACTTCGAATGTTAATTGTTTTGCTGCTGTGAGTAGTTTAATCGGTGGATTTCTGATTAATTTTCTCTGATTGTAAATTTGGGAAATTTTGTGTTCTATGCATTATGCTACCAAAATTGGATCCAAATGACAGTTATAACGTAATCAAATTGTTAATATAGTGATTAGGAGTAGAAAGGAGCAAGTCTGTGGAGTTGGAATTGAAAACCCCAACCTTTCCCGAAGAACTTGAGAATTTTGGCTAGGCTCAAAAATGGAGCTAGGAGTTGGATTTTCATGATGTTAGAGCAAGCGTTTTACCTAAAAGGGGGGGTAAATTGGGTGATACTAAAAATTTCGTTGCAAATATAAACCTTGACGGTGAATATAAAGCAGTAAAGAGTAAGGAGAAATATCACCGAAGTGTACACCGAGAGTTATATTGGTTCGGCCACAACCACTTTGACCTACGTCCAGTCCTCAGAGCTTCTTTGAGAGTTTCACTATAATTTCCAAGACTTAGTGGGTTCGTGGCACCTCAGTACAAGCAAGTTCCTTCGCCTGGACACTCGCTCCCCCTTAAAAGTTGTAATCTAATCCCAACTCAAGGTTTCACAACCTTAAGTTACCTCAATAACAAATATTGAGTTTGAATGAAATATCTCTCTCAAGAGTGAATAAGAATCACTGAAGTACAGAATTACAAGTATATGTAAAACAGAGTATTGAACGTGAACTTTGTAATGCGTTCGTGTGTGTGTGTTCTTGTTGTTTCTCTGTTTGGATGTTCCTATATATATAGATGTGTTGGTAATGATCGTTGGAACATTTTTCTTCATGCCTGTTAGAGTGTGCGCAGCCACTGTTGACTTTTCCAGTATTTGAAAAATATCCATTTGCGATAGGTGGCAGTAGGTGGCATTTGAACGTTGCATTTGACTTTCCTTATTTGGTAAGATCTCTTCATTGTTTATCTGCGGATATGCTAAGAATACTAAAACAATGAAAGGTTAATCACATAGGAAACAAATCAATGAATGTTGGAATGATTTCTGAATTTCTGGACTTGCATACTTAAGTAGTTACTCGAGTATTCATTAAGTTTACTCGAGTATTATCGTGAAAAGATTGATAAACCGCAATTCAACAAATGAACATTACATTACTCAGGTAGTGCATGGAGTAAACAAAATTATAAACCTTGGAAATACCTGTTTACTCGGGTACTTACTCAGGTATTGCACACTTTACTTCATAGGTTACTTGATTAGCCACTCGAGTAATCTCTCAAATAAACTTCAGGTTATTAGGTGCTTTACTCCAGTAATGTTCGCAGGATTTCAAGGCCGAGAGCACTTTAAGTTTGCTTACCCTGTTACTCGAGTACTTACTTGAGTAAACATAAATTTTCTGCATAGCTTACTCGGGTAGATACTTCAAGTGCAGTGTAAATAACTCTGCATATTACTCGATTACTGACTCGAGTAATCCAGTTCAAACATTTGATAAAGAGTAATGGAATACCTGTATACTTGAGTAGTGCCTCGAGTGAAGTATGATAAAAACATATCAAGCTAATCGAGTATTACCTTCAAGTTTTGCTTACCACAGTAGGTTACTCGAGTAGCTCCTCGAGTAACATTGGCAGGATTTAAAATGCCAAGAGCAACATATTTCTTGAAGCAGGGGACTCGAGTACAGACTCGAGTAACATTGGCAGGCCAAGAGCAACTGGAAGTCATTTACTTGGTTACTCGAGTAACGTTGGCAGGCCGAGAGCAACTGGAAGTCTTTTACCTTATTACTCGAGTACTTACTCGAGTAACGTTCGCAGGTTACTTGAAGGCTGACTCTGGTTACTTCAAGTTTCTGTCTCATTACTCGAGTACTTACTTGAGTAATCCTTTAGAAATTTTGCCAATGATGAAGTTTCTCAGCTTTTTCTCTTGGCCTTTCTCCATTATTCCAGTGCTTACTTCAAGTGATGATTTGCTCTGTTATTACTTTGTTGAAACTTATTTGTTTATCAAATCATTTTCATACCATTCTTTGTTATCATCAAAACATGTGAGATCTAACACATGAAACTAATGATCCTATTGTCTTCATGAGGGAAAATTAGGTGGGGTTATAGTTGCACACTTTTTCAGAAAAGCCTGAAAAGCATAATTACGAAAACACTCTTGGACCTTGAAATAGGGGCTGCCAAGGGCATTCTGGTCTTTTGGTAGTGAATTTAGTAATTCTGAGTCTGAAAATGGTTTCCTTGGGTGAAAATATGTTATAATAGCCTAGGTCAAAATTTCATGAAAAGTACGGTCGGACTAGGTATGGCAGGGCAGGGCAGGGTCCCCGGGGTATTTTGGTAAATTTTAATAATAGGCTTATATAACCACTATAAACACTATGGGAGTGCCTAAAATGATACATGAATGGGTTTTAACCTAATTCTTATACATTTGACATTTTAGAACCGAGTTAAGAGCTTGTTGGTGGCACACTTTACCAGGCACACATTTGCGAGGTGGAAAAAGGGTTAAGGTAGTAGCTCTATCCTTCATATACTATGTAAACTATATGTGCTTTATGTATGCCATTTTTTGTGATATGTATAATATACTCTCTAACTGGTGAGGGAAAATCACAAGTACCATTCGGGGGAGAAACACACCAATACCCTAACGACCCTAAAAAGGGATCCAATTATGAGAATTTGGTACCAAGGGGTACACTACCCAGTCAGGGGACTAAGGTACAGAAGTTGGGTTCTAATAGTAGTCGGTCCTGACTTGGGGTCTAACAGAGGTTGGCCCTAAAATGTGCACATTTCGAGAAACATGTTTACAGTGTAATTATTCTATTGCATTATATGTGATACCTGGCATTATTTGTTGCATTTTATATGATAGATTGTTTGTTACTATTGAGATTGGTTTGAATCTTACCCTTTTTCATAATAACAAATTCCAGCGGGAGCTAGTGACTCTAAGGGAAAGGCAGCTGATACGAGCAAATGAGGGTGCGGAACCCGAGATATTAGCTAGTAGTTATATATGGCCTCTGTTTTGTACATTTTTGGATAAATGTAAATACTATCAAACCCTGCAAGGATGAATCCTGTGTGTAAATATGTACTTAATATCAATATATTTATACTATTTCTGTATGCCTGTAGAACTATGTCTTTACCACTTTGCATGTATTGAAATGTTTAGGGGTGTTGATATGGAGAGATTAGATCTTCTTGTCTAATTCCTCTATAAGTGGTAAACTGCTCCAATTTATCCTCATTTCAGTTAATTTCGAATGAAGGGCTTGTATTAAATGCCATAACTGCCTCATATAATTTATCATCAAGACCAACCGCTCTTAATGTATTTAGGATGAAAGTTCACTCCAAGCGGTCATATGCTTTCTCTAAGTCCACCTTCACTACTAACAATTCCGTGTTCCCTTTCTTTGTTTTCATAGAATGTATGACTTCCTATGCAATGATGATATTATCACTACTTTGTCTTCTTGCAATAAAACTACATCAATGCTGGCCTATTACTTTATCCATAACACCTTTGATTCTTTCACTGAGGATTTTAGATATGATTTTATAACTGACATTACAAAGGGATATTGGATGGAAATCTCTAATAGTTTATGGCTTATCAATCTTCGTTATGAGGATTAGGTTTGCGTTATTGATGTTCTTCACCATACTTGTGTTAGTGAAGAAATCCTTAACCATCTCACACACAGACTCCCCAATGATGTTTCAGTACTCATGATAAAACACTGCTTGAATATCATTTGGCCCTTGTGCTTTGAATGCTCTGAGATCAAAAGATGGTACTTTAATTTCTTCATCTCTAATTGAGATGAATAATATAGCCTAGTCATTAATATTGATCGCAAGGAAATGAGTTGCTGTATGCAAACTTTCTTGCTTGCTAACTTTATTGGAGAATAGGGTATTAAAATAGTTTACCGCCAAGCTTTTTAAATCTTGTTGGTAAAAATTCCATTCCCTATTTTCATTTTTAAGGCATTTAATCTTGTTTCATCTTTTCTTGATAATGGCTGAAGTATGTAAATACTTGTTGTTCTTATCACCCCACCTTAACCAGTTACATCTTGATTTTTGGTACCAATGCAACTCTTCTTGAGCTAATACTTTATTGTATTCCTTCCATAGTTCTCTCTCCACCTGTACTAAATACTGGTTATCACGTCTGCTCCTCACTTTGTCTACCCCTTCAATTCTCTGCAACAGGTTCTTTCTCTTTTGGGGAAGATTGCCAATTGTTTTACTGTTCCATTCTGTAGCTTCTTTAGAGAGCGCTATTACTTTGTTAACCCATGTTTCTTCTCTCCAACATTTTCTAGTGACGTTATCAAAGCCCTTTTTCAAGATCGATGCTGCTTCAAAACAAAAAGATAAATTTGTCTTATTTTGTACGTTAACATTCAAGTTCTAGAAGAGTAAAGGTAAGAACCAAATTTGTGAGGTGGTACACCTTAGCTAGGCCGTAGGCTTGATTCCATTCCTGATTAACGAGGGCCCAATCAATTCTCTCTTTTAACATATTCTTTTCCCAAGTATAATTATCACCAACACAGTCTACAACAATGAGTTCTAACTGCTATACACAATTGTTAAACTGTTGCATAGAAACGACATTTGGATTAGAGCCTGTCTTCTTGTCTTCACTATATAAGTAAGCATTGAAATCACCCATCACAACCCACGGGCCATTTACTTGATTTTTATGATCAATCAAATCTTCCTACAGAGATTGACGGAGCACTAGAGATGGTTTAGCATGTACACAGGAAAGCCAGAATATGTTCTAATCATTCATAATTTTGACATGTAGAGATTGCGTAGTTGAAGAAATATACTGCACCAAATAATTAGTATTGTTCCAAAAGAGCCAAATCCCTCCCGTAAAACCTATAGCTTCTACAATCATTCAATTTTTGATCTTAGTTTTCTTATTATGACCTAATTTGCCTTTTCCATACTCACACGAGTTTCATTTAAAATAAAAAAATTAATGTTTTTTCCTCTAACTGCATCCCTCATCTACTAGGGAAAGTTTTGGAGGTTTCCCCCTACAATTCCATGAAAAAATATTAATCATTAAAAAATATAACAAAGGATAGAAAGAACCTGGGTATCTCCTGTGCCGCTCTATTATCTAGAATCAAACGGCTCTATGATTAACCTTGCATCTACTCAACATCATCTGTTGTTTCATATTCCTTCATGTGTTTGAGTTGGGTGGGGACAATTAAATGAGAGGTGGACCTTTGGTTCTATGATAGCTTGTTCTCCTCCCCAATATTGTACAATACTATTTGATTACCAACATTAGATGCTTTGCTAGATCCGTCTTCTTGGGTGTAGGGTTGCTCCTTGTTGAGCACATGTGTATTTTTTTGGAGATTGAATTCACTTGTTCAAGGTTAGAGACCCCACGGCTTAAACCAGGCCTATAACAAAATTGTTTGTTCTACTAGAGTGTTTCCTTTTTCAAGCTATGGCAGTATTTTTGTTTGATCATACTGGTCCTTTTCATAATTGAAGCTTCTCGGCATCTAATTCCTTTTCTTGTCGTTATTTGCTCAGGCCCAGTGATATTGGAGTTATGAGGTGGGTTACGTTTTCTCCCTTTTGGTTAGGCCTCGTTATTCCGTCACTTCCTATCTCATCTTGCATATGGACTTCAATATCCATTAAGTGCATTAGGCTAGGCCCATTTATCTTCACATTTAAATATCCACCTCTTTCCCTTGTAAATTTCCAATATTGGGATTGTCCCATCACTATTCTTTTTTACTTTTTCAATGGTACTTGACACCTCCTTCTTGTCTCTATCACTTGAACCTTCTTTATTAATTTTCTTTTCATAGGTACTTCCTAGTTCTTTTTTCCTGTTCCTATCTGCCTCCTCTTTCTTTTTCAATGAAAGTTCTTTATTGTCTTTTCTTTTCCACTCAGTGGCTACAACCTTGCTTTTGCTTTGTTCCTTTTTTCGTAATGCCATGGACGGGATATCTTCCTCTTGGAGAAAATCAAACCTTGACCTTTGCACCACTCCTTTTTGTTTACCCACTAAGTTATTTCCTAACATGATCCTTGTGTTTTGTTTCTTCTTCATTTCCATTTTTTACGGTCTTTGCCTAGAAGTCTTTGTTGCTTTCATCCAGTCTCCATACATCTCCTCCATTATGATTCTTGGCACACTACAAGCTGTCTGCGATGATTTTGGTTGATTGTTCGGTGGTGCTATTTTTTCCGGTGAGCTTACATTGTTCTCTGGTGAAGCTTTTTGGATCTCATAAGTATGGTATGTTTCAGCATTATGGCCATACATACCACATTTAAAGTAGATGATATCTAGTCCTTCATATTTTACCATGTGTATTGTCGATCGAATCACTACCTTTGACTATAGCTGTTTATTTAAGCCTACCTCTATGCTCACTCTAGCAAATCGACCTCTTTCCACCATCAGTTTGTTATCACTGCACTGTTCTAGTGTATTGAGGTCAAGTTTTAAAGCTCTACCAATAAGTTTTCTAGCTCCATTAAACATTGTTTCATATAGCAATGCATCGGTAGTATGGGAATCCTCACCCAAATTGCTAGTTTCTTTACCTTTTGTTACAGTATGGCTTGAAATTTGGGCTCCATTTGGATTACAATGTAGTGTCCTTGTATTACCTAAAGACCTTCAAAAAGCAGTTTTTGGCATAAAGAGAGATCATTTGATCTAAGTACATTGTAACTGTTAGGAATAGGAAGGTCAATAAGTTGAAAGTTCTCTGACTTTAGTAACCAAGCAACTCTATCCCTCATCATCCTCATGTTGGTTCTCCTACCTAGTGATGAAATAATAACCGCATCTTTCCAAGGCTTTTATAGCTCCTTTAAATGGTCATAAGGGACGCTCATCCTGTGTAGGGTTTCAAATATTCTCTTTTGATCTTCAGACTGGTTTGGATTTATGTCCCTTTCTTCCATCAATTTCATTTATTCTTCAAAGTCCCTCTCAAAGCTTGGATGATCTTGCCCTGTCAGCTTGGCCTTATAAGAGATTTGAGCCCTTTGTTTCAGCTAAGCTGGCTGAGCTAGATTCTTCTGTTCTATCTTTGTCTCTTCGCCTGCCATGACTTTCCCATCTACTACTTTATTCGACTCTTGAAGACCTTGTTGATCAAGTGACACCTGCATGTCCGTGTCCTCTATTGTTTGATTTTCACTCCCGCTTCTGCATTCTGCATGAACGTACCCTTTAATACACACTCTTTTTTTTTTTGCGTGAAAGCCTCCGGTATCTAGCCTCTTCGAGAACCGACTAATCTGGAGTCGCCCTTGGGATAAAGGGGACTTCCCAGGGATCGAGCTTGGGGCCTTTGAGGCTATATGGCGGAGGAGGCACTTTAGCTTCCCCTTTTAAACCATCCGAACCACGCCCCCTGGGCAATACACACTCTTTATTTAGTTCACTCATTTCGTTATTCTCCATTATCTTTGTAACAGTAAGCATCTTTTCTTCTTCCTACGCTCCTTTCTAAGTATTTTGCTGATTTTTTTATTTTAAAAGTTAACACACTTGGTACTCATTTACATTACTATTATTTAGGGTTAAAAGACAAAAATGCCCACAAACTTATTTTAAAATGCATCTCCCACAAAAAAACTTTTTTTTGGGGGCAAAATTGACTATAAAGTCTAAAAACAGAGGGAAAAATGATTACATTGTTAATAATATTAAATGGGTCATTATTTTATGGTGGGCCCCACACTATTTAAAAAAATAAAAATAATAAAGTTTTTAAATTTCCAATACCACCTTTGTCTACTTTCTTCCTTCACTCTCACACTCTCTCCCTTCCTCAGTTCCTCCCTCCATCTCCAAGTTATCTTCTCAGATGTCGATGGCAGCGACAGTAGCATCTTCCACCAACACCGGTGGTAATGGATGCATCTAGAAAGTGAGGAAACTCAAGTCCACGTTGAGCCTTATAGAAGCCTCTATGTTCTTCTTCCCTTATGGCCCCATCTTTCTCTCATTTCAATTTCAACTTTATAGCTCACAAAACCCTTATCTCCCAGCTGCAAATCAATTTCTCACAATTATCTCTACTTCCCTTGCGAATCTTATTTTTGGCTTTGGTAAGAGTGATCGTCAGTCCTTTATTATAGATTATGACTTAGGCTTTATCCTCACATTTGGGGGTTCATTTTCCCTTGCCATATGGCTCATCATCATCATCTTTTGGAGCTTCATCTTCATTATTAAGATCTTTGAATTTTCCATGCTCTTTCAAACTTGTGAAGGTCATGGCTATTGGGGATGTCAGAGACAAATTTGAACATCTTCGAAGACCCTCACAAATCCCTCTAACCTGGAAAGAAGACTTGCCCCAGCAGTAGGTAAACTCTCATCATATATAATGTTTCTGGTTTAATTTATGGTTGGATTTGATGAACTTCAGTTATTTGGAGAGACTTGTTGATGATTGGGGATGATCATGAAGCCGATGAATGGGGAGAGACATTTTTATCTTTTTGTGTTAGAGGTATTTTGGTACTTTTCATAGCATAGTGAATGTCAATTAGTAGGTTTTAATAGTTGCGTCACATTTACCTTCTTTTCGAAAGTTCATTGTCATAAGAAATAAAGGAGCTTATAGTGGTAGGTGCACTTTTCGAAAAAGTTCGTGGGTGTTTTTATCCCTTAATCCTATTATTTATTAGAATTTTTTATTCTACAAGTTTTTATATATCTGTCTATATTTTTTTGTTGGATGAATTTTCTTAAATATTATTCTTTTTAAAAAATTTAAAGAAGTTGAATAAATTACTTAATTATAATATATGTAGCATAATCTTTTTAAAATACTTTTGTGTAATATTAATATTATATATTAGTTTATAAGTTAGTTATATTAGTTTGGAGAGAATAATAAAGAGATAAAATGAAAAAGTATCACACTTAAAACCAAAATTTACCATCAAACTAAATGTTTGTTTGGATTTGCGTTAGAAGTTTTTTTCCAATATGATTTACGGTGAGCGAGGTAAGTACGTGAGATGATTTTTGTCTCAATTTGCATGAACGTGGTTTTTGAACACCAACTCAAATGGGCCTTAAGTCTTTTATTTAGGAATGAAGGAGTATGAAATTATTTTTAAAATTCTTAATGTCATAAAATATTAAAGTATTAAGACTTTGCTCACACTAATATGGTTGATACAGTATGAATCGAGTTTAACAAATACTACTTTCGATCATAATATAAGAACCAATTAACTTTTCTGAGGAGATTAAGGAAACTAATTAAAATAGTTCGGAGAAAAAATGATAAATATAAATTACCATAAATATATAATAGTTTATAAGTCAAATAAATTATTTTGGAGAAAAAGTGATAAGGATAATTTTTTCTTTTAATTTCTTTGACTTATAAAGGGATATATAATTTAATCATTCACAATATATGATTTAGTTAAGTAACTTTTTTAGCTTACTAATCTCTAAAAAAATTCATAGGCCTTATATTTACAATGTGAGGTAGTAACTAACTATAAATTACTAAGGAAAAAAAGGGGGGAAATTTGCAGTGAAGTCCCGAGCAAGAGAAAATATGATTAAATGGTCCCTTGAAATCTCAAATTTGTAGTGAATTCCCATGGGATATTTTTGCAATATATTCCAAATGTCAAAATTCACAAATGCCCCCATTGATCTATGTTGTTTTTCTCTCTCTGGTCGGAGTAAGACTTGTAAATCTCACTCTGTTTGGATACTCTATCATTGCGAATCCTTTGGTGTTCCAATTCTGATATGCTTTTGCCTTTTTCTTACATCTTCCACATAGAGTTCAAGGGTGAATTCAAATTATGACAAACCCAATAATCAAACTAGTGCTCCATATGCCTCACTGAAGAAGTTCAAGTTCAACTTTGATCTCAAGAACAGAGGTTTTGATTATGATAAAAGCTTAAAGAGAAGGTACGTAATTGATGCCAACAACTCTATTATCTTCATTATTCCATTTGATCGATCTTTTCTCTTGACCATCTGAACAGATTTTGAGTTTTGCATCATTCATCTTCTTTTTGCCTTAAAATATGAAAATGTTGCCATCTTTTTGTTTGAATATTGATTGGGTTTGGGCTTGTGGGTATTAAAGTAATAACCTCTATTGTCATCTTTTTATTTGTAAACTATCAAGACACCTATTGTTAAATGCAATGTATATGATGGGGCTATGGTTTCAATGTGTTTAGGTAGGGTTTAGTATGCTCTGTTTTTAGATTTAGTATGATGTGTTTCTGTATTGCGAGGGATAAGGAATGAAGATGAGAGTGAAAGTTGTAACACCATCTCTAATTAACCTTAAGCTTAATGAGATTTTAAAAAATTTCTTCAAAGAACTCAGAATGAGTTCCTCAAATCAACAATCCAAAATAAGTAAATAAGCATTCTAGGTCCTCAACCATCTATCAAAATAGTGGAATTATATATTCTAGTAAATTCACAATTCAACATGATGTAATAGGCAAAAGTCCTTAAATGTGGCAATAAAAAGGAAATAAGTAGTAATTGCTAGTTGCTCATTAAGGTAGCCACATCATCATATGCCTTCCCAGTTGCTCTCGTCCTCAAGCTCTCAACTGAAAAAAATGTGAGAAGTAGCGGGATGAGACCAAATTTACCTTAACTACTGGTAACACCCGTGGGGTGCCAAGTGAGACTAACATACAAACATGTCAAGCAGATATATTAGGCAAAAAGGCAAGCATATATAATAAGCAGGAGGTCAAACAGATATATTAATCATGAGCATGATCATATCCATTCATATTCTCAAAGAACATTTACTCACAACACAACGTATTGTTTCACGAATTGTCATTATGCATTATTACTTTTTATCTTTCATTAAGCCCTAACTATCCTTATATTCTCCACATTCTAGAAATTCATTCATCTTCTGGGCTTTGTAACTCATAACCCACGATAGTAATTTATAATCCAACCATTGAAAGTAACGGATTGGATGTTTTGGGTGGGATACCCAAATTTTAGCCCAATCCAACGGTTAACAAAAATACAAATGATAATTTTCCGAGGCTGTACTAGTTGTTTGAGAAAATAGAAATGTTGCACATTGAGTCTACCTCACTACTCCTATATATATAGCTCCAAGAACTCCCTCTTCTTCTTATTTAGTCGATGAGGGACTTCTTAGTCTATTTTATTTATAATTTATTTACTTATATACATATAATTAAAATTAAAATTAAATACTCTCATTTACCCTTCACTAACTTTATTATTTTATCTTTTCTAAAGAAATTCAATAATAATAATTACTTAATTATATTTTTATTAGACCTCATTTAACTTGAATATTTATATTTATTTTAGATCTATCTTCCATAGTGGTGGTAGAGCAGGGAATATGGGCCAGCCTGCTGGTTGGGGGCTGGCCGGCACCAACCCATGGGCCACGTTACGGGCTCGCACTTCTACGATTTGGCATTTTGCCAACCCTAACCCATAGTGTGCGGGTTGCGGGCCAGCCCGTGAGCCCGTATATTTTTTTTTTTGAAAAAAATTCCTATTTTTAAAGACGGTTAAAAATATGAAACACATATATATATGAGTTATTAAATCTCCCTTCTTAGATCAATCATTCCTCTTATAAAAATTTTTAAAACATAATTCACAATTCAAGAGATAAAGTTATCAAATTTACCAAAGTTTATAAACAAAATATAAACTCATTCTCAAACAACCAAAATATAATAATTTTATTTAAAAAAGAAGGGAAGATGCTAAAATTTTTTCTTTTTGGATTGGGAGGTACTAAGATAGAAGTGGACAACTTATAAATTTTGTGAAAATATTATATGTAAAAAAAATTTTGCGGTCCAACCTGTCAACTCGCGGGTTGGCCCGCATCAGCCCACGGGCTAGTGTGGCCCACACTTTTACTGGTTGGGATTTTCCCAACCCGAACCCTATTCCAACCTACGATCCCGTGGGTTGGGCCCGTATTACTGACTCTAATCTTCCTTATTGTCAAACCCCGTAACATTTCGATATATGCAAAGTGTTAAAGGCACAGAATACAAGTATACAGAAATAGCACAAATATACTGATAAGAAGTACTTGTTTACATACAAGAGTCTCCTAGTAGGGTTTGATAATATATATAATTTGTCCAAAAATATCAAGAATAAACTAAATATAACCAACAGTTCCGTTCTCTTGACTCGCATACCTCAGTTGCCAGTATCAACAGTTTTGTCCCTAGAGCTGCTAGCTTTTGCTAGAAATTTTTTGTATTTGAAAAAGTATGAGATTCAAATGAATCTCAGTTGTAACATACAATCGGTCATATAAGATGCGATAATTAAATATGCAATGCACCATATAGTATAAAATGAAAATCCATATTGTATTGTGTGTGTGCACATTACTTATGGCCCAATGACTGTTTGGATTCCCTACTTGTCCATTTGCCTCAGCTGGGCTCAAGACCACAGGTTGAGCATAATTCGGTGTGCCCGTAGGCATTATAATTCGGTGTACCTGTAGTCATTATGTTCATATCACAAAATATAGCAACATATCAACATTCACATAGTGTATGAGAGATAGAGTACCTTATGTCCAATTAAGTCCTTAATTCGATTCGTCTCGGGCTAAACGGTCTGGTCCTAAAATTCCAAGTTTATAAGAATTAGGTTAATACCCATTCATGTATCACTTTAGACTCTTCTAAATTACTTTTTAGGACCAGACCGTTTAGCCTAGGTAAGGGTGATATTCAAACGAATCTTAGTAGTAACATACAATCGATCATATAAAATGCGAAAATTAAATATGTCATACTCCATATGATGCAACAAATTAACAACAATATCACGACATATATACATCAGTTAGGGGCTCATTCCCCCACTATCCGAAAACCTCAGTTAGGTTCTTACTCAACAATCAGTTAAGTGTGCCTCCACACATAAATTGCCCTCCTCGGCAAAAACCGTGTTCATTAATTATATCACAGAACATGGCATACACAAATATATAAACACTGACATAATGTATGAAAGATAATGTTACTACCTGAAATAGCCCTTTCCCGCCTAATCATT
Source organism: Inga oerstediana (assembly GCA_963210345.1). NCBI lineage: Eukaryota > Viridiplantae > Streptophyta > Magnoliopsida > Fabales > Fabaceae > Inga > Inga oerstediana. Next base: position 48,312,383 of record OY723410.1, on the reverse strand, counting down.
TAACTGACTTCATCTGGCTCGGCCACAACTATCCGGTCCTAAAATTCTAAGTTTACAAAAGTTAAGTTAATACCCATTCATGTATCACTCTAGAGTATTCCAAATTATTGTTGCTGGTTATGGTAGTCTAAAACTGTAAAATTATCAAAATGTCCTTAGGGACCCAGTCTAAGTCCCTTTTTACCTGGCCTGACTATACTTTTCCAAAAATTTTGACCTAGGCTATTCCTGCACAGTTTTGCGTGTAGAATCCATTTTTGACCTCGGTTTTCTCAAAATCACTACCAAATGACATTTACCCTTGACAGCCCTTACATAGGGTTTTAGGGCTAGTTTTGTTATTTCACTTTTTAGGGATTTTCTCATAATATGATCAACATCAACCCTACATAATTTTTCCTCCTAAACACAATGGAACTAGCAAATTGTCAAACCCCTTACAATTTCAATATACACCGATTAATAAGCGCACAGTTCTGTAAGGCATACAAAAATAGCAGAAACATACTGACATTGAGTACTTGTTTCCAATACAGAAATCTCCCTGTAGGGTTTGAATATATATATATACACAATTTTGTCCAAAATATAAAAATAAACTAATTATAACCAATAGCTCCATTCTCTTGAACTGGACACCTCAGTTGCCGGCATTTACCGTTTTGCCCCAAGAGCCGCTAGCTTTTGTTGGAATATTTTTGAATTTGAAAAAGGGTGAGATCAAATGAATCTCAGTAGTAACAGGCGATCAATCATAGAAAATGCAATAATAAATTTGTCAAGTACCACATAGCAATATTATAATAACACATAATTCAATTCGGTCGGAAGTGTTCAGAGCCAACCACTGTTGCAACCCCTACTCATTCCATACCTCAGCTTGGTTCGAGACCAAAGACTGGGCATATCGGTGTACCCATAGGCACTATTTATCTATGTACTCGTAGGCACTATATTTCGATGTTAGTGTACCTACAGGCATTGTGTATCATACATATCATGAAAGATGGCATACACAAAGTATATAAACATTCACACAATGTATGAAAGATAGAGTTACTACCTCAAGTCTCTTTTTACCTGGTCTGACTGTAGTTTTCTAAAACTTTTGACCCTTGCTATTCCTACAAAATTTTACATGTAGAATGCATTTTTTACCTTAGTTTTCGTAAAATAACTGCCAAATGACAGATTTGCCCTTGACAGCCCCTACTTAGGGTTTTAGGGCTATTTTTGTTATTTTACTTTCTAGGTTTTTCTTCACAATATGATCAACATCAACCCTACACAATTTTCCCTCCTAAACACTATAGAACGATCAAATTGATGAAATTCTAGCTCCTTCCCCTATTTTTCATGCTGGCTGAAACTTAGGCAAGAAAAAAGGAAAATGCCATTTTGTGATATAACCCTTAAAACTCATTCCTTTTTCTTCCTAATCACTTGTTTAACCATTTAAATACCATTTGAACATGATTTGTAGAAATTTGGGCAGCATAACCCCTTAGGGTTTCAACATCCTAAATTTACAAAATCATCAACCAAACCACAAATCATGACAATATCCACAACAACAATAACAATAAGACACCAAAGGAATTGAGATTCTTGAAGTTACCTCTTGATTCTCAAACTTTCTCTCACTAGGCATCCTCCCTCTCTCTCCCCCCTTGATGTTTTGCTTGGCTACACATGATTTCCATGAAGAACAAGAGCTTAGAAGAGGAACTACACAAGTTAGAAGGCACAAGTACTTGAAATCACAAGTCTCACCTTTGATTTTGGCTCCTTGTGCTCTCTTAAACCCTAGTTCTTCAAGCTCTCTTCTATGACACATTCTCTCTCTATTTTGCTTGAGCTATACGTGAAAATGAGGAAGGAAATATGAAGATGAAGCTTTATAAAATATCTCCACCTCTCTTTTAAAGTATATTAATTAATGGGTTTATGGCACATTTTTATTTTACCCTTATCCCTTCTTAATTTGTGTTATAATTTTTATTGACTTTGAACCAATTTCTCTCCTCTCCTCTTGGCCCAAAAACACACCACCTAGGGGTCCTTCATAACCCAATTTGGTTTTCTCCAATTATCCCAACTAATTGCATCAATATATTATTTTATGGAAATTTCACATGTGCTCATATCTACAGTGCTCATGGTATAGTTGATCATATTAATGGTGATTTGTTAGACAAAATTTTTAATCGTGGATGGCTTAATGTTTTGGTTATCAACATCTGGATTATTTACTTTATCATAATCATTTATCACTGTTATTATTATTATTTATCATTCAATTTTTTAGTTTTAATTACATTATTTGTTTTTCATAAAAGCACTTGTACCATGACATCTTACTGGACATAGATAGGGTCCAATTCTCATTTATCAACCCTTAACTCGTTGGGCAGCATAGGACAAAGTATATTTGAATGAACAATCCAATGATCTGAAAGATTATTTTAGAAAGAAAGCAAAACCAAATATGTTATTTCTAGTGCCATACAATGCAGTGTAAGTTAGTAGTGGTAATATTTCAATGTTTGTTTTTTTTTATTGTTTAACTTTTACTATAACATGGTTGTTGAAAAAAATTTCAAAATATTTTAGGACATATTAGATATTGATTGTTATCAATCCAGTGGAACCATCTGGCCCTCGCATTTACTATCTGGATCCTCTAATTAGAGGTCTTCCAGAAAACCTGCGATTGTTCAATAGGTAAGTGTATGTGTGTATATGTAAATAATTGCATGTGTGATTGCATAACCAAAGTAATCAATTTCTATTTGTTTTGTTAGTGCTTTAACTACTTATAGAGCCTCTACTGACTTAAGTTATTCTAAAGCTAATGACCCTGTCAATAGTTATGTTTGGAAGAAGATACATGTACTGATGTATGAATTTACTCAAATTTTGTTAATAAAAAATTTTTACACAAAGATTGAGTTAACTACTTTATATATTGTTGCAGTGCCTCTTCTAGCCTAGTAACAGTAATTGCTGATATTGTTGGGATTGAGAGGCACAGTGGAAATTTAAATTTTGCAAAAGTTTACCAATCCCGATTGCGGATCTATTAATTACCGTTTAAATCAAGTTAGAAAAGTCGTACCTCTTATGCATTTTTGCCTTTTCGATCTCTAGGATCCAACACCTCATATCAGCTCTCACTACTGGTATCAACACGAATATAACCCCAACATGGACAATGCGCTAGCGCCTCTAATGTCTCTTGTCTCCCTAGAGTTTTCTTGTCGCTACTTATTTTCTTATTCGTGTTCTAATTAACCGGCCCCCTTCGTTTTTATAACTAATAAGGGCTATCTTGGATCGTCAAAATGAATCTTAATTGATTTTGAAATCAATTAACATTTAATTGTTTTGATGAGCTAATTAAATATATTCGATTTAATTAAATTGTCCAACAATTTTAATTTAACCTATTTATTTAATCTGAATAAAGAGCCTATGGAATTATATTTAATTTATCTTTATAAATTAAATATGAGATATTATATCTCTATCAATGTTAGTCATTTAATTTATCAAAATTAAATATGAAACTAACACTACATAATAATATTATTATGATGCTTTTCACGAATTTTATATTTATATAAATATAAATATATATATATATATATATATTTATTAATAAAGAAGCCTAATGCAAAAAAGATGCACGTTGCGTCTGTAAAGCAATTCAAAGCATTTTGATAATATTAAGTTTAATCTGTTTTACTGAGAAGGTCTATGCTTCGAGTCCGTATAGCCCTAATATTCCTAATAATACTACTAATGTTTATATTTACTTATTTACTTTTATTTTTTTATTTTCTTATTTATTTACTTTTATTTTTTATTTACTTATTTAGTTTGATTAATACTATTAAATGCTAAATAACTAAATATTAAATATTAATAACTAAATATTGGTAGTCTAAATTCTTTCTTATACTTCTAATAATAATAGATAATATCTTCACAAATTTTTATTATTATGCTTTTCACAAATTTTATGTATATGATATAAAATTCGTTCATCCTAGATTAAACATTGTATTCATTGAATCTTAGACACATCTTAGATTCAATGAATCTAGACATTATAGCTCGTGTTGGATTATTCTTGTGTGCAACCCTGTAGGCCCATACGAAGTTGGCAATGGGCCAATAACTATACTAACTCACTAGTTGCAAGCAGCCTCTAGCAAGACATTATGACTACCCAATTCATATAAGGATTGTTAACACGATCAATCTGTCATACAACCATGTCACGTCCCTTTTGCCATATGATATTTCTGCCAAGGATGAGGCATGGATAATGTCAACCTCCTATTCCTAACCATTACTTTCCTGATTCCTGAGTAGTCTAATAATAGAAATGAAAACTCCCTTCCATCGTAGTATGGCCATACATTTCTTAGACTCACTCATCGAGGGGTCCAGTAATATCTCTCTACAATGTGAGGGACAAATTCCATCTTGACCATTCACATTCCTCTATATGAAAACCACCAAGCTTGATTGCAGCCTTTATCATCACCTAGTCAAAGGTGACTTTTAACTAGATCAAAATTTAGCAATTCTCATGTAGGAATCCATGATGATCTCAAGTCGAAGGGCATAGTGAAGTGATTATACATGAGATAAGCTTATGACTTGATCTATGCAGATTTCTCATAACGGTCAGTCCAGCACCTTGTACTCTTACAAGAGCCTAAGACTTTGATTCGTATCTCTATACCTAATCAAAGTCATACTGGTCTCATTTCATCTTTGCTCCCACATAGATGACCGACCAGGGACATTTAGGACAATCTTTATGATTTATCCAAGGATACAATTATCACAGTAAACATGCGAATAATATGATAATAAAATGCAGAAATTCATTAAATAATAATGTTCAAAGTATAATGATTGGTTTGTAGGGCATAATTTCCAACATGTATTACATCATGAAATTCATGAAGGATGTAATTACTCATGACTAGCCTGTTGTTCCCAAAAAAGTAAGTCATTTAAGTTGCAATTTATATTATGTTTTAAATTTAATTGAGCAGTGTCTAATAATTAATTTTTAGTGATTTTAATTTGCTTTGTGCATGATTGTATGTATGTAGTATTATGAAGATCAACATTATGACAATTTGATTGACCATCAAATCAATGAACTCATCAAAAAATGGTGAAAATATGTGCTTGTGCAATGCTATAGTTAGCTACTATTTAACTAGCTAGATAGGTTGTTTCTTGCCTATTGTTGTGTTGCTTATTTAAGTAGAATTTGCTATATTTCATTCATAGTTATTGTAAATATATTTAGTAGTGATTTTTTAATTAGTTATTTGTTTGTATATATCATTTTAGAGTTATTTCATTATGGTTTGTTTTTCTTTATTTTACTATAGATATATAAATTTGTGTTTAAAATTTGTTGTCAACTGTAATTATAGGATTTTGAATTAAAAATACAAAAACATTATTTTAAAAAATACTTCATTTGGTGCTTCCTTGGCAAAGTGCTACAAGAAGCAAAATTTAAAAATAAAATGTCACTTGCTCTTGTGCTTCCTCAGAAAGGAGCCATAGGAAGTGCAAACTTGCTGTGGTGCTTTGTCTAGAAAGTTCCACAGCAAGTTTGCACTTCCCACAGGAATGTTATTTTAAAAAAATAAAAATACAAGCTGCAGCACTTCTTTTAGAGGAGATAGCATATGTGGCCCTTTCTAAACACTACAACTATTATAAGACCCCGTCTTATATACCACTTATTATTGATATTAATTAGAGTAACAATACGCAGCTCGGTGGGCAACACAGGAATAACATAAATATACTGATCATATGTGTATGATTACATAAATTCCCATTGTATATAAGAATTACAAATTATGTAGTCGCACAAGGCTACTAGGGTGTCAAAACCCATTCCAGTGAAACGGAGACACTTTCCTGTATTTGTTGCACCACTGCTTTCCCCTCATACATTTCTCTTCTTTGTTCTCAACATACATTCTATCTTCACCTATCTAAATTGTTGATAGGGGAGGGTGAGATTCAAGAGAATCTCAGTAGGAAACAGTACCAATATGCATACATGATAGATGTTATGTGTATGATATGTTAACTTTATCTAGATGCATGCCCTATAATAACATTTTTCCATGCTCAATGTTTCATACAACAGAACTATGGCCACATTATAGATAGAAACTAAGCTTCATTTTTCAAATACGCTCTACACAATCAAGTAAAGCAATAACGTGCATCAATACACCAATACAAATATCGAATACACACAGGAGAGGTAAGTTCCCTACCTTAATCACCCTACCTTGATCCTTTGCTTATTCTACTGTTTGTCCAATCTTATATTTTGCTTGGGCTCCTACCAAGACCTAAAATACCAAATGTACAGGAATTAGGTTAAAACCCACTCATGTACCACTTTAGACACTTCCAAAGTATTTCTGGTGGTTATATGAGTCTATAGTGAAAAATTACTAAAATACCTGTGGGACCCAGCCCGGCTGTACTTTTTCCAAAATTTTGACCCGAGCTATTCTGACTTATTTTGGCCTAAGGAATCCGTTTCAGGCCTCAAAATTACCAAATTCATAGCCAAAAGATGAAAATGCCCTTGGCAGCCCCTAACCTAGGGTTTCAGGAGTGTTTTGGTCATAATGCTTTTTAAGGCTTTTCTGAAAAAGTAATCAACTATAACCCCACCTAATTTTTCCTCTTGAACGTAATGTAATCATCAGATCATCAAAAATCCAACTCTCACCCCCTTAACTAGGGCTAGCAAAAACCCAGGATTCTTTGAGAAAAATTGGGGTTTTCCAATTCTTACTCCATAGACTTGCTCCTTTCTACTTCTACACAATTTATTAATTATTTAATTACGTTATAACTACTATTTAAACCCAATTTTGGTAGCTTAATGCCTAGGGTTCAACGTTTTCCCAAATTTACAATCATAACCAGAAATTCACCGATTAAATCAACCATAGTAGTCACTGTAATACCCCGAATTCTGAGACTTGAGGCTAGAGAATAAGCCTGAGATTAGTGGACTGCTAAGTCCTGGTTTAGCAAGATCCTAAATTGTGATTAAGAGATAATGACTCCAAAAGTGGAAGTGGTTAGTGATAAATGAACCCTTTTGGAGAATTCGATGTGATTTGAGATTCGAATGTGATTCGAATATGTTGTGATTTGTACCCAGACCCTGTATTTAAGTTCAATTATGGATTAACATCTATATTGAATGAAAATAAGGGGAAGGGCATATGTATGGTGTAAATGAATGAGAAAAAGAATTTGGTGGTGATTCATTGAGAATTGCTATAATCAGGGGCAAAACGGTAAAGTTACCGACCGATTGATCGGTTACCGAAGAGGAAACTCATTGGTAACTTCAAGATCAATGGTTAGGATTGATTTGTGCAAGAGATCAAGAGGTGGAATCACATGTGTGTGAGCTTATGTGAGCTCATGTGAGGTTTGTCAAGATGGTGACACTTGGCACTTTGTGAGCCCTTGGATGAGGTCAAAGTGTCAAACCTCATTTTCCCTCTCTCCCTCTCTCTTTGGTCGGTTTGGCATCCCCAAAATCTGATCACTATCTTCATCATCTTCATCTCTCCAAAGCCTCCATTTTCGCCTAGCTCAAGGAAGAAAGAGAAAACTAGAGGTGAGATTTTGGTTGGCTTGTGGTCCTCTAATGCTCTAATGTCCTTCTATAATCTTATTCATAGTGATGAGAGCTTCATCTCTATGGTTTTAGATTTGTGAGAGGAGGTGTTTTGTTGCTTGAGGAAAAGTGAAAAGATGAAGAATCAAGGAATTTGTTTGGGAAAGAGGAAGAGGTGAGAGCTTGCTTCCTTTTGATCTAAGTTTTGTAAGTTTTGGTTAAGTATGGTGAATTGTGAATTTTGCCCTGATTTTATGGTATTTTCGTGTGGAATGTGAATGGTGGAATTGGATGTTGTTTTGTGTTGAAAATGGTGTCATGTTGTGGTATTTAATCATTGGAATTGATTTGAATTGGATTGGATACATTGTGTGCAAAATTGGAAATTCTGTCCAGTGTGAATTCTGTTTGGGCAGTCTGGTTGTGTGGACTTTTTGACTGGGAAATTGGTGTCTGAAAATTGTGAAACTTTCCAGTCTTAAATTCCACATCCCAAGCTTCAAAATGGACATATAATTTGTGCCATTTCATTTTAGGAACTGGGAGTTATAGCTGTCCAAAGTTTGAGGTCGAAAATGGATTCTGTTTTGGGGCAGTGATGAAATGTGTGTAATTCTGTATTTATGTGGTGATTTCCAGCATTGGCCAATATTTTTCCTGTGTAGAGGACTTGAATAGCTTTCATTTGGCTTTGGGATCACCTCATTTCGATTTTTTTGGAATTAGTTATAATTTGTGGAAGTTCAGCCAAGAAACTGGAGTTTCTTGGCCGCGGCCAGTGGATTCTGGGCCGCGGCCCAAATGTTTCTGGGCAGTTTTTGGCCATGGCCAGTGGATTTGTGGGCCACGGCCAACCCCCAAAAATCAGCATTTTGGACTTTTAAAAGGTGATCTTTGGTCAAGTGTTTTCCAAGCCTTTAGGCATATGTTTGGGCTTTGATTAGCCACCTAAAGGTCATGAATGGTAACCAACTTTAAGTGATATGAAAGTAAGAGTTTGGAATAGAGAATAACCCTATGTCCTTGCTTTGATTATAGGGTTGATGTTCACCCTGAACGTGGTTCGATATTCGCCTGGTCGTGAGTAAGCGGTGCTGGAGCTTACGTGGAAAGACTAAGTGTAGGGAACATATCTCTCCTGCATGTATTTGATATCTGTTTTAGTGTGTGTTGGTGCATGTCTTTGCTTTGCATAATTATGTGTGATTTGAAGCTATGTTTCAATTTATGCTATGGCCATAGGTATATTGTTCGAAGCATTGAGCTTGCAAATTGTCATTGTGTTATCATGAGTTGTGTGATGCAAGCATGTCATGCATTAAACATTTATCGTACGTGCATATTGATATTGTTATCCTACTGAGATTCTCTAGAATCTCACCCTCCCCTACTAACCTTTCAGACAGGGTAGTAGATCGATGATGGAGTAAGCAGAAAAGGGCGATGAGGACTCCCTTCGAGTTAAAGATTCGGTAGTTAGTTATCATTATAGTAGGGGTGTGTATTTGTATAAATGGATGTGTTTACATGTATGTTGATGAGGATTTGTTATGTCTATGAGAAAGGTTTGTGTAATCCCCATCTAAGGGCTTGTATGGGCGATTGTGCCCTATAAGGCTTTGAGTTAATGTATGGAACCCAGGATTGCCGGGATTATTGTTGTGTACTCTGATTTGTTATGAATGTGATATTTCACGTAGTAATTGTATTCGAAAAGTGATTATGAGACCAAATTTATAAATGATTTCGAAAGGTAATTGTGAAAACCTCGTCATGTGGTGGGTTAGTAAATGTTGTTTTGTTTATTATTGGTCTCTATTTCACTTTAATCGTATATTTCGGATATAATTACGGCAGGGGGTTACAGTCACAACAACAATAATTTCAAGTTTAGGAAGTCACCTTTGCTTCCCTCTGGTTGTTCCCTTGTTGGCCAAAGCCCTAGCTCCAACAACACTAAAATTCTTGCTTCAAAAACCTTGAATCATATAGAAGAGAAGCTTAGAGGAATGATTATATAGGTTAGGAGCTAAATCACCAAAAAATCAAGCTTATCTGGTAAAATTTCTCCTCCTTCACTCTAGAAATCAAAGCTCACCCTCCCTCTCTTGAGCACTCATGGCTGACGTTAAATGGTAGGGAAGAGGAAGAGAAATGCTTTTTATAAAATATCCAATTTTACTCTAATTTACCTAATTACCAAAATTCTAAAAGTTTGACTTTTGTGTACATGGACTTATCTACATGTAATGTTGTCATAAAGCCCAATAACATGTAACTAACATTTCCCTTACTTGGTCCATCTAAAATGATGCCTAGGAGGGTCCTTCAATTATCCCAAATGGCTTTTCCCATTTATCTCATAATTTCAAAATTGCCATCACATTATTTTCTTCATTTTCTGATAAATTGGAAATTCTGGCAGATTTTCTAGGCAAACTTTGAAAAATCATAACTAAATTTTTAGATATCGTATGGGAGTGTTTCCAAAGGCTATAGAACCCATATTGAGGCTATTTTCAAGAAATAAAAAGCCTTTGGCCAACTGGAAGCACAAAATTCCTAGAATTAATTTCTTAGTATGTTGTACCAGAAATTAGGCTGTTTTCCTGGGCTAACTAAAATTCATAACTCTTTGCTTACAGGCCATTACATATTAAATTAAAGCTTAGGATGTCTACTTTCCCCCTATAAAATTTCACAATTTTTAAACATAATTTGATCTTCCAAAATCACATGACAAACTCACTGGCTCACTAGAAATCTTACTGGCAGCATAATCACATTCTCCAACATTCACCACTTTATTTCATTGACTATTTCCAATAATTAAAATACATTTTGGTGAATAAAATTTGGGGTGTTACTGTTCTCCCCCACTTAAATAAATTTCATCCCCAAAATTTGCTATATCATATAACATCATCAATACCTTGGGGAATCCCTTTTTATCACTTAATCTATCTCTTTCATGTGCAGACTCATGAATGTGCAACACAATCATATTGTAATGCAATATTACAATAACACTATATTCAATTTAGTCAGAAATTTATTTCATACCTCAGTCCTCGGACTGGGTAGTGTACTCTCATGACACGTAATTCAGTAATTCAGTGTACCTCTATGACACTATAATTCAGTGTACCTTTATGGAACTATAATTCAATAATTCAGTTCAGTCAAAAATGTTCAAAGCCAACTGCTGTTGTAAGCCCTACTTGTTCCATACCTCAGCTAGGCTCGAGACCAACAACTGAGCATATCAGTGTACCTGTAGGCGCTATGTTCGATATACCTGTAGGCACTATGTTTGATGTAGCCGTAGGCACTATGTTTGGTGTACCTGTAGGCACTATGTTCAGTTATGTCCAGTGTACCTATAGGCACTATGTTCTGTGTACTTGTAGGCATTATGTTCAGTCATGTCCAGTGTACCTATAGGCACTATGTTCTGTGTACTTGTAGGCACTATGTTCGGTCATGTCCAGTGTACCCATAGGCACTATGTTCGGTTCGATGTACCGTAGGTACCATTATTCGGTTCGGTGCACCTGCAGGTACTATAATTCGATTCAGTGTACTTGTAGGTACCATAATTCAGTTCGGTATACCCGTAGGTACCATGTATCAGTGTCAGTATCAGTAGGAGTATTCTATCTCTACCTAACTTCTTGGTATATCAAGAAATCTAGAACCTCGACATTACACAGATTGGAAATGATTTTCCTCAATTATACCCAATAAGCAAGCTAAAACCATGCTCAATAGCATCTATTCTAACCTTCATGGTATTTAGGTAATATCCCCAAAACATTGTTGAAGGTTCAACATGTTAGATATGATTAGTTTTGATGATGTCAAATATAGATATGAAATGATAAGAGCAAAAAGTTTATATAATGTATTTCTTTGACTAACTACTATATTTAATGTTACATATTTTGTAGATTAGTCAAGCAAAGAATGAAAAAGATTGAATTAATGAAAATGAACAAGAGGAAGAAGAAGAAAGAAATTGAAGATAGTCAAGGAGATGTTTACTCAGATTATGAAGAATTATTATCAAGAGGAAAACCAAGAAGAAAGATATTGAAGAATGAAGAACTTGGAAGATCTATCATAAATATCAAGATTCAAGTTGTTAGATGTGATATTGGAGGTTTCTATAATGATACTGGAGGTTTCTATGATCAAATGATGGTTGGAATAGGTTAATATGAAGCTAAGATGACTTATATATGAGTTTTGGCACTTCCAGAGGTGTTATGCTCGAGCACGAGGTGTTTCACTCGAGCACAGGAAGAACTCACTCGAGCACGGATGAATTCACTCGAGCACGGGATGAACACTCTGTTCTACTCTGTTTTATGTTCAGCCTGAGCGAGGTCTGGTATTTTGGTCATATCTCTCAAACCACACATCGGATTGACACAAAACCGGTGGCATATGAAAGAAGACTCCCAACACGTAACATGGGCACCAGGATCACATTGAAAGAAGATCAAATGAAGGAGATATGGATCGTGGAAAATGAAACTGAAATCACCGTCACTTTTTGACACAGGTTCGGTATTTTGAGCGTAACTTACAAACTACACATCGGATTGAGACGAGACCAGTGCCAAATGAAAGTAGACTCAAAGAGGTTTCCATGGATAGGTAATTTACCTTATTTGAACGTATATTCTAGGAGCTATGCCTTCTGGAATTTGATGCTTGTGCAGACTAGCGAAATATACACTCTTTCGATCATAACTTGCAGAATACAAGGAGTTTGGAGCTGATTCTTGTTGCATTGGAATGCATATGGCAAGAGCATTCTTATGATACATCATTTGAATCAAATAAACAAATTTTTTCTAAAGTGGCCCCATATCACCCGCGAGTGTAAAAACCAACTCTCTGAAAAAGTTGTGCGAGTGATGTCCAGAAGCAGCTGAAACGTGAAGAAAATTGCATCACTCGAGCACTAGGATCCATGCTCGAGCATTGGATGATTTCTCACTCGAGCACATGCAAGTTTTGACATGGAAGTGATAACCCGAGAAGAAGCTTGTACGTGAAAGCATGAAACGCACTCGAGCATGACTGGTTGTGCTCGAGTGATTCGAGAATTCACTCGAGCAGATGCGAGTGAAGTGCAGCGAGTGCTTGCCCGAGAGGAAGTCAGAACGTGAAAATATGAACTGCACTCGAGTGAGGTCCTGACAGAAATGAAACAGACTCTCATGGCCATCAATCCAAACGTGGTTAAATGTTATAAAATCATTATGTTTTCACTTGTTATTGTTCCTAAACATTAAATAACATATATTTCAAGTGTAAAACAGGAGATTAAATATTTGGGTTGCATCTTCAAGAATGGAGGTCACGTATGAAAAATCTTCACTCAACGTGATGAGTCCCAGAAGCCAGAAATTCAGTTTTTGACCAATGATCCAACATACCCATGACTAATATTTCATCATATTAATGATTAAGCATTTTGCAATGTGAAACAAGAAATTTAACGGTGAGCTTACAGATTCAAATGAAAAAGTCAAGTGTGTCAGGCGGCATCATTACACACCGAGCATCAACTACCTACCACGACAAAAGTTTGACCCACCATAAGAGATTCTCTGGAAACTCAAACAAATTCAAAACACTCCACAACCTTTTAGTGCTTTTATTAGAGGCATTTGGGGCCTCTTAAGAGTCAATTATGATAACCAAAACTAAGTGTTTCAAGTTAATTAAGTCTTGGAATAGAATATAACCCTTCGTCCCTAATTATGAATATAGGATTTGACATTTGCCTTCCTCGGGAGAGACCGGCGCTAGGACACGCACGGAAGGATCAAGGTAGTGACTCTTCTCTCACATTATGTATGATGTTTTGGCATGCATAACTTATCGTTGAATTTGTGAAATGTGTGCCATGGTCCATTACGGCGTGAGCAGGTCAGCGTGAGCCGTGTAGGGATTGACGGTGGTCATCTCTAGGTCGGCCGTTGAACTGCCGTCGTAATCAACATGGATTTTGTGAATCCGACTCGTGGGGCGGCGTTTGTGAATCCAGCCGTGGGCTGTGTGTATCTTGCCTGTATGGCTTGTGTATGAAATGCATTATATGAATCCCAGCTGTGGTGAAATGTATTGTGTGGATTGCTGTGATGCAATGCAACGTGAGCAATTCAGCGTGAGCAATCGTAAGGGATGACATGTGTCATACTAACCATTGCCGTTGTAATTGCCGTTGTAGTTGCTTGTTGTGGTTAATGATTTGCTTACATGCATTATTATTGTACATTATATGATTGATTTGTTACTACGGGGATTCCTTAGAATCTCACTCTCCCAAAAACCATGTTTTAGACAGGGCAGAAGTATCGAAAGGCAAACGGGCGACGAAGAGCGGATAGTGCTCCGGTTTAGAAGTATATTTTGGTTTTATTGGTTATTATGTATATCATTTGGATGCTTTTGGGAAACAATTGTATATAATGGGATTGTAGTATAGTTTTGTGTAATCCCCAAGTTAAGGGTAATGAATGGTGGGCTTTGTGCCTTTGTAAAACCCTTATTAATGAATGGAACCCGAGTGTGTCGGGAATTTGCTTTATACTCTGATATTGGTGAATGAAATCAACTTGTACAGGCCATTTAGTATTGAAATGTGAATATGAGACCGTCATGAACAAATTTTGTAAAATTTTTGTAAGCCATGATTTTGGGAAGATTGACTTTGTTTAAGTCCCAAAATCTATTACGGTCTCTAATTCCACATTAATTACGTTTTTACGAACTAATCTCGGCCTTAAGCGTGAAGGGGGTTACATTTGTGGTATCAGAGCTGTAGTTCCTGGCAAGGTGAGGATTTGCTAGGATAGCTCCTTAGTTGACCTTAATCCTTAAGTTTAGGGTAGCTTAATGATTGATAAGTGCTTGTTGCGTATACACATGAGCATTCCTACTAATTGTGGATTGAGATGAATTTTATGAATTATGTGTATACATTGGCTAAGGTACTGACGTGGTGAATCATTTGTAGTGATAAAGACGAAATGGTTCGCCCTCTTACTAGAGTCAGGCAACAAGACCCCGAGTTGGAGGAGTTGAATGGCAATCCTCCTGATCCTATGCGAGAGATGATGGATCTCGTACGGGAACAAAGGGACATGATAGCTGAGCTGAGAGAAGAGCTCAGAGAGGAAAGGGCCAAGCGAAATGAGAAAAGGGCCCAGTCAACTCATGAGGAGACTCATCATGAGGAGACAACTGAGGGGTCCAATGGATCTCATGAATCCCTACCTCACACGGTGCCTAATCAAGAGTCTCTAGGGGTGCCGGTTCGTGAGGGAAGGGACTTGCATTCTTGGGTCTCCAAGTTTTGCAAGCATATGCCTCCGGTGTTCAGGGGGAGGTTTGATCCCCAAGCTGCTGAGGACTGGTTGAACTGGTTAGAAAAGATTTTCGAAGTCCTCGAGTGCCCTACAGAGGTGAAGGCAAAACTAGCTGTGTATAAGCTAGAAGGGGACGCCGACCGGTGGTGGAGGAACATCGCCACATCATTGAAGAACCGGAATGTACCATTGACTTGGGAGGTATTTGAAGAAAAATTCAACGAGAAGTATTTCCCCAAGTCGGTGAGGCTTGAGAAAGAGTCTGAGTTCCTGGCTATCGAACAGGGAGATACGGAGAGCTTTGACGAGTATCTTTCCCGTTTCACTCGATTGTCACGGTATTCTGCCTATCTTCGGGAGAAGGATAATGAGGAGTGGAGCTCTGCTATGTTAATCCGGGGATTGAGGCGCGAATTAAAGAAGAGGTCAGCTGCTCATCAGTTTACTAACTTCAATAAAGCTGTGGAAGAGTGTAGAATTGTGGAGTATAACTTGAGGGAGTTGTACCCATCAAAGGGTAGTGGCAACCGCAGTGAGCCTAGCAAGGCTAATACTTCCTAGAAGCGGAAGGGGCAAGGATCCTCATATGGGGGTGGTAGCAAGAAGCCCTACCAACCTGGGGGTCGTAGTGATCAGAGACCTCCAGCGAGACCAATGTGTAATCAGTGCAGAAAGTACCATCCGGGCAGAACCTGTGCTGGAGAGGTGATCTGTTTCAATTGCAAGCAAGTGGGTCACATTTCTTCTAAGTGCCCACGACAGCCGGCAGAGCAAAGGCCCAGGAATCAGGGTCGAGTGTTCACGATGACACATGAGGAAGCCCGAAAGTCGCCTGAATTGATCCAAGGTAAAATTCTTCTTGGTGATAATGAGTTAGATACTTTGTTCGACTCAGGTGCAAGTCATTCGTTCATAGCTTATGACTGTGTAAAGCGCCTGGGATTGCATGTGCATAGACTACCATTTGATTTGGTTGTGTCGACGCCGCTGGGTGTCAAGGCCGTGGCGGCCGAAGCCTGTTTAAATTGTGTGATAGTTGTTAAGGGTCGTGAATCGGTAGTTGATTTGATTTGTTTGCCACTTCAACAATTGGAAGTCATTTTGGGCTTTGACTGGTTGACAGCAAATGATGTATTGCTTGATTGTGGTAATAAAAGGATCACTTTTCGTAGTGCACAGCTGGATAGCAATGTAAATTCCAGTTTGAACTTGCTTTCATCGGCTAAATCAGAGAAATATCTTGAGAAAGGATGCCAAGGGTATATGGTGTTTTTCTCCGTTCAGGGAGAGTCAAGTGAAGCCATAGAGAGTATACCTGTGGTAAATGAATTCCCTGAGGTATTTCCAGACGATCTTAATGGATTGCCTCCGGAAAGGGTAGTAGAATTTCCAATTGAGATTGTGCCTGGAGCTGGTTCAATATCAAAAGCCCCATATCGTATGGCCCCGAATGAAATGGCGGAGTTGAAGAAGCAAATTGAAGAATTGCTTGAGAAAGGATTCATCAGACCCAGTGTATCGCAGTGGGGAGCTCCGGTGTTATTTATGAAAAAGAAAGATGGAAGCTTGAGGCTTTGTATCGATTATCGAGAACTTAACAAGGTAACCGTTAAGAATAAATATCCACTCCCAAGGATTGATGACCTGTTAGATCAATTGTCTGGCTCGTGCGTATTCTCTAAAATTGATCTAAGGTCGGAATATCATCAATTGCGTGTGAAGGCAGCGGACATTCCGAAGACTGCTTTCAGAACGAGATATGGGCACTATGAGTTCCTTGTGATGCCCTTCGGTTTGACGAATGCACCGGCGGTATTCATGGATTATATGAATCGCATCTTCCGACAGTATCTTGACCAGTTCGTGGTTGTGTTTATCGACGACATCTTGATCTATTCCAAGAGTAGGGAGGATCATGAGCAACACCTGAGAATTGTGTTGAGAATTCTGTGGGAAAAGCAACTCTATGCCAAACTGAGCAAATGTGAGTTTTGGCTTACGGAAGTGAAGTTCCTTGGCCATATGATCTCTCGAGACGGGGTATCGGTGGATCCCAGTAAGGTGGAAGCAGTACTTGAATGGAAAAGACCAGAAACTGTTTCTAAGATTCGCAGCTTTCTGGGTCTTGCTGGTTATTACCGAAGGTTCATTCAGAACTTCTCACGTATTGCATTGCCGATGACCAAGCTCACGAGGAAGGATCAACCGTTTTTGTGGGATGAACGTTGTGAGCGGAGTTTCACTGAGCTGAAGGAGAGATTGACTACGGCACCAGTGTTGATTATACCTGATCCCAGTGAGGCTTACGTCGTGTACAGTGATGCGAGTAAGCAGGGGTTAGGGTGTGTCCTAATGCAGCAGGGACGTGTGGTGGCCTATGCCTCTCGACAGCTGAAAACGCATGAGATGAACTACCCCACTCATGATCTGGAGCTTGCGGCAATTGTGTTTGCATTGAAAATTTGGCGTCATTACTTGTATGGTGTCACAGTGGAACTGTACTGCGACCACAAAAGTCTCAAATATCTGTATGATCAGAAAGAGTTGAACATGAGACAGCGTCGATGGATGGAGTTGCTGAAAGATTACAACCTGGAGATTAAATATCATCCAGGTAAGGCTAATGTCATCGCGGATGCTTTGAGTCGGAAGGCGGTGCTAGTGGCAACAATGATGATCCAGGAATGGAAACTGATAGAGGATTTTCGGGATTTGAATCTCTCGAAGGAAATCCTATGTGCCAGTTATGGTGTGGTCCAAGGGAAGAATGACCTGAGGACTGAAATTGAAGAGGCTCAAATGCATGATGAGCTAGCCCAGTCGATCCGAGCTAGGATTGAGCGAGGGGAGACTCGAGACTATGACTTGTGGGAAGTATATGTATATTTTGGGATTTGTGATGTAGTTTTGTGTAATCCCCAAGTAAAGGGTATGAATTATGGGCTTTATGCCTTTGTATAAACCCTTATTAAATGAATGGAACCAGGGTGAGTCGGGAATTTACTTTGCACTCTGATATTTGTAAATGGAATCCACCTGTACAGGCCATATTTGTTTTGTATTACGAAGATGAGACCATTGTGAATAAATTTTGAAAAAAATTTTGCAAATCCGACTTTGGGCAAAAAATTACCTTAATAAGTCCTAATTTGAAATATGGTCTCTAATTCTACATTAATTACATGTTTAAGAACTTAATCTCGGCCTAAGGTAGGAAGGGGGTTACATCCATGATCTTGAAGACACATCTTGAGCTCAAGGAGAAAGAGAAGAGGACACCTAGAGAGAAAAAATCCAAGATCTCAAGAGGTAACTTCATAAATCTTAGATCTATAAAGTATGAAGTTGTGGTTGGTAAATGTTGTTGGATTTGGTGATTTTTATCAAGTTTGTAAATTTGGAAAAGTTCTAACCCTAAGGGGTTATGCTGCCCAAATTTCTTTAAATCATGGTTAAGATGTGTTTAAATGAGTTAATAAAGGATTAGAAGTGGAAAAGTATAAGTTTTGGAAGCTAAAACACAAAAGAGCATTTTTCCATTTTTTTGCCTAAGTGTTGGCCATAACCATAACAGGGGGAAGGAGATGGATTTTCATGAAATAGATAGTTCCATTGGATTCAGGGGGCAAAAATAGGTAGGTAGGGTTACATGTAACGCCCCAATTTTCGATTAAGGCCTAATGATAATTATTGAGGATAATTATCGGATTAAAGTGGAATTAATGTATGTATGTGACAATATTAATTTATATGTCATAATTGATGGAAAATTTAAAGAATGGAATTATTGTTTTAAGTTGGTGATAATGGGAAATTAATTACTAACTAAGAGAAAAATGAGAAGTGGGATTAAATTGCTAATGGAAGGATTAGATAAGTTAAATGGTGACTAAGTGTGGGAGAGCCAATAGGAGAATGACATGTGTCAAGGTTGTGGGTGTGTGTGAAGGGAGTAAAGTCAAAGTGAATATTTTAGTATTTCTCTCTCCTCTCTTCCCTCTTTGTACGCTGGGCATGTATGGGAGGGGAAGGAATTGTCATCATTTTCCTCCTTCATCTCCTTCACTCACCTCTCTCCTTCTCTCTCTAAATTCCAGCGCCATTGTTGCCAAGAAGGGAAGGAAGAAAAGCTTGAAAAGGTAAGGGCAAATGATCTCTAATGCTCAAACTTCCTTCTATAAAGTTGTTCCTTGAAGTGAGAGCTTCATTTTGATGGTTGTAATGTATTCATTGGTGTTAGTTTGTGACCTCAAGAGATTGTGAAAGTTGGAGAATTGAAAAGTCACTTTGAGAAAGTTAAAGAGGTAAGTGAAACCTATCTACCCATCTAAGTTTTGTGCCATTTGAGGAAGCTTTGAATTTCTGGGATTTATTGGCCATTTTCGAAAATGAGTGTCATTGGTCATTTGGCATGTTAAAGGTATAGAAATGGTATATTTGGAATGTGTATGGATAGATAGGATTAATTGGGAAAGAAATGAGTGAGATTGGAAAGTTTGGAAAGTTAGTGTTTAGTGTTGCCATGGACCAAAGCATGCTAATGTAGTGGAAATTAGGTTGTTTAAATGGTTTTATTGGATTCCTTGAGTGTTTTAGTGTAAGGAATGGGCTTGATTGTTGATTTTGGAGCCATTGGTCACTTTGGTAGAAAATTGGAAATGCTACCATTGAAAGTCTATTCTGGGCAGTCTGTTTGTATTGGCGTTTTGAATGACCAAATGATTTCAGAAAATTGTGAAACTTTCCAGTCTTAACTTTCACATCTCAAGCTTCAAAATGGACATATATTTTGTGTCATTTCGTTTAGTATTCTGTGAGTTATGGTTGTCCAAAATTTGGAATTGAAACAGAACTCTGTTTTGGGGTAGTGATGCGTTTTGTGTAATTCTGGGATTTGTATGGTAATTTCCAGTATTGGTTCATATTTTTCCTATGAAGAGGACTAAAATATCTTTCAATAGGCATTGGGATCACCTCATTTTGATTTTTCTAGAATTAGTTATGAATTTCCAAAGTTGTCTTGGCTGCAGCACAAAAGTCTTGGCTGCAGCACAAAAGTTTCTGTGCGTGTTTTGGCCGTAGCCAGAAACCTTCTATGAGTGTTTTGGCCGTAGCCAAAGGTTTCTTGGCTGCAGCCAACCCCCTGTTTTTAGCACCTTGGGATTTTGAAAAGTGGTTTCCAACCCGGTGTTTCCCAAACCTTTAGGGCCTTTATTAGAGCCAATTGTAGCTTCTTAAGGGTAATTATTGATAACCAAATCTAAGTATTGAAGAGTCAATTGAGTATTGGAATAGAGAATAATGCTTCGTCCTTAATTCTGACTTTAGAATTTGATATCTGCCCGGAGCATAGAAGGCATGTGCCTGCTCAAGGAAGGAAAGAACAAGGTAGTAACACTTTATCCTATATCATGTGTATTGCATTTCTTGTTTGCATTAGTCATCGATTACAGTGAAAGTGAAGGGGAAGTGACGAAAGCCCGGACTCGAATATAGATAAAGTGAAGGGGGCGTGGCATAAGCCCGACCTCATATATAGTGAAGGGAACGTGGCGAAAGCCCGGTCTCGAATATTGATTGTTGCATTGTGATATATGTGACTTGCTTTGTATATATGCATCATATAAATAAACTGTTGCTACTGGGATTCTCTAGAATCTCATTCTTTCCAAATAACATTTTTAGACAGGGCAAGTGGATCGAAAAGCAAGCAAGTGGATAAGGGCGATTAGGGCTACCAGCGGTAGTCTTAGTTAGATATTTTGGTTGTATATCGAATTGGTTATCATTTTGGATCAATGTAAATATATTGTATAGATCATAGTACTATAGTTTTGTGTAATCCCCGGTATGGATACTGAGATGGGCAATGATAGCCTGAACAATATTTTGGATTAAATGTTATTATCCCGGGTGAACGTCGGGAATTGTGTTGCTACTCTGATTTTGTATATGTAACAGACCAAACAGGCCATTTGTTTTAACGAATGGAGATCTAGTTGTACAATTTCCGCAAAAAGTTTTTAATTGTTCCAGATTTCTCATTCGATTATTAAATGTGATTAAACACTAATCCCGGCCTAATTATCGAAGGGGGTTACATTACAGTTGGTCACTTTTTCAGAAAAGGCCAAAAAAGCATAATTACGAAAACGCCACTAAAACTCTAAATCGGGGATGTCAAGGGTATTTTCATATTTTCACACTGAATTTAGTGATTCTGAGCCTGGAAATGGATTCCTTAGGCAAAAATTAATCAGGATAGCCCTAGTCAAAATTTTGGAAAAACATGTCTTCAGGCTAGGTCAGGGTCCCGAGGGCATTTTGGTAAATTTTCACCATAGACTAATATAACCACAAGAAACACTATGAAAGAGTCTAAAATGATACTTAGATTGGTTATGACCTATTTCTTGTATATGTAATATTTTAGGATCGAGTTAGAAGCCGGAAGCGACACATTGTACGAGGCACATCTAAAAAGGGTTTATAAAGCTTTGAGGTAGGAACATTATCCTTAATACATCATGCCATAGTTATATGTTTATGTGAATGTCATTGTTTGTAAATGCACTTTATTAATCAACATGATTTGCCTAGATAGAGGCAATTGGTGCCAGAGGTGCACTTACACTGGGAGTTGGTGACAGTCCAACCAGGTGTAGATAGTGGGGCTGGGCCTTACTCATATATACATGATGATGATGTGTTATGATGATGATGTATTATGATGATGTGTTATGATAATGATGTGTTTATACTGTTGATTAACTGGTGCATACATTGGCACATATCATATTTACTTTTCGTATTTTCTATAAATGATAGCATGTTTTTACTGGGATTTCTTAGAATCTCACCCTTTTTTAAAAAAATAAACATCTCAGTGGGTGCCAGTGGGACAAAAGGCAAAGGTACAGATACAGAAAAGTGATTTGCACGTGTCTCGAGGCAAGGTCAAGAACGGTGGTTATAATTAGTCTATTCTTAAGATATTTTGGGAATCCTGTATATATTAGAATTTTTGCTATATTTCTATATTTTGTCGATGAATGACTTTAGATAGTAAACTAATATTGTTATCAGTATAATTGTACTTTTCTATATACCTATGAAATTTCGTCTTTATTACTCTTCGATTATCGAAATGGAAACGGGTGTTGACATGCATGCTTACAGAAATTCCTCGCAAGGATTGTATAGAAGAATTACAAATTATGTAGTAGCATAGGTCTACTAGGATGTCAAAACCTATTCTAGTGAAACGTAGACACTTTTCCGTCTTTGTTCCATCACTGCATTCCTCTCGTACGGTTCTCTTCTTTGTTCTCAACATACCTTCTGTCTTTACCTGTCTAAATTGTTGGTAGAGGTGGGTGAGATTCAAGAGAATCTTAGTAGGAAACAGTGTCAATATGCATGCATGATAGATGCTATGTACATGACATGTTAACTTTATCTAGATGCATACCCCATAATGACATTTCTGCATGCTCAATGTTTCATGCAACAGAATTGTGGCCACAGTATAAATAGAATCAGAGCTTTATTATTCAAATATGCTCTACACAATCAAGTAAAGCAATAACATACATCAATACACCAATACAAATATCAAATACATATAGAAGAGGTAAGTTTCCTATTGGAAATTGTGCCCTAAGGGCCAATCATTGTACTTTAAACATTATTATTTTAATGAAATTTCTCTATTATGTTATCATATTATTTGCATGTTAACTGTGATAATTGTATCCTTGGGAAATTCATGAAGATTGTCCTAAAATGTCCCTGGTTAGTCATCTATGCGGGAGTATAGATGAAACAAGACCAGTATGACTTTGATAAGATATGGAGATACGAATCAAAGTCTTAGGCACTTGTAAGAGTACAAGGTGCTGGACCGACCCACTATGAGAAAGCTACATGGATCAAGTCATAAGCTTTTCTCATGTATAATCACGTCACAATGCCCTTTGACCTGAGGTCATCATGGATTCCTACATGAGAGTTGCTAAACTTTAAACTAGTCAAAAGTCACTTTTGACCGGGTGATGATAAAGGCTATGATCGGGCTTGGTGGTTTTTCATGCAGAGGAATATGAATGATCAAGATGGAATTTGTCCCTCACATTAGTAGAGAGATATTACTGGGCCCCTCAATGAGTGAGTCTGAGAAATGTATGGCCATAATATAATGGAAAGGAGTTTCCATTTCTATTGTTAGACTACTTAGGAATTGAGAAAGTAATGGTCAGGACAAGAGGATGACATTATCCATGCCTTATCCTTAACCGATATATCGTGTGACAAAAGGGACGTGACATGGTTGTATGACAAGTTGCACATGTTAACGATCCTCATATGAATTAGGTAGTCGTAATGTCTTGCTAGAGGCCGCTTGCGACTTGTGGGTTAGTATAGTTATTGGCCCATTGCCAACTTCATATGGGCCTATAGGGTCGCACACAAGAATGACCCAACACGAGATAATATTTAATTTAGGGTGGACGAATTATATATATATATATATATATATATTTATTTATTTATTTATTTACGTAATATAAAATTCGTTAATAATATTATATAGATATGTATTTTCAAAATACATATTATATATATATATGTATATATATTATATGATATTATTATATTATGTTAGTTTTAAATTTAATTTATTAAGATATATTAAATTTAATAACTAACATGATAGAGATATAGTATCTCAGATTTAATTTATGAAGATAAATTAAATCTAATGGCTCTTTATTTGGATTAAATAAATAGGTTAAATTAAAACTGTTGGACATATTTAACTTAAACTGAATTTATTTAATTAGCTCATCAAGATAATTAATTGTTGATTAATTTTGAAATTAATGATGATTAATTTTGAAATTTGAATATAGCCCTCATAGGTTATAAACTTGATAGAGCAGATAAACGCATACGCACATGAGAATTCAGAGGCACAAGGGAAACCCTAAAAGCCATTGGAGGTGCTAGCACGTAGTCTCTATTGGAGAGCATTCGTGTGGATACCGGTAGAGGGAGCAGACCTAACATGTTGGCTCCTAGAGATCTTGAAAACCCTAAGTTAAAAAAGGTACGAGTTCTTTCTAACCCGATTTAAATGCCATTGATAGATCCTGGATTAGGATTGGTGAAAATTTTTATAATTCTTCCGGTGTGCCTGCCGATTCTAACATTTCCTACCTTAATTGCCATTCTCTGATCCTTTGCTTATTCTACTGTCTGTCCAATCTTATATTTGGCTTAGGATCCTACCAATACCTAAAATACCAAATGTATAGGAATTAGGTTAAAACCCATTCATGTACCATTTTAGACACTTCCATAGTGTTTCTGGTAGTTATATGAGTCTATAGTAAAAAATTACTAAAATACCCTTGGGACCTAGCCAGGCTGTACTTTACCGAAATTTTGACCTGAGCTATTTTGACTTGTTTTCACCCAAGGAACCCGTTTCAAGCCTCGGAATTATCAAATTCATTGCTAAAAGACAAAAATGCCCTTGGTAGCTCTAACCTAGGGTTTCAGGGGCATTTTGGTCATTATATTTTTTAGGGCTTTTCTGAAAAAGTGATCAACTGTAAACCAACCTAATTTTCCCTCATGAACACAATGGAATCATCAGATCATCAAAAATCCAACTCTAACCCCCTTAACTAGAGCTAGCCAAAACCCAATATTCTTCAAAAAAAATTGGGGTTTTCGAATTTTGACTCCATAGACTTGATCCTTTCTACTTCTACACACTTTTTTTAACTATTAAATTATGTTATAACTACCATTTAAACCCAATTTTGGCAGCATAACGCCTAGGGTTCAACGTTTTCCAAAATTTACAATCACAACAAATTAACCAGAAATTCATCGATTAAATCAACCACAAGAGTCAAACAACAATAATTTCAAGTTTAGGAAGTCACATTTGCTTCCCTCTGGTTGTTCCCTTGTTGGCTGAAACCCTAGCTCCAACAACACTAAAAATCTTGCTTCAAACACCTTAAATCACATAGAAGAGAAGCTTAGAGGAATGATTATACATGTTTGGAGCCAATTCACCAAAGAAATCAAGCTTACATAGCAAAATTTCTCCTCCTTCACTCTAGAAATCAAAGCTCACTCTCCTTCTCTTGAGCACTCATGGCTGACGTGAAATGGCAGGGAAGTGGAAGAGAAATGCTTTTTATAAAATATCCAATTTTACTCTATTTTACCCAATTACCAAAATTCTAAAAATTTGACTTTTGTGTACATGGATTTATCTATATGTAATGTTTTCATAAAGCCCAATAACATTTAACTAATATTTCCCTCACTTGGTCCATCTAAAATGATGCCTAGGAGCGTCCTTTTGTAATATCCCAAATTTTGGGATTAGAGGCTTAGGAATAAGCCTAAATTAAGCGGATTGTTAAGCCCCAGTTTAGTAGATTTCCCAAATCTATTCTCTAATGTTTCTTATATCTTTGGGGTATTAAGAAAGTAAAATGGTGAATTTTGGAGAATATAATTACAATTTTGGTGAAATCGCTTATGAGGTAGTGAGCTTGTAATGTGATTTTGAATGACCAAATGATGAGCACAAATTATGAAATTTTACAAGATGAAAGTAAACATCCTAAGATTTAATTTGATAGGTCATATGACTCAATTAGAGCTATATACAAAAAGATATGAATTTTTGAAGTCAGAACAGAAAAACTGTGAAATTTCTGGAACAGTATGTAAAGATTGAAATTATGGGAATTTTGTGATTCCATTCAGCAAAAGTATATATTTTTCCTTGAAACTAGACTCAATAAGGGTTCTATAGGCTTTGGAATAACTCCATTTTTATTTTTCTAGAATTAGTTATGATTTTTTAAAGTTTAGGCAGAAATCTACCAGAATTTTGTAAAAATCCGAAAATTGGGAAATTATCAAATAAATGAAATATGATATTAGATATTAAAATAAAAGGTCATCATCTTCCTCCAAGCCTCATTTCTGACGTGAAGTTCAGCATTTAGAGAGAGGAAGTTCAGCAATTTTCTAGAGAGAGAAAGGGAAGAGAAACTTGTACGGTAGGTTGATTTCTTCGGTAAATCTCTACCTAACATGTATAACTCCGCTCCTAAGCTATTCTTCCATGTGAATTAAGGTTTTGAAGCTCAAATTTCAGTGTTGGGAGCTTAGGGTTTTCAGCCAAGAAGAGGAAAAGCTAGTGGGAGCTTGAGGTAACTTCCAAACTCTTGCATATTGACTATTCTGGCTGTTATAGACAATTTAATCGGTGAAATTTCGCCGGATTGTCTTTGTGAGTAAAAATGGAAAATGGGTTGTGGGGGCTGTTATGCTGCCCAAATTGGGTCTTAATGTTAGTTGTAACCTAATGGAATAGTCAATAAAGTGACTAGGAGTAGAAAGGAATGTGTTTACGGAGCCGAAACCGAAAAACCCCAATTTTCCCTAAATTCTTATAAGTTTCAGCCAGCTCTGTAAATGGGTCTTAGAGTTGGATTTTCAATTATTTTATGGTTCCATTGAGTTCAGGAGCGAAAATTAGGTGGGGTTACAGTTGGGCACTTTTTCAGAAAAGGCCGAGAAAGCATAATTACGAAAATGCCCCTAAAACACTGAAATAAGGGCTGCCAAGGGCAATTTTGTCTTTTGGCAGTGAATTTGGTAATTCTGAGTCCGGAAATGGATTCCTTGGCCAAAAATATGTCAGGATGGCCCAGGTTAGAATTTCGAGAAAAGTACAGCCGAACCGGGTACGATGGGCCGGGTCCCTGGGGGTATTTTAGTAATTTTTCACGATAGACTCATATAACCCCCAGAAACACTATGGAAGTGTCTAAATAGTACATTTGACATTGTAGGATCGAACATGGAGCCCCGAGTTGTTGGCACCCAAATCGAGGAGAAAGATTGAAGGTAGAGGACTTACCTTACTTGCATGTATTTGATATCTTTTCTTGTGTAATGATGTATGTGATTGCTTTACTTGATTGTGTAAAGCATATTTGAATAAATGAAGCTCTGTTTCTGTTTTCGCGTTGGCCATAGTCTTGTTGTATGAAACATTGAGCATGCAGAAATGTCATTATGGGGCATATATCTAGATAAAGCTAACATGTCATACACATAGCATCAACCATGCATGCATTATGGTATCTATTTCCTACTAAGATTCTCTTGAATCTCACCCTCCCCTACCAACAATTTAGACAGGAGAAGACAAAAGATATGTTGAGAGCAAAGAAGAGAACTATACGAGAGGATTTCAGTGCGGAACGAAGTCAGGAATATGTCTCCGTTTCACTAGGGTGAGTTTAGACAACCAAGTAGCCCTGTGCGGCTACACTAATTGTAATTATCAGGTACGAATCCCAGAGGGGAATTTTCGTAATCATGTACATATTATCAGTATAGTTATGCTATTCCTGTGTTGCCTACCGAATCGCATATCGTTTTCCGTGAATACTCTAATAAAGGTGAAATTAAAATAAGGGCATGACACCTTTAATTAGCCCAAACGGCTTTTCCCATTTATCTCAGAATTTCAAAATTGCCATCACATTATTTTCTTCATTTTTGGATTAATTGAAAATTCTGGCAAATTTTCTACCCAAACTTTGAAAATTCATAACTAAGTTTGTAGACATCGTATAAGAGTGATTCCAAAGGTAATAGAACATTTATTAAGTCTAGTTTCAACGAAAAATATAGTCTTTAGCCAATTGAATGCACAAAATTCCCATAATTAAATTCTTTAGATGTTGTACCAGAAATTAGGCAGCTTCTCATGGCTAACTTTAAAAATTCATAACTCTTTGCATACAACCCATTACATATCAAATTAAAGTTTAGAATGTCTACTTTCACCCTGTAAAATTTCACAATTTTTGAACGTAATTTGATCTTTCAAAATCACATGACAAACTCACTACCTCACCGAAAATCTCATTGATAGCATAATCACATTCTCTAAGATTCACCATTTTATTTCATTGATTATTTCTAATAATTACGATACATGTTAATGAATAAAATTTGGGGTATTACAGCTATCGTAAAAATAGGTGCTACAGCTGTTTTTGTTTTTTTTTTTGTAGTACTAGTGAATAAAACCCCATACAAATTTAATAGGCTAAAATTATATTTTAGTCCAATATGATTTATCAATTGAACAAAAATGTATGCTCTCGCAGAGTCCACCCGAATCACTTTGAAAACATCTTTATTTTCACAAGTTTCTATCTAATTTCGCACTTAAAGTTAGTCTCAAACTGTAATTACCTATGCTTGTCGTGTGCAAGAATTCAATATCTAGTGTTGAATATTGCCTCTCCTAGCCTCCTTAATTCAAATGCGACCGTGATCGCTTCTTTCCATTCCAGTAGGGGCACATTTTGTCCTAAGTTCTAATATGCATTATCTGGTCCTCGGGAAATTCAAACTAATTTTATCTCATTTTTAACTCGTTTAAACTTAATTAAGCTCAATCCTTCTCCATAATCCATCCAAACACAATTTCTTAGGTTTCTATATCTTAAAAAAAAAAGTATTTTGCTCACCAGAATTCTCAAATCATTTAATGGAAATAACTTCCTGCTGACACTTGAGATTTGAATGATACAACTTTCGGTCTTAGAGCAACGATCACTGTTGGGTACAGACATAAACGACCTTGGATTTATTAATATTTAATATTTTCAATACTTAATTTTGATTTTTTATTAATGATATATTCAAGTTTTCCAGTACTTAAATCTAAACATTTTAATATTCATGTTTAATATTTTCAGTTCTCATCTTTTTTTTTATTTTTAAATAACTAACTTTGATTTTTAATATTTATCTTTAATTCTTTCAATGACTAATTTTTAATTTTTTTTAGTAATTATATATCAAGTTCTCCAATTATATGTGGTAATATATCATATATATTTCTAAAATATTATCATTTAATTATAAATCTAGATAAAAAAATAACACACATGACTATATATGACTAGAGAACCTAACATAATGAATGAAAGAAACTTGATATAAATATGGTTCAAAAAATTTAAGATAGTACTATTTGTCACGTAACTAAAAATTTCAACTTCAACCGAAAAGTTTAAGATATAAATATGGTGGTCGTTTCTTTTTAGTTTTTTTTTTAAATTTTCTATTTTAATTATACAGGATATTTCTACGCCTACTTATATAGATATTATATATGTATGTATGTATATATTAAAATTTAAAAGAAATTTTACTAAACAATATGTTTATAGAGCCCTCATTCAGCATGCACATCCTATCCTTTTGAATTTTGTTTGGATTATTGTAATAATATTTTTAATCCGCTAGTCGTTCTTAATATTTCTAAAATTGACTATTTTAATCGATCATAATCAAATGCCACTTTTCCTAATTAATTTACTCCTTTTTCGGCGGAATCCAAGTTTTGGCACTGAAACGAAATGCTAGCTTGGCTTTAGTGTTCCATACTCTATTTGTAAATTATTATTTGATATATTTCGCATTTTTCTTTCTTTTCTCCTTTTTAAATTTGTAGGTCATGATTTTCTTTTTTTAAAAAAGAAACCTAGTATTAGGTTCTTAACTGTGATAATTGCATGGAAGCCATAAGAAATCTTTTCTTTGTATTATTATATACATAAAATAGTATGTGTGTTATGCAATTAAAACATGGTTAGAGGTTTCTTATCAATCTGGCTTCAACAAAGTGCATGTTTATTCGGATTCACTAGATGCTCTAGACCTTCTTATGAGGGAGTGTGCACCAGATCATCCATTACGGAATGGATATTCGGGGCTTATTATTTCAAGAAGAGCTGCATGAACTAAGATACACGGAGGAAAAATATTCAGTGTGCCGATTTTCTGACTAGAACAGGACACCAAGACCTGTTGGAGACGATCCTAATACCAGAGGTGCCTCCAGATTGCGTGAGGCTGTTCTTAGAAGATTTGCAACAGTGTGTGCCAACTAGGACCATAGATTTGCCTTAGGTTTTAATCTTTTCAGGTTTTGGCTTGCCTTTGTACTCAAAAAAAAAAAAAAAAAAGTGTGTAAGGGGGAAAGAAATCATGCTCCCATCATTTTATTACCTTTTAACGAGGTTTAGTTTGATTTAATAAATAGACATTTAACTGATACTATGTAAAGTGACAAAATTGATTTTTTATATTTTATTTTATACAATTTAAACACACATGCACACATATAATATGTCAATATCCGGTCCAAACTTGAGGCCTCATCCAAACTATTAATTAACTCTTTAAGAAAATTAATAATTTCAATTTTAAAAATTGAAGAAGTGGAGTTAAAAGCTTTTAACTATTTTTTCTTATTTTTTAATCTTAAAGCTTCTTTTTATTAAAATTTTATAACCCCACTCTTTTATTTCTCTTAAATGAACTTATTAAAATTTTCCTTCAAGGCAACTGCTTTGCCTGTATTCACTTTGGTTTTGTTTTGTGTCCCTGGGTTTGAACATATTTTTAGGCATGTTGTTGGGTCTAATTGTTTTTTTAGGGTTTTCTATCCTTTTTTTTTTTACATATAATGAAAATTATTCTTAGTTAAAAAGAAAAGGGGCTAAGGTGCAAAAATACACATGTGATTTTCCTCAAAGTGCACCCAATACCAAATGCTTTTTTTAGGTGCAACAGTGACTATGTGGTTACAAAATAGGTCCAAAACTATCATTTAACCGTTAATTTGACTTTTTTATCTTGAAAGTGATGACTTATATAAGGACATGGACGCTGGAGTGACATTCTAGAAAAAAAAAACTTGCTGAAAATCGAATTTTCCTAATAAATCATGTAATTTAATAAAAATTAGTAATATAATATATGTATTATAATGATTTTAATTTAATAATATTGGGAATCTAGGGTAAAGAAAAATTGAGCAATTGGTGTGTTTTTTAAGGTAGCAGCTCTGCTGAGTGAGTTAAGCACTCTGCATTTAGATTTGAATCTACTTCAGTAAAGGTGGTACTGAACTAGTGAAATGTGGGTAATATTAATTGCAAAGCTTCACTAGTCAACAAGTTTTTTTTTTCCAAAATGTCACTCCAGTATCCATGCCATTGTACATGTCAACACTTTCGGGGTCAAAAAGTCAAACTAACGGTCAAAGGATAGTTTTGCACCTATTTTGTAATCACATAATCACTATTGCACCTAAAAAAAACATTTGGTATTGGATGCACTTTGAGAAAAATCACATGTATATTTTTGCACCTTAACCCAAAAAAAAAGGGTATCTTTTTTTCTTCCTCTTCACTTGGACCTTGTTGTCCTTGCAGCAGAAATCATGTCTTCATGTTCCCATTCCCCTCCTTTTTGTGCATTTTGTATTATCTTTTATTTTTTTGCCTTCCATTATCTATTGATCTTTAAATTAATATACTGGTAAAAAAAAGTGTTAAAAGAACATTGTTAGTATTGTGCTCTTTTTATTTTTAAAATTTTTATAAAACTGTATATGATTTTTATTCAATTTATTTTATTTGAAGTTATGAAATTATTTTATAAATTTTTATTATAATAAAATATTAAAACATTAAGTTGTTAAAGAATAGTAGCTCACCCCA
Organism: Inga oerstediana; assembly: GCA_963210345.1. Taxonomy (NCBI): domain Eukaryota; kingdom Viridiplantae; phylum Streptophyta; class Magnoliopsida; order Fabales; family Fabaceae; genus Inga; species Inga oerstediana. The sequence goes on along the minus strand of OY723410.1, from coordinate 48,280,644 downwards.
GGATGGTTTCATAGTTCGGACCCACGAAGCAAGGAAACAATTATAAACCATGAACAAAAAAGCAGCCGAGCATAAATTAAGAAATGTACTTATTGATAAAATTGAATATTTTTTTAAAAATTTTATCTCTATTTAATATGTAATCCCTCCTATACAAAATATATGTGGTTATCAACTAACTCATTGGAATTAAGGTTGGCAAACAAAAAAAAGACTCACTGGAATTAAGAAAGAATGGTTAATTTATTAAATTTTTTTAAAATTAAAATAAAATTTTCAATTTTGCACCTATTAATGAGGATTTGAATGAAAGAAAAAATTATGAGGAGACACATTTAAATATTCATTGATATATATTTATTAATTACTCTCCAAGTCACTTATTTGCGATATGAATTAAAAATGTTTTTTTTATTTGATAAAAGGTTTCTTTTTTGAAGCTTAGAAGACTTATGGTTCTTACCTCTCTTAAAAAATGTGATTTCTGAGATTCAAACTTATATTCTTCTTTCTATAAAGAAGAGGTCCTTTATGACCTTAACCAATAATTTCTCGACAAACTAACAGTTTCTGTTAAAAAGATTATTTATATCCTGAATGGGGAGTATCAAGTAATGTGGATATAGAGTGTGGTAATAATCATTTGACTATTTGAGAAAAAAGATTGTGCGAAATCAGATTTAAAATGGTATCCATATTTTATCTCTATATTTTATGTGATAAGTATAAAGTCATGTCACATAAAGTGAAGAGTCTCAGGTCCTTCTCACATTAAACGAAACATTGGGATTTGCTTTCTTTTTTGCCATTTATTTCTTTTTAATGAATCACCGCAAGAGAAACCTTTCATACCTTCCTTTTAGGCTTTTAGACTATTGTCATTTTCCCATTACCCCCTCCCCCAAACCCACCCCATAATCACAACCATAGCTTTTTCTTCTCACTGCCTTGCCACATTTATTCTATTTATAAGTTTTTTTAACTAACTTTAATATATTAGGGAAAGATAGTTAATTCAATTATTATGGAGTAAATTTTTAATTATGTCTTCATTTATGAATGAATACTTTTCAACTCTTTTTTTTATCTATCTCTAAATTATTTCTTCATTAGTACAATAAATAGGGGTAAAATTGTCACAGTTTCATTTACTACACTGAAATTAGACTTATAAATAAAACCAAATTTTTTTGTCAAAAAGGATTTATAAATAAGACCAGAGTGATACTTCTTATAGCCTACTTATATATATATATATATATATATATTTAAAATTAATATATCACTCTGGTCCTATTTATAAATCCATTTTAATTAAATCTCACATAACAAAGAGATGTAGTTAACTCAATGATTATGGGGTAAATTTTCAACCATGCCCTCATTTATGAATGAATACTTTTTAACTTTTTCTTCTCTGCCTGTCTTTAAATTATTTCTTCATTGGTACAATAAATAGGGGTAAAGTTGTCACAATCTCATTTATTACACTGAAACTAAACTTATACATTTTTTTTCTCTTAAATTTCTATGTAACCATATTTAATTTTGGAAAAGCATTTTGTTGGTGATACATAGTATCCACTGGTCAAAAAAGTGATATTTAGTACCATAATTTTTTTTTGCAATATTAATTTTAAAATATTTTCTCAGTAACATTCTTTATTTTAAAGTAATTTTGAGTATAATTTTATTATTAGACTAGTATCTATCTATATATATATAATAGTAGGGTTTAAAGCTGGTCTCCTATGAATCCACATCAACACTTACCCCTCTTTCCTCTCCAAACAATCCTTCCTGACCGTTCGATGCTCTTTGGCGTTGGAGACAAATCTGACGGACATGCCACTGCCACGTGCATTCTCCTGAAAACCGCTTTAGATCGTACGCTTTGTGGTTTTGGCTGGGGTTATCCATTTTCGTCATCTATTCGCTCTCTTTCCTCTCCAACAAATACTTCCTTGCCTTGGATGTTTTGCACCGTGGATAGCTGCTGGTTGTGCATATGGCACGTTCGTTGTCTCCATCCACCTTCAGATCGTGGGCTTAGTGGATGCGGCTGGGTTTATCCCATTTTCTATTTGTTCCAAATATGTTGGCAATGTGCCTGAGGTAGTTGTTATTCTATAACATAAAATATAGACCAACGTGGAGAGCAGTATCAACGACCGCTTGCTCTGAAGGTGGATGGAGACAAAATAAAGTCTGACAGACCCGGGTCTGTGGGAACTCTATCGCCAAGACCTTGGAAGAAGCTCGTATTTGGGGTGTTTTGTGTGTTCTTAAATGTGGCTTCCCTCGTGCCCTTTCAATGTTACGAGTCTTCTTCATCAAACAATAACCCTCATTCTCCTAATGATTCCACATTGCCTGAAACTTCTTCCACAAAGGCTGTCCCTTCCTCTAAATGGAGGCCTGTTTCTCGAGGTGTCTCGGTAGGGGTCTCCGATAAAGGTAAAAAAAAGTTGTTTGGTTCTTTCGTTCATGAATCTTTCCTGTGGAACAATAGCATGCTCTCCTGGCAAAGAATGGCTTTTCATTTTCAGCCTGAGAAAAATTGGATGAACGGTAATTAATTCCTCAATTGTTTGTTTCACTTGCTCTGGTTTTACATTAAACATTTGAAAGGCATCTTAGGTTGAATCCACTATTTCAACTTCTTTGATTCTTCTTGGGATTCATGGGATACAACTTTTTCCCCCTCTCTGGAATCTATCTAAATGCATAGATGCCTTATTTTCCCTTTGAGTTTGCTACTGGCGGTTAGCACGCTGCCACGTTCGTCCATTTGGCTTTCCTTTCGATCATGTGTTTATTGGTTGCAGGTATCCAAGTTCCTCTTCTTCCAAACTTTTTGGCGATGTGGATGGTTAGTTTTTGCTTTCGTTCCTCTATAAATACTTCTTAATTTCGATACTTTGGTTTGCAATGTTTGGAAGGTTGTAGTTTTATTATTGTAGGTTTATTACATGGCTTCTGTATATGACTGTGTAATCCATCTGAGTGGCCTACTTTTTATGTTTATGTTAAGGCTGTTCTGCACAAAATTTCTCTCCCTTGTCAGCAATTTATCCCGATTACTCCAAGTTAATGCTTTCATGGATGATATAGTATGTTACCCATTTAATTTGCTATAAACTGAAAAGTGAATGAAGTTCTCTTCAGAAGTTGCACAAACTACTTATAAACTGAGATATGCCAAAACTCAACTAAACAGTATGGTTTTTTTGTGTTATGACTTTTTCAATTTCTTTTAGTTCAATTCTTTAGATAACATTTTCATCAGAATGATGGTTTCTGAAAGTGCGGTTGCCTAAGTCTGAAGCTTTAATTTTCTTTAATGGATTTATTTTGATTGATCTATATATTATTCCACTCTTACTATTAGCTTAAACATTATGCAGGATTGTTGTTAATGCATCTGCTTATGATTTGAACTCAGTTGGTTCTGCTTCATTGGTAGGTGATGTGTTCCTTTCCATCATTTCAATTAGAAAAGAAAATTAGTTGACAGAATTGAAATCTGAAACACTTAATCCCCTATTATTAACTATGGTTTGCAAAAACTTTCTTGGATGGTTGATGGAACTGGGCTGATTAATTCATGGGTGTGGATTTTATGTCATATTGCAATAAAACAAAGCTGAGGCTATCGCATAATAACTTTGGTATTTCACTTGTCAATCTTTTTTGATCTTTCCCTACTGTATGCATGCAAGAACCCTGTTAGAGTATTTGTAGTCTCCATCCACCTTCAAATCGTGGGCTTAGTGGATGCGGCTGGGTTTATCCCATTTTCGATTTGTTCCAGATTTGTTGGCGATGTGCCTGAGGTAGTTGTTATTTTATATCATCTATAAATACCTGTAGTTTTTTATTCTTGAATTATAGATGTTTGGTAGATTGTAGTTCTATTTCACCAATGCGTCAATGCTAGATTGTCAAGAGAAAATCATTCATTGGCAATCTACTCTGGATTCTACTTTCCTTCTAGATGTTTGTTGACATTTGCATATTAAAGGGCTAACAACAAATCGCCTTTTCAGTTTACAATTTTGCTGATCATTTTATTAATCTTCAATTTTCTTCAATGATAAGGTGTTACATATTACTTGCTGATTGTAGGAGATTAATATGATTCTTATTGTCGCTTTATGATGCTCTTTTAATCTTCTTATGCTTGACAATTAGCTTTCTGGAGTTCTTTCCTTATTTTTTAGCACTATTCTGGTAATGTGGAAAAATCATTGAATGAATTGTGAATTTCGAGACAATTATCATCATAAATAACTGGCTAATGTCAACCCTTATTGCTTTTATCAGGGCATAGTCAGAGGAAAACTGGATCAATTGCGAAGATGTTTTGAGGTCCCAGCTCATGATTGTTGGAAATTGTGCCCTAAGGGTCAATCATTGTATTTTGAACATTATTATTTTAATGAAATTTCTCCATTCTGTTATCATATTATTTGCATGTTAACTGTGATAATTGTATCCTTGGATAATTCATAAAGATTGTCCTAAAATGTCCCTGGTCGGTCATCTATGCGGGAGTAGAGATGAAACAAGACCAGTATGACTTTGATAAGATATGGAGATACGAATCAAAGTCTTAAGCACTTGTAAGAGTACAAGGTGCTGGACCGACCCACTATGAGAAAGCTACATGGATCAAGTCATAAGCTTTTCTCATGTATAACCACGTCACAATGCCCTTAGACCTGAGGTCATCATGGATTCCTACATGAGAGTTGCTAAGCTTTGAACTAGTCAAAATTCACTTTTGACCGGGTGATGATAAAGGCTACGATCGGGCTTAGTGGTTTTTCATGCAGAGGAATATGAATGATCAAGATGGAATTTGTCCCTCACATTAGTAGAGAGATATTACATGGCCCCTCGATGAGTGAGTCTGAGAAATGTATGGCCATACTATGATGAAAGGAGTTTCTGTCTCTGTTATCATGCTACTCAGGAATCGAGAAAGTAATGGTCAGGAACAAGAGGATGACATTATCCATGCCTTATTCTTGATCGATATATCATGTGACAAAAGGGACGTGACATGGTTGTATGACAGGTTGCATCGTGATAACGATCCTCATATGAATTGGGTAGTCGTAATGTCTTGCTAGAGGCCGCTTACGACTTTTAGGTTAGTATAGTTATTGGCCCACTGCCAACTTCATATGGGCCTACAGGGTCGCACACAAGAATGGCCCAACACGAGATAATGTTTAATTTAGGGTGGATGAATTATATATATATATATATATATATAAAATATAAAATTCATTAATAATATTATATAGATATATATATTTTAGAAATATATATCTTATATATATATATATATATATATATATGTATATATATATTATATGATATTATTATATTTAATAATATTATATAGATATATATATTTTCGAAATATATATCTTTTATATATATATATATGTATATATATATTATATTATATTATTATATTGTGTTGGTTTTAAATTTAATTTATTAAGATATATTAAATTTAATAACTAACATGATAGAGATATAATATCTCAGATTTAATTTATGAAGATAAATTAAATCTAATGGCTCTTTATTTGGATTAAATAAATAGGTTAAATTAAAACTGTTGGACAGATTTAATTTAAACTGAATTTATTTAATTAGCTCATCAAGATAATTAATTGTTAATTAATTTCGAAATTAATGATGATTAATTTTAAAATTTGAAAATAGCCCTCATAGGTTATAAACTTGATAGAGCAGATATATTCATATGCACATGAGAATTGAGAGCCGTAAGTGAAACCCGGGGAGATATTAGAGGCGCTAGCACGTAGTCTCGGTTGGAGAGCATTCGTGTGGATACCAGTAGAGGGAGCGGACCTGACATGTTGGCTCCTAGAGATCGTGAAAACTCTGAATCATCAAAAAGTATGAATCCTTCCAACTTGGTTTAAACGCCGTTGATAGATCCTCGATTAGGATCGGTGAAAATTTTTAAAATTCTTCCGTTGTGCCTACCGATTCTAACAGTGGCATCAGAGCCAGATCAATTGTACGTTTAAATTGAGTTTATGATTCTTATACATGTGATATATATGGAATGTGTACGTATGTTTATAAGAAACACTCGAATATGCATGTGATTTGGTTAATACGAAACGAAATTATTTAGAAAGATGTGATCTTGTAATTCCGTTGATTTTCGTTTTTATTTAAATTGAATCTTGAAATTGTTTCGTTTTCGGTTTTGAAACATGTACGTGATTTACGTTTTGAACAAGCATGAAATTGGGTAGGGTACCTGAGATCGTAGTTGGCGGCAATCAAATTGGGTCTAGGTTCGATATCTATTCAGGTAATAGGGATCCGAACTATGGGGAAGACAATCTGGATCAGAAGCGTTCTGGACCATTATTGTTTTTGTTTTGAAAAATTGGGTCCGAAATTTAAAAATTTAAAATTTTCAAATATTTCTTTTAAAAGGAGTGTGCCTTTTTCAAAAGCTCCAGGGGCGCTGCCCCTTGCAACCCCGCAAGGGCGTCCCCCTTGACCCCGCCCGCTAACCGGCTAGTGGGACCGCTGTGACCACCTCTGCGTAGCGCAATATAATCTGATCACGACATTTGTTACTTTTCATATTGTATGAATTCTTGTTGTGGTTTATTATTTATCCTTGTTTGGGTATGGTGAACAACATGGCTTTAGAATTTTACAAAGGTTGCAATATTTAAATACGGCCTGCGTGCCGTGCCTTTCTCTAAATACTCTCGATATACATTCTCTTCTCATCTCACTCCCCTCAAATGTTTAAACGAGGTTTCTCTCAATGTATTTCTTTTTATTTAGAGAAGTCCTCTCATTGGCTTGGGAGGATTTTAGGTTAGGTAAGCCATGTTGTGTCACGTTTAAATTCTGCTTTTGATAAGATCATTGCATGATTACTTTTACATTTATATGTATTTATCTATATGAGATACGACCACGATTGCATCTATATAAACAAAACTAATTAATTAAGCCATCTAAATCAAATCTTAAGTCATAATGCCATCAATTAATGAATACTTGTCAAAACCTAGATCGCTCAATTGTGGAAACCACCAAAGTGGATGCACTTGAGTTATCTTGATGAGAAAAGCTTGAGTAATGGTGCTGCTCATAATATTCATTATTGTTTTGACTTAATTAAGATTAACAAAACGGTTTTGAATCTCAAGGCATTAGATGGGGTTAAACATGCCGGATCATATAATGATTAAATCCCATAAAGATCTAAGAGTTACATGTGATGTAATTGGTAAATAGGTTACCTACCTAAATAACTTGAATTTAAGTGTCTTGCCAAAGCAGACTTAAGTTTAAGCCAAATATGGATCTTAGCCCACTAATTATTATATTAAAGGTTGTTAATTTAGTGGAAGATTACTAACTAACTTTGCATATTTTAATTGTAGAATCATGTCGACTAGTAATACTGCTACACTTTCGTTGCGATCGGTCCTTGAGAAGGACAAACTCAATGGGACAAACTTTCTTGACTGGTTCAAGAACTTGAGAATTGTTCTCAAGCAGGAAAGAAAGGCTTATGTCCTAGATCAACCCATTCCTGAGGAGCCTACAGCCAATGCTCCAAGAGCTCAGAGAGATGCTTACACAAAGCATAAGGATGACTCTGTGGATGTAGGTTGCCTGATGCTTGCCACTATGGTTCCAGAGCTCCAAAGAGATCTAGAACTCATGGAGGCTCATGAGATAATTGTACATCTCAAGGAAATGTTCCAGCAACAGGCAAGGCAAGAAAGGTATGAGACCACAAAGGCCTTACATTCCTGCTAAATGGCTGAAGGTGTATCAGTTAGTACTCATGTGTTAAAGATGAAAGGTTATATTGATCACCTTGAGAGGCTTGGATTTCCCATGAGCCAGGAGTTAGCTACGGATTTGATCCTCAACTCACTCCCGGAGAGTTATGACCAGTTTGTTATGAACTACAACATGAACAACATGGAGAAATCAATTTCTGAGCTACATGGGATGCTCAAAACTGCTGAGCAAAGCATTAAGAAAAAGCCTAGCACAGTTTTAATGGTTCAGAAAGGAAAGGGTATGAAAAAGAAAGGGAAGGGCAAATGGAAGGGTAATGGCTCAGGTGGTAAGACCAAAGAGTCAAACAAGCCTGAAATCAAGCCTGTACCCAAGAAGGCAAAGCCTCCAAAGGAAGGAGTTTGCTACTTCTACAATGAGCCCGGTCATTGGAAGAGGAATTGCAAACTCTACCTGGAAGATCTGAAAAAGAACAAGAAGGATAGCGAGGCTATCGCTTCAGGTATTTATGTTATAGAGATTCATTTTTCTACTTCCTCTACATGGGTATTAGATACTGCATGTGGTTCTCACATTTGTACAAATGTGAAGGGTCTAAAGGACAGTAGAAAGCTGAAGAAGGGCGAGGTGGACCTACGAGTTGGAAACAGAGCAAGAGTTGCTGCTTTAGCCGTAGGCACTTATGAATTAGTTTTACCCAGTGGGCTTTTGTTAGTTTTGAACAATTGCTATTATGTTCCTGCTTTGAGTAGTAACATTGTTTCTCTTTCTTATTTGGATAAGGAAGGTTATACTTCCATTACTAGGAATGGTAAATGTTCTATTTATCATAATGACATTTTCTATGCTGATGGTGATTTGCATGTTGGTCATTATATATTAAATTTGGAACATCCTAATAATGGGAATATCTATAACGTAACTACTAAGAGGATAAAATCAAACGATTTGAATCCGACCTACCTATGGCATTGTCGTCTAGGCCACTTAAATGAGAAACGGATTTCTAAACTCATTTGATTTTGAATCATATGATACATGCAAATCTTGCTTATTAGGAAAGATGACTAAGGCACCTTTTACTGGGCACAGTGAGAGGGCCATTGAATTATTGGGCCTCATACATACAGATGTATGTGGACAATTAAATATAGCTGCCAGAGGAGGTTATGTCTACTTCATTACATTTATAGATGACTTTAGTAGATATGGCTATATCTATCTAATGAAACATAAATCTAAATCTTTTGAAGTGTTCAAAATATTCCAAAATGAAGTACAAAACCAACTTGGTAAAACAATTAAAGCACTTTGATCTGATCGAGGTGGTAAATATTTGAGCCAAGAATTCATTGACCATCTTAGGAGTTGTGGGATAATCTCACAATTGACTCCTCCAGGAACACCACAATGGAATGGCATTTCTGAACGGAGGAATCGAACACTATTAGATATGGTTCGATATATGATGAGTCAAACATATCTTCCACCGTCCTTTTGGGGACATGCCCTAGAGACAGCTGCGTTCACACTAAATCGTGTTCCATATAAGGCAATTGAAAAGACACCATATGAGATATGGACTGGAAAGAAACCAAGTTTAGCTTTTCTCAAGATCTGGGGATGTGAGGTATATGTTAAGCAACAAGCCTCTGATAAATTAGTGCCCAGATCCACAAAGTGCCTTTTCGTGGGGTATCCTAAAGAAACGAAAGGATACTATATCTACAATCCCACCGATAACAAAGTGTTTGTTATTTGAAATGGTAAGTTTCTAGAAAGAGAGTTTGTCTCTAAAATAACCAGTGGGAGCAACATATATCTTGAAGAAATTTGAGAGCCACAAGATGGTACAAAACCACAGATGGAAATTAGAGAAGACTCACAACAAGATGCTGAGCCTCCTCAAGTAACACAAGGTCCATGAAGATCTGATAGGACACAGCATCAGCCTCAGAGATATGGATTTCTGATTACTGAAGGCCGTGATGTGTTGCACATTGAGCAAAATGAGCCCACCACCTATCGAGAAGCCACAGTGGGACCAAACTCTAAGAAATGGCTAAATGCCATGAAGTCTGAAATGCAATCCATGTATGACAATCAGGTATGGACCTTAGTCGATCAACCTGAAGGTGTAAAAACCATTGGGTGTAAATGGGTTTTCAAGGAGAAAACTGACATGGATGGCAATGTAAATGTCTTCAAGGCACGACCGGTTGCAAAAGGATTCACTAAAACTCATGATGTAGACTATGATGAAACCTTTTCCCCAGTTGCAATGGCCAAATCAATCAGAATCCTTCTTACCATTGCAGCATATTATGACTATGAAATATGGCAGATGGATGTCAAAACAGCCTTCCTTAATGGAAAGAAGCTTGAGGATGTGTACATGACACAACCTGAAGGTTTTGTGCATCCAGAGGACTCTGGTAAAATTTGCAAGCTTCAAAGATCCATTTATGGATTGAAGAAAGCATCTCGGAGCTGGAATCATCGTTTTGATGAAGTAGTCAAAGAGTTTGGATTCATTCAAAACATCGATGAACCTTATGTTTACAAGAAGATTAGTGGGAGCATAGTTGTATTTCTAGTGCTTTATGTAGATGACATCCTACTCATTGGGAATGATATTCCTACCTTACAGAGTGTGTCAAATCTTGGTTAGGAAAGTCCTTTTCAATGAAAGACTTAGGGATAGATCCAAAAGACTTATAGGCCTAAGTCAGAGCACATACATAGACAAGATACTACATAGGTTCAGTATGCAGGATTCAAAAAGGGGTTACATGCCCATGTCTCATGGTATCCATATTAGCAAGGATCTATGTCCTAGTACACCTGATCAGCGAGATCGCATGAGTAAGGTTCCATATGCCTCGGCCATTGGATCCATCATGTATGCCATGTTATATACTCGACCGGATGTCTCGTTTGCCTTAAGTATGACCAGCAGATACCAATAAGATCCTTGTGAGGGTCATTGGACTACCGTCAAGAATATCCTAAAGTACTTAAGAAGGACTAAGGACTTATTTTTTGTCTATGGTGGATTGGATGATGAGCTCTGCGTAACCGGTTACACAGATGCAAGTTTCCAAACTGACCAAGATGACCTTAAATCGCAATCTGGATATGTATTCCTCCTGAATAGTGGAGCAGTAAGATGGAAGAGCTCCAAGCAGAGCACTATAGCAGATTCTGCAACAGAAGCTGAGTATATAGCAGCATCAGATGCAGCTAAAGAAACCGTTTGGATCAGAAAGTTCATTACTGAACTAAGGGTGGTGCCTACCATCTCAAATCCAATAGATTTATTCTGTGACAATAGCGGTGCTATTGCACAGGCCAAGGAGCCTAGGTCACATCAAAGGACCAAGCATATACTCAGGTGATTTCATCTTATTAGAGAAATCAATGATAAAGGTGATATAAAGATATGCAAAGTATCAGGAGAAGATAATGTTGCTGATCCTCTTACTAAGCCACTTGCACAGGCAAAGCATGAGCGTCATGTTAGGGCAATGGGAATTAAGCAAATTAATGATTGTACCTAGGGCAAGTGGGAGGATGTTGGAAATTGTGCCCTAAGGGCCAATCATTGTACTTTGAACATTATTATTTTAATGAAATTTCTCCATTCTGTTATCATATTATTTGCATGTTAACTGTGATAATTGTATCCTTGGATAATTCATAAAGATTGTCCTAAAATGTCCCTGGTCGGTCATCTATGCGGGAGCAGAGATGAAACAAGACTAGTATAACTTTGATAAGATATGGAGATACAAATCAAAGTCTTAAGCACTTGTAAGAGTACAAGGTGCTGGACCGACCCACTATGAGAAAGCTACATGGATCAAGTCATAAGCTTTTCTCATGTATAACCACGTCACAATGCCCTTAAACCTGAGGTCATCATGGATTCCTACATGAGAGTTGCTAAGCTTTGAACTAGTCAAAATTCACTTTTGACCAGGTGATGATAAAGGCTACGATCGGGCTTAGTGGTTTTTCATGCAGAGGAATATGAATGATCAAGATGGAATTTGCCTCTCGCATTAGTAGAGAGATATTACTTGGCCCCTCGATGAGTGAGTCTGAGAAATATATGGCCATACTATGATGAAAGGAGTTTCTGTCTCTATTATCAGGCTACTCAGGAATCGAGAAAGTAATGGTCAGGAACAAGAGGATGACATTATCCATGCCTTATCCTTGATCGATATATCGTGTGACAAAAGGGACGTGACATGGTTGTATGACAGGTTGCATCGTGATAACAATCCTCATATGAATTGGGTAGTCGTAATGTCTTGCTAGAGGCCACTTGTGAATTTTGGGTTAGTATAGTTATTGGCCCACTGCCAACTTCATATGGGCCTACAGGGTCGCACACAAGAATGGCCCAACACGAGATAATGTTTAATTTAGGGTAGATGAATTTTATATTTATATATATATATAATATAAAATTCATTAATAATATTATATAGATATATATTTTTTCGAAATATATATCTTATATATATATGTATATATATTATATGATATTATTATATTGTGTTAGTTTTAAATTTAATTTATTAAGATATTTTAAATTTAATAACTAATATGATAGAGATATAGTATCTTATATTTAATTTATGAAGATAAATTAAATCTAATGGCTCTTTATTTGGATTAAATAAATAGGTTAAATTAAAACTGTTAGACATATTTAATTTAAACTGAATTTATTTAATTAGCTCATCAAGATAATTAATTGTTAATTAATTTCGAAATTAATGATGATTAATTTTAAAATTTGAAAATAGCCCTCATAGGTTATAAACTTGATAGAGCAGATATATTTATATGCACATGAGAATTGAGAGCCGCAAGTGAAACCCGGGGAGACATTAGAGGCGCTAGCACGCAGTCTCGGTTGGAGAGCATTCGTGTGGATACCAGTAGAGGGAGCGGACCTGACATGTTGGCTCCTAGAGATCGTGAAAACTCTGAATCATCAAAAGGTATGAATCCTTCCAACTTGGTTTAAACGCCGTTGATAGATCCTCGATTAGGATCGGTGAAAACTTTTAAAATTCTTCCGCTGTGCCTACCGATTCTAACAATGATCTCTATCATAATTTGTCTAGCTTCTTTTTCATTTCTGCTGTTGCGTTTGTTGTGTCCTCGGTCAGAAAATTTGTTGATCTCTGATGTTGAACTTTAGGTCCAATTTGCAGTAGGGAGGGACTAGAGACCTGGTCAGCTGGGAAATGATACAGAAACTCTCTAATTGGTAATGTTGACTAGTCTTGTTATATCTTGCTAGATAGGTTTAGATTAAATCAAAGCTTTAGGTCACTTTCTGCTGAGGTTTTATTCAAAAATACTATTTTTAATAAAGTTTAGTCTGTAAAGAATCTAAGTTCACTTATAGTTGGTTTGAAATAATTTATCAAGCTTGGAAATTTTTATTTCATTTTTCTTAGCAAACTGGATTCAACCTCTTTTGGTACCATCGCTGTCTTTTTCTTTTAGCTTCTCTAAATGATAAATATCTCCATTATTCTTTTTCTTTATTGTTCTGACGTCAATTTCATGTGGAATTCCTGTTTTAACATATTAAGGGTTGGCTTCACATCTAACATTTTTTTATTGATTGGAAACCCAGGTTGTCTACATCAGATAGTATGCTTTCTTCAATTCAAGAAAAGATAAAATGGGCTGATACAATGAGTAAGTTGGATAAGAAGCACAAGAAGGATGTGGAAGAAAAGGCGGAAGAAGTGAAGAAGTTAATTTTCAAGGTCGGTTGAATTTAATATCATGCCCATCTCATTCATAATTGGTGATTTGCTTTACGTTCAATTTAGGCAGGACAGTTTTGAATAAATGGCTTGTACTAACACTTGTAAAAGAATTTTTAATTTATTCTAAAGTTTATGCATTTGTATTCTTCAATTGATTTAGCACAGATTTGTCTTGAGTTATACATGGCAGTACTCATGTTCCACCCACCTCATGCACATACTCATATACATGCTGATATGGTAATAGAAATAAAGAAAGAATAAGAACAGAGAGAGCTAGAGAAGAAACGGGAATTTTATGAATGGTACCCTTCTATTGATGAACAAAATCACAAATCTGATCTATACAATAGCTTTAAGGGTTTATATAGACTGCTAATCTCACCTACACCCCTTCTAACCACCTCAACTAACTAACCGTCAATTATTACTTAAAATATAATAACAAACATAAGCCCTAACTAACTGACTTAACTACCGTTCACAACAGAATATTATTTATATAACACATGCCCTCCAGAAGAGGAGGATGGAAGAGATGAACCACTTCATACTTGCAAATCTGGGCTTATCTTGAAATTTTTTGTAGTATCTTTACATGATAAAACCACGACACTAATGTTAAATGGGAGAACTACAATTTCATCTTTCACTATTCATACAGAGTTGGGTGTGGAATTAAAGCCTTCTCAACTTTTATTAGCTCAAACAAGTTTCGCATACCAAAAATGTTTATCAAACAATTATGTTGTGCCAACTCAGTAATCTTTGCTCAGATATATATTTGTATATAAGCTTCTATTATGCATTATTGCTTTTCTTTCTTGTCCATTGTCTGTCACAAAATTCGGATGTCCATGGCTTATAATGTTATAGTTTTTAACTCGAAGACTAGAATATCATTCTACGATAAAAAAATATCACAAAAGAATAATCATACAGAATCAAATTCATCTAACGGGTAAGGTTTATAGAATAATAAAAACATCAGTTTTCTATGTTTGACTGGTTCTGATAAGTTGACATGTTATATTTGTTTTATTTTGGACTTAACTGCATATGAAGAGTTGGTGTAGAACTGATGGAGTCATTCCAAATTTTTTTAAAACCAAATCAAATTAAAGGTTTGGTTTTGCTACGTTTTCTTAACATCTTTACTATCTTTACTATGCATATCTAATTGGGATCATGAGGGAGCTTGGTCTTCGAAAGAGAGTACAAGGCTGTACCTTGCACCTTCATCAAGGAGGGAAACAGATATATATAGGAGAAAAAATAGTATATAAGTATAAAATTTGAATATGTGAATCTAATTTTGGAAATGAAATCAATACAAATCACGAATTGTCTTTTAATTGTATATGGTATGTTCACTATTAGATTGTTTATGCACTGCAACATCAGTATGTGCTATATATCTATGTATGACATTTATATGTAGTTATACATTAAAAGTGTCTGTATGGAGTTGTTTGCTGCCTTGCTTTTGTAACAGTATTTCCTGTTATTTGATTATGGCTTCATATGCAGATCAACCATACATGCCATAGTTCATGATTAATTTATTGGTAATTCTGAATTGTATTGGCTATAGATTGGCTTTAATAGTAAGGTTTAAAGCCAATCTCCTGTGCATCCACGTCATCATTTTATCCTCTCTTTCCTCTTTATAAGTTAATCCCTCATGGTCCGTTATTCTCCTGCGCATCTCAATGATGGTTGCAAAGCAGCCATGTTCATTGTTTACGGCTACGTTCTGTTCGTTGTTTATGTTTTGTTTTTTTTTGAAAGCCAATAACTAACTCCTTATATAACTATGCGGGTCCCATATATGGTTGTAGTGTTAGTGGGTTGCATTTCAAGTTGCGCTTTGTGTTTCCCGCATATTACGCTTACATGGGCTGAATGGTTGTGTTCTCTGTTTCTCTATGTATATATGGTGCTTTGGGTGCTTTTATGTATGTAGATTATGGTAGGTAACCATAGTATTTTACTCAATGCATACTTTTGTTTCTTCTTTCTACTTCATGCCTTCTGTTTATGGTTTGAGAGCTTTGGTCAAGTTCAAGCTTTGAGTCACTGTCCTTGATATATAGGTGCCTATTTTTTCCCCATAACTTTTGTAATTTTCATCATTTTTCATGAGTTTGTTGTTATTTTGCTTCATCTTGCTCTCTTAACTATGATAATAGTTAGGTATTTATATTCCATTCTTTATACTTCAACGCTGGTCATCTGATTTTTCATAACCTGTCCCAAAAAACCTAATATTCCTATCAATAGCGCAAAAAACAATATTCATAGCGACGTCGAAATGAATCAACAAAGCCCACTAATTAAGAACCCATAAAAGGTAGGTTCTGCAAGTTTCAGACTTGTAGGATAGGTACTCTATTATTGTTGCTTTAACGTGGTATAGGGTTTTTGACAGTTGCTTTCAACTCTTCATGCACATTAAAAGTAGGCCGAAGGAGAAACATCCACCGTCTTGTGCGAATTGGTATGCTATTTTGTATTGATTCAGATTTTCACTTCACAATAGCAAGCTTGATATAAGCCATAAATGTATTGGCTAGTTGTAACCGTTATTAATGTATTTGATTTGAGTAAGTAATCTAAAACAAGAACAACAATGTTATCTTCTCACTTGTCATCGATCAATTATTGTATTTTTCAAGCTTAAGCGACTGTATAACATTTACCTGATGTCTTTTTTTTCCTCCTTTTGTTAAGGATAAAAAATTATTCTTATGGATTCTGATGATGTAAAAGTACAACGTGCTGCTCCAAGGAAGGTATGATTTGAATATGTTCATTATTGAAGTGTTCATTGCGTTCTTTGGGTATTTGATGAATAACTTGAATGGTTGCAGGTAAAATTTGCACCAAGGGCTCCACCTCGTCGAGTGCCAAATGCAGAAGTTAAAATGTATGTGACATTTTGTTATTTACATTGACACTTCTCAATTTAATTATCCTTTTGACTGCTCTGCCCCTAACTTGGTTTTTTCTTTCTATAGAGAAGTAGTTGACAATGTGGATGCTGTTCAAGCTAGGGACTTGCTGCGTTGTTTTAATGTATTAGTGTTTCCATTTTCATTACTTCTCCTGATTCAATTTTCTCTTTCACTCTAATTTCCGTGTTGAAAATTTCTGCATTTCACGCAGGAGAATGCAATGAGACCAAGGCCTAAGGTGGAGAAAAAAGGTTTAGCCTGTTACTTCATTCTGTTGCGAGATAAGTCAAAAATTTGTTTTATTTAGTTAAAAAGATTGGAATTAGATAAATGTTAGCCTGATACATAACTGACACTGAAGATCGAATTTAAATTAGAATCCTTCAACAAAGTAGTTTCTGAATGGAGTGACCAACGAAGTCAAGTTTTGTTGCAACATGTTTATATTTTGTTTTTGGTATTGTTTCCTTTCTATGTGGAATAGCACTAGAAAAATTTACAATCTCAATTGTTTGCAGCATTTCTATGTTACACATCAAAGGTAAGTTCAAGTTACTCAATTTAAATGCTTTGTATCTCTGATTTATTGACCCCCTCATCACTCATAAGATGAAGTTTTCATCAAATTAGGCATTATTCTTTTGTGTTTGTTTTCTAAAATTTCACTTTCCATCCTTTTTTTTCTTGGCAGTATCAGCTTCACAAATTGCTTTTGGTTATGGAGGTTCATCATCTACAATCAAATCATATGGTACTCCCTGGGGTGGGAGTCATAGTGGAAGCTCTCAGAGCTCAGCCTTCGGTAGTATGTTGCCATTTATGCCATCTACCATATCCCTTCGTGGCCATTGGATCCCTCCATTGTCTTTGTAATAACAATTTTTCTGTGATGCTTTCACCACAAGTTTGAGAGAGAAATAATACCAAGAACCATGGGTAAGCATACTCTGAGTCAAATAAAAATGAAATTGTATTCATATATTTATCTGTTTCCTTTGTGTGTATATTTGGAGGCACATTTGTGTGTGCACATTCTTCTTTGAGTTAATGGTTTGAGGATTTTGCTGTAGGACTATTACAGTTATTATCCAGTTACTCTTCCTTTAAGGAGGCCGAATGAGAGAAAAGTTGACAAAAACAATAAAGGAAATTTTTGTACTTTAGTCCTTGATGTCAATGGTTTGACTTGTCAACCTGCTACAAAACTACAAATGTTGTAGACTTCTGGTCCGTTACATGTATTGTTAACTGTTAACATGATTTTTGTTCTTCTGCTAGAGTTGAGGATTTATTTCAGTTATTTTGAAGACATTTCGTTTTATGCAATATCAAGTGTTTAATTTGCAATGAGGTAATAGAACTTCTGGATGAGGAGGAATTTGGGGAGGCTGCAGAATCATCAACTTATAATGAAAATTCATCAAATCAAGCAATGGAGCTTGGACTATAGGTAAATGATATGAAATTAGGACAAAAAAGTTATGTTTTTTTTTTATAATTTTAGGTTGATTTGTTTATCATAAATCTTAATTCTCTTAGTAACTTGCTGGGTAGGAGGAGAATCCAGAGCCAAGTTTGTTTTGGTTTCATTTGCCACCAAACTTTACTTCAATCCTAAGGTTAAGGAGGTTGGGGATCTCATCCAGAGCCTATGATTATCATTATTAGTAGCTATTTCAAGCAATACACATAGCAAAACCAACATTTGTGTTGGTGATATTTTAGGTACTTGTACACAGATCTGTATGCAAGATCTATATTGATAGGTGCAGAGAGTCCTGAAGGAAGTTGAAACTTTCACAAGGGCCAAAATTCCTTGTACATGTGATCCTGACTCTTCAAAGAAATGCTCTTTTGTGAAGGGGAAGTTCAATTCCTGTATAGGGGTATGTCTTCTCATTTGCAGAAGGCAACAGGAAGGACATTTATTATCTCACAAGCACTGGCGTTTATACAGTGACACATCCAAGACGTTGTGGATATTTATGTCCTAAGGAAAAGGTTGTTGTTTCAGAACATAATAAACCTCACTCTTCTTCCTCATTTCCTAAGGAGCTTTTAGTTGCATTGAATGTTTTTCTTAATTTTTTGTAAAATATTTCATTAAAAACTAATGCTGCAAGGATTATTATCTGTCTGGCATGCATGTATGAGGGGCACTAATTTCATGTAACCAGGAGTCATCTTGTGTCATGTTACATAGGATCTTATTCAATGCACTGTGACACCAAAAAGAAATGCTAGGTTATGAGCATTGTAGTAGCAAGTGCATTTTTGAAAATATGATTGCAAGTGGCTCATAAACTGCATCAGAGGAAAGTTCAGTATTAAAACCAGGCTCAAGTGATCCCAAATTTAGCTTTGCAAAGATCAATTCACAACGGATGAAAGTAATTCTTTGTTCTTCCATCCTAGGCTGCATTTTTCTAGCTGCACAAGTCTTGATGCTTTAGTTCGAGGTAGCTACGTAATTGCTCAGATTAATTCAGTTTCGATGTAGAAATTAATTGCTAATGATGGGGGAGAAATAGAAAGAGATTTGAATTTACTCCAAGTTCATGATTCTCAGTGTTTACTCAACCTAGGTAAAGATTGAAGTCCAAGTTAGTGGGATGTTTACCTCTGAATGCTTATATTCTTCTCATAATATGCTTTAAAATTTTCTCCATAGGCACAGAAAATTAGATGTGATATGCTATTCTCATTTTATGAAATTTCCCATTCTCTATTAACCCTTCATTAACTTGCTATGCCGTTTAAAATTGCCAGGCCTATTCCTTCCAACTGTTGTGAGGCCCATACTGGATTCCTATCAAGCTTCCAAGCCGCCCCCAACCTGCTTTGAATGATGTAAGTAATTTAGTTGGCACCAACCTGTAAAATATTTTATTCTGTTGAAACTTTCCTATTAATGCTCATTTCTGTTGTCTGGCTACATACTTAATATATGCCCAGTTTTTTCACTGAAGTACAACATTCTAGGAGAATGACTATGCCATTCCCTGCTCAACTTGTAACTAGAGCTATCAATAGGAAGGTGGCAATCTGGCATTTTAGGACCACCTCCATGTTCTATTTCCTCCGCCTTTACCATTTGAGACATAGCACTACCGTCATGAAACCATGTCTAAGATGTCAACCAACCATGAGACAACAATTTCTTTTTCTTGCCTGTCATCTAATGGTTTTCATCTGATATTGTTGCCTTTCATCTTGCAGGTGGTCGCAGGTATGACTAGCAAAAAGTAAGGGTGATCTACTCTGAGGGAAGTTTTTCTAACTACTTCCCTGTTTGAAGCCATTTTTTGTAGAGTGGAATGGAGAGAATAAGAAAACCATATTATATATGAATTGGCAGCATCCGATTGTGAACATATTCCTACTTTTACAAGCATTTCCAACAGATTTCCCTATCATTTGTTTTTGTTTAAGGGATGAATTGAATATCAATCAGCTTATTTGCCTCTATAATATTTTGTCTAATTAGGTAGCAGCACGATTTCTGAGTTTTTAGCCAATTCCCTGGCGGCAACATGAGGGATTCGTGTACACTTAATTCCTTGTGGAGTGGGTTTTAGGAAGGTAAGTCCCGTTTGTTTGGTGGAAAATCGGGCAATGGAAAAGGAGCTGATATTCATTTCCTTTGTTTTTTTTTCATTTAAATTTTTCTTTATTGCTGTATATCTATGCGGCCAAAATTTTTTGGGAAAATGCTTTTAAAAGAAAACTAATCATTCAAATTCTTAATTGGGTTGTTAAATTCAATAAATCATAAATCAGATTATATATCTTAAAATAGGATTTTATAATTTATTAATTTTACCTTACTGTTTCTGATTTGATTTTAAAAAATAATTCCATGTTTTAGGCGTCACTCATCCATCTTTGTTATTTTATTTTATTTTTTAAATAAGGACTCATCCATCTCATTGTAATTAAAATAATAGAGATGGAAGAGTGATACGTAGGCTGACATATAATCAAATGAGGGGTAGTAAAGTGAAATTAATAAATTATAAAATTCTATTTTAGGATATATTATCTAATCTAGAATTTGTTGAATTTAACATGCCAAATGAGAATTTGAATGATTCAACAGTCTTTTAAAACCAATTTTTTCAAAATTTTTCTTTTCATTCTTTTTCATTAAAATATATTCTACGTATCAAATGGTCCTAATTGATCTTTGAATGACTTTTCATTTAACAGTTTGAATATGATTTTGTTTTAAAATAGAATCCCATCTCCAAATCAATATCTTGCTATACCTAGGCAGCGAACATGTTTGGCGAATTTATCCAGAAACAGACTTTCAATATTTTAACCAAGCAGTTCATGGCATTTTTCAGTCTTAAATATAAGATTTATTTGACTTTTTTTTTAGAGAGATTAAAAAAACTAATTAAATTACTTTCTCCAAACTAATTTATCTCACTTATAACTTGATATATAAAATATGATGATATACAATATATAATATACTCCCTCCGGTCCTAAATATAAGACAAAATTGACTGTTTTTTAAGATATTAAGAAAGCTAATTAAATTACTTTAAAATATTTATATTTGTCATTTTTTTCTCTAAATTATTTTTCCTAACTTATAATCTAATATACAATTTTAGGATACACAACATATGATATAATTAAGTAACTTATTTAACTTCATTGATCTCTCCAATAAAAATCAACTTTATCTTCTATTTAGGACCGGAATGAGTTATTAAAAAACTTATTAAGATTTTTTAATTTTTCCAAAAAAAAAATCAACTAAGGATTATATTTAGAACTAGAGATAGTCATATTTATATAGCTTCTTTTTTGCCAGCATAATATTTATATATCAATTTATAAGAAACTGTGTTTTATACAAGTGACTCATTATAGACTTCATATTATACACCATGTGTTTTGCAATGAAGTCATACATTCATATTTTGCCACGCAACAACTTGGAATGTATTGGGATTTAGTTGGGAAAACAAGGTTTATGCGCACCATTGGGAGTTTGAGGCAGATGTTGAGTCAGCGTTCATGGGGATGCTCCATTACACAAGTGGAGCTGGATAGAGCTTCGCATATTTAATTTAAGCAGCCATATACTATACTCACTGATTCATGAACAAAACTATGGTGAACTACTTACTACACATACTCTGCTGATGAAAAATAAAATAAAACAACAAATAAAGTGAAGTAGAATTGAAATTGGTTACTTAAAAATTAGAGGCTTAGTGATAGTGCGCACTCATCTTTCTTCACTGTCTTGCTCCTCCATACTCCCATCTGCTTCAACCCCTCCCATGTTCTTCTTTGCAACATTCAATTCAATCATCTTACTAGGTGAGATAAACTATTAACACTATAATTTATTATAGGGTTTTTATAGATAAATTTTCTACTCATATTTAAAATGATAGTGTAAAAACCAACACAAAATTAGGCTAACGGTATAAGGTCCTATTAAATCCTTTGAGTTTCGAATTCAAATCCTACAACAGACACATGTGCTGGGAGGGATGACTCCAAACTGGATACGGATGAAAATATAAAAAAAAATAGTATTGTAAAAAATTCATATTCAACGTAATAAAAAAAGAATTCGTTACAATGATAGTCATGATTACCCAGAGGCCAGAACGTGTTGGCTTCACTCTGTTCTTCTGAGAACCGTCAATGGCATCCATATCGCTGGTCTCTCTATGATCAACACCACAAGATGGGAACACATAACTACCGCTGCTTGCCTCCTCTTCTTCGCCCTCTGAGAGCCAAACCACTGCCGTTTCATTCCGAATCCAACCCATCGCCTGCTCCAGATCATAGCCCAAACCGGAATCTGGCCTCTTTCAGCAAAGAAAGAACCATAGCGATTGGAACCAATTCTCAAAGAGGGAGCGTGAAATCACAATAAATGCAAAATAGTTGTGTAAGACACATTCATCTCCTAATATATGTCGAAACAACATTGACAATTTTGTTACCTTGATATGCATCAATTTTAAACTACGAATTAATCTTTCCTACTGTTTCACTGTTGGTTATCAAATTTGATGATATCTCTATATAAATTTTGATTAAAAAAAAACTTATGCAACTCAATATTTTTATCATAGTTTTTTCTCATACATATCAGATTATAAATGCTTCCAATTTTTTTTATATCATATGTTTTAGATAAGTTTAGATAAAGTAAAGTATTAAATGAATTAAAATCATTGTTAATAGGTATTGTATGATAAAAACTGGGTTTTTAAAAGTTTGTGTAATTAAAATTATGTTACCTTTAAAATATATTGTGTGAGAGATTGAAAGAGATATATCAAAAATTGTTACTGAAATTAAATTTTTATTTCCGAATTTATATTGTACACTTTTAGCTTCCAAATGCTTTCTTTGGTAAGTAACTTTCCAAAGTGAATGTTGACATTAAAAACCCATAGAAAAATTCACTGTACAATTTGAATTTATATCAATATATCTGTAATTACAAAATATATCTTTAATAGATGCTCACCAAAATAGACATGTTTATAAATGTTTGTGCAAAAAATGTTTTTACAACATTAAAATTTAAAATTAATATAAGTCATATACTATATCAAATTTAAATTATCAATAACATATTGTGAATAAAACATATTTCTTTCTTTTTATTTTTCTTTTTGACTTTAATTTGAAAGGCAATTTTTTTTAATCAGTTAAAAGATTACTAAATGAATAAGTTTCAATAAATATGACTAAAATATACAATTTAAAATTTTATAATATAATAAAAAATGAAAAATTTTATAATACATTGGAAATTTTAAACATGCATGTATAAGAATTATTTTTTTGTATTAAAATTTATTTTTAGGCAAATAAAAATATTTATTCATTGATAAAGGGGTTTTTTGGTCAAAGTAGGTGTTTAATAGTCAGACTTAATAATCACCTAACGGTTAGATGGATGCAAATGGAATATCAAATAAGTAATGGAGGTTTCTGTAGCTTGCATTTTAATTTTAAGAGAGGTCTATATACGTTTTCAAAATAGGGGGAGATTTGTGTAATTTAGGTAAAACAAACGGGTAGTCAATATATTTTACTCTTAATTTAGATTTCCAAGGTTTCATTTTGATACGTGATTGGAAAGTAAAACGCTATTTTTATTATGTAGTGGTTTTGTATGTTGATGGTATGGTTATATTAATTCATGCTCCATGACATCACATTCCTAGGTACACCTATAACGGTTAGACCGTATGTTTATATACATTTTACTTCGTATTGAGATGTCTCATTTTTTTGGAATTTGTTGTGTGTGTTGGAGTGATTTATTTTTCTCAACTGTCTCTTCTTTATGGTTGTGGCTATCCATATATCGCTCAACTGTAGTAATATAAAAGGAAGATATGCTTTCTTTGGTAAATTTTTATTTTCGAATTTATGTGTATTAACAGTGGCGTCCAACGGTATTACGGCTTTGTTATTATCCAGGAGTAAAATGGCACACTCTCAATTTGCTCTTCCACTGAATATCAATGAAGATTCTGTATGCAATATCAAACAGGGTTCGCATATAGCAGAATTAATCATCCATACATCTCTCATAATATAGGATGAGGCGCAAATGGCAAATAGGTTATGCTTTGAAGCATTAGATCGAACACTAAAGGATATATGCAGTCGTGTCTGTTCGGATGCCGTTTGGTGGTAAAGTGGTTGTACTTGGCAGAGAGTTTAGGCATATACTACCAGTCATTCCTAGAGGTTGTAGAGAGGACATTGTCTTGGCAACAATCAATGCGTCATACCTTTGGCAGCGCTGTAAAGTCTTTAAACTTACGAAGAATATGAGGTTAATACATTTAAATATAGTAAGAAATAATATGGATATAAAGGAGTTTGCAGAATGGATTGCTACAATAGGTTATAGAACAATTCCAATAATTGATGGTACTACATATTTTGTATAATGTGTGAATTAAATTTGTGTTTGTGGGATTTATATATATACTTTGCATATGATTCAATAGAGTGGCATGTTTGTTTATGTATTCAATTAAATTACATTTTCTTTTTTATTTTGGTGTGTTTGTTTATTGCATTTAATATTTTTAAAAAATATTTAATTTCTAAAACCCTTTTTAACCAATTTCTCTTAGCACTTAATTTTATCTTAGGAAGTTAAAATATAAAGGCTTTTTCAGTGAGACGACCCGAGTATTGTATTATACTGCAATTCTTGGATTTAAAATTTTGTATTTGACCATAAGACGCAAAGACACGGTCAAATCAGTATATTAACACTGTTATAATTATTTATGTGAAAAACGCTGAATTTTGATAGGTTGCTCCAGTGACCTGTGTGCACTTATATTCATTGTACACATATAGAATACGCTTGCCACAACAATATGATGTTTTTTAATTTTCATTGATTAATTTCCCTTTTCATTACTTCATCATTCATCCACATCACAAACATTCCAGGCATGTGACAAAAGACACAAGGTTTAAATTGACTTATTTGTTGTTATTTTGCTATTTTCTGATCTTGCTTTATGTGAGTTCATTTTTGCTTAAAGTCATAGGTGATGTGTCTGCATTTCTACAAGGTAGTATTAATGAAGCTGGTTCAATTTCAGTATCTCATTCACCTAAAATATTAGATATATACTTTGTGGTATATTTGTGCATATGTACACAAGCAACATCAATATTGGATATGCAAAATTTCATTTAGTATGTATTCTAGCTTAAGTACATAGTAGAGGACCATCTATCTTTAAAAAAATGAAGGTATGAAGCCCCCTTTGCCATTGGTTTAAAGTTGAAACTTTGTACTCATTGGTACATGTTATAACATTTTTTGTACACTAGATTATAAATTTAATAGTAACATACTCTTACACTCTTATGTTTTACTTGAATTACACGCACCTCCCCCTATTTTGAAAACATACGTTTAAGTATTTGAACATCATTAAGATTTTTTATCTTGTAATGGAAATTTATATTAAAGTTATATTTATTTTGTTATTAAATATAAATAAGAGTACCGGATTTTCACACAACATACCTATGACATCATCTAATAATAACAAATACTCAGGTAACATACTTTCTAAAAAAACCAAGATTAAGCAAATTACGATGTAACATAACAAAAAGACACCAATGTTATCAAATGAAAAGAAAGACATTCTTTGACTAACAACCTATAATAGAAATTTGTAATGATTATAAATATTAGGTATAAAGTAACTAAGATATATGTACGGGACGCACACAAATGTTGCAATATACCGTAAGAACTGTAAACCTAAGAATTCAACCCTTTATGAGAATTACGTGTGAGCATATAACTAATCATTACCCATAAAGAATCAAAACAAACAACTTTACAAATCCACATTTGAATTCCAAAGAACTGTTTAGAGTAGAAGGCAAGAACCAAAAACCATACCAATGCGAATAGCAGATTTGCTGACAGTGTGTCTAAGCAGGATGTGTAGCAGGATTCCATTGCTGCTATGCATTCTATGGAATTTTTAAATATGATATCCATGTCTAGGATTCCTAATCATCAATTGAGACTTAAGGTCGGTTGTCCCATTATGCTAATGCGCAATCTTTATAAGTCAATTGGATTGTGTAATGGTACAAAGTTGATTCTAACTCGCATTGACAAGCATGTCATCCAGGCAAAGATTATGACAGGTGACAATGTTGGACTCAAACTCTTAATCCCTAGAATAATTTTATCACCATCAGACACATCATTGCCATTCACATTGTGTCGTTATAGTTCCCCATTCTGCCATCCTTTGCAATGACAATAAATAAAAGCTAGGGCCAAAGTTTGATGTCTGTTGGGTTCTACCTTTCAAGACTTGTTTTCATGCATGGCCAGTTGTATGTTACTGTTTCAAGAGCAAGACATAAAGATGGCCTCAAGATGTTACTTTTGGATAGTGCTGACAAAGTAACAAACAGGATAATAAATGTTGTTTACAACGAATTATTTTTCAATGTTGTAAATTAGATATATTAGTCATCATACTTGTGGTGTATACTACAAGACACACATCATAATTTTATGCTTCTGTCTTAATTTAGTGGCACAAATAGCAATTTTATTGACTATTTCATGCAATGTTTTGATTGTATTTCGAGTTTGCTCATCATTGTTCCTTTGGTGCATCAACTTTTAAACATGTGAATTTGTACCCTTTAAGGTTTAAAATATCCTGCTTCTTCATCAGATATAGGGCCAATGTTTAAACTATAATGAAATTATATGCAACAAAACTTTTGCTTCCAAAGTGTAGACACAAAAAACTGACGCTGGGCAAAATTTTAGAGAAATGTAGTATATTAATCATTTAATTAAAAACAATTAAAATATAATTCGGAGAATTCCCTACAAATAGCTTATTGGAAACTTTATTGCCAAATGGGAGCAGAGGGAAGAGCATTTGCACACAAAGGAATATTGTTCGAGTACAATGGAATGTCATATAGGGACGATATATTGAACATATGAGAAGATTGTTTGAACACAAAGGAAAATCTTTTGCACACGAAGAAGATTGTTTGCACCCAAAGGTCCCATTTAGCATATAAGTTTTCATTGCAGGTCTTTATGGACAATTTTCTCAACATAATCCAATCACCTAATATGTCACATGTTACTGATTGTATTATTTCAGAACCCATACAATAAATAATTGTGCGAAATTGTTTCTATATTATATAGATGATATTCGCAAATGTTACCGACAAATAAACAATTTACTACGATATTACAAAGCCCTGCCCCGTGCATCGCACGGGTGTTGAACTAGTTTTCTTAATAACAATGACCAACTTATGCTATCCTTTTTCTATTTGAATTTTTTCTCCTTTATTATTATTATTTTCTAGATATTAAAATGGGAAAATCCCTATAAAATGCGTTGGAAATAAGGAAATGTCAATTCAGTACATTCAAATTCAAAAATCCGGATCAGTCCACTGTCAGTACGAATGAACAATGCCGGTGCTCGTAAAAGACGATTTTGCCCTTCAGCCCTCATTCTCGCCACTTCGGAAATAACAACACCTGGTTTTTAATTAACAACTCCGGATTCTTGATTAACAACTCCAATTTCATCTTTTTTCTTTCATAATAACAACACCGGTCTTGTTACGAAGTTGTGAAACAAGAAATGAGAGTTGTTAATGTAGAATATGGTGTTGTTAATAACAAAATCGGTGTTGTTATTGTGAAAATAAAAAGATGAAATTGGAGTTGTTAATCAAGAATGAGGAGTTGTTAATGAAGAGCGCGTGTTGTTAATAAAAAAAGAGGTGTTGTTATTGGCTTTGAAATTTAAATTCGGAAGTTGTGAAACAAGAAAGGAGAGTTGTTAATCAAGAATCCGGAGTTGTTAATTAAGAACCAGGTGTTGTTATTTCCGAAGTGGCGAGAATGAGGGCTGAAGGGCAAAATCGTCTTTTGAGGGCGCCAGCATTGTTCATCTGTATTGACAATGGACTGATCCGGATTTTTGAATTTGAATGTACTGAATTGGGATTTCCCTATTTCCAATGCATTTTATAGGGATTTTCCCTATTAAAATTGTAGAAAAACTTTTTTTTTTAATGTTTTCTAATCTACTTTATTGCATTCTTTTGGAAAAAAAGGTTAAAGAGATAAAGAGAAAAAATAGTTTTAGATGTGTATTGCTTTTGAAATATATTTTAAGAGCCAAATCGCATTCAAAAATTATTTTAGGGTTTTTAGTGGTATTAAAAAACTTTAACGGTAATATTATACTAAAAATTAGAGTAAAGAACGGGAAAAAACTAGACTAAAGAAAAAATTAATATAATGTTAGAGTTAAATATAATTAATAAGGATAACAATAGAAATGATCCGATATTTGTGACAGATTTAATACTTTTAACTATTTATATTGTTGGAAATGAATTAGTTAAAAATAGTTCTCTCTTTTTTGTCTGTTAAATCACTTCTAAAAGAATTATTTAGTGTGTTCGGTTTTTTCACCAAAACCTAGGTTTGATTGTTAAATACTCAATTTTTCTAAACATAAGTTTTGAGAAAAACTATTCTTTTTTCTTTTTCCTTTGTGTGGGTCTCATCCACTCTTTTTCATTGGTCCTTTTTCCTTATGTGGGTCCGTCCTCTCTCTCTCTCTCATTAGTCCTTTTTCCTTATGTGAGCCCACCATTTCTCTCATTGGTCCTTTTTCATTATGTAGGCCCTACACCATGAAAAAAACTATTCTTACCGCAATACTCAAATATTCTTATTTTATCAAAATCACTTTTTTGTCAATATATCCTCCAGAAGTTATTCTTTACTTTTTCTCCGGAAGTTATTTACAAAAACTAATCCAAAACCCACAAGTTATTGAGAAGTAATTAATGTTTATTTATCAATATTTTTTTATAATTAATATTTAAATGTGACTCTTTATATTTTTTTTATTTGATAGAATCTCATATATATATATATATATATATAAAGTTGAATTTAAATTAAAAGAGATTATTTAATTATCATTTTTAGTTTTAAATAATTAGTTAAAATGGTTTATATTATAAGCCCAAATATATTTCAAATGAGAAAATACATAAAAAGGAAAAAAGCTCATATATTTTATAAATCAGGAGACAAAGCGTATCTATTAGCGAATCTAGTAATCCAGCCTTCATGACTTTAAAGTCAAATCAAATCCCCAGTAATGAATGAAGCTAGATGACATCTCCTTCTCTTCCCCTCGCTGCTGTTCAGTGTGCACAAAATAAGCCGGCCTTAGCTTTCAACGTTCAAGTGCTTGGAATCTACCTCCTTGCGTCTTCTTTCCCTCGCCGTACTTTGAGTTCATCTTGAGTTTGGGTTTGGGTTTTTCCTGAGCAACTTGGCTAGTTCGCCATCACCTCTACCCACTGCCGTTTCAGTCTGATGAGTTTATCTGCCTTCTCAACATCTGAGTCTTTAGAAATGAATTTAGATTGTGGATTGTGGCATTTTGGGCTATAGTTTTGCTTGTGAATGATGAATCATCAAACTCCAGAAGATTTTGGCCAAGTTTCCATTACCAGAATGTGATGAAAATGAGTTCAGCATAATCCCATTAAACCTTTCTTTTGCTGCTATCGTTGTAAGCATTTATTCACTCTTCTTCTCATTTCCCTTCTTTCTTTGTGTATTTTTTATGGTTCACTCCATCTCTGGTCTCTAGAAGACGCTCACGGTGTTTGGAAAACCAGACCCTCTCCTTCTTGACTGGAAAACCAGAGCTTCGGTTATCTTTCTCCGGTAACCCACCTCTACACTTTGTTTAACGAATGTTGTTGATACTATGATAAGTTGCTAAGTAAAAGATTAATGTTTTTTAGTTTTTTAATATTTTGGGTTGTATATGTACAGGAGAAAGTGAAATAAATGGAGGCTTGTAGCAACTGGCTTTGCCAATTTTGTGGCTACGTAGGCCTTGAGGACGGTTCCGATGGTACTTTCTACTGCCTCCGATGCTTGGCTGTGGCGGATGACGTCATTGCCACTGGCACTGCTGACGAGGACGTAGCTCCTGGTGGTATCTACTTACCCCGCCACCGTCGCACACGTGCCCATGTAATGGAAGTCACACCCAGTCAGCCGCACAACCCTTTATATGACTCGCAACCGCAGTTGTTGAAGGCCTTGGGGCTTGAAGACTTAGTCACTCAAAGAATAGAGGATGATAAGGGTTTAATAATGGCAGTCGGAGCTTTAAGTTATGAGGATTACTATAATGCTGTGAGGATGAGATATGTAATGGGCTTACAGATTATGCTACAGCTTCAGTGTGAAAAATTAGTAGAGGAGTTCAAAGTGATCCCTCTCATATGTGACTTAGCGGAGAAGATTTGGTTAGATTTCATAATGCAGACAAATGTTTTCGGCCATCACTGGGCTGATCAAGTGATTCTGGAGTCTGAAATGCAACCACATGCTGGTAATACTTATTTACACTTTTACCCTCAAATATGTGACATACTATATATGCATTTACTGATGAGAAAATGTCTTTCATATAAACGCCTCATACATAATACATATCACGTTAGTAATTCCAAAGATTTCTGTCTGGAATTTTTAGAAAGAAGGAATATGTAGGCATATTTCTGAAACTTAATCTTGAACAAGTATAATCCCACAAAGCATGCATGGTAATTTCAGCAATACCCAACTAAAAGCAAAATATTTGTCATAAATCGCTAACAACTGCACAAATAAATAGTTTTGCAGAAAACCTCCCTGTCATAATCAAATATTTGGACCAATAGGAACAATCCCAAATGGACTATTTTGATTGAAGGATGGCTGGGATTTGGTAGGAAGATGTCTTTGGTGTAATTGAATAGGTGTGGGTATTCCCTTAATAGCTTTTTGTTGCACTGGAAGTGAACAGATAATACCCTTGTTAAGAACCAATTCCACTTCAAAGCTACAATTAGATGAAGGCTATGAAATTGTCTACTAATCCTGAGCTCCTGGTTAGAGGCTGTGATACTACCAAATCACGGACCAATTCAATAAAAGAAAAAAACAACTTAAACTGTCAAAGAAACAGATGCATGAATCGTTTTACTACCATGTCCTGGTTAGAGGCTATGATACTATGTACTTTCTGCTATGGCTTCACATAGTCTCAGAGTCCAAAATTAGTAGCCTTCAATGTGGCGTTTTCATCCTTAGAAGTAAAAAGAAAATTCTGAGGCAGAAAAGCAAACATCTGTGTTAGGAAACCAGCAAGATTATGCCACAAAAATCTGCTTGGAATCTTTTACTGAAAATTTTCCTTGCAATTTAATTTTTTTCTTAAAGCCTGTTAGAATAATTTTAAAATCTATATTTCAGTGTAAATATTTACAATTTAGGGTTCTCAATTGTAGTTTTTATTTTTAAAATAATAGAGAATCAATGAACAAGCACTGATATACTAGAACATGTCATGTATCATCTAAAGAAGCCCAAATGAATTAATCACCTCTGGCTTGAGATCACGATAAGCACACCCTGCAGATGACAGTAGGCCACCACAGGTAATATCTGAATCATGACAACCTTAGCATCCTCTTCCAAATATCTGCCCCTATAAATTACAGTTGACTTTAATTTGTGCTGATTATAATGTCATTAATTATGACAATGGTACCCTATTCTTCTTTATTCCCATTTGTGCCCCACTTTAAATGGGCTTCGACTTAACAGTGGGCGTTTTCTAACGGTTCATGAGCATTGATTATCAAAATATGAATCCTTGGAGATAATCTGCATGTTTTGCAACTCTATTAACTGCCTTTTAAGTTTCCAAACTTTACTTCCATCATGTGTATCTTGCATCTCATTGAGTTCATTTCTTACTTAATGCTATCAGAAGACAATGCTTACAAGCTGCGTGGGAAACACAAAGGAGAACCTCAAAATATGTACGGTAAACGCGCTGTAATAATATGGTACAAGTCTCTAAGGAAGACGATTCCACTGGATTGTATTGTGGCAATTTCATTCTTGGCTTGTCATTTGGCTAGGGAGGCAGTCTTGCCTACAGACATCACAAAATGGGCCATTGAAAGGAAACTTCCGTATCTGGCTGCCTTTGTTGACATTGAGAAACTCATGGGGCCGCCTGATAGAGCATGTCCCATACCTTCAAATCAAATGTTCAATCCTTCACGACATGTTTCGCCACAAGGGATCGAGTCATTGGCCGCAACAATTGCTGAAACTATAGGCTTGGAGTTGCCTCCTGTGAACTTTTTCGAGATAGCTAGTCGTTATCTTAGACAGTTACAACTTCCACTTGACAATATTCTTCCGAAAGCAATGCTTATCTATGATTGGTCCATGCCCCCAGATTTATGGCTATCCACAAATGAGTCGAGGCCTACAACTTGCTTATGCGTTCTGTCAATTATAATAGTAGCCATTCGAATGTTGTATAACATCAATGGTCTTGGATTCTGGGAGAAGAGTCTGTCTAATAATTCTGCTACTTTGCATAAGTCTAAAGGAAAAGGTGCAAGCGATTCAAATTTTAATGAAGAGAATGCTGCCAAGCTTTTACATCAACTTCATTCCTTCTACACTGGGCTTCCTCAAAACTATGGTGTGTAGTCCTTTATGTTATGTATATATATAGTAGTTTTAATTATTTTAATCTTTAGTTTCATAACTTGTTTATATCTTTATTTTCCTTCTATGGTGACATTTTTGGGCATGTGGAGACAGAGCATGCAAAGGAGTTGCACACATATCTCAAATATTGTGAGGATTTTGTGTTTGCTGGACTGGAGCCATCTTCTGAATATTATGAAGAGAAGAGGTCGATGGAAAGCTTGTGGAATTATTATCAGAATTTCTATCAAGATGAAAAGGTAAAATAAAAGCCTAAATATTCTTAGAAGGTTTATTTTAATTTCCTCCTTAGACCAGCTATACATAGATGAATTAAATACTTTTTTTCCCTCTGTAATATATGAAATAGAGCACAACTATATATAAAAAAAAAAAAAAAAATTTGCGGGACCTGTGTTTGAAAAGAAAAGGGAGGTGTGATAGTCATAGATCTTGTAATATTATTGACCTCAATAGGGCTCAAGCTAAACTATTGACCAAATTTCAAAAGTTGATTTTGAAATTGAATCTTCTTAAAAACTTCTTGAAAAAATTTTATTTTTTACCGGTTACTAAATTGAGCGAGCATTGCAAAATATTGGAAATGGTCAGAATATTTAAAACAAAATCAGTTTCCCAATGTTACAAAAAGTTTATTCCTGACTTATTGATTTTTTTGGTTGATATTTTAGGATTCATCGGAGCCAAAGGTGCCCTCTAATTCCTGTTTGAAGCAACAGAAGCAAAGGGACAAGGGATGTAGCAGTTCAAAGGTACCTAAGAGGAAAACAAAGAAGGCACAAATATGTTTGAATAAACATCGATCAACTAATGATGATGATGATACCTGCATTCAGAGAATGAATTTGGATGATTTCCATATGGATTCATTGGACTTAGAGCATGAATCCAAAACTGATGGTACCCAAGTAAATGAGGAAGCCCTCAAAATATTGCAGTTGGACATGGAAGAGAAGAAATTCCATTACATACCTCCAAGGACTCCAAAAAAAATCGGTTACATTCGCTATGTGAGGAAGAAGGATGGTGTCTTGACCTATGTTGCTCATGCTGATTATTACATTCTACTGCGCGCTTGCGCTCACGCTGCCCAAGTTGATGTTCGTGTAATGCATGTCGCAGTATTGAACTTTGAGAAAAGATTAGGTTGGATTGAAGACAGGATTGAAAACACCTTGCGTTTCATACCTGAAAAGGTTAGGTGCGAGCATTGTGAACGTCGTGAGAGTAAGACTAGAAGAAAGGTTGATAAAAGTAGGACTAGAAGAAAGGATGGACCAAATATTTGATGTTATTGATGTTTTTGTAAATCTTCTATATATTTGCACTGGAACTTCTAAAAGGCATGTATTAGGCGCAAGCATTGCAAACGTGGTAAGAGTAGGGCTAGAAGAAAGGATTGATGAGATATTGCATGTTGATGTTTTTGTTTTTTTGTGGTTCTTGTGTTTCCACTCTTGAACTTTATATGAATATTGCTAGTTGAAGGCACTTAATTAGTCTACTCTTATATTTCTCTCTCTCATTTTTTTTTTGGATTGAATGTGTTAGTGTGACTTTTATCACCATGACTTGGTTATGATGATAATACTCTTTAGCTTACCTCATATTATAATTATAGCTTCTCAAGGCAAGGTGTCTAATGCAGTGGCTGTTTCATCATCAAAAGGGGCTAAACTCCCAATTATATATTCACTGCACAAAACCATGGGACTGAGACACCCACCATATTAGCAAACAATAAATCTAGATTCCCAATGGGAGGCCTATAAAACAGATCTTCCCTACAATTAAACCCCAAATTAACCAACCAATCTACAACTGCATTTCCTTAACTACAAGAGTGAGAGAATCTAAAATCACAGTTACTATTTGCTGATCGTAACCAAGAACACAGAATTTTGTTACTTGACCTCCCATCATTCCATGCTTCTTTCAATAAAGCAATGGCAGTACTTGAATCCCCTTCAACAATGAGTTTGAAATACCCAGCTCCTTTGCTAACCGCAAACCAGTAACAGCTCCCTACAGTTCTGCTGTAATTGTTGAACAGCATCCCACTTTCAGAGTACCCGCCCAACCACTTCCCATCAGCATCCCTCAACACCCCTCCACAACTAGCCCATCCTGGACATCCTTTAGCCGCCCCATCAAATTAACTTTACCCAACCAGGAGGAGGAAAATCCCATTTAATATCACACAACGATTTCCTCAGTCCATTACCATCAAATTCTTTTGCCAAGGACAGATACTCCCATAGATATTTCCACACCACCAACTAAGGCCTTGTAGGTAATACAAAACCATCCTCAAAAAGAGAGCAATTCCTCCAATACCATAACCACCAATAACCTATACTGAACACCACCCTCCAATTCCCTCTATCTATTAAATTATGTACAAACCAATCCTTCCTCTATAAATTGAAAAAATCATCAACCAGATCAAATTTACCCAGTGACGTCCACAGACCCCTAGCCACTGAACAATCCCTTAATACATGCATGAGATCTTCCTCCCCATCCCCACATCTTGCACATATAGGACTACCATCCATAATCCTTGTTCAACGAATAGCAGTCAATAATCTATCTTGCGCTGCTAACTAGATAAAAGTTTGAATTCTCCTAGTAGCTGGAATATTCCAAATCAACTTCCATATTCTATCATTCCCTCCCTCCACTATAGGAATAAAAAATTTATACATACCGGTTACCGAGTAATCACCATTACTAGCTCCCAGCCATGTGATACGGTCTGCACCCTCCTCATCATAAGGAGGCTTCATCACTTTAATTTTCTGAACCACTTTTGTAGGTAGATTATCTTCTAACCATTGCCAATTCCAACATCCTTCCTTTGTTCTAGCATCCCTCACTACTATATCCTAAGAGGCCTGCACAACCCTTTCATCACCACTAAGATTCAATCTCCAACCCTTGTCTAACGAGCAATTATTCCAGAACCTAGTACGCTCCCCATTCCGCACTTCTTATTTCAAGTTGCTCACTATCTTAGGCCATAATGCCCCCAAATGTCTCCACAACATTGTGTCAGAGTTTTTCACCAAACATTCCTTCTGAAGGTCCGCTTTTCTTTTATACTTGGTAGCTAGCACTTTTGAACATAAATTTCTAGGCTTTGCAATCACATTCCATCCCACACGTCCCAACAAAGCTTCATTCATTCCCCTCATTCTCCTGATCCCCAAACCTCCTTGGTCCTTCAGACTACAGACTTGTTCCTACTTAACAGCATGAATTTCCTTCTCTCCTCTGTAGAGCCCCATATAAATCTTTTCTACAACTTTTCAATCTCATTACAAACTCCCCTAGGAAGGTTTTCATGTTGCATTTGGAAATTTACCAGCTATGAAGTAATTGACTGAACCAATGTAATCCTCCCAGCTAGTGACAAAGATTGAACCTTCCAGTAACTCAGTTTATTTTGAACCTTATCAATCAAATATTGAAATTTAATCCTCAAATGTTTCCCATTTGAAATCTGAGCATGCAAATACCTACAAAGCTCATCTTTCCTTTTAAAAAACACTTAGATTACAAAGGATGTTCTGACTTTCTTTACCCACATTCTTAGAGAGAAAAATAGTTGTCTTCTGTACATTTATCTTCTTCCCAGAAATGCCCCAAATAGTTCCAGACAATCTAGAACATTACACATTTGTTCCTCACAAACTTCGCAGAATAGGAAAAGATTGTCCGCAAAACGTAAATGCGAAATAGATACTCTATTTCTCCCAACCTTAAAAGGTTTCCACCTCTGAGAACTTACTGAATCTGCTATGATGTGAGATAGCTTCTCCATTGCAAACACAAAAAGGTAAGGAGATAGAGGGTCCCTTTGCCTTATACCCCTAAAGGGAAAGAACACTTCTTTTTTACTACCATTCCACATCACTTTCATAGAAACAGAGCATATACACTGCTTTACAATATTTATAAAGCTTAAAGGCAGCCCTGCCTCCTCTAATACCCTCTCCAAAAAATCCCAACTCAATCGATCATATGCCTTTTCCAAATTTATTTTAATTACCATAAAGCCCTTCCTTCCACTCATCTTACTCATAGTATAAGCATCCTCTTTTGCAATGATAATGTTATCCTGGATATTACGCCCAAGAACAAAACTGGATTGAAATGGCGACACCACCTTATCCATTAAAGGTTTAAGCCTTTGGACCAATATCTTAGATAATCCTTTGTAAAGCACATTACACAATGCAATATGGCGAAACCGTATAACATTCTCAGAGTATTCTAATTTAGGAATGAGAACCAGTAATGTCGTATTTAGTTCCCTTATCCTTACTGGATTGGCCCACAACTTCCTTAGTAAATCCACCACCTCCTTACCAACAACCTCCCAATTCTTCTGATAAAAGATAGCTGGGAACCCATCATCCCTAGGGGCCATTAACCCTCCAATACTAAAGAAAGCCCATCTGATCTCTTCCTCTTCCAGACACTTCACAATTCCTCACTAGAAGCAAAACCCCATCACTGATTCATGAAATGCCAAATTCTATCTTCAATTTCCTCACTGAAGAGCTTCTTAAAGAAATCATTAAACAATCTACAGATTGCAGCCTCCTCCTCAACCCAAACTCCCTCCCTATTCTTCAAACAATGGATTTGATTCATTCTTCTTCTAGTGATAGTCTTTCCATGATAATATTTAGTATTTCTATCTCCTTAGCTTAACTACAACCCCCTCGACTTCTGAAACCATAACAACTCCTCTTGTTTTAAAGCCACAAGCAATTCTCCTTCCAGTTCTCTTTCCAAATTACTCAAGAACAAATTCTCCTTCCTATCTACGGCGTTCTGGATCCCTTCTAGTCTTCGATTTAAACTTCTAATACGGCCCTGGATATGCCCAAAGACTTCCTTGTTCCACCATATTAAGTCCTTCTGTAAAGAGATATGACCCTGATGAACCTTGTAATATCCCAATTCGGGATTAAGGGCTAATGACTTTGAGATTAATTGTAAGTGTGTAACTTTGAGATTAATTATAAGTGTGTAATTAAGCACTTTTGGAATTAATGTAATATGAATTTGGTGTACATGTGTGAGGTATTTAAGATCAAAGGTTGAGATTCATTGCACATGGGTCAGGATCTTATGCTTTGCAATTGTGTGAGCTCATTGAGGGAATGTGTAGGATGGTGACAAGTGGCATTTGGTGAGCCATTAGATGTAGCACAAGAGGACAAAATAGCACTTTTTCTCTCTTCTCTCTCTCCTATTCGGTGGAAGTGTGTGTGGGAAGGAAAAGGAAGGCTTGTTCATCATCATTTGCATCATATCACCATTTTCCCCTCTCTCTCTCTCTCTCTCTCTCTCTCTCTCCTCTTTCTCCATAGTTTTCGGTGATCAAGGGAAAAGGGAGAAGAAAAGGTGAGATTTTGATACTTTGTTTGGTCTTTAATGCCCTAAATCTTTTCTCTAAAGATATGCATCTCATTGAGAGCTTCAACTTGGTAATTTCAGAATCTTGAAATAGTGGAGGTTGTGTGTTGGTCGAAATTTGAAAGTGGGAGAATCAAGATTCTGGATTTGGCAAAGTGAAGAGGTAGGCATTTAGTGCATTTTGAAGTATTATTGGTGATTTTTGAATAAGTATAGTAAAATCTGGAAATTTGCCCTAGTTATACCAAATGTTGAAAGTATGGATTTCATTGTGTTAGATATTGGAAATGATCTATTGTGAAGATATTTGAGTATTGGATTTAGTTTGGAATGTTGGAAATGTGTTAAGGGAAATTGGACCTTTGTTGTGTTATAGAGACTTAAGAGTATGATTGTGGTCAAATTGGTTTTGGGAGTGTTTTTGAAGTGGCAAATGTGTTCCCTAGTTAGTGCCAAGTATGTATGAGCTTTTGGTAAAGTTTGGGAACCATTGGGTATAAATTTGACCATCTGGTGTTTTCTGATATTTTCTGCTTTTTTGGTCTCTGATGAACAACACTCGAGCAGAGGAAGATCATGCTCGAGTGCTGTGTGCATTTTCCCTCTTCTGCATTGAGTTTTGATTGGATTCTTTGAATGAGGCTCGACTGCACTTCTTTGTTCTCGAGTGAGGGAAGAACATGCTCGAGTGAGCTTGGGCTTGCTCGAGTGATGGAGTGAATCCAAAGTTAGGGTTGCTCTCGGGTTGTCACTTGCTGGCCATTGTTCAAGAGTGTGCTCTGACACTCGTAAGCACGGCCGTCTCACCCGAGCACTGAGGGTATGCTCGAGTGAGCTTGTCCCTCTGATGGTTGCATGTGCTCTCGGGTTGTCACTCGTGGTGTTGCACTTTCGGGGACTTGAGCATAATTGGGGTCATCACCCGAGTGCAGAGCTTGGTGCTCGAGTGATGTGAGCACTTCCTAACCGTGAAGGTTGCTCACTATCAAGCACTCACGAGTGAGAGTCCTTCTCACCCGAGCACAAGTCTCTCATCACTTGAGTGAGGTCGTCTTCACTCGAGTGAGGCTGTCAGAAATCAGTGTTGTGCCTTCGAAAGAAGGGTCTTTAGGGTAGTTTCTTCCAACCCTTTAGGTATATGTTTAAGCATCTTTTAGCCACCTAAAGAGTCCTAAATGATAACCAACTTAGAGTATTATGAATTTAAGAACTTGGAAAAGAGATTGATTGGTTGTCCCTAATTTGGTATAGGATTTGACATCTGTTGCTCTCGTGAGACCACGTTACCGAATCCAGTCAGGAAAGATACAGGTAGTGACTCTTTCTTTATACCTTATGTGATACATCGTATGTGTGCTATGTCATTGTGATGTGATGAGTTCGTATGCAGCAAGATATGTGATATTGTGGAAGCACCACTATACCAATAGTCCCTGAGTCGCTAACAACGGTTCGGGTAAGGGCTGTGTACCTTCCCGGCGGTAAAAGGGGATGAGGTTAGGGTGTGGTATATGTGATTATACGGGTCGAAAGGCTAATTGTGAGCTGAAAGGCTATTTGTGAAGGCCGATGGCCCAATTGTGAAAGCCAAAAGGCTATATGTGAGCCGTAAGGCTATTCGTATGCACTGCCACGCCAATAGTCCCTAAGTCGCTAACAACGGTTCGGGTTAGGACTGTTGGAAATTGTGCCCTAAGGGCCAATCATTGTACTTTAAACATTATTATTTAAATGAAATTTCTCCATTCTGTTATCATATTATTTGCATGTTAACTGTGATAATTGTATCCTTGGATAATTCATAAAGATTGTCCTAAAATGTTCCTGGTCGGTCATCTATGCGGGAGCAGAGATGAAACAAGACCAATATGACTTTGATAAGATATGGAGATACGAATCAAAGTCTTAGGCACTTGTAAGAGTACAAGGTGCTGGACCGACCCACTATGAGAAAGCTACATGGATCAAGTCATAAGCTTTTCTCATGTATAACCACGTCACAATGCCCTTAGACCTGAGGTTATCATGGATTCTTACATGAGAGTTGCTAAGCTTTGAACTAGTCAAAAGTCACTTTTGACCGGGTGATGATAAAGGCTACGATCGGGCTTGGTGGTTTTTCATGTAGAGGAATATGAATGATCAAGATGGAATTTGTCCCTCACATTAGTAGAGAGATATTACTGGGCCCCTCGATGAGTGAGTCTAAGAAATGTATGGCCATACTATGATGAAAGGAGTTTCTGTCTCTGTTATCAGGCTACTCAGGAATCGAGAAAGTAATGGTCAGGAACAAGAGGATGACATTTTCCATACCTTATCCTTGATCGATATATCGTGTGACAAAAGGGACGTGACATGGTTGTATAACAGGTTGCATCGTGATAACGATCCTCATATGAATTGGGTAGCCGTAATGTCTTGCTAGAGGCCGCTTGCGACTTTTGGGTTAGTGTAGTTATTGGCCCACTGCCAACTTCATATGGGCCTACAGGGTCGCACACAAGAATGGCCCAACACGAGATAATGTTTGATTTAAGGTGGATGAATTTTATATTTATATATATATAATATAAAATTCATTAATAATATTATATAGATATATATATTTTCGAAATATATATCTTATATATATATATATATATATATATATATATTATATTATTATATTTAATAATATTATATAGATATATATATTTTTGAAATATATTATATATATATATATATGTATATATATATTATATGATATTATTATATTGTGTTGGTTTTAAATTTAATTTATTAAGATATATTAAATTTAATAACTAACATGATAGAGATATAGTATCTCAGATTTAATTTATGAAGATAAATTTAATCTAATGGCTCTTTATTTAGATTAAATAAATAGGTTAAATTAAAACTGTTGGACAGATTTAATTTAAACTGAATTTATTTAATTAGCTCATCAAGATAATTAATTGTTAATTAATTTCGAAATTAATGATGATTAATTTTGAAATTTGAAAATAACCCTAATGGGTTATAAACTTGATAGAGCTGATAGACTCAGGGTACATCAGAATTGAGAGCCGCAAGTTAAACCCTTGGAGACATTAGAGGCGCTAGCACGCAGTCTCGGTTGGAGAGCATTCATGTGGATACCGGTAGAGGGAGCGGACCTGACGTGTTGGCTCCTAGAGATCGGGAAAACTCTGAATCATCAAAAAGGTATGAATCCTTCCAACTTAGTTTAAACGCCGTTGATAGATCCTCGATTAGGATCGGTGAAAATTTTTCAAAATTCTTCTGCTGTGCTTACCAATCCTACAAGGACGGTGTGCCTTCCTAGTGGGAAAAGGGGATGAGGGTGGAGTGTGATTTATGTTGCTGATATGAGATGATTTGTTTACATGCTATGTGATTACGTGTGGTATGAATAATTTGTTACTACTGGGATTCTTTAGAATCTCACTCTTTCCAAATGACTAAGCTTTTCAGACAGGACGAGTGGTTCGAAAGGGAAGCGGACAACCAGGAGTAGTTAGGATTACTCTGAGACTTAGTGGTAGTTGGTTATCTTTATTTTGGTTTTGGGATTACTAAGTGTATATGAGATGTAAATGAATATTTTGGACATGTAATTCCCATTTTGGGAACCTTTAAACCCATGTTATATATATAAGTAACCCGGGGTTTGCCGGGATTTTAGTTTCCGCACTCTAATATTTATTATGTGATTTGATTTCTCAAGTAATTATATCCGTATGTGAATGTGAGACCAGGATTAATTACACTTTGAAATGATTTTTGAAATACCCCATCCCGCGTTGGGGGGAAATTATAAATTGTTGATTTCATTTTAGTGGTCTCTATTTCACTTAAATTTCGTAATCCGGATGTAATTACGGTGAGGGGGTTACAAACCTTCTCCCCTTTTTTCTAGTGTTCCTCTAGGAATTATCTAAAACCTATATGATTCAACCATACTGCCTCAAAATGAACTGGCCATTTACCTCTATTATCAATACACGACCTACATGTCCTTATTATTAAAGGATGATGATCAGAAGCTACTCGTATACCTACCAGTACTTCTGCCTCTTCAAAAGACTCCTGCCATTTCAAATTACGAAGCCCTCTATCTAATCTTTTACACAACCTTTCTTGTCCTTGCCATTTTGGCTTGTCCATGTAAAAAATGGTCCATTATAACCAAGATCAATTAACCTGCAGCTTTCAATCCA
Source organism: Inga oerstediana (assembly GCA_963210345.1). Classification (NCBI taxonomy): domain Eukaryota; kingdom Viridiplantae; phylum Streptophyta; class Magnoliopsida; order Fabales; family Fabaceae; genus Inga; species Inga oerstediana. The sequence continues at coordinate 48,238,202 of OY723410.1, read as the reverse complement.
ATCTCCAAACCGATGACATCTTCCTTCATTCACACAACCTCCCTTTTTTTGCTCCAGAGGGCTACGAATTTCATTCATGTCCCCTGCAACCAACCATAGTTCCAACATACTATTTGCAATCTGACCTAACCTACTACTCCATAGTTGCCTCCTCTGATTATCATGAGGACTAGCATAAATAGCCATAAAAAACCATAGCATTAAACCATCAAAACTTAGTTTGCAATGTAAAAATTGCATATGTTTCTCACACACTTCCGCTTTCAACTCCTCTACATTCCATAGTACCCATATGCCTCATGCAAACCCTATAGCTTCCACAATCTCAGCACTTTTAAACCCCAAACTTTGAATCGTTTGTTGTGCTCTACACCCACTAACCCTAATTTCCATCAACACAACTATCTCAGGTTTGTACATATTCCTTAAATTCTTTAACGTATCTAAACCATTACTAGCGGCTCCTTTGCAATTCCAAACTATAGCTTAACTATATTAATTAGCATTTTTGGACTCCCCTACTTCCAACCTCCTCAAGCCTATCCCCTTAGCTTTGCCATCCTTGTTTGTATTATATTCCTTATTCTGACACAGCTCCATATCACCACTATAGAACTGTCCCATCCTTTCCACCATCACCTCTAATGGTTTGGAATTAAGGACTACTACTACGTTCTCCCCTCTTGATCCTTCCACAAAAGACTCATTCCTCCCCATACTATTCATGAAAGCTCTCTGACAACTACTCCGGGCCAATCTCTCCTTCCTCCCCTCTTCCCCTTGATAGGTACTTACAATATTAGATAAGTCCATTAAAGGAGATGAAACCTTGCTATGACTAACCACTTTATTCACAACCTGCTCCTTCCTTTTCACAAACCTCCTCTCTACATCCCCCTCCCTCGAAACACTTCTAATACACTCATCTCCTACCTCCTCTTGATCCCCACCCTCTTTTAACACTACAAATCTAGAATGGGTTTATGTAGCTTCACTCTAGCCCCTACCCCTCCTTATTTTTCGTGGTCTTCAAACCACCATCCATGAACTAACCTCTTCTACCATCAGATCAACAATTTCTCCTTCTTCTATCACTATCCCTTTATCCACCCCCAACTCATTATTTTCAACCTTATGAACTTCTTTCCTATTTCTCATACACGTATTCTGAAAATGACCAAACATGCCATAGTTTAGACAGAGAGCATGTAAACTCTCATATTCAATATGCTTCATAACACCATTCATCATATAGTGCAAAACCAATGGTTTAGTCATATCCAGTTCAATATAAACCCTTACAAACATATTCCTCCCCCTCCAGGTAGTATACATATCTAGTTGCAGGACCTTCCCTATTAAATAAGCAATATTATACAAAATTTTCTTATCAAACAATTTTGCTTTAATTTTTGGAAATCTGACCCAAGCTGCAATTCTATCAATCTTCTCATTCCTAGGATTGATAAGTTGGCCTCCACCTTATCATACTAAGATACCTATTTGAAATCACCCATGGCCTACTGTCAAAGCCCTCTCATAATCCTCCCATTCCTGAAAAGTTACAATGAAAAATTCATTCTCTAAATTCCCCAAGCTTATATCCCCCTTGCGACCCCAAATTTGCCTCAATTTCACTTGCAGAGGTTCATAACCGATATACCTTTCTAGCAGTTTCACAATCAGCGACTTAGCAAAGGGCCTACATATACGATCTCTCTCACTCTCATCAAGAAGACATTTCGAACATAAAGGATCAAAACAATCAATCAAAATACCTGTATCTGGATCCATAACATCCTCAAAGCCCACACCAGAACCAAATCCTGATTTCTTCAAATCCCTATCCTCATTCGTGACCTCAAACCAATTGTCCCTCTATTGATTCTTTAGCAACAAATCCCGATATAACCTTTGAGGATTTACCTCCTTCTTTGAATCATCCAGATCGTGTATCCAATCCTCAACTTTCAGAGGCACAAGATGTTACCCGAGAATGGCCTCTCATCATTTCTGATCTTCTTCCTATATTCCCTTCCATCAGCTTCCTCCGATCCCAACATTTATAATTCCATACCGCCATTCCCAGCCATCTAGACAAACTCACCGAAATCCCCTACGCAAAGCACATAAGAGATCCACTTTTTGTGCCTCCGCCACAATGGGTGATGAAGGTTGTCCACTCACCACCATAGTTAACGAAAGTCCTCTCGTTCGCTCGCTCGTCTTTCAAGTTTTACTGTTTCATTATTTTAGTTCATGATAACATTGAATTGCAGTGTTATATGCTTCATTAGCTTATGATGGCATTTTTCTTATATACTTGTACAACATCCTTAATCTTGGGATGTTGGTCAATTATTCTTATTGTAGACCTCTAAAGATACTGATTTTGTATGCAAGGTTGGTTTAGTTTGCTTCTGTCTAAACCTAAATGTTTTATGATTTAAGACAATGAATGTAGGATTAACATATGTTAGACACATTAGTATTCATCACAGTTTGTAATTTTCTAATTGTCAAATGACTACACATGATCATGACTAGAAGTCAAGATTTTTTAGAGTGAAATTTTGCTTCACATCAAACACTTTAGTTTAAATTTTGTCAATGGGCATTATCACAGGGCCATCAAGGAGTAGAAAAGATGAAGATGACCACTCTTTGCCAAACTCATCATTTTTTATCAATAAACACATTATTTCATTTGGGCTATTTAGCATATAACGAATTTTCTATTTTTTGTCTTAATATATCCATTAAACTTAAGGGTTTATTTTTTTTAATGGTGTTAACAATAACAATAGTAATATATACATATGCATATATATATATATATATATGTGTGTGTGTGTGTGTGTGTGCGCGCGCGCGCGCAACTACAACTAGTGGCATGTTTCAAGAATATTCTATAAACTTGAGCTTGCGCCTTCATTGATCTTTGATTTAGAGGGATTAGTACAGACCTCGTGCACTGAATGGAATTTAAAATTTTATGCAAATAAATAATTTAATTCTTTAAAGTATTCTAACATTAGATTTAAAAAACTCTTTTATAAGTAACATTAGTTATTTTTTAAAAACACCCTACCGATGTGAGGACTTTGTTAAAAGGTGATCTGTAAGTACTTTTGTAAGCACTCTTTGATCCCTACGGTGTGTAACATCCTTACCTTTATGGTCAACTGATGAGTTTTACACATCACATTCAAACCACTCATTTCTATTCATTTACGAAAACTCATTCAATTCCCAATCTCAAGAAAGGACTCGAACCTATAGTGAGTGGGTTTTTTAGAATAATTTTCAAAATCTTGCAGAAGCATCATTCAGTGGTTCGCAACTTCATTACTACTCATCAATTCTTATCTTTATTTAATTCAATCAAAGTGATTCATTCTCATTTCTTTGCTCATTCTTAATTCATTCATTTGTATATTCATACAGATAGTGCAGCCACACAGGGCTACCAGAGTGTCTAATATAATACACAACAATCAATCTTCACTTCTTACCATAGTTCCCTCTTATGCAACTTCTTGCTATACTCTTTTGTACTTCATCACATATGTATGGTTGGTTGGAGAGAGTGAAATTTGAGAGAATCTCAACAGGAAAAAGTTACATAATGCATGCATGATAGATGCTATGTGCATGACATGTTAGCTATAACTAGATGCTTGCCCCATAATGACATTTTTGCATGCTCAATGTATCATGAAACAAAACTTTGGCCACAATATAAACAAAAATAGAGCTTCATTATTCAAATATGCTCTACACAATCAAGTAAAGAAATCACATACATCACTACACAAGAAGGAATATCAACTACATGCAAATAAGGTCAGTTCCCTACTTGGATCGCCCTTCCCTTGCCTGTCTATCGGTCCAACTGTGATTGGTTTGGGCTACTGTCTGATCCTAAAATCCCAAATTTACAATAAATGAGTTATTACTCATTCATGTATTATTCTAAACTCATTGTGTTGATTATCTTTGCTTAAAACTGGAAAATTACCAAAATGCCCCTAGGGACCCGGTTTAACTGTACTTTCCCAAAAATTGTCATCTCACACCCTAAAGCCTTTAAACTTCACATTTTACATATACCCAACCTACACAGTTTTTCATTCTAAACACAATGAAATCATCAAAAACACCAAAATCTAGTCCAAACACAGCCCAAAATAGGTCAAGAAGAAATTCCATAAAAATTGGGAAAAATGGAGTTTTATGATTTCAATCCATAAAACACCTTGCACCTCTAATCACTTGTTTAACCACTCAAACACCTTTTACACATGATTAATTAAGATTTGGGCAGCACCTCCCCATAGGGTTTGACATACCCAAAATTACAAAATCAATCAAAACAACCACCAACCAACACAATATAGACGTCAAAGTGAAGCTCTTTCTCACCTCTTGCTCTTTCTTGAATCTTTTCTTGATCCTCCAACTTTGGCTCTTGCTAGAAGTTTTGAAACATCTCCCCTTGAAATTCTAAAACAATAGAAATGAAGCTCTCATCAAGAGGAGCAACTTTCCTGAAGACCTCAAGAGCAAGAGAGGTGATTTGGAAGGTGAAAATTGAAGTAGAACACCTTACCTTTGTTCTTGCCTTCTCTTTTCTTTCTTTTGGCCTTGCTTGGCCAACTTGTGTGTGTGAGGAAGAGAGAGAGGTGAACTGATTTTTCTCTTCTTTGACCACTTAAATGCTTGGCCAAAAATGGCCTAAGGAAATATGGGAAAAGGAAATAATATGTGCCTATTATTTGCTCTTCTTGTACAAGCCAAATGGATTTACCATGTGTTGTAAATTCTTCTTTAATTGTGTTGACTTTTCCCTTCTCTCTTCTCTCCTCTTTTTGGACGAAATATGAGGATTTTGGAAGGATAATTATATTAAAATATCACAACTTCACCTCCTCAAATAATAATATCAACTTGCCAATTAGCATGATGAATATGACTTTGCTCCTTTCTTTTTGAACTTGACTTTAATGGCTTCCAAGAGACCCATTTATGTTCAAATGTCCACTTTCTCTTTCCTTCCTCATGTCATACAAAATTACATCACAAAATGGAAGGAAAAATGTTGATCAAGGTTCTCTTCTTGCTTCCTTTATGTTTGGCCACTATTTTTGACTTTTCAACCTCATGTTTACTTGGTGTAAAATGCTTCAACTTTTGGCATGAGTATTTCAATTATTCATTTCCCTTCTTGCCTCTCTTTTGGACATCCAAGATCACATGAGAAAGGGAAAATTATTGTCTTTAGATTAAATCTAGCCAAATGACTATTTTACCCATACATTTTTGCCATTATCTTTTCAATTTCACACATAGACTAAAAGCTGACAGAATTTTCATCAAATTTTGAAAATTCATAACTTTATTTATAGATATCCAATTGGTGTGATTCCAAAGGCTATATGACCCTTATTAAGTCTATTTTCAAGAAAAAAATATAGCCTTTAGCCAACTAAAAGTTCACAATTTCCAGAATTATTATTTTTTGACACTACCATTGAAAATGTCAATTTTATCTAGCTAAATTAAAAAATACATAACTCTTTGTGTACAGCTTCAAATAACCTATATGGCCTATCAAATTAAAGCTTCATAAGTCTACTTTCATACTAAAAAATATCATAGGCATTAGACATCATTTGCCTATTCAAAAATGTCACACAACTAGACTGCCACGCAGGAAAAATGCACTAGCAGCAAATCCTCATTCTTGGGACTTTGGCTAAACCGGGGCTTAGCAGTCCACTTGATTCAGATTTATTCTCAAGCCTCTAATCCCAAAATTTGGGATATTATATACATGACTTGGCCCTAGAGAGTCCTTGGAACCCAACTCACATAAACTTTTTTCTTATAAAAAGACTTTGTTTATTTTAATTAGGTTGACCTATGTCATGCATGGATGACAATATACCCCTCTTATTCTAAATATAGGATGCTTTAACTCACTTGGTCTTCATCATTTAATTTTTTCACATATAATCCTAATTAATTTTGCAATTTTAATAATTTCTTCTCTCATATTTAATGTCCTTAATAAAAAGATGCATACATACTTTTGAGAAAGTAACATATAATTTTGGTTTATCAAAAAAGAAAACACATAATTTTCATATGATAATAACAGATAACCACTTTTCTTAATATACAGTCCCCTACAATGCACGCGATATTTAAATTTTTCATATTATAATTTAGTAATTGTTATTAACGTATGGGGTGATTGAGGTTTGAAGACATATACTTTTATATATAATTTAATTTAATAAGTTTTAAAAACAACATAAAGATTAACCATTAAAAAGCATAGTGTATTTAATTTCCATTTAATGAGATAATTTTTTGTACCTTTAAGTTTAATAAGATATTTGTTATGTATCTGTAACTTTGGCCAAATAATTGCAAAGTTCAACTCTAAGTTTTCCTAGCATTAGCAAAAATAGTGTAACACTTTATTTAAGGGTCACTTATGAGAGTTGTTTAGCCATTTAAAAATCATATGTGACCCAATCAATACCCTTATAAAAACCAAATATTTAAAACTTTTCTAAACACTAGTACAAAAATGTTATTTTAGACCGATACATTTAGACTGCTTATAGCGGACAAAGTCTTAAAAATATAACTGGTGGCATTTTTATAATTCTAATAAACTTTTAAGACTGATTCAACTAAAATAAGGTCTTAAATATACTATTTAGAACGGTTCTAAAAATAACTGGTCTAAAAATATAAATAATTAAAAACTATAAATATTTGTAATATATTTTCTAGACCGGTTCTAAATATAATAGGTCTAATATATTATCTGAATTAAAGGCAATTTAAAAAATAATATGTTTATTATTTTTAGACCGATTGTAAATCACAACCGGTCTCAAAACATTAAAATTTTAAGACCGGTTGTTAGTAATAACCAGTCTAAAAAATCATTATTTTTAAGACTGGTTATTCAAATAACTGGTCTAAAATATTACTTTTAAGACCGGTTTTTAAAAATAACCGGTCTTAAAAGTTACCTGAAAATCCATCGCCGCTTCAGCTGGCGCCTAATTTCAACTCTGAAATCTGATACTCATCGAGCTTCTTGTAAACCCTCTCTCGGTTCACAACAGCTCCTCCTTCCCACGTCTCTCCTCTGTCCTCAACCTTCACCCCCATTGACGCAGAGATACGGTGAATACATTACCATAAGGCTTGACGTTTGTTCGCTCTGATTGGTTTCTTTCTCAAGCTTGATTTCTTGCCTCCCCTGGGTTTCTTCCTCAACCTCCTCCTTCCCACGTCTCTCCTCTGTTCTTTACCAACGTAGCTGGTGGACGCAGGGCTACGATGAATTGCATTCCCTCGTTGTCGTTGCTTGCCTCCCCTGGGTTTGTTCCTCAAGCTCGAACTCTAGGTATTTATAAGATAAATTTGGCTGTTTTTGTTTTTTGCTCTGAGGCATTGTTCTCCCTTTTGAATTATCTTAACTTGTGAGCATTAATGTGAATATTATATATGGAGGCAAAGTCTATCTTTCCTTTCTTATAGATGCTTCTATGTTTCTTAGCTTTGATTCTGTGACTCTGTATTATTGAATTATAATATGAGTTTTTCTATTCTGTAACTCTGTATTGTTGAATTATAATGTGAATAATGCTCTAAGCCTTGATTCTATAACTCTGTATTGTTGAATTATAATGTGAATAATGTCTCTCAGCCTTGATTCTGTATTGTTATTTTAGCTAGACTGAGTAGTTTTTGTTGTTTGAGGTGCTTTGTTTTAGCTAGACAGAGTTAGATTTTATTTTGTTTTATGGCTCCAATGAATTTAGGAGGTGGAAATGTATAAGGAGAGTATGAGGAAGAAATTGTTATAAGTTAGTTGCTTGAAAATTCCATATTTTAAAGTGGAATTGTATTGTGTATTTTGATGTCCTGTACGATACTTAAGTGCCAACAAGGATATAGCAAAGTCTAGAATGTTAATATAGTGCTTGAAATAAAAATTGGAGGTTGAAATTTAAAGTATCATAACCATATAGGAATATAAATTAGCTCTTTCAATTTCAAGTGAGGATAATGAGGCATCCTAGTGAGGGTACTCCAGAGCTAATTAGTGTTAATCAAAGTGAGTGTACTCTTAGCAATGCTCCGAACCAAAATCAAAGTGAGCCCCGTAACCAGCACATATGAAGGGGTAGAAGAGACACTCAATTGAGAGACATTCCCCTCAATTAGAATACCAAGGAAAAGACTCCGATTGAGTTTGATAGATATTAGAAACCAATCAGGCCTAATGCAAGCCGGTATAGGATTTTGGTCAGCCTTCTAGCACGCAACAAGCCTATCATCTTGGTAAAGGAGTGGAGAAATGTGGATGAATGTGTGAAGAACCATATTTGGGAAACTATTCAAGTATAAAATGATTGCCCTCACTAACTATCAAATTTGTATGGTTGAATTATCAAATTTGTCACTAACTATCCAATGCATGCATTACAGCTCACATACGACGTTTCTCAGAGTGACATCTTGTATGAGAAGACAATGATGTATTGTAATAAATACTAGAGGAAGTTTAAGACAAGTCTAGTAAACAATTATGTGCATATCGAGATAAAGAAGGTCAGCCTCATCCTAATCCGTACGACAAGTATTCTTATATTGACAAACACACTTGGCAAGAATTTAGATGACTTCGGACTACTCCAGAAGCATTGGTGAGTTGACTTATTTTGCATTTGATTTACTTATGAATTTTCTTTATTGATTGTATCCTTAATTTTGATTTCTTATTCACAGGCAAAAAGGAAAAAGGCATATGAGAATGGTAGAAAGAATGATTTCCCCCATACAATGTCTCATGGGGGTTATACGAAGGCTGAAAATGACTTGCTGGCGGCCAAATAGAAGAGATTGGAAGAAGCAGCTCAATTCAATCCATATGTTCTTCTATCTCCACCATCTCAGATACGTTGTGAAGAAAAATGGAAGTTCACTTACCAAAAGAGGAGTGGGTCTTATATGAGTGAACAATCTCATGTAGCTGGTGAAAAAATTGCAAATATTGTTGTTATTAATTATTTAGTAAACAAATTTCATTACTAATGTTTGTCATTTGTGTCTTATAGGAGGAGCTTCAAAAAAACAAGCTGAGGGATTGTTTAGGTTGGATGGGAGGAATGGTATCCTGACCGTTGCTACAAGAAAACATGAGCATCCAGCCATGTCAGGGGAGTTAGAGGAGGGGTAGGCATAAGGGATTACTTTGGAGCACCCCTTGCCATTCCTCATGTGTGGTGACTAGGGAGGAGATGGAGTATATGTTGGTCACTGTGAGGGCAGAAGCAAGGGCCAAAGCAGAAGCATCATTTGATGCATGATTTGAAGAAAGGTTGAGCAAGATGAAGGAGGAAATAATTATCATGGCGAGCACAAGACAAGATATCAGTGCTTCCAAGACACATTCCCTAAACCCTAAATAGAGCACTAAAGGGAGTTATTGCAATATTGATTAGTCATCAGAGGGGCCTGAAAAAGAAATTGGTGAGCCTTCTGATCTATTTGTGGAGGATCCTCTGAGACAATTAGTTGTATAGGGGAGCGTGCACAACTTGGGATCAACTGTCCACCACCAACAAATAAAAGATAATTAAGTTAGAGTGGCAGTTGAAGCGGTGATCGTTGCAGATGCACCTCTCCTTATCCCTGCTGATGACTTCAAGATTGTGAGCGATGTCATCAATTCTTTCATCTTGTGGCCAAAGAACCTTGTTTCTGATCAAGCTAATGAAGCCCCGATCATAGTCCCAACTGCACCTCCTTCCACTCAAGAAGTTTCACAGCCTCTATTGAATGTCATGCAACAAGTGATTCTGATGGCATATGATATGTCCTTTCAAATAAGAGATTGGCTTACGGATTTAGCGTTGGCAAATCAGGGGTGGTGCAATGCTATCTTGAGAGGGATGATTTAATGTCTCTGGTAGCTCCTAGACAACAGCTTACAGTTTCGATTGTCCAACTATTTTTATTGTAAGTATCTTCTTCAATTGGTAGTAAATATTTTACAAATTACACCGTTAAACTTTGATTTGTGTGCTTGCATTATTATAGGTACATGAATCATATGTTGGTTTCCTCTGGCAAAAGCGATAAATTTGGATTCCTATGCCCAGTTCAAATTCACAACAAAAGGACCACTACTGCTATCAGACATATATAGTTATCAGAAAGGCTTAGTGAAACCCCAATTGAGTGTTTCTTAGCTCTATATGTGCACGTGTAAGAAACCAATTGAGTGTTTCATAATATATATAATGCTTTATATTTGCTTAATAGTCATCCCTTATTTTCAGAGATAATTGGCAATTGGTTATTCTGTGAAAGAAGAGTTATACTGTCATCCTCTTGTGCTCCCTCCACTACAAACCAAGGAATGAATTGAAGAAGGCCATGAACTCATAAGCATTTCCTATTGTTGGCAATTTATGGAATTTGTGCAAAATAAGTAACCTTTGTGATTTTGATGATAGGGCTATGATGACATTCTGACACGTTGCTTGTGGTAAGCCTCTTCGTGACATAAAAGACCCTACATGGATCATGCCAAAGGTTAGTTACATATTGGTTTGTTTTAAGAATGTATTCAATAAGCCATGCTTTAATTTTATACTTGTTTTAAAGATATCATATTATTTTCCAGCCCCGTAGGCAACCACCGGGGTCCAACTTGTATGGGTTGTATGTTTCGAGACACATTTATAATATTATTTGTAACCCCCTCATCATAATTATATCCGTGTTATGGAATTCAAGTGAAATATAGACCAATAAGGCATAAACAACATTTATGATCCCTCATCTTCAAGATAGGGTGTCCAGAAAAGCAGTTCAAAAATATAATTAATTTGGTCTCATATTCACATTGGAATACAATTACTTGTGCAGTAAAATCATATTCATAAATATCAAAGTGCCCAACTAAAATCCCGGAAACCCTGGGGTACATGTTTATATAACATGGATGTATAGTTTCCCAAAATAGGGGATTACATCACCATATCATCAAACTATTTACAACTAAAAAATAACATACAGTAATCCCTATCCAAAATGAATGACCAACATGGTCCGAATCAAATGTCCCTACAAGGTCCTAACCGCTCCTGGTCGTTCACTTTTCTTTAGAGCCATTTGCCCTGTCTGAAATGTTAGTCAATGGAAAGAATGAGATTCAAGAGAATCCCAATAGTAACAAACCATTCATACCACACATAATCACATAGCATGTAAGCAAATCACCACTCTGCAACAGTAGCACAAATCACACTCCACCCTCATCCCCTTTTACCATCGGGAAGGCACACTGTCCTAACCCGAACCGTTGTTAGCGACTCAGGGATTGTTGGTATGGCAGTGCATATAAATAGCCTTGCGGCTCACATATAGCCTTTTGGCTCACGAATAGCTTTTCAGCCCACATAATCATAAATGTCACACCCCATCCTTATCCCCTTTTACTGCCAGGATGGTACGCAGCCCTTACCTGAACCGTTGTTAGCGACTTTAGAGGAGGAAGCTCACTCAAGCACAACCCTTGGCACTCGGGTGAGAAGACTACACTTGCGAGTGTCAAAACACACTCATAACAAATGGCCTGTGAGTGCTTGGCCGAGGGCAACTCTTAACATGGCATTACACTTGCACTCGAGTGAACACATTCTCACTCGAATGATGGCCTGTATCACTCGCGAATCAAGAAGTGTACTCACGCTTTTAGCATGGAAGTGCAACAAGAACTAAAAGAACTTGGGTGAAAATATGCACAACACTCGAGTGAGGCTTATCAGATTGTCAGATCACAACAAAAGATAGAAATTCCCATATTAGCCAAAACTGATCCCAATGGTTCCCAAACTCAACACAAAGCTCATACCCACTTAAAATCCTATAAGGAACCCATTGGTAACCTCCAAAACACTCAAAAACCCATCCTAACAACAATTCATACTCTTGGGTCTCTATAACACACACAATACCTAATTCCATTCAACTCACTTCCAAAATCCAAAACCACATCCAACACTCAAATAACTCCATAATAAATCAGTTCCAACATTACTCATCATATAATCCATGCATTCAAAAATTGGCATTAAACCAGGGAAAATTTTAGAATTCATCATACTCAACCAAAAATCACAATAAATATACCAAAATGATCCAAATGCTCACCTCTTCAATTTGCTAAAGCTAAAATCTTGATTCTCAACTTCCAAATTTGTTCTAATACCCAAGCCACCACCTTTCAAAATTATGAAACCATCAAGTTGAAGCTCTTAACACTATGAGTAAGATTAATGAAGAGTGTTTGAAAATAGGAGGACTATTATCTACCCAAAATTCAAGCTTTCCCTTTCTCTTTCCTTGCTTCAAGTTGCCGAAAATGGGGAAGGAGGAGAGAGAGATGATAGAGATGATGATGGATGCAGAAATTTCCCTTGGCCTATACTCCCCAAAATTGAATAGGAGAGAGAAGAGAGAGAAAAAGTGAGTTTTTGACTTATGTGTATGATCCTTTAGTCCACATTAAGCCACTTGGCATAATCTTGTTCATTCTTCCATGAACTTACATAGATGTAAAGCATACAATTCCGACCCATAGACAATGAATCTCAACCATTGATCTTTAATCACCAATGAGTTTCCTCTTTGGTAACTGACCAACTGGTCTGTAAATTTCCAATTTTACCATTTTGCCCTTGGTTTCCACTATATTGAATAAATTATCACCAAGAACATTTATATCAAATCCATATCACATATCTCCAAAAGTGTTTAATTACACTAATTATAATCACATTCGAGGTCATTTTCCCTTAATCTTAAATTGGGTAATTACATTATCACCCTAGGCCTGATTTAATTTACTCAAGAGGTAAATGTATATATATTTCAAAAATTTTGCATTACTTTTATTCTATTTTAAGTTAGCAAGTTAATGTTTTGTTTGGCTTTGGTGTTACAGATGTTTGATCTTCCTAACCCCTTTCCAGAAGAAGATATTGATTTCATCCGCAATTGTTGTGTTGAATTCATTTATGAACTTTTACAACAACAGTGAGTTTTTTGTAAAACTGAGGAATTCTCTATATATATTGAGGGATTTTTCTTCCCTTGGTTTTTTTGCAAAACTTGTTGGTTGCATGAATTGACATGTTTCTTTTTTTTGTGTTTATGTGAAATGATGCATTTATATATGTGAACCTATTTGAGACATGTCATTAACCCTTGTTTGAGATATGTGATTGGCCTATGTGTTTTACAGTTAATGCATGATAGTTTAAAACAACACATTACATGATGAAGGTGCATGAAATGTTACAAGTACCTAATGAGAAGTCTAAAGAAAAAGGAAATGGTAAGTGGAAGGAAAATGAACACCTTATGGCAACATTTATTTTGTTATAAGTTAGTTGTTGATTGCATAACAAATTCCATATACATAACTTGTATAAATTGAATATGCGGACTTGGCATGTATATTTGAATACATAAGTAGTAGTGATAAGTAATTATAAGTATGGTAAACTTGTCACTTAAATCTCAACTTTGCACTTAATAAGTATGGCCTTGGAAGTAGCTTCTAGGATGTGTTCTGGTTACTAACTTCATCAAAGATGAGCGAAAAAAATACTTTTAAGACATGTTGTATAGATAGCCAGTCTTAAAATACACCATTTTAAGACCGGTTGTAAAAACAATCGGTCTTAAAAGTGTTTCTATAGAGCCTAACAAGTGTTCTTTGTAATACCCCAAAATGTACTCAAGGGCTAATTGTACAGAATAGATGGTGGGATTAATGACAGAATTACCTCTAGAAATTTTGTAATGACTTTAGTTTCGATTAAATTGAGATAAATACTTAGTCTTTTCACCTAAAGTAAAAAATGACTAAAGGACTAATTTAAACATGAGAAGAAGGGGAAAATGACATATGGAAGAGAAATATGAGAAAAATATTTATTTGGCCATAATATGAGGCACATGGAAGCATTTTTGGCCAAGTAAAAAGGAATTATGACTTTAGTCAAGTTTCAAGTGCAAAAATTGGCAATAAATACTATATTGCAAGATGGTATTTTATAAGATGATCAACTCCTTCAAAGGGCCATGAATGATGTATAACAAGAGGAAAAAGCAAGAGAAAAAACATATTGGCTATTAAATATGACATATGGAAGCAATTTGACCAAGTTATAAAAAGATAAAAACTTGGTCAACAATCTCATGCTAATTGGTGAATTAATGTTATTATTCAAGGAGATATTATAAAAGATCATCATCTCTTTTCCAAGGCTCCATTTTTGTATAACATGAGGCAAGAAAGAGAAACAATTATATGACCAATTAAAAGGTGAAGACTTGGTCAACAATTTCAACTCAAAGGTAACATATGTGATGAGGTAAACTAAGATAATTGAGGAAGGCTTCTTTTAGATCTTTTTGGTCGTTACTTTTGGTCAACAATTGTAGGCCAAATAAAAGATGATAACTTAAATGAAAAGGGCCACATATTCGTCTGGCATCAAGAAAGAAAGAGAAAAGATGAAGCCAAGGTTTATTAGCACATGTCTCTTGCAATTATAGTGCTCTCTCTCACACACACGTACTCAAACTGACTTAAGCTCTACATGAATGCTTGGCTATTTAATTAAAAACATTCTCTCATCTTATTCATTCATTTCAAGTTGGCCAAGTGCAAAAGAAAAGGAGAGAGAAAGAGCTAGACAGAAAATTGAAAGCCAAGGGGAACAAGAAGGAAAGGCAAGCCATTTATACCTTCAAGATCCCATTTCTAGCACTAAATGCCTTCATAAAACTTGTTCCTCTCCCTAAGAGCATCATTCCTATGGTTTTTATTTCTTGAAAAGAGGAGTTTTGAGTCATCATCCAAGAACAAAATTTGTAGAATCAAAGAAAGAACTTAAGGAGAAGCAAAAGGTGAGTATTAGCTTCAATTTGAGCTATTAGTTGTGATGGTTGAATAAGTATTTTGGCATGTGTAAATTTGCCCTGATTTTGGTCAAATAAGGGTTTGGGTAATTCATGATGTTTTGGTTATATTATTGGTGGTTTATGATGATTAGAAACCGTATGACACAAGTTTGATGCTAAAATTGGAAAGTTTTTAATTGTTGGAATTTATTTTTATTTTTTTACCAAAACAGTGTTAGTGCAAGTGTTTCACCCAAGAGGGGGTGAATTGGGTGACACCAGAAATTTCGTTGTGTATAAGAAAATTGACAGAATATTTAAAGCAGTTGAGAGCAAAGAGAAATATCACCGAAGTGTACACAGGGAGTTATATTGGTTCGGCCATAACTACTTTGACCTACATCCAATCCTCACAATGTCTCTGAGAGTTTCACTATATTCTCCAATATTCAGTGGGTTCTTGGCACCTCAGTACACAGCAAGTTCCTTCACCTAGACACTCGCTCCCCCTTACACATTACAATTAAATCCCCAACTCAAGGTTCCACAACCTTAAGTTGTCTCAATAAAAAATATTGAGTTTGTAATGAAAAACTCTCTCATAAAGCAAATATATAATCACTGAAGTACAATGAATGAGTATAAGAAAACAAAGCACAAAGAGTATGTTGATCGATGTATGTTCGTGTGTTCTCTGTTCTTGTTTTTTGCTCTTTGAATGCTCCATATATATAGATGATTTATAGTATCCGTTGGAAGCAATTCAAACATGTCCGTTAGAGTCGCGCAGCAATGGTTGACTATTCTTTGAATTTGAAAACTATCCGTTTGCGGTAGGTAGCGGTAGGTGAGCGTTCGAACTTTTATTTGATTTTTCACTTCTGGCATTATCTCTTCATTGTTTCTCTGCAAATGTACTTAGAATACTAGTGCAATGAAGAGTTAATCATATAGATAATAAATCAATAATTACTCAATTAAAAAATGATTTTTGGACTTCAATACTCGAGTGGCTACTCGAGTGATCATGTTTGTTACTCGAGTAGTCCCTCGAGTAAACCTATAAAAAATATGGCAGTGAGTAATTCAACATTTTACATAAGATATTACATGGGTAAGACATGGAGTAAGATACATCACAAACCTTGAAAATACCTGATTACTCGAGTGCCTACTCGAGTGGCCATGTCTTTTCTTCACAAGTTACTCGGGTGCTTCCTCCAGTAAGCCTATTACTCAAGTGGTTACTCAAGTGGCCATGTTGTTTCCTCAAACCTTACTCGAGTGACCCCTCGAGTAAATTCCAAATAACTTTGCAGATTACTCAATTACTCACTCGAGTAATTGCATCAAATTCTTGACCGAGATTACTTGTTCTTTGTTTACCTGATTACTCGAGTGATCCCTCGAGTAATGGATCAAATAAGTCCGAAAATTACTGGAGTGCTCCCTCGAGTAATGCCTTTTCCTCACATGGTTACTCAAGTGGCTACTCGAGTAAAGTGTTGCATTTCTTGGCTGACAGCTACTGGAAGATTTTTGACCTGGTTACTCGAGTAGCTACTTGAGTAATGCCTTTTCTCATGTGTTATTCGAGTGGTTACTCGAGTAATGGTTCATATAACTTTACAGATTACTCAAGTGGCTACTCGAGTAGCTTCTTCCAAATTTTGGCAGTGCCTCCGAAAACATTTTCTTTCAACATTACTCGAGTGCCCACTCGAGTAACAATGTTTCTTACTTGAGTAGTCACTCGAGTAAACATACACAAAAACTTCCACTGAGGTTTTTCCTTTGCTCTTTCTCTCAGATCTTCTTCATTACTCCAATGCTTACTTTAAGTAAAGCTTTGCTATTTATTTACTTTGTTCAAATTCATTTGTTATCATATCCTCTTATATCATTGGTCTAATCTTTGTTATCATCAAAACATATGGGATCTACAAACAGGACGTGGAGAATGAGTAAGAATTTGTTTATTTGATGTTACCATTGTGTTCTACATGAAAAATGGTATGGGAATAGCCCTGGGTTGTGAATTTTGGGTCATTGAAACTTAAAATGCAATACTGGATTTTCTGCTACAGGATTCCAGCGAGTTACCCTGATTGTGTGGTGTTTTTGGATAACCAAATGATCTCTAAAAATTATGAAAATTTGTAGTTAAATAGTACACATACCAAGCTTTAATTTGATAGTCATTTGCATCATTTCAATTTGTACACCGGGAATTATGAATTTTTGAAATTAGCTCATTAAAACTGGGTTGAATTCTGACAGTGTGTAGTAAATGAAAATTCTGGGAATGCTATGTATCCAACTGACTGTGGGCAATATTTTTTATTGAAAGTAGACTAAATAAGGATCACATTTCTTTTGAAATCACCCTATTTCAATTTTTATAGATTTAGTTATGATTTTTCAAAGTTGATGAAAAATTCTAGCAGATTTGGTCCCTTATGTGAAAAATGAAGATGTAATGGTATAATGTAGCATTATTGAACACTGAGGTTAGAAATTGGTCTTTTGGGTTAATTGACCACTTTAGCTCCTTAGTGGACTTGATTAAATGACCATAGTGATAACCAACCCAAGTAGTATGAGTTATTAAAGAATTGGAATAGGTAATAACTCGTTGTCTTTGATTATGATTTATAGGATTTGACATTTGCACTGTGTATAAGAAACTGGTGTCTAAGCGGGAAAAGAAAGAACAAGGTAGTGACCCTTTCTCTTATATTATGTATAATGCATGGTATGCTTGTCTTATCATTAAATTGTGATGAACGGAAGTGCCATTGTGAACATGCCATTGTGAAATATGCCATTATGAAACATGCCACTTTAGCTCCATTAACTAACCTACAGCCAGGGCAAGTAGTTCAAAGGAGAAGCATGTGACGAAGGGCGGCTAGAGCTTTTAGCTAGGAGTTTTAGATTTGGGTAGTTGGTTATCATATTTTTGGGATTATTGTACATATTATAAATGTTGTAAATTTGGATAGTGTGATGTAATCCCCGATATGGGAAACTGAAACAGGCAAATATGCCCTATAAACCCTTGTGATAAGTAGATGAATCCTGAGAGTCACGAGAATTTTGCTATACACTCTAATATTTTTGAATGGAACCGAACTGCATAGTCCAAATATATTCGAAAGTTGAATGTGAGACCATATTGAACTGGCTTTGAATTTGTGTAGGGTACAAGTGATGAGAAACTAAATTTGGAAGCATTAAACATCAACATGAAATTTTTGTCCTCAAACTCCCTATGTTTATGTCAAGAATGAATTTGGTAAGAGGAGTTGGAATTTCGTAATTCTAACTTCAAAAATTAATTCCTCATGAAAAATTGAGTGGGAGAATGATAGTTCAAGAATTTTCATACAATAAGTTTAATGAAGCTAATAATTCTAATAAATACTTCATGGCATATATTTAAGGTTGTTGGATGACATGTAAGAGGAATTGAAGACTTGGTCATAGTAGATCAAGTTAAGAAAACAAAGAAAGTAAGAGAAGTTAAAGCTTAAAGGTAGCAACTTTTCCTTCTTATATTCAAGTTGTGTTTATATTTTGTTATGCTTATTAGTTTTATATAAGTTGAATAATTATTTTATAATGAACATGTTGAATGTATTCTTGAATGGTGTCATGGTCACGATTGGCAATTCTATGCTTTATGTGCATGCTTTTTATTAAATGTAAGTTTTGGCAATGCTATTTGTTGATAAGTTCAATGGTGAAGCATAATTTAATTACTTGAACGGTAATTATTTGCTACTAAATTCTGTGAATCGTACCAACCAATAACTAACAATACTAGTTTACAAACCTCCAAGAGGAATGCTAAAGCAAGAGGCAATGGTAAGTCAGAGAAGAAGTTAATGTCTAATAATATTGCTTTGCTAACAGTTTAAAAATACATGAATTATTCCATGAGCTTTGTATATTCAATATGTGGCCTTGGAATGTATATTTGGTATGTAAGGATGAATTGTAAATGGTTGTATGCCCTAGTATAGTCTTGAATCTATGATTTTAATATGTCTTATCAAGACTGTTTAGTTTAAACTTCTTCAGAGCATTGTCTCTGTTTAGTCTAATAAAGAATAGCAAAAGATATTCAATGGTCATGAGAATTTTTTGAGCATGAGATAGACACATAGAGCTTTTGAACATGTCTTAAAGAAGGGTAATTGGATGTATATACAATAAGTTATGGATCTTTAAAGTTAAGAGCATTGTCACTGTTTAGTCTAATAAAGAATAGCAAAAGATATTCAATGGTCATGAGAATTTGTAAGCATGAGATAGACACATAGAGCTTCCAAACAAGACTTAAAGAATGTTAATTGGATGTATATACATTAAGTTATGGATCTTCAAAGTTAAGGCACAGAATTCGTTCAAGAAACAGTGAGAGTTTAGCAAGTGAATTAATTGTATGAATTTTAGCATGATTAGGATGGAGCAATATTTTTATCATGTGAAGGACTTTAAGAGCTTTCAATAGAAGTTTAGATCACCCTCATAAAAATATATAGAATTAGATATGATTTTTCAAATTTAGACCAAAAGTTTGGAAGTACCAAATGAATAGTAACCCATATATCAAAATGCTAATTTTTAATTTATGGGCTATATATAATTCTTCTGAATGCGTGTTAAAGGCATCAAAATGATAGACATTACACTGAGTCTCGGTCTGAACATGTATATAAGTTTTTCTCTTAGGCTCAAACATGAGCCTTCAAAAGACTAAACAAGGACATATATAGCTACTTAAGTTGACTAATGAAATTAACTTTTATACCTCAATTATTTTTAACTGTTTTTATATTTCCTCCTGTTCTTTTTATAAGGAACAACTACCAAAATGAGATTCAAATTGTTTGTTAAGAATAATAAATGTGTAAAATATGCAATTTATTTTCAATTAAGCCCTTGTTTATAAAGAGAGTAAATGAAAGGAAATGAGTGTAAATTTATTACAGAGAGATTATTAGTGACATAATTTAATAGGGGTAAAAATAAAATGACCAATTTTAAATTCAAACATAATAGAATTCATAATGGCTCATTTTACATGGACAAGAAATGATGATGTATAGGTGGGACTAACACCTCCTCCAACACAATAGACTTCATAATGGCTTATATGCTAAATGAGCAAAAGGTGATGAAAAGATTTCAAGAAGAATTGGATAGCATAGTTGGAAAGAATAACATGATTGAAGAGCCTCATATTCAAAAGTTACCATATTTTCTTATTGTCATGAAAGAAAGCCTAAAGTTACATCCTATTTTTCCACTCTTAGCTCCTCATTAGCCAAGTGAAACCACCATTGTAGGAGACTACACAATCTCAAAAGGCTCTCGTGTGTTTGTGAACGTGTGGGCCATACATAGAGACCCTTCAATTTGGGATTATCCTCTTACAAGGTTCTTGGATGCTCAATACGATTACAAAGGGAATGGCTTCAATTATTTACCATTTGGTTTTGGACAAAGAATATATGTGTAGGGATGGCCATGGCGGAGAGGAACTTTCTGTATTGTGCTGCAACACTAATTCATTTATTTGAGAGCAAAATGCCTCTAGGCCAACAGTTGGTATCTCATAGAAATTTGCTGTTGCACTGAAAATGCAAATGCCTCTAGTTGCCATCCCCACTCATGATTACAAACCCAACTCTTTATGACTAAGATACGCATATTAATCAAGTTAGGGAAATCAAGCATGTTTACGTTGATATACGTGCATACTTGAAAATTACAAGTTAATGATCCTGTTAGAAAATGGCTTGATCAACCCTAGGTGGATTAGGCCTAAGATCATTTAGGTTGGGGTTTAGAATACAATATATGTTGGAATTTATTAGGGCCCAAGCCCGATTCAAGAGAGACTATCATGGAGAGACACGGGTTATAAAGAGATATATCTTTTGTGGTTTAAAGGTTATATCTATTGCCATATAACCCTACATTTAAGGGTTGTATATATTCCTATGTGACCGTATGTACACTATATATAGGGTGTTGAATTAAGGGAGAAGGCTAACTAAGATATAACACACATCGAATATTACTATTCTCTCTCTAACATATTCTCTTATAAGAATGTTCTCTTTTCATCCTCTCTTTGGTGTATTTATTGTGTAACGTGATCGAGGTCCGCATTGGTGCTTTGGTTTCATGTGGGTATTTTAGCGAGTCAATCAGATTTCAGGTACACCCAAAATTCTTACAATATACAAAGTCATGGGTTATCATATGTGATATTCCCATTATTTCAAATGCCTTGGTGGGAACCATTATCGTGCTTTTGAGGGAGAGATTTACGAAAGCAACAACGTTTGGTTAAAAATCTCTCTTCACTTGATAATTCTTGGGCTCTTGTGTATTTGTGCTATTGTCCTTTTATTATGTGTGTATTTGTTGAGTATCAAGATTCGAGCATGTGGTCACTGTAATCAGTTCATGTGTGGACATATGAGAAAGTTGGTTGTACTCCACGTACACCCCAAAAACCAATAGATTCTATTATACAGCTTTATATAACAAGCAACTTTACCGACCAACATTAAGCTGCTTAATAGAAGGGGTTTTGGTCAATTAAGTATGATATGTCTTAGGTTTAAATTTGTATTAATGCATAAAATGTTTTTGGGAGAGCTACTCCAAATTAGCTAGGCTTAACAATGTTTAAATATACCTCATTTAGATCGTCTTATAAAAAATAAAGGGTTAAGGCACTTAAATAACCCTCAACTTTTCTCAAAAGTGCAAAAGTAACCATTCACTATTTTTTGGAGTAAAAGTAACCATAAACACCAGAAAAGAGTGCAAAATCGTCATTAAAACAGTGAAACGTCCGTTAATTCGTTGGGTTGCTTGTTCCAAGCTTGCATCCTACATGAAATTTATTGCTGACTTGACAATGAGGGACGTGAAATCTGGAGCTCCTTCGATTTCAAGATACTCGTCGTACATGAGTGTCTTCAACAGAGTCCCACCTAAGATAAAAGTGAGTTCTCTGTATGTCAATCTTTTTGGCAGCATATGTAGCCTCATAGCTTTATCAAGCAAAGACGATGGACTTCCAAGTAATGACAAATCTAAAGGAGCCAAGATTATGACGGAATCATAACTCATTGAATTTGCTCATATCCGGTCAAGAACAGAATGCAATCCAATAGAAAATAAAGCATACTTGTTTGAACTGAGCAACTGAATAGTTTGGTTCCAGCCAACCATGTTCTTGGATTCATACAAAGCAGAATATTGCCCAGAGATCGAATGACATGGAGCCAAGTGAACAAAATCCGTACACTTATGCAGATCTTGAAAATCAATGAAAGAAAATGGTGCAAGAACGCCATGAAATTGGTTTCCTAGGTATATGTCAGGGCTTGATATCAACAAGTGATTGATCTCAACCAAAATTTCTTTGGGGTTTATCCTGGTGATGGCTAGGTTCTTGAGATGAAACAGGGCTGGGATGCAACTTTATTGGGGCTTCTTTAACAGGTCTTCTATGGAAACCATAGAGGTAGAGGTATGAAACTGAAGGGTCTTTCTTAATAGTGATGGAGGGAGAAAGGTGTTTTTGAGAGCAGGGTCTTTGATGGCAAATAGGGTTGAGTTTTGTGGAGGAAGGAAGAATGCCAGCCATAGCTCGGCTTCGATTCCTCTTTGTCCTCTTCGTCGATTTAGGGTTTTGAAAACTGAGGGTGTTTTTTTTAATATGAAGGTGTTGATTTTTTAATCAGAGTTCATTTTTTAAAATAATACCAAGATTCCTTTTTTAATATAAAACATTCCTTGTTTTCCATTTTTGTATTTCCAGGTTATATGTCATTAAGAAGTGGTGCCACATAGGCTACACTAACACAGGTCAGCATCCATGTAACCATCCATGTCACAAGATTTTGTCAAACCTTGCCTCACAAATGGTCAACGTTTATAGGTTTAACGGTGTTAATTATTTTACACCCTTTTTTGGTGTTTATGGTTACTTTTGCTCCAAAAAATAGTTAATGGTTACTTTTTCACTTTTGAGAAAAGTTGAAGGTTATTTAAGCACCTTAACCCAAAAACAAACCACTTCTATGATGAAATTTAGTTCAAGTACAATTCGTAATAGAGACTATATCCTAAACAGCAACATCAAGCTTTAATATCGGAGGCATGTATCACATTTTTTTGGGAGAATGTGTTATGAATGGGTCTAGAAATGATAAAGTATTAGAGGCCCAAGCTACTGGCAATCCAAATAAGGAAAGCAGGTCCAAAGAAGATATGCCTATGATGCCATATAAGAGTAATTAAATTGGCAAGTCCATATGGAAGGTGAGGGAAAATGCAGCATAAAAGGTAGGAAGGCGAGGAGAGAAGGACAAGCATGATTTTGGGAAAAGTTCTCTCTCTGATTATTCTTCTTGTATTTCTGATTTCCTTCTAATTTCCTCTGTCATTTCTATTATTTTGGATCATTATCAATCCATTTTAACATATTTGTTCATTTCTACATTTCTATATTTTGCTTATGTAATTAAGAATTCTCTGTACCATATATTTAGAGGATTTGCAATAAAATTACAAAGATAGATTACATATATATTCTGGTTTATCTCATTGGTTCTTTCATTCTGATTCCATGGCTAAGAGTACTCATTTTTAGACTATGAATACTGAGATTTAGAAATTAGTTGAGGCTACTAACACGCGTATGACGACCTTTGAATCCACCTTAACTGCTAATAATACGCGTATGCAGAGCTTGGAACATTCTTTAGCCACTTTGTCTCAATCAGTCAATGCTCTTACCAGGGGTTTTGAATCTTGGACTCATACGAGTAATCCCGACACTCCATCATAGTCGACGGGTTCTACAACTTCTTCAGTGGTCCCTTCCCTTTCAGGAAACAAATTAAGCTCGATTTACCTTGGTTTGATGGCACTGACACTCTCAGCTGGTTGTTTCGTGCAGAGCAATATTTTTCATTATATCAAATTCTAGATGATCAACGCATCATAGTTGCATCGGTACATTTTGATGGTTCCCTGGTTCCTTGGTTCCAATTGCTGCAACGTACTTCCCAGCTTCTAACTTGGAGAGCTCTTGCTATGGTAATCGAACGGCAATTTGGGCCTTCTCATTTTGACAACCCCTGAATCAAGCTGTTTAAGTTGGCATAAACATACCGAGTTCATGGCAGCGAAAAATAGAGTTATGCCATTTCGGAGGATGCCTTAAGGGAATGCTTTTTAAGTGGCCTCAAACAAGACCTTCGAGGTGAAGTTTTAGCCCAAGAGCCATTATCGTTACAATGGGCTGCTTCTTTGGCTCGTCTTTTTGATGAACGGCCTACCATAATAGGGTTGGGTTCCAAAGCTCTTATTAGCTTGATTTCACTATCTGCTTCTTTGGTCTTGTCCAAATTGATCTTATTGATTTCTCCTATTCCGCCCTCCGCAACTCTGAAATCCCCCGCTGGTCTATTACCTAAGCCTCCATTCTGACCAATGGCACCAATTAAGAAGCTCACCGCAGCTGAGATGCAGCTACGCTGGGATAAAGGCCTTTGTTACAATTGTGATGAGAAGTTTTCATGGAATCATAAGGGCCTTAATCGTCATTTTCTTTTGCTACAAGTTGATGATGATGATCTAGGTCTAGAGGTCCAACCTTCTCCAGATCTTACACCAGCCGAAACCCTACCTTCTGTGTTGTCTTACTTGGCTATTCCTCATGTCTCGTTTCATGCATTTCATGGGTCTTCTCCATTCTTCTACTGATCATGTAATGGTGGGTAATGGTCAGTTTATGTGTGGCGAAGGTATGATGCAGGATTTTGTTATTAATATTCAGGGCCATAATATTACTCTTTCAACTTATGTTTTGCCTATTGCAAGCTCTAACTTGGTGATTGGTTAGCAACTCTAGGTCCTCATATTGCTGATTACGGTATAGGCACTATGAAGTTTTATTTGTATAGGTCTTTTATTACTTGACTGGTAATCGGTCTTCTTCCACTGGACCCTTATGTTATCATCATTTTAGATGAATCCAAGCTACAAATTCTGTCCAAGAATTATTTACATTAATTTTTGTTCCTACTGAATCTTCTCCTGCTATAATTTTTCCATTGCATCTTCCAAATGATTTATTACAGTTTCTCAAACAATTCAAAGTTGTGTTCACATAGCCTAAAGGTTTACCTCCTCTTCGATCTCATGATGATGCCATTCTATTACAGGAAGGTGTGCAGGCAGTCAAGGTATGACCATACAGATATCCCTTTAGTCATAAAACTATTATTGAAACCATGGTGAATGATATGTTAGCACAAGGAATCTTCCAGCCCAGTAATAGTTCTTTTTCAGCACATGTGTTGTTAGTTCGAAAGAAAGATGGCATATGGCGATTCTGTACTAATTACCATGCTCTTAATGTGGTGACTGTCAAGGACTGTTATCCAATTCCTACTGCTGATGAGCTACTAGATGAATTAAAGGGTGCTAGATTCTTTATCAAACTTGATCTGTGTTCGAGGTATCATAAAATTTTGGTCAAATCTAAAGATTGTCATAAGACAGCTTTCAGGACCCACCATAGACTCTATGAATGGCTAGTCATTCCATTTGGCCTTACCAATGCATCGGCAACATTTCAAGCTCTAATGAATGACATTTTTCGTCCTTTCCTCTATAAATTTGTGTTGGTATTTTTTGATGACATCCTTATTTATAGCATGGATTGGTCATTACATTAACATCACTTACGATTAGTATTGAATTGTTTATTGCATCATGATCTTAATGCTATACTTTACAAGTGTTCTTTTACTACTAATTGAATTGAATACTTAGGACATATAGTATCTATTAATGGTGTGGAAATGGATCCCATTAAAGTAGCTGCTATCAACAATTGGCCTCCACATACTTCGATGTCACAGTTGCGTGGCTTCTTGGGGTTGACAGGGTACTATAGATGATTCATCAAGAATTATGCCACTATTGCTGCACCCTTGACTAACTTATTACAGAAGGATGCTTTATCTTGGTCTCTTATTACTCAAAAAGCTTTTACAGATTTGAAACAAGCTTTAATGACGACCCTTGTTTTATCTCTTTCAGATTTTTCTTAGCCATTTATTATAGAGGTGGATGCTTATGGTTCCGGTATTGGAGTTGTCTTTAGTCCAAATCATCACCCCATTGCTTATTTCTCCAAGAAATTATCTCCGCGAATGCAATCTTGTTTGGCCTATGTCCATGAGTTATATGCTTTAACTAAGGCTATCTCGAAATTTAGACATTATTTAGTAGGAAGTCCCTTTACTATACGGACTGACCAGTAGAGTCTACGCCATCTGGCTGACCAAGTTATTCAAACTCCATAACAGGAGGCATGGTTACCCATATTACTTGGTTATGACTTTCGAATTGAATATAAGTCTGGCAAATCTAACATCATAGCTGATGCTCTATCACGATCATTTATGGCTATGACTTTTGTCACAAATGCTTTCTTCAATCAGATTCAAGAAGCTATTAATGCCTCTACAAACTTATTGGAGCTACATGATAAAGTACAACAGAATCCTACTACTTATCCAAACTATAGTATTCATCAGGGTAGGTTATTTTTTAAACAAAGCTTAGTTTTGCCTCATGAAGATAAGGAGATTTTACAGCTTATTCTATTTGAGTTTCATTACTCGAAAGTTGGGGGACATGCTGGTACAGTATGCACTCATGCTCAAATTGTTGCTGAATTTTGGTAGCATTGCATGCGACATGACATTATGCAATTCATTCAACACTGTAGTATTTGTTAGTAGGCTAAATCAATTCAGCAATGGTCATATGGGGTTCTACAACCTCTTCCTATTCCTTCTCAGGTTTGGGATGATATTGCTATGGATTTTATCATCAAGTTACCCAATTCTATAGGGTATAATGTTATCTTTGTGGTGGTTGACCGCTTGTCTAAATTTGCACATTTTCTACCCTTAAAATCCAATTATACTGTTGAATTTGTTGCTAAAATCTTTATTCATAATATTTTGGATTACATGGGATACCTCGCTCTATAGTTTCTAATCGGGATAGAATCTTTGCTAGTTTTTTCTGGAAACACTTGTTTAAGTGTTAGGGTACTTCCTTATGTATGAGTTCATCTTATCACCCTCAAAGTGATGGACAAACCGAGGCCTTGAATCACTGCTTGGAGATGTATTTGCGGTGTTATGTTCATCACTGCCCTCATTTATGGGCCAAATTCTTACCCTGGGCTCAATTATGCTATAATACATCCTTTCATACTTCCATTGGCATGACTCCCTATAAAGTCTTGTTTGGTAGTGACCACCTAAACTTATTCGGTTGGACCAATTAATGGATGTTCCTCTTTTAGTACGGGAACAGCTTGCTGAGAGGGATGCCTTACTAGCCCAATTACAGAACAATTTGCTAAAAGCTCAGACTCGCATGAAGTTTATGCTGATAAAAATCAGACTGAGATGGCCTTTATAGTGGGTGACTATGTATTTGTCAAGCTCCAACCGTATCACCAGCAGTCCTTATGACATCATCCTACTCGTAAACTTTCTTTAAGGTATGTTGGTCCTTATCCTATAATTGCACGTATTGGTTCAGTTGCTTATAAGTTGCTATTACCCCCTGAGGCTCGCATCCACCCTATCTTCTATGTTTCTCTACTTAAGAAATGTTATGGAGATCATACCAGCTCCTGTCAACCTATACCAGCTCCTGTCAACCTTTACCAGCTATGATTGATCTCTCTGGCCCTATTTTTTAGCCCCTTAAAATTTTGTTTACTCGCACAGTGAAGATATGAGGTACTTGGGTCACTCAACTACAAGTCCAATGGGATGACTTAGAGAATCCTACATGGGAAGACCTTGATTCTTTCTAGTCTCTTTATCCAGCATTTGACCTTGAGGACAAGGTCAAGGTCGATGGGGAGAGTATTGTTATGAATGGGCCTAGAGATGAAGAAGTATTAGAGGCCCAAGCTACTGGTAGTCCAAATAAGCAAAGCAGTTCCAAAGAAAATATGCCTATGATGCCACATAGGAGTAACCGAATTGGCAGGTCCACATGGAAGATGAGGGAAAATGTAGCATAAAAGGTAGGAAGGCAAGGAGAGAAGGGGCAAGCATGATTTTGGGAAAAGTTCTCTCTCTGATTATTCTTCTTGTATTTCTGATTTCCTTCTACTTTCCTCTGTCATTTCTATTATTCTGGATCATTATCAAGCTTCTTTGACAGATTTATTCATGCATTTCTAAATTTTGCTTATGCAATTAAGAATTCTCTGTATAAGATATTTAGAGGATTTGCAATAAAATTATAGAGATAGATTGCATATATATATATATTCTGGTTTATCTCAGAATGATGTATGACAACCATTGAAATAGGATATTAACATACAAGTCTTATGAAATGAGCTAATTACAATGGAACCATTAGGTCTTTCCTACCATTAAAATTTATTATCAAATTTTCTTAATGTCCATAATTTGAAATTATACTGGAGGTCAATGATAAGTCGCCCAGCAGTGATTGACAGTTTTGATTATAAATATAATGATAACTATAAGTTCTACAGTGATAACTATTATTGACTTATTGTGCGGAGGGTCCATATAGTAATTTGATAAAAAAAAATAAACGTAAGAAAAGTCCTCAGAAACTACAGTTTGATTAGTTCAATTTTGTAGGACCCATATGTTGATACCCTATTTTAGTGTTCCTGATGTATTATTTTCCAAAGTTTTTCCTTCTCCAATAAGAGCTTTGATAAAGAATGCTTTGATATTTCGGTGATTGAAAGTTTGAAACACACTCCTTTCGACCCAAAAAAAAAAAGTTTGAAACGCACTCATTAGTTGAATTATACTTCCTTGATAGAGTTGATAATGATAAGAAAAGAGTGGTATTAAATAAAGCTGAATTTAAAACAGCGAAAATGCATTTTAATTATCAACGTTAGGGAGAAGTCAGAAGTCTAATGTTAGCTATACAAAAGAAAAGCGAATACTTGAATAAATAACAAGCGAATGCAAACTAATTAAAAAGTTAAGTGACTTATGACATTTATAATATATATATATATATATATATATATAATGTAAACATGTACGAGAATAACATAAATAAATAAAGATTAAATATTCATATATGATAAATAAATATTATAAAATTAATTAAATTTGTCTACCATTGTCTATGTAATATCAATAAATAATATGATATGAAATCTTAAAAGTAAATTATTTATTAGTATATATTTCTTTGGCTTAAAGAGCATTATTCAACACCCTAAAGTATTTTTTTTAAGTGCATCCTGTGTCCCAAAGTATTTTTTGGTGCATCTAACATTTTGAAGTATTTTTTCTGATAAACCTATCACCCTGAAATATTTGTTTTAGGTGCATCTAGTAGGATAAAATTTTTTTTTTTGTACATCTAACACCAAAAGTATTTTTTAGGGAAAAATTATCTAAATTTTTAAATGCAAAATTGCACAAAAAAGTAATTTATGGTGATGGATGCCCTTGAGAAAAAATATTTTAAGATGCTGGTTGTACAAAAAAAAATAATTTATGGTACTGAATACATCTAAAAAAATACTTTAGGGTGATGGATGCACTTTAACATTATTTGTTTTCTATGTAAGGTTTTAAAAATATAATTTTTATAATAAAATATTTAGGTGGGTTAAGCTTGGCCTTGGTTTGAAGGTATTTCGGGTTTGGGATGAGAATCATGGGATTCTCCCTTAACTAAAGAAACTAGTGGAAGCGGATATGATTGAAGTGTGAAGGAGTTGCTGAGGTTGAAGTTGGAAGCTTCTAGTTTTATTTTGTCTTCAGTACTCTTTCGGCCCTGAGGCCTATTTCTATGGCCAAAATAAAAAAAAAAAAAAAAGTTTAGATGAGTTAGGTTTAATGACCTCACTAAAGTCAAGACATACCTCAAGATTCAAAAGGAATTCATTGAGTTATTTGCAGTAACAACGCCTTCATGGTCGATATTTATAGTAACAAAGTAATCCTAATCCTTATTGTAGCTACCCTAATAGTATTTGTATACTCCTATGTAAGTGGAAAATGGCGGATTTAATCATGCTTTAAACTTTATGTAGCATCCCAAATTTCAGTCACCAAAATTTCTTATATTAAAGGAAATAAAAAAATGAAATAAAGAGCATGTGGAATAACAAAACAAGCAATTAGTTGTCACACACAACATGAGTATGTTTGGAACACAAATTATAAATATTTGAATTTGCTGCCAGTGAGTTTTCCTATGTAGTAGTCTTGTTGTGTGACATTTATAAATAGGCAAATGATGTCCAATGCCTATGAAATTTATTAGAATAAAAGTAGACTTATCAAGCTTTAATTTGATAAGTCATTTAGAGTTGTACACAAAGAGTTAAGAATTTTTGAATTTAGCCCAGTGAAATTGGTAAGTTTCTGTAACAACGTCCAAAAATGGAAATTCTGGGAATTATGATCTTCCATTTGGCTAAATGATATATTTTTTCTTGAAAATAAATTTAATAAGGGTCATATAGCCTTTGCAACCACACCAATTAGATCTCTACAAATAAATATATGAATTTTCAAAGTTTGGTGAAAATTTTGTTAGCTTTTTACCAAGGTGCGAAAATGACAAAAATGTATGAGCTAGATAATCGTTTGGCTAAATAAAACCCAAAACCCATATTTTTTTCCCTTTTTTTTGTGTGTGGCCGTATGGGAGGTCCAACAAGGAGGAAGAAGGGAAAAGAACAAATTACTTGACTCACATTTAAGCAAAGAGGAGCCTTTTTGGCCAAGTAAAGATGAGTGGAAAAATCAAAAGTTTAACACCTGCAATATTGCAATAAAATACTAATATTCAAGGAGGTGAGTGATGATATTTTAGAAGCTCTTTAGTCTCTGCAAGAGCCTCATTTACGTCAAGGAAAAGAGAGTCAAGGGAAACATTATGGCCAAGCAAAAATTGTGGTTAAAAAGTCAAAAAAGGAAAGCTAGTGTAAATGGGCATTACACATTAATGTCAAAGAGATGTAGAAGATAATTCAAAAGCTTATTTGACTCCTTCAAAGGCCCCAACCTACGTCCATTTTGGAGAGAGAAAAGGAAAAAAAACATTTATGCTCAATTAAAGGGATAAAGCTAAAGCAAATGGCCATGTGATTGATTCATTAAAATAGTATATTACAAGAGAGATATTTTATGACTTCTTATCTCTAATAACCCCTGCCTAAATTAGCGTAATTATAATTCGATATCACTTAATTAAATTGGTTTAGAGACCGTCGAATAGTTCAAAACTCATTTAAAACTCCCTTTTATAGTGAGGACTTTACAAAATTTTCAAAACTTCTTTCCTATTCCGGTCTCAAGTTCAATTATCGAATATAATCACCTGTGCAGTTAATTTACATTCATTCATATCAGAATATCTAACAGCAATCCCGGCAACCCCCGGGTTCCATTCATTCACTAGAAGGTTTACAATTCCCATATAGGGGATTACACAACTGTATTCCACTAATATTTACAACCCAAAAATAATTTACAGAACCCTGTCCAAGATGACTAACCAACATATCTAAAACAAACGTCCCTATAGGATTCTATCCGCTCCTAGTAGTCCGCTTCTCCTTGGAGCCACTTGCCCTGTCTGAAATGTTAGTCAAAGGAAAGAATGAGATTCAAAAGAATCCCAGTAGTAACAATCTATTCATACCACACATAAGCACACAGCATGTAAGCAATCATCATACATCGGCAGCACGAATCACACTCCACCCTCATCCCCTTTTACCGTCGGGAAGGTACACCGTCCTAACCCGAACCGTTGTTAGCGACTCAGGGACTGTTGGCGTGGCAGTGCATATACATAGCCTTATAGCTCATACAGCTACCCGGCTTTCACAATCGGCCCGTCGGCCTTCACAAATAGCCTTTCTGCTTTTCACATAATCACACATATCACACCCCAACCTCATCCCCTTTTACCGCCGGGAAGGCACACCGTCCTAACCCGAACCGTTGTTAGCGACTCAGGGACTCTCGGTATGGCGGTGCTTAAACAAATCCATAAATGATGCAGCATACGATTCATCACAAATCAATGATATAACACACATACAATGCATCATATATAGTATAAAAGAAAAAGTCACTACCTTGTTCCTTCCTGACGTTCGCTGGCACAGTGGGCTCACGAGGTCGACAGATGTCAAATCCTATAAACCAAAATCAAGGATGGTGGATTAATTCTCTACCCCCAATTCTCACTTTCAAACACTTAAAATAGGTTATCACATGAGTTCCTTAGGTGACTATAATAGGCTCAATGAAAATTTAAAAGGATTGGGAAAAACTAGATTGGAAATTACTTTTCAAAATCACAAAGTGCTGAAAACAGGGTTTTGGCTGCAGCCAGGAATTCTCTGGCTGCGGCCAAAACGTGCGCAGAAAGTTTTGCGCTGCAGCCAGGAATTTCTGGCTGCGGCCAAAACGTGCCCAGAAAGTTTTGTGCTGCAGCCCAGATTTTCTGCTGTAGCCAAGGAAACTTTGAAAAATCATAACTAATTCTAGAAAAATCAAAATGAGGTGATCCCAAAGCCAAATGAAAGCTCTTTAAGTCCTCTTCCTAGGAAAAATATTTGAAATTACTGGGAATCACTACAGAAGTACAGAATTACACGAAATACACTACCACTCCAAAACAGATTCCAGTTTTAAGCCCAAACTTTGGACAGTCATTGCTCTTAGCGCAAAAAACGAAATGACACAAAATTTATATTCATTTTGAAGCATGGAATGTGAAATTTCAATCTGGAAATTTTCAGAATTTTTAGACACTATTTGCCTATTCAAAACATTCAGACAATCTGACTGCCCAGAATAAACTTTCAATGGACAACATTTCCATTTTTGTACCAAAGCCTCCAATGGTTCCCAAATTCATATCAAATATCATTCCCACATAAATTTGCACAAGGAATCCATTGAAATCATCAAAACAACCCAATTCAACCTCCATTGACAAGTTACACAATGGCCACCACATGTTTTGCCAAGAACTCGACCAAACCACCATATTGCAAACCAATCCAAACTAACATTCCAAACCAATTTCAAATGTTCAAAGACACACTATGACACCAATTTCACACTAAACACTAACCAATTCACATATTTCAAAATTAAGCCAAAATCAGGGCAAAAATCCAAAATCCTCAAAGCTAAACCAATGACCACCATAAATATATCAAAAGATTCCAAAGGCTTACCTTAACTTCTTCCCAAGACTAATTCTTGATTTCCACCACTTCCAAATTTTCTCAAGCTTCCAATCACCACTAATCAAAAATCTGAAACCATAGGAA
The DNA here is from genome assembly GCA_963210345.1 of Inga oerstediana. NCBI lineage: Eukaryota > Viridiplantae > Streptophyta > Magnoliopsida > Fabales > Fabaceae > Inga > Inga oerstediana. The sequence goes on along the minus strand of OY723410.1, from coordinate 48,204,718 downwards.
TAATGCTCTTGACACTATGATCAATATTAATGAAGAGCACTTGAGCATTTAGAGACAAATACTCACCCAAAACTCAAGCTTTTCCTTCCTCTTTCCTACCAAGCTTGAACGAAAATGGAGTGGAGAAGAGAGAGATGAGAGAATGAAGATGGGATCATATTTCCTTGTGCATGAGACTTTTTGGCCGACCTAAGTGGAGGAGAGAGGGAGAAAAAGAGGTTGAAACCTTGACTTGATCAAAGGCTCACAAATGGACACTTGGCAACATCTTGGCCCTCCTCTCCTAACCTCACATAACACATGCACATACACAATTCCTCTCATACTCATGAATCCTAACCATTGATCTCAAGTTACCTATGAGTTTCCTCTTCGGTAATTGACCAATCGGTCGGTAATTTACCATTTTGCCCCTGATTATCACAATGCTTACGAAACTATTACCAAGCACATTTTACATTACAATTCACATAATATACTTCAAAAGTGCTTAATTAACATTAATTACATCCCTTTGAAGTTATTAGCCCTTAATTACAATTTAGGATATTACAATTCTTCCCCTGAAAATTAAATTTCGTCCTCAAAATTGTTACACAACTTGAGCCATAAACTTTGGATATCGTCTTCTCATATCTTCCTTCGCTTCCCAAGTTGCTTCCCTCTAAGTCATTCCCTTCCAGATCACCTTTACGTACGGAATGCTTCGGTGCCTGAGCCGCTGATCCTCTCGGTCAATGATCTGTTCTGGCTCTACGGCATATGTAAAGTTGTCTTGTATCTCAATATCCTCATACTCAATGATGTGAGAGGGATCTGGTTGGTACTTCTTCAGCTGGGAAACATGAAACACAACGTGGAGCCTGCTCAAGTTCGGGGGTAGGGCTACTCGGTAAGCAACAGGCCCAATCCTTTTAAGGATTTCAAAAGGACCTATATACCTTGGGCTCAATTTCTTTCGTTTGATTGCTCGCCCAATACCGGTGACAAGAGATACCCTCAGAAAAATATGATCTCCAACCTCAAACTCTAAAGGCCGTCTTCTCTTGTCAGCGTAGCTTTTCTGTCGACTCTGCGCTGCGAGCAGTCTCTTCTGAATAATCCGAATCTGTGTTGAAGTTTGATCAACCAAATCTGGCCCATAAAGCTTCCTTTCGGATAACTCGTTCCAGCATAAAGGTGATTGACACCGTCTTCCATACAACGCTTCATACGGAGCCATTTGGATGCTCGCATGATAGCTATTGTTGTAGGCGAACTCAGCCAGTGGAAGGAAACGATCCCAACTTCCTTTAAAGTAGGGAACACAAGCTCGCAACATATATTCCAGAGTCTGAATTATTCTCTCAGATTGTCCATCCGTTTGAGGATGATAAGCCGTGCTGAATCTCAGTTGAGTACCCAAGGCTTCATGCAATGCTCTCCAGAATCTCGAAGTGAATCATGGATCTCGGTCAGAAATGATGTTTTTTGGAACGCCATGGAGTTTCACGATCTCACAAACATAAATCTTTGCTAGTTTGTCAGGAGAATAACCAGCATTGATTGGTATGAAGTGAGCTGACTTTGTTAGCCGATCCACAATTACCCAGATCGCATCATAGTTCCTGATCCTGGGCAAGCCTACAACCAAATCCATGGTCACGCTTTCCCATTTCCATTCCGGAATCTCAGGACTCTGAAGTGAACCAGGCGGTCTCTGGTGCTCGATCTTTACCTTCTGACAAGTGAGACACCTTGCTACATATTTGGTCACATCACTCTTCAAACCCGGCCACCAATATACAGATTTCAAATTATGGTACATTTTGGTCATACCAGGATGAAGAGTATATCGACTCTTGTGTGCCTCATCCAGAATCTTCTGCCTCAACTCTGCCTTAAGTAGAACGCAGACTCTTTTCTGATAGCGAACCAATCCACGAGGTGATAGGTCATAGCCTGGAACTTCTTCCCGTTCAATTCGAGCCAGATTGCGCTGTATCCAGCCATCTTGCCTCTGAGCTTATTCAATCTTAGTTCTTAGATCACTTTCCTCTTGGGAAACAGTGTAGTTGGCACAGATGATCTGGTTTGTCAAATTCAAATCACGAAAATCTTCAATCAATTTCCCCTCTTGTATTATCATAGTTGCCACAAGCATAGCCTTTCAACTAAGAGCATCTACGACTACATTTGCTTTACCCGGATGATATTTAATTTCCAGGTTGTAGTCTTTAAGCAATTCCATCCAACGACGCTGTCTCATATTCAATTCTTTCTGATCATACAAATACTTGAGACTCTTATGGTCGTAGTACAGTTCTACCGTCACACCATACAAATAATGCCTCCAAATTTTTAAGGCAAACACAATAGCCGCAAGCTCCAGATCATGAATGGGATAGTTCAATTCATGAGGTCTGAGCTGTTGAGAGGCATAGGCCACCACACATCCCTGCTGCATTAGGACACACCCTAATCCCTGCCTACTGGCATCAGAATACACAACGTATGTCAAACTGGGATCGGGTAAAATCAACACAGGTGCCGTCGTCAACCTCTCCTTCAGCTCCACAAAACAGTTTTCACATTTCTCATCCTACACAAATGGCTAATCCTTTCTCGTGAGCTTGGTTATCGGCAACGCAATACGGGAGAAATTTTGGATAAATCTCCGATAATAACCAGTAAGACCTAGAAAACTGCGTATTTCCACCACAGATTCTTGCCTCTTCCAGTCTAGTACTGCTTCCATTTTACTGGGATCCACAGAGACCCCTTCTTGCGAGATAACATGGCCTAAGAATTTCACTTCTGATAGCCAGAACTCGCACTTGCTCAATTTAGTATATAGTTGTTTCTCACGCAATGTATTCAATACAACTCTCAAATGATGCTCATACTCCTCCATACTCTTGGAATATATCAGAATGTCATCGATAAACACAACAACAAACTGATCCAAATATTGTCGAAAGATACGGTTCATGTAATCCATAAAAACCGTAGGCGCATTGGTTAGCCCAAATGGCATCACTAAGAACTCATAGTGACCCTACCTGGTCCGTAAAGCAGTCTTCGGAACATCTTCGGCTTTCACTCGCAGCTGATGATACCCTGACCTTAGATCAATCTTCGAAAATACACACGAACCAGATAGTTGATCTAGTAGGTCATCGATTCGGGGAAGAGGGTACTTGTTCTTGATAGTAACTTTATTTAGTTCTCTGTAGTTGATACACAATCGAAGACTCCCATCTTTCTTCTTAACAAATAACACTGGAGCTCCCCAAGGTGATACACTGGGTCTAATAAACCCTTTCTCAAGCAAATCTTTTATTTGTTTCTTTAACTCCGCCTTTTCGTTTGGGGCCATACGGTATGGGGCCTTAGATATAGAACCAGCTCCAGGTACAATGTCAATTAGGAACTGAACTTCCCTCTCAGGAGGCAATCCACTAAGATCATCTGGAAATACCTCAGGGAATTCATTTACTGCGGGTATATCACTCAAAGTTTCACTAGCTTCCTTTTGTACAGAGAAAAATACCATATACCCCTGGCAACCTTTTTCAAGATATCGTTCAGCTTTAGTCGTAGAAAGGAAGTTCATACTGGTATTTGCAGCTTCAACCCTCTGGGAAGCAGGATACACTATTCTTTTGTTCCCACAATCTAATAACACATTATTTGCCATCAACCAATCAAAACCTAGAATGACTTCCAATTGGTAAAGTGGCAAATCTACAGTAGATTGGTGCCCTTCCACAGTTATGACACAGTTCAGACAAGCTTCTGTGGTCAAGGCCATAACACCCATCAGAGTCGACACTACCAAATCAAATGGTAATTTATGTACATGCAATCCCAGGCGCTTCACGCAATCATAAGCAATGAAGGAGTGACTTGCACCCGAGTCGAACAATGCTTGCAACAAATAGCCATTAATAGAGATTTTACCTTGTATCAGCTCAGGAGATTTGCGGGCCTCCTCGTGAGTCATCGCGAATACTTGGCCCTGAGTCTTTGGCCTCTGATCAGCTTGCGATCATTGACAATCTTTAGAAAGATGTCCTGGTTGCTTACAATTAAAACAGATTATCTCACCACGACAATTTTTACCATAATGCGGCTGATTGCAACGGACACATAACCATTCCGTAAAAGATTTTTGAAACTCCTGATCTCTGGGCTGGTAGGGCTTCTTACCAGTACCCCGGGATGAAGAGGATCCTTGACCCTTTCGCTTTTGGAAAGTATTACCTTTACTGGGTTCACTACGATGGCCAGTAGCTCTGGCAGGATATAGTTCTCTCAGATTATTTTTTGTAATTCTACATTGTTCAACCGCCTTGTTGAACTTGGTGAATTGGTGAGTAGCTAATTGTTTTCTCAGCTCTCACCTCAGACTGCGGATGAGCATATCCGAACTCCACTCTTCGTCATCCTTGTACCGGAGATAAGAGGAATACCGGGACAACCGAACAAAATGGGACAAGTAATCGTCAAAGCTCTCTGTGTCCCCTTGTTTGATATTCAGGAATTTGTCTCCTTCTCAAGCCACACAGATTTGGGAAAGTATTTCTCATTAAACTCTTGCTGGAATAATTCCCAAGTCAACGGCATGTTTCTGCTACGCAATGTGAGTGAGACATTTCTCCACCAACGATCTGCATCCCCTTCGAGCTTGTAAACGGCCAATCGTAGCTTCACCTCATTCGGGCAACCAAGAACCTCAAATATTTTCTCTAGCCTGTTCAACCAATCTTCGGCTGCTTGAGGGTCAAACCTCCCTTTGAACACCGGAGGCAGATGTTTACAAAATCTTGTGACCCAAAACTGAAGGTATCTTTCCTCTCTAAGTGGCATCCCATGTGATTCTTGATTCAGAATAGCATGAGGTGGGGATTTTAGTGGTCGTGCTGATCCTTCTGCAGTGTCCTCATGTCAAGTTTCTTCTTGAGTTTCCTCCGGAGTGGACTGAACTGGACCTTCCTTGTTCTTCACCTTCTCTACTCTGAGCTCTTCTCTCAGCTCAGTTATCATATCCCACTGATCTTTGATTAGACCCATTAATTGCTGCATTGCATCCGGTGGGTTATCCTTGACGATCTCCACCTCTGGGTCTACACGCGGAATATTGGAGCGTCCTCTAGTTTTCTTCATTCTACAAACAACTTTCCCCATTAATTTAGTAGAGATAGTATGCACATATAGTCACAAAACTCATATATATATCCATGTCAATATATCATACACGTGCATACACAACAATCATTCATAGATAATCTTCTATCCCTACTACTATCTAAGGGATCTATCCTAGCAACCTCTACCCTTGCCAGGAACTACAGCTCTGATACCAAAATGTAACCCCCTGCCTAAATTAGCGTAATTATAATTCGATATCACTTAATTAAATTGGTTTAGAGACCGTCGAATAGTTTAAAACTCCCTTTTATAGTAGGGACTTTATAAAATTTTCAAAACTTCTTTCCTATTCCGGTCTCAAGTTCAATTATCGAATATAATCACCTGTGCAGTTAATTTACATTCATTCATATCAAAATATCTAACAGCAATCCCGGCAACCCTCGGGTTCCATTCATTCACTAGAAGGTTTACAATTCCCATATAGGGGATTACACAACTGTATTCCACTAATATTTACAACCCAAAAATAATTTACAGAACCCTGTCCAAGATGACTAACCAACATATCTAAAACAAATGTCCCTATAGGATTCTATCCGATCCTAGTAGTCCGCTTCTCCTTGGAGCCACTTGCCCTGTCTGAAATGTTAGACAAAGGAAAGAATGAGATTCAAAAGAATCCCAGTAGTAACAATCTATTTATACCACACATAAGCACACAGCATGTAAGCAATCATCATACATCGGCAGCACGAATCACACTCCACCCTCATCCCCTTTTACCGTCGGGAAGGCACACTGTCCTAACCCGAACCGTTGTTAGCGACTCAGGGACTGTTGGCGTGGCAGTGCATATACATAGCCTTATAGCTCATACAGCTACCCGGCTTTCACAATCGGCCCGTCGGCCTTCACAAATAGCCTTTCTGCTTTTCACATAATCACACATATCACACCCCAACCTCATCCCCTTTTACCGCCGGGAAGGCACACCGTCCTAACCCGAACCGTTGTTAGCGACTCAGGGACTCTCGGTATGGCGGTGCTTACACAAATCCATAAATAATGCAGCATACGATTCATCACAAATCAATGATATAACACACATACAATGCATCATATATGGTATAAAAGAAAAAGTCACTACCTTGTTCCTTCCTGACGTTCGCTGGCACAGTGGGCTCACGAGGTCGACAGATGTCAAATCCTATAAACCAAAATCAAGGATGGTGGATTAATTCTCTACCCCCAATTCTCACTTTCAAACACTTAAAATAGGTTATCACATGAGTTCCTTAAGTGACTATAATAGGCTCAATGAAAATCTAGAAGGATTGGGAAAAACTAGATTGGAAATTACTTTTCAAAATCACAAAGTGCTGAAAACAGGGTTTTGGCTGCAGCCAAGAATTCTCTGGCTGCGGCCAAAAACAGCACAGAAGTATTTTGGCTGCAGCCAGGAATTCTCTGGCTGCGGCCAAAACATGCGCAGAAAGTTTTGCGCTGCAGCCAAGAATTTCTGGCTGCGGCCAAAACGTGCACAGAAAGTTGTGCTGCAGCCCAGATTTTCTGCTGCAGCTAAGGAAACTTTGAAAAATCATAACTAATTCTAGAAAAATCAAAATGAGGTGATCCCAAATCCAAATGAAAGCTCTTTAAGTCCTCTTCCTAGGAAAAATATTTGAAATTACTGGGAAGCACTACAGAAGTACAGAATTACACGAAATACACTACCACTCCAAAACAGATTCCAGTTTTAAGCCCAAATGTTGGACAGTCATTGCTCTTAGCGCAAAAAACGAAATGACACAAAATTTATATTCATTTTGAAGCATGGAATGTGAAATTTCAATCTGGAAAGTTTCAGAATTTTTAGACACTATTTGCCTATTCAAAACATTCAGACAATCTGACTGCCCAGAATAAACTTTCAATGGACAACATTTCCATTTTTGCACCAAAGCCTCCAATGGTTCCCAAATTCATATCAAATATCATTCCCACATAAATTTGCACAAGGAATCCATTGAAATCATCAAAACAACCCAATTCAACCTCCATTGACAAGTTACACAATGGCCACCACATGTTTTGCCAAGAACTCAACCAAACCACCATATTGCAAACCAATCCAAACCAACATTCCAAACCAATTTCAAATGTTCCAAGACACACTATGACACCAATTTCACACTAAACACTAACCAATTCACACATTTCAAAATTAAGCCAAAATCAGGGCAAAAATCCAAAATCCTCAAAGCTAAATCCTGACTATGGCCATTTCCATTGTATCACCACTTAACACATTCTTTAACCCCATTTCCCACTTCCAAACATCATCCCCTCTATTTTAATTCAATTTAGGTGTTAGCCCACAATTAAGCTTGAATACAGGATTTGGGCACTAACTACAACTCATTCATGTCATAATTCACATTGTATTCTCCAAACGTGTTTGTTTAACATTAATTACATTCACTTTTAAAGTCATTAGCCCTTAATCATATTTTGGGGCATTACAACTGCAGTGAATACAACAAAAGCTATTGTGAATGTGAATACAGTGAAAGATGTCGTGAAGATGTATATAGCGAAAGCTGTCGTATTATGTATACAGCAAAAGCTATCATGAATGTGAATATAATGAAAGCTGTTGTGAAGATGTATACAGTAAAAGCTATCATATTGTGTATACAACTGTGAGAGCTTTTGTTTATGTGATGAAAGTCATGAATGTGATTGCTGCTGTGGATGCTATTGTGTTGCTATTTTGTGATAATTGCTTACATGCTTTGTTTATTATATATCATATGAGTGAAAATGTTACTACTGAGATTCGTATGAATCTAACTCTTTCCAATGATTAACCTAAAGCTAGGGCAAGAAGATCTAAGGAGAAACAGATGAACAAGGGCGACTAGTGCTCTCGGCTAGGAGTTTAGAGCTTTGTGTTGGTTATCATCTTTTGGATAAATGTATAAGTTGTACATGATGTCTATGTAAGATCAATGTAGTAGGGGTAGTTGAATCTACCATACACTTGTGTATTGGTTTGTAATCCCCAATATGGAAACTGAAATGGGCAGATATGACGTATAGACCCTTTTAGTTAATGATTATAACTCAAGGGTTCATCCGAAAATTTTGTTATGCACTCTGATATTATGAATGGAACATAAACGAACAAGCCAACTAGTTTCAAAAAATGAAAATGTGACTGTAGTAAACAAGTTTTGAAAAGTTTGTGCAAACCCACTTTATCACAAGACCAAACACTGTCTTGAAATTGGGACCTTTAATGAGCTTTGAGCTATCCGTTGGTCTCCTGTATATTTTATGACACATTTTCAAACCGTATTAACAGCTATCAAGGTAGGGGTTACACTTTGACCTTGGACACAAGTTAAGCCAAGGTCTAAACAGTCGTTTGACCATGGACACGAGTTAAGCCAGGGTTGCAAACAGTTGTTTGGCCTTGGACAGTGTGCGTACACCATGAGTTAGCATTTTACATAACATGGTGCATGGCATATTTATTTTCACATCGTATATGTATGATTGTATGTTACTATTGAGATTCTTTGAATCTCACCCTTTCCATAAATGTAAAAAGTTTTCAGCAGCAAACAGGGGCTCAGAGGGCAGAATCTAATTACCAGCAACAGAAGGTTTCGAACGAGCACAAGAGGAGATGCTGGTTATCTAAAAGCCTTTATCATTTTAAGGTTTATAAACATTATGTACACCCCTATGGGGAAGTTCTTGTAATATAATCAAGTATATTGTATCAACAATATCAGTATTTTTATGCTATTCTTGTTTGCCCACTGCACTACGCGTTAATACTCTAAAAAACTAGAAAATATATAATAGTCTTACACTTTATTTACTGATAATAATCAATTAGCAATGCTATAAGTTCGTCTTTAAGTTTAACTTGATGCAACTCAGCAATCGTTAAAATACTTAAATGATAATGAAAAAGTCAAAGAACTATTACAAAAAAGGGAGGGTTGTGTTTTTTGCCCACGCAAGCATTTCAACTCAAAATTGCTCTATACGGTACTTACAAAATATAGATTATTTCTCTGAAAATGTTAGGATTGATAGATTTAAATGGCTGAAAGTTAAGAGACTGAGTTGAACGAGTTATATATCAAATATTAAGTTATAATTGAGTCAAAACTACAATGACCAGATTATTTAAATTTTCAGTTAAAAATTATATATGTTTGTTGTAACCCTCTGCCTTGATTAGCGTAATTATGATTTGATATCGTATACTTAAATTAAACTAGAGGCCGTCGGATAAATTAAAACTCATTTCAACTTCCTACTTTACAGTAGGGTTTTCACAAAGTTTTTCACAAATTCTTCCTTATCCTGGTCTCAATTTCAAAACTCAAATATAATTACCTGTGCAGTCAATTTACATTCACACATATCAGAGTATATAACCAAATCCCCGGCAACTCCTGGGTTCTATACAAATATAATCTGAGGGTTTATAAGTCTCCACTAGGGGATTACATAACCAAAATCAAATGTAATATTTACATCTCAAAATATACAGTAAACCCAACTTCAAAAGTAGATAACCAACATCCCAAAATCAAAAATATACCACAGAGGGGTCCTAATCACTCCGGGTTGCCCGCTTCTCTTTAGTGCCACTAGCCCTATCTGAAATGTTAGTCATTAGAAAGAATAAGATTCAAGGGAATCCCAGTAGTAATAAATCACTCATACAGTGCACAAACACATAGCATATATGATCATGTTAAGCAGCATCACAATGTATTATGGCTCACGCCACAAACAACAGCACTCATGGCTGTAAACTCTATGCGTCAGCTTTCACTGTGATCTTTATGTATTCACAAAGTATCACAATGTATCACTAAGCGTCAGCTTTCGCTATGATCTCAAGGCATCACAATGTATTCATAAAGTATTCTCAATGCATGACAAACATACATACAATGTTTCACACACAATATAAGAGAAAGAGTCACTACCTTGTTCCTTCCTGACGTTCTTCAACACCGTGGGCTCTCAAGGGAGACAAATATCAAATCCTATAAACCAAATCAGGGACAACCTGTCAATCTCTTTTCCAAGTTTTCCAATTTGTAGTACTTTATGTTAGTTATCATTTAAACTCTTTAGGTGGCTATTATAGGCCTAAACATATCCCCAAAGGGTTGGGAGAAACTACCCTAAAGATACCTTTTTCGGATAAAGAACACTAATTTTGGGCTGACTCACTCGAGTGTTGCCCTTACCCGCACTCAAGTCCCAGCGAGTGAGACATAGAAAGTGTGTACCCGAGAGCATTGACACTCCTGAGAGTGGTCAGTTCACTCAAGCACAGACACAGCACTCGAGTGATGGCTCTTTAGTCACTCGAGTCCCCAAAAGTGCCACACTGAAAGTGTTTGCCTGAGAGCAAACCTCAATATATCTCACACACTCACTCGAGCACAGGAAGCTGCACTCAAGTGATAATCTCAAATGCACTCGAGCACTAAAAAGTGAGACACAGGGAGTGACTACCCGAGAGCAACCATAAATCCCAAAAGCTTAAACTTACTCCGTCACTCGAGTGAAACCAAGATCACTTGAGTGATGACTTATATTACTCACGGAAATGAAAGTGCACTCTTGAGTTTTGCCTGAGAATCCAAGCTAAACTAAAGGGAAAAAGGGAAAATATCTCACAGCACTTGAGTGAATCCTCCCTCCCTCGAGTGTTATTCATCAAAAGCCAAAAAATCACAGCAACTGATATATGTTCCCAGATTTACCCATTTCACTACCAATGGTCCTAAAACTTGTACTAAAACTCATTCTCACTTATTTTGACACAAGGATGCCCTTGGTAACTACAAAACAGCCCAATTCCCACTCAATCAACACATCTTAACTCTAGATCACAAGATCACCCAAAACCACAATTTGCCAAACTTCCTCATTCAACTTCAAATCAAACTTAATGACATTATAACACATCCTAACATCATTTTCTACACCATACCACTCCAAACTCTTTCATTATTCAATTCTCATGAAATCAGGGCAAAAATTCTAAAATTTCCAAAACCAAAACAATAACACCAAAACACATTAAATACTCACCTCTTCCATTTCTCAAAGTTGGTTTTTTGATTCTTCAACTTCCTAAAGTGCATAATCTCTTAAACACCACCAATGAAAATTATGAAACCATAAAAATGAAGCTCTTGACCTCTTGAATTCTATTAGTGAAGGTGAAGTGAGCATTTAAAGTCAAATACTCACCTAAAACTCAAGCCCTTCCTTTCTCTTTCTTCCTTGATGCAAGACAAAACTGGAGGTAAGATGAGAGAGATGAAATGATGAAGATGCAATAATTTTTCATTGCCCCCATACACACACACAGAGAGCCGACTTTGAGGGGAAGAGGAGAGAGGGAGAAACTTTTGACATTTTGACCAAGATCAATGGCCCTCATATTGCCATATGTCATCATCCCATTCTCCCAACCATAAGCTCACATATGCATATTCACATACAATTCCGCCCCTTGCTCAACACATCGTAACCATTAATCTCAATTACCAATGAGTCTCCTCTTCGGTAACTGACCAATCGGTCGGTAAATTTACCATTTTACCCCTGATTATCACAATGCTTGCTAAACCATCACTCAACACACTTTGTATCACAATTCACCTCATATACTTCAAAAATGCTTAATTAACATTAATTACATCACTTTGAAGTTATTAGCCCTTAATTACAATTCAGAATATTACATTTGTGTGTGTGTGTATGGCCCACTTTATAGCTTAGCATGGATAGGTAAAGTAAAAATGAAGATATAGGGACAGGGAAAGGACTACATTGTGGTGGAATATAGGGAAAGGAATGCTGCAGTGAAAATGCATTTTATGTACAGCAAATTAAATTGAATTTTGAGACTAAGATAAATCTTAAGGCCGTTAAGGGGCTGTTTGTTTGGTATGAGGGAATTGGAGGGAGGTGGAGAAAATTTTTATGAGTTGGATTTAGAAGAATTGGAGAAGTAATGTTATAAGATTTTAATAAAGAGAATATGTAAGATAAAAAAATAAGAAAAATAAATTAAATTATTTAACACAACTCCTCTAAATGATCAGGATTAGGACAAGATGGTTAGCCAAGTAAGAATTGAACAAACCATAGGGGCTGTTTTGTATGAGAAATTTGAAAGGGAGGGATGGGGAAGGAAAATTTTTATGAATTGGATTTAGAAAAATTAGAAAAGTGGGATTGAAAGTTTTTAATCAATTTTTCTTACTCTTTTATTTTAAATATTATCTTTATTAAAATTTTATAACCCCACTTCTCAAATTGTGAACGCTAAAAAAACAAAAACAACATCTTCTAATTATATATATATATATATATATATATTATATCATATCATAATTAAACCAAAGTTTAAACTTTTTTTTCGGTACAACGAAATTTAAAGCTTTAATTATTGAGGCCTCGTCCTAATGTAATTTCAATGTCATCTAATCCCAAATTCTTCTTCTGGGCTGCATATGAGCGATATTTTTTCCCCAACACATAAACGATACTTTACATATCAAAATTAATAAGAAGTCTAATGTTAGATGCACAAAGAAAAGAGAAAACAAAGCTAAACAAGTTAGGATGACTCATGACACTTATAATATAAATAAAAACAAAAAGAAATATGTGAAATAATATTAGAAAAAATAAATAAAGATTAAATATTCATATATGATAATATCATATAATATAAAAATAATTAAGTTCATCTACCGTTATCTATTTAATATTACTAATTTAAATGATATGAAATAATAATATTTGATTATGCGTTGATATACGTTTCTTTTCTATGTAATATTTTTAATCCAATTCCAGTATGTTTCTTTATTGTTCTACCTTGTCTCTATCAGTTTTGGTAAGCTTATTTGTTATGGTGTTCCAGCATTGTTGTGGTAATTTTAAATTTTGGAATTGGGAAATGGCATTTTGGGTTTTTAAAAATTTTCTAGGTATTTTTGAAAATCCGTCATCTAATCCTTCCCCTTGGAAAGGGATGATGGGATAATAAATCAACTTCATAATAAACTAAAAAGATGAAATTTATTAGTTCAATGTATGATTTGATACATTTATGCATCATTACATGCTCAGTTATAATAATTTTATTTGTTGATATGAAATTTAAAAATAATGAATACATTGTTATTTTTAGTTGATTTTTGTTATGAACTTAACTTTATACAATGTCAGGGACCATGGAAGACTTGTGAAGTTTTAAAACATTAATAGTTGGTTCTCCATTATCCATCCCTCGTTCGAAAATAGTAGCGAACAATGTAGAGATTCCAATTACGCATTTTCTTCTTGTTCCATTCCTTTCATTATCCCCACCCTAAAATACCGTAACTTTTGGTGCAAACTTGATGTCTTGATAAAGAATTTTATAAACTATCTATCTAATTGCTAAATGTTTTGAAGGAGAGCTTTTTTTACGTTATTGTTGTTTAAACAATAGAAGCATGGAGTAACAAAATAATGGAAATGCAGCATCAATCCTATTATTAGACAGTGAAACGATACTTATAGTACAAGACCAGGCTTAAGGGCCAAACCACTATGGACTAAAGACAATAACTACTAAAACACCGGCCCATATACAATGATACAGATAAACTCAACAAATAAAACTCCTAATACCCCCTTCAAGTTGGTGACCATAAAGGTTAATGGTCCTTAACTTGTTCAACAATCTGACATGATCATCTTTTCCTAAGATCTTTGTAAAAATATCAGCAAGGTGCTCTTTGCTACTCATATGCACCAACTGTATGACTCCCTGTTGAAGTTTTTCAAGCACAAAGTGACAATCGATTTCTATGTGCTTTGTGTGCTCATGAAAAACTGGATTACTTGCAATATGGATCGTTGGCTGAGTATCACAATACACGGATGCTGGTTCAAGACCTCAAATATTAAGATCCTTTAATAAACATGACAACCAGACAAATTTAGAAACAGATTTTCCCAAAGCACGATACTCAACCTCCACTGATGAATTGGAGATTGTTTCTTGTTTCTTTGATTTCTAACAAATAAGGGAACCTCCAAATTTTATGGCATATCTTATCACGAACCTCCTAATATCTCAGCAAGCAGCCCAATCAAAATTTATAAAGCACTCTAACTTGATATGTTGTGTAAGCACAAAAAGAATCCCTAAGCCAGGCGTCCCCTTCAGGTATCTTACAACTCTTGTAATAGCCTCCATGTGGGACTTCCTTGGAGTACTCATAAACTAGCTCAAATTCTGCACAATAAAAATAATATCAGGCCTCATAACTATCAGATATGACAACCTGCCTATTAGTCTCCAATAACTCAATGGATGTTGTAACAAGGGATCCAATTGTTGAAATTGCTTCTTGCTTTGCGCTTGTTTCTTACCATCATTCTTATGCTTAGGAGGCAATCTACCAGTAGCTATAAGTGTAATATTCCAAATTTCAAGTCTAGAAGCTTGTGAATAAGCCTAAAACAAGTAGACTGCTAAGCCTAGTTTGGCAAGAGTCCCAAGAAGGGTCGAGAGATAGAATAATTTTCAAGGACTATGTGATTCGGCCCTCTGGGTAGAGAGTAATTCTCTAGATTATGCTAGGGCTCAATGTGTTTAAGTAATTGGATAAAATATACCGTTGCAAGTGCACTCTGGCATACTTAGCACCATTTGGTTGGGCCACATGAGTGCATGTATGGTGCCATATGGGTCCCATATGTATGAAGTAGCTTTAAGTAGACGCAATGATAAGTTGCCTTATGTATAATAGTCAGATCAAATTTATCGGTGTCTATGTACACTTGGCACTATCTTAAGGTATGATATATAGTGATTATTAATCTTATGGTATATTAGATTTAAGTCTGGTGATTGAGGGAACAATTGATGTTATTTTTCAGATTTTGTAATAATGATAGATTAAATATTGTGAAGGTTAGAATAGGAATCATTATGATTTATGATTTTTGGAACACATGTGGGGTATAATTGAGGAAAAATGATTCCTTGACTCAATTGATATTGGGGTTTTAGGTTTAGAAGAGTTACAATCAAGTGAATTGTAACATAAATATCAACTATTGAGTTTTATTCTTTAGAAATGTGTATGAGGTTTCTAAAGGTTACTAGTTGCTAAACCTAGTATAGGGAAAGATCTTGATTATAGAATAAAATGCTGGATAGAGAAAAGGGTAGCCATAAATTATGGTCTCATAGTCAAGACAGATAATAGATGAACTACTAGTGGCTAACAGATTCCCTGAAAGACATGAGTGGATTACCCCGGTAAGGAGAGTAGAGTTTGTGATTAAGTTTGGAGTTGGACCCATGTCGAGAGTCCGTACAGAATGCCCTAAATGAAATCGCAGAATTAAAGAAGCAAATTACATATTTGCTAGAGGAAAAGAGGCCTTATAAGGCCTTAGGTTCCCTAACTCCAATGGTTAGTTTTTGGGGTGTAGTTCTCTGAAGGACTTATTCCTATTACAATGGTTCTTTTATTGAGAGACAGATGATCGAAAAGGGCTACCTACAGAGGGTTTTGATCAAAGGGGCTGACCAACAAAAAGTTGAGTGAAGCACCGAGTAAAGCACCATAGAGTGGAGCCGTTTAGATGTCATCTCAAGCCGACCAAAGAGGGCTACCTTTGGCAGGTTCTAATCGGAGGAACTGACCAGTAAGTGATTGAGTAAAGCACCAGGTAAAGTGCTGTAGAGTGGAACCGTTGGGATGTTGTCTAGACCAGCCAACTTGAGAGGGCTACCTATGGAGGATTTTGACCGAAAGGGCTGACCAATGAAAAGTTGAGTGAAGCATCGGGTGAAGTGTCATAGAGTGGAGCCACCAGGACATCGACTCTCGAGGGTGGTACACTATAACGACTCCTACATTGGGTGGGTTTCCTTGAAACAAGGTTTATATTGTAAGCTTAAGTCATGAAGACTACTAAGCCTAGTTTGGCAAGAGTCCTAAAGATAGAATGAGTTTCATGGGACTATATGATTTGGCCTTCTGAGTTGAGATCGAGTCTCCTGATTACATGAGACTCAGTGTGTATAAGTAGCCAGACATAAGATACCAGTGTATGGGCACTTAGGCATATTTGCACCCTGAGGCATATGTGGCGCCATCCGAGTCCCACATCCATAAAGTGGCTTTTAAGATGGCGTAATGAGAAGTTTCCTTGTGTATCGGTAGTAAGATGAAAGTTATCAGTGTCTATGTACAATTGGTGTGCCATAAGACATATAGGCTCACATATGGCAATTTTTGAGGTATGTGGCGCCATCTTATGCATATAGGTACATATGTGTCACATTCTAAAAGGCATAAACATATATGACTAATTAGTCTGATAAAATATGCCGGTATAGGTGCGCACATTGCATTGTCAGGGCAGGTACATGTACCTTGCATTTTTAAGAGACACCGGCTTGGTGTCAATTGTCTAGGACACCCAAGCATATATATAGTGAAATCATGAGGCACAAAGAACACATGGCAACATTCAACAAGAAGCATGACACATGTTGCAAAACCGAGTGACTCTGTATTAAAATGTAGCTTTATTAAAGTAGCTTAATTAAAGCAGCTTTATTAAAGTAACTTTTGACTTCTTCCCCTGATTAACCAATCATAATAAGATACTTACAAATGTATATCAGACATATGTTGAATTGCTAGTATAATTCACTAGTCCCCGGTCCAACTACATACCCGATTTTCCCAAACACTGCACAAGAAGCCGGATGAATTCATTAGACTTCCTCTTTCCTGACCAATGAAGTCGGTTAAGCATGAGAGAGGGGAAGGGGGGCAAATTTTAAAGAGGTGCATTGGGTACCTTGTAATTTCAAGAAAGAGCATTTGGCACCCTAGAGCACTGGGCACCCTATAATTTCCAAAAAAAGAGCACGCGCACCCTGGGATTTTTGCACTTAGACACATGCCATCATAAGACCAACCAAGACTCTCCGAACCCTTATTAAATTCATGCAGCCCATGAAAATAAATGGAAAAATAGAGAAAATCAGGAGAAAATGAAAAAAGTGAGAAGGTGGGAGTGTTCTTAAGCTCCCGAGCCAATTTCACCTCCAAATTGGCTTTTCCAACTGTTGGTGCTTCACAAATCTTCTTCTATTCATTGAGGGCTACATTTCTACTATTTTAGATTCTTTATCAAAGGAGTTTGGTACCGCCTCCATAGTTGGAGTACTGCCAGAATCAAGACCGATTGTAGAATCGAGTAGAGGTAAGTATAAGTTTCGATTTGAATATAGTATCTTCTGATTTTGATGAGTTTTCTTGGCTTTATAGCTTCCCAAGCTTTCGGCCAATATGAGGAAGTAGGGCTTTGATGGTCTTAAGATTATGAACAAGATGTTAAACAAGGCTTGAAGATAATATTTAGTAAGTCTTGTGAGTGAATTTGCAAGAAATCACCTTTATGGTGAATTTCGATCAAGAGTAGGGTAAGGAGAAGGAATGTGATTTTTATAATTTGGAGGTTTTCAATGGATTATATGGGCAAAATTGTGTAGGGATAGCTTGTGGTATGATTTTTGGATGATTGGGTAGATAACCTTAGAATTGGAATTTGAGGATAGTTGAGGCTAGATTGCATTTTCTGGGGAACAGATTGTTTATGATGTGATTTTGGATGACCAAACTATTTCAAATGATTACAATATTTTACAAGGTGTTAGTAGACACCCTAAGCTTTAAAATAATGGGTAGAACACGTGATTTGGAGTTGTGGTTTGTAAGATATGAATTGTTAAAGTTATGCATTGAATCTGGAATAGTTTCTGTGGCAGTAAGGATTTGGTTGAGCTTCTGGAATTTTATGCTTATAATTGGTAGTGGAAGATATTTTTTCTTTAAAATAGACTTAAAGAGCTTTAAATAGGAATTGGAACCACCTTAATTGGAGTTCCCTATATTTGTGGCACGTGAGGTAAATTGTGATAAGTATAGGTCCAAAGAGAAGAGACATCCTCTTGAACCTAATGTGACCACATTAGAAACCTAAGCACAAGTGAATAGAACACTTAATGTGTTAGAGATAAAATGAGGAAAGTTCTAAAGAACATGTAAGAGAGACAAGTCATGAGTAATGGCTTGCTTGCATGGCTCTAGTGAGATAAACTCATACTATGATTGTGTACTTAGGACCAGGAGATGTCAAAGAAGAGGCAATGGAATACTTTCCAAGCATCTTCAATGGTTGCAAGAAAACAAAACAAGAAGAGGACATAAATGCGGAAAGGTAGTAAACTTACCTAAAATGTATGCTTGTATATTGATGTAAATGATTGCTTTGCTTGATTATGTGAGGCATGTATGAATAATTGAAGCTTTGTTTCTATTGATGTTAAGACCATATGTATGAGATGTGAAGTATTGAGCATGCAAATATGCCATTATATGAGCATGAATTGAGGTAAGGCAAGCATGTCATGCACAAGGCATTAATCTTGCATGCATAACTGGTATTGTTTGCTACTGAGATTCTACTGGTATTGTTTGCTATTGAGATTCTCCCGAATCTCATCCTCCCTTACCAACTATATTGGTATAGTGAGCACAGAAGAGGAATGTATCAGAGTTACACAGCGAAAATGTGATGACTATTGGAGATTATTACATATTTGATTGTATAAAAAAGCCATAGATGAGTTAAGATCTCATGATTGTTATGTATATATATGTAAACAAGAATGAATGGGTGGAGTTTGCACATTTAATTAGTTGAGAATGGGAAGATAAATATGAAAATTTTAATTTAGAGAATTACATAGTGGAATTCCCCTAGCCGTAACATAAATTTACACTTCTGATGCATAATAAAAGGGGAATAAATAGTGAGTGTAACATATATGACCCAGTGTATTGCCATGGGATGCTCTAGTATTGTTTATAGAAAGAAAGATAGGAAAAAGAGACTAAGCCAAAACAGCCTCAATGAAATAGAGAAAGTTAAGTAACTCCTGCTCTCGTATCTTATGTAATGGTTTTGCATGTATGTTTTACCATTGGGAATATTCTCTGGAATATTCATTTCAACAAGATAGAGAAAGTTAAGTAACTCCTATTCTCATATCTTATGTAATGGTGGGCAGTAAGACCTATTGGACCCACGTGTCCTTAAGCCGTAAGACCTGTTATGCATTTTGAGTGTACTGGGTAGACACCTGAGGAGGCTAGAAGGCCTATGAGATTGACACTGAGGTACTGGAACAAAGGTCGTAAGATTATGCTAAACCCTACCTATGATTATGTTGAACCCTATATAGGGTGGAAGCTTGTGGCAATAAGACCTAGTGTACAAGTTTACATGGGACAAACGCCCTAGGCTATAAGACCTTATGGCAGTAAGACCCGATGTGCAACTTATATAGGGCGGACGCCCTGGGCTGTAAGACTAGAATACCAATATTGCTATATTGGACTAGTGTGTCCTATGATTGTTGAATGCTTATTGTAGGATGGTTTATTTTGCATGCTTCGCGAACATTACATAAGTATATTCGGCTTGAGTATCAAGAGATGGAGCCTATAATGTATTTAGCGTAACTATTCGACTATGTGTCCTAAGTTGAAAATCCTGATATGCATTCAGTGTAAATACTAGATTGTATGTTCTAAGGCCATAAGACCTGTTCAACTAGTATGTCCTTAGGCCAGCATATTGATATGCACTCAAAAGTGGTACTAGACAGTGACCCAAGGCAGTAAGACCTGATATGAGTGAAGCATGAGGCAGAGGCCCTGGGCCGTAAGACCTGCATGACCAAGTGCTGGGTATTGAACCAGGGGTCCATTGTTTGTTGTTGTGTTGCCTAGTGCAGTGGTATTAGACCAATGGGTCTTATGAATATGTTTATACTGCATATTGATTGTGAATGCTATTGGTGATCTTTGCTGATGGTAGGGTGATTTGTGTTGCATGCTTTGTGAGCATTGCATATGATAGAGATAGATTGAGTATTAAGAAGTGAACCCCCAAGGTAGAGTTGACTCTATAAGACATTTGAAATTTTGAGGATGAAATTTATTGTACAAGGGAAGAATTGTAATATTTTGAATTTTGGGCCTAGAAGCTTGAGAATAACCCTAAAACAAGTAGACTACTAAGCCTAGTTTGGTAAGAGTCCTAAGAATGTCTAGGAGATAGAATGATTCTCACGGACTATATGATATAGCCCTTCTGGGTCTTTCTAGGTAGAGAATAATTCTTTGGGTTATGAAGGCTCGGTGTGTGAAAGTAATTGAAATAATTTTAGGAAGATTGGATTGAAAATCTGATCATCAGAATCAAAGATTGGGTAAGAGAACAAGTTATATGCAATGCCTTGCTTTCATGGCTCTAATGAGTTAGACACATAATGTAATTATGTATTTAGGACCATGAGAGATTAAGGAAGAGGGAATGGAAAGAGTTCCAAGCAACTTCAATGGGTGGAAGAAAAGGAAACTAGAGTATGACATAAAGACACAACGAAGTAAACTTACCTAACTTGCGTGTTTTGATATGTATGCTTGTGTGTTGATGTGCATAATTGCTTTGCTTGATTATGTGTAGCATATATGAATGATTGAAGCTCTGTTTCTATTGATGCTATTGCCATATGTATAAGATGTGAAGCATTAAGCATACAAATATGTCATTATGTGACCATGAATTGAGGTCAGGCAAGCATGTCATGCTCTAAGAATTTATCTTGCATACATTTTGGTAATGTTTGCTACTGAGATTCTCCCAAATCTCACTCTCCCTCACCAACCATATAGGTATTTGAGCATAAAAGAGGAATACATGGAGATATACAAGAGGTAATGTGATGATCACTTGAAGATTGATTTATATTAATTTGTTATGTGAAGATTATTGTAATGTGATTAATTGTATAAACATGCCAAGTTGTATGTAGTCGTTAGTTATGCTATATGTCGCATGTATATATGTAAACAAGAAGGTTAGCATGAATTTGAAAACTTAACTAGTCTATACAACCTAAATATTTGACTAGTTGAGAATGGAAAAGTAGTATCTGTACATGGCGGTATCAGTGCACCTAGAAATTTGGTGATATCAGTATATAAGGTAGTAATATCAGGACATGTAATAATGATATTATTGCACTGGGTGATAGTATCAGTTCTCGAATGGTGGTATCAGTGGACACTGGTATCAATGGTATTAGATAGTACTGGTATCAGGACATGCAACTGTGGTATCAATAATGTAACGGGCACAATAGCTACAAAACAACATTCAGGTTCACAAGCAAAGAAACTACTCTGATAATAATTATAAATTATGAATTTTTGAAGTTAAGATAAGAAATCAAGAAAGTACAATTTTTATCAAATTAATAGTGACCCCTAGTTAAGTATGTAAGCTTTGGCTCGGGAGCTTTAGATATTGATTCTCCTAAGCCATAACAATAATGTTAATGCTTCTGGATGATTAATAAAGGGGTATAAATGACAAGTGTTGCAGTGAGCTTAACATTACTCTCCATAGGAACCTGCAAGGGCTGTGCCTCACTCAATCCCATGTCAGAAATCAATTCAATTACATACTTTTTATCATTAGGGAAAATACCTTTGTGGGATCGTGCAAGTTCTAGTTCTAAGAAATAATTCAGATGTCGTAAAGCCTTTATTTTAAATTTTTTATGCATGTGTTTTAATTGCTTCTATTTGCTACATGTTATTTCTAGCTATCACTAAATCATCTATATAAGCTAACACAATAGTAGCATCTTCCTTATCTTGTTTTATGAACAAGGAGTAGTCATACTTACTCTACCAAAATCCCCCTTTTACTAAAGTATCTGTAAGTTTGGCATTCCATTGTCATAAGGTTTGCTTTGGGCCATACAAGGACTTGATCAATTTACAAACCTTATTTTTACCAATTTGATCAAATCCTTGTGGTACTTGCATACATACTTCCTCATGTAAGTCCCCTTGAAGAAATGCATTGTTAACATCCATTTGAAATAGATGCTAATTGTAATATCCCAATTTTTGATTAAGGGCAAATCATGATTATTCTGGATAATTATGAATTTAAATTGAATTATTATGTGTTTTATGGCAATATTAATTAATATGTCATAATTATTGAAAAATTGGAAGAATGGAATTATTGGCCATGAGTTGGTAATTAATGGGAAACTAATTACTAACTATGAGAGAAATGAGAAATGTAATTAGAATGGCTAATGGATGGATTAGAGAAGCTAATTGAGGATTTAGTGAGTGAGAGCCAATGAAGAGTGGACACATGGCAAATTCACATGTGGGGAGGGATATGAGAACAGTCAAAGGTATTTTAAAATGTTTTTTCTCTTTCTTCTTCCCTCTTAGGCGCTGAAATGGTATGGGGGAGGGATGGAATTATCACTTTCTCTCTTTCTTCACTCCTCCTCACTCTCATCTCTCTCCATCTCTCACTCTCATCTCTTTTCTCTCTGCTGGGCGCCATTTTTGCAGCAAAGGGAAGGGAGAAAAGCTTTGAAAAGGTAAGGAAAATGATCTCTATTGCTCAAGCACCTTTCCTTAAAGTTGTTCCTTGACATAAGAGCTTCATTTTGGTGGTGGTAGTTGGTCCATTGGTGCTGATTTGTGGCCACACAAAATTTTGGGAAGTGGTGAATCAAGAACTCCCTTTGAGAAAGTTGATAAGGTGAGTGAAACCTATCTATCTATCTATGTTTTGTGCCAGATGGATTAACTTGGAATTTCTGGAATTTTGGGCCTATTTTCAAAAATGAGGGCCATTGGGAGTTTGGTATGTGTTTGGTATGGAATTGGTATGTTTGGAATGTATTTTGGATAGATAGAATTGATTGGGTTTGAAATTGTTAAGTTTGGAGATTTTGAAAGTTTAGTGTTTAATGTTACCCAAAACCAAAGCATGATAATATAATAGGATTTTGGTGATTTTGACATTCCCATTGGATTCCTTGGGTGATTTTGTGTGGGAATAAGCTTGGTTATTGATTTTGGAGTCATTGAACACTTTGATAGAAAATTGGAAAATCTGTCTTGTGTAAACTCTGTCTGGGCAGTCCGTTTGCACGAGCGTTGTGAATTACCAAATGGTGTTGGAAAATTATAAAACTTTCCAGTCTTAAATTTCACATCCCAAGCTTCAAAATGGATATATATTTTGTGTCATTTCGTTTAGTATTCTGGGAGATATGATTGTCCAAAGTTTGGGATGGAAACAGAACTCTGTTTTGGAGTAGTGATTAGTTTTTGGTTATTCTGTATTTGTGTGATGATTTGAAGTAATGAGCCATATTTTTCCTAGAAATAGGACTTAAATACCTTTCATTTGGCTTTGAAATCACCTCATTTCGATTTTTCTAGGATTAGTTATGAATTTTGGAAGTTCAGCCAAGAATCAGGGGATTTCTTTGCCGCGGCCCAAACCTTTCTGGCCGCGGCCCACGGGTGGCCGGCTGTGGCCAGTGGCCTTCTGACCATATTTTGGCTGCAGCCCAAGGAAGGGCTGGCCGCAGCCAACCCCTGTGTTCCAGCACTTTGAGTTTTCGAAAGGAGACCTCTAACCTATTGTTTCCCAACCTTTTATGGCTTTTATTAGAGGCATTTGTGGCCTCTTAAGGGTCAATTATGATAACCAAATTTAAGTGTTTCAAGTTAAATTAAGTCTTGGAATAGAATATAACTCTTCGTCCCTAAACGACATTTGCCCTAGGTGGGAGAGACCGGTGCCAGAGTATGCCCGGAAGGATCAAGTTAGTAACTTTTCTCTCATGTTATGTATGATGTTTTGGTATGCATAACTTATCATTGAACTATGAATTGTGAATGTGCCATGGTCCATTACAGCGTGAGCAGGTCAGCGTGAGCCGTGTAGGAATTGACGCTGGTCATCTCTTGGTCGGCCGTTGAACTGCCGTTGTAATCGACATGGAACTTTGTGAATCCGACCCATGGGGCAGCGTTTGTTAATCCAGCCGTGGGCTGTGAGTTTTGAATCTTTCCTGTATGGCTTGTGTGATTAAATGCTTTATATGAATCCCAGCTGTGGTGAAATATATTGTGTGGATTGTTGTGATGCAATGCAGCGTGAGCAATTCAGCGTGAGCAATAGTAAGGGATGACATGTGTCATACTAACCATTGCCGTTGTAGTTGCTTGCGTGGATAATGATTTGATTTCATG
This sequence comes from Inga oerstediana, assembly GCA_963210345.1. Taxonomy (NCBI): domain Eukaryota; kingdom Viridiplantae; phylum Streptophyta; class Magnoliopsida; order Fabales; family Fabaceae; genus Inga; species Inga oerstediana. The sequence goes on along the minus strand of OY723410.1, from coordinate 48,180,272 downwards.
CCTTATTGTTGTGCATACTATGATTAATTTGACACTACGGGGATTCCTTAGAATCTCACTCTCCCAAAAACCATGTTTTAGACAGGGCAGAAGGATCAAAGGGAAAGTGGGCAATGAAGAGTGGATAAAGCTCTGATTTAGAAGTATATTTTGGGGTTATTGGTTATCATGTATATCAATTGGATGTTTTTGGGAAACAATTGTGTATATTGGGATTGGTGGTATAGTTTTTGTGTAATCCCTAAGTTAAGGGTAATGAATTGTGGCCTTTGTGCCTTTATAAAACCCTTATTAATGAATGGAACCCGAGTGTGTCGGGAATTTGCTTTATACTCTGATATTTGTGAATGAAATCAACTTGTACAGGCCATCTAGTATTGAAATGTGAATATGAGACCATCATGAACATGTTTTGTAAAAGTTTTTGTAAGCCATGATTTTGGGAAGTTTGGTGTTGTTTAAGTCCCAAAATCATTTAAGGTCTCTAATTCTATATCAATTACATGTTTATGAACTAAATCTCGGCCTTAATCGTGAAGGGGGTTACACTAATCATGCATTGCTACAAGAGTGAGTTTCAACCTCACAGTTACCAGTTTAACAACCAGGGAGATTGCCTCAAAGTAATCTACTCCTTTTTGAAACTAATCGAGCTTTGTACCTCTTTACCTTACCATCAAAGGTATATTTGACTTTAAACACCCACTGACAACCTATGGGCCTTTTACCCTTTAGAAGACCAACAATCTTCCAAGTACCATTTTGTTCTAATGCTTTCATCTCCTCTTTCATAGCCTCCATCCATTTGGGATCCTTTACTGCTTCTTGAAAACTAGTAGGCTCACTAATAATATCAGTAGACAACAAATAATCTCTATAATTCTTTGAAATATGATCATAAGTCATATATTTGTGCATTGGATACTTGCATTTTACCTCTCCTCCTTCTTTAAAGGGAGCATGACTTAGACAAATATAATCATTCAGCCAAGAAGGGGATTTTTTATTCCTTGCGGGTCTATTTGAATCTTTGAGATGTTGATCTATGTCAACATTAGTCTCATTGCCTAGATTTACCTCATCAAAACCAAAATCTGTATGCTGTTGTGACTCATGTGTCCCCTCAGCACTAGCGGGAAAATAATCATGTGCAGTTTCATGTGAAAAATAATTAACAAAAGGCTTACCAACCCCCTTGAACTTGTAAGCAATGAATCTTTGAAAGGAACCTTGTTTTAAATAAAATTAACATGTCTACTAACAAACATAGGTTTAAAGTTAATTCCATAAAGTAAATAACCCTTTTGATTAGGGTGATAGCCTATGAAAATGCTAAGTTCAGCTCTTGGTTGAAACTTATCATGTGTATTTAGAGAAGCAGCAAATGCCAAACAGCAAAACACTTTAAGGAACTTTAAATTAGGTTGTTTGTGATAAAGCATTTCACAAAGGGTCTTGTAATTCAAGGTTTTAGAGGGATTTCTATTAATAAGAAACACATCAGTTTTAATACTTTCCCCCTAAAACTTGATAGGAACCCTAGAGTGAAATAAAATGCTAAAAGCCACATTCAACGAATGTCTATGTTTCCTCTCAACTACCCCATTTTGTTGTGGAGTGTACGGGCATGTGGTTTCATGAACAATTCCCTTAGTATTAAGAAAATCTTGAAGCTGACTATTGACAAATTCCAAACCATTGTCACTTTGGATTTTCTTTATACTATTAAACTATTGATTCCTTACATAAGAGACAAAATTTTTGAGGCTATGTATAGCATCAGTTTTATTCAATAGTAGAAAAACCCAAATGCATCTTGTAAAGTCATCCACAATAGTCAAAAAATATTTGTGTCTACTATAAATGGGCTCTTTATAGGGGCCCCAAACATCAACATGTATCAATTGAAATGGCATAGTAGTAACAAAAACAGAAGAAGAAAATGGTAAGCGAGTCTGCTTAGCTTGAGAACACACATGACAAGTTGTATTTCTAGAAAAATCAATGAATGCCCTATTTATTATATCCAAATGCCTAAGTATATCTAATGGTGCATGCCCGAGTCTATTATGCCATAAGTTTGAATGTTGTTTCCTCCTTTCATTATGTTGCAAATTCAAACCAATTTCAATCCTTAAGCCCTTTCCAATTAGGTATAATCCATCAGAAAGTTTACCAATCATCTAGGATTTCCCAATTGACATCTCCTACAGAATACAAAAGTCATGGTAAAAGGAGACAGTACACTTAAATTGTTTAGTTACTTTGGAAACAAAAATTAGGTTAAAATAACACTCTCGGCAATAATAAACATCATGCAATATTATGTTATTAGATAATCTCACTGTGCCAGTGAGTGTAACTACAATCCTATTCTCGTTGGGAAGTTTAATTTTTCTATGAGGGCCCATATATACTTTCACACTATCTAAGAAGCTGAGATTACTAACTATGTAACAAGTAGCACCAGAATCCAAAATCCAGTTATAACTATATAAGGTTTGAGGGTAAGTAATAAGTGAACGTGAGATTGTTTCCTCAATATAATTGGTGGTGCCAACAACTAACTTATTTGATTCCTTCCTCAAGTGTTCAACAAGTTGATCATATTGTTGTGCGGTGAGAGATGGTTGCAAGCTTGTACCAATAGAATGTGAAACATCAATGACTTGGTTGACTTGACTCATCTGTCTACTTCCTCTACTGCTCTCAGGATATCCTATCAATTCATAACAAGTTTCTCTTTTGTGACCACGACAATTACAATAAGAGCAGATGTCTTGTGAGCATCCACGACCTCTTCCTCGGCCTTGTTGGCCCCTCTATTAGAGATGGCAGCTACCTCAATAGGGTTACTTGAAGACTAAACAGTAATGGTACGCTGATCTTCTTCTTGTTTTATCATAGAATATGCTTGAGTAACATTAGGAAGATGTGACATGAGAAGTATGTGGGACCTAGCTTGCTGGTAGGAGTCATTGAGTCCCATTAAGAATTGAAGGAGCCATTATTATTCTATGATATTTACATATTCAGTTGAGGTGCTACACTTACAGCTAGGAAGAGGAACTAATAGACTATATTCATCCCAAAGTCACTTTAATTGGGTAAAGTATGTGGATACAGTAGATGTGCCTTGAGTCAAAGATGGAATTTATCTATATAATGAAAAAATCTTAGCTCTATCCATCTTATGAAACCTCTGTTCTAAGTCATTCCATACCTGGTGTGCATCTTCAAAAAATACAATTCCTTTGGCTATGTCTTTGTCAACCAAATTAAGGAGCCATGACAACACAACAGCATTTCATGTATCCCATAATTCAGGGAACTTAACCTCCTTCTCACCTGGATAACTTCCATCAACAAAGGATAGTTTATTTTTTTCACGTAATGCCTGGCGCATTACTCGACGCCCAAAAACATAATCATGTGACCCCGTAAGTACTCCTGGGACGAGTGTCATAGGTTACACATCTAAAAGGTGTAAGTATAGAGGATGATTAATATTGATAGAAGATGTTAAACACGCTATTAATTTGTTGCCAAATCACCAAAATCCTTAACAATGACTCGAAGAATAATGTTCTGGGATTCTGAGGGAAACGAATGAATTGCAAGGATTGAAAAAGCAGTCACTGGAACCCCAATGTTTAAGCCCACGATTAGAACGACAAGAAAGAAAACAGTCAAGAACAAGGCAGTCAGGAATTTACCTCTCTAGGATTCTTTGACATACTCTGAAAGCTAAAGTAAAGGCAAGATCGAAGAAGGCTTGTCAATATTTCACGATTCTAAGATCAACTATGAAAGTTGAACCAGTATAATTTCCTTGAGACTGATTATAGAGGAAAGAACACCAAGGTCAAAAAATTCTTGCTAATATTCCAATAAGAACGTCAATTTTGTCACCGCCATCACCAAGCTCAGGCATGGCAGGGGAAGAACATTGAATGCTCTGCTCTTTGAATTGCTGGGAACTGGATGTAATAATCAAATATAACACAAAAATAATAGAAGACAAAACTTCTATTAATTAAGGGAATCCATAGTTCGGTACATCAATAATCTAGCATAATGCCTCAATGAAGTCACAGTACTATCACAGGATATAGAATAATAAGAAGAGAATAGTAAGAAATTTGCAGAAATGAAGATCCAAAGGAAGGAAGAGAACCATAGAGGAGAAAGAGTCATGAAATCCAATTCTCCTTTTCTAATCATTTTTGTGCTTATTATATATCAAATTCTATATCCCTCACCTTCCAGGTATTTCTCTTCATTCTCACACTTTTTCTACAGGGCTCAGCATCTGGTTGTGGGCTTTTATCCACTATTGGATTAGTCCTTAGCATAACATCCTCTTTACCATTACATTACTCCCCCTATTAAATAGGACCTTGTCCTCAAGGTCCAAAGTAGAATATAAGGTTCCCATATCATCAATATCTCCCTATGAATTTTGAATCAAACCGTCCCATTGGGTCCTTCAACTGAATGAACGAGAATCCAAAATAGCAAGAGGTTGGATCACGAGTCCTTCTAGAATAGACGTAAGTGGGAGAAGTACGACTGGTGGTTTAGGATTATCACTGACAAAAGGTTTCAATATAGAAACATGGAAAATGGGGTGGATACAGGCATGTGCTAGCAATTCTAATTTATAAGCAACCTTGCCAATACAATTGACAATATGAAAAGGGCCAAAGTAACTCATAGCCAACTTCTGAAATTTGCAAAGCTCTATAGAATGTTGTTGGTATGGCTAAAGCTTGTCCCAAACAAAATCCCCAACATTAAATTGCACATCAACACATTTTTTATCTACATAAAACTTTATTCAAGCTTAAGCCTATTTCATGTTGTTGTTCAAAGCCGTCGGTACTTCATCACGCCTTATGAGTTGCTGGTGTACATCTGGAAGTGTATCCTCAAGATATGTATGGGGTAAAATTGGAGAAGGATCTAAGCATGATACTCAGGTGATCGGAAGATGGAGTTCATAAGAGCCTAAAATGTCATCAGGGCATTGGTGAGCCAAATGGCATTACAAGCCACTCATATATCCCAAATGTGTCACGAAGGTTGTTTTCCCTAGTTGGCCTCCTTCATCAATATTTAATGATATCCTGAGCGCAAGTCAAGTTTGGAGTAAACACCGAACCATGAAGTTCATCAATCATTTCATCAATGGTGGGCATAGGGAAAGAATTTTTTACTGTGACAGTGTTTAAAGCTCTGTAATCTATGCAAAATCTCCAAGTACCGTCTTTCTTTTTAACCAATATACAGGGGCAGAAAATGGACTACTACTAGGTTGAATGAGCCCTTCCCTTAATAGATCATTAACCATTCATTTGATTTTAGCTTTCTGACTCACTGGATACCTATACGGCCTCACTTTTACAGGTTGAGTTCCAAGCAATAGCTCAATACTATGTTCATGATCCCTTACCAGCGGTAATCCCTCTAGTGTAGTAAAAATAGAGCCATAATTTTGTAGAATGTGAATAAGATCTGGTGGTAAATCCTCAGGCCAATCATTCACAGATTGATCAATAGTATATAACATAAAACATTTGGCTACTAAATTAGTATATTGCAAATGAATTAAATGGTAGACGTTGGCCTATGTAATTGCAGTACCCCGAATCCCTTCAAGACTACCCATTGACCTTTGGTGAAGAATTTATCGTAGAGGTACTATAATCTATGACATGGGCTCTTAAAGTCTTCGGCCAACCAACGTCAATCACCATATTGACACCAACTATGGGACGAACTAACATATTCAAAGCCAAAGTGTACTCACCAATGCGCACCTGTACATTTGGAACCAATTGATTGGTTGTCATAATTTTGCTAATCCCACCCAATATACGGACCTCCGAAGTATGTTCTACAGGAAAATTTAGATGTTACACCAGTTAAGGGTGTAAGAAGTTATCAGAACTTCCTCTATCGAGTAAAATTTGTACCTCAATACCCTGAATCAATCCTTTAAAATGATAGTGGCAGGACCCTGGGTCCTACACAATGCATATAGTGAGAGGTGGTGAAGGGTACTATTAATGGTGGCTTCCTCTGTGTCAAAGTCGATTGTGTCTTCAAGTTCATCGTCACATTATAACATCATCAATTGTTTGTTAGCATAGCAATGAGTCAGCAAGAACTTCTCATCACAAGTATAGTATAATCCCTTCTCTCGTCTAATCTCCATCTTCACTTGCATTATCTGTTTAATGGGAGGTCTATTTGGAGTAGGTAATAATGGTGGCAAGTCCGTTTTACCCCCACCACTGTGCGTTGTGTTAGATATACTATAGTACCCACATGGACCACTAGATTCTGGTAACATAGCCACCTCCTCTGTACTGAGTAGAGCATCTGGGATGTGATATTGTGGTGTATTCTATAGCTTCCACAAATAAACAGGCAATAGTCATAGCGTTCAGTACTGAGACTGGTTTTTTTACCAAGACCTCTCTCCTTAAATCATATTTTAATCCCCAAATAAAACAGTCTATAAGTCTTACTTTAGATAATTCTTTAGTTCAATTGGCCAACGCCATGAATTTCTGGTTATAATCCTCAAGTGAACCCTATTGTGTCAATTTAAACAATTAGGATCTAGCACAATCGCTAATGGAAAAACCCCTTTTTAGATAGCCACATTTACACCGGTTTTGGAAGATAAGGTCTTAAAAATTTTCGCGGTGTCAATTCTGTAATTATATTGAACTTCTAAGACCGGTTCTAAAAAAACTGGTCTTAAAAAATTTACTTAGACCGGTTATAAATAGAACCGGTCTTAAAGTGTTAAAAATTTTTATAATTTAAAATGTTTTAACATTTGAGATCGGCTTTTATATCAACTTGTCTTAAATGTTAAAACATTTTAAATTCTTAAAAATTTTAACATTTAAGACCGATTTGTACAAAAACTGGTCTTAAATGTAAAACATTTAAGACCGGCTTTTATATCAATCGGTCTTAAATGTGTTAAATTTGAAATTTCACTCTTTTAAGACCGGTTTTTATTGAAAACCGGTTTAAAAGGTAAGATTTTTCGCCCGCATTTTTACTCCCACGCCCAGATCGCGCTCTATGAACCCTTTCTTCTCTTTTTGTCATTTCTCTGTGAACTCTGTTCGTGCTTGTTCTGAACTCGTCCATGGCATCCCATCCCTTATTTTCTCAACTCTCCTCCATCATTACCGCTGTCATTGCTGTGTTCGTCATCGATGTTCTTTGATTATCGTCAGTCTTTTCCGCCGCTACCTCTATTCTCTGCAGTGACCATTCTCCTCTGCCTTGACTTCCCTTTATCAGTGCCGTGAATTTGAGGAATTCATTTTAACCTTAGGCGATGTAACCCCCTCCATAATTATATCCAAAATACGCGATTAAAATGAAATAGAGACCAATAATAATCAAATAACATTTACTAACCCATCACATGACAGGGTTTTCACAAATACCTTTCGAAATTATTTATAAACTTGGTCTCATATTCACATTTCCAATACAATTACTATGCGAAGATAAATCACATTCATATAAATATCAGAGTGTACAACATAATCATCCTGGGTACATACCTTCACTAAAGATACACAGGGCACAATTGCCCATTACAATTCTTCAAATGGGTATTACACAATCTCATCTTGAATTCATGACCCTATATTCAACCAAATCATATACAGTCTTCACAACTCATTGATAACCAACACCAACCCTCATCTTGAATTGTAATATCCCAATTTGTGACTAGGGCTAATGACTATGATAATTTTTGTAATTAGTATAATTAAGAACTTTTGGAATTAATGTAATATGAATTTGGTGTACATATATGTGGTATTTAAGATCAAGGGTTGAGATTCCTTGGCTATGGGTCGGAATCCGGTGTATTAAGCTTATGTGAGCTCTTTGAGAGAGTGTGTAGATGGTGACAAGTGGCATATGGTGAGCCATTGGATGAGGCACATGAGACAAAATATCACTTTTTCCCTCTTTTCTCTCTCCTATTCGGTGGATGTGTGTATAGGAAGGAAGAGGAAGCTTGTTTATCATCATTGCTTCATCTCATCTCTCTCTTCTCTCCATAGTTCCGGTGATCAAGGGGAAAAGGAAGAAGAAAAGGTGAGATTTTGATGCTTTGTTTGATCTCTAATGCCCTAAATCTCTTCTCTAATGTAGTTCATCTCATTGAGAGCTTCAACTTGGTAATTTCAGAATCTTGAAATAGTGTCGATTTGTGAGTTGGTCGAAATTGAAAGTTGGAGAATCAAGATTCTGGATTGGGCAAAGTGAAGAGGTAGGCATTTAGTGCATTTGGATATATTATTTGTGATTGTTGGATAAGTTTAGAAAAAATCTGGAAATTGCCCTAGTTTGTACCAAATGTGGATTTTAGGAATTTCATTGTGTTTAATATTGGAAATGGTTTAATATGAAGTTGTTTGATTGTTGGATATAATCTGGAATGTTGGAATTAAGTTGAATGAATTTTGGATATTGTGTATCATGGAGACCTTAGTGTTTGATTATGGTCAAAATATTTTTTGGAGTGTTTTTGGAGTTGCCAATGTGTTCCCTAGTTAGTGCTAAGAGTGTATGAGCTTTGGGAGGAGTTTGGAAACAATTGGGTATGATTTTGACCATCTGGGATTTTTTGGTTTTGCTGCGTTTTTGGTCTCTGATGCACAACACTCGAGCAGAGGAAGATCATGCTTGAGTGCTGCTTGAGTTTTTCCCTTTATGCTTCAAGTTTTGCCTGGATTCTTTGAATGAGACTCGAGTGCACTCCTTTGTTCTCGAGTGAGGGAAGAACATGCTCGAGTGAGCTTGGGTTTGCTCGAGTGATAGTGAGTCCAGTGTTGGGGTTGTTCTCGGGTCCTCACTCGCTGGTTGGTGCCAAGAGTGTGCTCTAACACTTGTAAGCACGGCCGTCTCACCCGAGCACTGAGGGTATGCTCGAGTGAGCTTTTGCCTCTGGTGTGGTTGGTGCTCTCGGGTTGTCACTCGTGGGGTAGCACTTTCAGGGACTCGAGCATAATTTGGGTCATCACCCGAGTGCAGAGCTTGGTGTTCGAGTGATGTGAGCACTTCCTGGCTGTGAAGGTTGCTCTCTATCAAGCACTTACGAGTGAGAGTTGTCTCACCCGAGCACAAATCTCTCATCACTCAAGTGAGGTCGTCTCCACTCGAGTGAGATGGTTAGAAATCAGTGTTGTGCCTTCAACAAAGGGGTCTTTGGGGTGGTGTCTTCCAACCCTTTAGGCATATGTTTAGGCCTCTAGTAGTCACCTAAAGAGTCCTAAATGATAACCAACTAAGTGTATTATGAAATTAAGAACTTGGAAAAGAGATTGATCGGTTGTCCCTAATTTGGTATAGGATTTGATATCTGTCGCCCTCGTGAGACTGCGGTACCGGAGCCAGTCAGGAAAGATACAGGTAGTGACTCTTTCTTTATACCTTATGTGATACATTATATGTGTGCTATATCATTGTGATGAGATGGATTTCGTATGCTGCAAGTTTTGTGAAAATTGTGTGAACCACCGCTATACCAATAGTCCCTGAGTCTCTAACAACGGTTCGGGTAAGGGCTATGTGCCTTTCCGGCGGTAAAAGGGGATGAGGTTAGGGTGTGTTATATGTGATTATATGGGCTGATAGGCTAATTATGAGCTGAAAGGCTATTTGTGAAGGCCGACGGGCCATTTGTGAAAGCCGAAAGGCTATATGTGAGCAGTGAGGCTATTCGTATGCACTGCCACGCCAATAGTCCCTAAGTCGCTAACAACGGTTTCGGGATAGAACGGTGTGCCTTCCCAGTGGTAAAAGGGGATGAGGGTGGAGTGTGATTTGTGTTGCTAATATGAGATGTGTAATACCCTGAATTTTGAGACTTGAGGCTAGAGAATAAGCCTGAGATAAGTGGACTGCTAAGCCCCAGTTTAGCAAAATCCCAAATTGTGATTAAGGGTTAATGACTCCAAAAGTGGATGTCATTAGTGATAAATGAACCCTTTTGGAGAATATGGTGTGATTTGGCACCCGATGTGATTCGTATGTGTTGTTAGTAGCGCCGAAACCCTATATTTAAGTTCAATTATGGATTAACATCTAAATTGACTTAAAATAAAGGGGAGGGCGCATTGTGGAAGAAAAGGAATGATATGGTGTGTTTGGTGGTGATTCAAGAGCAATTGCCATAATCAGGGGCAAAACGGTAAAGTTACCGACCGATTGATAGGTTACCGAAGAGGAAACTCATTGGTAACTTCAAGATCAATGGTTAGGATTGATTTGTGTAATAGATCAAAGGGTGGAATCTCATGTGGTGTGCTCATGTGAACTCATGGTTGATGGAACAAGATCTTGACAAGTGGCAAATTGTGGACCCTTGGATTTGGGTCAAATGTTCAAAGTTTTCCCTCTCTCCTCTCCTCCCTTATTTGGACGATTTGTGGCCCTAAAAATCCGCTCCCTTCTTCATCATCTTCATTTTATCATCTCATCTCTCTCTCTTGTTTCTCCATGGCGTCCCAAAGCTAGGAAGAAAGAGAAAAGAATAAGGTGAGATTTGGCTTGTTTCTTGTCCTCTAATACTCTAATGTCCTTCTATAATCTTATTCATAGTGATGAGAGCTTTATCTCTATGGTTTTAGATTCTTGATTGGAGGTGTTTGATGGCTTAAGCAAAAGTGGAAAGATGTAGAATCAACAAATTGATTTGGGAAAGAGGAAGAGGTGAGTATTTGAAGCCTTTTGATCTAAGTTTTGTGATTTGTGGATGAGTTTAGTGAATTTTGAATTTTGCCCTGATTTTCTTGTGATTTTGGATTGGATGATTTGAATGGTGAATTGTGGTTAAATTGATGCCATAGTGTGTTTTGGTGTCATTGGAATTGGTTTGAGAACTTGGAATGAAGAGTTACAATGTTGTGAATTGTGTTATGGTTGAGTGATGACATGTTGTGATTGTTGGAAAAACATGTCAATATAATGTGAATTTGGTTGATTTGGTGTTTTCAATGGATTCCTTGTGAAATTTTGTGTGAGAATGATGTTTGATATGAAAATGGAACCATTAGAAGCCAAATTGCAAAAACTGGAATTCTGTCTTTTGAAGTTCTGTTCTGGGCAGTCAGTTTGTGTGAGCGTTTTGAATGGGCAAATGGTCTCTAACAATTCTGAAACTTTCCAGTCTTGAATCTCATATCTTAAGCTTCAAAATGGACATATAATGTGTCATTTCGTTTTGTGAACTGGGATTTATGTTTGTCCAAAGTTTGAGGACGAAACCGGATTCTGTTTTGGAGCAATGTTGGATTTTGTGTAAATCTAGATTTTTGTGGTGATTTCCAATAATGAGACATATTTTTCCTATGAAGAGCACCTGAATATCTTTCATTTGGCTTTGGGATCACCTCATTTTGATTTTTTTGGAATTAGTTATGAATTTTTGAAGTTGCCTTGGCTGCAGCAGAAAATCCTGGCTGCAGCACAAAAGTTTCTGTGCACGTTTTGGCCGCAGCCAGAAATTCTTGGCTACAGCCAAAAACCTTCTGTGCGTGTTTTGGCTGTAGCCAGAGGGTTCTTGGCTGCAGCCAACCCCCATTTTCAGCAATTTGTGATTTTGAAAGGTGATTTCCAACCTAGTACGTCCCAATCCTTTAGGCTTTCGTTGAGCTTATTTTAGCCACCTAAAGGGTGTGAATGGTAACCAACTTTAAGTGATATAAAAGTAAGAATTTGGAATTAAGATTGACCCTATATCCTTGATTTGGTTTATAGGGTTCAGTATTCATTTGGATCGCGAGTAAGCGGAGCCGGAGCATACGTGGAAAGAAAAGTGTAGGGAACTTACCTCTTTTGCATGCTTTGATATTTGTGTTTGTGTATTGATGCATGTATTGCTTTGCTGGATTATGTGAAACATGTATGAATGATTGTAGCTCTGTTTCTAGTTATGCTATGGCCATGAGTATGTTGTTGAAACATTGAGCACGCAGATATGTCATTGTGTGAACATGAGTTATGTATTGCAAGCATGTCATGCATTAAACATATATCATACATGCATATAGGTATCTGTTTCCTACTGAGATTCTCTCGAATCTCACCCTCCCCTACCAACATTTTAGACAGGGAAGGTAAATCGAGGTTGGAGCAAGCAGGCAAAGGCAATGAGGACTACTTCGGGTTATAGATTTTGGTAGTTGGTTATCATAGTTGGGATGTATATTTGGATATTGTATTTGTATATTGGATGAGTATTGAGTATGCATGTATGAAGATGAGATTTGTGTAATCCCCGTTTGAGGAATTGTAAAGGGCGAATGTGCCCTATGAATTCTATGTAAAGGTACGAACCCGGGAGTTGCCGGGAAGTTATTGTTGTACACTCTGATATTTGTATAAATGTGATATTCCGCGTAATGTAATTGTATTCGAAATTGAATATGAGACCAGGTAAATTATATTTCGAAAGTTATTTGTGAAAAACCTGTCGTGAAGATGGGATTTTAAATAACTTTTGTTTCTTATTGGTCTCTATTTCACTTTAATTGAGTATTTTGGATATAATTACAGAAGGGGGTTACAAAATGATTTGTTTACATGCTATGTGATTACGTGTGGTATGAATAATTTGTTACTACTGGGATTCTTTAGAATCTCACTCTTTCCAAATGACTAACCTTTTCAGACAGGGCGAGTGGTTCGAAAGGGAAGCGGACAACCAGGAGTAGTTAGGATTACTCTGAGACTTAGTGGTAGTTGGTTATCTTTATTTTGGTTTTGGGATTACTAAGTGTATATGAGATGTAAATGAATATATTGGTCATGTAATCCCCATTTTGGGAACCTTTAAACCCATGTTATATATATAAGTAACCCGGGGTTTGCCGGGATTTTAGTTTCCGCACTCTAATATTTATTATGTGATTTGATTTCTCAAGTAGTTATATCCGCACGTGAATGTGAGACCAGGATCATTTATATTTTGAATTGATTTTGAAATACCCCATCTTGTAATGAGGGATTAATAGTTGTTGATTTCATTTTATTGGTCTCTATTTCACTTAACTTTCGAAATCCGGATGTAATTACGGTGAGGGGGTTACAGAAGGAGTTCTAGCCACTCCCTCCACGAGCCACTTGCCCTGTCTAAATTGTTGGTAGGGGGTGAGATTCGAGAGAATCTCAGTAGGGAAACATTATCAATATGCAGGCAAGATAAGTGTTTAATGCATGACATGCTTGCTATAACCCCCTTTGATAATCAGGCCAGGATTAGTGTTTAATCACATTTAATAAACGAATGAGAAATCTGGAACAATTAAAAAAATTTTGTGGAAACTGTACAAATGGATCTCCATTCATTAAAACAAATGGCCTGTTTGGTCTGTTACATATATAATATCAGAGTATCAGCACAATTCCCGACGTTCACCCGGGATAATAACATTTAATCCAAAATATTGTTTAGGGCATCATCGCCCACCTCAGTATCCATACCGGGGATTACACAAAACTATAGTACTATGATCTATACAATATATTTACATTGATCCAAAATGATAACCAATTCGATATAAAACCAAAATATCTAACTAAGACTACCGCTGGCAGCCCTAATCGCCCTTATCCACTTGCTTGCTTTTTGATCCACTTGCCCTGTCTAAAAAATGTTATTTGGAAAGAATGAGATTCTAGAGAATCCCAGTAGCAACAGTTTATTTATATGATGCATATATACAAAGCAAGTCACATATATCACAATGCAGCAATCAATATTCGAGACCAGGCTTTGGCCACGTTCCCTTCACTATATACGAGGTCGGGCTTATGCCACGCCCCCTTCAATTTATCTATATTTGAGTCCGGGCTTTCGCCATGTCCCCTTCACTTTCACAGTAATCGATGACTAATGCAAGCAAACAATGCAATACGCATGATATAGGATAAAGTGTTACTATATTGGTCTTTCCGTTCTTGAGCCGGCACATGCCTTCTACGCTTCAGAAAAATATCAAATCCTAAAGTCATAATTAAGGACAAAACATTATTCTCTATTCCAATACTCAATTAACTCTTCAACATTTAGATTTGGTTATCAATAATGACCCTTAAGAAGCTATACATGCCTCTAATAAAACCCCTAAAAGGTTTGGAAACAATAAGTTGAAGATCTCTTTTCAAAAACTCAAAGTGCTGGAACAGGGTTGGCCGCGGCCAGCCCTTTCTTGGGCTGCAGCCAAAATATGGTCACAAGGCCACTGGCCGCGGCCAGCCACTCATGGGCCGCAGCCAAAATCAGGTCAGAAGGGTTTGGGCCGTGGCCAGCCACCTTGGGCCGCGGCCAAGAAATTCCCTGATTCATGGCTGAACTTCCAAAATTTATAACTAAGGCTAGAAAAATCAAAACGAGGTGATTCTAAAGCCAAATGAAAGGTATTTAAGTCCTTTTTCAAGGAAAAATATGGTTCATTACTTCAAATCATCACAAAAATACAGAATCACCAAAAACTAAACACTACTCCAAAACAGAGTTCTGTTTCCATCCCAAAATTTGGACAATCATATCTCCCAGAATACTAAACAAAATGACACAAAATATATATCCATTTTGAAGCTTGGGATGTGAACTTTAAGACTGGAAAGTTTTAGAATTTTCTAACACCACTTGGTCATTCAAAATGCTCGTGCAAAATGACTGCCCAGACAAAGTTTACACAAGACAGATTTTCCAATTTTCTATCAAAGTGTTCAATGACTCCAAAATCAATAACCAAGATTATTCCCACACAAAATCACTCAAGGAATCCAATAAAACCATTTAAACAACCTAATTTCCACTACATTAGCATGCTTAGGTCCATGGCCACATTAAACACTAACTTTCCAAACTTTCCAATCTCACTCATTTCTTTCCCAATCAATCCTATCTATCCATACACCTTCCAAATATACCATTTCTATACCTTTAACATGCCAAATGACCAATGACACTCATTTTTGAAAATGGCCAATAAATCCCAGAAATTCAAAGCTACCTCAAATGGCACAAAACTTAGATGAGTAGATAGGTTTCACTTACCTCTTTAACTTTCTCAAAATGACTTTTCAATTCTCCAACTTTCACGATCTCTTGAGGTCACGAACTAACACCAATGAACACATTATAACCATCAAAATGAAGCTCTTCATTCAAGAATCAATATTAGAAAAGGAAGTTTGAGCATTTGGAGACATTTCCCCTTACCTTTTGAAGCTTTTCTTCCCCCTTATTTCTGCAACAATAGCGCCAAGAGAGAGGAAAATGAGAGAGATGAGAGATGGAGTGTAGAGATGAAGAATGATGATAATAACCCCCTCCATGGCTCTTCATCGAAAATGGGAAAGGGAAGAGAGAGAAGAAACAATAAAATACACCCATTGACTTTTTCCCTTAACCTCTCTCTTACCCATGCTTGCCACATGTCCACTTATCATTGGCTCTCACACACTTAGTCACCAATTAGCTTCTCCAATGCATCCATTAGCCATTTAATCACACTTCTCACTTTTCTTTTAGTTAGAAATTAATTTCCCCATTAATCACCAACTTAGAGCTAATAATTCCATCCTTTAAATTTTCCATCAATTATGACATATAAATTAATATTGTCACCAATATACATTAATTCCACTTTAATCCGATAATTATCCTCAATAATTATCATTAGGCCTTAATCGAAAATTGGGGCATTACACTTACATCACATAACTCATGTACACATACAATGACAAATCTATAAGCTCAATGCTTCGAACGATACACAAATGGCCGTAGCATATATTGAAACATAGCTTCAAATCATTCATACATGTTCCACATAATCAAGCAAAGCAATAACTTGCATCAACACATTAATATAGTTATCAGAGCATGCAGGAGAGATAAGTTCCCTACCTTAACCCTTTTATGCCTCGAAACGTGTGCCTCAATCTACGTGCAAACAGCTCGGGGCTTCATATTAGATCCTACAATGTCAAATGTACTATTTAGACACTTCCATAGTGTTTTTTATGGTTATATGAGGCTATATTGAAAATTTACTAAAATGCCCCTGGGGACCCGGCCCTGCCCCACCGTACCCGTTCCAGCTGTACTTTTCTTGAAATTTTGACATGGGCTATTCTAACGTATTTCCGCCCAAAGAATCCATTTTCGAACTTGAAATTATCAAATTCAATGTCAATTACAAAATTACCCTTGACAGCCCCACTTTAAGGGTTTCAAGGGCGTGTTCGTAATTATGCTTTTTTGGCCTTTTCCGAAAAAGTGCCCAACTGTAACCCCACCTAATTTTTGTTCCTGAACTCAATAAAATTATCAAATTATTGAAAATACAACTCTAAGACCCATTTCTAGAGCTGGCCGAAATTCTCAAGTATTCCGAGGAAAATTAAGGTTTTTCGATTTCAGCTCCTTAAATGCGTTCCTTTCTACTCCTAACCACTTTATTGACTATTCCATTAGGTTAAAACTACCATTTAGTACCAATTTGGGCAGCATAACAGCCCCACACACCCATTTTCCATTTTTGAAACCAATGACAATCCAGCGAAATTTCACCGATTAAATTGTCCACAGCAGCCGGAATAGTCAATACACAAGAGTTTGGAAGTTACCTCATGCTCCCACTAGCTTTTCTCAAGAGTGGCTGAAACCCTAGCCCTTCTTAACCATGAAAATTGAGCTTCCAACACCTTAAAGAACATAAAAGAGAAGCTTAAGCGCAAGGTTATACACGTTAGGAGCTAGATCATCGGAGAAATCGGTTTACCTTGTGAGATTTATCCTCTTTCTCTCTCTAAGAGCTCTCAACTTTCTCTCACTAGTTTCAGCTGGTTCAGCACATCAGAAATGAGAGCTGAAGATGATGAGAAAATATTTAATTCCATGCTGATGTCATATTTTATTTTGATGATGTCATAATTCCCATTTTCGGATTTTCTGGCAGATTTTATGCCCAAACTTTGAAAACTCATAACTAATTCTAGAAAATTTGAAAAGTGGTGATTCCAAAGCCAAATGAAAGGTATTTAAGTCCTCTTTATATAAAAAATATGGGCCATTACCCAAAATTACCACAAAATTCTAGAATTACATAAAAATCATCACTGCCCCAAAACAGAGTTCAATTTCCATCCCAAACTTTGGACAGTCATATCTCCTAGCTCACAAAACGAAATGGCACAATTATATGTCCATTTTGAAGCTTGGGATGTGAAATTTAAGACTGGAAAGTTTCACAATTTTTAGACACCATTTGGTCATTTAAAATGTTCACACAATCTGACTGCCCAAAATAGAGTTTCAGTGGACACAATTTCAGATTTTGCATCTTTGCTTCCAATGGTCCCATTTTCATTCCAAACATCATTCCCACATAAATTTCACAAGGAATCCATTGGAAATACCAAATCAATCAAATTCACATCACATTGACATGTTTTCACAACAATCTCAACATATCAACACAATTCACATTTCAAAACCTAACATTGCAACTTTTCCATTCAAAAGTTCCAAATCAATTTCAATGACATCAAAACACACTATGACACCATTTCCAACACAATACCCCATTCAATTCTTCCCTTTATTCTAAGTCAATTTGGATGTTAATCCACAATTGAACTCAAATATAGGGTTTTGGCGCTGCTCACAACACACACGAATCACATTCGAGTGCCAAATCACATCATATTCTCCAAAAGGGTTATTTATCACTAACCACATCCACTTTTGGATTCATTAACCCTTAATCACAACTTGGGATCTTGCTAAACCGAGGCTTAACAATCCACTAATCTCAGGCTTATTCTCTAAGCTCAAGTCTCAAAAGTCGGGGTATTACAGGCGACGCCACCGTGACCTTGGGTTGAAGCTTACTCCTTGGTCTTCAATCAAGTTAGTGTTTGATCTGTTATTTAGTTGTACATTGTTCAATAATTAATAATGTTCTATGAAAAAATGGTTCTTGTTGTTGTTTTGAGCACTTAAACGTAATCTGAAAAAAATTAAATCTGCACATTCTTGTTAGATATATGCTCTAACTTTTAATTACATCCCTGTGATATTTGGCTTGGAGTAATACCACTCTATGTTCTGTTTTAATTTAGTGTGATTGTTTGATTATTGTCAATGTTATTGGTTTGTTAAAACAATACTAGTTTCAAATGGTGCATGTAAATTTCGTTGAAATCTCTAAAACTCTATTGTTGTTGTTTTTTTTTTCTATCCTTTTGTTGTTGGATATAGGGTGCTAGAAATGTTGAGATATATATGGATCATAGTTGGATAAATGCTAAATGAACGAGTGTTGAATATGATAATGGGGTAAGGGTTTTTTAGACTTCGCTAGAAGAAATGCCGATGATGGTAATAGGAAGTTTTATTGCCCTTATGTAGTATGTTTGAATGAGAAGCGACTAAGTACTGCAGATATATATACACATTTAATTTGTGAAGGATTTTGTATGAGTTATACAGTGTGGGTACGGCATGGTGAAGAATTAGAAATGCCAAGTTCATCTCAACAGTGGGAGTGAACTTTGATGATAATGACACGGATACGGATGATCGGATAGAGGATATTATTCATGATGTAGGAGAAGAGACTTTTGAGCAATCACATGTATATGGTAATATGTGCAGTGATGCTGAGATGCTGTTGTACCTGGGGTGTAAAAAATATCAATTGTTGAAAGCAATATTGAAATTGGTAAGCTTGAAAGCACGGCATAATGGAGCGACAAGAGTTTTTCAGAAACGCTTGAGGCTTTTAAGGACATGCTTCCATATGATAATGTGTTGTCTTCTTGATACTATGATGCTAAGAAAATATTGTGTCCACAAGAAATAAAGTATAAAAAGATCCATACATGCCCTAATGATTGTATATTATATAGAAAAGAGTATGAAGAGGAACAACAGTTTCTGATATATGAAACCCCAAGGTACAAATCAAATAACGCTCCTGCAAAAGTATTGTGGTACCTTCCAATCATACCAAGGTTCAAGCGCTTGTTTGCTAATGAAAACGATGCAAGAAATTTGAGATGGCATGTGGATGAGTGAATATTCGATAGAAAGCTTTGACATCCGGCTGATTCTTTTCAATGGAAGAAAATCGATCAATTATTTCCTGCCTTTGGTGAAGAGCCTAGGAATGTTATGCTTAGGCTTAGCACGGATGGTATGAATCCTTTTGCTAGCCTGAGTAGTATACATAGTTCATAGCCTGTTTTGTTGGTAATTTACATTTATCTCCTCTATTATGCATGAAATGAAAGTACATCATGTTGTCTATGTTGATTTTGGGACCAAAACAACCCGGAAATGACATAGATGTTTACCTGGAACCCTTGATCAAAGACTTGAAAGAGTTGTGGGACGAAGGTGTTGATGTTTTTGACGCGAACAAGAAGAAGGTTTTTAAAATGCGAGCCATGATCTTTTGTACTATAAATGACTTCCCTGCATATGAAAACTTGTCAGGATATATTGTTAAAAGCCATAAAGCATGTCTGATTTGTGAAGAAGGAACATGCTACCATCAACTTCAACATGGAAGAAAGACAGTTTATCTTGGCCATAGGAGATTTCTTAGACGAGGCCACCCGTATCGCAGATTAAAGAAATATTTTTTTGGTGGACAAGAGTTTGAAGATGCTCCAAAGGCGTTGACTGGGAAGCAAGTTTATGAAAAGGTGAAAAATATGAATGTTATCTTTGGTAAGACAACAAAGAATAGTAATGAGAAAAGTAAATGGAAAAAGAGGTCTATCTTCGTCAATCTTCCATATTAGCCAAAGCTTGATGTGATATACTGTATTGATTTCATGCATATGGAGAAAAATGTTTGTGATAGTATTGTTGGGACACTGCTTAACATACAAGGTAGTTATAAGGATGGTGTGAAGGCAAGATTAGATTTGCAAGAAATGGGGATACGAGAAGACTTGCATCTAAAGCCATAAGGTAAGAGAACTTTTTGTCCTCCAGCTGCTCATACTTTGTCTAAGGATGAGAAAAGAAGCTTTTGTGAGTGTTTACATGGCATCAAAGTTCCTTCAGGGTATTCTTCAAATGTTAGGAAGTTTGTGTCGATGAAAGGCTTGAAGTTAGTGGGGTTAAAGTTTCATGATTGTCATATCTTAATGCAACAACTGCTCCCAGTAGCTATTCGAGGCATTACCGAATATGATCTTCAACATATTTTGACTAGACTTTGTTTCTTCTTCAATGCTATTTGTAGTAAAGTCATTGAGACGGAAAAATTGGATGAACTGGAAAATAAAGGATATCTGATCTTGTGGCAGCTTGAGAAGCTTTTTCTTCCTTCTTTTTTTGACATCATGGCACATCTAATTGTTTATCTAGTCAGGGAGATCAACTTATGTGGCCCTATCTATTTACGATGGATGAACCCAATTGAAAGAACTATGAAAATCCTAAAAGGGTATGTGAAGAACCCTAACCAGCCTAAAGCATCTATTGTTCAAAAATATGTTTCTGAAGAAGCCATAGAGTTTTGTCAAAATTACTTGTCAAATGTAGGACACATTGAACTTCCTGAACGTCATGACGAAGAAGGTGGTAGACACGGGGCTTCAGTAAAGAGTATGGATAATGATGAATTGCAACAAGTCCACTTGTACATCTTGAATAATGTTGATGAAGTTCAAGATTACATTAATGCTCATAAAGAAATTGTACGGAAAGGAAATAGTTGAATGACTGAACAAAGGTTAATTAGGGAGCATAACAAAACTTTTGCACACTGGTTCAAACAAAAGGTTGATGGTGAAGAATGTGTTTATGATACAATTAAATGGTTAGCACATGGTCCTAAGGCTGATGTCATAAGTTGGACTTCATTTGTGATCAATGATTATACGTTTTACACGAAATCCCTTGATGATAAGAGCACCATCCAGAACAGTGGGGTTATGTTAGTGGCTAAATCTATGCACTTCTATAGTTAAAAAGATAAGAATCTTAGATTGGCAGTAATACCTTATTATAGGGTTATTGAAGAGATTTGGGTGGTTGATTATGTTAAAGTTAAACTTCTCATTTTCAAATGCAAGTGGGTTGATGTCAACAATAGTGTGATGATTGATCAGTTGGGATTTACATTAGTTGATTTGAAGAGTAGATGTTTTGGAGATGAACCTTTTATTATGGCATATCAAGCGAAACAAGTGTTCTATGTTATTGATCAGGCAAATAAAATGTGGTCTGTAGCTCTCCAAGGAAAAAGGTTCGTTGATATTAATCAGGAAAGTCATTCAATAAATGACCTTTTTGAGACTCCTTTTTCTAAGGGTTTACCAGAATTGAACGAAGAAGATGAAGCAGACAATATACACGGCACAAGAAACGATCTTCATGAAGGGATATGGGAGGATATCCCTTTATAAAACTACATTGAAGGTTAGTTAGCTAAAATAATTATCATGAACTATATTTGAATTATATATATTGTTATTGGTGTATATATAAAACTACTTTTTTGTTGTCGTCACAGGAAAATGAAGGATATGAGGTGTACGTCTTAGTGTAGATTCTCTGAAGCCAGGCCAGCTAGTGATCATCAGCCTGAGAAGAGTGTGTATAATGTATTTTGGCCATAATGAATAATAGCATTGTCATTAATGTAATTTAATCTTTGATGCATGTATGTAAGTGAAAAGATAAGGAACTTGGTCAAAACAGCATTGTCATGGTTGTATGATTTCCTTGCATTATGATTCTGTCTATGATTGTGAGTTTATTATTTATGGTTGTTTTCTTTACTTCTGTTTCGGCCAGCACTGTTTAAGCACAAGGGAGTTGAGTTTTAATATGTTCCAATGAGTTTTGAGTCTCTCACATGTCATTAAGATGTTAGTTATAATCTGTAAGAGAAGAATTTATTTGAATGTCGTTGAACTGGCTGCTGCATGCTAAGTGAAATGTTTTAACAGGGGAAATGGCTTACTGGGTAAATGTTTTAAACGAAAATTTAAAAAAAAAAAAACTACTTTTAAGACCAGTTCTCTCCAAAACAGGTCTAAAAAGTACATTTAAAACCGGTTTTGGAGAGAACCGGTTTTAAAAGTATTACTTTAAGACCGATTTTGTAGAAAATCGGTCTTAAATTTTCAACTTTTTAGACAGGTTTTCCAGAAAACCAGTCTAAAATTTGAACCTTTATACCGGTTCATCTGATAACCGGTCTAAAAATATTTATTTTGAAACCGGTTTTATAATAATCGGTCTTAAAACGTTTTTTAAAGACCGGTTCCATAACCGGTCTAAAAAGTAGCTGACTTTTAAGACTGACTGTATCATGACTGGATCCAGAACCGGTCTAAAATGTCTTTTATAACCGGTCTTAAAAGTGATTTTTCCACTAGTGAATCGAACTCGGAAGGCCCATAGTGTTCTTCAATGGCTTTCGTTAAAGCATACCAGTTGGGAATTCGTCGAGCCTTTTCCATCATTTGGAACCATGGCAAAACCTCTCCATCCATGTATACTGAAGCCAATACTAATCGTTGCACATCAGGAAAATCATAGTATTTAAAATACTGTTCAACCTTGAATATCCATTGCAGCACGTCAGTGCCATCAAATCTTGGGAAGTCCATTTTGATTTGGTTTGCCACTGGAGGAGTGTAAGTCCCTGGTTTAACCATCTGTGTTTCAGGAAAGGAGCTTCCCTTCGCAAATCCTGATGCATCCATTTTCTGACTGATGGTATCCATACATAGCATGAGAGCTTCCATCATACTCTCCAATTTGCCGAAACGCCCTTTGCTATCATCAATGAACTCGTTGGTTCGCTTCTGATCCACTTGTAATTCCTTGAATCTGGTATTTTCGACCATTGACTCTCAATAAAAGCACCAAAACTGTAATGATCAAATATAACACAAAAATAACAGAAGATAAAACTTCTCTTAATTGAGGGAATCAATAGTTCGGTTCATCAATAATCTAGCATAATGCCTCAATGAAGTCACTGTACTATCACAGGATATAGAATAATAAGAAGAGAATAGTAAGAAATGTGTAGAAATGAAGAGCCAGAGGAAGGAAGGGAACCACAGAGGAGAAAGAGTCATGAAATCCAACTCTCCTTCTCTAACCGTTCTTGTCCTTATTATATATCAGATTCTATATCCCTCAGCTTCCAGGTCTTTCTCTTCGTTCTCACACTTTTTCTACGGGGCTCAGCATCTGATTGTGACCTTTTATCCACTATCGGATTGGTCCTTAGTATAACATCCTTTTAGCCCATTACATTGGACAAGAGGGTTTCATGAGGGAGCGTCACTTGAGAACGCATAATTCCTTGAGAGCGAGTGAAATCTTTGGAGCTTTGATGGGACGAATCGGTGGAAATTTTTGGAGAAAAATCTTTCGGGTTTGAAACGAACTAGAACCCAAAAATCAAAACCCACACACGTGTCAACAGAAGGGAGGAAAATCAAGATTACACTTCTTGTTGTTCGAACGGCGTCACTCTGAACACCTAGACAGATCAGAGGCAAAATTAGGCCTCAATGATTCTCTTGGGCTTTAAAAGTTTAGCCCGCGCTCTAGCACCATGTTGAAACAATAGAAGCATAGAGTACCAAAATAATGGAAATGCAGGATCAATCCTATTATTGGATAGTTAAACGACACTTATATTCCAAGACCAGGCTTATGGGCCTAACCACTACGAACTAAAAACAATAACTACTAAAACACCGGCCCATATACAAGGAAACAGATAAACTCAACAAATATAACTCCTAACAATTTTTTTTTTCTGCTAACATTCCTGCCTTGACACATTAGATTCTATAGATGGCTTTGTGACGGAGGTTGGAATATCCTAAGATATATATATATATATATATTAATGAGAAACTTGTGAAAATATTGTATCTGAAGCTTACTTGGTTTCATTAGAATTTACGAGTTTTTTAGGTTATCATATTAATTTTCAATCATATGGTGTTTTTGGGTTGCAATATATTCTAAAAATTTAGGCTAATAAAATGATATCAAAAGTACAATTCCACACTTGGAAGTCTAAATTGCTGAAAAATGGACAATTTGCAGGTAACTTTTATATTTAGAAGTTTGTTAAAGTGGTTGAAATGGCTTTTCTGTTTGTTAGCCATTTCGTGCTTTCTTGATAAACATACTGACATATAATATAATGTTGTGATTTATTTTTCTAATACTGATATCCAGATTTAGGTTTCAATGATTTATTTTGTTACATCTGTAGGTTTTGCTAAGGCTTCTCAAGCATGTAGAAAATAGTAATATCAAACCAAGAAGAATAAAAGACATTTATGAAATTTGGATGGGGAAAAATGAACAAATGAAGGATGAGCCAATGAAGGTATATTTCATGGAACTTTTTCCTAAAGTGCTACAAAACTACCATCTTTTTGTCAAATGTTTTCACCATTGCTTGATTCTAACTGGTTTTGACTTATTCTTGAAGCACTGGTCGTGTTAACATGATACAATACCAATTATTGTTAAATAATAATGGGTGATGTGGGGAGTTAGGGAAATATCCAGGATAAATATTATTTGAAGTTATTTTAGATGTTCTCCATTTAATAATATTATTTAGGTTATTTTTCTGTTTGGTTGAGCGGTCCTCAAGTTTAAAGTAGTTATTCTCCATTATGAGTTATTCTCCATTAGTGGTAATCTTTTTAGGGAGTCATAAGTCATTTTTCTGTCTATAAATATTTAGGCTCACAGCATGTAGAAATCATCTGAAAATTTAATCAGTATTTGTTTTTATTAACAGAGACTGTCTATTGTCTTTATTAGTTGTTGAGCTTCAGATTCTCACTCATCTTCTATTAAAGATTTTCTTTCCTCTTTATTAATTAATGAAGTTAGAATTTGATTTCATATTTTAATAAAGATTTTCCTTCTCTCTTACTCTGTACCTATCTTAGATCCTAACAAAACAATTATGCAACAACAACAACTACAATTATCCCACTAGGTGAGGTAACACCTCAATTCTCATTTTTCATCTGTATTTGATTTGAAGTTGTTAAAAAAGGAGTTTCCATATTTGCTTCTTCTTTTTTCCATGAGATCTTGTCTTCGAACCTCTTAATCTGTCTGTCGATGCGTACATAAGCTACCAATTAATGTCTTCAGAGGAAGAATAATATAATTGTTTCCTCAACTCTGATTTTGTGTATATTGTATGGAAATATCTTTTGGCAAGTGAAAAGAATATATTATTTTGCTTGATTTTTTATATTAATAGTTGAACGAATTTGCCATCGATACATTGTTTTTGCACTTGCGACGTTAGGATGTTTCTTGTGACTTCTGTTATTTATATAATGTTTTACGTCTGGAGCAGAGTAGATCTGCAGTTCATTTGGACTTCATATTGTTTTCTCTTATGCAAGGCAACATTGTGGAAGCATATCAGGGTGTTCTATGGTATGTCCTTTTGTTCATTAGTGCTTTTTGGGGGGGGGGGTGGTTAATGCATAATATCTTGCTTTTGCCACTTCTATCTGGTGAATAATATATTAATGTTTTAACCAACGGGGGTTGGCGCAGATGGGTAGGCATCTGCGCCAAATCTCGCCGTTCCTGGGTTTGATCCCTGGAACGGCGGATCTAAAGAACCCTCGTCGGTAGCTCTCTCCCCTGGGGCACCACCAAAGGTGGCGTGACCTGTCGGGCCTATTCGATTGGGGGCGCCAGGACTAGTCGGTTGTCGGGGGCCCATGCTGGTAATTCCGGCGTTGGCCTTCAGGTTAACGCCGGATACCTGGATGTTGGGTGCACCGAAGGCTTAGATGGTCCATTGCATTCATCAAAAAAAATATATTAATGTTTTAGATTTCATATTTCTTCTCTT
This sequence comes from Inga oerstediana, assembly GCA_963210345.1. Taxonomy (NCBI): domain Eukaryota; kingdom Viridiplantae; phylum Streptophyta; class Magnoliopsida; order Fabales; family Fabaceae; genus Inga; species Inga oerstediana. The sequence continues at coordinate 48,154,296 of OY723410.1, read as the reverse complement.
CATTGTCAATGTGTGTTTCTTTAATGACGTTTTTTCCTTTCAAAACATACCATCAAACTCGAGCTTCTTTGTTATTCCTCTCACTTTTGTAGTCTTAGTGTGTGTTTGGTTCAACGGAAATAAGGTTAAATGAGGTTTTTTAAAGAGAAAATCCCATTAAAAGTCTTTTGAAACACCCAAATCCTAATTCAAGCTTTTAAATTTAACATATTATAAATCAGGTGAACCAACGCAATTTAGGATTTCAAAATTGAGTGATTTTACCAATATACCCTCTTCCACCTCCTCTCTTTCATCTATCTCCCATTTCTCTCCTCTTCTCTCCTTTGACACCTGTTTGAATTGGTAATTAACAATAATTTGAATATGAATTTGGAATTGTAGTTAGTAATTGCTTTTATTACATTATGCAGCCTTGAAGGTGAAAGTCAAAGAAGCATAGAAAGTGTAGAGTAGCGTGAATATGAGAGCAAAGGAGTTTGAGATATGATCGCCGTTTCTGGGATGTATCTCAATTTTTTAGTTTTATTCACCATCTTTTACAATTTTTTGTTCTGTATTATAATTGCACCATCCATTATTGACGGTGCTGCCTGACGCTAGGCGTTGATTTTCTCCATAACTATACACTATCAAATGAAGAGAAACATAATTAAAAAAAAAGAACAAAAGAGACTCATAAGTTTTATCGTTCTCTCTTTATTTGTGTTATGCAACAATTCTGGTAGAGATTTTAAAAATTAACAAGTTAAATTTACAAATTCACACATTCTTATTGACAACAGCAATCTATATTCCATTTTTCTTTTCTAAAAACTTAAATGGCATTGAAGTAAATTGACAAAATTTATAATTCTTAATTTGGGTTGTATGACCTAATTAATAATTTCTTAAGTTTAGCAACCAGAGTTAGAAACAGAGAAATTCAATTGTCTTTTAATAAGATTTTTCCTTTTTTAAAGTTAAGTTATGGGAGGCATGAGTTGTTTGGTTCAAGATGAGTGGAGGTGGGGTTTGGTTTCTTGTTTGGTTTAGAAGGGTAAATGAGGGGAGTTAATTATAAGTTGGCAAATATACCCTTCTCTTTATCTATATATTTTCCTTCTTATTTTACAATTGTTTTTTTTAATAAAATGATTATTTATTAATTTTTTATATAACATTCCTTAACTTTTTACTTAGCAATATATATTTTAAGTTATCACATGCGTTAATGATATGCAATTATTTCTTATAACTAAAGTGGAAAGAATAGAAGTTCACCACAACAACAAGTGGAAAGAACTGAAAGAATTATTTGAAACAAAATGAGAATAGAAGAGAATGAGTAAGAGAAGGCTAAAAAGATGAGAAGAACAAAGTGAGTACATGAGTGAGAAAAAGTTGGAAAAAAAAACGTGTGAGGAAAAAAGGTTTTTATATTATGGGGATAGATGTGAAATAATGAAAAATTATCATGGGCACTTTGGTCAAAATGAATCAAAAGTTTTCTCCCACATAGGAAAAACCCAAATTTGGAGGTTTGAGAAAGGAGGGGAGGAAGCACTACAAGACAAAAAAAATTCACCTCCCCTACTTCCAACCAAACATGGTTTTTTAATCTTAACCCTCCCCTATCCTCACCTAACCTAGAAAAACCCTCAACCAAACACACCCCTAAAGTCTGTTTGCAAGAGGGAAATGGATGGGAAGAGAGGGGAGAAAAACTTTTAAAAAGTTGGATTTAAAAAATTGAAGAAGTGGGGTTATAAATATGAAATGAGTTTATTTTTTATTTTTATAAAAAGAACATAGTTGATATCAAGGTTGATAATATAAATCAACCAATTTGATTATATAAATTGGTGAAAAACAAAAATTTAAAAAATATGAGTTAACCGTTGTTAATTAAATAATATATTGAAAATTTAAATAAAAAAAAAAGATATGATCATATCATGATCGGTGGTTTTAGTTTTAATTTTAGTTATTTTTTTAACTATGAATACAAAGGATAATAAAGGAGATTTGATTAGAGGCAATTCAGTAATTTTAAATTTATATCATGATGTTCAATTCTTTTAAGTAATTACAATTTTTATGGTCCTTTATAATAAATATTATTTTTTCTAGGTTCCTTACTTTAATTTTCCCTTAAAAGATTAAATTATTAAATATTAAAAATTGGGCTAAAATAAGCAAAATCACCTTGAGTTTTGGATCAAATGCACTTAAACTCTCTAACCGTTAAAAGTTTAAACAGAGGACCCTAATTTTTTATGTTTTGACCACCAACTCCCTACAGTTAAAATTGTAACATCCCAATTTTTATTACCAATATTCCCTTTATGTAATGAGATATTTAATGGGATAAAATGGTGAATGGTGAAGTACATAAAAGAATAAATACTCCAATTGGTGGTCGCACACAACATGAGTAGGTTTAAAACACAAAGTTTAACACAATTGTATTTGCTGTCAGTGAGTTTTCCCTGTGTAGTAATCTTGTTATGTGACATTTTTAAATAGGCAAATGATAACCAATGCCTATAAACTTTCACAGGCTAAAAGTAAACTTATCAAGATTTAATTTGATAGGCCATATGAATTATTCGGAGCTGTACACAACGAGTTATGTACTTTTGAAGTTTACCTGGTGAAACTAGCCAATTTCTGAGACAGCGTCCGAAGATTTAAATTATGGGAATGTTGAACTTTCACTTGGGTAAAGGTTTTATTATTTCTTGAAACTAGACTCAATAAGGGTTTCATAACCTTTAGAATCACTCAAATTCGATTTCTACAAATAAATATATGAATTTTCAAAGTTGGGTGAAAATGCTGCCAGTTTTGGATGAAAATAACAAAATATATTGGCAAAATGGTAATTTTCCATATTAAGCCAAAGAAAATTATTTTCTTCAGCACACACTCATTTTGGTCCAAATGAGATGGAAATGAAGGGAAAAATATTTCTTTGATATTTATCATGGATTTAAGAATCGGACCACCTCAGACGATTCGACCAGTCAAACCATCGACCGGTGTAGAGGGCGGGCCGGTCTCTATTGTTGGGCCGTTTTTGTGGGAAACCCGTTTTGGCCCGTTTTTTAACCTTTGTTGGACCGGGAGCCATTTTTGGGCTGGAACTTGTTATGGGTTTTTAAAAACCGTCAGGCCCAATGACTAGTGTTACACAAAAAAAAAGCCCAGATTTTTTTAAATTTAATGTGGAAATTGGCCTATTATTGTGTTAAAAAAACACTGAAAACTTGAAATAAATGGATAAAACTCAAAAAGGCAGTGGTTCCCACTTTCAACTTTCAAGATTGCACTCGATCCGGGTCCAACAAACCTCCCCCCGCGACGGTGTGCCCTAGTCTGATTGGAAACAGAGAGTCTGGCTGTGGTCGTCCACTGCTTGAGGCTGTCATTGTTTGTCATCTCGTTGGTCGTCTCCGTCGTCTGTGGCTTGGTTCTTGCTGTTGTCCGTCCTTCGTTGTGAACCTTTGTGCACTGTGGATTATCTTACGCGATCTTGGTGAGCCGTTGTGTTCGTTATTTGTGCCATGGTGGACAACAATTTGTGCCATTGTCTTCCACCATAGGTGGTTGCGGTGTTGTGATTCTTCCTCTCTCCGTCACATCGAAACCCCTAAATCGCCTCCCTCACTGCGTCGCCGATAAAGCTCAATAATCAATATGCTATATTCTTTGCTCTAATCGTGTGTTTTTCTTAATTAGCTTAGTGTGTGGATTGTTTAAATTGATATGTATAGCTTTTTCCTTTTTGTTGTCAATGTAAGTTCGAATGGAGGGTTCTTGTTAGATTTTGATGAAGTTATAACTTGTGGGCTGTGGCTTGTTAGAGCAAGCGTTTCACCTAAGAGGGGGTGAATTGGGTGATACTAAAAATTTCGTTGCAAATATAAAATCTTGATGATGAATATAAAGCAGTAAAGAGTAAGGAGAAATATCACCGAAGTGTACACCGGGAGTTATACTAGTTCGACCACAACTACTTTGACCTACGTCTAGTCCTCAGAGCTTCTCTGAAAGTTTCACTATAACTTCCAAGATTCAGTGGGTTCTTGGCACCTCAGTACAAGCAAGTTCCTTCGCCTGGACACTCACTCCCCCTTACAAGTTGTAATCCAATCCCAACTCAAGGTTCCACAACCTTAAGTTACCTCAATAACAAATATTGAGTTTGAATGAAATATCTCTCTCACAGAGTAAATAAGAATCACCGACGTACAGATTTACAAATATATGTAAAAACAGAGTATTGAACTTGATAATGCGTTCGTGTGTGTGTTTTTGTTGTTTTTCTCTGTTTGGATGTTCCCATATATATAGATGCGTTGGTAATGATTGTTGGAACATTTTTATTCATGTCCGTTAGAGTGTGTGCAGCCACAGTTGACTTTTCCAGTATTTGAAAAATATCCGTTTGTGGTAGGTGGCGGTAGGTGACATTTAAACGTTGCATTTGACTTTCCTTATTTGGTAAGATCTCTTCATTGTTTATCTGCGGATATGCTAAGGATACTAATACAATGAAAGGTTAATCACATAGGAAACAAATCAATGAACGTTGGAATGATTTCTGAATTTTTGGACTTGCATACTCGAGTATTCATTAAGTTTACTCGAGTACTTACTCGAGTATCATGGTGAGAGAATGAAAAACTACAAGTTAACAAATGAACATTACATTACTCTGGTAGTGCATGGAGTAAATAAAATTTCAAACCTTTGGAAATACCTGTTTACTCGGGTAGTTACTCGGATATGGTACACTTTACTTCATAAGTTACTCGAGTAAACTCTCAAATAAACTTTAAGTTACTCGATGCTTCACTCCAGTAATGTTGGCAGGATTTCAGGGCCGAGAGCACTTCAAGTTTGATTACCTTGTTACTCGAGTACTTACTCGAGTAAACATAAATTTTCTGCATAGCTTACTCGGGTAGGGACTTGAAATTCTCTTCTAAATAACTCTACATACTCGAGTAGTAACTTGAAGTTTTCTTCTAAATAACTCTGCATACTGGATTAGCACCTCGAGTGAAGTGTGTGAAAACCATTTCATGTTATTCGAGTATTACCTTCAAGTTTTGCTTAATACAGTGAGTTACTCGAGTAGCTTCTCGAGTAACATTGGCAGGATTGAAAATGCAAAGAGCAACATATTTCTTAAAATAGGGGACTCGAGTACATACTCGAGTATCATTGGCAGGCCGAGAGCAACTGGAAGTCTTTTACCTGTTTACTCGAGTATCCACTCGAATAACGTTGGCAGGCCGAGAGCAACTTAAAGTCTTATAGCTTATTACTCGAGTACTTACTCGAGTATCATTGGCAGGTTACTTGAAGGTTGACTCTGGTTACTTCAAGTTTCTGTTCCATTACTCGAGTAACCCTTTACAAATTTTTTCAGTGATGAAGTTTCTCAGCTTTTTCTCTTGGCCTTTCTTCATTACTCCAGTGCTTACTTCAAGTGATGAATTGCTCTGTTATTACTTTGTTCAAACTTATTTGTTTATCAAATCTCTTTTCATACCATTCTTTGTTATCATCAAAACATGTGAGATCTAACATGGCTGAATCTTATAAGTTGTATATGTTTACAATGCTCTGTTTTTTTCACGTAACACAGAGTATAATGAAACTGATGAACAAATGAAGTTATATGTGTGGGTTGTGGCTAAAAGTTTTCAGTTTTACAATGCTCTGTTTTTTTCAATTTTAATTTAGAATTATGATAGAATCATCAATGGCATGGTAATTGCTTTTGTCTATTACTTTGTTGATTTTGGTTAATTTTGTAATCAGGTATCTACATCATTAACCTATAAAACATGGGTGAAGCTTCAACTTACTGCCTGGGTTATTGTTGCCATTAAGAACGCTGAAGATATTATTGTTCAGTCTGCTAGACCTTATGGTCAAAGAGCTGTTCTAAAGTTTGCTCAATGCACTGGTGCCCATGCAATAGGTCAATTTGGTGTACTATGACATTCTTGTTTTTTTCTTGTTGTGACTTGTGAGTTTTGTTTCTTCTGAATATAATGAAATTGATGATTATACTGGTTGTGGCCGAAAGGAAATTTTTTTTACAATGCTCTGTATTTATGTTATCATCAGGATGTTTCAGTGAAAATTCAGCGAGTGTTTCAGTGACAAAATTTGTATTTTCTTGAACTTTTTGCTTTTACTGTATAATGTGAAATGCAACAGGGACAAGGTAGCTAACAAAATTTTTGGTTATTGTGAGGAATGAGTCTGCCATAGATTGTTTTCATTGCCATAGATAGAATTAGTGACATTTATTGTTTACTGTGAGGAGATCACCTCTATTACATTTTTCACCAATGCTCTGTACTTCTATTTTTGTTATTATCAGAATTTCATGTTCTTCAACTTTCTTGCAAAGATCAAGAACCCTTGGGAAATAGTCATCGATTCTAGATAGAGAAATTACAATTTAAGAATAAGAGGCCAAGGGCAATTCATTTATTTGGCAGCCGTATGCCTAATCCAAAACTATTTTCAAAGCATTGACAGGACATGAATTTTGGGAAAGCATTCCTTTAGTTTCCAGTGTTCACAACCATTACGCCCAGATTTTCTCTCTTGTCCCATGTCAAATGGCCCCTTTATTTAAAGTTAAACCTATTCATGTCCTGGAATTCTGTATTGCTAATTAAATACTACGTGCTAGCTCATCTTTGAAATTTTCAGATAAAGTCAAAATGGTTGAACTTTGAATGAACCAAATATATATTTTTTATTTTTAATTCTTATAAATAAAATTTTATCTTTCAATAAAACTTGTAGTAGTTGGAAGAACACTATTTTTAATTTTATTTTATTGAAATAAAAATATTAAAAATAGTCAAATTTTACCCTGTGCACATGCTTCCCATATTGCACCTCATCTCAATTCCATGGAACAATTAGTTAAAATGAATTCCCTAAAGCGATTTGACTAGGGTCTCTGTGTCTGAATAAAGTGTCTTCTGCCATATTTATATATTCTCACCTCATTAATTCTTGGCTTCATAAGATTTAATCCTTAAGGAAAGATATTGAGCATTGCCTTATGTAACGCCCCAATTTTCGATTAAGGCTTAATGATAATTATTGAGGATAATTATCGGATTAAAGTGAAATTAATGTATATTGGTGACAATATTAATTTATATGTCATAATTGATGGAAAATTTAAAGGATGGAAATATTGGCTCTAAGTTGGTGATTAATGGGGAAATTAATTACTAACTAAAAGAAAAGTGAGAAGTGTGATTAAATGGCTAATGGAAGAATTAGAGAGGTTAATTAGTGACTAAGTGTTTAAGAGCCAATGATAAGTGGACATGTGGCAAGCATGGGTGAGAGAGAGAGGTTAAGGGAAAAAGTCAATGGGTGTATTTTATTGTTTCTTCTCTCTCTTCCCTTTCCCATTTTCGATGAAGAGCCATGGAGGGGTGTCATCATCATCATTCTTCATCTCTACACTCCATCTCTCATCTCTCTCTCATTTTCTTCTCTCTTGGCGCCATTGTTGCATAAATAAGGGGGAAGAAAAGCTTCAAAAGGTAAGGGGAAATGTCTCCAAATGCTCAAACTTCCTTCTCTAATATTGATCCTTGAATGAAGAGCTTCATTTTGATGGTTGTAATGTGTTCATTGGTATTAGTTTGTGACCTCAAGAGATTGTGAAAGTTGGAGAATTGAAAAGCCACTTTGAGAAAGTTAAAGAGGTAAGTGAAACCTATCTACCCATCTAAGTTTTGTGCCATTTGAGGTAGCTTTGAATTTCTGGGATTTATTGGTCATTTTCGAAAATGAGTGTCATTGGTCATTTGGCATGTTAAAGGTATAGAAATGGTATATTTGGAAGGTGAATGGATAGATAGGATTGATTGGGAAAGAAAGGAGTGAGATTGGAAATTTTGGAAAATTAGTGTTTAATGTTGCCATGGACCAAAGCATGCTAATGTAGTGGAAATTAGGTTGTTTAAATGGTTTTATTGGATTCCTTGAGTGTTTTAGTGCAAGGAATAGGCTTGATTGTTGATTTTGGAACCATTGGACACTTTGGTAGAAAATTAGAAATACTGCCATTGAAAGTCTATTATGGGCAGTTTGTTTGTATTGGCTTTTTGAATGACAAAATGGTGTCTAAAAATTATGAAACTTTCCAGTCTTAAAGATCACATCCCAAGCTTCCAAATGGACATATATTTGTGTCATTTCATTTTGTTAACTGAGAGTTATGCTTTGCCAAAGTTTGGGACAAAAACAGAACTCTGTTTTGGAGTAGTATTGGGTTTTTGGTGATTCTGTATTTGTGTGATGATTTGCAGTAATGAGCCATATTTTTTCTAGAAAAAGGACTTAAATACCTTTCTTTTGGCTTTGGAATCACCTCGTTTCAATTTTTCTAGAATTAGTTATGAATTTTGGAAGTTCAGCCAAAAATCAGGGAATTTCTTGGCTGCGGCCCAAGGTGACTGGCCGCGGCCCAAACCTTTCTGGCCGCGGCCCATGAGTGGCTGGCCGTGGCCAATGGCCTTCTAACCATATTTTGGCCACGGCCCAAGGAAGGGCTGGCCGCGGCCAACCCCTATGTTCCAGCACTTTGAGTTTTTGAAAAGAGATCTGCAACCTATTGTTTCCCAACCTTTTAGGAGTTTTATTAGAGGCATTTATAGCTTCTTACGGGTCATTATTGATAACCAAATCTAAGTGTTGAAGAGTCAATTGAGTATTGGAATAGAGAATAATGTTTCGTCCTTAATTATGACTTTAGGATTTGATATCTGCCCGGAGCATAGAAGGCCCGTGCTTGCTCAAAGAAGGAAAGACAAAGGTAGTGACACTTTATCCTATATCATGTGTATTGCATTGCTTGTTTGCATTAGTCATCGATTACAGTGAAAGTGAAGGGGACGTGGCGAAAGCCCGGACTCGATTACAGTGAAAGTGAAGGGGACGTGGCGAAAGCCCAGACTCGAATATAGATAAAGTGAAGGGGGCGTGGCGTAAGCCCGACCTCGTATATAGTGAAGGGAACGTGGCGAAAGGCCGGTCTCGAATATTGATTGCTGCATTGTGATATATGTGAATTGCTTTGTATATATGCATCATATAAATAAACTGTTGCTACTGGGATTCTCTAGAATCTCATTCTTTCCAAATAACATTTTTAGACAGGGCAAGTGGATCAAAAAGCAAGCAAGTGGATAAGGGCGATTAGGGCTACCAGCGGTAGTCTTAGTTAGATATTTTGGTTTTATATCAAATTGGTTATCATTTTGGATCAATGTAAATATATTGTATAGATCATAGTACTATAGTTTTGTGTAATCCCCGGTATGGATACTGAGGTGGGCGATGATGCCTTGAACAATATTTTGGATTAAATGTTATTATCCCGGGTGAACGTCGGGAATTGTGCTGATACTCTGATATTGTATATGTAACAGACCAAACAAGCCATTTGTTTTAATGAATAAAATGAATGGAGATCCATTTGTACAGTTTCCGCAAAAAGTTTTTAATTGTTCCGGATTTCTCATTCGATTATTAAATGTGATTAAACACTAATCCCGGCCTGATTATCGAAGGGGGGTTACACCTTATTGCTATTTACCTTGGCAATCCCAACTTCATTGCTGATAATGTTGCTGAACCACTTCTTGAATCCAACAGACACTTAATTCTTTTATGACAGACACTTTAAACTGAATAATACCACATTGTTGCTGCTAGACTTAAATCTTTTATGATAGGTTTTTAATTTGTGCTGCAATGTTTGAACTTTGTAGGAAGTAGAAAATGACATCCCAAGTAGAACAAGTATCTACTACTGCTCCATCCACATAATCTGTTAGATCAAAGGCCAATCCAGCATGGGAGTATTGTATTCAAGTGCCCAACAAAACCCCAGGTGGCAAACCTCACTTGAAATGCTTGTATTGTGCAAAGGAATTTGCTGGGGGAGGAATACACAGAATGAAAGAACATCTTGCCAGAATAAAAGGGGACATCATAAGTTGTAAAAAGGTTTCAGGAGATGTTTACTATCTGTTGAATGAAAATGTGAAAGAAATTGAAGAGAAAAAGGGAAAGAAGCAAGATACATTTGAAGAAGACAATCCTTATGGACCTAATGTCACACCATCGGAAGGTGATGCTCCAAATTTAGAAGATGCTCCTCCTTCACATACTGAAAATTCTTTTTCAAGATCATCTAAAGTTTTGAAACGAAAGGCACATGTTGCAACTACAAGATCCTTCTTTTGCCCCAAGGACAACCCCGGGTGCATAGCCAGGAATAAGTAGTGCATTTGCGGGTAAAGAAGCTGTGCAAAGAGCAAACATCACTATGGCTAGGTGGTTTTATGATTGTTGTATTCCAATTAATGATGTTAATTCAATATACTTCCAGCCTATGCTAGATGCCATTGCAGCTATTGGCCTATGTTATAAAGCGTCATCTTACCATGCCTTTAGAACAAAATTATTACAAGATATGAAAAAGGAAATTCAATTATTCGTTGATGAATGCAAGAATTTTTGGGCAAAAAATGATGGCATGATAATGGCAAATGGTTGGCAAGATCAATGAAATCGACAATTGATTAACTTCCTGGTTTATTATCCTAAAGGAATTGTCTTCATCAAATCTATAGATGCATCAGACATTGTGAAAGATGCCCAAACTTTGTGCAACTTGTTTGTGGACATGGTTTTGTTTGCTGGTGTGGATAATATCGTCCATCTTATTACTGATAATGCAGCTAATTATAAAACTGCTGGGAAATTATTGGCCGAAAAGTATCCTTCTATTTATTGGTCTCCATGTGCTACACATTGCTTAAACCTGATTTCGTCAGACATTGAAAAAATGGAGATTGTCACACGTTTATCTACATGTGCATCTTTGATTTCAAAATTCATTTACAACCATGGATTTTTATTAGCTTGGTTGAGAAAAAGAGAAGGGTGGACAGAAATCATCCAGCCAGAAGCAACACAATTTGCTACCACTTTTATTGCTTTAAAAAGTATTCTTTAGCACAAGCATGACTTACAAGCCTTGATAACTAGTAAGACATTTATTGACTCTAGATACTCAAGAGACCATAGGGCAAGAGATGTGATTGCGGTTGTATTGGACGGGGTATTTTGGAATGATTATTTGGCCATTATTGAAGTTGTTAAACCTCTTATACGACTTCTGAGAATTGTAGATTATGATGATAGGCCTTCACTGGGATATATTTATGAAGGGATGTGTAACCCCCTGCCGTAATTAATATCCGGATTACAATAATAAACGTGAAATAGAGACCAATAAGACAAAACACCATTTATAAACCCATCAACCAGATGGGGTTTTCACAATTACATTTCGAAATCATTTAAAACACGGTCTCATATTTACACTCCGAATATAATTACTATGCGAAGATAAAATTACATTTATACAATTATCAGAGTACGCAATATAAATTCCCGACAATTCCGGGATCATATCTTCGCTCAATAATCATAGGGCGCATTAGCCCATACAATTCAAATAACAGGGATTACACAAATTATCCGAATACATTCTCAATTACTGATCCATATAATCACATACACAATCCCAATTACACATTGATAACCAACTCCTAAGCTCTCACCCAAAACGAGTCCTCTTCGTCCTTGGATGCTTGCTTCATCCTCAATCTTCCTTCCCTGTCTAAAAGGTTGATAGGGGAGGGTGAGATTCTGGGGAATCTCAGTAGGAAAACAAATACCAATATGCATGTAAGATAAGTATTTAATGCATGACATGCTTGCATCACAATAGCTCATGTTCACATAATGATATATCCGCATGCTCAATGCTCACATAACATACTCATGGCCATAGTATAAATAGAAACAGAGCTACAATCATTCTCATATGTTTCACATAATCACGCAAAGCAATAACATGCATCAATACACAAATACAATTATCAATACATGCAGGAGAGGTAAGTTCCCTACCCTCTTTTCCACGTAAGCTCCAGCTCCGGCTGCTCACGCTCCAGTAAATCATCAAATCCTATAACCATAATCAAGGACATAGGATTAATCCCTTTTCCAATTCCTTTACATTTAGACACTCAAGTTGGTTATCATTATTGCCCTTTAAGTGCCCTCAAACACCTCAACCCATAGCTCTAAAGGGTTGGAAGACTATCCCCAAAGATCCCCTTTTGAACACTTAAACTTGATATTTTTCACTGCCTCACTCGAGCACAGAAGCTCTCACTCGAGCACAAGTACGGACATCACTCGAGCACAGATGCTCTCACTCGAGCACGCGTACGGACAACACCCGAGCACAAGAGGAAGTGAGACCGCGAGTGAGCACCCGAGAGCACCCAAAGCTCTCCAAGCACCGGATCACTCGAGCACAAAACCACACCCGCGAGCACACCTCACACCCGCGAGCACACTCCTACCTGAAGCACACCTCACCCGCGAGCACACCCGCGAGCACACACGGCTCACTCGAGCAGATGCCCTCCACCCGCGAGCACACACCTCTCACCCGCGAGCAGATGCCCACCACCCGCGAGTGAGAAGGCACACTTCTTGCACCTTGCCCGCGAGTATCCACCCGAGAGCAATCCTTCACTCTGGACTCCCACTATCACTCGAGCAGGCCATGCTCTTTCTCGAGCATGTTCTTCCCTCACTCGAGCACAAAGCGATGTGCTCGAGCAGAGCTCATAATTCCCAGGTGCACTCGAAGCCACACAAGGGAAAACTCACCTATCACTCGAGCAGGTTCTTCCTCACTCGAGCAACATTCATCCCTCACTCGAGCACACACCTGTCTGCTCGAGTGAATCTATCAGATTCCAGGAAAACGCAGCAAACATACCACATTTCCCCAACTCTTGCCCAATTGATCCAAAGGGACCAAAAACCTCTACCAAAGCCACTCCCACACAAAATCACTCACTGAATTCAATGGAATCAACAGAATTACCCAATTCCCATTCCATTAACAAGCTTTGGTCTAGGGCATCATAATCACCCATTTTCCAAATCATTATCCTTACACATTTCAATCCCCAATCCATTCTATCTATTCAAAACTCATACCAATATACCATTTCCAATGCCATATCATGCCAAACTACCCATTACCCATATTTTCACAATTAGGGCAATAATTCCAGAAATTCCAAACATAATCATTTGGCATGAAACATAGATAGAAGGAGTGGTTTCACATACCTTATCAACATTCTCAAAGACACTCTTTGATTCTCCAAACCCCATATTTTCGTGTAGCACAAATCAGCACCAAATGGCTACACAATACACACCAAAATGAAGCCCATCACTCAAGGATCAACATTTATGAATGGTGTTTGAGCAAAAGAGGCCATCTGCTTACCTCAAAATTCCACTTTTCCTTTCCCTCTCCCAAGCACATTCAGCGAAAATGGAGGAAGGAAGAGAAGAGAGAGAAAACGAGAGAGAGAAGAGAGGAGATGAAGATGATGATGATGTGTCATCACTTATCCCACATCCAAGGGCCCACACTTTGCCACTTGTCACCATCTCCCTTCAACTCACATGGGCTCACATGCATGCACACACACATGATTATGCCTCTTGCCCACTACAAAATCAATCTTAGCCATTGATCATTTAATCACGCATCTCATTTTCTCTTAGCTAGTAATTAATTTCTCTATTAATCACTAACTAATTCCCAACAATTTCACTATTTCAATTTCCAATAATTATGGCATATTAATTATTATGGCCATAAAACACATAATTATTCTCAATAATTATGATTAGTCCTTAGTCGAAAATCGGGATGTTACATTTCTCCCCCCGTTCAATAAATTTCGTCCTCGAAATTTGTTCCACCACTAAGGACATAAACTCCGGACGCTTCTTCACGACAGCTTCCGTTTCACCATTCATTTCACATTGGATGGTCCCTTCTAGACCACCTACACAATGGAGCATCTCAACTTGATTCTTGTAAGAATCTTAAACCATAAACGCAACCCTAGTTGCCATAAAATGCAATCGGCCCATATCACGATTGCTATACAACCACAATCATCGCAAGGCCTCCTCATTCATGAGTGGCTAGCGCATCTCAACATCCGGTGACTCCAATTCATGAGCCATATCATAAGATCTCGGCAGTTAGGTGGCACAGGCCACCAACCTGCTCAACTCAATCTAGTGATTCCATCCTGGAATAACTCAACAACATCACCAACTCATTTCAAGCAACAGCCTCAGCCGTATATACCAGCACTTAGGCCTTCGCTGTATTCACTTCCACAGCATTACCCTCACCCGTACACCCACCAATGATTCCACTAGTGGTAACCGAGACTTTCGGGTATTCACAACAATCACATTGCCGTATCGAATTCCACGGCATTACCCTCACCCATCCGGGACTTTTGGGTCTCAATCACAATGTTCTTGACAAATTCACTTTGCCCTTCCGGCATTCACATCACAACACATATCACATCATCAGGTCACTCCAGAATCTCAATCTCTTCTATCCAAAGCACCCTACCATAATGGTCCACCTAGAATCTCAGTCTCTTCTATCCAGGCGACCGGTTGAGAGTCTCAATCTCCCAACACCACCTTCATTCTCCTGCATCACACAAAGCAACTACAACGGCAGTCCAACGGCCGAGCTAGAGATGACCAGCGTCACACCCTAAACGGCTCACGCTGACCTGCACACGCTGCATTGCACCTTAACACAATTCACACAATATACTTCACCACAGCTGGGATCCATATAAAGCATGTCATATACGCAAGCCACATAGGCAAGATTTACACACAGCCCACGGCTGGTTACACAAACGCCGCCCTCACACGGGTCGGATTCACATCATCCATGTCGGTTACGACGGCAGTTCAACGGCCGAACTAGAGATGACCACTGTCACTCCCTATACGGCTCCCGCTGAATTGCTCATGCTGCAATCTGTCACATCCCCCGCCGGTGCTCTCGGGGACGCCTACTCCGGCACAACCGGCTACGGCACCGACCGTAGTACCACCCGTACTACCATTCGGGTGTGGCAAGTAGCTGGGCATCAACCCAGGACTCACATGAATTCCGCACATTTCCGTCTTTATTGTCACACCCACCTCGCTACTCACATTTCACGGCGGCTGGATGCCCACCCCGGTACTCACATTTCCCGGCGGCTGGTACCCTCCGTATGGGCCTAGGCACTCACGCCTTACCCTCCCAACTGGGCCTCAACCCCTTGGGCCGCGAGGGAGACTACAATACACATTCACATCAACACATATTACAGATTCTCTTTTACGTACTGAGATCCTTCAAGACCCCTTTGCACAACACAACTTGACCCCGAAGTTTTACCTCCCGAAGCCATAGTCATCATATCATTCTCACAGCAACCTCGAGCTTCTGCTCAGCACGGTTCTCGCACATATTACATTCCCACGCTTCCGCTGCACACTCTGAGGTCACACTCCTCATCTGTGCATTCACAATGTCAAGCTGACTTAACAGGAGTCCCATAGGAATCTCCTACATCACCTGACCACAGTCATAATCTACACCAAATCTTGGCTCAGTTCAACTCGAATCATTCAAAGCCATAATCAACGCTTCGTTGAGATCCCATACTCCCAACGTCCCCAGAGCTCTATTCTACGATTCAACGTCACGGCTATCGCTCTCCACGGTTCGTTATCACGGTGGCTGCACACTAGGGTTTGTCGTCATGGAGGCTTTCACAAATATAGTCACACCCCGGTTTTACCCCCCTCAAGGGATGCCCCGCGCCGGTGCCCACCCCGCTCACGTACATGGGGCTGCCAGGTGGCTGAGCTGGCTGGTCTCACCCCTCATGGGCTAACCCACCACCCAGGACTCACACATATCCCCCGTATCCCCACCGCCCCGAAGGCACGGTCCTCCCACTGTGTGCCATACACACCCCAGCGGGCCGCAGGTGATAAATTCACAAACAGCCACTCCGGTCAGACGTCACCGTAGGTAGCCCTCTCCGATCAAAAGTCCCCGTAGATAGCGCTCTCCGATCCGAATCCTCCGTAGATAACTTTCTCCCTGTGCTGGATTTACAACCAATGTGCTCGAGCAGAGCTCATAATTCCCAGGTGCACTCGAAGCCACACAAGGGAAAACTCACCTATCACTCGAGCAGGTTCTTCCTCACTCGAGCAACATTCATCCCTCACTCGAGCACACACCTGTCTGCTCGAGTGAATCTATCAGATTCCAGGAAAACGCAGCAAACATACCACATTTCCCCAACTCTTGCCCAATTGATCCAAAGGGACCAAAAACCTCTACCAAAGCCACTCCCACACAAAATCACTCACTGAATTCAATGGAATCAACAGAATTACCCAATTCCCATTCCATTAACAAGCTTTGGTCTAGGGCATCATAATCACCCATTTTCCAAATCATTATCCTTACACATTTCAATCCCCAATCCATTCTATCTATTCAAAACTCATACCAATATACCATTTCCAATGCCATATCATGCCAAACTACCCATTACCCATATTTTCACAATTAGGGCAATAATTCCAGAAATTCCAAACATAATCATTTGGCATGAAACATAGATAGAAGGAGTGGTTTCACATACCTTATCAACATTCTCAAAGACACTCTTTGATTCTCCAAACCCCATATTTTCGTGTAGCACAAATCAGCACCAAATGGCTACACAATACACACCAAAATGAAGCCCATCACTCAAGGATCAACATTTATGAATGGTGTTTGAGCAAAAGAGGCCATCTGCTTACCTCAAAATTCCACTTTTCCTTTCCCTCTCCCAAGCACATTCAGCGAAAATGGAGGAAGGAAGAGAAGAGAGAGAAAACGAGAGAGAGAAGAGAGGAGATGAAGATGATGATGATGTGTCATCACTTATCCCACATCCAAGGGCCCACACTTTGCCACTTGTCACCATCTCCCTTCAACTCACATGGGCTCACATGCATGCACACACACATGATTATGCCTCTTGCCCACTACAAAATCAATCTTAGCCATTGATCATTTAATCACGCATCTCATTTTCTCTTAGCTAGTAATTAATTTCTCTATTAATCACTAACTAATTCCCAACAATTTCACTATTTCAATTTCCAATAATTATGGCATATTAATTATTATGGCCATAAAACACATAATTATTCTCAATAATTATGATTAGTCCTTAGTCGAAAATCGGGATGTTACATTTCTCCCCCCGTTCAATAAATTTCGTCCTCGAAATTTGTTCCACCACTAAGGACATAAACTCCGGACGCTTCTTCACGACAGCTTCCGTTTCACCATTCATTTCACATTGGATGGTCCCTTCTAGACCACCTACACAATGGAGCATCTCAACTTGATTCTTGTAAGAATCTTAAACCATAAACGCAACCCTAGTTGCCATAAAATGCAATCGGCCCATATCACGATTGCTATACAACCACAATCATCGCAAGGCCTCCTCATTCATGAGTGGCTAGCGCATCTCAACATCCGGTGACTCCAATTCATGAGCCATATCATAAGATCTCGGCAGTTAGGTGGCACAGGCCACCAACCTGCTCAACTCAATCTAGTGATTCCATCCTGGAATAACTCAACAACATCACCAACTCATTTCAAGCAACAGCCTCAGCCGTATATACCAGCACTTAGGCCTTCGCTGTATTCACTTCCACAGCATTACCCTCACCCGTACACCCACCAATGATTCCACTAGTGGTAACCGAGACTTTCGGGTATTCACAACAATCACATTGCCGTATCGAATTCCACGGCATTACCCTCACCCATCCGGGACTTTTGGGTCTCAATCACAATGTTCTTGACAAATTCACTTTGCCCTTCCGGCATTCACATCACAACACATATCACATCATCAGGTCACTCCAGAATCTCAATCTCTTCTATCCAAAGCACCCTACCATAATGGTCCACCTAGAATCTCAGTCTCTTCTATCCAGGCGACCGGTTGAGAGTCTCAATCTCCCAACACCACCTTCATTCTCCTGCATCACACAAAGCAACTACAACGGCAGTCCAACGGCCGAGCTAGAGATGACCAGCGTCACACCCTAAACGGCTCACGCTGACCTGCACACGCTGCATTGCACCTTAACACAATTCACACAATATACTTCACCACAGCTGGGATCCATATAAAGCATGTCATATACGCAAGCCACATAGGCAAGATTTACACACAGCCCACGGCTGGTTACACAAACGCCGCCCTCACACGGGTCGGATTCACATCATCCATGTCGGTTACGACGGCAGTTCAACGGCCGAACTAGAGATGACCACTGTCACTCCCTATACGGCTCCCGCTGAATTGCTCATGCTGCAATCTGTCACATCCCCCGCCGGTGCTCTCGGGGACGCCTACTCCGGCACAACCGGCTACGGCACCGACCGTAGTACCACCCGTACTACCATTCGGGTGTGGCAAGTAGCTGGGCATCAACCCAGGACTCACATGAATTCCGCACATTTCCGTCTTTATTGTCACACCCACCTCGCTACTCACATTTCACGGCGGCTGGATGCCCACCCCGGTACTCACATTTCCCGGCGGCTGGTACCCTCCGTATGGGCCTAGGCACTCACGCCTTACCCTCCCAACTGGGCCTCAACCCCTTGGGCCGCGAGGGAGACTACAATACACATTCACATCAACACATATTACAGATTCTCTTTTACGTACTGAGATCCTTCAAGACCCCTTTGCACAACACAACTTGACCCCGAAGTTTTACCTCCCGAAGCCATAGTCATCATATCATTCTCACAGCAACCTCGAGCTTCTGCTCAGCACGGTTCTCGCACATATTACATTCCCACGCTTCCGCTGCACACTCTGAGGTCACACTCCTCATCTGTGCATTCACAATGTCAAGCTGACTTAACAGGAGTCCCATAGGAATCTCCTACATCACCTGACCACAGTCATAATCTACACCAAATCTTGGCTCAGTTCAACTCGAATCATTCAAAGCCATAATCAACGCTTCGTTGAGATCCCATACTCCCAACGTCCCCAGAGCTCTATTCTACGATTCAACGTCACGGCTATCGCTCTCCACGGTTCGTTATCACGGTGGCTGCACACTAGGGTTTGTCGTCATGGAGGCTTTCACAAATATAGTCACACCCCGGTTTTACCCCCCTCAAGGGATGCCCCGCGCCGGTGCCCACCCCGCTCACGTACATGGGGCTGCCAGGTGGCTGAGCTGGCTGGTCTCACCCCTCATGGGCTAACCCACCACCCAGGACTCACACATATCCCCCGTATCCCCACCGCCCCGAAGGCACGGTCCTCCCACTGTGTGCCATACACACCCCAGCGGGCCGCAGGTGATAAATTCACAAACAGCCACTCCGGTCAGACGTCACCGTAGGTAGCCCTCTCCGATCAAAAGTCCCCGTAGATAGCGCTCTCCGATCCGAATCCTCCGTAGATAACTTTCTCCCTGTGCTGGATTTACAACCAACACTCTCAGAATTCCTGATACACAATTCAATTCACTTCTAGTACCATACCCTGGTACCACAGACCATCAAGGTCATATCCAATTCCTAAGAATCAACCCAGCTATTGAGTATAATCCTTGGATCACAATTCATCTATCCAAACTTTCAACCTCAGTTGAACTGGGAAATTACTTCCCTCAAATCCACAGAGCCTCATCCACTCCAGCATGAACTCAAATATCTCTGTCAGCCTAAGGCACACCGGTCCCCTAGGTCTTAAGGCTTTTTCACACACAAGATCAGTATGACATTACTACATGTAACATCATACCACCTTGGGTTTCATACCCAACATCTAGGTTAGTCACGATACCTAGAGCTTCAACATCAAAACATCTAGGGAAATCATTTTCCTCCACCTCTAGGTATACACCCTAGATTCTCAGACGAATCACTATATCCTTCGATTACACAATGATTCGCCACTCAAGACTAACCAACAATGTATACACATATTCCACAAATCTCTTATGTCCACAATAACAATTCACACATGTGTATACATAATCACTATCACAGAACATCATCTACCACCAAGGTAGAGATCTAATAGAGCTATCCTAGCAAATTCCCAAGTTTGCCAGGAACTGTAGCTCTGATACCAAAAATGTAACCCCCTGCCGTAATTAATATCCGGATTACAATAATAAACGTGAAATAGAGACCAATAAGACAAAACACCATTTATAAACCCATCAACCAGATGGGGTTTTCACAATTACATTTCGAAATCATTTAAAACACGGTCTCATATTTACACTCCGAATATAATTACTATGCGAAGATAAAATTACATTTATACAATTATCAGAGTACGCAATATAAATTCCCGACAATTCCGGGATCATATCTTCGCTCAATAATCATAGGGCGCATTAGCCCATACAATTCAAATAACAGGGATTACACAAATTATCCGAATACATTCTCAATTACTGATCCATATAATCACATACACAATCCCAATTACACATTGATAACCAACTCCTAAGCTCTCACCCAAAACGAGTCCTCTTCGTCCTTGGATGCTTGCTTCATCCTCAATCTTCCTTCCCTGTCTAAAAGGTTGATAGGGGAGGGTGAGATTCTGGGGAATCTCAGTAGGAAAACAAATACCAATATGCATGTAAGATAAGTATTTAATGCATGACATGCTTGCATCACAATAGCTCATGTTCACATAATGATATATCCGCATGCTCAATGCTCACATAACATACTCATGGCCATAGTATAAATAGAAACAGAGCTACAATCATTCTCATATGTTTCACATAATCACGCAAAGCAATAACATGCATCAATACACAAATACAATTATCAATACATGCAGGAGAGGTAAGTTCCCTACCCTCTTTTCCACGTAAGCTCCAGCTCCGGCTGCTCACGCTCCAGTAAATCATCAAATCCTATAACCATAATCAAGGACATAGGATTAATCCCTTTTCCAATTCCTTTACATTTAGACACTCAAGTTGGTTATCATTATTGCCCTTTAAGTGCCCTCAAACACCTCAACCCATAGCTCTAAAGGGTTGGAAGACTATCCCCAAAGATCCCCTTTTGAACACTTAAACTTGATATTTTTCACTGCCTCACTCGAGCACAGAAGCTCTCACTCGAGCACAAGTACGGACATCACTCGAGCACAGATGCTCTCACTCGAGCACGCGTACGGACAACACCCGAGCACAAGAGGAAGTGAGACCGCGAGTGAGCACCCGAGAGCACCCAAAGCTCTCCAAGCACCGGATCACTCGAGCACAAAACCACACCCGCGAGCACACCTCACACCCGCGAGCACACTCCTACCTGAAGCACACCTCACCCGCGAGCACACCCGCGAGCACACACGGCTCACTCGAGCAGATGCCCTCCACCCGCGAGCACACACCTCTCACCCGCGAGCAGATGCCCACCACCCGCGAGTGAGAAGGCACACTTCTTGCACCTTGCCCGCGAGTATCCACCCGAGAGCAATCCTTCACTCTGGACTCCCACTATCACTCGAGCAGGCCATGCTCTTTCTCGAGCATGTTCTTCCCTCACTCGAGCACAAAGCGATGTGCTCGAGCAGAGCTCATAATTCCCAGGTGCACTCGAAGCCACACAAGGGAAAACTCACCTATCACTCGAGCAGGTTCTTCCTCACTCGAGCAACATTCATCCCTCACTCGAGCACACACCTGTCTGCTCGAGTGAATCTATCAGATTCCAGGAAAACGCAGCAAACATACCACATTTCCCCAACTCTTGCCCAATTGATCCAAAGGGACCAAAAACCTCTACCAAAGCCACTCCCACACAAAATCACTCACTGAATTCAATGGAATCAACAGAATTACCCAATTCCCATTCCATTAACAAGCTTTGGTCTAGGGCATCATAATCACCCATTTTCCAAATCATTATCCTTACACATTTCAATCCCCAATCCATTCTATCTATTCAAAACTCATACCAATATACCATTTCCAATGCCATATCATGCCAAACTACCCATTACCCATATTTTCACAATTAGGGCAATAATTCCAGAAATTCCAAACATAATCATTTGGCATGAAACATAGATAGAAGGAGTGGTTTCACATACCTTATCAACATTCTCAAAGACACTCTTTGATTCTCCAAACCCCATATTTTCGTGTAGCACAAATCAGCACCAAATGGCTACACAATACACACCAAAATGAAGCCCATCACTCAAGGATCAACATTTATGAATGGTGTTTGAGCAAAAGAGGCCATCTGCTTACCTCAAAATTCCACTTTTCCTTTCCCTCTCCCAAGCACATTCAGCGAAAATGGAGGAAGGAAGAGAAGAGAGAGAAAACGAGAGAGAGAAGAGAGGAGATGAAGATGATGATGATGTGTCATCACTTATCCCACATCCAAGGGCCCACACTTTGCCACTTGTCACCATCTCCCTTCAACTCACATGGGCTCACATGCATGCACACACACATGATTATGCCTCTTGCCCACTACAAAATCAATCTTAGCCATTGATCATTTAATCACGCATCTCATTTTCTCTTAGCTAGTAATTAATTTCTCTATTAATCACTAACTAATTCCCAACAATTTCACTATTTCAATTTCCAATAATTATGGCATATTAATTATTATGGCCATAAAACACATAATTATTCTCAATAATTATGATTAGTCCTTAGTCGAAAATCGGGATGTTACAGGATGCACAGGGCAAGGAAAGCTATCAAATGTACTTTCAATCGCACAAAAAAATTGTACAAGCCATTCACGAGTATTATTAAGCGTAGGTGGGATTCTCAGCTTCTCCAAGATCTTCATGCAGCAGCTTATATCTTAAATCCTGCTTTTCTTTATGATAAGGCTAACTTCTCTCAAAAGCCAGAGGTTATGCAAGGATATCTTTTTGTCATTGGTAGGAAAGTCACATCTAATAAGACCAAGTTTTTGCAAGAAGGCATATTATATCAAGATAAAAGTGGAACCTTCAATAATCCCATGGCTCTTGAATCTGCAAAATCAATGCAACCTGGTAAAATTCCTTACTTCTTAATTCTTATACAATTATATTATACTATATGAATCTGACTTTAATTGTTTTTTTTATATTTGATGATGTTCATTTTAATATGATAGATGAATGGTGGAGGTATTTTGAAGGTAGTTGTCCCAATGTTAAAAAGTTGGCTATTCAATTGTTGAGTCAAACTGCTTCTTCTGGTTGCGAAAGGAATTGGAGTGTCTTTGAAAGGATACACTCCAAGAAAAGAAATAGATTGGAACATAAAAGGCTAAATGATCTTGTCTTTATTCATTACAATTTTCGTTTGAGGAATAGGTATATTTTTTTAAACTTTTCAGTTTACAATTTACACTTTACTACTAAATTTTGTATTGGTTAAAAAAATAATTAAATCGCTTCTAATAATTATACCAATATTTCATTTTCATGTGTTTTTTTAGGGTTCTTAACAAGAAAAAAGACTTTGATCCCATTGATTATGAAAGTATTGATAAAATTGAATATTGAATAATGGAAGAAGTCGATTCTCCTCCACTTTCAACACTTTTCGCTGAAGAGATAGAAGAATATATCATTTATGATAATACCACATTGCCAATACCAAAAATTACCATCAATGATGAAGGTTAGATATTTTAAATTGTAGAGTTAGACATGTTACTTTTTTATTTATATTATATGTTACTAATTTTTATAATTTGGTTTGTTCCATACTATTTTATAAAGATGCTTTTGAAGAACAACGCAATGGGGTTCATCCACAAACTTAGGTTGGAATTGGAAGTTCTGGGATTGGAGTTGAAGGTCTTGATTTTGGGTCATTTGCTCAAGAAGATGATGACATTTTTGATCCAAATGATTTTCAAGAAACTCATGCTTGGATCAATCAAGAGCCACCAAATACCAAAGTTTAACAAGACATGAAATCATTATTATTTGTGCTTTTTGTTAATTTCATGGTTGATTTAAATGTTCTTTCTTAAATGATATTTTGTGATTTTACTAACTTTATATAAAATTAGCTAAAGACTAAAGACTAATTATTGTAATATATATATATATATATATATATATATAATAATTTTAAATTTAATTATTACATCACCAGTCCGACTCAACGGCTCAACCGTTCCAACCGGTTAAACCTTGACCCATTGACCTTTCCGACTCAACGTCCGGTCTGGCTTTTAAAACATTGATATTTATAATCATATTTTGGATAAAGGTTGAAAAGTAAAAAAGGTGGAATTTCCATAAAATAACATATCTTGTGCATTTGGTTGGCTTAATGGGATGAAGCCCAAATTGGTTTGTGAAGGGCTTAAATGGTGTCATTTATGGGCCAAGGAAAAAGGAGGAAAATTAGTCCAATGCTAATGGGAAGTTATGACACAATTAGAAGAGGATAAGGTCAAGTACACAACTTATGTCATAAATCCAATTTTTGTAATAAAACTAATGGAAAGACGAAGATATTTTAGGTCATCCTCTTCATATTTTCCTTCTCATTTTCATGCCTACACACCAAATAGAGAGAGAGAGAGAGAAGCTTTGAAGAAACATAGAGAGAAGGAGGAGCACAAGAGCAAACATCAAGGTAAAGTTTTGAGATTCCAAGTGTTAGGTCTTCTAACTTGTGTAGTAGCTTCTCTAATCTCTTGATCTCCATGAATAATCATGTGTAGCCAAGTAAAATCTCAAGGTTGAGGAGAGAGAGAGACATCTAGAGAGAGAAAGTTGGAGGATTAAGTGGTAACCTCAAGAACTTCAATTCCTTTGGTATATTGTTGTTATTGTGGTGGTTTTTGTTATGATTTGTGGTTTGGTTGTTGATTTTGTAAATTCGGAAAGTGGAAACACTAAGGGGTTATGCTGCCTAAATTTCCTCAAATCATGTCTAGTGAGTGTTTAAATGGTTTGATAAGTGGTTAGGAGTATAAAAGAGCAAGCTTTAGGTGTTAAGACAACCACATTTTTCCCTTTTCAAGCCAAAGTTTCGGCCAGCTCTGGAAATGGGGGTTAGGGCTGAAATTTCATTAATCTGATAGTTCCATTATGATCAGGAGAGAAAATTGTATAGGGTTGATGTTGATCACTTTGTGAGAAAAGCCCTAGAAAGTAAAATTACAAAATTACCCCTAAAACCCTAAGTAGGGACTGTCAAAGGAAAAACTGTCATTTGACAGTAATTTTGCGAAACCCAAGGTCAAAAATGGATTCTACACGTAAAACTGTGTAGGAATAACTCGAGTCAAAATTTCTGAAAAAGTATAGTCGGATCGAGTAAAAAGGGACTTAGACTGGGTCCCCAGGGGGATTTTGGTAATTTTACAGTTTTAAATTAATTTAACCAACAAAATTAATTTGGAAGAGTCTAAAGTGATACATGAATGGGTATTAACCTAATTCTTATACATTTGGGATTTTAGGATAGGATTGATAGCCCGAGCCGTCGAAATAAAATTCAAGGAACGATTTATGAACAAAAAGGGATTAAGGTAGTAACTATATCCTTTATATACTATGCCAATATTTATATATTTGTGTATATCATCTTTTGTGATATCATTAATAGATGTGGTTTTTGCCGAGGAGAGCAATTAGTGCAGGGAGGCACTTTTACCTGTTTGTTGAATAAGAACCCAATTGAGGTTTACGGGCACTGGGGGATTGAGCCCCTAGCCGTGGTATTGTTATTATTTATTTGTATAACATAGAGCATGACATTTTTAATTTTCATATTTTATATGATTAATAGCTTGTTACTACTGAGATTCTCTCAAATCTCTCCCTTTCTATAAATTTGTAAAGTTTCCAGCAGCAGAAAAACGGCTCTAAAGGCATGATTCTAGTTATCGGCAACTGTGGTGTTCGGGTCAAGAAAACGGAGTTGTTGGTTATTATTAGTTTATTTTGATATTTTTGGACAAAATTGTGTATGTTATTAAACCTTGAGGAGAAAACTTGTGATGTAATTAAGTACCTTATATCAATATATTAGTATATTTATGTTATTCATGTGTTGCTCACTGAACTTCGCTCAAATACTCTAAAAATGCGGAAATAAGAAGTAGAGTGTTACAAAAATTGCTATTAAAATTAATTAACGATTTTTGTCATATCATAATTTTAATTTCTAATTATATACCATATAATTTCAAAAACAATACTAACATATATTTTATTATTTTTTAATTACTTGAAATAAAATGCTCAAAATACTTTAAAAATATATAATACATAAAAAGAATTTAAAATATTAATTTAATCTTGTCTTATTTAAATAAAAAGTACAATATACTTAAAAGTATATGTCAAATGCTAAATATTATTTTTTTAAAATAACATGATACTCCTCTAGTCCTTAATATAGGACTTGATTAAAGAGTTGATCTTGACTTTAAATATAAGACATATTTCTTATATTTGTCAATTTTTTTCTAATTTATCTATATTGATGCTTTCTCAACGATAAGAGAGATAGATTAGAGGATTTAAGGAGATGATTAGAGTGTTTGGAAAAAATATATCATATTAACTAACTTAACTAACTTTCTTAATCTAAACAAATTTAGCAAATAAATCTTATACTAAAGACCGGAGGGAGTATATAATAAAAATTATAACATGGTAAAAACTAGTAACTTTAACCAGGGAACAAAAAACCGGTCCGGACCGGCCGGTTCAACCGATTGAACCGGGAACCTATCAATGGTCCGATCTGATTTGTTCATTGAACCATGAGCCCGATTGGACAGGTCTAAAATCGATTAAAACTGGTAAAACCAGTTGTTCAACTAGTTGGACCGGTTTCTTTTTTTAAATTTTTTAATTGTTATTTTGTGCTTGTTTTTTAAGGGAAAATGGAAGATTGAAGACCAAAATGAAGAAAAAAGTAGGTAAAGAAAGAACAAATTTTAAAAAAAATGAAGAAGTTAATGAAAAAAATTATTTAAAAAGATATAATAATTATAGGAAATGAGATATCATTATATAAATATAAACATTATAACTAATACTAATAGATTTTATGCATTTTTTTTCTAAAAATCTTCATTTTTATCTATAAAAGTTTAAAAATATATTAATATATATTGCCACTATTAAAGCCCAGTTGAACCATTAACCCTTGATCTTGTGTTGTGACTGGTTCATTGCCCGATCCAATATTTTGTTCCTTGATTTTAACAATAATTTTAATGGTAGGGGAGTTAATAGTAAGAACATAAAAAATCAAGTCCTTAATTTAAACTTTCAAAGGTTAGCGAGGTCATGTGGAATTAACCCAAAATTTGCAAGGTTTTATGTAATTTAGCCTTAAATTTATCTAAAACATAAAATTTAGAATTATAAATTAAATAACTGTATAACATGATCACTTTCAATTAGGGGTGTGCAAGTATTTCCCGTCCCGATCTTCCCGTCCCGATCCCGAGCAAATCGGGACGGGAAAAGTTCGGGATCGGGAAATTTTTTTTCGAGATCGGGAATGGGACTTCCCGATCCCGACTTTTTCCCAATCCCGAAAAAAATATATATATTATGTATAATTTTTTAAAATATTTAAGAAAGCAAGACCAAATGCAAAATAAAATATGAAAATTCCTAACACCCTCAATGTAATATCTATTCTTTTAGTTAATTTTATTTACTATTTATTAAATAATTCTAATTTTTTGTTCTTGTCTTTGTGCTTTTTATAGCTAAATCGACAACTTTAAGTATATATTGGACTAATGATATATTTGTATTGGACTAATTTGGTACAATATGATATTAGATAAATTATATATTAATACTAGACTAAAGAAAATAAAATAAAAAAATTAATATAGGAATTTTTAAAAAAAAATAAAATAAGTTCGGGATCAGGAAATTCCCGATCCCGAACATTTCCTGTCCCGTCGAGACGGGAAATTTTCGGGATCGGGATCGGGAATGATTTTCATTCCCAAACCCTTCTCGGGATCGGGAATGGCATTTCCCGATCCCGAACACCCCTACTTTCAATTAATTTTAATAATATAAAAAAAACTGAAGATATATATTAAAGTTATTTTTAGCAAAGATAAGTGATTATAATTTTTAATTAATGTTTAAGTTATTGAGGGGCACAGTGGGCAAAACAAAATGTCAACATTATGATTTAACGATCAATTAACACTTAAATGGATGAAAATAAAATCTCAACCACAAGTTAGGTTTTTATATTATACATTTTGATTTTTAGAGAGGTTATTTTCAAAATAAAAGGGAAGTCTATGTAATCTAAATTAAATAAAGAAAAAGTTACTGTATTTTACTAAATAAGTGTTTGTATTCATATCATTTAAATTGTTATTTTTTTTTAAATTTTGAGTTATCCATAATAAATTTGAACAATATAAGTTTTAAATTTTCTTGTCTTTGAATATGTAAAATGCAAAATAAAATTGACTACGGAATTAAAAACTAATGATAAAATCTTTATATTATATATATATATTGTTGATACATTTATATTTTATATTTAAAAAAGATTATAGAAAAAATTAGTTTATCGTAATAGTTTTATACCATGCGATCATGATAATTGGATAAAGAACGCACCAAACATCTTGAACTCCACCGTAACACATCGATTGAACTTTTAGGTATGTTTTAGGGTCCCAATCATTGATGGGATAAAAAATGCTACAAAATTAATATTTGTTGTAATTCAATTAAAACTGCTAGTCTTATTCAAAATCAACATTTCTAAGATCACTCTCTTAGTAGTTCTACCAAGATCAAGGATCTTATAATGAGTTATTTAATAATTAGTTTTGACTTTTGATTATATTTCTAAGCAAGCTAATAAATGTGCTAAATGTGTAAAAAGGCGACACAATAAACAAGTCTCCCACAACAAACGTGCTGAATGACTTGGTCACTAGGCACACCAAGAAGGCAAGACTCACCTTTAGGGCCCATTTGATATAAGGGAAATCGGGGAAGGGAACGAGGAAAAATTTTTATGTGATCAATGTAAAAGAGATAGATAACTAAGATTGAGGAAATTTTAATTAAAAAAATGTAAGATAAAAAAAGTAAGAAAAATTAATTAACAATTTTTGACTACATTTCTCCAATTTTTTAAAATCGACCTCGTTAAACTTTTCCATTCCCTAAATCATAGTTTTGAACGTGTAAGTGCTTTTGGCCCTGGAAAAAAAAAATAGCTGTTTTGGCTTACCTCTTCTCAAAACCATGGTATACTCCCCAGCCATGATTTTTGTTTCTACCCAAACACACCCCTTGGAGATAGGGTCCAATTCCACACTGCTAATTGAGAAGGCACACATCAGTCACGTAAATATTAGAGAGAAGAGAGCTTAATGACGAGGTTCCTTCCTTGTAACCAGGCCAAGTCCTACTGCAATGTTGCATTATCATTATTTTCAATAAGATGAAGGATAAATTTAGCATGTGCTTTGCCTCCATACTCATGACTCACGAGTATGAACTCCTCCGTGGTTAAACTCAAACATAAAGTCCAAGCAATAAAGCACAGGCAATATTAGAGAATATAATTAGTTATAATCTAAATACATTAACTCAGTAATTTGGTAGGTAGATAGTTACAAAGGTGCATTTGACAGCAATCATGTTTCAAAGAGTTTGAACAACAAAAAGAACTGTCATCTCAACTGTTATCAAAAGATTTAAATGCTTTCAACTTCCTACTTTCATCCAATTGCTGACATTAAACATTAGGTTTGGGAGACAATTAAAACCCTTGCTATGTTAAATATTAATCTTTCCTAAAGTTTCATACCTCAAATTAACTGTACGTGACTTCCAAAAAACCACGAAGCACTTGTCAATAGCCAGCGTTATGAAGAGACCTCCAGTAAGGAATCAGCTTGTGGTCCATAGGAACCACATCCTTCCATCTTCCTGTACAAAATATTGCATATGCATCAGCTGCATACCTGATCCAAATAGAATTACGGTCAGTTAAGATAGCCTTAGCCACATAAAACTGACTACAAATTATAATTAAAACAACAAAGCATATTCTAACTTACCTGCCAACGCCATGTAGCTCAGTGATATGAGTCCAAGTATCTTCCATATACTGTAATGAGAAGAGTTTTAAGTTACAAGCCCTTGTGTGCTGTAAACCAAGACGGGTGATTTTCTCTATTATTTGATCAACAGGAACTTGAACACAAGTTTTTGGATCTGGACATAACTTAAAAAATTTTGGAATCGCCTCTCTCACCTGCATTTCAAATCTCTCATAAGTCATCAAAGCACGAAAATTAAATCCATTCAATCGAAATGAAACTATGAAGACCTCATTAAGATTTCAGGAAACAATACAAATGACCATACATTCTTCTACCGGTAGAAAATGAAAAGCTTAAAGGAGATTTTATAAAAATATATACCTGTCCTCCGCTAGTGCGATTCAGAAGCATACATATGGTCACCACTTTCCATGGGTCATGAGCATACTTTTCTTGGAGTAAAGCAAGAGTAGAGCGTGGCGGCTTCCACATGTTGTCTGGACTCTTCTTTCTATAGGCTTCCTTTTTCCTCTCAAACTTGGTAAGAGAGGGTATTCTAGTTTTGGTCAAAGGGCCCTCATAAGAAAATACTGATTGCCTCTCAGTCTGCCCATTGTAGTATTGAAATATTATTGAATCACCCTCTTGTCTCCAACTTACCATTTTCACAGCATCAGCACTTTTTCTTTTCCGGGATGGATGAATAGAAGCATGCTCAAACTCCATTTTCCTAACATTAGCATAATAATATATAGGTTTCAAAGAAGATTATATATTTTGAAAAGAGAAGCATGGAGGGTAATACGTACTTATACATATTTTTCTTGTGCTTCTCAAAATCAATCAGAATCTGACGGTTCTTTTCGAAGAATCTTGAAATCAGTGATATTCCCATCAGAAAATTCTACAACTATTTTACCCTCATTTTCTCTGTCTGTTATTGATTGCACCCCTTCAAAGTCTCTACGAATACCACACTTCATTTTCCTAACAGAAGGACAAAAGCATGCTTATATTTTAAAACAAGATTCAACATTTTGACGAGGAAAGGAACAGTATCGATTGATGTCTACCGGATGAACCTGGTACCGTAGGGGGGCGATTTAACGTTTGCGGAACCTTCAGTTGCCGGCGATGGTGAATTGTGAAATGGGAATGCATCACGCCTGCTTGTATTATCTTTCGTCCTGTCACTACAGGAGGAGTGCAATGATGGGTTATCTCACAAGAGTGCCAATATTAAAAGCTGACATGAGAAGACGACTTATACATACTTGTATTCATACTGTGTAAAAGGATGTGGCGCATCTTCACAGGGCATCTGTTTTTTCTTCCGTCGCTGAAAATCATTCATAATACAAATGTGCGATTCAAAAGACTTTGAATGCACAGCTATCTTCCCGTCATAAAATTCAACAACAATACGATCACCACTGTCAGTCATTGATTTCACCCCTTCAAAGTTGGTAATAACATAACGTTCCATTTCCCTAACAGCATCATCATCATGTTTATACTCTTAAAACACAACATTTTGACAAGGCAGAGGCAGAAGAGACTAATGAAGCGTACCTGAGGAAGTGGGTATCGCCGGAGGACGATTGGAAGCTTCGATGGTTTCCTTCGGCAACGAGAGCTACTCTGCCACTGTGAATATGGAAATAGGGAGGGTGCGTCCGAGTCGGACTGAAGACAAAAGATGCGGAGATGCGGCTGCCCCAATAAGGGCAAAACGGTCCTTTCAATGAAAAGACAAATATCTTCCCGAATCCACTTTCCCGCCTCTGATTGGAATCCGCGGCAACATCTTGTTTTTATTGGATCTCGTGGAGAATATTGAACCGTTTGATCTTATTTAAGGGGAAAAAAAATAAAGGAAATGTTTTTTGAAAAGGATAAAAAAAATTGGGAGAATTACACTCAGGACCCAAAAAAAAAAGAGAAACGAAAAAAGTGATCCTTGAAGACTGCAAAATGAAAAAATTGTCCCAAAGAGTTGTCAATACAGACTCCTAGGCCCTGTTTGGTACGTGGTATTGAATTTTGATGAATTGGGATAGGGATAGGGATTGGGATTGATGCTTTAAAAATATGTTTGGTATGAGGTGAGGTGTTAATTGGAGGGAATGATTTTACCAATCTTATTTAATAAACAAGTACTAATTATAAAAAGACTCAAATACCCAGTCCTAATCCCAAACTTGATCGATCAACCAAATCCTCAGGGAAATCAGTGTTAAACTCATCGTCGCGATCGTCATAATTGGAAAGGTTCACCTAGTAAAAACTTCAAATATATTTCTGAAGAACCAAGTAAACAGGGCATATTTATTGCCGTGAAATCAGCAAAACAGGAAAATCAGAAGGCTATGGATTCAAAGTGACCAAACAAATAAATAAAAACCCATTTGCGAAGCTAACGAACATTAAAAAGCTCTCGTCTAATAGGTTTGTGGCTTTGACTTCTGATATAGAGATGAGAGACATCTCGATATCACAATCAAATCGCTAATTAATAGCCAACAATGCACATCTTCGACGGAGAGAAAGGGGAAAAGTGATCGGTGCTGAGGCGACGGAGCGAGTGACGGTGAGAGAAACCGTGTGAAGTTGAGACGTCGATGGTGAGGGGAAAAAAAGAGGTAGTGAATATTTGAGAGGGATTTTAGGTTATGATTGGGGTGATTTTTGTCTAGAAATATTTTATTTAAGGGTATTTTTGTCTTCACAATTTTGCAATCCCGGGATTCAAAACACAATACCAGGGGGGAGGTGACTTTGCAGCAATCCCACTTTCGTGGTATTCCCAATCCCTAGTTACCCATAGTCCCTCATACCAAACGACACATTCTGACTCAATCCCTGATCCAATCTCACTCCCTGTCCTCAAATACCACGTACCAAACAGGGCCCTAGAGTTGTTAACGAATTGTCAATACATTCTCCTGGAGTTGTTAACGGGACCATTTTTTTCATTTTGCAATCTTCAAAGATTATTTCTTCATTTATTTTCTTCCTTGAAACCTAAGTGTAATTCTCCCTAAAAAAATTAACTTAAACACGAAAAATAAATTCAGGTAAAATAGTTTTATAAGGAAACAAATCAACTGTAGGGTCATTCCTTTTTTATTAAGTGGAACAATTTTATTTGTGAATTATGAATACCCTTATGGTTAAAATAATTTCAAATTTTGATGGTAAAATTATTTTTAAAAAATTTAATTATAATTTTCAATTTTTTCGATTGTGTGGAAAAAATTAATTTTGTAAAATTACATTTTAATTTTTTATTGTAAATTTTTTTATCATTTTTTATAATCTCAATGTAATTTTATTTATTTTGGATAGATAGAATTTGATTGAAGCTTAAATGCCAAGTTTGACAATTTTGGGATTGTTGTTGAATATATGCCAAAAACAGAACATATAGATGAAATGAGAATTTGGTTGTTTTGATGGTTTCATTGTGTTCCTTGTAGAAAATTTTGTGGAAGTAGTGTTGGATATGAATTTTGAACCATTGGGAACTTAGTTTTAAAAGTGGCAAGTTTTGGTTAGTGAAAAACTCTGTGCTAGCAGTGGTTTTTCATAGACGTTTTAAAATAGAAAATGTTGTTGAAAAATTCTAAAACTTTCTAGTCTTAAAGTTCACATATTAAGCTTTAAAATGGACATATAATTCATGTCATTTCGATTTGTCAGCTAGAAGTTATGACTGTCCAAAATTCGATGTTAAATCTGAGATCAATTCTGGAGCAGTGTAGACATTTCTTGAATTCTGTATTTTGTGTGGTAATTTATGGTAATGGTTCATATTTTTCTAGTAAAGAGGACTTAATTAGATTTCAATGGGCTTTGGGAGCATCTCATTTCGATTTGTATAGAATTAGTTATGATTTTTTGAAGTTCAGCTAAGAAACAAAATTTTCATGGCCGCAGCCAGAAAATTCTTTGCTGCAGTCAGAAACCTTTTAGGCTGTTTCTGGCCGCAGCCAAAGGTTTCTTGGCTGCAGCCAACCCCTATTTTCAACACTGTGTGATTTTAAAAAGTGATTTCTAACCTAGTACTTCCCAATCCTTTTAGGCGATTGTTAGAGACTTTTATAGCTATTTAAGAGACGTTAATGATAACCAAAACTAAGTGTTTTGAAGTCATTTAAGTATTGGAGTAAGTGATAACGTGTCGTCCTTAATTATGACTATAGGGTTTGATATTTTCCCGGAACGTAGAAGGCCTACGCCTGAACAAGGATGGAAAAAACAAGGTAGTGACACTTTATCCTATATCACGTTTAATGCATTGCTCGTACGTATTTATCATTGAATGATGCTGATTAGGTCCGTGGCGAGTAGCCTGGCCTTGAATGTTGCTGCTTGGGTTTGTGGCAGTTAGCCCAACCTTGAATGTTGTTGATTGGGTTTGTGGCTGTTAGCCTAACCTTGAATATTGCCGATTAGGTCCGTGGCAGGTAGCCCGGCCTTGAATGAATAATTGAGTCGCGGCAGGTAGCCCGGCTTTGAATATTGTGTAGCTGAATTGTGATATATACTTACATGATTTGTTTAATTATACATCATATACGTAAACTGTTGCTACTAGGATTCTTTTGAATCTCACTCTTTCCAAATAACATTTTTAGCCAGGGCAAGAGGATCTCGGGACAAGCAAGTGAGCAAGGACGACTAGGATTGCCGGTGGTAGTCTTAGTTTCTTTTTGGTTTTTGGTTTTCATTTGGACAACTGTATGTATATATTGGATTGACCGTAGATTTCTAGTTATTGTGTAATCCCCGGTATGGGAAATTGAGATGGGCGATGATGCCCTATAAAACTCTTAGATTAATGATATTATCCCAGGTGAATGTCGGGAATTTTGTTAATACTCTGATATTGTATATGTGACAAACCAAACAGGCCAATTGTTTTTATTTAAAAATGAATGAAGATCAAATTGTACAAGTGTTGCAAAAAGTTTTTAATTATCCCGGATCTCTTATTCAATTATAAAACTTATTTAAACACTAATCACGGCCTTGATGACGGCAAGGGTTACATCGATAGCCAAGGAACATTTTTCTACAACCAAAATATTCATCAATTAATCTAAAAATCACTGTATATGGATCAATGTTATATTAACTAAAACAAGATAAATAAAAGAAAGTAATGATTAAGAGTAACAAATGGCACCTACTAATGCTAGATTTGTGTATATCTGAAAAATTAAGATGTTTCAAAGAAAAGGTTTCAACATTCTAGAGTTTAAAGAGAAATGTATTATTACTTGTAAGAACTCATATATAATTGATGATGTCTAATAAGTAAAATATCTGCATATTTTTTTTTTTATATGATGATTTTATGGATGATATTTGAGCTCAATTTAATGAATTTGGGTGTAATTAATAAATAAATAATGATTTTTTGCATAAAATAAAATTTCTTGAAAAATACTAAATTAGACTTTGTTTCAGTTTTCAGGCAATATTTGAAGCTCTAGATGTCGGATTGGGATGTTCTTTATATGGGTAAAAAGCTAAAAAAAAGCTATACAACTCTTATGTTGAGACCAAAACTCAATTATATCTTCAAGAGTTTCGAATTTTGCTCGGAAGTTGAGAACGTGAATTTGTCCAAGTTTGACTTTTGCCCACTAATTTGATCATAACTGGAGCCGTAAATATTGAAATGAGGAGTTTCCAATTGCATTTCCAAGCTAAGATCCAGAGCTGCAACTTTCATAAAGATCAAAATGTGAAATTCCACGTATCATTTCAACTACCATTTCACCTACCACTTCACCTATCATTTCAGCTACCACTTTATCTACTATTTCACCAACACTAGTACAAAAAAGGTGATTTAGACCGGCACATTTAAACCGGTTATAGTAAATGAGGTCTAAAAGAAATGCGCGGTGGCATTTACGTAATTATAAAGAATTTGGGAGACCGGTTATTATAATAACCGGTCTAAAAAATAAAATTTAGACCGGTTGTACACTAACCGGTCTTAAAAGATTAATTTTTAGACCGGTTATTCTAATAACCGGTCTAAAAATTAATCTTTTTAAGACCGGTTACTAGAGAACCGGTCTTAAAAGTGGATTTTTAAGACCGGTTGTCTCACAACCGGTCTTAAAAGTCCACTTTTAAGACCGGTTGTCTCACAACCGGTCTTAAAACTGTCCCCAAATTTCAACCCCAGCTCTTGCGCGCCATCTTTCCCCAAACTTTCCCCAAATTTCTGAAATCAACTCACTCCGACGCACTCTCCGCCTCCGTCAAATCCGTCTTCCACCTCCCAAATCCGTCTTCCATCACTGACGCACTCTCCCAAATCCGTCTTCCATTCCGTCACCGACGCACTCTCCGCCTCCGTCAATCTCTTTCTGGGCCACCACCATCACCGACGCCCTCTTTCTCTATCCCTCCGCCTCCGTCAATCTCTTTCCGGGCCGGCACCATCACAGCTCTGGCTCTATTTCCAGCACCGCCAACAACTGTCATCACAGCTTAGAAGCACGCAGTTGGTAATTTCCCCTGTTTTACTGTCTTCATGTCTTTAATCCTGATTTCAGGTCTAGGCG
Source organism: Inga oerstediana (assembly GCA_963210345.1). Lineage (NCBI taxonomy): Eukaryota > Viridiplantae > Streptophyta > Magnoliopsida > Fabales > Fabaceae > Inga > Inga oerstediana. The sequence continues at coordinate 48,117,516 of OY723410.1, read as the reverse complement.
AATTAACTTGATACCTTCATATTCGTTGGCATGCGATTATCATATTCCATTTCTTGTTATGGCCTTTTCTGTCTTCTTAGGCAGACGGTAATAGGCAGAGAGGAGAATGGGAGGCAAGTATAGAACTATCAACTACTAGCTACGAACTATACTACCTGTCTTGGTTTGGTTTAGCAAAATTAATTGCTGTTGCACCTCGGGTGAGAAAGTCAACATTCTCATCCATTGTACAACCCCATCCAGACATTGGTTCACTGATATAAGAGGGCTATATATATATATATAGATAAGTAAGCTTTTACATTTCAAGTTTGATTAGAGTGTTAGTGTGAATTAATTAGAATCGGTGTGAGGGAATCTGTATGTATCTATATATATAACGAGAGGGGTTAATGTAGTCAATTAATTATACTCTAGAAGAGAGAGATGGTGCACTATACCTTGGTTGGATGAATCATCCTCTTATTGCCTCTTGTGCTTGGAGGTGAAAATCCCCCTGAACTGGAAATTGATTCAATTTTGCTATTGAGGGCTTTTCGTGAGGTAACCTAGTTCTGTATATTTCTATTTTCCCCTGCAATCTTCATTTCATAGTGAAGTTACTCTATATATTTTCGTCAAGACCATCTTGGATTTTATATCAGCAATATCAGTTTCAGCAAGCAAGGAAGAATGCTGGATTATATAACTATGAAATCTATACAGGTTTGCGGGCTTGGGCCAAAGCCTAATAGTCTTTTAGGTGTTGGGCTTAAGCTTAACTTAGTTTTGATAATTAAAGGCCTAGTGTGACCTAAGGACGAATAATGTGTGAGCTGGACTTGATATACACTCACTTTTGTTTAAATAGAATTGCTAGTTTTTAAACTATTTTGCCTAACATATAAACTTATATATAATCTAATAATACATAATATATGATATGATTAAGTAACTTATTTAGATTTGGAAGGGATAATTTAGATGAATCTGGGAATGGTCATTACTAAAATACCCCCAAAATAAGTGCAATTCTCTGAACCAAGAGAGTTTCTAGTAGGACTCATAGTTGTGCCACAGAACTGCAACAATTTTGTTTAGATCTATTTATATTTCTTGGATGCTTTTGATGAATCTAGTTCTGAACTTCCTAAGTGGCTTGGGACGGTTGTATATATAAGAGTCAAGTTTTTTTAATGCTATGAGCAGCTGAATATTATAAATATCAACTGTCCAAATTTGATCATTAGTAATAGGGGAAAACTATTGTTGAGGTAGTTCCATTCATTTTCTATTATGTTCCTCGTGTGTGCTGAATTTTTGAAGTTTTCAACGGTATTGCTTGGATATTATTAGTCGAAGGACCAAAGTCACCCTAAAAAATATATCCAGGGACAAACAATATAATAATGGATCTAGCGTGTGCAGGCGTTAGACATTAAAAGAATATATATCCAAGTCACTTTCTCTGACGAAAGCGCATTCTTTCCTTCCTCTTTCCACCTCCATTCCTCATTCCCTCACTCCTTCTCCATTCCACTTTCCCTCATTCCATTTTTTCCTCACACGCTACTCTAAATCACGATATTCTTTGTTTACTTCTAGTTACACTATGTACTTGGGTGTAATGATTGCATGCTCTCATCATTCTCCTACCTTTTCCAGGGAAAAAGTACAAAACAAATAAAAGGTGTTAGAATATATGGATCATAGTTGGATACAAGCTAAACGGACGAGTGTTGAATATGATGTTGGGGTCAAGGGTTTTTTAGACTTTGCAAAAAGAAATGCCGATGATGATAGTGGAATGTTTTATTGCCCTTGTGTAAAATGTTTGAATGAGAAGCGATTAAGTGCTGCAGATATATATACACATTTAATTTGTGAAGGGTTTTGTAAGACGTATGTAGTATGGGTATGGCATGGTGAACAATTAGAAATGCCAAGTGCATCTCAACAGGGGGAAGTGACTTGTGATGATAATGACACGGATATGGATGATCGGATAGAGGACATTATTCGTGATGTAGGAGAAGAGGCTTTTGAACAATCACATGCATATGGTAATATGTGCAGTGATGCTGAGAAGCCGTTGTACCCGGGGTGTAAAAAATACCAATTGCTGAATGCAGTATTGAAATTGGTAAGCTTGAAAGCACGGCATGGATGGAGCGACAAGAGTTTTTCAGAAACGCTTGAGGCCTTTAAAGATATGCTTCCTGATGATAATGTGTTGCCTTGTCGATACTATGATGCTAAGAAAATACTGTGTCCACTAGGGATGCAGTATAAAAAGATCCATGCTTGCCCTAATGATTGCATATTGTATAGAAAAGATCATGAAGAGAAGGAGCAATGTCCGATATGTGAAACTCCGAGGTATAAATCAAATAAGGGCCCTGCAAAAGTGTTGTGGTATCTTCCAATCATTCCAAGGTTCAAGCGCCTGTTTGCTAATGAAATTGATGCCAAAAATTTGAGATGGCACGCAGATGAGCGGATTTCTGATGGAAAGCTTCGGGATCCAGCTGATTCTTCTCAATGGTAGAAAATTGATCAATTATTTCCTAGCTTCGGTGAAGAACCTAGGAATCTCAGGCTTGGGCTTAGCACAGATGGTATGAATCCTTATGGTAGCCTAAGCAGTATACATAGTTCATGGCCTGTTCTGTTGGTAATTTACAACTTATCTCCTTTGTTATGTATGAAACGAAAGTACATAATGTTGTCTATGTTGATTTCGGGACCAAAGCAACCCGGAAATGACATAGATGTTTACCTACAACCCTTGATCGAAGACTTGAAAGAGTTGTGGGATAAAGGTGTCGATGTTTTTGATGCGAACAAGAAGGAGACTTTTAATATGCGAGCAATGATCTTTTGTACTATAAATGACTTCCCTGCATACGGGAACTTGTCAGGATATAGCGTTAAAGGCCACAAAGCTTGTCCGATATGTGAAGAAGGCACATGCTACCATCAACTTCAACATGGAAGAAAGACGGTTTACCTTGGGCATAGGCGATTTCTAAGACGAAGCCACCCTTATCGTAGATTAAAAAAAGCTTTTTTCGGTGGCCAAGAGTTTGAAGATGCTCCAGAGGCATTGACTGGGGAGCAAATTTATGAAAAGGTGAAAAATATCAATACTATGTTTGGTAAGTCATCAAAGAGTAGAAATGAGAAAAATATATGGAAAAAAAGGTCCGTCTTCTTCGATCTTCCATATTGGCGCAATCTTGACGTCAGACACTGTATTGATTTCATGCATGTGGAGAAGAACGTATGTGATAGTATCGTTGGGACACTGCTCAACATACAGGGAAGTTCTAAGGATGGCGTGAAGGCAAGATTAGACTTGCAAGAAATGGGAATACGAGAAGATTTACATCCAAGGCCATACGGTAATAGAACATTTTGTCCTCCAGCTGCTCATACTTTGTCTAAGGTTGAGAAAAGAAGCTTTTGTGAGTGTTTATATAGCGCTAAAGTTCCCTCAGGGTATTGTTCAAATTTTAAAAAGCTTGTATCGATGAAAGACTTGAAGTTAATAGGGCTAAAGTCTCATGATTGTCATGTCTTAATGCAACAACTACTCCCAGTAGCTATTCGAGGCATTGCTGAATATGATCTTCAACACATATTGACTAGACTTTGTTTCTTCTTCAATGCCATTTGTTGTAAAGTCATTGACATGGAAAGATTGGAGGAATTGGAAAATGAAGGATACATTATCTTATGCCAGCTTGAGAAGCTTTTTCTTCCGTCCTTTTTTGATATCATGGCACACTTGGTTGTTCATCTAGTGAGGGAGATAAAGTTGTGTGGCCCTATCTATTTCCGATGGATGTACCCGATCGAAAGAACTATGAAAATACTAAAAGGGTATGTGAAGAACCCCAATCGGCCTGAAGCATCTATTGTTCAAAAATATGTTTCTGAAGAAGCTATGGAATTTTGTCAACAGTATTTGTCAAATGTACGACATATTGGCCTTCCTAAGCGTCATGATCAAGAAGGGGGTAGACGCGGGGCAACAGTAAAGAGCATAGATGCTGATGAATTGCAACAAGTCCACCTGTACATCTTGAACAATGTTGATGAAGTTCAATATTACATGAATGCCCATAAAGAAATTGTACGGAAACAAAATAGTCGAATGAGCGAACAAAGATTAATCAGGGAGCATAACAGAACTTTCGCACATTGGTTCAAACAAAAGGTTGACGGAGAAGAATGTGTTTCTGATACAATAAATTGGTTAGCACGTGGTCCTGAAGTTGATGTCATAAGTTGGACTTCATTTGTGATCAATGGTTATACCTTTTACACGAAGTCCCTAGATGATAAGAGCACCGTCCAGAACAGTGGTGTTGTATTAGTGGCTGAATCTATGCACTTCTCTAGTTCGAAAGATAAGAACCCTACGTTGGCTGCCATACCTTATTATGGGGTGATTGAAGAGATTTGGGTGGTTGACTATGTTAAAATTAGATTTCCCATTTTCAAATGCAAGTGGGTTGATGTCAATAATGGTGTGAAGATCGATAGGTTAGGATTGACATTAGTAGATCTGAATAGTAGAAGTTTTGGAGATGAACCTTTCATTATGGCAGATCAGGCGCAACAAGTGTTCTATATCACTGATCAGGCAAATAAAATGTGGTCTGTAGCTCTCCAAGGAAAAAGGGTCGTTGATATTGACGAGAAAAGTCACTCAAATTATGATCTTCTTGAGACTCCTTCTTTTTCCAGGGGTCTACCAGAACTGAACGAAGAAGATGAAGCAGATAATGCGCACGGCACAAGAAATGATCATCACGAGGGAATATGAGAGGATATCTCTTTATGATACTACTTTGACCTTAACTAACTAAAGTAATTATGATTATGATTATTATCTGAAGAATATGTTTAGTTATTTTATCGATATAGTCTTCACATGTCATAGCTTAGGATTTATCTTTCTTTGTTGTCGTTACAGGAAAATGACGGATCCCCAGCGTCCTAGTGTAGAGGATCAGCCACCTCCTCCACCTCTGGGTCAGTCACCTAGTGCTCAGCAGAGTCAGCCAGATAGTGTTAACCAGGGCGAGCCTAGCAATGCTCCGAGCCAGGGTCGTAGTGAGCGCAGTAGCCAGTCTGTACGGAGGGGTAGACGTGCCACACGGTTGACAGATGTTTCCCTCAGTCGGAGTGCAGGCCAAAAGATACCGATTGAGTTTGATAGACATTGGAAACCAATCAGGCCTAATGCACAACGATATAGGAGTTTCGTCGGCCTCCTTGCACGTAACAAGCCGAGCATCTTGATAGAGGAGTGGAGAAATGTCGATCCAAAGGTGAAGCAGCATATTTGGGACACTATTCAGGTATACAATTATCTTCTGTATGTAATTAATTATTATCAAATGTCACTTCATTTGTCACTTACTCCTTCAATGCATGCATTTCAGCTCACCTACGACGTTCCTCAGAGTGAGATCTTGTACAACAAGACGATGACGTATTGTTATGAGCGCTGGAGCAAGTTCAAGACAAGTCTGACCAACAATTACATTCATATTGAGGTGCAAGATGGTCAGCCTCGTCCTAATCCGTGCAGCACGTATACATTTCTTGATCAAGCGACTTGGGAAGAATTTGTTAGGCTTCGGACTACTCCTGAATCTTTGGTTAGTTGACTTATTTTTTATTTTATTTACTTAGCAATTATCTTAATTGATTATAACACTTTCCTTTTGTATTATTTCTTATTCGCAGGCAAAAAGGCAAAAAGCACAAGAGAGTGGTAGAAAGAATGATTGCCCTCATACAATGTCTCGTGGGGGTTATGCAAAGGCTGAAAGAGACTTGTTGGAGGCCAAACGGAAGAGATTGGAAGAAGTATCTCAATCCGATCCTTCTGTTCTTCTTTCTCCGCCATCTCCGATTCGTCGAGAAGAAAAATGGCAATTTGCCCACCAAAAGAGGAGTGGGACTTATACGAGTGAAAAATCTCGTATAGTTGGTGAAAGAATTGTAAGTATATAACGTTATTGTAATTAATTACATAAGAAACGTACATTATTACTTACGTTTGTTATTTTGTATTATGTTACAGGATGAACTTAGAAAACAACAAGCTGAGGGATCTTTTAAGTCGGAGGGCAGGAATGACATCCTCACAGTTGCTACTGGCAAACACGAGCATCCAGGCCGTGTCAGGGGAGTTGGAGGAGGGGTAGGGATACGGGATTACTTTGGAGCCCCCGTATACTATTCCTCAAACATCGTGACTAGGGAGGAATTGGAGAATATGTTGGCCATTGCAAGAGCAGAAGCAAAGGCCAAGGCTGAAGCATCTTTTGATGCACTTTTAGAGACTCGGTTGAGCAAGATGAAAGAGGAAATGATAGTGTTTATGAGCTCAAGACAAGATACCAGTGCTCCCCCTCCACAATCGATTGATCCTAATAAGCAGAGCACTAAAGGTAGTTGTTGCAACATCGGGCAGTCATCAGAGGGTCCTAACCCGCAAATTATTGGGCTTTGTGATCTTTTTGTCGAGGATCCTCTGAGACGGTTAGTTGCACGGGGTAGTGTGCATAACCTGGGATCAACTGTCCACCACCGACAAATGGAAGGTGATCAAGTCCGGGTGTCAGTTGACGAGGTGATTATTGCGGATGCACCTGTCCCTATCTCTTCTGATGAATTCAAGGTCGTTAGCGATGTCTTGGGCACATTCATCTTGTGGCCAACGAACCTTGTTTCTGGTCGAGCCGAGGATAGTCCGATCAAAGGCCCACCACCAAGTCCGATCAAAGCCCCACCAAGTCCAGCTCCCTTCACTCAGCAAGAAGTTTCACAGCCTCCATTGAATATCATGCAGCAAGTGATTCTGATGGCATATGATACATCCTTCAAAACAAGAGAGTGGCCTACGGATTCAGTTGTTGGACAGTCAGGAGTGACATGCTATCTTGAGAGGGATGATTTGATGTCCCTGGTAGCTCCTGGACAAAATCTTACGATTGGGATTGTCCAATTGTTCTTAATGTAAGTAGCTTCTGCAATTCAAAGTAAATATTTTAAAAGTTTCACCGTTTACCTTTTATTTATGTGCTTGCGTTATTGTAGGTACATGCATCGTAGGTTGGTCTCCTCTGGCAAAAGCGAAAAATTTGGATTCTTATGCCCCCATCACATCCAAGAGAAAGGGACCACTGCTGCTACTAGACATACATACTTGTCACAGAGGCTTAGTGAAACTGGAACCGAGTGTTTCTTGGCTCCATATGTGCATAGGTAAGAAACATATTGATATTTTATAATTTATATAATGTTTTATGTTTGCTTATTAATATTCTTCTATTTTTTTCAGTGATCATTGGCAGTTGCTTCTTCTATGCAAGAGTAGTTACACTGTCATCCTCTTATGTTCCCTCCACTTCAAACCAGGGAATGATTTGAAAAAGACCATTAATTCGTTAGTTTTCTTGCATTATTACCTTTTCTATGTAATGTTTATGGAATTTGTGTAAAACCAATAACATTTGTCATTGTGATGATCATAGGGCTATGCGGACATTCCTACACAGTGCTTGTGGTAAGCATGTTCGTGACTTAAAGGACCCTACATGGATCATGCCAAAGGTTAGTACATATGGATTTGTTTAAAGAATGTAATAAGACATGCCTTTATATTTGTTTTAATGATATCATGTTTTTTTCTCAGAGCCGTCGGCAACCAAAGGGGTCCAACTTATGTGGTTTTTATGTTTTGAGACACATTTACAATATTATCACTCTAGGCACGACTGATTTTACTCAAGAGGTAAATTTATATTTCAGAACTTTTGTTTTACTTTATTGTTTTTAAGTTACTAAGTCAATGTTTCGTCTGGTTTTGGTGTTACAGATGTTTGATCTTGCTGATCCCTTTCCTGAAGAAGATATTGATTTCATTCGCACATCTTGTGCTGAATTCATCCATGAGCTATTACAAAATTAGTGAGTTTTTGAATCCAAAGTTCATTGTAAAAATGTACCCATATTAGGTTAGATTATTATGTCCTTTGTGAAGCTTGAAGACCTTTATGAGATGTTTTATCTCTAATTATGAATATGAATGTAGATATTTAATGACAGATGTTTCTAGCTGTATTTGGCATTTGTTAGTTTGTCCCTTTTTTTGTTTACAAGATGGATGTCAATGGATCAAATCGCATATAAGCACTATTTCATTATTATGTATTTCATAAGTATGTATCTCCAAGTAAGCTTTAAATGTTATAAACAGGGAAGCATGTTCTTGAGGCTTAAGTAATTCTAGAGCTAGTGAGGGGGTTGAAGGTATTGTACGTATATGCCTCCAATTTCTGTGTCTTCCTATAGAAGAGGCAATTAGAGGGACTTTTACATTATTCCTATTGGGTTTCAGTTTTCTGGGACTTTTACTGCTGTCATTTGGTCATCCTTACTGCTGCTGGTGATATATGACTGTACTGCCTGGTGATTTTGAATTTTGAAATTGAAATGAGTGATTGTTATGTACTGCTGTTTCAAATTGGAGCATTCTGTGCGTGTACATATAATAAAAGGGCCTTTTTTTTTAAAAAAAATTAAGCTTTAAGACCGGTTGTAGACACAACCGGTCTTAAAAAGTACTTTAAGACCGGTTGTGGCACAACCGGTCTTAAATGTCTCACATTTAAGACCGGTTGTGCCACTCCACATTTAAGACCGGTTGTGGGGCACAACAGGTCTTAAATGTCTCACCTTTAAGACCGGTTGTGCCACAACCGGTCTTAAATGTGGAGTTTTTAGACCGGTTGTGGGTACAACCGGTCTTAAAAGTTTGACTTTTAAGACCGGTTATAACAACCGGTCTAAAAAATAACAGACTTTTTAAACCGGCTGTATCAAGACCTAATACAGAACCGGTCTAAAAAGTCATTTTTAACCGGTCTAAAAAGTCATTTTTCTACTAGTGCAACCATCCCACCAACTTCATTCTTCCCTATATATAGTCATCCTCTCCCTCACATATGACACACACAATTTCATATCCATTACTTTCCTCTCTTCTCCATGTACACCATCATCTTAGAGTTAATTTCATGCATTGTATTTACTTCTTGTATGCCTCTTCATGGAAGGTTTAGGTAGTCCTCCTTTATAGATGATTTAGGTTGCCACCTACATGGAAGTTTTACCTCCTATATGGAAGGCTAGATTTTTCCATTTTTATGCATCTTGTGGTTGTATTTTACTGTTTTAGAATTTAATAATTACATTTATTGCAATGTTTATGAAATTTTTAATTTATTTTATTTTTGTATTTAATTTCATCATGTGCTAAACCTTCACTTTCCTAGGGTGATGACGTAGTTTACTAATAACGGATTGAATGTTACTTATTAAATCTAGTTTGAATTTCTTCTTCATGATGAAGTTTTAATTATTGTTCTTAACACTTTCAATTGATTGGTCACCTTTTGAATGATTCCAATATATATGTTGAGACCGAAAGGAGATGCATGTGTATAGATCCTATAATTAAAATCATGACTTGCATATGGAATAGGACTATATTCATATGATTTGTGTAGTCTTACTGAGTTCCATAAATCTTAATTCATATAGAAATATATTAGATTACCAATTAATTATAGAATTGCTTGACCTTGGAAGATATTAGTAATTGAATCAAGGAAACTCGACTATCAATCATATGGAATAAATTGGGCTAGAATAGAAAAGTGATTCAATCCGAAATTTGTTAAGTGAAATATGACCCCTAGGACTTTTTTTCATAGTTGCTTTCATATCATGTTTACTCATATTTAATCATCTTTTATTTTGTACTCTCAATCACCAACTAATCGATCGACTAAATAGAATTAAAATTACCTATTTTGTTACTTAGTGATCAATCCTCGTGGGAATTACTCTACTCACTTCTATATTACTTGATTACAACAGTGTATACTTGCACTATTTAATAGACCATTTACACTTATAACACTGTTTAGCCAAAGGATTAAAAATAACAAATAAATACTTTCCTTATGATGATGACATCGGTGAGAGCGATGACTAGATCAACGATGATCAACGGTTAGAGTAGCGACGTGCGATGGTGTGAGCTGTGAGATGGCCTGAATTCAGAGAACTAGGGGGTGATGATTATGGTGGTAGATGAGAGCGAACGTAATTTAGGTTGAATTTGAGAGGGATATTTTTGTCTGAGAAATATTATAACTAAGGATATTTTTGTCTATGAAATTTGCATTCCCGGAATTAAAAATGTAATACCAGAGGTAAGTGGCTTTGGAGCGATCCCATTTTTATAGTACTACCCAACCTTAGTCTCTACCCTCCCGTGCTTCTAAATGTTGTCCCGAAGTGTTTGCCCGGGACTTTGTGTAGGCAATAATTTAGTGCATACTCGGCTCTAACATACTCAATTCATTTGCTTATTGTAACTTGTAAGCCCCGATAACATCTTTAAATATCATCCCATTTTTATTTATTTAATAATAAAAAATCATGATCCATTGCATCCATCGAAGATCAAAAGCATCAAAATTCTATTTTATTTATTTTGTATAATTGACTATTTAAATAACTTTTACTTTGTAAGATAAACACAGTAAAATTAGTTGTTAAATTATAAATAAAATTCACTATTGTTTGTCTAATTGTATTAATTTAATAAAAATTTTAATTAAAAATAATTATTTTAAATATACATTTATGATATTAATAAAAAATATAGAATTTTGACAATAAAAATTATTTTTCCATTTTTATTGTTTTTAAAAAATAAATTACTGTTTCAATCGATTTCATAAATTTTAAAAAGAAGAAAATTAATTCATAAGTCCTTATACTTTAACTTAATTTTGAATTTGGTTTTCTGAATTCTTTTAATACAAATATATTTAAGATGAGTTTTTTTTTTATCAACTCAAGACTATCAACCTTTTTTTTTCTATTATTCATTTGAGCTCTGTACTTAAATTTTGTAAACCTAAAAACGTGAGTTTTGTCAAATAGGCAAAATAGAAACATTGAGTATAATTCTAAATCATTTAAAAAGATGGATTCTATTTGTTTAGTGCCAAATTTGATATTTTGTCAAGGATAACTTGAAGAGAAAATCTCTAAAAAAGAACTTTAAAACTATTAAAGGACAAAACGTTGTTAAATATTTATAATACCAGTGATATATCCTGATTTTATCATAATATTTAATATCATATTTAGGGATTTTATCATTAATTTTTGGGCTAAATAGCATTTATTATGATTAAATTGAATTAAAGGTGAGTGTGTGAAAATAAATCTTAAAATGATATATTTGTTATAATATTTTGATTGCTATTTAAAATTTGAATTTTAAATGAAGATATTATATGATATTGATTTGAATTGTAGGTCACATTGGAATTGGAAAAATAGGAGCTGATGGACTAGAAAGTAAAGATGTATAAGGACTGAAATAGAAAATAAGATTCTATGTGTAGCTCCAAGGGAGTTCTGACAGAAATAAAGGTATTTTTCTGCAATATTAGCGGTTACTTTCAAAAGGAAAAGACCAGAGAAAATTACAGAAGAGACCCTGAAATTCCAAATTCAAGTTTGGTCCAAAAATCCGACGTCTTTCACCTACTTTCAGTGTATAAAGATCAGAGAATATTATAGAAAGGTACCTTGAATTGTAAAACTGCCAGTTTGGTCCAAAATTTCGCACAACACCGCTAGAGCTGATTCTTTTGGCAGCTGATTCATGGGAAATCTGATCTGAATATAATCTAGGAAGATTTTGCCACAACTTTGAGGGGATTTGACCTAGATTTCAAATCACAAAAAATAAAAAGGGCCTCCAAAGTCTTCTTACGGGGATTTGAATCATCAGCACCTTCACAAGCCAGCAGATAGCTGCGGATGAGATTTAGCCAACGTGGTTTTAGAGCAAGACTGGGATAGAAGAGTCGCCATCACCACTGAGCTTTACCAACACCTCATTCAACCACCATCACTTTTATCTTCTTCTCCTTCCACTATCTCATCTATCATGGGTTTCTTGAGATCTGATAGAGTTGTGGTTGTGATAAACTCCATGAGAGGCTAAATTCTTTTGTGCTTCTTGAGAATGGAAGATTGGTTTGAGCTCCAGAGCAACATTCAGGGGAGTTATTTGTTTTAATCTTTTGATTTAACCATGTAACGGATTTTCTGAGTTAGGATTTTATGTTATGTGGTTAATTTACTGAGATTGTGAGTTGTTTATCTTAGTTTGTATTAACCAATTGTGATTTAAATTGGATTATGTGGTTTAAGATTTAAATTTTTATATTCCCTTTTTGGTTTAATGTAGTTGTTCTATTCTTTCATAGTTTGAATGAGTATTATGACTGCTTTAATCTTGTTTGAATATCTCAGTTGAGTGTTTATTGTATAGAGGAATAAGTTGCATAAATACAATCTTAAATTGCACACTAAGTGGTATTGAATAGGGTATTAAGAAGTAATTATCAGGCTAGAGTTCTAGGGGTCATCACTAATTAATATTACTAGACTTAGCGAGTTGCTAATGTTTGATTTTTGACTTAGTGAGTAATTTAACTCCCAAATCATTTTAAGCAAGGATAACCTATATTCCATTTTTTCAAAAAGTATTCATCATCAATTTGCTTAAATCAAATTTCATTAATTATCTCAACAAATTCTCAAAAACCTAAAAAGTAGTAGTCTAGGTTATTTTTCATTATTAAAAAGAAAAAAAATCAATTTCAAACCCATCTTAATGTTTTTGTCACTGAGTTTAGCTTAGAAATTAAATAAAAGAGCTCCTCAAGGGAACACGACCCGAGTTGTGTCTTTTACTGTATAATTTGGTTTATTTTTATTTAACCCGACGTGACTAAAGGTTTTAAATCAATGGCGCCGTTGCCAAAGAGTCAATTTATTTGACTCCTAGTTTAACTAAGTGTCATTTAAACAAAAAATTTTAACAGGGTTAATCTTTTGTATGCCTTCTAGTTTTTAGTTATAGTTTCTTGCATTCATTCATCATATAGGTTTTAGTTTGTGTTTACATAACATATAATACATTTTGCATATTATAGTTGAATTTTGTGTGCATGCCCCAAGGTAAAAAAGTTGTACCTAGTGATCTTGATCTTAACATCACTTTAAAATGGCTTAGGGAACAACTAAAAAAGAGTAAAGGAAAAGGAACAAGGGGTACTAGTAAAATTCTTTTAGAACATCACATATCTGCTAAACCTAGTGCCTTTAGGGAATTTCATTTTGACATAGGTGATCAATTTAATCAAGATTTAGATATGGAGAACCATAATGAGGATGAAGGGGAAAATAATGGTATTCCATATAGAAGAACAATTAGGGAAGTCACTACCTCTGGTATTGATTTAAATCATCTTACTAATGCTGGACCTAACATGAATGCTGATTTTGAGATTAAAGGTTTATTGATCAATTCACTACCTAAGTTTCATGGTTTGTCTGCAGAGGATCGGTATCTATATCTAAGGGAGCTCTACTTGAATTGTTTGAGTATGAAGCCAGTTGGAGCTTCTGTAAAGGACGTCATGTGGAAAGTCTTTCACCACTCATTAGAAGGCAAGACAAAGGAATGGTACATGAGCTTACCAAGACATATAATTGATGCATATCAAAGTTGGCAAAACTTGTAGAAAGCTTTTCTTGAGAAGTACTTTCCTGTATCTCGAACTTCTGCTATGAGAAAGGAGATCAATTCAATTCTCCAAAATCCAGATGAGACTTTATATAAGTATTGGAACCATTTTCAAGATCTCTTGGCTCGGTGCCCACATCACCAGATTCCTGATGAGCAGTTAGCTTAAACTTTCTATGACGATTTGAAAGAGAAAGATCAAGACAAGATTAACGCAGTCGTTGGTGGTGCTATCATTGATTTTACTGCTCCTGAAGCTTGAGAATTGATCAAGAAGATGGCCCTAGCTAAGCAAACCTATGGGGAATCAAGAAGGAATTCTAGAGGAGTTTATCATGTTAACTCTTCACCTCTACACATTCCTCAGCTTGACACCTTCACCGCTCAAATTTCTGCTTTGATGACAAAATTATAACTTCTAAACCATCCTTTTAAGAAGAAGTCAACTCGGTTGGTAAGGAATTGGCAGCCCCAAGTTGTGATCTTTGTGGCTCATCTATGCACATCTCCTGCAATTGTCCATCTGGTTATAAACGTGTCTCTGCCATGAATCAAGGCCGCCCTAACAATCCCAAATGAGACCCCTACTCAAATACATATAATGAAGGGTGGAGGCAAAATCCTAAATTAAGTTGGAGAGCCAATGACAATAGAAGACAAAATCTTTTTCAACAAGGGAGTATTAGAGCTGGTGCCTCTTCTAGCCAGTTTCAAGAATCTTTAAAGATGGTCATTCTACTCCAAGATAACTCACTTTCCCAACCTAAGAGTGATGAGACCAACCAACTGTTGAAGACTATGGCTGCTCAACTTACTAATATGGACAATCAGATGAAGGAAGATAAAGCTTTAAATGATAGTCAATTCTCTTATATTGTCACAATCCTACAATATATGCGAAATGATAAAGCAAGTGATAGTAACTAAATGGCAAACATCTGCAAGAAGTTGGAAGAGTTGGAAAAAAAGAATAACACAGTACAACCTCACTTAGCTCAAGTCTCAAACACTCTTAATAACTTGTAAGCTAAGAATGGAAGTGATCTACCTTCTACCACTGTGATCAACCCCAAATATGTCAATGCCATTAAGTTAAGGAGTGTCAAGATGGGTGCATTTCCTAGAAGAGGGAAAAGACCATATGGATGAAGAGGTAGAAGCTGAAAGTCCACCCTTGAGCCCTATAAAATTGGATAACTCTGAAAGTATCAAAGAGAAAGAGATCTTAGAGAAGAAGAATAGCAAGGAAGTTGAGCAATCTCAAGTGGAGGAGCAACCACTTCAGGAAGAGGTCAATGAGAAGGCTCTATCCACACAGGAAAAGGGTGAATCAAGCATGCAAGGAGCCTTAATGCAAAATGGTAAGGAGGTAAAAATTTTTGATATCCCTTTCTGTTATTCTTTGGAAATTCTTGTATTTCATCACATTTTTCTCATATATTTGTGGTTTTAAACTAAAATTGTGCATAAATTTTATACATATGAAGAAAAATGTGATATGTTGAAAATACTTGAAAAAGTGCAAATTTTGAGCTAAATGTATAGGATTTTAGATTAAATTGAAGAATTGAAAAGCTCATAAAATCCTTCTCTTTGTAGGAGGATGATGACAAGAAATGGAAGCTTACATGGATCCTTGGAGGTGAAGAAAAGAAGAACAAAAGCCAAAAAAGGAAGATCAAAGTAGCTTGAAGGTGTCCCCGGTTGCTTTTGCCACGCCACAGCGAAGCAAAAGCGAAAACGCATCAAAATTAGGCCCTTCTGACCGCGTACGTTGTGGGTTCGCTATAGCGAAGTGAAAGCGAAAACACATAAAAAATAGGCCCTTCTGACCGCGTACGCTGTGGGTTCGCTATAGCGAAGCGAAAGCAAAGTCGCGATACTGCAACTGTGTGTTTTGAAAAAATGATGCTTCAGCTGGCTTTTTAACCTAATGGGGGCGCCGAATTGAAGGGATTCTGCACAAGGAAGAGCTCAAGAACTACAAGGAGGCTTCTTGGAGAGCTTGAGGAGGATTTTGGTGCTTCTTGGAGGAGATTCTTGGAGAAATTCAAGATTTTTCTTCTCTTTTTCTGGTTTTTCCCCTCTTCTCTTTTCATTTGCTGATATGGTCATGAGTTCTATGTTGAGTTGTTGGTTTGTATTGATTATGAGTGGCTAAAACTCTCATTTAGGATTACTTCTACTCATTGTATGGATTAAAACTACTATATTTTCTTGCTTTTGCTAGTTGTTGAGAATATATGTTGATTTTTCTCTATGCTTAATTACTATCTTGTGCTTGATCACCACATGATTAGTTTAGTTCAATTGAATGATGCTTGAGAGAGCTATTTTGGTTGTAGAACTTGAGAAAAATCATGTTAGACTTGAAGTTTAGGGATTAAATGGATGGTTTGTTGTTAGAATAGAGATATATCTAATAACCTAGCATAGTCTAATGAAGAATTGATTTGGGAAAGATGATTTTCATTAATGATAGACAAGAGATTGAACATTGTTAATGAAGATTAAAAATCAATCTTGACTTGAGAGAGCTTGATTGATGATCTTAGAATCTTTGACTAGCATATGGACTCACACAACTAACATAAGTGAATTAATTGCATAGTTTTATGAAATACAATGAGGAAGAAGTAATCCTAAGCCTTTAAACCTTGAAGTAGAATCAATTTTACATTCACATTTGTTTTACCTTATTATTTTTTTTTCGCAAATTCTCTTAATTAACATACTCAATTCTAAATGATTCCATTCAACCTAGTTAAGAACATAATTACAATAATTAGCTCACTTTCGTCATAGTCCTCGTGGGAACGATATTTACTTATCACTTTATTACTTGCGACCCGTGCGCTTGCGGAAGCTAAACGGCGAACACTTTCCCTAAAGCCTACCTTAGAAGTAAGAAATTGCATGATGATAAATACTAAAAAAGAAATGTTTGAGTTCTTTAGTATGTTAGAAGTGAATATGCCTTTTCTCAAGATGATTAAAAGTATGCCTGTGTATTGTAAGTTTCTTAAAGATTTTTGCACAAATAAAAGAAAATTCAGGCCTAATGAAAGAGTCCAATTGAGTTCTAATGTGTCGGCCATCTTTAAGCCCCAACCTCCCATAAAATGTCAAGACACTGGTGCTTATACCATTCCTTGTACCATAGGACCTATTAACATAACTGATGCTTTGCTAGATTGAGGGGCTGCAATTAATGCGATGCCTAAGTTTGTTTATAATGCTCCAGGAATCAAAGCTATTAAGCCCACCAGTGACGTGACTTGCCCTAATTTCGATATTAGTTGCACTCTTTCTGCTTCACAAATTTACACTTTTTCTTCTAATGATATAACCCCACTTTTGCAAGTGATTCTGGTTTGGAAAAAGGTTTTCTTCTTGAGTGTGCAGATACTTATAATAAGGTGGAAGCCGAGAATCTAGTTGGAAGTGACTGCAATAGCTCTCTTGACCAGGAAGATGAAGAGAGTTTCCTTCTAGCCGTGCCACCCTCTTATACATTTGAATCGCAACAGAAGCAACCTTTGTTCAAGAACAATGGGCTTAAGGAGACTTATTCACTTGCCACTGCTCCTAAATCTATTATTTCTCCTCATACTTTAAAATATTTGTAAGATATTCTCTCTAGCTGTGATGCAGGTATGAAGGATCACAAGCCTAAGTTTGTTGTTGCTATTAGTCAACCTAAAGTTGACTCAATACTTGGGAAGGTCAAGGAGCAAGAGATGAATGCAAAGGAGCTTAATACATACCAACCACCCGAGGTTACAAAAGGAAGTTCTCTTTACTCTCTTCAACTCCCTGAACTAATCCCTTCTACTGTTCAACCCCTTACCCTTGAATTAAAACCTATGCCTCCTAATATTAAGTATGCATTCCTTGAGCATGATGATAAATTGCCTGTGATTATTTCTAATGCTTTGTCTTATGATGAAGAGGCTAGATTGCTTTGTGTGCGTAGGAAGAATAAGGAAGCCATTGGTTGGACATTAGTTGATATCCCAGGTATTAGTCCATCTGTATGTACTAATAGGATTTTGTTAAATAAGGGTTCTAAACCTGTTAGACAACCCCAAAGGAGACTTAATCCATTGATCTTAGATGTTGTAAAGAAAGAGGTTACTTAGTTACTTAGTGCCGGGATTATATATCCTATTTCAGATAGCGAGTGGGTAAGTCCTGTTCATGTGGTTCCAAAGAAGAGTGGGCTTACTATTGTTAAGAATGAACAAAACGAGTTGATTCCCACTAGAGTACAGAATGCCTGGAGGGTGTGTATTGACTTTAGAAAACTTAATGATGCCACTAAGAAGGACCATTTCCCTCTACCCTTTATTGACTAAATGCTAGAGAGATTAGTGGGAAAGAGTCATTACTACTTTTTAGATGGGTTTTTTGGGTACTTTAAAATCCCCATAGCTCTTGAGGATCAAGCGAAAACTACCTTCACTTGCCCTTTTGGCATTGTTGCTTATAGGAGGATGCCTTTCAGTCTTTGTAATGCTCCTAGTACTTTTCAACGTTGCATGATATCAATCTTTTATGATTTCCTTGAGCATTGCATGGATGTTTTTATGGATGACTTTACTGTTTATGGTGACTTATTTGATGCTTGCTTGTCTAGTCTTGATCATGTCTTAGCATGATGTATTGAGAAGAAACTTGTTTTGAATTATGAAAAATGTCATTTTATGGTCACTTTGGGCATAGTGCTTGGACGTTTGATTTCTCAAAAAGGTATTGAAGTTGACAAGGCAAAAATTGAGGTGATTTTATCATTGCCCTACCCATCTTCACTTAAAGACCTTCGGTCATTTTTAGGGTATGTTGGTTTCTACCGACGTTTCATAAAAGATTTCAGTAAATTGCATTGCTTTTGTCAAAGTTACTACAAAAAGATGTGGATTTTGTTTTTGATGATAAGTGCAAGCTAGCATTTGATAAGTTACGATATAGATTAGTCACTCCTCCTAATTGGGAACTTGCATTTGAGTTGTCTTGTGATACGTTCAACAGTGCTGTTGAAGCAATGCTTGGCCAAAGAGATAGTAAGGTTTCTAAGGTCATAGCTTATGCTTCCAAAATATTAGACAATATTCAGATTAATTACACAACTACTGAGAAAGAGTTGTTTGCAATTGTGTTTGCTTTTGATAAATTTAGATCATATCTAATCAACTCTAAAGCTATTGCCTTCTCAGACCATGTAGCTGTTAGGTATTTGTTCAAAAAGCCACAGTCTAAGCCAAGATTGCTTCGCTGGGCTTTTCTTATGCAGGAATTTTATATTGAGATCAAGGATCGAGCTGGAGTAGAGAATCATGTTGTGGATCACCTCAGTCGGCTTCCTAATGATATAAGGGGAGTTGATTGTTCTGCTTTAGTCTATGATGATTTTCCTAATATTGCCTTATGTGTTGTGGAATTAAAAGAACCATGGTTTGCTGACTTGGTTAATTAATTAGTATTAGGATTGATTCTTGCATATTTGTCTTCGTTCAGGTGAAAAAATTAAAGCGAGAAGCCCAATACCATGTCTGGGATGAACCATACCTGTGGAGAATGTGCAGTGACCAAATAATTCGAAGATGTGTTCCCAAAGAAGAATTCCAGTCCATCCTTTCTAATTGTCATTTAATGATATGTGGTGGACACTTTATCACTAACAAAATCTCTAGGAAAGTGTTAGAGGCTGGGTTTTATTGGCCTACCCTGTTTAAGGATGCGTATTTATATTGTAAGGCATGTGATCAATGCCAACGGTTTGGGGGGGTTAGGTAAACGACACGAGATACCACAACAACCCATGCTCTTTTGTGAGGTATTTGATTTATGGGGCATAAACTTTATAGGCCCTTTTCCACCATTATCTGGGTTTACTTATATCTTGTTAGCTATAGATTACCTCTCTAGGTGGGTAGAAGCCATTTTGACTAGAAAAGACGCCCAAACAGTCTCCAAGTTTCTCAAGACTAACATCTTTTGTAGATTTGGAGTGCCAAAGGCTATAGTAAGTTATAGAGGTACCCATTTTTATAATAGGGTTGTCAATAACCTACTTGCTAAACTTGGAGTTACCCATAAAAAATCCATTGTTTATCATCCACAGACGAATGGGCAAGCAGAAAAGTCCAACCGAGAGGTCAAGTAGATTTTGGAAAAGATTGTTAAGCCTTCAAGGAAAGATTGGAGCTCAAGGTTGGAAGAAGCACTATGGTCATACAGAATTGCATTCAAGACACCAATAGGGATGTCTCCTTACCGGCTTAAATATGGAAAAACATGTCACATTCCAGTAGAGTTGGAGCATAAGACTTATTGGGCAGTGAAAACGTGCAATATGGATATGGAAGAATCTGGCTTAGAAAGGAAGCTGCAACCACAGGAACTGGAGGAGATGCGATTGGAAGCTTATGAGAGCTCTTTCATCTACAAGGAGAAAACCAAGCAGCTACATAGCCAAAAGATTATGAGAAAACACTTCAAAGTTGGTGACAAGGTTCTACGTTTCAAGGCCCGATTTGCACTCAAGCCTGGAAAACTTAACACCAGGTGGGAAGGACCATATATAGTCACCAAGGTACATGATTTTGGAACAATAGAGATATTAGATAAGGTTAGCAGATCAAAATTCAAAGTCAATGGTCATCTCCTCAAGCTCTATCATGATAGTGCCGAGCCGCCTTGAGGCCAGGTTGTCCCTTTCCTTTCTCAATCTCTCATATCATGTATCTAATTGATTGTAAAATTTGTTGAACATGAATGCTTGAGATAGGTGTGGGGGAGGGACATTCCCATTAGTAACGGTAGGATTAGTAGTTTAGTGTTTAAATTCAATAAGACCCCCTATATTTCCTTGGTTCTCTTATCATATGTCATCTTCACTCTCTCTTACATTCAAGATTAATTAGATTGTTGCATTGTATTCCTTGAATACATTGAGGACAATGTATTGAGTAAGTGTGGGGGAGAGTGTGTTTTTAAAAAAAAAACCCCCCCGCACTTGGATTTTTGGTACTTGAATGTTTTGAAAAATGGAAATTTGTCCAAAGTCATTAGTGCATTTGAGAGTTGAGCTTGATTATGGTTAATTGCAATATTTTGATTAGTTGTTGTTCTTAATTCTATCATTGGAAATAACTGAGTAAATGCTTTGTGATTAGTTTGTTATACAGTTGAGTGTTTTGGTAAGCATTTAAGAAAAACCCTTGTTAGAAGGTTATTTGAGCCTAAATTTTTTCTTTACATGTGTGCATACTTTCTTAACTTTTCATCTTCTAGAACTTGTCTCAACTCTTTGTCAAAGATGTATTTACATTATTGTTGTTAACGGTAGAGATGTTAGAGTTGTTACAAGCCTATGGTAAGGTGATAGTAAAGTGAGCCAGAGTGAGATGACCCTAATGAGAAGAGTTGAGCGTAAACACTAATATCCTAAAGAGCTCTCTTGTGCTTATTTCAATTACATTTGATTGTGTAGTGGATTAATCCCTTTGCATTGCTTTACACTATGACTTATGCTAGTTGTGGAGCTTAATTAATTGATTTATTGCCTTTTATACTGTGAGATTGCTCATCTTCAAATTATATTGATATTCATCTTGGATGATTTTGAATTGATAATTTTTGTCTATGAGTACAAAAGTCCAAGTGTGGGGGAATTTGATAATTCCCAATTTTATCATAATATTTAATATCATATTTAGGGATTTTATCATTAATTTTTGGGCTAAATAGCATTTATTATGATTAAATTGAATTAAAGGTGAGTGTGTGAAAATAAATCTTGAAAGGATATATTTGTTATAATCTTGTGATTGCTCTTTAAAATTTGAATTTTAAATGAAGATATTCATGATATTGATTTGAATTGTAGGTCACATTGGAATTGGAAAAGTAGGAGTTGAAGGACTAAAAAGTAAAGATGTATAAGGACTGAAACAGAAAATAAGATTCTACGTGTGGCTCCAAGGGAATTTTGACAGAAATAAAGGTATTTTTCTATAATTTTATTGGTTACTTTCAAAAGGAAAAGACCAAAGAAAATCACAGAATAGACCTTGAAATTCCAAATTCGAGTTTGGTCTAAAAATCCGACGTCTTTCACCTACTTTCAATGTGGAAAGATGAGAGGATATTATAGAAAGGTACCCCGAATTGTAAACATGCCAGTTTGGTCCAAAATTTCGCACAACACCGCTGGAGCTGATTCTTTTGGCAGCTGATTCATGGGAAATCTAATCTGAATATAATCTAGAAAGATTTTGCCGTAACTTTGAGGGGATTTGACCTAGATTTCAAATTGCAAAAAATAAAAAGGGCCTCCAAAGTCTTCTTGTGGGGATCTGAATCATCAGCACTTCACGAGCCAGCAGACAGCCGAGGACGAGATTCAGCCAACGTGATTGTAGAGCAAGACTGGGAGAGAGGAGACGCCATCACCATTGAGCTTCACCAACACCTCATTCAACCACCATCACTTTCATCTTCTTCTCCTTCCACTATCTCATATATCATGGGTTTCTTGAGATCTGATAGAGTTGTGGCTGTGATAAACTCCATGAGAGGATAAATTCTTTTGTGTTTCTTGGGAATGGAAGATTGGTTTGAGCTCCAGAGAAACATTTAGGGGAGTTATTTGTTTTAATCTTTTGATTTAACTATGTAACGGATTTTCTGAGTTAGGATTTTATGTTATGTGGTTAATTTACTGAGATTGCGAGTTATTTATCTTAGTTTAGATTGACCAATTGTGATTTAAATTGGATTATGTGGTTTAAGATTTAAATTTCTATATTCCCTTTTTGGTTTAATGTGGTTGTGCTATTCTTTCATAGTTTGAATGAGTATTATGACTGCTTTGATCTTGTTTGAATATCTCAGTTGAGTGTTTATTGTATAGAGGAATAAATTGCATAAATCCAATCCTAAATTACACACTAAGTGGTATTGAATAGGGTATTAAGAAGTAATTATCTAGCTAGAATTCTAGGGGTAATCACTAATTAATATTACTAGACTTAGCGAGTTGCTAATGTTTGATTTTTGACATAGTGAGTAGTTTAACTCCCAAATCATTTTGAGCAAGGATAACATATATTCCATTTTTTCAAGAAGCATTCATCATCAATTTGTTTAAATCAAATTTCATTAATTATCTCAACAAATTCTCAAAAACCTAAAAAAATAGTATTCTAAGTTATTTTTCATTATTAAAAAGAAAACAAATCAATTTCAAACCCATCTTAATGTTTTTGTCACTTAGTTTAGCTTAGGAATTAAATAAAAGGGCTCCTCAAGAGAACACGACCCTAGTTGTGTCATTCACTACATGATTTGGATTATTTTGATTTAACCCAAGGCGACTAAAGGCTTTAAATCAACTAGAAAGGCGTAAGAGCTTAATTTGTCCTTTTTAAAATCAAATGGAAATAACATAAATCTCCTTACGAGTTTAAAAACGTGCTCCCATTTTTTATACAGGTTTAATAAATTCATATAAGGTTTTAGCAAGTTTTAACAAGATTTTTGCAAATTTTAATTCAAAATTCATCATTTCTCACAATGGCAAGGTATTGATTATCACTTTTAATAAGGGTTTCATAAGTTCAGATAAAGTTTTCACAAATTTTAATTTATAATTCATCACTTACTACAATGGCAAGGTATTGATCCTACAATAAGGGATTCACAAGTTCATACAAGATTTTAATAAGTTCTAACAAGATTTTCACAAATCCCATTTCAAAAATCACCACTTCCAACAAACGGTAAGCTGTTGATTTTAACTTTTAATAAGGGTTTCACAAGTTCAGATAAGATTTTAACAAATTTTGATGATCTTATCTTATAGCAAATAGAGTGTGTATATTTTGAAATATATCACAAAATCAATTGAGTGTGTAACAAAAAAAAAGAAAAAATAAAAATCAGTTTTGAGAGGAGAAATCAATTTTCAAGAAAATATCATTTCCAACTAGAAAGCATAATTTCCAACGTTTGAATTCGTGACAAAAATCAATTTTATCCTCATTAGAAGTCACAACTTTAATAGAAGTCACTCAACTTTAATAATAATAAAAAAATAATTTGAACTCCTAGCTTGGTTTTGTAACCCCTTTCACTGACAGGGCCGAGATTAAGCGTTTAAACATGTTTAATAATAGAATGAGAGATTCGGAATAATAAACAAACTTTTTACAACACAAGTGCAAATAGATCTCCATTCATTTTATTCATAAAAACAATCGGCCTGTTCGGTCTGTTACATATATAATATCAGAGTATCAGCAAATTCTCGACATTCACTTGGGATAATAACATTAATCCAAAATATTGTTCAGGGTATCACTGCCCTTCTCAGTATCCATACTGGGGATTACACAAAACTATAATGCTATGATCTATTCAATATATATATACATTTATCCAAAATGATAACCGGTTCAATATAAAACCAACATATCTAACTAAGACTACCGCCGTCAGTCCTAATCGCCCTTATCCACTTGCTTGTTCCTCGATCTGCTTGCCTTGTATAGAAATGTTATTTGGAAAGAATGAGATTCTAGAGAATCCCAGTAGCAACAGTTTACGAATATGATGCATATATACAAAGCAAGTAAACATATATCACAATACAGCAATCAACATTCAAGGCCGGGCACACTGCCACGTTCCCTTTACTGTATACAAGGTCAGGCTTTCACCACATCCCCTCACTATATCTGTATTCAAGGCCGGGCTTTCGCCATGTCCTATCAACTGTATTTGTAATCGAGATCGGGCTTACGCCACGTTCCCTTCACTGTATCTGAATTCAAGGCCGGGCTTTCGCAATGTCCCCTCACTGTATTCAATGACTAATGCAAACAAGCAATGCAATATACATGATACAGGATAAAGTGTCACTATCTTTGTCTTTCCGTTCTTGAGCAGGCACAAGCCTTCTTTGCTCCGGGAAAATATCAAATCCTAAAGTCATGATTAAGGACGATACGTTACCACTTAGTCCAATACTTAATATTTTCACAATACTTAAATTGGTTATCATTACTGTCTCTTTAACACTCAAATGCTTCTAACAAAAGTCCTAAAGGGTTGGAAGAACTACCCCGGGTATCCCCTTTTGGAAGCACAAACACTGACATTTTTCACTGTTTCACTCAAGTAAAGATGGCCTCACTCGAGTGATGGAGCACTGACACTCGAGTGAAGACGGCCTCACTTGAGTGGTGGTATGGTCTGCACTCGAGTACCAGAGAGTGAAGGATAGCAAGTGAGCACCCGAGAGCATAAGAACTTTTTCAGACAGTGACACTCGAGCACACTGGACCTCACTCGAGTGATAGCCAAATGCTTCACTCGAGCATTAGAGAGTGAAGTTCAGGAAGTGAGAAATCGAGAGTAAATTGAATTTCAAAGAAACAGGAACACTCGAGTACTGGCCTTTGCACTCGAGTGATACTGAATGCTTGCGAGTGTAAAGACACACTCTTGTTCTTTTACAGAAGTGAAACACCGAAACTGAAGGGAAAACGAAGAATTTCACTGAATCACTCGAGTAGAACACAACCACACCCGAGTGATGTTCATCCCTCACTCGAGTGAGCCTCAGATCACTCGAGTGACTATATCAGAACCCAGAAAACGCAAGCAAAATGACAGTTTTCCAGAATTTTTACCAAAGGCTACCAATGGACCCAAAACCTCAACCAAAGCTATCCTCACACAAAAACACTCAAGGAATCCAATGAACATGTCATAACCACCAAAATCCTATTCCACTATCATGTATTGGTCTTGGGCAACATTAAACACTAAAATTCCAAAATCACTAAACTCAACTATTCAATTCTCAATCAATCCTATCTATCTATACACATTCCAAATATACCATTCCCATACCAATAACATGCCAAATGTCCAATGATCATCATTTTTCAAAAATGGCCAATAAATCCCAGAAATTCAAAACTACTCTATTTGGCACAAAACTTCGATAGATAGGTTGGTTTCACTTACCTCTTCAACTTATCTAAAAGGACTTCTTGATCCTTCACTTTCACAATCTCTTGAAATCACAAATCAACACCAATAGACAAGCTATAACCATCAAAATGAAGCTCATTACTCAAGGAACAACTTTAATGAATGGAATTTGAGTATTAGAAATCATTTTCCCTTACCTTTTCAAGCTTTTCTTTCTTCATCTTTGAGCAACAATGGCTGAAGAGTGAGAGAGAGAACGAGAGAGATGAGAGATGGAGTGAGAGATGATGAAGAAATCATTTCCTCCCCCCAAGCCCATGTCTAGGTCAGCGAAAAGGGAGGGAAAGAGAGAGAAAGAAATGAATAAAATATACCTTTTGACTTTTCTCTCTTCACACATACACAAAACCTTACCACATGTCTTACTCCCATTAGCTCTGATATAATAAGCACTCAAATAGCTTATCTAATCCTTTCTATTTGCCATTTAATCACACTTCTCATTTTCTCTTGGTTAGTAATTAATTTCTCCATTGATCACTAACTTATGGCCAATATTTCCATTCTATTAATTTTCCATCAATTATGACATATTAGATAATATTGTCACAAATACACATAATAATCAACTCTAATTCACAATTACATTCTTAATAATCAACATTAGCCCATAATCAAAATTTAGGGTGTTACATGTTTATTTCCAAATTAATGTTCACAAAATGTTGTAAGTTTATAATCATATGTAGAAAAGTTAAGACGAATCAATCTTGCTTAATTCATTTTAAATTAATGAAATCAAATTTGAAAATTGAAAAATAAAAAAACAAAGCATGAATTTTAATGTTCAATTACATGGAAAATATGGTAAAAAACATAAATATATCATAATCATCAAGTGCCTACTAATTAACATTTGCGGCAGGGGGCAACTTTCTAAATCTAATGGACAAAATACATATTCTACAACTATTGCTCCATCTACGGCTATCGGAGATGCTGGTGAGGAGGATAAATCAAACGGTATGAACTGAAGAGCAAAACAAAAGTACGTGCCCCCTACAGATCTAATACCGCCATGTTGCTAAGGTCATTCAAAATGGAAGTTTCCAGAGACCAACAGGCAGAGTCAGTTATCAATTAGCTATAAAATTCAGATCCTTCAACAACTAAATCGTTTGTTCTTTGCTTTCAGCTTCAGCGTTTTCTTTTTGACAGAAAAGCCCCTCCTTTTTCGTTTAACTTCTGCTAGTGTTGAACCCACTTTGTCCTGTGGCCTGTACAAACAAATCAGCGCATGAATATCGTCAAGATTCATATGTAATATAAGAGAACAGATGAACAAGCACTCTGGGTGTTCATTCACAGGTGCGAGCATTTCCCAGCAATTAATGTCTAATACATTTAATGGCCAAAGGACATTAAGGAGCCGAGGTTGCTTGAAGCTATGAAGGTTTTCAATAAACAAAACAAGTGGCGGACCATTTCAAGAGAATCAATCATATAATGCCAAGCAATAAGAAAAACTGCACATTTTCACACTCACAAGACAAGAATGCTTGGGAGGATGTGGGATGAGAGTGGAAAGAGAGGAACTCAGAGAAGTAATAAGTGAGCAAAGAGGAAAAGATACAGAACGAAAAAAAAAAAAAACTCATTCAATTTACTGATGAAATTATTATGATACTTTAAGGAATCCAGAGACTATGTTCTCAGAAAACTTATTTCAGAAACTAATTGTTACATGTCAGTCAGAATAGAATAGCAAAACTGATTAGAAACTGATT
Source organism: Inga oerstediana (assembly GCA_963210345.1). Classification (NCBI taxonomy): domain Eukaryota; kingdom Viridiplantae; phylum Streptophyta; class Magnoliopsida; order Fabales; family Fabaceae; genus Inga; species Inga oerstediana. Next base: position 48,090,030 of record OY723410.1, on the reverse strand, counting down.
TGAGCTCATTTCTGTTACTCACTTGAACACGTGTCATAACTAACTAAAAGTCTATTAGTGGTTAGAAAGGGATGCAACTATAAATGCCCTGTTGTAATATCAGAATATCAGGAAATAAGATATGTTTTCTTCCTTTTTCATCTTCCTTCATAATAACTGGTATCAGAGACACCCTCGCCGGCTTTTATGGCGCCGGAGACGCGATCGGGGGAACGGCTGGGTGACTTGGAACACCGCCTCGAGCTTCACGAAGCTGTGGTCGAGAGCAATAAGCTTCGATTGGAACAAAATAGTCAGGATATCCATGACCTTCGAAGTTTGGTTGCTCGCATCGAAACTTGTCTCGGCGATTTATTGAACAAGATTTCAACTCTGCACGTTCATGGTTATGCCGAGAATGATGGAGGATCTTCCAGTACTCCCAATCGACCGCCGCCGATTCCGCCTCAGTTCGGTACGTTTGGCTCAGGTCGTCACTCCTATGCGCCGCTGACCAAACAATGCCGTGTCGAGTTTCCTCGGTTCGACGGCACCGATTTTAAAGGATGGGCTTATTGTTGCAAGCAATTCTTTGCGGTAGATGACACTCCTTCGGATCAACGGATTTGACTTCTTAGCATCCATTTAGAACAGAAAGCCTTGAAGTGGCATTTGAATTTCATGGCTAGACGTCATGAATCCGAGGTCGCGTGGGATGATTACTTTCAGCAGATGGAGGCACGGTTTGCAGAGGTCCAACGCATATCTCCGATAGTTGAGCTCAAGAATCTTCAGATGGCTACAACCGTAGACGATTACATTGACGCATTCGACAATTTGCTCACAGAGGTCGATATTCCAGAGCATGTGGCAATGGACATCTTCTTGGGAGGTTTGCGTTCCGATATTCAATCTGCCGTTGACGTTTTCAAACCTTCTTGTCTTGTTAGTATGATGCAGATGGCAAGGCTTCAAGAACGAACCGTTACCGCCATGTTTGAGCATGTTTCTTCTACTTCGTCAGTCCGACGAGCTACTTCCTCTGTTTCTTTTTCTTCGGCTTCTTCTTCTTCAAAGCCGCATACCACTGCACCAATCTCTAAAGGTCCGTTACCAGATAAATTGGGATCCACTGTATCTTCTTCAACCTCCTCTGTTTCGAAACCCACCCTCACTCTGTCTAAACGGGAAATGGATGAGAAACGAAAGAAAGGATTGTGTTATTGGTGTAATGAAAAATATTCGGTCAACCACAATTGTCGGACTTCTCACGTCATGATGCTGCTCGTTTCTAATGAGGGTGACGATGATTTCGCCGACGCTCCAGAACAATTTCCTCCTATGGAAGTTTCTGATCTTGTGGATGGCACAGTCAATGCGGTTGAAGGCATCACGGGGTGTTCTACTCTAAAGGTGATGGGCTATGTGAAGAAACGTCAACTTCTCATTTTGATCGACACAGGCAGCACGCATAACGTCATCGATGCTACTGTTGCCAAGCGCTTGCATCTTCCTGTTTCGGAGAAGGAAGGCCTTCGGGTGGCCGTTGCTAGGGGGCATCATGTCCTCATCACGAGATTTTGCCAGGGCTTGACGTGGCGTATGGCTGATCATGACTTCTCCGATGATTTCCTTGTGATGGATTTGGCTGGGTTTGATATGATTTTGGGTGCTCGTTGGCTCAAAAAGTTGGGTTGTATTGTTCTTGACATGAATGAACACTTTATGGCTTTTTCTGTTGACCAAAAATACTTTGAGTTGACTGGGATAAATAGTAGGAACCTTCCGCTAGATGTTGACACGTTGCATACTTGTGATTTTTTAATTGCACAACATGTCTTCTTACTTCAGGCTTTTGAAACTAGCGATGGGTCCCTTATGTCATTATCTGGAGAGACAACACTCGCTCCGCCACAGCAGCTTCAATTAAAGACGCTCTTATCTTCTTTCCAAGATGTTTTCGCTGAACCCTCTAGTCTACCACCATCGCGCGGTTGTGATCATAGGATTCATTTACAGAACTCTACTCCTATCAGTTGCAAGCCGTATCGTTATGGGCCTTTGCAGAAAACCGAGATTGAGCAACAGGTTCGCCAAATGCTTCAGAACGGCATTATCCGGGAGAGCCACAGTCCTTTTGCAGCCCCAGTGGTTTTAGTTCAGAAGAAAGATGGGTCTTGGCGTTTCTGTGTCGATTACAGGCGGCTCAATGAACACACTATCAAAAATAAATTTCCCATTCCATTAATTGAGGAATTGCTCAATGAGTTACAAGGGGCTCGTTATTTCTCTAAGTTGGACCTACGCTCCGGATACCATCAGATACGAATGGATCCTAACGATGTTCACAAGACGGCTTTCAGGACACACGAAGGACTTTACGAATTTTTGGTCATGCCATTTGGCCTCACTAATGCCCCGGCCACCTTCCAAGGTTTGATGAATTCTGTCTTTAGACCATTTCTACGGAAATTTATCCTGGTGTTCTTCAATGACATTCTGGTTTATAGTAGTGAGTGGCGCTTGCATCTTGAACATCTTCACCATACGCTTACACTTCTCCGTCAACATCAGCTATTCGCTAAATCTTCGAAGTGTACTTTTGCTGCTGAACGCATCGAATACTTAGGCCATTTGATCTCTGGACAAGGTGTTGAAGTTGACCCGCGTAAGGTTGAGGCCGTGTCCACTTGGCCCACACCTACGAATATTCGTGCTGTACGTGGTTTCTTGGGCCTTACGGGCTATTACCACCGATTTATTCGGCATTATGGATCCATTTGTAAGCCTCTTACTGACCTTTTGCATAAAGGGGTGCAGTTTTGTTGGTCTTCCACCGCTGATAATGCTTTTTCTACCTTGAAGACAGCTATGGTCTCCACCCCCGTTTTGGCCTTATCTAATTTTCATGACCGTTTTGTTATTGAAGCTGATGCTTCTACTACAGGATTGGGGGCCGTTTTGACACAGCAGGGTCACCCGATTGCCTATGCCAGCAAGCCTTTGGGTCCCCGACAGCAGTACTTATCTGCTTATGAGAGGGAGCTGATGGCCGTCATCTTCGCCGTACGACAATGGCGTTCATATTTGGTTGGTTCTGTGTTCACTATTAAAACAGATCATCTACCCTTAAAGCACTTACTCGAGCAGAAATCTGTCTCCCCGGATCAACTCAAATGGCTTAACAAATTGTGGGGACTTAGTTATGAAATTATCTATACAAAGGGGAAGGATAACTTGGCAGCTGACGCCCTGTTTCGTCAGAACGAGGCTTCAATAGCTGCTATTTCTTTTCCCACTACGGCTCTTCACTCTCGGGTTCGGCGCACGTGGATGATTGATGATCAGCTACAACGCTTAATTGCGGATTTGGAGCACAATCCTGTTTCCCACCCGAAGTATTCATGGTCTCATCAGCTTCTGAAGCGAGGAGGTAAATTGGTTGTCGGTGCTGATCGACTCTTGCGGGATGAGTTGCTCGCTTTCTTCCATGCCGATGCGTTGGGGGGCCATTCTGGGGTCACTGCCACTTACAAACGGTTGGCTTCCATTTTCTATTGGCGTGGCATGCAGCGGGATGTGCGTGACTTTGTTCGAGTTTGTTCCACTTGCCAGCGTTTTAAGACTGAGAATGTTGCTTCTCCTGGCTTGTTGCAGCCTCTGCCTGTTCCAGAGCACATTTGGTCTGAACTTTCTATGGACTTTATCAGTGGGTTACCTCCTTCCTTTGGTAAAACTTCGATTTTGGTAGTAGTTGATCGCCTTAGCAAGGCTGCCCACTTCATGGCGCTGAAGCATCCTTTCACAGCAGCTGATGTGGCCCGTCTCTTTCTGGATAATATTGTGAAGCTCCATGGTTTTCCGAAATCCATTGTGTCTGACCGGGACCCCATTTTTTGTGGTAAATTCTGGCGTGAGCTTTTCCATCTCTACGGTGTCAAACTTCAATATTCTTCCGCCTATCATCCACAGTCCGATGGTCAGACTGAGGTCCTTAATCGCTGTCTTGAAGGTTATTTGCGGTGCATGACTGGTGATTTCCCCAAACAGTGGGTACAATGGTTGTCTTTGGCCGAGTTGTGGTATAACACCACTTACCATTCTGCTATCGGAATGACGCCGTTTGAGGCCGTTTATGGCGTGTCACCCCCTGTTCATCTTCCTTACCTATCAGGAGATTCCAACAACGATCTCGTCGATCGGGTATGCACATCTCGTGAACTCGTTCTTCGGGCTCTTAAAGACCACCTACTTCACGCACAGCATCGGATGGTCCAACAAGCTAACAAACATCGTTCTGAACGTATATTTTCGGTTGGTGATATGGTTTACCTTAAACTTCATCCATTTCGTAAGACTATTCTTAATCAGTCTGCTCTCCACAAGTTAGCAGCCCGGTACTTTGGCCCTTTTGAGGTACTTAAACGAGTTGGGCTGGTTGCTTATGAGTTGAAACTTCCTCCGGAGAAGAAAGTGCATCCTGTTTTTCATGTATCTTTGCTTAAAAAATACGCTGGCCGGAATGCTCCTGTCTCTTCCACTTTACCTCTAACTGATGGGGAGGGCCAATTTCTTCTGTGTCCCATGGCTGTTTTGGGCCGGAAAATTGTCAAGCGTGGCCATTTACCAGTCACTCAGGTGCTGATTCAGTGGCAGCTTAGTAATCCTGAGGATGCCACCTGGGAAGATCTCTCCTTTATTCAACAGCAGTTTCCGGACTTCCCTACAGCGGCTCCTCCTTCGACTACCATCCTTGTGGACAAGGATATTCTCTAGGGGGGTGTAGTTGTTACGTGTCAGTCAGAATAGAATAGCAAAACTGATTAGAAACTGATTTGAGCTCATTTCTGTTACTCACTTGAACACGTGTCATAACTAACTAAAAGTCTATTAGTGGTTAGAAAGGGATGCAACTATAAATGCCCTGTTGTAATATCAGAATATCAGGAAATAAGATCTGTTTTCTTCCTTTTTCGTCTTCCTTCATAATACTAATGCCGATGAATAACTTTTAAGTAACCATGCATCTTCCATGTTTGTTCAAGGGACAAATCAAATGGTTCTTAATTGTTCTCAACTCAGTAATAAAGCCCTAGCCGCAAGAACCCACATACGCACACATATTTATATATCTACACACACACACACAAGTATATTAACAGACAAGAAGTTGCAGTTAAGCATACCCTTTGATTAAAAAAGTTCGTGGATCAACGCCAATACTTTCACTTAGATCTTCAACACTTGCGACACCCTCATGATCACATCTCAACAAGTTGCAAGCATCCAAAATAGCAGCAGGCTTCACCGCATAAAGAGTAAGTGATGAATCTTTCACTTTTTCTTTGAGATATTCCATCGAAACGAATGCTGCGTAAATCCTCATAGGAGGTCAGAAACGCATTATTCATCATATTCATCTCTAAATGTGTTTAAATTATCATTGAAGCAATCAGGTACCAGCACAATAAGTGAACTAGTTTCAACTGCGCATGGAAGCAAGAATTTGATGCACTTACCGTATACATAGAAAACACAATTGTCAAATCATGATACCTATCGCAAATTAAGAAGTATATTTCTAGATCCTAAAAAGTATTGAATTGTAAGATTCAAAATCAGAATGAACATTAAAATATAGAATATCCTTCTAATAAGCATAAAGAAATCTAATCCAGGAGTTTGGTATTTAATTGTAAGTCTTAAATAAGTTCATTGGACATAAATTTTTAGGTAACTAATTCTAGAAACAATAAACAAGTTATTTGCTTTCTCTATACGAGGCATAGATAATACTTAACAATGCAACACTGTCATGCCAATTTATTGTTTACAAACATTTCTAAATAATAGATTTTGCTACTTATTTCATCATTTCTGTACAAGCATCTATATCTTACCACGTAGATTGCTCCTTTGGCAGATCATAAATAATTACCTAATTCTGAGTTATCCGTTTGATTAGCATCAGAATTCCCACAATATAAAAAAAGTCGTAAAGAGCTTAAGAAATACAAGGCCCCTAGGTCATTTATATGCATATGCTGTTAGCATAGAAGAAAGTCTCTAAAGTGAAGTTCTATGAGCATATGTTACAGTAGATATCCTTAAAAAACGGAAGTTGAAGGACTTCTGCTAATTTTTGAGTGTCTACAGCCAAAGTCTGAGCAACATTCTTCATGAATAACAGGGGTGCTGTTATTCACTAGGGAGTAAGTTGAAAAGCTGGTGCTAATATTTCATTAGGATCTAATTGTTTCATTAAGAACTCTTGCACCATGCCTCACCCTGACCATAATAAACAGAAAATATGATAGATACTTGACATTGGAATAAGAGTTGGAAAGAAGGAAGGCGGAAGAAGAAGAAGAAGAAGAGAGGATAAAACTCCAGAATCAAAATCTGTAATTCTAGAGGAAGGAGAAGACAAAGAAGTTAATCTGAATAATACTTCACATCAATAACAAAAGTGGCTTATAGTCTGCATACATAACTGATAATAACTACCAAATACTAGATAATTTAAAATACAAGATAAAACCAAAGATAACCGCCCCTGTAACTTTTTAAATTACTCATGTGCACTCCTCTTCCTCCTTGAGTAAACTGATAAGGGACGATCCCTATCAAAATAGGATATAGAACTTAAAGATCAAGGTATACCAATGGCTCGAAGCACTTTAAGGTCAAATTTCTTGGCTAGTTCCTCATGACCTATCATCTTAGCACGGTGAAGGATACACAACTTCAAATTTACCAGCATATCCTGAAATTTTTATATTTCAAATGTCATAACAAGGCTCAACTGAAATAATACAAAAAAAAAAAAAAAAAAAGCAAGTGAAGGCATACAAAAGTTATGGCACATGACAGTTGAAGAGCATCTTTTATCCTAAACCTCTCAGGTCTCACTTGCAAAGAGCAAGCGTCAGAAATTAAAATATCACCAATTCACCATGCTAAAAGTAATTTTCTTGTTGAATTTCCTCCTAGACTGATTGAATTAGTAGTTAAAATTGTTCATTGGCTGTTGAGCTAAATAAATCAACATCTAAGTCTGTCCAATGTTCCCCAAAGGATTATCTGTCAAACCATGACAAACAGTCATCATGCAAAGACATTAACTCATCTCAGACATTGACATCATGACATGCATACATGCAACAGCAGGTACAAAAGAGAACAAAATGATTTTACGACTAATCGCATGGATGAAAATAAGCCCTAGTAAGTTGGCAGTGAAAAGACTGATAAATCCTAATAAAAGGAGAGAGAGTTATACAATCATAGAAACACAGACAATCCTGTCAACCATTCTAGCAAGGGCTTATTTTGAACTCAGATAACTTGAGCCCATCCAATGTTTCTAACTTCAACTTATGGGCCTTCTATAAATAAAGCCTGTCAATTTATTTGAGGACTATATCATAGTAAATGAATTTTATTGTTCATAAACATATAAAAGCAGCCCCAGTCAGCCCCAGTTATTCAAGAATTATTTTACAAAACGTAAAAAGAAAGACCCAATAACCTATAGCATTCATTTTAATGTCATCTCATAACACAAGTCTTTTAGAGACTCATAATCAATGCACATATTATTATTATTATTATTATTGCTTTTCTCCTCTGATATGAAAAATCCTATACATCTTGGCATATGAAACAGGTCACAAAAATTAAACGATAAAAACATGACTGATTGAAACAGGCAATAAAAATTCCCATGCCCGCTTGAAAAACAAGTGCCCCAATAGAGACTTTTAAATAATAAGAACAGTAATAAAAGCAATGAAAAATTAGAGACAGATTTATTAGTATGAGTTGTACATTAGCAATTTATATATGGAGGTATATATGAAGTGTTTTTGCAATATTATCAAGAACCTGATGAGCAACATGAAATTTTTACCAGCCATCTAGTGCGCTACTACTGATCTTTGAATTGATACAAAGTGACAGAAAACCAAATTCAAAAAGATACAATTACAAATGATGTGATCAATCAAGTGACAAAAAACTTACAATCTCAGCCTTCGAAAGGGAGCATAGCCAGGACACATCTTCAAGCCTGTCCTTAATAAAATAATTGTCCATCTTAACCACAGCCATCGATATAGGAAATCTTGTCTAGACTAGCAACGGGACTCGAAGAATCAAATCAAGGACAGTGAGATCCCAAGTCCTGTTATGCTGTTAAACATATGTTAGTACTTAATTTAAAAACCCAAAAACAAAAATTAGAAAATCTCAAATGTGTAAAATACCATCAGAACCATCACTGATATAAATTATAACATATGCTACCGCTAACATCAAAGTCGTTCGCAACAAAACGCTCCATTTTCCTAACAGCAGCATAATCATGTTTATATTTTCCTAAAAACGAAAAAAGACATATTTTGACAAGGGAGGGGCAGAAGAGACTAAAGCGTACCAGAGGAAGTAGGTAATGTGGGAGGACTATTGGAAGATTTTCGAAGCTTCCATTGGCGACAATGGTTTCCTTCGGTAACGACAAAGCTACTCTGCCACTGTGAATTCTGAAATAGAAATGGGGAGAATGGATCCGACTGAAGAAATAATAAGGGTAAAATAGTCCTTTCCATAACTAAATAAATAATTTCTTCAAATCAGTTTCCCGCCTCTAAATGAAAACTGCACCAACACCCCTTATTTATAACATCCTGGTAGTGTAGCGACTAGGGGTGGGTATGGGCAGGGTTGGGCAGGGCAAGACCCCTGCCCGATGCCCTACCTGAAGGATGAACGGGCTGTAAAATGCAGCCCAATGCCTGGCTCTGCCCACTAAAAGCCCTAATTATTTTGGGCTGGGTAAGGGTGGGCTGGGTAGGGTGGGCTTCCCTGCCCAAGTGATAACGCTTTATCTTATTCACATATGAAAAAATAATTCCTTGTGAATTTCATAAACATTCCTGTAATTACTAATACCATATGTTTTAACTTCGTCCTAAGTAATATAAACTTCAAATGCATTCGATGATTTCACGTCTTGGGATATTTCAAAATAAGTTTACAACTTGAGTCTTGAAATTTAAAAAATACCATATGTCTTAATAAATATCCATACGTTAAAAATTAAACAACATCCATAATCCATTATAAATAAGAAAAAAATATGATTGTAATTAAAGCCGTGAAGTCAAAGCAGTTTGCATCAATTCAATGTCCCAAAAGTTGATCAAATGATGAAGCATCTGGAAAGAAAATAAAAAGCAACTATAATTTAATACATCACAAAGTAAAGAAGAAATAAATCTACTTGTAAATAGTGTTTAGTGGTCAGGGCAAAAAAGAGAGGATCAGAAGAGTATTATACAATAGACAAAATATATTTTAAATAAAAATATATATATGAAATAATATTTAATTGATATGAAATTTTATATTTTAAATAAATGAAAATAATTTTCAGGGCAGGGCCAAATGGGCAGGGCAGCACCCCTTGCCCGATGCCCGGTTCTGCCCGGTTATTAGCCCGCCCAAAACTGCCCAAAATTTTTTCGGGCCACTTTTTTAGGACTGGGTTAGGCAATTTTTTACAGGGCCAGGGTGGGCGCACCGGGCTACTGGGCACCATGCTCACCCCTAGTAGCGACCAACACCCCTTATTTATAACATCTGGTAGTATAGTGTTTGATCTTATTTTAAATATAAAAATAAAGGAAAAAAATTTATGAAAAGGATCAAAAATTTAATTTAACCTTGAAAATTAAATTCAGGTAAAATAGTTTTATAAGGTAAAAAATCATCTGTAAGGTCAATTTTTTTTATTAAGTGGAACAATTTTATTTGTGAATTAAAATTCTAGTTATGATAAAATAACTATTATGATTTATGAATACCCTTATGGTTAAAAAAGTAATTCCAAATTTTGATGGTAACAATGCTTAAAAAAAATACTTAATTGTAAGTGTCGATTTTTTCGATTGTGTGGAAAAATTTGTTTTTGAAAAATTACATTTTAACTTTTTTTTAACACAAAAATATTACCTGTGAAAATTGTAAGATAGTACGCACATGCTAAAACCCCAACCTATACCATTAACAAACTCAGACACTAAAACATGATAATATGAGCACGATGTCGCTGGCATATATTCTGCTATTTGAATTACTTGTAGAAAAATATAGCTTTCCAAGATATAAAGATAAATAGTATCCTTAGTGGGTACTATTTCAGACAGTTTATTAATTTACTAAACAAGGATAATTATGCATTCTTAATGGAAAAATCCTATATAAAGAGTTAAATTACCTAAATTCTAATTTTGATAACTGAACATAACAAATATATATCATGTTATGCGTCATAATTAGGTATTTAACATTTGGGTCCAATTACCCTAATATCCATTAGTTATTAAAATAGTAAAATTGAAAACATAATTACATTATTTGCTCAATCAATTAATTTTTTGGGAAGTATTGCACGAATTTGTGCTCTGACTTATTTTCAAACATCAATTATGCCCAATATTTTTTTATACAATATTCGGTTTTATAGGAAAGTAGGAGTATATATAATTGAAAGAGGTGAATTCTTGTTGTCGGATTTCGGGCGTACCTGAAGTGTCGTTTTGAGTTCTTCCGGTACCCACGCGAGTCGAATCACCAGGATTTCGACTATAACACACAGCAAATGCACAAGAAGAGAAGAGAGTTCTCAGAGAATATTTTTTATCTGTCTTATGTCTGGTGTATGTTCTGTGTACTTATCCACGTCCACACACACACGTCTCTATTTCTCAAATAACTGTTCCCTCCAAAATATACGGGGAACTGCTTCCTCCAGGTTTCAATTTTGAACCCTTGGGGAAAATTACAAATAAATACCCCACATTTGTCTGGGTATTTTATTTTGCCCCAAAGCTTAAAGCTTAATGGGTTTGGGTTTTGGGCCTAATCCACCAAGGGTGGACCAAGCCCAATTTCCAACATCTCCCACTCACACTTGGTGGATTGGATGCCATAAGAATTGTCTCTCTCTATTTCTTCTTTCATACTATGTATTTTGCCGTGACCGCGTGGGCATGACGTCTCCCAGGTGTTTGTACTAGAAATCCCTCTCATAGGACCAGCACAAGACAACCTTTCTTTGTGTAGCTTGAATTTTAATATTATGCCTCATATGTCCTAGATATACCAATATACACTTTCACATGGCAGATCTAATCCCTCTCAAGTCAAGATAAAACTTAGATTGCCTTTTCATATGCTTAGTGTCCACACTTATGAAATTACCAAATATTAATATCATAAGGGACATGTCTCAGACACCAACATAGGTGTGTATATTTCAGGTAACCTTCCTTTCGCTCATATATCATTTTGATATACGTCAACCGCTTTCCTAACATAATACCATGGATTGTATCAGTCGTAATCATAGGACGAATGTTAAGGTAGCAGTCGCTGAGGTATACCTACATGACAATGTCAAAGTCAAAGGACATCACAGAAGTGTTTAACCTTCTTGGGACTCACACAGCAATGAAGTAGGGATCCATTTACTTGCTTCCTATTTGCGATTCTTTTGCACATGTGGTATGAATCACATGCTACGGTGTTACTCTTATACTATAAGAGCGTACGTCGTTTTGATTCTCATCATTAACACCGTACAGACATGAGTTTAGATGCTCCCAGTATCTAAACCCAAATTCTTCTACTCCATTTATCTATCATGATGTCAATGTTGAAGAATTTGTTATCTGGCAACAGGCATCATGGAAGTGGGTATCCATGATTCGATCCACACTTATATTATGTCTTATTGGATCTCATCTCGATATCCTACACTCTTATCGAGGTGACTTAATTTGTGTTTCTTCTCTACCATATCAGCATTCCTGCTGCTTTACTGGTGAACACAACTGTCTCATCTTTGCATACTCTTCTTGAGTATCAAAGGCGGTTGCTCGTGTGAGAGAGCCAACCTTACCTGCCTGTACGACATACTAGACATTGTATACCTTTATATAGACACATAAAATTTTATGAAGAAACATTTTCATTAATCATAAACATATTACATAGTGTCTGCAAGTTTACATTTTATGCATCCCAATAGCCTTCACATGTTTGTCATACATTTCCTTGGCTATGGGTTTGGTTAGGGGGTCTACGACCATACTCTTGGTCGAAATATGTTGTACAGTAACAACTTTCTGTGCTACATAATCTCTCACAAAATTATACTTTATATCTATATGTTTGGTCTTGCTATGGTATTTGGGATCTTTCATATAGGCTATGGCCGCGGTATTGTCACAATACACTAACACCGGATTTGTGCTTTCATTTCTAAATCCAAGATGTTCAATGAATCTCTTCAGCCATATAGCGTCTTGCACTGCTGAAGTGCATGCCATGAATTCAGCTTCCATAGGATGTAGGGCAATGCACGTCTGCTTCTTGCTGCTCCAACATATGGTGCTATTATTCAGCAAGAAGGTGTATCCTGAAGTTGATCTTCGTTCAACTTCATCTCCACCCAAATCAGCGTCAGAATATCCAACTAAGCGTAGATCGCTTCCTTGATAGCATAGTGCATAATCTGACGTGCCCTTCAAGTATCTCAAAATCCTTTTCACTGCTTTCCAATGTTGCTCACCGGGATTTGACTGGAATCTGCTAACCAGTCCAACTGCGTAACAAATATCTGGCCTTGTACACATCATTGCATACATCAAACTTCCAACGGTACTAGCATAGGGAACCTTTTCCATTTTCTTCTTTGCTAACTCAGTTTTGGGACACATATCAAGACTTAAGGTTACACCTGAAGCTACTGGGGTATCTAAGGGATTACAGTCTCTTATATTGAATCGCTCAAGAATTTTCTTGATGTAATTCTCTTGCGAAAGAGAGAAAATTCTTTTATAGTGATCCCTTTGGATTTTAACTCCAAGTATATATTCTGCTTCACCCATGTCTTTCATCTCAAAATTTGATGATAACCATTCTTTAATAGCTAAGACCGACTTTAGACTATTTCCATCTAGTAGTATGTCATCTACATATAAGGATAATATTACAAAATTACCCTCAAATCTCTTAATGTAGACGCAGTGGTCCTCTTCAATCATTTGAAAGTCATAAGAGGTTATTGCTCTATGAAATCTCAAATACAACTCTTTGGATGATTGTTTCAGTCCATAAATGGACCTCTTGAGCTTACAAACTCTACTCTCCATTCCTTTCTTAATGAAACCTAATGGTTGTTCCATATAGATTTCTTCATCCAGATCACCGTTTAGAAATGCGGTTTTTACATCCATCTGATACAGTTCCAGATCTAAACTATTTACTATTGCCAGAATAAGTCTTATAGAATTGAAACGTACAACAGGTGAAAAGGTATCCTCGTAATCTATACCTTCCTGTTGTGTGTACCCCTTTGCAACCAATCGAGCCTTGTATTTGTCAATTGATCCATCAACTTTTCTTTTAATTTTGAGAACCCATTTGTTCCCAATGGCTTTTCGCCCTTTTGGTAGATCAACTAGTTCCCAAACTTGATTCTTCTTCATTGAATCAATTTCTTCCTCCATTGCATTCTTCCATTCATCCTTAGCAGGACCTGATAAGGCTACTTGCACAGAACGAGGCTCATCATCTCTGTCTGGAGTAACAATAAGTGCTTCTCCTTCTATGGAAAAGCGTCTCCTAGGTACATTTCCCCTGTCACTCCTTCTTGTGGGAACTTCTTGTCTCTTTCGCTTCTCTTGTCTAGACCTTTGTAAAGGCCTTTTTGAGCTCCTACTCAAGTCAATGTATTGAGATGATTGAGGATCATTAGTTTGAGTTTGTTCTGTACTGCCTTGTTCTTGTGTTTCATAAAGAGATACTGTATGATCAATATCTCCCCTGATAGGAAATTCATTTTGTAGAAATACGGTATCTCTTGATTCAATTTCAGTCATAGTTCCATCTTCGTTTTCACCTATGAAAACATATCCTTTTGATTGCTCAGAGTATCTTATAAAGATACACTTTTGTCCTCTAGGACCCAATTTCCCATACCTATGGGAATCATTATGAATATACGCAGCAGACCCCCAGGGTTTGAGGATGTTTAAATCTGGCTTGCGTTTAGTCCATAACTTATAGGGCGTAGATGCGACTGATTTTAAGGGCACATAGTTAAGAATGAAGGCAGCCGTTAGTAAAGCATCACCCCAATATGAAATTGGCAGATGTGCTTGAGCCATCATTGACCTAACCATGTCTAGAAGAGTTTTATTTCTTCTTTCAGCAACTCCGTTTTATTGTGGAGTGCCAGGGATGGTTAGTTGCCTAATTATCCCTTTTTCTTCACAGAGCTCCTTAAACTGATCATATAAGTATTCACGACCCCGATCAGTTCGCAAAGCTTTAATTTTACAATCCATTTGATTCTCTACTTCGTTCATGTACCGTCTAAAGCATTCAAGAGCTTCAGACTTGTGTGAGATCAAATAGATGTGACCATATCGCGAATAGTCATCAATGAAGGTAATGAAATACCAAGCTCCGTGTCTCGCCCTTACACTCATTGGACCGCATATATCAAAATGGATTAATTGCAACGGAATCTCAGCCCTAGTTCCCTTACCGAAAGGTTTCTTAGTTGCCTTACCAGCTAGACAATTCTCACATAAGGACATTTCCATATTCGAAATTTCACCTAGCAAACCTTCTCTAGCTAGTTTAATCATTCTATTTTGATTAATGTGTCCTAGTCTAGCGTGCCAGATATTCATATCAACAGTAATATTGGAGGAAATAACGAAACAGTCATGCATATTAAAATTACCAACAATATCCATAACAAAGAACTTTCTAGAAAGGAAAGCTAAACCATAAAAGGTCTTGTTGCTAAAAATGTCTGCAACTTTGCCATGAAAGTTTACATCAAACCCATAATCTAATAAACAAAATACTGAAACTAAATTCCGTCGGATGTCAGGTGCATGAAGAACATCATGTAAGATCAAAGTCTTCCCACCACGCAAAGGTAACTTGCAGGTGCCAATTCCTTTGACTTCAATCTTTGCATTGTTGCCCACGTAAAGCCATTTGCTTAGATGTGGCAACCGACGGTATTCCACGAAGGATCCCTGATCCCTCGTCACATGGTCTGTTAAGCCTGAATCCAAAATCCAAGAAGAACAAACAGGTTCTGTTAGAAAAGAAGTACTTAAAACAAAAGAAACGTGTGAATTCACATAATCCACTAGTACCTTTTCACGATCGTTTCACTCGGTACAGTCCCGTGCAAAGTGACCCATTTTCTGGCAGGCATAACACTTGACCTTATTTAGGTCAACTTTCTTCTTGCCGCCTTTCTTTCCTTTCTTCTTGAATTGCTTTCTGCCTTTTTTGAAATTAGAGCCATCCTTCTTGCCTTTCTTTTGTGATTTCTTGCCCTTTTTGGAATCGGGCTTTGCATTAGAAGTACCAGTATTTTCAGTGTAGTAGGCTTGACCAGAAGCCTTATACGCCGCTAGGCGTTCATCCTCAAGCTCAAGATGTTTCACTACATCATCATCCTCAAGCTCAAGATGTTTCACTTTCATGTGTTCCCAGCTAGAAGGAAGCGACCTGATTACAGCCTGAACTTGCTGTTCATCAGTCAAGGTGTGTCCAGCTTCCTGAAGTTCTCTGATCATGTTGGACATCTCTCTCAGATGCTGCTTCATAGGAGTATTTGCTCTAAGCTTGTAGGTATCAAACTTGATTGTCAACCTTCTAAGCTTAGTGGTTGATGTGCCACCAAACCTATCCTTGAGTGCAGCCCACATAGCCTGAGCAGTTTGGTATTTCTCATATTGGCACATTAGGTTATTCTCCATTGTGCTCAATAAGGTGACTCTAGCAATGCTGTTCTTCTTCTTCCACGCTTGGTAAACTTCCAAGTTTCTCCTGTGCTGAATAGTAGTCCCAGCTTCAGGTTCCACTAAAATAGTGGTTAGTGGTTCAACAGCCTCCTATTCCTCCAAAATGTACTGCACCTTACGGTGCCACATGTCCCAGTTGTCGCCATTCAGTTTCTCCCCCTTATTCAGTTCAGCAATGATCCCTTTCGTGGCCATTTTTGTCAATTCTGAAGTGACGTTTTTCACATTTAGAAAACGTTGTTCTCTTTAAGAGAACGTAACCAAAACAATTATGTAGCATAGCACGGTATACAACGTCTGTACTTATATCATTCTTGACCAGAAAATAAGTTCATTACTAGATCCATAATCAGGAGAATACGTTTGTACCTCCCATCAAACAAATACTAGCAACTTATTATTTTCCAAAAAAAAAATCATATAAGTACTTTAAATAAATCATCAGCTTTCAGAAGTTTCACCTTCTAAAAGCTCCCACTCATAAGGGATACATGGTATCATAATACACAATTAAAAATTAGCATTGTATGACAAACATAATTCATTACATGAAAATAATACCATGTCCATACATAAAACATACAAACAATAACATTTAGAGTCATATTCTCAATACAAACAGCATAAATGAAAATAGTAATATAATACACCATTAAATATCAGAACAACAATAATCAATGATGGCTTTCCTTAGTTTCCTAAAGAATCTTTTTTTTTCTTCATGAATTTTGTTGTTTTCGTCACAGCATCAACCCAAGCAATAGTCATTGAAAATGTGCCCCTTGCCCTTACATCTGCGCGACACTTCATTATTACGCTCATATAGAACTCTGCACTCTTTTTGTCTTTTATGCTTTCCACATAATTCACAATGATTGAGTATATGATTTTTATATTATTTATTCTAGCTATTTTGTCCGCGTCAAGTTCAGCTATTTTCTCAACCATAGCAGTAGAATATGGTTGATCGACCTCTTCTTCCAAATTTTGAGGTTCATCAGGACAGGAAGGCACAGACTTAGGTCCAGAGTCAGAGTAAACCACTTGAGGCTCCACTGGAACAGGCTCCAGAAAACCTTCTTCAGGATCTTCCTCAAAAAATTCTTCAGGATCTTCCTCAAAAACTTCATATTCTTCAGGTTCTTCTTCGGGATCCTCTTCAGGATCATCCATATGAGCTTGATCATCCACATACTCAATGCTCAATGACCTATACTCAAGTGTTTTAGTGCTGTTAGAAGCCTCTTGCTTCATCTTTGACCTACATAAACAAATGTAAGTCATTAACATGATTTTAGGTATTTTTAAATGTATAAAAAACACTTAAATAAGTACTAAAACCTCACAAACAGATCCTGAATTGCCCTAAAAATAGGCAAATGGCATATCAACATGAAGATCTCAAATTTAGGGATTTTTAGGAACAAACCGCGTCTCAAACGGAGATCCCACGCGCCCACACGCGCCCTGAGAAGGAAAAAATCTGGAAAAATAAAAAAAGGATAAAACCCACTCTCACTGAAGGCGCGTGTAGTGCACGCTCCACCCTGCTGCCCTCCGATCTTCACACGTGTAATATCCCAATTTTTGATTAAGGGCAAATCATGATTATTGTGGATAATTATGAATTTAAATTGAATTATTATGTGTTTTATGGCACTATTAATTAATATGTCATAATTATTGAAAAATTGGAAGAATGGAATTATTGGTCATGAGTTGGTAATTAAGGAAGAAATTAATTACTAACTATAAGAGAAATGAGAAATGTAATTAGAATGGCTAATGGATGGATTAGAGAAGCTAATTGGGGATTTAGTGAGTGAGAGCCAATGAGGAGTGGACACATGGCAAGCTCACATGTGGGGAGGAATTTGAGAAAAGTCAAAAGTATTTTTAAATGTGTTTTCTCTCTCTTCTTCCCTCTTTTTCTGCTGCACAAGCATGGGAGAGGGAAATATAATCATTTTCTCTCTTTCTTCACTCCTCCCCCCTCTCATCTCTCTCATCCTCTCTCTCCATCTCTCACTCTCATCTCTTTCTCTTTGCTGGGCGCCATTTTTGGCAGCAAAAGGAAGGGAGAAAAGCTTTGAAAAGGTAAGGAAAATGATCTCTATTGCTCAAGCACCTTTCCTTAAAGTTGTTCCTTGACATAAGAGCTTCATTTTGGTGGTGGTAGTTGGTCCATTGGTGCTGATTTGGGGCCACACGAAATTTTGGAAAGTGGTGAATCAAGAACTCCCTTTGAGAAAGTTGATAAGGTGAGTGAGACCTATCTATCTATATTTTATGCCAAATGGATTAACTTGAATTTTCTGGAATTCTTGGGCCATTTTCAAAAATGAGGGCCATTGGGAGTTTGGTATAGAATTTGTATGTTTGGAATGCATTTTGGATAGATAGAATTGATTGGGTTTGAAATTGTTAAGTTTGGAGATTTTTAGAGTTTAGTGTTTAATGTTACCCAAAACCAAAGCATGATAATGGAATAGGATTTTGGTGATTTTGACATTCCCATTGGATTCCTTGAGTGATTTTTTGTGGGAAGGAGCTTGGTTATTAATTTTGGATTCATTTGGATCACTTGGGAAAAGTTGGAAATCTGTCTTGTTTGAGCTCTGTTTTGCACAGTCGTTTGTATGAGCGTTTTGAATGACAAATGGTGTTGGAAAATTATGAAATTTTCCATTATTAAAGTTCACATCCCAAGCTTCAAAATTAACATATATTTTGTGTCATTTCGTTTAGTATTTTGTGAGATATGGTTGTCCAAAGTTTGGGATTGAAACAGAACTCTGTTTTGGAGTAGTGTTTATTTTTTGGTGATTCTGTATTTGTGTAGTGATTTCCAGTGATGGACCATATTTTTCCTTGAAAGAGGACTTATATACCTTTTATTTGGCTTTAGAATCACCCCGTTTCAATTTTTCTAGGATTAGTTATGAATTTTGGAAGTTCAGCCAAGAATCAGGAGATTTCTTGGCCGCGGCCCAAGGTGGCTGGCCGCGGCCCAAACCTTTCTGGTTTGATTCTGGCCGCGGCCCATGAGTGGCTGGCCGCGGCCAGTGGCCTTCTGACCATATTTTGGCCGCGGCCAACCTCTGTGTTCCGGCACTTTGAGTTTTCGAAAGGAGATCTTTAACCTATTGTTTCCCAACCTTTTAGGGGTTTTATTAGAGGCATTTGTGACCTCTTAAGGGTCAATTATGATAACCAAATTTAAGTGTTTCAAGTTAAATAAGTCTTGGAATAGAATATAACTCTTCGTCTCTAATAATGATTCTAGGATACGACATTTGCCCTAGGCGGGAGAGACCGATGCCAGAGTACGCCCGGAAGGATCAAGGTAGTGACTCTTCTCTCATATTATGTATGATGTTTTGGCATGCATAACT
The DNA here is from genome assembly GCA_963210345.1 of Inga oerstediana. Taxonomy (NCBI): domain Eukaryota; kingdom Viridiplantae; phylum Streptophyta; class Magnoliopsida; order Fabales; family Fabaceae; genus Inga; species Inga oerstediana. The sequence continues at coordinate 48,070,751 of OY723410.1, read as the reverse complement.
TATCGTTGAATTTGTGAAATGTGTGCCATGGTCCATTACGGTGTGAGCAGGTCAGCGTGAGCCGTGTAGGGATTGACGGTGGTCATCTCTAGGTCGGCCGTTGAACTGCCGTCATAATCGACATGGATATTGTGAATCCGACCCGTGGGGCGGCGTTTGAGAATCCAGCCGTGGGCTGTGTGTATCTTGCCTGTATGGCTTGTGTATGAAATGCATTATATGAATCCCAGCTGTGGTGAAATGTATTGTGTGGATTGCTGTGATGCAATGCAACATGAGCAATTCAGCGTGAGCAATCGTAAGGGATGACATGTGTCATACTAACCATTGCCGTTGTAACTGCCATTGTAGTTGCTTGTTGTGGTTAATGATTTGCTTACATGCATTATTATTGTACATTATATGATTGATTTGTTACTACGGGGATTCCTTAGAATCTCACTCTCCCAAAAACCATGTTTTAGACAGGGCAGAAGGATCAAAGGGAAAGCGGGCGACGAAGAGAGGATAAAGCTCTGATTTAGATGTATATTTTGGGTTATTGGTTATCATGTATATCTTTTGGATATTTTTGGTAAACAATTGTGTATATTGGGATTGGTAGTATAGTTTTGTGTAATCCCCAAGTTAAGGGTAATGAATTGTGGGCTTTGTGCCTTTGTAAAACCCTTATTAATGAATGGAACCCGAGTGTGTCGGGAATTAGCTTTATACTCTGATATTTGTGAATGAAATCAACTTGTATAGGCCATTTAGTATTGAAATGTGAATATGAGACCATCATGAATATGTTTTGTAAAAGTTGTTGTAAGCCATGATTTTGGGAAGTTTGGTTTTGTTTAAGTCCCAAAATTATTTAAGGTCTCTAATTCTATATCAATTACGTGTTTATGAACTAAATCTCGGCCTTAATCGTGACGGGGGTTACAACACGCACCGTCTGGCTGGATTCCACGCGCTGCCCGCAGTTGGTCTATGTCCGCCACGTGTCATTCGGGTCTGCCACGTGGCGCTTCTGTCCCTTTTTTTTTTTTAAAGGTTGATGGGTCGGGTTGGGTCTTTACCCACTGACCCGATTTAGTTTTTTTTTTTTTGTATTTGGGTTTTGGGCCACTGATGGCCCAATAAAAAAAACTCCTTTTTTTTAAAAATTCTCTGCACCGGATCGGGTTGGGCCGTTGACCCGATCTGGTTTTTTTTTTGAGAAGGCATAAAACGGCGTCGTTTTGAAATGCTGGAGGTTGTAGAACCGGACCCGATTGCATCCGCGGGTCGGGTCCGTCGACCCGGTACCTTCTCTCCTCCGTAACTTCACCGTCCGGCGTCCGTTTTGCGCGTTCTTGGTGTCCATCTTCATCGTTTTTTCGAGTTCTATGCAATGGGATTATTTTTAAACCCTAAAAAACTCGTTTTATGGAGACCCAATTCAATTCTCTTTTCGGTCTTATGCTTCTTTTTCTGGATTTCGCACAACCTATCGGTACTCTTGTTCTATAGCCCTAGTATATGTTTTATGATGCTTTTCAATATTCTAATGCTCATAGAACCAAGACATTATCATACAATTGAAGTGTACCGAAAGTAGATTGTACAGTAAACCACCGAAAAAAAAAGATAAACGCATAACAGAGTGAGTTTAAGCACAATTCATATTCTCATTTAAACACATGAACCGAAAACCAATCTCATACAGTAAAATATACATGAACCAAATCATATACTCTCACATATCATGAAATTAGACTACCGTACATGTATATCTTCAATACAAAACGAAAAAATTGATGGACAATAAATATTTAAGAACACAGACGCACAGCAGAAGGATCATTCAGGACTCATAAAAACCTAAATGCTCTGATACCAATGTCGGATTTCGGGCGTACCTGAAGTGTCATTTCGAGTTCTTTCGGTACCCACGCGAGTCGAATCACCAGGATTTTGACTATAACACACAACAAATGCACAGAAGAGAAGAGAGTTCTCAGAGAATATTTTTTGTCTGTCTTATGTCTGGTGTATGTTCTGTGTACTTATCTACGTCCACACACACACGTCTCTATTTCTCAAATAACTGTTCCCTCCAAAATATACGAGGAACTGCTTCCTCCAGGTTTCAATTTTGAACCCTTGGGGAAAATTACAAATAAATACCCCACATTTGTTTGGGTATTTTATTTTGCCCCAAAGCTTAAAGCTTAATGGGTTTGGGTTTTGGGCCTAATCCACCAAGGGTGGACCAAGCCCAATTTCCAACACTTGTGTACTAAAATGTTTCACAAATATTTTTATATTGGATTTTCCTTTTTTATAAAAAAAATAATCATGGAATATATATTCAGGATATATATACAGGATTCAAAATTTAAACTCCAGTCATAAAATTTTGAATAAAAACATAGATACAGAAGGAAGATCATAAAGCTTTATGTGGACAAGTAGATCTATTGTCACAATATATTTCAATTTATTCTAATACATTATTATATAAAACCAAATATTGTATAAAAAAATATTGTGCATATTTTTTCTTAATTGAGATAACATCAACAAACCCATAACAGAGCTTTAGTAGTTTGATGGTATATATTTCATTCATCATTATCGGCATATTTAATGTATAGAAAGAAGTAGGAGAACAAACGGTGCTCCGTGCAGATAATAAAGTTATGTTTTTAATTTTATTATTTTTAATAATTAATGGATATGGAGGCAATTTAACCTAAATTTTAAATCCATAATTATGATGCATAAATTTGATATATAATTCTTAAGTTCAGTTACCCAAATTAAAATTTAGGTAATTCAACTATCTTTATATGAGATTTTTCCCCTCCTAAATTGAGCAAACACATCATGCCATAGCCAAAGTTTTGATTTACAACAATGATTAGAAATTAAGGAACCAAAAACAATAAATTCTTTTAATCCAAATCTAATTAAGTAAGTGTATTTAAAATGGGTTAAACCATATAAAAAATAAAAATAAATACGTGACAAGGACAAATAAATCGACCAACTCACAAAATCAATTTTATTAATATAATCAGTGGAATGGGAAAAGAGGGATGAGAGTGAGAAGATAAAATATTTTAAAGCATACATAAGTTCTATTTGTAATATGCTGAAATTTCATAATCAGTATTGCTTTGTATGTATAATTAGTCGGATAAAATGTACCATGCAAATATGTATGAGGACATTTGGTGTCTCAAGAGACCCACATATGCACAAACTTTATGGCTTATAAGCATACATGGTGCCATCTAATGCCACCAACACGAACATTCGGCGTTTTCCAAGACACAATGTCACACACTTGGCAATTCCCCAAGGCACAAGCACATGTGGCACCATCTTATGGCCCACACATACACTTGGCGCATTCTGGCAACCCACAAGGTCACATGGCACCATCTTAAGTGTACACTGCATAAAGTAGTTTTATTAAAGTAACTTGATTAAAGCAACTTTATTAAAGTGGCTTTCAGGTTAGAACCCTAGGATGCTGACACCTCAATCGCTTCAGCTTTTTGCTTTTGGGTTGGTTCAGTGGCGGTGCACTATCTTGCTCCTAGCTGGAACAACTTATCGGTCTCCGGTCAGGCCTCAAGTCCATCCTCCCCTAACCTTGCACATAAAGGCCATGGAAAATCATCTAACCTCCTTGCCTTGACCATTAGATTGGCTAAGTATGAGAGGGAAGGAGGAGGCCAGACTTCAAGGCGCCTGGCACCCTGGGAAAATAAGAGCACCTGGCACCCTGGAAATTAAATAATCCTTATTGTAACACCCGTCCCTAGACTCCTTATATTGCACTGTGGAAGCATTACCAGCTTAGGGGAAAATGTTACATAGGTCCCCAAACCTGGACTTACTCTTTAATTCGTAGGGTCTTTGTTCATTTAGTAAAATTGTATTTATCGGATTAATTAACTTAATTCACGAGGTTACTAACTTCTTTTCGTTCTTTATTATCAGAGATTATTACATCGCTTCTCTACTCATTCATTCACATATATATACAAGATGAGTAGCCATGCAAGGTTACTAGAGTGTCTAAATCTAGTACATGAATAGTAGACACATTCCCGTCTTCATTCCATCTTCACATTTTCCTCCTGCAGTCCTCTTCTTTATTCTCAGCATACCTAAATGATTGGTTAGGGAGGGTGAGATTTGGAGGAATCTCGGTAGTGAACAGTGCTAACCATTGCAAACAAGAAATGCTTTGTACATGAGATGCTTGCTTACATAAATTCATGCCAACATAATGACATATATGCATGCTCAATGTTTAACACTTTACACCAATGGCCACAGAATAAGTAAAACAGAGCTTCACTCATTCACATATGTTTCATACAATTTATCAAAGCAATTAACACATCAATACACAAGCACATAGATCAATTTATGCAATTTAGGAAAGTTCACTATTTCTTGTCTTTGAGTCCTCCCCTTATTCCTTTTCTTCCAACCATTGAAGTTGCTTCCCTTACCTCTTTTCTGTCACCTCATAGCCCTAGTCACATAACCACATTATGTGTTAACTCATTAGAGCCATGACAATTGAACATCTAATGTGACTACACTAGCCCAAGTGCTCAACTTGACCTTGGAGTTCACCTTTATTACAATTCAATCCAATTCCTAATTTTCACATATCAAGCCCATGCTGCCAGAATTTATCAACTTACTTTGAAAAATCATAACTTTTTCTCTAGAACCCCAAATGAGGTGGTTCAAGTCCTAGGTAAAGCTCTTTAAGTCTACTTTAAGGGAAAAATATCACCTACTGCCAGTTATACGCCCAGAATTCTAGAATCCTCAATTAACACAATTGTGCCAGGATTTGTTCTAGATTCAGTACCTAAAATTTAAAAATTCATATCTCCCAAACTACTAACCCAAATGGCACATATTATATATCAAATTAAAGCTTAATGTATCTACTATTATTCTAGAAAATATTAGATCATCATACAACATTTAGTTATCCAAAATCACATCACAAACATCTTGCCTCTAGAAAACGAAATCTGGCAGCATTATTCCTTTAACTTCAATTTTTTGGATTTCAATCCAACCCTTCTAAAATCACAACCACACCTTAACCCCACACAATTTTGCCCAAGGAATCCATTGGAATCCTCAAAATCATCAAATTCATATTCTTTCCTGAAGATTCTAGGTCTGGCCAAAACTTAGGTGTTCTTGGCCCAAAATTTTGTTTTTGATCTTGATTCTTCCAAGACCAGTTTCTCACCACTATCACACATAGTTTTTTTTGTCCTGGACCCATTGGAAGCATTAGAACTAACAAAATCACTCTCCTTCCCTATAAATTAGGGTCTGGCCAAAATAGGGTAGCACCATAACTCCAAAATTAACCAATCAAAACTCAAGATATTGTGCTCAAATCGGAGCATGTACGTACCTCTACTTAATTCCATAACCGGTTCTTGATTCTAGTAGCAACTTTCCTAAGTAGATGGCACCAAACACCTCTAATAAAAAATCCAAAATTGTAGAAATTTTGCTATTACCGAGAGGAATAACATTAGAAAAGACTCTGGAAGCTAGAAACGCCGAATCGGGGGTGAAATTAGCTTCGAAGCTTAAGAACTTTCATTATTCATATTTTCTCTTTCCTCTTTCAATTTCTCATGAAATTATGTATTTTTCTCTTTCCTTATGGGCTGCACGAAATTAATGGGCCTTGGGAGTGTTATATTCACTTCATGACATATGTCTAAGTGTACAAAAAAATCCTAGGGGTGCCCGGTGCTCCTTTCCTCCGACTTAGTCAACCTAACCACCATGAAATTCACCCGACCTACTTGAGGAATGTCAAGGAATATGACATATTCCAAAATATAATCATTCTTTTTCCTCTCTTCTCTTAGTCGTCCCAACTGATCAAGGAAGGCAGAGTCCGGTGATTTTATCCGGCTTTTGAGTTTGGTGTCCGGGTAAGATCGGACTGTAGACTGGTGAGCTGTCTTGGCTTTCTTGACATGTGGTGACTTCTTACTGATCCATTTGTAAGAAAAGTCAAAAGTGGCTTTAATAAAGCTACTTTATCTTTAATCATTACTTTTACTTTATTATACGGAGTCACTTGGTTTTGCACCACGTGTCCTTGTGGTCTCAAGATTGTGCCAGGTGTCCGTATAACCCTTAAATGGTGCCACATGACCTCTGGGTCAGGGAATTATCGATTGTCTAATTGTGGGCCTCACATGGAGCCATAAGACAGTGTCTTTTCCCAAAACACAGGGTATACCAGTGTATTCTTTAAAAACATAGAGTGTAACCCCCTTACTTGAAAGCCTTAAATATAGTTTGAAAACGTGTCACAAAGTTAAATTGGAGACCAAAGAATAATTTACAACTCATTCGAGGTCCCAACTTTAAGACAGGGTCCAATCCTATAATAAAGTGGGTTTTCAAAAACTTTTCAAAATATGTTTAGTGAGGTTTCACTTCCACCTTTCGAATCTATTTGGCCAGTTCGATTTTGTTCCATTTATTAATATCAGAGTACTTAACAAAATTTTCCGACTAACTTTCGGGGTTATATCTATTAACTATTAGGGTCAACAAGGCATAATCACCCATATTAGTTCCCATACAGGGGATTACATGCAAATACCCGAGTCTATGATTGGTATGTCCATCTTTACTATATTGAACTTATATTTGCATTATATACAAATACTTCCAAAGTTTGATAACCAACAAATAAAAGCCCTAGTCTTTATCGATGTGCTCTAGCCACCCTTAGTTACCTGCTGGTCCTTTGATCTGCTTGCTCTGACTGTAGGTTATTCATTGGAAAGAGTGAGATTCATATGAATCTCAGTAGTAACATTTCACTCATATGATATATTATTTCACAAAGCATGTAAGCAATCATCACATAGCAACATTCACAGCAGCATTCACATTCTTAACATTCTTGACAATCATAATTCTTGTCATTCGTCACACTTCATAACATTCGTTACATTCAAAACAATTTGTGACATTTGTTATGTTCATCACAATAGATGATATGCATATACATACAAAGCATTATTCATGATATAAGAGAAAGAATCAATACCTTGTTCTTTCCGCTCTTGTTCGGGCATTGGTTTCTTATGCTCAAGGCAGTTGTCAAATCATATAAATCAGAATTAAGGATGATGAGTTATTACCTATTTAATTCTTAAATAACTTCAAAACAATTGGGGTTAGTTATCATTTGAGTCCCTTAGGTGGCTATGAGAAGTTCAAACAAAAGCCTAAAAGGGTTGGGGGAAACTAGGTCAGAAAAAACCTTTCAAAAATTCAGAGTGCAGAAAATGGGGGTTGGTTGCGGCCAAGGCACTCTTTGGCTATAGGCAAGAGTTGGTCAGAAACATTTTGGCTATGGCCAAGAACCTCTAGACGTGACCAAGAACAGGACAAAAACTTTTGGGCCTTGGCCAAGACCGTCTTGGCTGCAACCAAGAACTAGCCTGTTTCTTGGCTGAACCTCCCACGACCATAACTCTTAGCACACACATCCAAATGGCACCCAGTTAATATCATTTTAAAGCTTGACACACCCTTTATTCAACTTGAAAGTTTCAGAATTTTTAGACGTCATTTACTATTTCAAAACACCATGTAAACTAACTGCCCTGCATAAAATTTTCATTGATAAAACTTTCAGTTTTTCAACCAATGTTTCCAATGGTCCAAAATTCACAACCAGGGCTACACCCCATACAGTTTTTCATGTAGAACACAATGGAAACATCAAAACAACCAAATTCCCATTCCTTTTATAAGTTCTGTTTGGGCAACAATTCAACATAAAATCTCACAATTGCCAAACTTCATATTCAAGTCTCAAACTAACTTCATATATCCAACGGACACCTCAAGACACCATTAATATCAACAAAACATCATGAACACTCTAAACCCTAATATACCCAAAAATAGGAAGAAATTCGACAACCAAAGTTCTCAACCAATTATCACAATATATATATATATATCAAATGGTTGCTTTTACTCACCTCTACCACTTTCTCTAGTTTGTTCTTTGGTTCTCCAACCTTTAGTTTTTCTTGAGGACACAAAACACTTCCACTTCAAACTCTAAAACCACACAGATAAAGCTCTTAAAAAGAGGAACAAGGTTAGGGAAGAGGTTATGAGCAATAGAGATCATCTACAAGGTCAAAATCTAAGAGAAAGAACTCACTTTACCTTGATTCCTCTTTCTCTTTCCTCCTCCTTGCCAACCGACTTTGAGAGAGCTTGAAGAGAGAGAGATATATATGGTGAAATGATCAATATTCAGCCCCTCTTAGCCCTTATGGTCGAAAATGAGAAGAGAGAAAGAGTATTAAAAGTTTGACCTCATCCCTTATTATTTGCCTAGATCAAAATGCCAAGTGTCAACTTCTTGTGGTTTCCCCAAAAGCAATTAACTATTTAGTTACTTTAACTAGTTTCATTAACCATTTAGTCACACCTCTTATTCTTTTAGTTAGTAGTCAATTTCTTCTTCGATTGCTGACTAATTGGCTGATAAATTTCTTTCTTCCCGCTTTACCATTGACTATGGCAATTTTAGTTAGATTGCCACATAGTGAATTATTTAACTGCTTTTCTTCTTACTATGTGACCTTCCCTTGTCTTTCAATTCAATTTAGGCTTTGTCATATAATTAAGCTTAAATACTGAGTTTGGGCACATTCTACTGCTAATTCAGGTCATAATTCACACTTTATTCCCTAAAAGTATTTGTCTAACAATCACTACATTCACTTTTGGAGTTAGGAGCCCTTATACACATGTTGGGGCATTACAATTCTTCCCTTGTACAATAAATTCTGTTCCCAAAATTTCTTACACATCTTGAGGCATAAACTTCGGATAATGCCTCTTCATGTCTACTTCTGCTTCCCAAGTTGCTTTCCTCAGAGAAATCCCTTCCAGACCACCTTCACAAATGGTATGCTTCAGTGTCTGAGCCATCTTTCTTGCCAATCAATGATTTGTTCTGGCTCTACTACAAAAGTGAAGTTGTCTTGCATGTTGACATCTTCATACTCGATAATGTGCGTAGGATCTGGTTAGTACTTCTTCAATTGTGAGACATGAAACATGTCATGGAGCTTGCTTAAGTTTGATTTTGTATGCTACAGGTCCAATTCTCACAAGAATCTCAAATGGACCAATATATCGTGGGCTCAAGTTCTTTCTCTTAATCGCTCTACTGATTCTTATGACTGGAGACACTTTCAAGAACATGTGATCTCTAACTTCAAACTCTAGAGGTCTTCTCTTTTTATCAGCATAGCTTTTCTGTCAACTTTGCATTACTAGGAGTCTCTTTTTGATGATTTTAATCTGCTCTGTGGTCTGATCAAAAGATCTGGCCCATACAATCTTCTCTTAGACAGCTCTATCCAGCAGAAAGGTGATTGGCACTTCCTCCCATATAGCCTTCATATAGAGCCATCTAAATGCTTACATGGTAGCTATTGTTGTAAGCAAACTCAACAAGTGGAAGAAAGTAATCCCAATTCCCTTTAAAGTCTAGGACACACGCTCTTAACATATCTTCCAGCGTCTGAATGGTCCTTTCTAACTGTCCGTCTGTCTGTGGATGATAGGCCGTACTAAACCTTTATTTCGTACCCAAAGCTTCATGTAGAGCCCTAAAAAAGCTTAAAGTGAAATGAGGATCTCTGTCTAAAATAATGCTCTTTGGTGTGCCATGAAGTCTCACTATCTCTCAAATATAAATTTTTGCCAGTTTGCTAGGAGAGTAACTGGCATTGATGGTATAAAATGTGCCGACTTAGTGAATCGATCGACAATCATCTAGATCATATCATAGTTTCTAATCCTGGGCAATCCCACGATGAGGTCCATAGTCATACTTTCCCACTTCCATTCTGGAATTTTGGGGCTTTGAAGTAGTCATGGCGGCTTCTGATGTTCAATCTTTACTTTCTAGCAAGTAAGACATTGCGCCATATATTTTGTCACATCGCTCTTCAATCTCGGCCACTAGTACATAGACTTCAAATTGTGATACATCTTGGCCATTCTTGGATGAAGAGTATACCGACTCTTGTGTGCCTCATCCAGGATTTTTTGCCTTAAGTCTGCCTTTAGTGGAACATAGATTCTCTTTTTGTAACAAACTAATCCACCAGGAGATAAATCATAATCACAAGTCTCTCCTCGTTCGATCATGCTTCAGATGAACTGCAATTGTTTATCCCGGCTTTAAGCCTTTTCAATCTCAGACTTCAAATCACTCTCCCTTTGGATAATACTATAGTTAGCATATAAGATTTGGTTTGAGAGATTTAGATCCCAAAAATCTTCCATCAATTTCCCTTCTTGTATCATCACTGCTGCAACTTGCACCGCCTTTGACTAAGTGCATCCGTATGACATTAGTTTTTCCCGGATGATATTTGATATCTAGGTTGCAGTCTTTCAGCAACTCCATCTACCTGTACTGTCTCATATTCAATTCTTTCTGATAATATAAATACTTAAGACTTTAATGGTCATAGTACAGTTCTACCGTTACACCATACAAGTAATGTTGCCATATCTTTAATTCAAACACAATTTTCGTATGCTTCAGATCATGGGTAGGATAGTTCATTTCATGAGATTTCAGCCGTCGGGAGGTGTAGGCTGTTAGGATTGGTAGACACAGCGAAAGAATTATAAAATTTTCACCGATGCTAATCCAGGATCTATCAATGGCGTTTAAATCAGGTTAGAAAGAACTCGTACCTTTTTTTAACTTAGGGTTTTCACGATCTCAAGGAGTCAACATGTTAGGTCCGCTCCCTCTACCGGTATCCACACGAATGCTCTCAAACAGAGATTCGTGCTAGCACCTCCAATGTTTTTTAGGGTTTCCCTTGCGGCTCTGAATTCTCATGCATGTATGAGTCTATATGCTCTATTAAGTTTATAGCCTATGAGGGCTATATTTGAATTTTAAAATTAATCCTTTTTAATTTCAAAATTAATGAACAATTAATTATCTTGATGAGCTAATTAAATAAATTCAGTTTAAATTAAATTTTTCTAACAGTTTTAATTTAACCAATTTCTTAATCCAAATAAAGAGCCATTAGATTTAATTTATCTTCATAAATTAAATCTGAGATACTATATTTCTATCATGTTAGTTATTAAATTTAATATTTCTTAATAAATTAAATTTAAAACTAACACTATATAATAATATCATATAATATATATATACATATATATATATATATATATATATATATATATATAATATGTATTTCGAAAATTCATATCTATATAATATTATTAATGAATTTTTACATTACATATATATATATATATAATTCGTCTACCCTAAATTAAACATTATCTCGTGTTGGGCCATTGTTGTGTGCAACCCTGTAGGCCCATATGAAGTTGGCAGTGGGCCAATAACTGCAAGGTATTAAAACCTGGACCGGGCACTGAACCGGTCGGGGTACTGGGTCAAGGGTTAGTGGGTCAGACCGGAGTCAAACCGGGAGTCAGACCGGTAGTCAAACCGGGGTCAATTAAAAATATATATATAATTTAAATATTCATCCATACCATTTAAAAAACTAAATAACAGTTTTTTTCTAACCAATAGTCCAATATAACCTTCTAAACCTAATACCCACAAAAATATTGTTAAGTACATAACAATGTTTCTCCAACTAATGCCAAAAATATTCCATAATCCTTTTAAAACTCATTGAAAATTAAAAAACTTTAGGAAAATAATTTTTCTGAAAAAAAAAGTAAGAAAAATGTCATTTGGAGCTTAAAAAAGCAAAGTTTTAAAAAAAAGAAAAAAGAAAAGAGTCAACCCGTGAACCGGCCGGGTTGCACCGGTTCACCCCGGGTTAACCGGGTCAACCCCGGGTCAGACCGGGTCGGAACAGTGCCGGTCCACTGGTTGAACCGGACCGGCCAGTTGGCCGGTTCGCCGGTTTCCGGTCTGAACCGGCCGGTCCGGTCCGGTTTTAAGAACAATGAATAACTGTATTAACCCACAAGTCGCAAGTGGCCTCTAGCAAGACATTACGACTACCCAATTCATATGAGGATCGTTAACACAATGCAACCTGTCATACAACCATGTCACGTCCCTTTTGTCACACGATATATCGGTCAAGGATGAGTCATGGATAATGTCATCTCTTGTTCCTGACCATTACTTTCTCGATTCCTGAGTAGTCTAACAATAGAAATGGAAACTCCTTTCCATTGTAGTATGACCATACATTTCTCAGACTCACTCATCGAGGGGCCCTATAATATCTCTCTACTAATGTGAGGGACAAATTCCATCTTGATCATTCATATTCCTCTGCATGAAAAACCACCAAGCCTGATCATAGCTTTTATCATCACCCGGTTAAAAGTGACTTTTGACTAGTTCAAAGCTTAGCAACTCTCATGTAGGAATCCATGATGACCTCAAGTCTAAGGGCATTGTGATGTGCTTATACATGAGAAAAGCATATGACTTGATCCATGTAGCTTTCTCATAGTGGGTCGGTCCAGCACCTTGTACTCTTACAAGTGCCTAAGACTTTGATTCGTATCACCATATCTTATCAAAGTCATACTGGTCTTATTTCATCTTTGCTCTCGTATAGATGACCAACCAGGGACATTTTAGGATAATGTTTATGATTTATCCAAGGATACAGTTATCATAGTTAACATGCAAATAATATGAGAACAGAATGGAGAAATTTCATTAAATTAATAATGTTCAAAGTACAATAATTGGCCCTTTGGGCACAATTTCCAACATAGTCCACCACTCTTCCCAGCTGATAAGGACACACCCCAATCTCTGCTTACTCGCATTACTATACACAACATAAGTTAAGCTGGGATTGGGTATAATCAACACTGGTGCTGTCGTCAAGCTCTCCTTTAGCTTAGTGAAGCTCTTCTCATATCGATCATCCTACTTAAAAGGTTGATCCTTCCGCGTGAGTTTGGTTATCGATAAGGCGATCCAGGAGAAATTATGAATAAACCTCTGGTAATAACTAGCAAGACCCAGAAAACTGTGTATCTCAGCAATAACTTCTGGCCTCTTCTAGTCTAGCACTGGTTACACTTTACTGGGATCCACAGAGACCCCTTCTTGCGAGATGACATAGACCAAACACTTTACTTCTGAAAGCCAAAACTCATACTTGCTCAACTTGGCAGAGAGTTGCTTTTCTCATAGAATTTCTAACACTATCCTCAAATGATGCTCTTGCTCTTCATTATTCTTGGAGTATATTAGGATGTCGTCGATAAAAACCACCACAAATTGATCTAGGTACTGTAGAAAGATACAATTCATATACTCCATGAATACAACAGGTGCATTAGTTAATACGAAGGGTATAACTAGAAACTCATAGTGCCCATACTTAGTCTTGAAAGCAGTCTACGGTACATCTTATACTTTCACTTGCAGCAGATGATAACCTGACCTTAGATCAATCTTCGAAAATACACAAGAACCAGACAGTTGATCTAGAAGGTCATCAATTCTTAGAAGTGGATACTTGTTCTTGACAATTATCTTGTTTAGTTCTCTGTAATCTAAACATAGCCTCAGAGTCCTGTCTTTTTTCTTGACAAATAGTATTGGAGCTCCCAATGGCAAAATACTGGGTCGAATAAACCCTTTTTCAAGTAACTCCTTAATCTGTTTCTTTAGCTCCACCATCTTGTTTAGGGCCATTCTGTATGGGGCCTTTGATATAGAACAGCTCCAGGCATAATTTTGATCAGAAATTCCACTTCCCTTTCCAGAGGCAATCTGTTAAGATCGTCTTGAAATACTTCAGGGAACTCTCTTACCATGGGTATATTTTCCAGAGTTTCTTCTGTCTCTCCCTACACAGAAAAGAATACCATATACCCTTGGTAAACCTTCTTTAGGCATTTCTCAGCTTTAGCCATTGAAAGGAAGTTCAAATTAGCACTCATATAATCATTCTTCTATTGATTAGGATAAACTATTCTCTTGTTCCCTTAATCCAGTAACACATTATTCATCGTCAACCAATTAAAACATAGTATAACTTCTAATTGATAGAGTGGCAAACAAATCAAGTTGACTGTGGACTCATGCCCCTTAACGGTTATCACACAATTCAAACAAGCATTAGCAGTCATAGTCTTGACACCTATCAGCGTTGACATAACCAAGTCAAATGGCAGTTTATGAACATGCAATCCTAAGCACTTCATATAGTCATAAGCAATGAAGGAATGACTAGCACCCGAATCAAATAAAGCTTGCAATAAACTACCATTGAGAAGGATCTTGCCTTGAATTAGGTCCGGGGACTTTCGTGCTTCTTCATGTGTCATGGCAAACACCCTGTTCTGATTCCTGGGCCTTGGCTCTACCGGCTGCTGTTACATTCACTAGCAATATGTCCTGTCTGCTTGCTGTAACCCCCTGCCGTAATTATATCCGAAATACTCAATTAAAACAAAATAGAGACCAATAGGAAACAAAACTTATTTAAAATCCCATCCTCACAACAGGGTTTTCACAGATAACTTTCGAAATATAATTTACCTGGTCTCATATTCAATTTCGAATACAATTACATTATGTGGAATATCACATTTATACAAATATCAGAGTGTACAACAATAACTTCCCGGCAACTCCTGGGTTCATACCTTTACAAAGAATTCATAGGGCACATTCGCCCTTTACAATTCCTCAAACGGGGATTACACAAATCTCAACTCCATACATGCATACTCAATACTCATCCAATATACAAGTACAATATCCAAATATACATCCCAACTATGATAACCAACTACCAAAATCTATAACCCGGAGTAGTCCTCGTCGCCTTTGCCTGTTTGCTCCATCCTCGATCCACCTACCCTGTCTAAAATGTTGGTAGGGGAGGGTGAGATTCGAGAGAATCTCAGTAGGAAACAAATACCTATATGCATGTATGATATGTGTTTAATGCATGACATGCTTGCAATACAAAACTCATGTTCACACAATGACATATCTGCGTGCTCAATGTTTCAACAACATACTCATGGCCATAGCATAACTAGAAACAGAGCTACAATCATTCATATATGTTTCACATAATCCAGCAAAGCGATACATGCATCAATACACAAACACAAATATCAAAGCATGCAAGAGAGGCAAGTTCCCTACACTTTTCTTTCCACGTATGCTCCAGCTCCGCTTACTCGCGATCCAAACGAATACTGAACCCTATAAACCAAATCAAGGATATAGGGTCAATCTCAATTCCAAATCCTTACGTTTATATCACTTAAAGTTGGTTACCATTCACACCCTTTAGGTGGCTAAAATAAGCTCAACGAAAGCTTAAAGGATTGGGACGTACTAGGTTGGAAATCACCTTTCAAAATCTCAAAATGCTGAAAATGGGGGTTGGCTGCAGCCAAGAACCCTTTGGCTGCAGCCAGAACACGCACAGAAGGTTTTTGGCTGCAGCCAAGAATTTCTGGCTGCGGCCAAAACGCTCACAGAAACTTTTGCGCTGCAGCCAAGGCAACTTCAAAAATTCATAACTAATTCCACAAAAATAGAAATGAGGTGATCCTAAAGCCAAATGAAATATTTTTAAGTCCTATTCATATGAAAAATATGGATCATTACCAGAAATCACCACACAAATCCAGATTTACACAAAATCCAACATTGTTCCAAAACAGAATCCAATTTCGACCTCAAACTTTAGGCAAACATAAATCCCAGTTCACAAAACGAAATGACACAATTTATATGTCCATTTTGAAGCTTGGGATGTGAACTTCAAGATTGGAAATTTTCATAAGTTTCTAACATCATTTGCCCATTCAAAACGGCAACACAAGCATACTGCCCAGAACAGAAATTCAATGGACAGATTTCCAAATTTGCACAATTGGCTTCCAATGGTCCAATTTTCATATCAAACATCATTCTCACACAAAATTTCACAAGGAATCCATTGGAAATACCAAAACAACCAAATTCACATTACTTTGACATATTTTAACCATAATCACAACATGTCTTTACTCAACCATAACACAATTCACAACATTGTAACTCTTCCCATTCCAAGTTCTCAAATTAATTCCAATGACACCAAAACACACTATGGCATCAATTTAACCACAATTCACCATTCAAATCATCCAATTCAAAAATCACACAAAATCAGGGCAAAATTCGAAATTCACAAAGCTCATCCATAATTCACAAAACTTAGATCAAAGGGCTTCAAATACTCACCTCTTCCTCTTTCCCAAACCAATTCTTTGATTCTTCATCTTTCCAATTTTCCTTAAGCCATCAAACACCTCCTTTCAAGAATCTAAAACTATAGAGATGAAGCTCTCATCACTATGAACAACTTTAAAGAAGAGGTTTTGAGCAATAGGAGTCATCTACAAGGTTAAAATGGCTTACCTTCACATTAATTCTCCTTCCTCTTTCCTCTTCTATGGCTTGGACGTTTTTGAGCTTGAGAAGAGAGAGAAAAGATGATGAGATATCAGATTTTTAGTCCCTCCTAGCCACATAACCGACTTTGAAAAAGGAGAGGGAAGAGGAAATGAATTTTGACATTTTGACCACATCCTATGGTTCACATTGTGACACTTGTCACAATCTTGCCACACCTCTCATGAGTTCACATGAGCACACTCACATGGAATTATACCCTTTGATCTCTTGCACAATTCAACCCTAACCATTGATCTTGAAGTTACCAATGAGTTTCTTCTTCGGTAACTGACCAATTGGTCGGTAACTTTACCATTTTGCCCCTATTTCTGGCAATTCCCTTGGAATCACCATCAAACATTTCACATCTTTTCATTTAGCCATAATATGCGCCTTCCCTCTATTTTAAGTCAATTTAGATGTTAATCCATAATTGAACTTAAATACAGGGTTTTGGCGCTGCTCACAGCACATATGAATCACATCGGGTGCCAACTCACACCATAATCTCCAAAAGGGTTTATTTATCACTAACCACGTCCACTTTTGGAGTTATTATCTCTTAATCATAATTTAGGATCATGCTAAACCATGGCTTAGCAGTCCACTAATCTTAGGCTTATTCTCTAGCCTCAAGTCACAGAATTCGGGGTATTACACTTGCAGTTATAACAAATTATTTGCCCTGAACACGTTCTTCCAACATGCGCTCTTCCACAATGAGAACATGTCGATGACATCGGGGGTCTCTGGTTCTCATGATCCTCAAGTCAATAGGGTTTCTTATTGTAGCCCTTAGATAAAGATCCTTGACCCTTTCGCTTCTGGGAAGAACTTCCCTTACTGGGCTCACCACGGCTTCTAGTACCCTTACCTGGATACAGATCCCTCAGATTGTTCTATGTTATCCGGCATTCTTCCATAGCTTTATTGGATTTGGTAAATTGTCGGGAGGCTAACCTTTTCTTCATTTCATGCCTCAACCCTTAGATTAGCATGTCAAAACTGCACTTCTCATCATCTTTGTGTCGAAGATAAGAGGAGTAACGAGCAAGTCAGATAAACCTGGATAGGTAATCATCAAAGGTTAAACTTCCTTGCTGCAACTTCAGAAATTCTGTCTCTTTTTCAAGCCTCATAGATCTTGGAAAATACTTATCATTAAACTTTTCTTGGAACATCTCTTAGGTTACTGGCACATTTCGGGTCTGCAAAGTCAGAGCAATGTTCTTCCACCACCTGTCGGCATCCCACTTAAGCTTGTAAATGGCTTGTCATGCCTTTACTTCGGATGGGCATTCTAACACTTCAAAAATATTTTCTAATCGAACCAACCAATCTTCAGTTACTTGGGGTCAAATCTTCCCCTAAACATCGGGGGCTAGTGTTTACAAAACTTGGAGACCCAAAACTACAGATCTCTTTCGTTATGGGGTGGCACCTCATAAGATTCTTGGTTGGGCTCAGTGTGTTGTTATGTCTCCTCAGGTTGAGTTGACCCCTCTACTGTTTCCTCTTGATTCATTTTATCATGTTCTAATTGGACTCTATCGTCATTTTGTTTTTCTTTCACCTTCCTAAGCTCTTCCCTTAATTCATAAATCATATCCCGCCACTCCATTAGTATGCCCATTATCTGTTGTATGGGATCAGGTGGGTTGTGATTTATCTCTTCCACGTCCGATTCAACATGTCTAACCTTTGGTCGAACCATTGTTTCTTTTCACCATCACAAATGATTCATAACATCAATATCATATTGAATGTATACACATATTCCTTAAGAATCATATACTAGTAAATGACAGGAACATATATGTGTATACTACAAACAGTCATGGGTTAACAACCATCACTAAGACAAAGAACTCTTGCAACTACCTACCCTTGCCAGGAACTTTGGATTTGATATAAAAAATGTAATCCCCTTACTTGAAAGACTTGAATATAGTTTGAAAACATGTCATAAAGTTAAACTAGAGACCAAAGAATAATTTGCAACTCATTCGAGGTCCCGACTTCAAGACATGGTCTAATCCTGCGATAAAGTGGGTTTTCAAAAATTTTTCAAAAAATGTTTAGTGATCTCACTTCCACCTTTCGAATCTATTTGGCCTGTTCGGTTTTGCTCCATTCATTAATATCAGAGTACTTAACAAAATTTCTGGACTGACTTTCGGGTTATATCAATTAACTAATAGGGTCTACAGGGCATAATTGCTCGTCTTAGTTCCCATACCAGTGATTACATACAAATACCCAAGTCTATGATAGGTATATCCATCTTTACTATATTGAACTTATATTTACATCATATACAAATACTTCCAAAGTTTGATAACCAACAAATAAAAACCCTAGTCTTTATTGATATGCCCTAGCTTCCTTTGGTTCCCTGCTGGTCCTTTGATCTGCTTGCCCTGGCTGTAGGTTAGTCATTGGAAAGAGTGATATTTATATGAATCTCAGTAGTAACATTTCACTCATATGATATATAATTTCACAAAGCATGCAAGCAATCATCACATAGCAATAGTCACAACAACATTCACATTCTTAGCATTCTTGACAGTCATAATTCGTGACATTTGTCACACTTCATAACATTCGTGACACTCAAAACAATTTGTGACATTCGTCACAATATATCATATAGACATACATACAAAGCATTATTCATGATATAAGAGAAAGAGTCAATACCTTGTTCTTTCCGCTCTTGTTCGGGCATTGGTTTCTTACGCTTAGGGAAGATGTCAAATCATATAAATCAGAATTAAGGATGATGAGTTATTACCTAGTTTAATTCTTAAATTACTTTAAAACACTTGGGTTAGTTATCATTTGAGTCCCTTAGGTGGCTATGAGCAGTTCAAACAAAAGCCTAAATGGGTTTAGGGAAGCTAGGTCGAAAACCACCTTTTAAAAATTCAAGGTGTAGAAAATGGGGGTTGGTCGAGGCCAAGGCACTCTCTGGCCGCGGCCAAGAGATAGTCAGAAACATTTTGGCTACGGCCAAGAACCTCTGGCGGCAAACAAGAACAGAACATAAACTTTTGGGCCACGGCCAAGAACTGGTCAGAACCTTTTTGGCTGTGGCTAAGAACCTCTGGCCATGTCCAAGAACTGGCCTGTTTCTTGGTTAAACTTCCAATGACCATAACTCTAGTACACACATCCAAATGACACCCACTTTATATCATTTTAAAGCTTGACACACCCTCTATTCAACTAGAAAGTTTCAGAAATTTTAGACATCATTTCTATTTCAAAACACCATGCAAACTAACTACCCTGCACAGAATTTTCATTGATAGAACAACTTTCAGTTTTTCAACCAATGTTTCTAATGGTTTAAAGTTCACAACTAGGGCTACACCCAATGTAGTTTTTCATTTAGAACCCTATGAAAACATTAAAAAAAACAAGATTCTCATTCCTTTTATAAGTTCTATTTTAGGCAAAATTCAACATAAAATCTCATAATTTCCAAACTTCACATTCAAGTTTTAAACTAACTTGATATATCCAATGGGTGGCATCTTTCTACCAACTAAATGGCACCGTATATGTGTCTTATGCACATCTGCACTGACAATTTAATCATACTGCCTACAAATACCGAGTTCTTTGCCCGGTAAGGCCAAATCACATAGTCCTTGAGAGTCTTTATATCCCTCATCATTCTTGGGACTCTTCCCAAACTAGGCTTAGTTGTCTGCCTGATATAGGCTTATCCTCAATTCTCTAGGGCCAAAGTTTAGGATATTACACCAACACCTCCCAAGCCTTAAATTCATCCAAGACATAAAAATTGGGAGAAAAATAAGGGAAAATTTAGAGAAAAGAAAGAAGAGAGAAGGTGGGAGTTCTTGAAGAAAGAGAGTGTTCTCGAGTGAGTTTCACCTTCGAATCCACATTTCTAGCTGATTTACCATCCATAAATCTTGTTCTATTTTTTGAGGGCTATATTTCTATAGTTTCAGATTCTTGAACAGAGGAGTTTCATGCTGCCTCTAAGTTGTAGGTGTTGTGAAATCAAGAATCATTTATAGCATAAAGTAGAGGTAAGTATAAGTTGTGATTTGAGTATAATATCTTGAGGTTTCATTAAGTTTTTGTGAGGCTATATTGTTGCCTTGAATTTTAGCCAGCAGAGAAATTAGGGTTTGATGATCATGTGTCCATGAATATGATGTTAGATAAGGTTTGAAGATGATATTTAACAAGTCTTGTGATTGAAATTGCAAGAAACCATTTTGTGTTAACTTAGGGTCCTGTTCGGCCAGACTTGAAAAATAAGGAAGGAACATGATTTTGATGTTTTGATGTTTTTAATGAGTTTAGAACAAAAAATTGTATGGAATAAGGGTGAGAAAGTGATTTCGGAAGCATTGGGATTGACAACAGGATTTTGGCCCGAAAACCCTAAAGTTTCGACCAAACATGGTTTATAGGGAAGGAATTGGATTTTGGTAAATTTGAGGTTTGAAATGGATTCCACATGTGAAATTATGTGAAAATAGCTTTTGGTTATGATTTTGGATGGATTGGATTGAAAACCCTAAAATTAGAATTGAAGGTTACTTGAGGATTTGCGCTGCTAGATTTGTTTTCTGGAGTCAGGTTACTTGTGGGTTGATTTTGGTTAATCAAATCCTATCCCATGATTATGATATTTTATAAGTTGTTAGTAGACATCATAAGCTTTAAAATGAGGTATAGAATGCACAATTTGGATTATCAGTTTATAAGTTATGATTGGTTAAAGTTTAGGTATTGAATTTGGAATGAATCTCGAGGCAATTATGTTGATCAAGGAATTCGAGGTCCTAGCACCTATAGTTGACCTAGATTGATATGTTTTCTTTATAGAGGACTTAAAGTGCTTCACATAGGATCTAGAACCACCTTATTTGGAGTTTCCTAGATTAAGTTATGAATTTTCAAAGTTGATTGATAAATCTGACAGATTAGGGATGGTCTATGGATTTGAAGCATTTAGAGGGAATTGTGATAAGTGAGAT
This sequence comes from Inga oerstediana, assembly GCA_963210345.1. Taxonomy (NCBI): domain Eukaryota; kingdom Viridiplantae; phylum Streptophyta; class Magnoliopsida; order Fabales; family Fabaceae; genus Inga; species Inga oerstediana. The sequence goes on along the minus strand of OY723410.1, from coordinate 48,049,154 downwards.
CATGAGGAGTAAAAGCATGTATTAGAACCTAATGTTACTATATTAGAGACCCAAATTATAAGAAAATAAAACACATAATGTGTTAGACATAGAGTACAAGAAGTGTTAAAAATAACCAACAAAAGTCAAGTAAAGGACAAGAATAGAGATGGGCCAAAGAATAACATAACTTTGATTATGTCAACAGAATTGGGACAAATAATGACCCATCTATTTGTGTATTTTTATTATAGGATTTGACCTTTGGCTAGGCCAACTAAGAGATTGGTAGATCAAGACAAGATACAAAAACGGCTAACAGGTGGTAACTCTTTTTTTTATATACTATGTAATGCTCTGCATGTATGTTTTATCGTCAAGTATGTTGTTACGTGAGCATTCAGATTCAGGCAGTAAAACCTGGTGTGCAAGTTTTCATGGGCCAATGACCCTAGGCTATAAGATTGTGATAGCTGTAAGTCCCGATGTGCATCTTGTACGAGGCAGAGCCCTGGGCCATAATACCTAAGATTACCAAGCGCTGGGGTGTTGGACCAGGGGTCCAGTGTTTGATGTTGTGTTGCATATTGATATGTTGGATGCTATTATAATGCTTATTGTGATATGATGGTTTATGTTGCATGCTTTGTAAACTTGCATTTTATATGATTGAATGATTGTTATTACTGAGATTCGTGAGTGGCTCAAATGGCAAAGAGGTAAGCGCCGATAAGTAAAATGGCGGAGATGAAGGAATTGAGTTTTTTTGTTGGTTATCTATGTATTGAATACACTATGACTTAGGATGTTATAGTAGTCTTGACACTCTCTATGTATTATAAATGTAAAGACATAATCGCATTACTAGTAGTAGTACATAGTAAATTAATGTTAGAAATTATGCCCTAGGGGCCAATCATTATGCTTTAAACATTATTAATTTAATAAATTTTCTCTATTATGTTATCATATTATTTGTATGTTCACTGTGATAACTATATTCTTGGATAAATCATAAATATTGTCCTAAATGTCCCTGATCGGTAATCTATGAGGAAGCAGAGATGAAACAAGACTAGTATGACTTTGATAAGATATGGATATATGAATCAAAGTCTTAGGAACTTGTAAGAATACAAGGTGCTAGACTAACCCACTATGAGAAAGCTGCATGGATCAAGTCATAAGTTTATCTCATGTAGAACCATGTCACAATACCCTTCGACCTGAGGTCACCATGGATTCCTATAAGAGAGTTGCTAAGCTTTGAACTAGTCAAAAGTCACTTTTGACTAGGTGATGATAAAGGCTATTATTGAGCTTGGTGGTTTTTCATAAAGAGGAATATGAATGGTCAAGATGAGATTTGTCCTTCACATTAGTAGAGAGATATTATGGGCCCCTCGATGAGTTAGGCTGAGAAATATATGGCCATACTACGATGGAAAGGAGTTTCCATTTCTATTGTCAGACTACTTAGGAATCGGGAAAGTAATGGTTAGAAATAGGAGGGATGACATCATCCATGCCTCATCCTTGACCGAAATATTGTGTGACAAAAGGGACATGACATGGTTGTATGACAAGTTGCATCGTGTTAACGATCATCATATGAATTGGGCAGTCGTAATATCTTGCTAGAGACCGCTTGCGTCTTATGGGTTAGTATAGTTATTAGCCCATTGTCAACTTCGTATAGGCCTACAGGGTCGCACAAGAGAATGGCCCAACGTGAGACAATGTTTAATCTAGAGTGGACGAATTTTATATTTATATATAATATAAAATTCGTGAAAAGAAAATTAATAATATTATATATATATATATATATATATATATGTATTTTTGGAATACATATATATATATATATGATAATATTATTATATTATGTTAGCTTTAAATTTAATTTTATTAGATAAATTAAATTTAATAACTAACATGATAGAGATATAATATCTCAGATTTAATTTATGAGGATAAATTAAATCTATTGACTCTTTATTTGAATTAAATAAATAGGTTAAATTAAAATTATATCACATATTTAATTAAACCAAATTTATTTAATTAGCTCGTCAAGATAATTAAGGGTTAATTAATTTGAAAATTAATTAAGATTAATTTTGAAATTCGAATATAGCCCTTATGGGTTATAAAAATGATGGAGCAGAAAAACTCATGTACGGATGAGAATTCAGAGCAGCAAGAAAACCCTAGCAGATGTTAGAGGCGCTAGCATGCAGTCCGTGTTGGAGAAACATTCGTGTGGATAGCGATAAAGGGAGTTGATCGATGTGTTAGCTCTTGGAGATTGAAAACTAAGAACGCAAGAAAAGAAAGGTACAATTCTTCCTAACTCTATTTAAACGTCATTGATAGATCATCGATTGGGATTGGCAAAATTTTTAAAATTAGTCCACTATGCCTGCAAATCCCAACAATTAATATTTTTCCATAAGAACAATAATTGAGTTAGGATTGGGCAAACGTATGATGAGGGCCCATTGGCTAACGAACAATTTGTGGGTTTATAAGTAGAGAAGCAACTCTGATACTAAATATAAATGAAGTTAAGAATTGATGAGTGATGATTAAGTTGGGAACCGCTAAGTAATCTGTAACACCTTATTCTTGTAATCGATCGAATAAGCTTATATACAATAAGTCCGAACCACTATCATAAAATCATTTTAAATTCTCAATCTCAAAATGGGATTCGAACCTGTAGTTGAGTGGGTTTTTCAAAAAATTTTCAAAATCTTGCTGAAGCATCATTCAGTGGTTTGCAACTTCATTCCTACTCATCGACTCTCTCCTTTATTTAATTCAATTAGAGTGATTCGCTGCTCATTTATTTGGCCAAATCATTCCTTTGCTCATTCTTTGTTCATTCATTTCCATATATATATATATATGTACATGTATATATATATAGACAATGTAGCCATAGGGCAACCAAAGTGTCTTAACCCATTACAAGTATTATAGTCATATCATGTAAGTTATATACAATTCCTCAAAATTTGACAACCAACAAAAGTCCTAAGCCTTTATCTACGTGTTCTAGCCGTCCTTATTTACCTGCCTGCTCTTTGAGTCGCTTGCCCTTGCTCTAGGTTAGTCTTTGGTAAGAGTGAGATTCATATGAATCTCAGTAATAACAATTCACTTATATGACATGTAAGTTCATAGAGCATGTAAACAATCATCACATAATAGCATTATAGCAGTCATACATTCTTGACAATCATAACATTCATAATAGTCTTATGATTCCTGACAATCATAACACTCATAACATTCTTGACTTTTTGACAATCGTAACACTCATAACATTCTTGACATTCTTAACATTCATAACAATTGATGATATGAAATACATACAAAGTATTAACATGATATAAGAGAAATAGTCATTACCTTGGTCTTTTCGATCTTGTTCTTGCACTCAGGGCAGATATCAAATCCGATAAATTACAATTAAGGACAACGAGTTATTACCTATTTTAATTCTTTAATAACTCCAAAGTACTTGGGTTGGTTATCATTTGAGTCCTTTAAGTAGTTATTAGAAGCTCAAACAAATGTCTAAAAGGGTTATGGATAGCTAGACCAATCATCACCTTTCAAAAATATAAAATGCTGAAATTGGGTATTGGCCGCTGCTAAGGAATTCTTTGGCCGTGGCCAAGAACAGGTCAGAAGGTTTTAGGCCGCGACCAAGCAATTCTTTTGGCCACAGCCAAGAAATCTTTTGTTCTTGGCTCACATTTAAAAAATCATAACTAAATCTACAAAAATCAAAATGGAGTAGTTCAAAGTTTTATGGAAAGCTCTTTAAGTCCTCTATACAGGAAAAATATGAACCATAATCTACAACCACAAAATCACAGAATTTCATAAATTCTCATATTGTTCCAGAATCAAATCTAGAAACAGGGCACAATTTAAAAAATCTATAACTTCCAATTCATAAGTCCAAATTGCTTATAATACTTATCAAATTAAAGCCCAGGATGTATACTTTAATCCAGGAAAGTTTCATAATATTTAGACCAGGGTTGAACAATAAAAAATTAACCACAAACAAACTGCCCCCAGGAACTTCAACCTAGCAATCAATAGTTTTCCAATTTTACTATCAAACTAGTCTAATATCATCACTAATCCTCATAAATCATCATTTTCGTGATTAAAACAAAATATAGCCCTAAAATCATAGCTTGGAAGAAATCATAGGGCAGCCCAAGAAATGCTCAAAGCTCAACAAAACCGCAAATCAATCGGTTCAAATCGAAACTTGTACGTACCTCTATTGGATTCCACAACCGGTTCTTGATTTTGGTAGTACTTCCCCTAGGTAGATGGCTCCAAACACCTCTGATCAAGAATCCAAAATCATAGAAAGAAAGCTCTCATCAAGTAGAGCAACATTAGAGAAGACTCTGGAAGCTGGAAATGCCGAATCGAAGGAGAAATCAGCTTCGGAACTCAGGAATTTTCACTATTCACTCTTTCTCTTTCCTCTTCCTTTTTCCTAGCAATTTCTCTCTCCATTTACATATGCTACATGAAATTATGAGGAGGGAGGGAGTTTTAGTCTTTATCTTCACTGAACATAAATGCTTAGCTCACAAAGTGCCATGTGTCACATTATTGTGGAAAAACAAGTGGTTAATTAATCCACTATGGTTGGTTTACTTGGGTTAAATTTTCTTGCTCCCTACTTCAGTCAACATTTATCCCAATTAAAGGAAATAATAAATGGATGCTTGCTTTATTGGTCAAATGACAACTTTTCCCTTACATTTATTTCCATTTCCGCACTTGCTGGAAAACTGGGCAGAATTTTCATATCTTTATTTATAGAGATCCAATTGGTGTGATTTCAAAGGCTACATGACCCTTATAAAGTCTATTTTCAAGAAAAAGACATAGCCTTTATCCAACTAGAAGCTTACAACTCCCAGAATTATTGTTTTTGGATGCCACCACTGAAAATAGTTGATTTCACCGGGCTAACTTTAAAAATACATAACTCTTTGTGTACAGTTCCAAATGACCTATATGACCTATCGAATTAAAGCTTGATAAGTATAATTTCATATTAGAAAATATCATAGGCATTAGATAATATTTGCCTATTAAAAAAAATCACACAATTAGACTACCATGCAGGAAAAATGCACTGGCAGCAAATCCTCATTCCTGGGATTCTTGCTAAACCGGGGCTTAGCAGTCCACAAATTAAAGTTTATTCTCAAGCCTCTAATCCCAAAATTTAGGAAATTACATAATCACTTTGGAAATTTTAAAATTTTTGAAAAGTTCAACTAACCAATGGTGTAATTGAAACTAGGCTTAGTAGTCCATATACATTTTATGTAAAGACTCATCAGCACATGATAAGAGTAAGGGGGTCACACTATTGTTTAGTTGTAGTGTAGTAGGTTTTATAGTTTTGTTGTACTCTTTTTACTGAGTTATGTAATCCAACTTTGATTAAAAAAATGCATAGATAAGGATTGATCCTATTCGACTCACCATATGTAAAGTGGAATGAAAGAGAGAATGAATTTTTTTCCCTGTGCCCTACTTCTCCACTTCCATGAGTAGGAATAAGAAAAGTGAGTTGCATACATTCCTATAACATTTCACAATTTAAATTTAAGCCCCTAATCTTTTACTTTTTTATTATTAACCCTCTACCATTAATTGATTGTTATCTATTTAACGAAAATTGTCACGTCAAATTAAGATATGGCATGTGGCATCCTGACCTTTGACTAGTTGCAAATGACCCCCTGAACTTTGACCAGTTACAGATAACCCCCTAAACTTTGACTAGTTACATATAATCCCCAAACATTTCAAAATTTAAATTTAACTACCTTAAAATATTGATTTATAATATTAAACCCCTTGTCATTACTTCTATCATTTTAATAAATTTATAAAGATTTTTACTATCATTTATGAATTAAAATAGTTTTTTGCATGTCAAAAACTAGAAGAATAATATTTTTAAAAAATATAAAAATTTGTGTTAAACATTTTCTTAGGATAATTAAGTTTAAAAATTATGTTTGCATTAGAGGATAGCTTTTGGCTTCATTAATTCTTTATTAGTAATGCATAATTTTTCTTGAATCAGAGTTTCAACATTTATTTTTATATTTGTAAAATACTATTCTTCTAGTTTTTTTGTCATACAGAAAAGCTATTTTAATTGATAAATGATAGTAAAAAATAATAATAAATTTAATAAAATGATAAAAGTAATAAAATTTTTAATATTATAAATCAAAATTTTAAGGCAATTAAATTTAAATTTTGAAATGTCAGGGGCTATTTTTAATTGATCAAAGTTAAGGGGTTTATTTGTAAATAGTCAAAGTTTAGGGGGGGTTTTATGGAACTACGTAATTTATATAAGCTACCACAAAGGATGCCACATGTTGTATCTCAATTTGATGTGGTAATTTCCGTTAAAAAGATAAAGGTCAGTTAACGACAGGAGGTTAATAATAAAAAAAAGGCTCAATTTTACAAAACCCCCTGAACTTTAGGGCAGTTATATATAACTCGCCTGACATGTTGTTGTTTAAATATAACCCCCTTGAACTTTGGTTTTTTTTTTTATTTTGGACCCCCTTTCTGTTAACTCATCGTTATCTTTTTGATAGAATTCGCTACGTCAGATTAATAGAAGACATCTTATCACATCCTATGTGGCATCCTATTAAGTTTATAGTTGTATAAGGCCCCCTTGAACTTTAGTCTAGTTGCATATAACCCCTCGACATTTTTAAATTAAAATTTAACCCCATTGAAGTTTTATTTTTTTAATATTAAACCCCTGCCTTTAGTTTTTTTTCTAATTCTTATCAAAGAGAGATCATTACTTCCAAATGATCCTATCGTCTTCATATAATAAATTAGCATTTATACAATTTTGTTGTCTTAATTTATAATGTTAATAAATTTATTAATTTTTGTTGCTATAATCATTTGCATTAAAATAGTATTTTTTGCCTGGAGAAGAATAAAAAAATAATATTTCAAAGTTCACATTAACAAGAAACAAAAGGATCAACCTCTAATTCAACAGAAGTATGAATTACTAATAAAAGATAAACGTGAATGTTTAAATCAGGGTTAATGAACTTGGACTGGACTGGCAGTTTGGCCCAGAAACCGACAAACTTACTGGTAGACCAGTCTGGTTCCCGGTCCGATTCGGGTTCCTATTTAAGTTTTTTTAGAATTTCATATTAATAAACCTAAAATCTTCAATTTCTTATCGGTTTGGTCTCGATTTAGCTCCAGTTTGGCCCCGATCTGACCCATTGACCTTTAACCTAATACCCCGACCAGTTCAGTACTCGGTCTGGGTTCATGAACCTTGGCTTAAATGCAAAAGTAATATTTAAATGGTTCCATTGATAATAGGAGGTTGGTTATTCTGCATAACAAGGGACTTTGTTCTTCCTAATGGCACGGATAAGCTAGAGCCTTGAGTATTAGGATGTTGACTATCCTGTATTAATAATAAAAAAAGAGTGATTATTCTACTTAGTATATGTGTAGAGTAAATTAAATTTTATAATTAGGGAATATACAAGTGCCTGTTCTATTTGGCTTGATGCAATGTTCTCCTCCTCCTCCTTCTTCTTATACACCTTTTTGTTTGGATTAGGAGGAGCCTTGCAACCCTAGGCATTGTGTCCCCTTTTCTCAGTATTACCACACTTCCTAGTAGCCCTCTTTTTACTTATCTTTGATGGGTTTTGTTTCTCATATAGAGTCTTCTTTCTTGCCTTTTTGGGCCTACCAGGTGGCCTGTTATACTCTAGTGGTTGTAAGGGAACCATTGTAGATTGTGACCAATGTTCTTCATTTGGCACTGCACCTATTATTAAGGCATAAGCTCTTATGAGTGAATCTTTACTATAATATGTAGAAACATATTTTTCAGGCGCCCCTCTAATTTGATAAATTGTAGCGGTAACATGTCCACAAGGGATACCAGTCAAATCCCAAGCCTTACATGTACAAGTCATCATCTCAAGATCTACCACCTCCCTTTTCCATGAACTTTGCAGCTTAAATCCCTTATCACCTATCGTGTAGCATATATAATTCTTGGAGTCATTCTTTACTCTTTGAAACTTATCGATGATTCTAGGCCATATTACATTTTGGGATTTCTCTATGCCCCTCTCTTTGCTACTATCGTCTTCATTAGCATCCTTATAATTATTTCACACATTGTGATAATTGGCTTATCCCTTGCAGCCAAAATAAAAGAGTTGAATGTCTCTGCAATGTTGTTTTGTACAATGTTACACTTAGCATTTGTAAGGAATGCATGCTTACTCCAAAGTCTAGGGTCATACTTATCTAACCAGTTAGCAACATTAGGGTCAAGCTCCTTGTGTTGTTTCATGTGATGGTTGAATTCTTGTTTTGTTGTTGCCCTACATGCATTCCAAAGCTCATCTTTCAAATTCTTTCCCTTATATCTGAGCTTGAAATTAGCATATAAATGCCAACACAAAAACCTACGCTCACATTCCATTGTGTTGAGCACCTCTTAAGCCCTCGCGATTTAATTGAATATATTATAAAAATTGAATAATTGATTGATATACTAGTAAAAATAGAAATAGAATAAATATAAACACTATATGTTTTGCATGTTCAACGTCACAACCCACCCTTTATCTTTGCATGAGCCAAAGTCCTCAAATAGCAATATCATGAACCAATTCCAACTATCCTTACAATCATATTCTACAATGACATATGCTCTATGATACATATTATCATTCACATCTTTTTCAACTATAGATAAAAGATGGCCTCCAAAACTACCGTTCAAGAAACGACCATCTATAAATATAATTGGCCTATATGCTATTACAAACCCTTGTTTACATGCACCAAGACACACATATAGTCGCTTAAATTGATAGCCTTATGCCTTGACCATCATTATACTTTCAGGGTTAAATTTCATTATTTCCCCACAGTAAGTATATATTTTGCTAAATTGCTCTGAGTCATGACCCTCAAGCACCTCTAATGCCATTTTTTTTGCTCAATATGCAGCATATTTTTGAAATTTCAACATTATGATCCCTACTCACTTTATTTGCAAATACTGATGCAATCCAATTTGGTTGGTCTCTAATATGTTCAATGTACCTATTTGACAACCAACCTATAGTCACCCATTCATTCTCTCTTTCCCTTCCACAATTGTGCTCCTTGAGGTGGAATGACTTAATTTGGAATGCATCTGCAGCATGAGTCCTTGATGCAAGTATAACCCATCCATAATTGCACTTGCACTTCGCCCTAATTCGAGATGCTTCATTTTTTATATAATTGAACTCAATACCATTCTCAACAACATATTGCTTTTATGCTCGTCTATGAATTTTAAAGTTTGCAAACTTCATGCCGACTTGAAGCTTGATAGGTCTTTTAAAGTCTGTCTTCTAATTAGACTCATTAGATGATTGCCTTCCTATTTCTTAGTTTTCATCATCTATTCCAATTAGACTTTATAACTCCTCACTATCATCATAATCAGATTAAGCTTGTTCATCCCGTTCACATCCACTTTGTGCTCTACATGCTTGGTATCTCTACTACTAGCGCAGCCCCCCCAAATGGGTTATCATTCAGCCATTGATTAACTTCTGCCTCTATCCCTTCATCAAGATTTTCAAAAAAATAAATCTAGTTGCTCACTATTACTATTGGAAAATTCACACTTATTCAAATTAGTTTAGGTGTCCAACTCCTCCTTTTCAGCTCTTTGTTCCTTCTCATATATTGAATCATCTTGTAACTTAGCCATAGTTTTTGTCACTGATGTTACTATAACCTAACATCAAATAAAGGAAAGAATAAATAAGGGAATGCAAAAATGGTAACTAAAATAAGGAAGATCTTATCCATTATTTGGACATACAATAATAGAGGAAAGAATAAATTTAGCAATCAAGTAGATAGGACCCAAATACTTTCTTACCTACTCTATAACAATAATTTCTTATGCCAAAAGCAAGAGCATGGGGGTTTATTTATATTAAAAAAATCTCCCTTATTTCTTTTTGAGCTACACCTTCCCTTCTCCCCAAAATAGCCAAACAAAGTCAAAGTCTAGTGCAGAATACTCAAACAATGCAATGCTAACCAGTATTAATTCCATAATATCCTATTCATGAAGGACTACTATAGGCCTTGACATTTTCTTCTGTTTCTGCAATACATCAAGAGCTCTAACACAATTAAAATGACAACTTTTCTTATTTACTTATTCTTCATGCTTTGAAAGAGACTAAGTCTTGCCCTTGACCAAGGAAGTTTGACAGAATTTCCAGTAAAATTTCTTCTTCTTCTTCTTATTTGGTAATGTCTTGATTTTAATTGCAACAAATTCATTGTGGATAGCAATAGTTCAACATGTAATGAGAGAAGGGAATGTAGAAGCATAGAGGTAACGTCTATATGTGTGTAGAATTATAAAAGCCTATTTACAAAATAAAAGAATTATAAAAGTCAAACAAACAAAAAGACTCATAAACTGACAAACATGAAAGAGAGTACAGAACTAAAGTGTAAAAAGACAAGAATAATATTCAGGTCAATAAAAACGACAAGAATAGTATTATATTAAGCACCTTTTTTTTATTTTCCAATCACCCAAAAGCTTCTAACTAGCCTGGCTTGTAGGTTTGACCATAAATTTCAGATCAAAAATGAAATTTTACTCCACTATGTGCATCTACAATAGCGGTTGAGGGTTTTCTAAGAATTGAAACAGAAGGTGTGCGTAGCAGATGATAATGAGATCAGAGGCAATGAGACTAAGGGTTTTTTTAAAAGATAAAATGATAGTTTCACCCTTATATAAAACTGGTATAGTGATTATAAAATTATTTGCTTACGTCGGATGCCATGTAGAATGGCATATAGGATATGAGTTGTCTTGAGTTAATCTGACATGGCAAATTTTGTCAAAAAGATAACCATGTGTTAATGGCAGGGGGTCTAAAATAAAAAAAAAATTTATGGGGGGGGTTAAATTTAAATGTTGAAATGTTAAGGGATTATATGCAAACGCCTCAAAGTTCAAGGGGGTTTTGTATAATTTAGCCTTAAAAAAAAATAAAAATTCGAGGGGGTTAAGTTTAAAGTTTAAAATATTGAGGGGGTTATATGTAACACCCCAATTTTCGATTAAAGGCTAATGGTAATTATTGAGGATAATTATCGAATTAAAGTGGAATAATTATGTGTTGTATGGCAATTTTAATTAATATGCCATAATTGTTGGGAAATTAAAAGAATGGCTCTAAATTAGTGATTAATGGAAGAGATTAATTACTAATTAAGAGGGCAAGAGATGTGAAATTAAAATGGCTAATGGAGGGATTAGAGTAGCTAATTGGTGGATTATTGTATGAAGAGCCAATGGGAATGTGACAAGTGGCAAGCTCACATGTAAGAGGGTGAGAGAAAAGTCAAATGGGATAAAATATGGTATTTTCTCTCTCTTCTTCCCTTTCTTTTCGCTGAAACTGATGGGAGGGAGTATTCTTTCATCTTCCTCATCACTCAACCTCTCATATCTCTCTCTCTCACGTTCTCTCTCTTCTCTCTCTTGTGCAGCCATTGTTGGCCAAGAAAGAGGAAGTGAAATCTGGATTTTGAGGTAAGCAAATGGCCTCAAATGCCAAAATGCTCTTCATTAATATTGTTCCTTGAGCTAAGAGCTTTCATCCTATGGTTGTAGATTCTCCATTAGTGGTGATTTGAGGAATCACAAAAATGTACAAGTTGGAGAATCATGAAGTGCCTTTGGGAAAGTTGTTGAGGTAAGTGAAAGCTTCATTTTCATATAAGTTTTGTGGCCATTGGTTGGGCCTTAAATTTCTGGAATTTTAGCCCTAATTTTCGTGATTTAGGGTCTTGTGGTGTTTGAATTGTTGTTGTCATGGAATTAGTGCCTTGTTAAGTGTTATGAATGAATGGTATTGAATTGAAGCTTAAAGGTGAAGTTTGGGAACTTTATGTTGGTTTTGTGCTTTGGTCAAAATAGGGCATGTTGATAGGTTGTGAATTTGGTCATTTTGAGGTTACCATTGTGTTCCTTGAGTGATTTTGTGTGGGAATGAGCTTGGTTATGGATTTTGGGTTCATTTGGATCACTTGGGAAAATTTGAAAAGTTGTCTGGTTTGAGCTCTGTTTTGTGCAGTCCGTTTTCACGAGCCTTTTGAATGACCAAATGGTATTGAAAAATTGTGAAACTTTCCAGTATTAAAGTTCACATCCCAAGATTCAAAATGGACATATATTTTGTGTCATTTCGTTGAGTATCCTGTGAGATATGGTTGTCCAAAGTTTGGTACAAAAACAGAACTCTGTTTTGGAGTAGTGTGTAGTTTTTGATAATTCTGTATTTGTGTAGTGATTTCTAGTGATGGGCTATATTTTTCCTCGAAAGAGGACTTATATACCTTTCATTTAGCTTTGGAATCACTCCGTTTCGATTTTTCTACAATTAGTTATGAATTTTGGAAGTTCAGCCCAGAGTCAGGAAATTTCTGGGCCGCGGCCCATGAGTGGCTGGCCGCGGCCCAAACCTTTCTGACCTGTTTCGGGCCGCGGTCCATGAGTGGCGGGCCGCAGCCCACGGCCTTCTGACCATATTTGGGCCGCAGTCCAAGGAAGGGCGGGCCGCAGCCCACCCCTATGTTCCAGCACTTTGTGTTTTCGAAAAGTGACCTTCAACCTTTTGTTTCCCAACCTTTTAGGGCTTTCATTAGAGGCATTTGTGGTCTCTTAAGAGTCCTAAATGATAACCATTTAAGTGATAAGAGTCATTGAGAATTTGGAAAAGAGAATGATCCTATGTCCTTGATTTGGTTATAGGGTTTGATATTCGCCTTGATCATGGTTTGACATCCGCTCGGATCGTGAGTAGCCGATGCTGGAGCATACGTGGAAAGAATAAGTGTAGGGAACTTACCTCTCCTGCATGTATTGATATTTGTGTTTGTGTATTGATGCATGTTATTTCTTTGCTTGATTATGTAAAATATATATGAATGATTGAAGCTCTGTTTCTATTTATGCTATGGCCATGAGTATGTTGTTGAAACATTGAGCATGCGGATATATCATTATGTGAACATGAGTTATTGTGATGCAAGCATGTCATGCATTAAACACTTATCTTACATGCATAGTGGTATCTGTTTCCTACTGGGATTCTCTAGAATCTTACCCTCCCCTACCAACATTTTAGACAGGACAAGTGGCTTGAGGAAGGAGCAAGCGACTAGGGGCGGCGAGAATCCCTTATGGGCATTTGGACTTGGTAGTGGTTATCATGCTATTTAGGATAATCGTAGTGGATTTTGATGTATTTAGAATTGTATATGTTGTGGAAGTGTATTTGGAATGGAATTTGTGTAATCCCCATTGAGGAATTGTAAAGGGCGTATGTGCCCATGAACCTTTAGTGAAGATATGAACTCGGAATTGCTAGGATTGTTCTTGTGCACTCTGATATATTATGAATGTTAATTATCTTCGCAATGTAATTGTATTCGAAATGTGAATGTGAGACCAGGTTAAAGTGTTTGATTTTGAAATGTATTTGTGAAAACCCTATCTTAAGGATGGGGAATGTAAATGAATTTTGATTATTATTGGTCTCTATTTCACTCTAATGATTGTATTTCGGATATAATTACGGAGGGGATTACATTATATGCAACTATATTAAAGTTCAAAGAGGTTTTACATGACTATAAACTTAATAGGATGCCATGTAAGATGTGATGAGGTGTCTTCTATTAATCTGACGTGGCAAATTCTGTCAAAAAGATAACGACGTATTTATGGCAGGGGGTCCAAAATAAAAAAAACAAAGTTCAGGGGGGTATATTTAGATATCGAAATGTCAGGGAGGTTATATGCAACTACCCCAAAGTTTAGGGACATTTTGTATAATTTAGCCTTTTTTGTAATATCCCAATTTATGATTAAGGGCTAATGGCATTGAGATTTGATTATAATTTGTGTAATTAAATATTTTGGAAGTAATATGATGTAAATTTGAGATAAATGTGTGTGGTATTTGAGATCAATGGTTGAGATTCATTATTGATGGGTCGGAATCCTATACATTGTGTCTATGTGAGCTCATAGTGGAAGTGGATGAGATGGTGACATGTGGCATAGTGGAGGCCTTTAGATGAGGCACTAGAGGACAAAATGCTACTTTTCCTCTCTTTTCTCTCTCTCTTGATTGGTAGAGTGTGTGTGTGTGCAAGGGAGGGAAAGTCTCATTTCATCATCATCCCTTCCATCTCACCATTTTCTCTCTCTTCTTCCTCCATTTTTCTGGCGCACAAGCTTGGGAAAGAGAAAAGGAAAGCTTGATCTTTGAGTAGGTAAATGATCTCTATTGCTCAAACTCCCTTCATTAAAGTTGATCCTTGAGTTAAGAGCAACATTTCTATGGTTGTAGCTTGTCCATTAGTGGTGGTTTGTGGCCACACGAAATTCTGGACTTGGGGGAAACAAGGAACTCCTTTGAGAAAGCTATAGAGGTGAGTAAGACAAACCTTTCTATATAGGTTTTGTAGCCATTGGTTGAGTGTGAAATTTCTGGAAATTTTGCCTTGAATTTCGAAAATGAGGGTCAATGTGTGGTTGGCATGTTGTTGTCATGGAATTAGTGCTTTGATATGTGTTTTGGGTTGATAGAATGCATTTAGGTTGGAAATGTGAAAGTTGATACCTTTGTGATAGCTTTGGTGCATTGGGCAAAACAAGGCATGTGATTGGGTGATGATTTTGGTCATTTTGAGGTTACCATTGTGTTCCTTGAGTGATTTTGTGTGGGAATAGGCTTGGTTGTTGATTTTGGGATTCATTTGGATCACTTGGGAAAAGTTGGAAAATCTGTTTTGGTTAAGCTCTGTTTTTCGCTGTCAGCTTACACGAGCGTTTTGAGTGACCAAATGGTATTGAAAAATTGTGACACTTTTCAGTCTTAAAGTTCACATCCCAAGCTTCAAAATGGACATATATTTTGTGTCATTTCGTTTAGAATTCTGTGAGATATGGTTGTCCAAAGTTTGGGATTGAAACAGAACTCTGTTTTGGAGTAGTGTTTAGTTTTTGGCGATTCTGTATTTGTGTAGTGATTTCCAGTGATGGGCTATATTTTTCCTTGAACGAGGACTCATATACCTTTCATTTGGCTTTGGAATCACCTCGTTTCGATTTTTCTAGAATTAGTTATGGTTTTTCGAAGTCAGCCCAGAGTCAGGAAATTTCTGGGCCGTGGCCCAAGAGTGGCTGGCAGCGGCCCATGAGTGGTGGGCCGCAGCCCAAGACCTTCTGACCATATTTGGGCTGCAGCCCAAGGAAGGGCGGGCCACGGCCCAACCCTGTGTTCCAGCACTTTGTGTTTTCGAAAAGTGACCTTCAACCTTTTGTTTCCCAACCTTTTAGGGCTTTCATTAGAGACATTTGTGGCCTCTTAAGAGTTCTAAATGATAACCAACTTAGTGTATTATGGGATTAAGTAATTGGAAAAGAGATTGATCAATTGTCCCTAATTTGGTATAGGATTTGATATCTGCCGAACTCGTGAGCCAACTTTGCCAAAGATTGTCAGGAAAGATACAGGTAGCGACTCCTCTCTTATACTTTGTGTAAATGTATTGTATGTTTGTCTGTCATGCATTGAGTCGATGTTGCTGCTGCTGTTGCCTTGTGAAACCTTGTGCATTGAGATGCTTTGTGGTGCTTTGTACTTCGTGTTGCTGCTACATAGTGTTCACCACGAAAGCGGGCGTTGTGCATAGTGATTATAGCGAAAGCTGGTATAGTGTTCACCACGAAAGTGGGCGTAGTGCATTGTGATTACAGCCGTGAGTGCTGTCGTATGTGGCGCAAGCCAGAGATCATTGTGAAGCTGCTGAACATGATGAACATACATGCTTTATGTTTATATATCATATGAGTATCTTGTTGCTACTGAGATTCTTTAGAATCTCACTCTTTCCATATGACTAACCTTTTCAGACAGGGCGAGTGGCTCGAAAGGGAAGCGACCAACTAGGAGTGGTTAGGGCTTAGGGACATTTTATATTTGGATGTTGGTTATCCTTGTTTTGGTTTTGGGATTACTAAGTGTGTATGAGATGTAAATGAATATTTTGGATATGTAATCCCCATTTTTGGGAACTCGCAACCCATGATATATATGTAGATGAACCCGGGGTTTGCCGGGATTTTAGTTTCCGCACTCTGATATTTCTTATGTAATTTGATTTCTCAAGTAGTTATATCCGCACGTGACTGTGAGACCGGAATTAACACGTTTTGAATTGATTTTGAAATACCTCATTCCGAGTTGAGGGATTATAAATTGTTGATTTGATTTTATTGGTCTCTATTTCACTTAAACATTGAAATCCGGATGTAATTACCGTGAGGGGGTTACATTTTTGTTATTACATGCATTCTTCTTGCAATTTTAAAGCAAACGTATGTTTTAGGATAAAGATTGATACGCCTTATGTAACCCCCTGCCTTAATTACAGTAATTATAATTTGAGAGTGTGTAATTAAATGGTTTGGAGACCGTAGGATAATTTAAAACTCATTTTAAACTCCAACCCCGTGATAGGGTTTTCACAAATTTTTTCAAAACTTCATCCCTATCCTGGTCTCAAGTTCGACTATCGAATATAATTACCTGTACAGTTAAATCACATTTATACATATCAGAGTGTATAGCCAAATTCCCGGCAACTCCTGGGTTTCATACATGTATAAACTAAGGGTTATAAGTTCTAACTAGGGGATTACATGATCAAAATCAAACATAATATTTACATCCCAAAAACAATTTACTGTAATCCCTTTCCAAAGAGATAACAAATAATCCAAAATAACATCCCTACAAAGTCCTAACCACTCCTGGTCATTCGCTTCTCCTTGGAACCACTTGCCCTGTCTGGAATATTAGTCAATAGAAAGAATGAGATTCAAAAGAATCCCAGTAGTAACAAATCACTCATACAATATATAAACATATAGCATGTAAGAAACCATTAACAGCAGCATCAACAGCAACACAATGTCACATGGCTTTCATCACAATGACAACACTCATGGCTGTATACATAATCACGACAGCTTTCGCTGTATAACACCAGCTTATGTTGGATAATGATAGCTATCACTAGCTGTATAGGCAGCAGCATCAGATATCATCACAAAACAATGATACATATACATATAATACATTTACACATAGCATAAGAGAAGTGTCACTACCTTGTTCTTTCCTGATGTGTGCCAGCACAAGTTGCTTGCGATTAGGACAAATGTCAAACCCTATAAACCAAAGTCAAGGATGATAGGTTATTCTCTATTCTAAATTCTCACCTTCAGAACATGTAAAGTTGGTTATATCTTGGACTTTTGAGGTGGCTACTAGAAGCCTAGACACATGCCTAAAGGGTTGGGAAGTACCATCTCAAAGTCCACCTTTTAGTATGCCTCATAAAATGTGCCATTTTTGGCTTCCGACTTGGTCCTAAAATATTAAATGTTCAGGAAATAGTTCATAACCTATCCAAGTATCATTTTAGACTCTTTCATAGTATTTCTTGTGATATCATTTTCGTAATTATGCTTTTTCAGCCTTTTCTGAAAAAGTAACCAACTGTAACCCCACCTAATTTTTGCTCCTGAACCTAATGGAACCATCAAATCATTGAAAATCCAACTCTAAGACATATTTATAGAGCTGGCCAAAATATATGAGTTCTCTGGGAAAAATCGGGGTTCTGCGATTTCGGCTACGTAAACATGTTCCTTTCTACTCCTAACCACTTTATTGACTATTCAATTAGGTTACAACTAATATTTAGTACCAATTAGGGAGTATAATGAATTGAATTAGAGTTTTAGTGGTACTTTTTATATATATAAAGCATGTTAGATAGTTTTTGTCAATAAAATAGAACTTTTAACTTGTACTAATTTAATCCTCTCATTTGAAAACCCGTGGATAATTCTTTTTTATTTAGGAAATATTTATAATTCTCTCTTTTAAGAAAGATGATGAAGTCATGATAGAAATTATTGTTCCTGATGAGAAAGTATATAAAACAAAATTAAATTCATGCTACTATAACTCTTAATGTGTTCATTTATACATCCAATTAATATAAGCCACGTTCCCTAAAGAAAACCCAGTTATATATGGAAGAAGAGATCAATTTTCTTTGATCTTCCATATTGGCGTAGTCTTGATCTGAGACACAGTATTGATATGATGCATGTGGAGAAAAATATTTGTGATAGTCTCATCAGTACGCTTTTACACATACTAGGGAAGACTAAGGATGGAATTAGTATGAGACTAGACCTTGTTGATATGGGAATAAGAGAACGGTTACATCCACAACTAACTAATGATGGTAGGAGGGCATACATAAAGCTAGTAGCGCATATACTATCAAAAGGGGAGAAAAGAAATTTGGGTGGGTGTTTGCATGAAATTAAAGTGCCACAAGGGTATTCTTCTAATATGAGAAGATGTCTCATTGGACGATTTGAAGTTAGTGGGAATGAAGTCCCATAATTATCATGTGTTGATGCAATAACTATTACCAATAACTATTAGAGGATTGTAAAAAATGAAGTGTGAACCACTATAACAAGATTGTGTGTTTTCTTTAATACTATCTATAACAAAGTCATTAACACTGAAAAGTTGGATGAACTAGAAAATGAGGGTTATATTATTTTGTCCTAACTAGAGATGCATTTTTCTCCTTCATTTTTTGATATAATGGTGCATTTGATAGTTCATTTGGTAAGGGAGATAAGGCTCCGCGGTTCAGTTTACCTAAGGTGGATGTACCCTTTCGAGCGATACATGAAGATCTTAAAAGGGTATTATAGAAATACTTATTGACCTGAAGCCTTAATAGTTGAAAGATATGTAGTTGAAGAGGCTATAAACTTTTACAAAGATTATCCATCAGGGAAGAAGGAACAATCTCAGCATGAAGAGGGGAGAAGCAAGGGAACATAAGAGCTGAAAGTGAAGAATATGCCTTGTGAAGAGGTGCTGCAAGCACTCTTATATATCCTGAATAATATGAAAGAAGTTCAATTGTACATAGATGAACAAAAAAAGAGTTTGAAGAACATGAATCTAAAGAAGAATGACATGCAGATAGTTATTGAGCAAAACAAGATATTCATAGAGTGGTTCAAAGAAAAGGTTTCGCATAAGACTGGTGTGTCTGAGACAATCGAGTGGCTAGCTTGAGGCCTTCGTTTCAAGTCATTACTTAGATCGGTTACGATATAAACAGGTATTCTTTCTATATAGAAGACCAAGATGACAGAAGTACCATGCAAAATAGTGGGGTGATGGTAGAAGCTGAAGCCATGCACTTTTCCAGTTTGAAAGACAAAAACCCCATATTAGCATCTATGGCCTATTATGGAGTTATAGAAGAAATATGGGAAATTACCTACAACAAGTTCAAAGTTGCTTTATTCAAATGTAAGTGGTTAGCAATAATGCTGTGGTAATAGATCAATAATTTGGATTTGTCTTAATTGATCTTCAAAGAGTTGGTTATAGAGATGAGCCCTTCATTCTAGCAAGCCAAATGAAACAAGTGTTTTATGTCACAGATCCTACAAATAAAAAAATGTCTATTGTACTTCAAAGTAAAAAACAGAAGTATGGTGATCCAACTTTCAACCTTGATGACACACCTCCTTTCACAACAAATCCACCAAGAACAAGTGAAGTATAATTGGTAGATGATGAAGAATATGCTATAAGAAATGATCATGGTGAAGGAATATGGGAAACAATATAGAGTAAGACCTTAACTTAGAAAATAGTATTATGTGATTTTTTGTTTTAATCCTGGTTAGTTTATTCATTTAATTGCAATTTATTTACCTATCTGACAATGATTTTTGCATTAATAGGAATATGGAGAATTCTAGTGACTCACAAAGTGATAGGGACGATGAAATGGATAGAGTTGAACCCGTTGTGAGAAAGGTTAAAGGTAGTACAAAGATGGAAGCATTGGTTGCACATAATTAACATCAACAGGAGAGGCTGCATGTGGACTTCAATGTCCATATTAATCCATTTGGTCTTGAGGAAGACCATTTCATTAGCTATTTAGGCTATTTGGATGAAGCAAAGTTCACATGATCTATGATAATTGAAAGTTGGTTCCCCCATTTATGAAAGACATGATTTGGAAACAAATTTTGGTATATAAGTTTCAATACATTTGCATTTGTAACTTTATTCCTATTGCTTCAAATATAATTATCTTATGTTTTACCTTGCAGCAAATATTTGATATCCCAGACACCAGGGCGATGTACAAGCACTGGATGAGGGAGGTTTGTCTATGATGAAAAGATTTCAAGAACAAGCTTACACGAAGGTACATTCGAGGGGCAAGGAGGGGTCAGGATCCATGTAAAAACTATTCACATTTGTCTCTAGAGGGTTGGAGGTTGTTTGTGGCATCACGGGAAGATCATCAATTTTTGGTATTTCATCATAGTATAGAACTTTTTATTTAAATATACTTGACATCATTGACTCGGTTTTCATTGTTTTCCTTTCACAGGAAGTAAGTGTAGCAAATGCAAAGAGGCAAGCAGAAAATAAGTATCAGTATTGCATGTCTTGTGGTAGTTATTAGAAGCTTGAGTAGAGGATGATGGAAGAAGTGTAATGACCCAATTTTAGATTAAGGGCTAATGACTCTGATGTTGATTGTAATTAGTGTAATTAAACACTTTTGGTGAATTTGATATAAATGTTCATAGTGATAATTTAATAATCATAGTGGAACCAGGGGCAAAATGGTAAAATTGGAAATTTACCGACCAATGGGTTTGTTACCAAAGAGGAACCTCATTGGTGATTAAAGATCAAGGGTTGAGATCTATTGTCTATGGGTCAGAATCCTATGTTATGCACCTATGTGAGCTTATGGAAGAAGTGAGCAAGATGTTGACAAGTGTCATTTTGTGGACCATAGGATGATGACAAAAGTCAAACACTCACTTTTCTCTCTCCTATTTGGTGGTAAGCCTTGGGAAGGGAAAATATGCACTCATCATCATCATCTTCATCATATCTCACCATCTCTCTCTATCCTCCATTTCTGGTGAAACAAGAAGGAAGAAAGAAAAAACTTGAATTTTTGGTGAGTAATGGTTCCCATATGCTCAAATCCTCTTCATTAAACTTGTTCATAGTGTTAAGAGCTTCATTTTGGTGGTTTCAGAAGTTTGAAAGGTGGTGGTTTGGGTGTTAAAGCAATTTGGAAGTTTGAGAATCAAGGTTATGGTTTTGGCAAAGTGAAGAGGTAAGGATTTGATTCTTTTTGGTATATTTATTGTGATTTTTGGTTAAGGTTGATAAATTTTGGAATTTGCCCTGGTTTTATGTCAATTTTTGAATGTATGAATTTCATTGTGGATGATGTTGGAATTAGTTCATTGGGAAGTTATTTAAGTGTTGGATGTGGTTTTAAATTTTGAACGTGTGTTGATTGAAATTGGGTGTTGTGTGTGTTATTGAGACCCAAGAATAAAATTGTGGTTAGAATAGGTTTTGGTGTGGTTTGAGGTTACCAATGTGTTCCTTAGGCAATTTTAAGTGGGATTGAGCTTTGTGTGAAATTTAGAAACCATTGGGATCAGTTTTGGCAAGTTTGGGAATTTCTGTCAATTGCTGCGATCTGGCAATCTGATAGCACCACTCGAGTGAGGGGTATCACTTGAGTGTTGTAGTGTAATTTCCCTTTCTCCTTTGTGTTTTACCTGGGTTTTCATGAAGGAAGCTCAAGTGCACTTCTTAAACCGTGAGTGATATTGATGATCACTCGAGTGAGCATGGGTTCACTCGAGTGAAGCTATGAGTTCATATTAAGGGTTGCGTCTCGAGTCCTCACTCACTGGTCAATTTTCAAGAGTGTGTTTTGACACTCGCAAGTGTGGTCTTCTCACCCGAGTGAGCTTTTTCCTCTGAGGTTGGTTGTGTTCTCGGGTCGTCACTTCTTGTGTTGCACTTTCAAGGACTCGAGTGAATTTGGAGTCATCACCCAACTGCTAAACCTTATGCTCGAGTGTTGTGAGCACTTTCTGGCCATAGTTGTTGCTCACTGCCAAACACTTGAGAGTGAGAGCTGTTCTCACTCGAGTACAAATCTCTCATCACTCGAGTGAGGTCATCTTCACTCGAGTGAGTCAGCCAAAAATCTGTGTTTTTCTTCCGAAAAAGGGGTCTTCAGGGTAGTTTCTCTAAACCCTTTTGGCTTTTGTTTAGGCCTTTAATAGCCATCTAAAGAGTCCAAATGATAACCAACTTAAAGTATTATGGAAATAAAAATTTGGAAAAGAAATTGATTGGTTGTCCCTAATTTGGTTATAGGATTTGACATTTTCCAGACACTAAAGCCCACTGTGCTGACGAACATCAGGAAAGATCAAGGTAGTGACTCCTCTCTTATACTTTGTATAAATGTATTGTATGTATGCATATCATGCATTGTGTTGTTGTTGCTGTTGCTTTGTGATACATTGAGATGCTTTGTGGAGCTTTGTGGTGCTTTGTGCTTTTGTGATGCTGCTGCATAGTGTTTACCGCGAAAGCTGGCATAAAGCATTGTGATTACAGTCGTGAGTGCTGTCATTTGTGGCGTGAGCCATGAATCATTAAGTTGTTGCTGAACATGATAAACTTACATGCTATGTGTTTATATACTGTATGAGTGATTTGTTACTACTGGGATTCTTTATAATCTCATTCTTTCCAATGACTAACATTTTAGACAGGGCAAGTGGCTTAAAAGGGAAGCGGGCAACCAGGAGTGGTTAAGATATCTTAGAGACATTTGGTTGGGGGTTGGTTATCTATTTTTGGTTTGGGATTACTGTTTATATGAGATGTAAATAATATTTTGGATATGTAATCCCCATTTTGGGCAAACTCTAAAACCATTGTATATATACAAGTAACTTGGGGTTGCCGGGATTTTAGTTATGAACTCTAATATTTATGAATGTGATTTAACTGCACAGGTTATTGTATTCGAAAGTAAATGTGAGACCAGATGAATTATGTTTTTGAACTGCATTTCTAGACACCCCATCTTGAGGATGAGGGATTATAAATGTTGGTT
The DNA here is from genome assembly GCA_963210345.1 of Inga oerstediana. Taxonomy (NCBI): domain Eukaryota; kingdom Viridiplantae; phylum Streptophyta; class Magnoliopsida; order Fabales; family Fabaceae; genus Inga; species Inga oerstediana. The sequence goes on along the minus strand of OY723410.1, from coordinate 48,025,868 downwards.
TTGTCTTATTGGTTTCTATTTCACTTGAATTTCATAATTCGGATATAATTACGGTAAGTGGGTTACAAGAAGAGTTAAAGAAAATGAAGAAAGAAGACAAATCAGATCCTAGCGTTGTTGTCCAGGCCCCAACCCCTCCTCCATGTCACAAAAAATAGAAAGCAAGGAGGATTGATGTTAGGAAGTACATAAATCCGGCAGATGATGAGGTTGCCTCGAGGATTGTAAGTAGTTAAAGCATAAGGATTTAATTTTGAAATTTTTTTATATTAGGAGTATTTAATTTTCATTTTCAATAAATTGTATGATACAGGATGAACTCAAAGATCATGTAGCCAAGGTTCATTCACTCCAAGTGGATGGATGGACATCTTGTCAATGGCGATTGGGAAGTCAAAACACCCCAATCGTGTTCAAGGAGAGCCAAAGGGAGTTTCCGTCGTGAAGTATTTTAGACGAGCCTCACATTATTCGTCACAAGCTGAAACCAGTAGGGAGCTTATGGCTAAGATTCACTAGGAGGTCGAACAAGAGCTCAAGGTCAAACTTAACGACAAGCTTTGAGAAGGGCTGTTGCCAGAGCTACGTTGTGAAGTGGAATATATGTTTGAATCGAATATGGCAAATGATGACTATAAAACCTAGGAATCCCTAGCCTTCCCTAGCACCAAAGGAAGTTATAACTCACTGGAGGAACTACTTAGCAACCCTTCTCTTACTCCAGGGCTAGGAGAACCTTCTACCCTCTATTTGGATGCCCCATTGCTAAGTGTTGTTGCCGATGCTCTTGTTCACACACAAGCTATCACCCTTCATCATAAGCAAATTCCACAGCATTTACGTAGGGTGACTGTGACATATGTTCAAGAGGGGGAAGAAGGCGCAGTCATCCTTGTTCCTAATGAAGAGGTTACCACGCTAGGTCAGGCGATAGGATCTTTCATCCTTTGGCCTCAAAATCTTATTGGCATAGCGGCAACACCTCTAATAGAAGGAACTACATTACTATTACTTGAGATATGTTGCCATCCTACTAATAATCTATTTTTTATGTTCTAATAGGATGAGCAATATGCGGGAAAATGACCCTTCTTGGCACGACTGCAACATCTCTATAAAGGCATTTGCCAGATTAACTTGCACAAGCCTTCAGGGATTATGGGCCTAACATTATAGTATCCCTTTACGATTGACAGGAAAGACCTCAAGGAGTTCATTAAGTTGGAGGAGATAGATGTAGGATGGGTTAAATTTGCAATTTGTTAATGTTTTTTTTTTTTTCATTTTTTCCTTCAATTAATGCAGTGGTTTTTAGGTTTTATACATTCAGTAATTCCTTTATCATTTTAATTCTATATAGCTCCTTCCACCACATATGCATTGATATGGAAAGACATAATTTATATGGATTTTTATGTCCTGCAAATACAACAAGGGATACTTATACTTTGGAAGCAAGGACAAGCTATGTGAGCTACGCTATGGCACGACCAAATTTCGTTGTTATCTAGCACCAATTTTTCAAGGGTACGTATTTTAATTTTGTATATTTAAGATGTTTAATAAATAATTGCCTTATCATCTAACTTTATTTTAATCTGTATATGTTGTTATAGTTACTATTGGAGTTTATGTGTTGTTTGTCCTCACCTCAACACAATCTATTGGTTTGATTCCTTGAATAAAAAGCCAAACAAAGAAACAAAATCCGTCTTCAACACATAAGTTATTTTGTTTGTATTTCATTGATTTTTTACTTAAATGAATAGTTTTAATTTTTGTTAATTAGTGCGACCCAAACACATAGATTCCTTAGCGGGTCATGCGAAAGTAAAGTTATTAGAGACCCGAAGTGGTTTTATCCGAAAGTAAGTAGTTTCAATTCAAGTTCTTTCATTGATAATCGTTTTAAATATGCCTTTATTGATTTTAACAATTTGCTTTTGATTTATAATGCCCTCGACAACCAGGTAACACTAACTGCAGATACTATATTATACTTTATATGCATAACATCATTCAGAACAGAATTACAAGCGATTTTCAATAGGTAATCGCTTTTTCATTCTCAAATGATAATATTTTTGGTGTTGTAATTGAATCGCTAATTAATTAATTCATTTGATTTATTTTATCTATACTTATTTTCTAATTTGTAGATTTTTGATGATGAAGCTGCCTACTTATATGAAGACATTAATTTGATCTGAGACCTTTTGGCTGGACATCTTCAACATATAGATCAGTAAAGTTTATTTTTATATTAGTTAGTAGTTGTGTAATAGATAACTTTTTGACACTTTGTGGTATTTATTGTACATAGTATTAGGTAGCAGAAGTTAACACTTTAATTAGCTAGTGCTGGATGTTTCCTTACCATTTGTAAGGACATTGTGGTTTATGAATTATTCTTTGATTATGTTTCTGTAGTTTTAATTTGTTGGGCATTGAAAAATATAAATAAACATTTTTTAAAAAAATAAAATCTTTTAACGTCTGTAAAGAAAAATGGACGCTTAAAGTGTTTAAAGTGGACACTTTAAGCGTCTTTTTTACCAAAAGGGAAGCCTAAAGTATCTTAAGGCGTCCCTTTATTAACGGACATTATTGCCATAATTTACTACGTCGCTCACATAGGTATCCTTATATAAAAGGACGTTAAAAGTGCCTAAAAATGGACGTTAAAAGTGCTTTTTGTAGTAGTGCTAGATTAATCAGTTGCTAGTAGAGTCGGATATTAGTGGATTAATTCAAAAAAACTTATGCATTATAATTACAGGCGTAGGAACACTTCTCATGTGATGTATAAAAGGCAAATTTGATTTTGTTCAAATTTTCCTTTCTTCATGAATAATAATCCTTTTATTGTGTTAACAAGCATTAACTTCCCCACACGATTCGCGATATACATATAATCATTATATAAATTAGTGCTAATCAACTCGATGCTTTCAAATAATGGAGTATAATTATATTAATAGTGCTACCATTCTTACATCATTTTTTATAGTCCTTCCAGTTCACAATATAAGTCACTTCAACTAATTCATCATAACCAATAAATGGTAGTTAATCCGTTAAATTTATCTTAAATTTTAAGAAATTTCCAACTTTACTCATATTAAATGAGGTTTTGAAGGAGAGAGAACAATATAATGAGTCATGTTTGAATATTAACTATAAGAGCAAAATTGGCAAATAAGTATTAATTACTCTCCAAGTGACTTATATTGTGGATCAATTCATTCTTCAAGAAGAGACTTATATTGTTGACAGTAGGGAGTATCTCATGGATGGTTTTGAAATTTAAAAAAAATAGAGTCAACTTTAACTTTCCATTTCTACCATAAATTAATATGAGTAGAGCTATAACTAATTATTTTACTTGATAAATTTAAATGTTGTATTAATTATTTATAGAAATTTATAATACAAGTCATGTATAGATTATTTATTGATGATTTAGTAAGGGAACTTGTTAGGTATCTCAAATTACAACAAAAAATTTTCATTAAAATATCTTTTGAACTTACTATTACAATGATAATGATTTTTTCATTATAACTGATTTTGGAATATACTTCCTCTGTTTCTATATATAAGATTCTTTTTGAATGAGCTTGTACCTTTATATAAGGTCCCTTTTGAGTTTGTCTTAATAATAAATGCATTTTAACCTATTGTACCCTCAATGAACCTCATACTACATTAGTTACTCTCATACCATACATTCTCTTTCTCATTCTCTACACTATTATTCTCACTGTTACTTATTCATAAAAAGGGCATTTTTTTTAAGAAAAAAAATTTATATTTCCTATTTTTTTATTACTTTTAACTAATTTTGACTATTTTTTAGAATCTCACGATTAATTTGAAATGACCTTATATATTAGGACAAAGAGAGTAATTCTATACATTGCATAATGATTGCTCTTAATTTTTTTTATTGTCATTGTAAATGCTCAAATGATAAAAAATTGTTTGAGTGGCAACATACAAAAATACGGTAATGGCTTTAATATCATTACAATCTTCATTAGTTTAGATAAAGGATATCTACTCATAATAAAGTTGTTAAACCCGTGAGTTTAAGTAAACTCGTGTGAGAGATGTAAACTCGGATCATAGTCTCTAAACATGCTTCATCAATAAATAGTTATTTAAAATATATAATTAAATTATAAAAATGCATTTTTACCTATTTTACCCTCAATTGATCTCATACTATATTAGTTACTTTCTCTCATACCATACATTATCTTTTTCATTTTCTTATTATTACGCTCTCTTTTACTTATACATAAATAGGGCATTTTTTAAAAAAAAAAATATTTCTGTATATTTATTAATTTTAACGAATTTTAGAATCTCACGATTCATTTGAAAGAATCTTATATATAGGGATGGAAAAAGTATTTCTATACATTGCATAATGATTGCTCTTAATTTCTTTATTGTCATTGTAAATGCTCAAATGATTAAAAATTGTTTGAGTAGCAACATGCTTCATCAATAAATAGTTATTACAAATATATAATTAAATTATAAAAATACAGAAAAAGAAAAAATTTAATTTATAATATTTGAAAATAAATAATTTAAATTTAAATTATTTATAGTTTATCATATTTAACATTAATTTTGATGAAGTTTAAATAGAGAGTTACTAAACATCATCAAATTCAAAAAAAAAAAAAAACCAATAAAATCCACAAATCTTGAATCATCATCCTACTTAAAATTTATTGTTTAATAGGAAAAAGGAAAAATAAATAAAAGGATGTAGACGAGTTTGATGATATATTGGAGTTCTTAAATGCAATTTATGTTGAAGATGAAAGGAAGGATAGATGCCAGTGAAAAGTGAGAGCAACAGGATAAAACACTACCTAAGATGTCAATCAAAATTTCAATTTGCTACATGTTTTCCCTTAAATGGCTTCTTTAGACTCAGGTTAAACTTCATGCTTAAAAATTTAAATCATACTCCCTCGATCCTAAATATAGAAATGAGTTAACTTTATTTTAAAGAGAAACTAAATAAGTTATTTAATTATATCATATATTATGTATCATTAGATTATATATCTGTTTATAAGTCAAACAAATTAGTTTGAAGAAAAAAATAAAAATGTAAATACTTTAAAGTAATTAAATTAGCTTTCTTAATTTCTTCAAAAAAGTCAACTTTGTTTTATATTTAAGACTGGAAGGAGTATAATATATAATATTTTATTGAAAAATAAAGTGCAAAATTCTGAATACGTTTATGCCTTCAAAGTTTTTTTATCGCTCTCCTCTCCCCACTTTTCTCTCTCCTTCCTCTTCCTCTTTTCTCTTTTTGCATTTTGTGAACCAAAGTTGCTAGGAGAGATGCAGAAGTATGGGTGAAGAAAGGAAAGTGAAAGGTATGAATCTGGAAAGATGGTGAAAATAAATGACGAGAAGTTAAAATGAGACCTTAAGACACTCTAAAAAGAGGAGTTTGCATGCATTGAAATGAAAGAGTCTGAATCCCCTCCCTGGAACCTCCCATCTTTGCCTCTCCCATACCCCAAAACTACACCATTTTGGGGTAAATGGGAGGGGGACTTCACCTTTTTTTTGTAAAATAATATTTAGGGCTCTGAAGTATTTTTTTTCTGTAGCACCTAATATTCTAAAATAATTTTTTATGCATAATGTAGCATAAAATAATTTTAAGTAGCATCCAGTATCTGGTAAATTGCATCCTGAAGTATTTATTTAGTAACATTCCATATCATAAACTAAATTTGAGCATATCCAACACTTAGTATCCTAAATTTAGAATGCTCATTACAACTAGAAAAATATTTTAGAGTTTGTTTGTTACAACTAGAAAAATAATTTAGGGTGCTGAATGCGATTTAGAGGTTGCTCGTTGCAACTAAAATAGTGTAGGGTACAGTTTGCGAGATACTGGATGCCACTAAAAAATTATTTTATGCTATATAGTGTACAAAAAATTATTTTACAATATTGGCTGCTACTAAAAAAATACTTCAGGCCTTGAATCTTATGTTTAAAAAAAAAAAGACTGAATACCCCCCAAAACGGTGTAGTTTTGGGGTATGGGAAAGGCAATGGATGGGAGCCGCCAAGGTGGAGGGGAGCCGGGTCTGAAGTGAAAGGGTATTAATAAATGAAAAATGGGTTGGGGATTGCAATATAGTTAGAGGACACATGGCCTTCTTTCTCATCAGTCCTTTTTTTTATTATTGACACTGATGGTATATATGTGTACTATATATTGATGAGGTGTATTTATGTCACTTGTCTTGCAAATTTCATTCAAGTGATTGATTTGATCCAATGTGTCGCCATTTTACTTCTATGTGGGTTGGCTTTGTTTTGTCTTTTGACCTTAGTCTCTCTCCTCTCTCTTTTCTCTCTACTCAATTGGTCTCCCTCACATCAGGCGTATGGACATGTTAGACCCCAAAACACTGTTTAGGGGTGATATAGATATATTGCTTCTGAGCTTGAGAGGGCTTTCTTTGATTTTTTTTTTCTTTTGCTTTCTCATTCCCCCGTAGAAGGCTCTCCACCCAACAACATTGAACAGTGACATAGAGTACTTACAATGCCATATAGTGTGGGTCCACTATTTTAGTGAAAACTTGTCCTCTCCGTCTGATTAGTGTTCTATTCATTTTGGGAAAACATTCCCATGGGATTTTTTATATCTTGTTTCCTACTAGTTAATGACGTTTTAAAAATAAATAAATCAACCAGTGTAAAAAGCACTATGTTATAGGTACTATGGTAATTTTTTCCACCGATTGTGATTTTTTTCCATCGATTTCTCACTGGATTTTTTATATCTTGTTTCCCACTGGCTAATGACATTTTGAAAAAATAAATAAGTCAACCAGTGTAAAAAGCACTATGTTATAAGCACTACGTCGATTTTTTTTCCACTGATTTCATGTAATGTGATGTTGTTGCTTTAATATCTCAATAATAATTAGTGTTGTTGAATTAATTCGTTTTGTTGCGTTAAGAGAAAAACATGAAGTACATGGATCTGGTCTTGTATAGTAGTTTATGCTTCTGAAGCTAAGAAAGGTAGAAAGTAGGGATTGATGGAAAAGGAAGGGAAAGAAAAGTTACTTCTGCGCAAACACCATTTAGGATGTGTTTGGTTTGGAGGGGGAGAGGGGTTCTCATTCTGTCATTTTGTTTGAATTTTTGAGTAGGAGGGAAGCTAAAATTTTGGCTCTTATTCCCTTCCCTCTCTTTATTTTTAACTCTCATTACAAAGGATCCCCTCCCCGCCCTTTTAACAAACTAGATAAAGTAACATACCCCTTCCCTTCCCCTCCTCCCCTCAAACCAAACACACCCTTAAGCTCTATTTGGTTTGAGGGGAAGGGAGGGATTTTAGTCCCCTCCCTTTGATTAGCAAGACCAAAAACTTAAGAGGGGAGGGTTTTTTTTTTTTTAAATTTCCCCTCCCTCCCCTGAAAACCCACCACCAAATTAGGGGGATTTGGTTGGAGACTGAAAAAATAGGTTCGATAGGATAAAAATACCCATCCAATTTTATGATAACCCATAACTACCCTTCACCATTTTCAATTATCAGAATCCTTTCGACCACTACCTATGTCGTCTAAGAGAGAGCAATCAAAGAGTAAGGATGGACTTGAACATGTCGACCTCACCGACTCCGGCTCTTAAGGTTGGAGTTGCCGGATCTGTTTCCAGCTCTAGTGCCTTCATTAGAGCCTCTATAGTCCTCTCAATGCTTGCTATTTTGAAGAACTAAGGCATGAGGATTGATTAATTTTTTCTTTCAATATATGTCTCTATTGATTGATGATGATTCGTTTGGCATTTAAGGGATGTCTTTGGATTATTTTGCTCCTCCTACTCACCCTCATCTGTTGATTTATGTCTCTGTTATTTATGCCACATGGTTCTGTCCTTTTACTGGAGATGACAATAGGTTCTGATTTTTTTGCTGATAGATATGGTTTTTCCATCGGCTTATGTATAAATAAATAGAAATATCTAATATATATTTATATTTATATACATAATGATAATGGTAATATATATATATATATATATATTTGTTGTTATTTATAATTTAAGGCATAACAATATTATTTATAATTAAATTTTATTATTCATTTAATAGAGTTTGGAAAAAAGCACTTATAACATAAGGATAGAATTGTCTATGTGAAAATAATTTCCCCTCCCCTCCTTAACCAAACAAGGTAATATTAAAATCCCTTCCTTTCCCTTTCTTCTAATCAATCTAAACAAGGTAATTTTAAAATCACTCATATCCTCTCCCCTCCATTAAAATCCCTCCCTTCCACTCATCTCCCTCAAACCAAACATATCCTTAAAAGATTCAAATGAGCAAAAGCAAAAAGGGGGAAAATAGGAAGCTGCAACATATCGGGTAAATCTCAAACACAAACTAATTTCAGTTTTTCCTAGTCTATCATCAAACTTGTAAGAGACCTAGAAAATACTAGAGAAGGACCAACATTATTTTAGAAAATACCATATAAGGACCTATATGAAACTAGAAACTTAAAGTTTAAGGACCAGAGTTAGATGCTTGATGGGAGGAGAGAAGTAGCCAACACCCATGAAAAAAAAGAAGCTTCTATTATCATCATCACCGCACTTCACCATCATGAATCATCGCCCTTCCTCGATCCTCACTACTATCATGACATTGACTTCATCTACCAGGAGAGAATGATTGTAATATCTCAAATTTTGGGCCTAGGACTTTGAGGATAAGCCTATATCATGTAGATTACTAAGCTCAGTTTGGGAAGAGTCCTACCAATGTTGAGAAATAGACAGACTCTAGGGGACTATGGATCCGGTCCTATCGGTCAGAGGGTCTATTATGCATAGTGTAACACCCTGCCTTTAATCATGTAATTATAATTCGATATTAAATAATTAAAGTAGATTAGAGACCTTCGGATAACTTAAACTCGTTTCAATCTCCTACTTTGTGGTAGGGTTTTCACAAAATCATTCAAAATCTCTTTCCTGTTCCTGGTCTCCATTTCAAAATTCGAATATAATCACCTGTGCAGTTTATCTACATTCACGTATGACAGAGTGTAAAACCAATTCCCCGGCAACTCCCGGATTCTATACATATATAACCTGAGGTTTAAGTATCCACTAGGGGATTACATCCAAAATTGAATATACTATTCATATTTCAGATTATACAGTAATCCGGAATTCAAAAGATATAACCAACATTCCAAAATCAACTATACCCCTAAGGGTCCTAAGTGCTCCGGGTCGGCCTCTTCTCCTTTGAGCCACATGCCCTGTCTGAAAGGTTAGTCATAGGAAGGAATGAGATTCGAGAGAATCTCAGTAGTAACAAACCACTCATACAATGTATAAATACCAAGCATGTATATAAATCACAACCAGCAACAACAGCAACATCAATCTCAAAGATACATGGTTTTCACCACAAACGACAGCACTCACGGCTGTATACACAATACGACAGCTTACGCTGTAATCACCATCACGACAGCTTACGCTGTAATCACAATAACGACAGCTTGCGCTGTAAACGACAGCTATCACCAGATGTAACCGCAGCAGCATCAAAGATTCATCACAGAACAGTGATAACACACACATACAGAGCATTACACATAGTATAAGAGAGAGAGTCACTACCTGATCCTTTCCTGACGTCCTTCAGCGCAGTTGGCTCACGAGGGCGGCAAATATCGAATCCTACAATTCCAAATGCACCATTTAGACACTTCCATAGTGTTACTTGGGGTTATATGAGTCTATAATGAAAATTTACAAAAATACCCCCGGGGACCCAGCCCGGGCCCGCCGTTCCCGGTCCGGTTGCACTTTTCCCGAAATTCTAATATGGGCTTTCATAACATATTTCCACCCAAGGAATCCATTTCCGGACTCGGAATTATCAAATTCAATGTAAAATTACGAAATTGCCCTTGGCAGCCCTACTTTTAGGGTTTTAGGTGTGTTTCCGTAATTATGCTTTCTCGGCCTTTTTTGAAAAAGTGCCCAACTGTAACCCCACCTATTTTCGCCCACTGAATCCAATGGAATCATCAAATCATTGAAAATCCAACTCTAAGACCCATTTACAGCCTTGGCCGAAATATACATGTTCTCCGGGAAAAATTGGGGTTTTACGATTTCGGCTCCGTAAACGCGTTCCTTTCTACTCCTAACCACTTTATTAACCATTACATTAGGTTACAACTAACATTAAGACCCAATTTGGGCAGCACAACCCCTAGGCCACATCATTTCCAAACTTTAAAACCAATGGCAATCCGGCGAAATTTCACCGATTAAATTGCCCACAGCAGCCAGAATAAGCAATATACGAAAGTTTGGAAGTTACCTCAAGCTCCTTCTAGCTTTTCTCAAGAGTGGCTGAAAACCCTAGCCCCTTGAACACCAAATTGTCTTCTCAAACACCTTAAATAACATAGAAGAGAAGCTTAGGAACAAGGTTATACGCGTTAGGAGCTAGATCGTCGGAGAAATCGGCTTACCTTGCGAGATTTCTCCTCTTTCTCTCTCTAAGAGCTCTCAACTTTCTCTCACTATCTTCAGCTGGAAATGGCGTGAAATGGCTGAAGAAGATGAGCAATTTGATTAATAATCCATGCTGACATCATCTTTTAATGAGATGATGTCATAATTCCCATTTTCGGATTTTCTGGCAGATTTTCTGCCCAAACTTTGAAAAATCATAACTAATTTTAGAAAAATCGAAATGAGGTGATTCCAAAGCCAAATGAAAGATATTTAAGTCCTATTCATAGGAAAAATATTGGCCATTACTGCAAATCACCACAAAATTCCCAGAATTTCAATCTTTGCATACTGTTCCAGAAAATAATTAATTTCGCTGGGCAAACTTCAAAAATCCAAAACTCTTAGGTCACAAATCAAAATGATACAAATTATATGTTCATTTTGAAGCTTGACATGTGAACTTTAATACTGGAAAAGTTCAGAATTTGTAGACACCATTTGCCTATTTAAAACGTCCATACAAATTGGCTGCCCTGTACAGAGTTTCAATGGACAGAGTTTTTAACTTTAGCACGATTGTTCCCAATGGTTCCAATTTCACAATAAACACTCTCCCCACATGAATTTTCACAAGGAAGCCATTGGAATCATTAAAATATCCAAATTCCCATCACACATTCTCCAAAAGTGTTTATTCAACAATAATTATATCCACTTTTAAAGTCATTAGCCCTTAATCACTTTTTGGGATATTACACATAGGTAATAGAATCAAAGTGTCGGTGCTGATGTGCAAAGGATAGATATATGGTGCTATTGGGTTGGTAGAAGATGCCATCAAGCTATGCCATGAGGTAAGGGATGGATTAGGTGGGCGAAATAGGCCAGTGTAATTGTGTACATGAAATTTTTAGGTCAAACATGTGTACCTTACCTTTTTTGGGAATAGACACTAGTGTATGGCACTATGTGGGGCCCACACACATATACTCTGGCCTGGCATCATTTGGCGGTCCTCGGTATACTTGAAGCAATCCCGATTAAGTCTAGAGTAGACATTGATAAAGTAACTTTGTTAAAAAAAATTTAATAAAGTAAGTCATCATGAGTAATGATGACTAAACTTTTGTGTTGGACAAATAAGAAAGTGACACTTGTCCATTCATCATGGCAAAGTATAAATCAACTTTTGTATTGGCATATTAAGAGAGTGACAAGTGTCCCTAATGATGAGGGTCACTTTTTTCCTTTTGTGTTGGCACATTCATAAGGTGCCACATGTTACCTCAGCAGGGGAAATAAACTGGTCTCTAGTCCGGTCACCCGACTAACTTTCTCGAACACTGAATCTGGGAGTCTAGGGAAATTGTCAGGCCTCTCCTTCCCCTGACCAAAAAGGCACCACCTAAGAGAGAGAAAGAGAAGATGAAATGCTTTATTGACATATGGCAATGTTGAGCTCACATCTTGTGACACTTGGCATACCATAAGAACATCTAATTGCATGATCAAATCACAACCACTCCTTTCCCTTTATGAGCATTTTGTCCAAGCACTAGGGAGGGAAGAGACAATATTAAAATTCACTTAAAAATGGTTAGAGGAAATTGAAAGAGTGAATAATAAACATTCCTGAACTCTGAAGCCGATTTCGACCCCGAATCATCGTTATTGTTCGGTAAGTCCTTCAAGAAACTTCCTCTACTTACTGTAAGCTTCAATTAAATGGTCTCAGAGTTTCTCATCTAAGGTGTTTTGTGTTAGTTAGTCTATTAGAGTACCACTAGAATACCGAACCACTTGTAGAAATGCTAAGAGGTAAGCCTCATCTTCATTTTGAACCGATTACTTCTTGTTTTTGTTGAGTATTTATTGACTCTTGTGCCACCCTTGATTTTTTGCCAAGAGTATTTTTGAAGCAAGGTGATGTTTTTAATCATGTTTAAGGGGATATATGATGTTTGTTGAAGTATTAGGCTTGTTAGTTGTTGAAAACACAGTTAGATTTTTGTTGTTTTGGGTGGTAGGTTTCGGTCAGGGCCAAAACTGGGAGAAAGAGATTGATTTTGGTATTTTTGAGTTTTTCATTAGATTCTACATGAAAAATTTTGTAGGAATATTCTCTAATTATAATTTTTGGAAGACTGGTTAAAAAGCTCAAATACTGGAAACTTAGTTCACTAAGCTGCCAGTATGCGTTTTTGTCTGGAATTTTTGTTGTGGTGAAAATTGCACCATTCAAACTTCATCTGATGATGATGAGATTTTCTAGAATTAAAGTACACTTAAAGAAATTTAATTCGATAGGTAATGGGTAGAAAATGGATAAGTACACAAAAAGTTATGAAAGTTTGAATTGGACCATTAAAACTGGAAAGATTTCTGGCAACAAGGGAAAATGTAAAAATTGGGAATTTTGTGTGGATAGAAGATAGTGGGAAGTATTTTTTTTCTTAAAATAGACTTAATAAGGGTCACGTAGAATTTTGAATCACTGCAATTAAAGTTTTCTAGAATTAGTTATGATTTTTCAAAGTTCAGTGAAAAATCTGCCAGCTATTGGTAATTGTGCAAAATTCAAAGTAAAGGGTTTTTGTAATAGAATTGGACCTTAAAGGGTTAAGTTTAGCATTTGGGGTTAGCTTGGGCCCATTAGCTACACATTGGGCCTAATGTAGTAATCCTAATGATAACCAACATAAGAGAATGATTTATGAAAGAATTGGACTAAGTAATAACTCATCGCCTGTAATTATAATTTATAGGATTTGACATTGCCCAAGACGACCAAAGCACATTAATCGAGGCAAGAATTGGAAAAATTGTCAGGTCATAACTTATCCCTCACATACTATGTGATATGTTATATACATGTTTGTACCATCGTGAATTTAAGCATTCAGATAAGAAGGGCTTAGGCCTAGTAGAAATTCCTAGCATTGTGGCAAGGGCTCGTTATCCTTGAATTGGTAACTTATATGCTTTCCGTATATCATAAATTTATCTCTGAATGTTGAATATGTAGCTTGTATTGAGACTTTGGTTGACATGGCATGATATATGTATGCATCTTATATGAGTGATATTTGTTAGTACTGAGATTCTTTGAATCTCACCATATTTTTTCAAAAACAAATTTTCAGCTCGGGCAGGTAGCTCTTTAGGCAAGAAGGTAACCTCAGGCGAATGAAGCGATCAACTTAGAATTTAATTTTCTGTTGGTTATCTATTTATTTTTGGTAATTGTACTTAATCTGTATTTAAGTGAAGTCAGTCCTGTACTGGCAAGTTAGTAGACATGTAAGTAAGTGCCTATATATAAGCAAATGCATAGTGACATCTGAACCAGTAGTGGACAACCGTCCATCTATGGCCATTAATTAATCTTAGTAGTTTGAGTTCTAGCAAAGAATGTTTTGGTAAAAACTCTGATATGAGGAAATGAACCTAAAATGGATGGCTTAAAATGAATCGTAAAATAATATGAGACCGAATTTGAAAATGACTTTCAAAAAGATTTTTGAAAACCTACTCAAGTACAACTCCATACTCTGCTTAAGGTTGGGACTCCTGCTATTTACAAAGGATTGTTGGTCTCCCTTTTTAAAGATATTATTGTACTTAAGCCATCCACACGCTTTGAAAATAAGGGTGCTACAATGATCATTAGAGAGCTAGATCATCTCCATAGTTCCTCTCGCATTCCATTCTCCACTTCGTCCCCTTCACCACTCAGAAATCGTTGTCCTCATCACCGTCATTAGAAATGCACTTCTATCGCCACTATCAATCTACCATTAGTTTAGTTCCTTCCTCTTATCCATCACCATTGCCTTGACATGGCCCCATTAAGATGAATGAAGAATATAAATAAGCATGGACTAAATCAGCAAACAAATAACTAAGGTAAGATCTTTAACAACACATATTAGAAAGGATAGAGGTGTGGTTTTTGGAAGGAGATGAAATGGAGGACAGAGAGATGAGAAAAAGGCATGGGGGAGAGGTGAGATATAAGGATAGAAAAGTGAGACAAGAGGGAGAGAATTAGCCTTCTTTATTTATTGCTAGGAGAGAGGAGATTCTTTATATACTAGGAGACAGATGGAAAGAAATAAAAGAGAAAATAAGAATTTTAAATGGAGGGCATTTTAAAATTTGAAATCATCTTGCAAGAAAAAGTGAGCAACAGAGCCACATGCATAATACGCACTGTTTATAGAGCCAGTACTGTTCATATGAACAGTAAAAGTAGAGAGAAGCTGCTCAGCTTGTGCTATTGGCTCGGCTTAACAGTGATTGAGATTTATTATTGTATATAGATTGATATTTTTCATGTAACACATTTTATGCTTCCGATTTTTATGACTTTAATTTTTAATTAAATTCAAAATTTCTAATTAATTTTTTAACTTAACTTTTGTGTTTTTGTTTAAGAAAACCATAATTTCTGCCTAGTGTGTTAAATGGGTGAAGCGCAAGTTTGAGATGAAATCTTAACCTAATTGTAAATGGCTCTATCAGTCATTAAAAGCCACTATTGCTATGCTCCATCTATCCAGGAACCTTGTAAATTGTTAATGCCTAAGATGGAGTTCAATATGTTTGATTCATTCATATTCATACAAGGAAGTGTACATAGGAAACCTAAAATTATCGAGCCCCATCTATCAATTTCTATTTGAATTAAGGGTTAATGATGATGTTAAGTACTATTTATTTGACATAATGTTTGGTTTGAGGAAAATTGAGTGATCAAAATAGAGGGATTTTGCAGCCTTTCCCTTGTTTGGCTTTGTAAAATTTTTACTTTGATATTGGGGGTTTTAGAGGGTAGGGAATTTCTTTTATCCTGACTTTGAATCAAATATTGTATCACTAAAATCCATTCCCTCCCTTCTAATCAATTCAAAGAGGTAATATTAATGTCATCCCCTTCATTGAACCAAACAGACTAATTTACATCACCAAATTCCTTTTCAAATAAAATAACATTTTTTGAAAAATAAAAATTGCAACGATACCATAAAATCATCGAGCTAAACAAAACATACATCTCACAGTTGATACCAAAGAGCACTATGCTTGGCCACAAAACATATTACAACTAAGATGCCATAATTTCATTGAGGAACATGGTAACAAATACCAAATAACAGTAACTAACATTCTAAGTGTCATTCTTCCTAGAATGCATCAGGCCCATCAAACAGAACAAGTCCTTTGTATCAAGCTCTACAAAATTTACATCATAAACAGACCTGCCAGAAAACTCCGTTGTTCAAACTTGTTGGAAGAATTGCTGCAACCAACAACAATTTTTTGCATCATTCTCTAAATCATCCTTCAACTTTCTTATTTTTGGTAGAGCTTGCCTTCTATCCATAATTCCCAATGGCAAGCAATAAAAGCTTCAAGAAATTTCCTAGCCCTTGCTGCTCCTTTATGGACTTCATCAGGTTCAAACTCTCTCTTTCGTTTAGAACCCACCTGCAAATTACATCTATAAAATTGTATCAGATGCCAATTTAGATCTTCTATATTGTTTCCTACATACTGACCTTGTAGTTCAAGCCACTTAAGAATAGCCTGTTAGATTTTCAAAATTTTTGGCTTGAAATTCAGGTACTCTGATTCTTGATTGAAAACTCGAGATTGTCTTCCAAGAGAATCATTGACACCCAAATGATCATTTTCATCCTCAGCCATCTCTTTACTTATGGTTTCTTCTCCTTGTAACCTGAATGCTGAGGTGTTGTTATCTCTAACAGTTCACTGACCTTCTTTGTCTTCTTAGATGTTTTCTTTGCTCTACCTGACATATAATGTAAAGCTCTGCAAAAACAAAGAGACAAAGATCAAATATCAAACTAAATAAACAAAAATAAAAGATATTAATCTTAAAATACAAAAGTTCCTCTAATACTAAAAATTAGTTGCCTTGATTCCCTAACAATGATGCCAAAAACTTGATGCACTCCGCAAGTATGCGAGTCGTGCTAAGTAATAAAGTGATAAGTAAGATATTGTTCCTACAAGGAATCAAGCAATTAATTCTAGATATTAAAATCTCAATTTTTTTAAAGTTAAACGAATCTAGTTATAAATAAATTCAAAAGAAATAAAATAACCAAAAACTACTAATGTCAAACGTAACCTAGAGTCACTAATCCCTCACTAGCTCCCTAAATCTTATTTCCACTTAGTTAGTTAGTTTAAATGTTAATTTTGTCAATCTTGAGTATTCATAGCTATAAGTACCTATTTGTTCACTCACAACCATCTCTTAAAATTGTATTGTCTAACATAGTTATTCAAGAGGCAAGATAACTCAAACACACTCTTCAACAATCATATGGGGTTGTTAGGTATATATCTATCCTAATCACAAATTAAATCATAATCAAATCACATATCACTTAATCTTAGAGCCTAATTAAAATCATTTTGTCAAGATAAATCCTAATGCTCAAATTCACATTTACTGGTAGCCAATCATTAAGAGGATATATCAAAACAAGACTAAATAACCAAAATTAACATAAATCATTTCTCATAAATAATGAAAATAAACTCTAGTTTAGTATTGAGTTCGTAGTTTCCCTTGGTCTAAAAAATAAAATTAGTTACTCATGGCTAAAACAAAATCCATGAAAGAAATAAAATCCATATTCAATAGCAAAAAGAGATGAAACAAAGAGAACAAATGTGTGGAAATCTCCCTTTTTTCAATGTCAAACCGCTCTGCTATCACGGTTACAGGCCATCGTTGGAAGCTCTAAAAGATTATGACCCTATTTTCTACATGATGCCCTCTGTTTCAAGACTCTTTCTTTGTCGTGGTCTGTTCATGATGTTCACTGCCCTCTCCCCCTAATATATATTGCTTGGGCTAGTGTATTGGGCTTCTCCAGCTCTATCCTAATCTTTTCCTTTATCAATCATATATATTATATTTTAGTATATAGATATTTAAGCATCAACTCACATGTTTTTTTGCCATGTAAAAGGATTCGTTTAATACTTAAAATATCAATACAACAATTCAACTATCAATATTAACTAATATACATCAGCACAACTGCATATAAGCTATTACAACCAAAATATTAACTAATCAAATTCCCTCAAAATAGATCTCGAGTCCTTCTCTAATAGATTCGATAGCTACACCGATGGTCGCATAACCCAGTCAGACGAGCAAAACCCACCTAATGAAACTTTAGCAACCCAATTGGCTACTAAGTTTGCTTTTCTGGAAATTCACATTCAAGAATGGTTTCCTATTAGGTTCCTTGAGTTCTGAATATTCTCAAGGATATTAAGGCATCTCCAGTCATTCGGAGGAGAATCCTTAACAAGGCAATTTGTCAACACTTGACTATTAGACTCAAACTGGAATCATCTAATTAGTTATCTTGGGCAACTGCACCGCATCCAGGAATTCAAGACCTTCCGCCATTAAGGCTGAGCTAGCATCCATAATGGTTGCTTTCCCATTCAATAACCAACCATTAAAGTCTCTTACCACAAACACAACAACTTCTCTATTTTCCAATTCTGAGAAAGCATGATCAGAATTAATTTTAATACCATTACCTTTGGGTGGATTCCATAAATGTTGATCGTTGCTTTCTACCTCCCTTAGAATAGGTGACTGTATCTCCAAGTTACTCCATCCCTTTGCTTCCCAAAAATCATTTAACAATCTACATGCCTGAGAGAAGGTAAAGACTGTATCAAGATTTACATTTTCAAACAAGAAAGCATTACGAGATTTCCATACTTGCCACATAATCATATTTAAAAGGGCTTTTTGTCAATAGGGAAGGATCTTCCTACTTAGACAATTTGCTACCCACTGAAGCATATCAAAATTAACAAAATCCTCAACTTTAAAAGATAAATTATTACTAAACCACACCAATTTAGCACAATCACAAGAAAAGAATAAATGTTTCGTAGACTTAGACTCCTGTTGACAAATTAAACAAATGTCTAGAGCACAACAATTCCTTTTGGTTAAGTTCTTAAATGTAGGCAAAGCATTTTACATCAGCCTCCACATAAAGTTTTAACTTTTGGAGGTATCTTTAAATTCCAAATTTCTTTCCAAACTGCCCTATGAGAATTGTTTTAGGATGCTGGGATATTTTCAATTCTTCTCAAGACATTTCTTTTCACAATCTCATACCCTTCTTTCACAGAATACATGGTTCTTTTTCCCCTATCCATACCCACTTATCCTCTCTATAGTTTGATACTACTATAGTATTCTTAATAGCCTCCTTTCAAACTATGTAATCCAGCCATCAATGGACAATAAATCCCACTACCCCTCTCTTATTAAATCTGCCACTCTTAGGTCTAGGAAGGATTCATGAGGGCAAGGAGATATTAACTTTTTCATCTTCAAATCCCCTAGCCACAGGTCACCCCATACTCTTGTACCTATCCCATTTCTAATACTCATAACAACTTGATTTTCTAGTACTCTCCTTACTTCTAATATACCAAACTATTGTAATGAAGGAGTTATGTGTAATACCCCAAATTTTGAGACTTGAGGATAGAGAATAAGCCTGAGATTAGTGGACTGCTAAGCCCTGGTTTAGCAGGATCCCAAATTGTGATTAAGAGATAATGACTCCAAAAGTGGATGTGGTTAGTGATAAATAAACCCTTTTGGAGATTATGGTGTGATTTGGCACCCAATGTGATTCGTATGTGTTGTGGGCAGCGCCAAAATCCTGTATTTAAGTTCAATTATGGATTAACATCTAAATTGACTTAAAATAGAGGGGAGGGTGCATTGTGGAAGAAAAGGAATGATATGGTGTGTTTGGTGGTGATTCAAGAGGAATTGCCATAATCAGGGGCAAAATGGTAAAGTGACCGACCGATTGATTAGTTACCGAAGAGGAAACTCATTGGTAACTTCAAGATCAATGGTTAGGATTGATTTGTGCAAGAGATCAAGGGGTGGAATCCCATGTATGTGTGCCTTGGTGAGCTCATGAAGATGGATCAAGATCATGACAAGTGGCAAGATTTGGACCCTTAGATCTTGGTCAATTTGTCAACTCTTCCCTCTCTCCTCTCCTCCCTTATTTGGACGTTTTTGGGCCCAAAATCTGCATTCACTTCATCATCTTCATCTCATCATCTCATCTCTCTCTCTTGGTTCTCCATAGACGTCCCAAAGCTAGGAGGAAAGAGAAAGAAGCTCAAGGTATGGTGCCCTAAATGGTCTCTAATGGTTAAATCCTCTTCACTAATCTTGATCATGTTGATGAGAGCTTCATTGCTATGGTTTTAGATTTGTGAGAGGAGGTGTTTGAGAACTTGAGCAAAATTGGAAAGATGAAGAATCAAGAAATTGGTTTGGGAAAGAGGAAGAGGTGAGTATTGGAAGCCTTTTGATCTAAGTTTTGTGATTTGTGGATAAGCTTTGTGAATTTTGAATTTTGCCCTGATTTTCTTGTGATTTTGGATTGGATGAATTGGGTTGTGTTTTATGTTGAAAATGGTGCCATGTTGTGGTATTTGGTCATTGGAATTGGTTTGGGAACTTGGAATGAAAAGAATGGCAATGTGATGTTTGTGTTGTGATTTGTGATGACATGTTGTGATTGTTGGTAAAACATGTTCATATAATGTGAATTTGGTTGTTTTGGTGTTTCCAATGGATTCCTTGTGCAAATTTATGTGGAAATGGTATTTGGTGTGAATTTGGGAACCATTGGAATCATTGGTGCAAAACTGGAAATTCTGTCCAGTGTAAATTCTGTCTGGGTAGTCTTGTTGTGTGGACATTTTGACTGGGTAAATGAAGTCAAAAAATTATGAAACTTTCTAGTCTTAAATTTCACATCCCAAGCTTCAAAATGGACATATAATTTGTGCCATTTCGTCTTGACTTCTGTGAGTTATGGCTGTCCAAATTTTGAGGTCGAAAATGGAATCTGTTTTGGGACAGTCTTGAGTTTTGGGGAATTCTGTATTTGTATGGTGATTTCTAGTAAAGGAAAATATTTTTCCTGTGTAGAGGACTTGAATAGCTTTCATTTGGCTTTGGGATCACCTCATTTTGATTTTTTTGGAATTAGTTATGAGTTTTGGAAGTTCAGCCAAGAAACTGGATTTTCTTGGCCGCGGCCAGCGGATTATGGGCCGCGGCCCAAATGTTTCTGGGCAGTTTTTTGGCCTCGGCCAGTGGATTTATGGGCCGCAGCCAACCCCCAAAAATCAGCATTTTAGACTTTTAAAAGGTGATCTTTGGTCAAGTGTTTCCCAAGCCTTTAGGCATGTGTTTGGGCTTTGATTAGCCACCTAAAAGTCATGAATGATAACCAACTTAAGTGTTTGAGAGTTAAGGAATTGGAAAAGGGATTAACCCTATATCCTTGTTTGGTTATAGGATTTGGTGTCCGCCCTGATCGTGAGCAGCTGGAGCTGGAGCTTACGTGGAAAGAGTGTAGGGCACTTACCTATTTTGCCTGTATATGATATTGTGTTAATGTGTTGATGCATGTTATTGCTATGCTTGATTATGTGGAACATATATGATGTTTGAAGCTCTGTTTCTATTTATGCTATGGTCATGAGTGTGTTGTTGAAACATTGAGCATGCAGATATGTCATGGTATGGATATGTGATATGTATTGCAAGCATGTCATGCATTATACACTTATCATACATGCATTTTGGTATTTGTTTCCTACTGAGATTCTCTCGAATCTCACCCTCCCCTACCAACATTTTAGACAGGGTAGGTGGATCGAGGTTGGAGCAAACAGGCAAAGGCGATGAGGACTACTTCGGGTTATAGATTTTGGTAGTTGGTTATCATAGTTGGGATGTATATTTGGATATTCATATTTGGATTTGGATGTGTATATATGGATGTATATTTGATTATGTATAAAGATGAGATTTGTATAATCCCCGTTTGAGGAATTGTAAAGGGCGAATGTGCCCTATGAATTCTATGTAAAGGTATGAACCCGGGAGTTGCCGGGAAGTTATTGTTGTACACTCTGATATTTGTATAAATGTGATATTCCGCGTAATGTAATTGTATTCGAAATTGAATATGAGACCAGGTAAATTATATTTCAAAAGTTATTTGTGAAAACCCTATCGTGAAGATGGGATTTTAAATAAGTTTTGTTTCTTATTGGTCTCTATTTCATCTTAATTGCGTATTTCGGATATAATTATGGCAGGGGGTTACATTATGCCCTTCTTAGCTTCTAGAAAAGAGCATTTGGAAAAGTATCTAGCCTTGATAATTTTTGCTCAAATCTGATTTAGGTGTTGGAGAATTCTCTACCCTAGTTTAGCTAACAAGGCAAGGTTGAATGCTTTAAAGTCTTTAAATCCCAGCCCCCCTTTAAGTTTATTTCGTTTCATCCTATCCATTAACACCCAATAAACCTTCCTCTTTCCTTCTTCCCCAATCCACCAAAATATTGACACTAATCCATCCAACCTCTTTAATACATTCTTAGGGTAAAGAAAGCATGACATAAAGTATATCGAGATCGAATTTGCTATGATTTAATCAAGACTTCCCTACCGGCCTCATATAAGAGATTTTTCCTCCACCCCTAAACTCTTTTTTCGTTCTATCGAACACAAAATTCAAAGCTCGAGACTTGGACCTGCCCCAAGTGATTGGTAGTCCCAAGTAGTTACCAGGGAATTCTACTGCATGAATTTGAAAGATATGTATAATTTCCTCCCTTAGGACTTCAGGAGTGTTTTTGGAAAAAAAACAAGCAAGATTTTCCTATATTAATTCTTTGACCTGAAGCTTTGTAATATTCATCAATAATATCTTTTAGATTCCTGTAGTAGTCATTCTCAGCTCGAAGAAAGAGTACAGAGTCATCTACAAAGAAACTATGGGTAATTTCTGGACAGCCCCTAGCAACAGTAATGCCCTTTAACATACCCCTTTCTTTATCCCTTTCAATTAATCTAGACAAAACATTGTTAACCAAGATAAACAAATAAGGAGATAAAAGGTCGCCTTGTCTCAATCCTTACTAGGAATTCACATTTGCTACTCTTTTTCCTAACAACATCATAAAAATGCTAAATGAGTTTAGACGCAATAAAATCCTATCTACCCTTCCCCTATCAAATCCTATCTTTAGCAGTGTGGCACACAAAAAATCCCATTCTACTCTATTATAGGCCATGTCCATATCCAATTTAATCTCAACTTCACAATGGCCCTATTTTTTTCTTTTCATATGATGAAAGACTTCATGCACAACCACTATGTTGTCCTGAATTAGACTACTCAACACAAAAGCACATTGACTCTCATCAATTACATTATTCAACAAAGGTTTCAGTTTATTTGCCATCACTTTTGAAAATATTTTGTATGAGAAATTGCACAAACTAATTAGTCTATAGTTACTGACTAATTTAGGACAATCAATTTTTAGAATTAAAACCAAATCAATCATATTAATGGAACTTAATGTGAAACCATTTTGGAAATAATCTTTCACTAGATGACATGCCTACTTTCCAACTATGTCCCAAGCTTTTTGGATAAGAACCTAGTAAAACCATCAGGATCCAGCGCCTTTTGTCCACCCAGTTGATGCACAGCTAGCTTGACTTCTTCGGGGGTAATTTCTGTCATCAAGGATCTATTATCCTCTTCAGTTATCACCTGATTCATACATTCAAGCACCATAGAGAAGTCTCTCAAGCATGCTAATGTGAAGAGTGATGAATAGAACTGAGCAAAGTGATCTAAAATCTCATTTTCTATCACCAGACATTCATCATCATTCCCCTTTACTCTTGTGACCTTGTTTTGGCATCTTCTTCTTATAGTTGTCATATGAAAGAACTTAGAATTATTGTCTCCACACTTTAACCACTCCACTCTGGATTTCTAAGAGTAATATATTTCTTATTGTTCCCATAACTCCCCCTATCTTCTTTTTCATCTCAGCAATTTCTATAGCTTTTTTTAGAGTCCATTTTGAATCTAGGCATTCCTATACCTTTGTTACCAGGGAATTAATTTTCTTGTACCCATTTTTGAACTCCTTTCTTCCCCACACATTGATGCCTTCTCTTAACTTATTCAACCTTTTCATGAACTCATTCATATCTTCATTGCCCTCTTCCATCCTCCAATTTGCCTTAATAACTTCCAATGAGTTGGGATGGCTGACCCATCTAGCATCAAAGTGAAATAGAGATGGAGTTCTCGCCTCCATATGATCATACTCAATATATATTAGACAATGGTTTGACCCTATTGCTACCAACATTTTCCCTATCCTTTTTGAAATAGAGATCTCTATCGCATATTGACTATGGCCTAGTCTAACCTTTCCCTTATGAATTTAGCTCCTTCTCAGTTGTTCATCCATATGAATCTACACCTAATGAATTCAAGTTACATTAGATCACAATTAATTATGAAACTTTGAAACCAATCCAAATCCCTCTGTGGACATTCTCTCCTTCCTTCTTTATTAGAGGAATATTGCATATCATTAAAGTCACTTAGAACAATCTAAGGTGTTTTAGGTCTAGGATTAAGATTTTCCAATTCTGTCTACTACCTCAGCTTAAAATTTAGGTCTATTAGCCTATAAATTATGCTTATGTTCACTACCTTCTTCCCCTTCATTTGCACCTCTTTTAGGTGGATTATGTATCTACTTAGTGCTTTTTTGAGTTAGCAGTAGAAGTTGCTTTTCTAATGTGATTTATGGTGTACAAGGTAAGTATGTGAGAGGAGTTTTACCTTGACTTAAGTGAACATGCTTTTCTAATGCTTACCCAAACAAGCCCTTAAAAACCCCATTTTTAATAGCACCCCTTCTTTCCACCAGACTGCCAGTCTTCCTGATCTCCCTGTCGGCTCAAGATATTCCCCAAATCATACTTGAGCTTTTTCCTAATTTTCTTTATTTTCCCTTTTTTTTCATTTTTGTCTTTAAGAGAAAAGCTATTTGAGGCTTCAGCTTACCACAATGAAACTTTAGGTTGTGAACTATCAAGGTAGTTCCAAGGCCCTGACAGTTCCATCCCAAACAACTTATAGCTCTTTAGTGGCTGTCTCAAGCCAGCCACAACACCTTTCAGTCCCTCCATCGTTGCCAAAACCCCAATTCTCAGCCATTGTTGTATCTCCACTACTAGAATCATTTCTCAGAACAATTTGAAGATTGGAATGATTTTCCAAAAATAATGCCTTCCTTATCTTCTTTCGTCTCCTAGAAAATTTCTTAGGGCTACTACCAATAAAAAAGCTCAAATTTCCTTCATACCAGTAATTAAAATGATTCGACCCTTCCTCGACTGCCCACAGCTGAAGCTCTATCTCTGCTTTTTCTTGTTCTCTTGCACTTTTTATAGACTCCTGCTTGTGATCTTTGCATCTTTTACATACTAGTAAGTCAGAAAGAATATTTGCCTTCCTCTTAAGAGTAACATCTCAAATCCTTGCAGTCAGCTCTCCAATTTCTCTACTCTAATATGGCACTAATGCCCATGAACTTTTTAATCCGTCCTCATCCTCTTCTAACAATTCCACTCAATATTTAGCTTGGGTTTTAAAAAGTTTTTCCTTTTTAGCCCGTAAAGCACTCATTGTCCCATCCATTTTCTTTAGCAACCGGTCCAACTCACTTTCACAAGCCTTTTCTCCTTTTGATTAGGCCTCCCATACTGAGCCTACATTAAAGCCACCCCTACATGCTAATTTAAATTATTAAAATTAATTTCACTCACCTGGACCACCTGCCACCATTTGGAAAGATTGTGTCAAATCCCTTATATTGACTCTTTCCTCTGACTTCTGAGTCCCTGAGCCTTTTCCTCTCTCCATGAATACATGCGCCCAACACATGTCTCTAGATGGGCAATTAATGCTCTCAACCTCCCTATGTATCCTCTCATCTCCAACAGTTTTCCATAATTCCAGCTAGCCTAAAAATTTCCTTGCTCCCTGAAAGCTTGAGCATACAAATAGCATCATACCCACTCACCACCCCCTGGACTACACATTCCATTTTCTCATCTTCACACATTCTACTTTCCTGACCCAGCCTGCCACAGTTGAAGCAAAACCTCACTAGGTTTTCGTACTTCACCTGTGTAACCCCCTCTGTAATTATATCCGAAATACAACATTAGAGTGAAATAGAGACCAATAATAATCAAAATTCATTTACATTCCCCATCCTTAAGATAGGGTTTTCACAAATACATTTCAAAATCAAACACTTTAACCTGGTCTCACATTCACATTTCGAATACAATTACATTGCAAAGATAATTAACATTCATAATATATCAGAGTGCACAATAACAATCCAGGCAATTCCGGGTTCATATCTTCACTAAAGGTTCATGGGCACATACGCCCTTTACAATTCCTCAATGGGGATTATACAAATTGCATTCCAAATACACTTCCACAACATATACAATTCTAAATACATCAAAATCCACTACGATTATCCCAAATAGCATGATAACCACTACCAAGTCCAAATGCCCATAAGGGATTCTCGCCGCCCCTAGTCGCTTGCTCCTTCCTCGAGCCACTTGTCTTGTCTAAAATGTTGGTAGGGGAGGGTGAGAATCCCAGTAGGAAACAGATACCACTATGCATGTAAGATAAGTGTTTAATGCATGACATGCTTGCATCACAATAACTCATGTTCACATAATGATATATCCACATGCTCAATGTTTCAACAACATACTCATGGCCATAGCATAAATAGAAACAGAGCTTCAATCATTCATATATGTTTCACATAATCAAGCAAAGCAATAACATGCATCAATACACAAACACAAATATCAATACATGCAGGAGAGGTAAGTTCCCTACACTTA
This sequence comes from Inga oerstediana, assembly GCA_963210345.1. Taxonomy (NCBI): domain Eukaryota; kingdom Viridiplantae; phylum Streptophyta; class Magnoliopsida; order Fabales; family Fabaceae; genus Inga; species Inga oerstediana. The sequence continues at coordinate 47,999,404 of OY723410.1, read as the reverse complement.
TTCTTTCCACGTATGCTCCAGCATCGGCTACTCACGATCCGAGCGGATGTCAAACCATGATCAAGGCGAATATCAAACCCTATAACCAAATCAAGGACATAGGATCATTCTCTTTTCCAAATTCTCAATGACTCTTATCACTTAAATGGTTATCATTTAGGACTCTTAAGAGACCACAAATGCCTCTAATGAAAGCCCTAAAAGGTTGGGAAACAAAAGGTTGAAGGTCACTTTTCGAAAACACAAAGTGCTGGAACACAGGGGTGAGCTGCGGCCCGCCCTTCCTTGGGCTGCAGCCCAAATATGGTCAGAAGGCCGTGGACTGTGGCCCGCCACTCATGGGCCGCGACCCGAAATAGGTCAGAAAGGTTTGGGCCGCGGCCCAGAAATTTCCTGACTCTAGGCTGAACTTCCAAAATTCATAACTAATTGTAGAAAAATCGAAACGGAGTGATTCCAAAGCCAAATGAAAGGTATATAAGTCCTATTTCAAGGAAAAATATAGCCCTTCACTGGAAATCACTACACAAATACAGAATTACCAAAAACTACACACTACTCCAAAACAGAGTTCTGTTTTTGTACCAAACTTTGGACAACCATATCTCACAGGATACTCAACGAAATGACACAAAATATATGTCCATTTTGAAGCTTGGGATGTGAAATTTAAGACTGGAAAGTTTCACAATTTTTCAATACAATTTGTTCATTAAAAACGCTCGTGCAAACGGACTGCACAAAACAGAGCTCAAACCAGACAACTTTCCAAAATTTCCCAAGTGATCCAAATGAACCCAAAATCCATAACCAAGCTCATTCCCACACAAAATCACTCAAGGAACACAATGGTAACCTCAAAATGACCAAATTCAAAACCTATCAACATGCCCTATTTTGACCAAAGCACAAAACCAACATAAAGTTCCCAAACTTCACCTTTAAGCTTCAATTCAATACTATTCATTCATAACACTTAACAAGGCACTAATTCCATGACAACAACAATTCAAACACCACAAGACCCTAAATCACGAAATTAGGGCTAAAATTCCAGAAATTCAAGGCCTAACCAATGGCCACAAATCTTATATGAGAAGGAAGCTTTCACTCACCTCAACAACTTTCCCAAAGGCACTTCATGATTCTCCCAATTCCATAATTTCGTGATCCCTCAAATCACCACCAATGGAGAAACTACAACCATAGGATGAAAGATCTTAGCTCAAGGAACAATGTTAATGAAGAGCATTTTGGCATTTGAGGCCATTTGCTTACCTCAAATCCAGCTTTTCCTTTCTCTCTCTTGGCCAACAATGGAGGAAATGAAGAGAGATGAGAGAGATGAGAGAAATGATGAAGATGAAGGATGAAGTGCAGAAAATTCTGCCCCTAGCCCAATCTATGCGCATGAGAGAGAGGGAGAGGGAGAGAAAATAATAAAATATAGTCATTTGACTTTTCCAACAACTCCCATCATCATATAAGCTTACCAAGTGTCTCAATATCATTGGCTCTCACACAATAAGCACCCATTAGCTTCTCTAATCTCTCCATTAGTCATTTTAATTACACTTCTCATTTTCTCTTAGTTAGTAATTAATTTCTCCATTAATTACCAACTTATGCCAATAATTCCATTCTTTCAATTTTCCAACAATTATGACATATTAAATAATATTGTCACACAACACATAATTATTCCACTTTAATTCGATAATTATCCTCAATAATTACCATTAGCCTTTAATCCAAAAATTGGGGTGTTACAACCTGGATCCAGACATCATCCAAATTATTCAGTCTAGGAGTCTAAAATCCAGGGAGCAGAGTTTTCTCGATATCAATATCAACTCTCTGAAATCCAGGGAGTAGATTAAAGTGGAAGCAGTACTGGACTGGAAAAGGCTAGAATCTGTGGCAAAGGTATGCAGTTTTCTGGGTCTTGCTGGTTACTACCAGAGATTCATTCAGAATTTTTCACGTGTCGCTTTGCCGATGACCAAGCTCACGAGGAAGGATCATCCTTTTGTGTAGGATGAACATTGTGAAAAATGCTTTGTGGAGGTGAAGGAAAGGTTAACTACGACACCTGTGTTGATTATACCTGATCCTAGCTTGACCTACATTGTGTATAGTGATGCGAGTAAGCTGGGATTAAGGTGTGTCTTTATGCAGCAGGGACGTGTGGTGGCCTACGCCTTTCAACAGCTCAAACATCATTAAATGAATTATCCTACACATGATCTGGAGCTTGTGGCCATTATGTTTGCCTTGAAAATTTGGAGGCATTATTTGTATGGTGTGACGGTAGAACTATACTGCGACTACTAGAGTCTCAAGTATCTGTATGATCAGAAAGAATTGAATATGAGACATCGTCGCTGGATGGAGTTGCTTAAGGACTACAACTTAGAAATTAAATATCATCTGGGTAAAGCAAATGTAGTCGCTAATGCTTTTAGTAGAAAGACTGCACTGGTAGTAGCTATGATGATACAAGAAGGGAAAATGATTGAAGATTTTCGTGCTTTGAATCTATCAAATCAGATCCTATGTGCCAATTATACTGTTTCCTAAGAGGAAAGTGACTTGAGGGCTAAGATTGAAGAAGCTCAGAGATAAGATGGCTGGATACAGCACAATCTAACTCGGATTGAACGGGGAGAAGCTTAGGGCTATGATCTATCGCTCAGTGGATTGGTTTGCTATCAGAAGAGAATCTGCATTCCACTTAAGGCGGAGTTGAGACAGAAGATTATGGATGAGGCGCATAAGAGCTGATATACTTTTCATCTTGATATAACCAAGATGTACCATAATTTGAAATCTGTGTATTGGTAGCTGGGTTTGAAGAGTGATGTGACAAAATACGTGGCATGGTGTCTTACTTGCCAGAGGGTAAAAATTGAGCACCAGAGACTACCTGGTTTGCTTCAGAGTCTTAAGATCTCGGAATGGAAATGGGAGAGTGTAACCATGGATCTTGTTATGGGATTGCCCAGGATCAGGAATTTTGATGCGATTTGGATAATTGTAGACCGGTTAACAAAATTGGCACATTTCATACCGACCAATGATAGTTATCCTCTGGACAAACTAGCTAAGATTTATATTCGAGAAATCATGAAACTCCATGGTGTACCGAAGAACATCATTTCCGAGCGAGATCCCCGATTCACTTCAAGATTCTAGAGGGCGTTGCATGAGGCCCTAGGGACTCAATTGAGATTCAGTACAGCTTATCATCCCTAGATGGATGGACAGTCAGAGAGGACTATTCAGACGCTAGAAGATATGTTGCAAGCATGTGTTCTTAACTTTAAAGGGAGTTGGGATCGCTTCCTTCCACTTGTTGAGTTCGCCTACAACAATAGCTATCATGCGAGCATCCAGATGGCTCTGTATAAAGCGTTGTACGGAAGGAGGTGCCAATCACCTTTATGCTGGAATGAGTTATCAGAAAGGAAGCTGTATGGATCAGATCTTGTTGATCAAACCTCATCACAGATTCAGATTATTCGACAGAGGTTGCTTGCAGCGCAAAGTCGACAGAAAAGCTACGCTGACAAGAGGAGACGACCTCTAGAGTATGATGTTGGTGACCATGTGTTTCTGAGGGTATCTCCTGTCACCGGCGTTGGGCGAGCAACCAAGCGAAAGAAGTTGAGCCCAAGGTACATAGGTCCTTTTGAGATTCTTGCGAGAATCGGGCATGTTGCCTATCGTGTAGCCTTACTTCCAAACTTGAGCAGGCTCCATGACGTGTTTCACGTTTTCCAATTAAAGAAGTACCAACTAGATCCCTCTCACATCATTGAGTATGAAGAAGTTGAGCTACAAGACCACTTCACGTATGAAGTGGAACCAAAGTAGATCATTGACCGAGAGGAACGATGGCTCAGACACCAAAGCATTCCGTATGTGAAGGTGATCTGGAAGGGAATGACTCAGAGAAAGGCAACTTGGGAAGTAGAAGAAGATATGCGAAGACGGTATCCGGAGTTTATGGCTCAAGTTGTGTAACAATTTCGAGGACAAAATTTAATTTACGGGGGGAGAATTATAATATCCTAAATTGTAATTAAGGATTTATAACTTCAAAGTGATGTAAGTAATGTTAATTAAGCACTTTTGAAGTATTTGATGTGCAATGTGATACAAAATGTACTAAGTAATGGTTTAGTAAGCATTGTGATAATTAGGGGCAAAATGGTAAATTACCGACCGATTGGTCAGTTACTGAAGAGGAAACTCCTTGGCAATTGAGATCAATGGCTAGGATTGAAAAAACGAAAGACGGAATCCTACGCATGCTAGTCCATGGTAGGGAGAATAAGATGTTGACATGCGGCAAGTTGTTGACCATTGGATAAGGTCAAACTTTCAAATTCATTTTCTCTTCCCTCTCCTCTTCCAAGTCGGTTGAAGCATGGGAAATGGGAAAAATCTATCGTCCTCATTCTCATCTCATTTTCTCTCTCTTCTCCTCCATTTTCGCTGAAACTAGCCAAGAAAGAGAAAATCAAAGGTGAGTTTTTGACTTTGGAAATGATCTCTTTAGCCCAAATGTTATGTTTTAAAGTTGTTCATAATAGTAAGAGCTTCATGGCTATGGTTTCAGATTTTTGGAAGGTGGTGTTTTGGTGTTTGAACCAAGTTGAAAGTGGTGAAATCAAGAAGTTGGTTTTGGAAGAAATAAGAGGTGAGTAGTTGATGCACTTCAGTATAATTATCTTTGTCATTGGTTACGTTTTGAGAATTTTGTAGTATTGCCCTGATTTTGGCTTAAATTTGAAATGCATGAATTGTGTAGTATAAGGTGGTGGAATAAATGCCAAATTTTGTTTTGGAGTCCATAGTTTTGGTTTGGATTTGAAAAGAGGAAGTTTGGTCATTAGGTGATTTTGGTTGCAATGTGGTTAGAAGTGTTGAATGTTTTATTGTGGTAAGATTTTGGTTGTTTTAAGTTTACCAATAGGTTCCTTATGGAATTTTAGAAGGGAATGAGTTTTGGTATAAGTTTTGGGACCATTGGAACCAGTTTTGAGAAATCTGGAAAACTATATCAGTTGTTGCGATCTGACTTCTGATAAGCTTCACTTGAGTGAGGTAGGGTCTTACTCGAGTGCAGTATGAAATTATGGGTATTTTGGTTAAGTCTTCAGGCAGAGATCGTGAGTAAACTTCTTTATCTCTGAGTGACATAATATGGTATCACTTGAGGGCAAGTGTATGTAGCACTATGGGTGTGCGTCTCGGGCTATCACTCGTACGCAAATGATCAAGAGTGCGCATGGTCACTCACGAGCATTGGGAAGTCACTTGAGTGCTAGGGCTAGTACTCGAGTGCACTTGTCACATGGGAGTTGTAGTTGCTCTCGGGTTGTCACTTCTTGCACCTCACTCGATGGGACTCAGGTTACTAAAGTGCCATCACTCGAGTGCTTGTGTCTGTGCTCAAGTGAATTGACCACTCTAAGGAGTGTCAATGCTCTCAGGTACACAATTTCTGTATCTCACTCGATGGGACTCGAGTGCAATTGGGGGCAACACTCGAGTGAGTTAGCCCAAAATTAGTGTTCTTTTTTCGAAAAAGGTATCTTTGTGGTAGTTTCTTCCAACCCTTTAAGGATATGTTTAGGCCTATAATAGCCACCTAAATAGTTTAAATGATAACCAACTTAAAGTATTACGAAATTAAGAACTTGGGAAAGAGATTGATGGGTTGTCCTTAACTTGGTTTATAGGATTTGACATTTGCCACCCTCGAGAGCCCACGGTGTAACCCCCTTCCGTAATTATATCCGAAATATGTGATTAAAGTGAAATAGAGACCAATAACAATTAAATAACATTTACAAACCCATCTACCAGACGGGGTTTTCACAAATACGTTTCAAAATCTAATTAACTTGGTCTCATATTCAATTTCGAATATAATCACATCATGCGGAATATCACATTTATACAAATATCAGTGTGTAAAACAATATCATCCCGGTAACTCCCGGGTTCATACCTTTACATAGAATTCATAGGGCACATCCACCCTTTCCAATTCTTCGAATGGGGATTACACAGTTCTCCTCAAGTACAAATACAAATACCCAAATGCTCATTCCAAATACATAATCAAATATTCTCATTCAACATATAACCAAATATACATTCCACAATATATACAACTCAAATCCAAATACGAATACAAATCATCCCAATTATGATAACCAACTATCAAAAGATTACAACCCGAACGAGTCCCGTCGCCCTTGACTGCTTGCTCCATCCTCGATCCACCTACCCTGTCTAAAATGTTGGTAGGGGAGGGTGAGATTTGAGAAAATCTCAGTAGGAAACATATACCTATATGCATATATGATATGTGTTTAATGCATGACATGCTTGCAATACATAACTCATGTTCACACAATGACATATCTGCATGCTCAATGTTTCAACAACATACTCATGGCCATAGCATAACTAGAAACAGAGCTACAATCATTCATACATGTTTCACATAATCCAGCAAAGCAATACATGCCTCAATACACAAACACAACATCAAAGAATGCAAGAGAGGTAAGTTCCCTACACTTGTTCTTTCCACGTAAGCTCCAGCACCGCTTACTCACGATCAGAACGAATATCAAACCACGTTCAGGACGAACATCAACCCTATAATCAAAGTAATGACATAGGGTTATTTTCTATTCCAAACTCTTACTTTCATATCACTTAAAGTTGGTTGTCATTTGGGTCCCTTAAGTGTCTAATAATAAGCTCAACAAAAGCTTGAAAGGATTGGGACGTACTAGGTTGAAAATCACTTTTCAAAATCACCAAGTACTGAAAATGGGGGTTGGCTGCAGCTAAGAACCCTCTGGATGCAGCAAAAATGTGCACAGAAGGTTTTTGGCTGTAGCCAAGAATTTCTGGCTGCGGCCAAAAGGTGCACAGAAACTTTTGCGCTACAGTCAAGATTTTCTGCTGCAGCCAAGGCAACTTCAAAAATTCATAATTAATTCCAAAAAAACTAAAATGAGGTGATCCCAAAGCCAAATGAAAGCTATTTAAGTCCTCTTCATAGGAAAAATATGAGCCATTACTGGAAATCACCAAAAAAATACAAAATTCCCCAAAATCCACTACTGCTCCAGAATCAAACGCAGTTTTGACCTCAAACTTTGGGCAAACATAAATCCCAATTCACAAAACGAAATGGCACAAATTATATGTCCATTTTGAAGCTTGGGATGTGAAATTTAAGACTGGAAAGTTTCATAATTTTATGACATTATTTGCCCAGTCAAAACGTCCACACAAGCAGACTGCCCAAACAGAATTCTCACTGGACAGAATTTTCAGTTTTGCAACCATTGTGTCCAATCCAATTCAAATCAATTCCAATAATTAAATACCACAACATGACACCATTTTCAACATAAAACAACATCCAATTCATCCAATTACATAACACACGAAAATACAATAAAATCAGGACAAAATTCTCAATTCACAATACTCAACCAATAACCACAATAGTTAGGTCAATAGTCATCAAATACTCACTTCTTCCTCTTCCCAATGCCAATTCTTTGATTCCTCCACATCCCAACCACATCCACTTTTGAAGTCATTATCCCTTAATCACAATTTGAGATCTTGCTAAACTGGGGCTTAGCAGTCCACTTACCTCAGGCTTATTCTCTAGCCTCAAGTCTCAAAATTCGAGGTATTACATTTCTCCCCCTGTTCAATAAATTTTGTCCTCGAAATTTGTCGCACCACATAAACCATAAACTAGGATACCTCTTCATGACGGCTTTCGTTTCACAAATTAGTCTATCTTGGGAAAGTCTTTGCTAGACCACCCCCACAATTGGTGCATCACAATTCAGATTCTCAGAAGAATCTTAAACAAACTAATGTGTCGTTCACGGTTGCCCATACAAATACTCGGGATTCTCATAATCACTATACAATCTTGCTATCACCCCTTACTGGTAATAGCACCATATCTTCGGCATGAACACAAATGCAACACCGTTGCTATAAAACTGCAATCGGCCCATTTCACGATTGCCGCACAAACACAATCACCATACATTTACTAAGTGAATGCAATCACCACCACGTACGATTGCCATAATACACTATCATCACATAACATATTCACTGGAGGCTCTAGATCATGAGCCTTATCATCTCAGTAGTTGGGCAGCATAAGCCACCACCCTGCTCATCTCAATCTAGTTACCCCTTTCGGAAGTAACTCAAAAACACCACAACCTCAATACATCAAACGACAGCCTTAGCTGTATACACAAACTCTTCCGCTGTATTGACATCCACAACCTTACCCTCACCTGTACACCCACCAGTAACTCCACTAGTAGTAACCGAGACTTTTTGGTATCAATCACAATATCCATAATAGATTTCACATTGATATGTGACTCGCAAGTCACAAGATGATAGCTCTCCTAGCTGTACACACAATGATGCGTAGCTTTCGCCACCTGCACACATATCATATTGCAAGAATACCTCGGCTTTCACCGTTTGCAAAAATATGACAGCTTCCCGCTGTTTCACAAATACACATTGCCCTTTCGGCATTCACACAACTTCTACGTCAAACACACATCGCAGATTCTAATTTTACGTACCGCCTTTCGGCTTGGGGTTAACACCAGTGCAACCAGCATGGTGGCTAGCCATGTTGGCCATGTCGAGATAGTGCCCTCCTAACAGAGAACCCTTGATCATGTAGTCGAATTAGCCATCAGCCGAACTAGCTCTGCTCTGCTACACAACCATTACACAACCACACCCCAATCCCAGCTTGTTCACAATTGTCACAAGATACACAAATCACACTCCACCCTTATCCCCTTTTACCGCCGGGAAGGCACACAACCCCCACCCGAACCGTTGTTAGCGACTCAGGGACTATTGGTATGGCAGTACACTCATAGCCATTTTGGCTCACAAATAGTAGATTCGTAATCACACCTTACCCTCATCCCCTTTTACCACTGGGAAGACACACAGTCTTTACCCGAACTATTGTTAGCGACTCAGGGACTATTGGCGTAGCGGTGCTTACACATAAGATCCACAATCACACCCCACCCTCATCCCCTTTTACCGTCGGGAAGACACACAGTCTTGACCCGAACTATTGTTAGCGACTCAGGGACTATTGGCGTGGCGGTGTTTACACATAGCCTTTTGGCTTCCATAAATAGTCAATCCCCCGTAAACTACCACCCCAGCGGGACGGTCCTCCGACATGGGAACCACCCCATGCGGCCACAGGTGAGAGACATCATAAATGTTCGTCACATCCAAGCCTATGCAAACCAGGCGCAGCCCACCGGACCAACCCGATCTGGCCCAAACGAGAAGATGGACTCAGTACACAATCGCAACAAGCTGGAACCAGGCATCTTAATAATTTCACCTTCAACACCGCAAATTCTTTTCACCAAACTGGGATCCTTCAAGACCCCTTCTCACAAGATAATTTGGACTTCAGAGTTGTACTTCTCGAAGCCATCACTAACACATCACACTTTCTACAAACTTGAGCTCTCGCTTAGTGCTGTACTCAAACACATCATATACACCACGCTTCCACTACACACTCTGATGTCTTTCTCCTCATCTGTGCTTTCACAATGTCAAGGTGACTCAATAGGAGTCCCATAGGAATCTCCCACTACACCTGACAACATTCATAATCTGTGCCAGAACTTGGCCCCATTCAACTCAAATCAATCAGAGCCATAACCAGCACTTCATTGAGATCCCATACTCCCAATGTAATATCCCAAAAAGTGATTAAGGGCTAATGACTTTAAAAGTGGATATAATTATTGTTGAATAAACACTTTTGGAGAATGTGTGATGGGAATTTGGATATTTTAATGATTCCAATGGCTTCCTTGTGAAAATTCATGTGGAGAGAGTGTTTATTGTGAAATTGGAACCATTGGGAACAATCATACTAAAGTTGAAAACTCTGTCCATTGAAACTCTATACAGGGCAGCCAATTTGTATGGACATTTTAAATAGGCAAATGGTGTCTAAAAATTCTGACATTTTCCATTATTAAAGTTCACATGTCAAGCTTTAAAATGAACATATAATTTGTATCATTTTGATTTGTGACCTAAGATTTTTGGATTTTTGAAGTTTGCCCAGCGAAATTAATTATTTTCTGGAACAGTATGCAAATATTGAAATTCTGGGAATTTTGTGGTGATTTGCAGTAATGGCCAATATTTTTCCTATGAATAGGACTTAAATATCTTTCATTTTGCTTTGGAATCACCTCATTTCGATTTTTCTAGAATTAGTTATGATTTTTCAAAATTTGGGCAGAAAATCTGCCAGAAAATCCGAAAATGGGAATTATGACATCATCTCATTAAAAGATGATGTCAGCATGGATTATTAATCAAATTGCTCATCTTCTTCAGCCATTTCACGCCATTTCCAGCTGAAGATAGTGAGAGAAAGTTGAGAGCTCTTAGAGAGAGAAAGAGGAGAAATCTCGCAAGGTAAGCCGATTTCTCCGACGATCTAGCTCCTAACGCGTATAACCTTGTTCCTAAGCTTCTCTTCTATGTTATTTAAGGTGTTTGAGAAGACAATTTGGTGTTCAAGGGGCTAGGGTTTTCAGCCACTCTTGAGAAAAGCTAGAAGGAGCTTGAGGTAACTTCCAAACTTTCGTATATTGCTTATTCTGGCTGCTGTGGGCAATTTAATCGGTGAAATTTCGCCGGATTGCCATTGGTTTTAAAGTTTGGAAATGATGTGGCCTAGGGGTTATGCTGCCCAAATTGGGTCTTAATGTTAGTTGTAACCTAATGTAATGGTTAATAAAGTGGTTAGGAGTAGAAAGGAACGCGTTTACGGAGCCGAAATCGTAAAACCCCAATTTTTCCCGGAGAACATGTATATTTCGGCCAAGGCTGTAAATGGGTCTTAGATTTGGATTTTCAATGATTTGATGATTCCATTGGATTCAGTGGGCGAAAATAGGTGGGGTTACAGTTGGGCACTTTTTCAAAAAAGGCCGAGAAAGCATAATTACGGAAACACCCCTAAAACCCTAAAAGTAGGGCTGCCAAGGGCAATTTCGTAATTTTACATTGAATTTGATAATTCTGAGTACGGAAATGGATTCCTTGGGCGGAAATATGTTAGGATAGCCCAGATTAGAATTTCGAGAAAAGTGCAACCGGTCCGGGTATGGCGGGCCCAGGCCGGGTCCCCGGGGGTATTTTTGTAAATTTTCATTATAGACTCATATAACCCTAAGTAACACTATGGAAGTGTCTAAATAGTGCATTTGGAATTGTAGGATTCGATATTTGCCGCCCTCGTGAGCCAACTGCGCTGAAGGACGTCAGGAAAGGATCAGGTAGTGACTCTCTCTCTTATACTATGTGTAATGCTCTGTATGTGTGTGTTATCACTGTTCTGTGATGAATCTTTGATGCTGCTGCGGTTACAGCTGGTGATAGCTGTCGTTTACAGCGCAAGCTGTCGTTTACAGCGCAAGCTGTCGTTATTGTGATTACAGCGTAAGCTGTCGTGATGGTGATTACAGCGTAAGCTGTCGTATTGTGTATACAGCCGTGAGTGCTGTCGTTTGTGGTGAAAACCATGTATCTTTGAGATTGATGTTGCTGTTGTTGCTGGTTGTGATTTATATACATGCTTGGTATTTATACATTGTATGAGTGGTTTGTTACTACTGAGATTCTCTCGAATCTCATTCCTTCCTATGACTAACCTTTCAGACAGGGCATGTGGCTCAAAGGAGAAGAGGCCGACCCGGAGCACTTAGGACCCTTAGGGGTATAGTTGATTTTGGAATGTTGGTTATATCTTTTGAATTCGGGATTATTGTATAATATGAAATATGAATAGTATATTCAATTTTGGATGTAATCCCCTAGTGGATACTTAAACCTCAGGTTATATATGTATAGAATCCGGAAGTTGCCGGGGAATTGGTTTTACACTCTGTCATACGTGAATGTAGATAAACTGCACAGGTGATTATATTCGAATTTTGAAATGGAGACCAGGAACAGGAAAGAGATTTTGAATGATTTTGTGAAAACCCTACCACAAAGTAGGAGATTGAAACGAGTTTAAGTTATCCGAAGGTCTCTAATCTACTTTAATTATTTAATATCGAATTATAATTACATGATTAAAGGCAGGGTGTTACATTTTGGTATCAGAGCTGTAGTTCCTGGAAAGGGTAGAGGTTGCTAGGATAGATCCCTTAGATAGTAGTAGGGATAGAAGATTATCTGTGAATGATTGTTGTGTATGCACATGTATGTTTTATTGACATGGATATATATATGAGTTTTGTGACTATATGTGCATACTATCTCTGTTAAATTAATGGGGCAAGTTGTTTGTAGAATGAAGAAAACTAGAGGACGCCCCAATATTCCGCGTGTAGACCCAGAGGTGGAGGTCGTCAATGATAATCCACCAGATCCTATGCAAGAGCTGATGGGTCTAATCCGGGATCAAAGAGATATGATAACTGAGTTGAGAGAAGAGCTCAGAGCAGAGAAGGCGAAGAACAAGGAAGATCCAGTTCAGTCCACTCCGGAGGAAACTCAAGGAGAAACCCGTCATGAGGACACTGCTGAAGGGTCAGCACGACCCCTGGAGTCCCCACCTCACATTGTCCCAAATCAAGAATCACATGGGATGCCGCTTAGAGAGGAAAGAGACCTTCAGTTTTGGGTCACCAGGTTCTGCAAGCATCTGCCTCCTGCGTTCAGAGGGAGGTTTGACCCTCAAGCAGCCGAAGATTGGATGAACAGACTGGAGAAAATATTTGAGGTGCTTAATTGTCCGGATGAGGTGAAGCCACGACTGGCCGTTTACAAACTTGAAGGGGATGCAGACCGTTAGTGGCGGAATATCGCCCTAACCTTGAAGAGCAACAAGATGCCATTGACTTGGGAATTGTTTCAACAAGAATTCAACGAGAAGTATTTTCCCAAATCAATGAGGCTCGAGAAGGAGACAGAATTCCTGAATATCAGGCAAGGGGACGCGGAAAGCTTCGATGATTCCTTGTCCCGTTTTGTCCGATTGGCTCGATACTCCTCCTATCTCCGGTTCAAGGATGATGAAGAATGGAGTTCTGATATGCTCATTCGCGGTCTGAGGCGAGAGTTGAGGAAGCGCTTAGCTACTCATCAATTTACCAAGTTCAACAAGGCGGTTGAACAGTGTAGGATTACAGAGAACAACTTGAGAGATTTGTATCCTGCCAGAGCTACTAGCCACCGCAATGAACCTAATAAGGGTGCTACCTCACAAAATCGAAAGGGGCAAGGATCTTCGTCTGGAAGTGGTAAGAAGCCCTACCAGTCTGGGAGCCGTGACCAGCAAAGAACATATCCTGGACCATAGATTTGTCGTCGGTGTAATCAACCACATCAAGGCAAAACTTGTGATGGCAAAATAATATGCTTCAATTGTAAGCGTGTGGGGCATACTTCTGCTGAATGCAAAGAGCCACGACCAGACCAGAGACCGAGGACACAGGGCCGAGTATTCACTATGACCCATGAGGAGGCCCGCAAATCTCCTGAGCTAATACAAGGTAAACTTCTACTTCATGGCCATCTGTTGCAAGTTTTATTTGACTCGGGTGCAAGTCACTCCTTCATTGCCTATGATTGCGTGAAGCGCCTGGGATTGCATGTGCACAAACTGCCATTTGAATTAGTAGTGTCAACTCCAATGGGTATTAAGGCCTTGACCACAGAAGCTTGTTTGAGTTGTGTCATAACTGTGGAAGGGCATCAATCTATTGTAGATTTGATATGTTTGCCTCTTAGTCAATTAGAAGTCATTTTGGGTTTTGATTGGTTAATGGCAAATAATATATTGCTTGATTGTGGAAACAAGAGGATAGTATATCCTGTATCTCAGAGGCTGAAGATGTGGATGCTAGTATGAATTTTCTTTCGGCAGCCAAAGCTGAAAAGTATCTTGAAAAGGGTTGCCAGGGGTATGTAGTGTTTTTCTCTGTGCAAGGGGAAAATGGCGAAACCTTGAATAATATACCCGTGGTAAATGAATTCCCTGAGGTGTTTCCGGACGATCTGAGCGGATTACCTCCAGAAAGGGAAGTTCAGTTCCCAATTGACATTGTACCTGGAGCTGGTTCTATATCCAAGGCCCCATACCGCATGGCCCCAAACGAAATGGCGGAGTTAAAGAAACAAATAGAAGATTTGCTTGAGAAAGGGTTTATTAGACCCAGTGTGTCGCCTTGGGGAGCTCCAGTGTTATTTGTAAAGAAGAAAGATGGGAGTCTTCGCTTGTGTATCGACTACAGAGAGCTGAATAAAGTTACTATCAAAAACAAGTACCCTCTTCCCCGAATTGATGACCTATTAGATCAACTCTCTGGTTCGTGTGTGTTTTCAAAGATTGATCTAAGGTCAGGGTATCATCAGCTGCGAGTGAAAGCAGAAGATATTCTAAAGACTGCTTTCAGGACCCGATATGGTCATTATGAGTTCTTGGTGATGCCATTTGGGCTAACCAATGCGCCTGCGGTTTTCATGGATTACATGAACCGTATCTTTCGGCAATATCTGGATCAGTTTGTTGTTGTGTTTATCGATGACATTTTGATATATTCCAAGAATAAGGATGAGCATGAGCATCATTTGAGAATCGTATTGAATATCTTGTGCGAGAAGCAATTATATGCTAAATTGAGCAAGTGCGAGTTTTGGCTATCAGAAGTGAAATTCTTAGGCCATGTTATCTCGCAAGAAGGGGTCTCTGTGGATCCCAGCAAAGTGGAAGCAGTACTGAACTGGAAGAGGCCAGAATCTGTGGCGGAAATACGCAGTTTTCTGGGTCTTGCTGGTTATTATCGGAGATTTATCCAAAATTTCTCCCGTATTGCGTTGCCGATGACCAAGCTCACAAGAAAGGATCAGCCGTTTGTGTGGGATGAGAAATGTGAAAACTGTTTTGTGGAGCTGAAGGAGAGGTTGACGACGGCACCTGTGTTGATTTTACCCGATCCCAGTTTGACATACGTTGTGTATTCTGATGCCAGTGGGCAGGGATTAGGGTGTGTCCTTATGCAGCAGGGACGTGTGGTGGCCTACGCCTCTCGACAGCTCAGACTTCATGAATTGAATTATCCCACTCATGATCTGGAGCTTGCGGCCATTGTATTTGCTTTAAAGATTTGGCGTCATTACCTGTATGGTGTGACTGTGGAACTGTACTGCGACCACAAGAGTCTTAAATATCTATATGATCAAAAAGAGCTGAATATGAGACAGCGTCGCTGGATGGAATTGCTTAAGGACTACGACCTGGAGATAAAATATCACCCGGGTAAGGCAAATGTAGTCGCTGATGCTCTTAGCCGAAAGACTGTGCTCGTTGCAACTATGATGATACAAGAAAGGAAATTGATTGAAGATTTCCGTGATTTAAATTTGACAAATCAGATCATCTGTGCCAATTACACTGTTTCTCAAGAGGAGAGTGATCTAAGGGTGGAAATTGAAGAAGCTCAGAGTCAAGATGACTGGATACAACGCAATCTGACTCGAATCAAACAGGGAGAAGTTTCAGGCTACGACATATCGCCTCGTGGATTGGTTCGTTACCAGAAAAGAGTCTGCGTTCCACTTAAGGCAGAGTTGAGGCAGAAGATTCTGGATGAGGCACACAAGAGCCGATATACTCTTCATCCTGGTATGACCAAGATGTACCAGAATCTGAAATCGGTGTATTGGTGGCCGGGTTTGAAGAGTGACGTGACCAAATATGTTGCAAGGTGTCTCACTTGTCAGAAAGTGAAAATCGAGCACCAGAGACCGCCTGGTTTACTTCAGAGTCCTGAGATTCCAGAATGGAAATGGGAAAGCGTGACCATGGATTTGGTTGTGGGATTACCCAGGATCAGAAACTATGATGCGATCTGGGTAATTGTGGACCGATTAACAAAGTCAGCCCACTTCATACCAATCGATGCTGGTTACTCTCCGGATAAGCTAGCAGAGATTTATATCCGAGAAATTGTGAAACTCCATGGTGTACCGAAGAATATCATTTCCGATCGAGATCCCCGATTCACTTCGAGATTCTGGAAAGCATTGCATGAAGCCTTAGGTACTCAACTAAGATTCAGTACGGCTTATCATCCTCAAACGGATGGACAATCTGAGAGAACAATTCAGACGCTGGAAGATATGTTGCGAGCTTGTGTTCTCGACTTTAAAGGAAGTTGGGATCGTTTCCTTCCACTAGCTGAGTTCGCCTATAACAATAGCTATCATGCGAGTATTCAAATGGCTCCGTATGAAGCGTTGTATGGAAGACGGTGTCAATCACCATTATGCTAGAATGAATTATCCGAAAGGAAGCTTTATGGGCCAGATTTGGTTGATCAAACCTCAGCACAGATTCGGATCATTCGTAAGAGGCTCCTTGCAGCGCAAAGTCGACAGAAAAGTTACGCTGACAAGAGGAGAAGGCCTCTAGAATTTGAGCTTGGTGATCACATATTTCTGAGAGTATCACCAGTCACTGGCATCGGGAGAGCTATCAAGCGAAAGAAGCTGAGCCCAAAGTACATAGGTCCTTTTGAAATCCTTGAGAGGATTGGGCCTGTAGCTTACCGAGTAGCTCTACCTCCGAGCTTGAGTAGACTCCATGACGTATTCCACGTTTCTCAATTGAAGAAGTACCAACCGGATCCGTCTCACATCATTGAGTATGAGGATGTTGAGCTTTAAGACAATTTCACATATGCAGTGGAGCCAGAGCAAGTCATTGACCGAGAAGAGCGACGGCTCAGACACAGGAGCATTCCATATGTGAAGGTGATCTGGAAGGGAATGACGCAAAGAGAGGCAACTTGGGAAGCGGAGGAAGATATGCGAAGATGATATCCGGAGTTTATGGCTCAAGTTGTGTAGCAATTTCGAGGACGAAATTTAATTTTCGGGGGGAGAAATGTAATATCCCAAAAAGTGATTAAGGGCTAATGACTTTAAAAGTGGATATAATTATTGTTGAATAAACACTTTTGGAGAATGTGTGATGGGAATTTGGATATTTTAATGATTCCAATGGCTTCCTTGTGAAAATTCATGTGGAGAGAGTGTTTATTGTGAAATTGGAACCATTGGGAACAATCATACTAAAGTTGAAAACTCTGTCCATTGAAACTCTATACAGGGCAGCCAATTTGTATGGACATTTTAAATAGGCAAATGGTGTCTAAAAATTCTGACATTTTCCATTATTAAAGTTCACATGTCAAGCTTCAAAATGAACATATAATTTGTATCATTTTGATTTGTGACCTAAGATTTTTGGATTTTTGAAGTTTGCCCAGCGAAATTAATTATTTTCTAGAACAGTATGCAAATATTGAAATTCTGGGAATTTTGTGGTGATTTGCAGTAATGGCCAATATTTTTCCTATGAATAGGACTTAAATATCTTTCATTTTGCTTTGGAATCACCTCATTTCGATTTTTCTAGAATTAGTTATGATTTTTCAAAATTTGGGCAGAAAATCTGCCAGAAAATCCGAAAATGGGAATTATGACATCATCTCATTAAAAGATGATGTCAGCATGGATTATTAATCAAATTGCTCATCTTCTTCAGCCATTTCATGCCATTTCCAGCTGAAGATAGTGAGAGAAAGTTGAGAGCTCTTAGAGAGAGAAAGAGGAGAAATCTCGCAAGGTAAGCCGATTTCTCCGACGATCTAGCTCCTAACGCGTATAACCTTGTTCCTAAGCTTCTCTTCTATGTTATTTAAGGTGTTTGAGAAGACAATTTGGTGTTCAAGGGGCTAGGGTTTTCAGCCACTCTTGAGAAAAGCTAGAAGGAGCTTGAGGTAACTTCCAAACTTTCGTATATTGCTTATTCTGGCTGCTGTGGGCAATTTAATCGGTGAAATTTCGCCGGATTGCCATTGGTTTTAAAGTTTGGAAATGATGTGGCCTAGGGGTTATGCTGCCCAAATTGGGTCTTAATGTTAGTTGTAACCTAATGTAATGGTTAATAAAGTGGTTAGGAGTAGAAAGGAACGCGTTTACGGAGCCGAAATCGTAAAACCCCAATTTTTCCCGGAGAACATGTATATTTCGGCCAAGGCTGTAAATGGGTCTTAGATTTGGATTTTCAATGATTTGATGATTCCATTGGATTCAGTGGGCGAAAATAGGTGGGGTTACAGTTGGGCACTTTTTCAAAAAAGGCCGAGAAAGCATAATTACGGAAACACCCCTAAAACCCTAAAAGTAGGGCTGCCAAGGGCAATTTCGTAATTTTACATTGAATTTGATAATTCTGAGTACGGAAATGGATTCCTTGGGCGGAAATATGTTAGGATAGCCCAGATTAGAATTTCGAGAAAAGTGCAACCGGTCCGGGTATGGCGGGCCCAGGCCGGGTCCCCGGGGGTATTTTTGTAAATTTTCATTATAGACTCATATAACCCTAAGTAACACTATGGAAGTGTCTAAATAGTGCATTTGGAATTGTAGGATTCGATATTTGCCGCCCTCGTGAGCCAACTGCGCTGAAGGACGTCAGGAAAGGATCAGGTAGTGACTCTCTCTCTTATACTATGTGTAATGCTCTGTATGTGTGTGTTATCACTGTTCTGTGATGAATCTTTGATGCTGCTGCGGTTACAGCTGGTGATAGCTGTCGTTTACAGCGCAAGCTGTCGTTTACAGCGCAAGCTGTCGTTATTGTGATTACAGCGTAAGCTGTCGTGATGGTGATTACAGCGTAAGCTGTCGTATTGTGTATACAGCCGTGAGTGCTGTCGTTTGTGGTGAAAACCATGTATCTTTGAGATTGATGTTGCTGTTGTTGCTGGTTGTGATTTATATACATGCTTGGTATTTATACATTGTATGAGTGGTTTGTTACTACTGAGATTCTCTCGAATCTCATTCCTTCCTATGACTAACCTTTCAGACAGGGCATGTGGCTCAAAGGAGAAGAGGCCGACCCGGAGCACTTAGGACCCTTAGGGGTATAGTTGATTTTGGAATGTTGGTTATATCTTTTGAATTCGGGATTATTGTATAATCTGAAATATGAATAGTATATTCAATTTTGGATGTAATCCCCTAGTGGATACTTAAACCTCAGGTTATATATGTATAGAATCCGGAAGTTGCCGGGGAATTGGTTTTACACTCTGTCATACGTGAATGTAGATAAATTGCACAGGTGATTATATTCGAATTTTGAAATGGAGACCAGGAACAGGAAAGAGATTTTGAATGATTTTGTGAAAACCCTACCACAAAGTAGGAGATTGAAACGAGTTTAAGTTATCCGAAGGTCTCTAATCTACTTTAATTATTTAATATCGAATTATAATTACATGATTAAAGGCAGGGTGTTACACCCAACGTTCCCAGAGCACTATTTTACAATTCAATGTTACGGCAATTGCACACTAAGGTTCATCGTCACGGCAGCTGCACACTAGGGTTCGCCATCACGGTGGCTGTCACAATTTGTTTTATTGTCACACCCCGATTTTACCCCCGTCAGGGGATGCCCCGCGCCGGTGACCACCTCGCTCACGTACATGAGGCTGCCAGGTGGCTGGGTTGGCTGGTCTCACCCCTCACAGGCTAACCCACCACCCAGGACTCACACATATCCCCCGTATCTCCACCGCCCCGAAGGCACGTCCTCCCACTGTGTGCCATACACACCCCCAGTGAACCGCAGGTGATAAACACATAAATAGCTGTTCTGATCAGACGTCACCGTAGGTAGCCCTCTCTGATTCGAACTCCCCATAAGTAGCACTCTCCGATCCAAATCCTCCGTAGATAACTTTCTCCTTGTGCTAGATCAACCACCAGTAACCTCTAGGTACCTGATACACATTTCAATTCATATCTAGTACCATACCTTGGTACTACGGACCATCCACGTCAAGTCAAACTCCTAAGAATCAGCCCAGCTATTGAGTCTGACCCTTGGATCACAATTCAATTTAGTTCTCAAAGTCTTAACCTCAATTGAATCGGGAAACCACTTCCCTCGTTTCACGGAGCATCATCAACTCCAACTCAAATTCATCATTTCTTCGGAACATCTTTAACTCCTACACAAATTCAGATATCTCTGCCAGCCTAAGGCATACCAGTCCCCTAGGTCTTAAGGCCTTTACACCTATAAGCTCTGTATGACGTCACTACATGTAACATCATACCACCTAGGGTTTCTCACCCCACCACTAGGTTCATACTGAAACCTAAAACCTCAATATCACATATCTTAGGGAATCCTTTCCCTCTATTCTCAAATCAGATGATGGGTCTGATTACCTCCATCTCTAAATATACACATCTAATTCTCAGGCAAACCATTATATCTTTTGTTTCCACAATGATTTGCCACTCCACAATAATCAAATAATGTATACACAGTCCACAGATCACATATATCCACAACCAGCAGGGACCTTAATGTGTATACCACAAACAAACAAAGTTATCCTCTATGACTTAAGGCAGCAACTACTGCCACTATCCTAGCAAATTCCCATGTTTGCCAGGAACTGCAGCTCTGATACCAAAAATGTAACCCCCTTCCATAATTATATCTGAAATATGTGATTAAAGTGAAATAGAGACCAATAACACTTAAATAACATTTACAAACCCATCTACAACACGGGGTTTTCACAAATACATTTCAAAATCTAATTAACTTGGTCTCATATTCAATTTCAAATATAATCACATCATGCGGAATATCACATTTATACAAATATCAGTGTGTAAAACAATATCATCCCGGTAACTCCCGGGTTCATACCTTTACATAGAATTCATAGGGCACATCCACCCTTTCCAATTCTTCGAATGGGGATTACACAGTTCTCCTCAAGTACAAATACAAATACCCAAATGCTCATTCCAAATACATAATCAAATATTCTCATTCAACATATAACCAAATATACATTCCACAATATATACAACTCAAATCCAAATACGAATACAAATCATCCCAATTATGATAACCAACTATCAAAAGATTACAACCCGAACGAGTCTCGTCACCCTTGACTGCTTGCTCCATCCTCGATCCACCTACCCTGTCTAAAATATTGGTAGGGGAGGGTGAGATTCGAGAGAATCTCAGTAGGAAACATATACCTATATGCATGTATGATATGTGTTTAATGCATGACATGCTTGCAATACATAACTCATGTTCACACAATGACATATCTGCATGCTCAATATTTTAACAACATACTCATGGCCATAGCATAACTAGAAACAGAACTACAATCATTCATACATGTCTCACATAATCCAGCAAAGCAATACATGCCTCAATACACAAACACAATATCAAAGAATGCAAGAGATGTAAGTTCCCTACACTTGTTCTTTCCACGTAAGCTCCAGCACCGCTTACTCACGATCAGAACGAATATCAAACCACGTTCAGGGCGAACATCAACCCTATAATCAAAGAAAGGACATAGGGTTATTTTCTATTCCAAACTCTTACTTTCATATCACTTAAAGTTGGTTGTCATTTGGGTCCCTTAAGTGTCTAATAATAAGCTCAACAAGAGCTTGAAAGGATTGGGACGTACTAGGTTGGAAATCACTTTTCAAAATCACCAAGTACTGAAAATGGGGGTTGGCTGCAGCTAAGAACCCTCTGGCTGTAGCCAAAACGCGCATAGAAGGTTTTTGGCTGCAGCCAAGAATTTCTGGCTGCGGCCAAAACGTGCACAGAAACTTTTGCGCTGCAGCCAAGATTTTCTTCTGCAGCCAAGGCAACTTCAAAAATTCATAATTAATTCCAGAAAAATTAAAACAAGGTGATTCCAAAGCCAAATGAAATCTATTTAAGTCCTCTTCATAGGAAAAATATGAGCCATTACTGAAAATCACCAAAAAAAATACAGAATTCCCCAAAATCCACTACTGCTCCAGAATCAAATGCAGTTTCAACCTCAAACTTTGGGCAAACATAAATCCCAGTTCACAAAACGAAATGGCACAAATTATATTTCCATTTTGAAGCTTGGGATGTGAAATTTAGGACTGGAAAGTTTCATAATTTTATGACATTATTTGCCCAGTCAAAACGTCCACACAACCAGACTGCCCAAACAAAATTCTCACTGGACAGAATTTCCAGTTTTGCAACCATTGTGTCCAATCCAATTCAAATCAATTCCAATGATTAAATACCACAACATGACACCATTTTCAACATAAAACAACATCCAATTCATCCAATTACATAACACACGAAAATACCATAAAATCGGGGCAAAATTCTCAATTCACAATACTCAACCAATAACCACAATAGTTAGGTCAATAGTCATCAAATACTCACCTCTTCCTCTTCCCAATGCCAATTCTTTGATTCCTCCACTTCCCAACCACATCCACTTTTGGAGTCATTATCCCTTAATCACAATTTGGGATCTTGCTAAACTGGGGCTTAGCAGTCCACTTACCTCAGGCTTATTCTCTAGCCTCAAGTCTCAAAATTCGGGGTATTACACACGGTGCTGA
Source organism: Inga oerstediana (assembly GCA_963210345.1). Taxonomy (NCBI): domain Eukaryota; kingdom Viridiplantae; phylum Streptophyta; class Magnoliopsida; order Fabales; family Fabaceae; genus Inga; species Inga oerstediana. The sequence continues at coordinate 47,976,745 of OY723410.1, read as the reverse complement.
AGTGCTTTAGGAAAGAACAATGTAGTGACTCTTTCTCTTATATTGTGTATAAAACATTGTATGTATATTTGTCATGCATTGAGAATACTTTGTGAATACATTGTGATGCCTTGAGATCGCAGTGAAAGCTGACGCTTAGTGATACATTGTGAATACATAGAGATCACAGCGAAAGCTGACGCATAGAGTTTACAGCCATGAGTGCTGTCGTTTGTGGTGTGAGCTATATGATACATTGTGATGCTGCTTAACATGATCATATATGATATGTGTGTGTGCACTATATGAGTGATTTGTTACTACTGGGATTCTCTTGAATCTCATTCTGTCCAATGACTAACATTTCAGACAGGGCTAGTGGCGCTAAAGAGAAGCGGGCAACCCTGAGCGATTAGGACCCTAGGGGGTATATTTGATTTTGGGGATGTTATTATCTACTTATGAACTTGGGATTACTGTATATTTTGATATGTAAATATTACATTTGATTTTGGTTATGTAATCCCCTAGTTAAGACTTTTAAACCCTTAGTTTATATATGTATAGAACCCGGGGGTTGCCAGGGATTTGATTATAAACTCTGATATGTATGAATGTAAGTTAACTGCACAGGTAATTATATTCGAGTTTTGAAATTGAGACCAAAATGGGGAAAAGTTTTTGAAAGATTTTGTGAAAACCCTTGTAACCCCCTCCGTAATTATTATCTGAAATACGTAATTAAAATGAAATAGAGATCAATAATAATCAAAACTCATTTACATTCACATCCATAAGATAGGGTTTTCACAAATTTCTTTCACAAATACTTTAACCTGGTCTCACATTCATATTTTGAATACAATTACCTCGTGAAGATAAATCACATTTATATAAATATCAGAGTGTACAATAATAATACTGGCAATTCCGGGTTCATACCTTCACTAAAGATACGTAGGGCACAATTGCCCATTACAATTCCTTTACGTGGATTACACAAATTCATCTCCAATACATAACCAAATAACCCAATATACATCCAAGCACATATACATCCAATATCCAATTATACATAATCCCAACTACCATGATAACCAACTACTAAAATGACAACCTGAAGGAGTCCTCGTCGCCCTTGGATGCTTGCTCCATCCTTGTTCTACCTTCCCTGTCTAAAATGTTGGTAGGGGAGGGTGAGATTCTAGAGAATCCTAGTAGGAAACAGATACCAATATGCATGCAAGATAAGTGTTTAATGCATGACATGCTTGCATCACAATAACTCGTGCTCACATAATGATATATCCGCATGCTCAATGTTTCAACAACATACTCATGGCCATAGCATAAATAGAAACAGAGCTTCAATCATTCATATATGTTTCACATAATCAAGCAAAGCCATAACATGCATCAATACACAAACACAAATATCAATACATGCATGAGAGGTAAGTTCTCTACACTTATTCTTTCCATATATGCTTCAGCATCGGCTACTCACGATTCGAGTGGATATCGAACCATAATCAAGGTGAATTCCCAACCCTATAACCAAATCAAGGACATAGGGTCATTCTCTTTTCCAAATTCTCATTTTCATAACACTTAAAGTTGGTTACCATTCATGACCTTTAGGTGGCTAATCAAAGCCAAACACATGCCTAAAGGCTTGGGAAACACTTGACCAAAGGTCACCTTTTAAAAGTCCACAATGCTGATTTTTTGGGGTTGGCTGCGGCCCAAGAATCCACTGGCCGTGGCCAATAAAAATCCTATTTCTTGGCTTAACTTCCAAAAATCATAACTAATTCTAGAAAAATCTAAATAAGGTGATTCCAAAGCCAAATGAAAGGTATCTTAGTCCTCTTTATATGAAAAAATATGTACCGTTACTCAAAATCACCACACAATTCTAGAATTACACAAAACTCAACACTACCCCAAAACAGAGTGCAATTTTGATCCCAAACTTTGGCAAAGCATAACTCTCAGTTCACAAAATGAAATGACACAAACTATATGTCCATTTTGAAGCTTGGGATGTGAAATTTAATACTAGAAAGTTTTAGGATTTTTCAACACCATTTGCTCATTCAAAACTTTCGTACAAACTGGCTGCCCAGAACAGAGTTCACATTGATAGCATTTTCCAATTTTCTACCAAAGTGTCCAATGACTTCAAAATCATTAACCAAACTTATTCCCATACAATTTTCCATAAGGAACACAATGCTAACCTCAAAATGACCAAAATCACAACCCTTGACATGCCCTATTTTGCCCAATGCACAAAAACCAACATAAAGTGGCTAAACTTCACATTTGCAATTCTATCACTTCAAAACACTAAATAAGGTACCATTTCCATAACAATAAGATACCATACTCCCCCATGACCCTAAATCACGAAAATTAGGGCAAATTTTCCAGCAATTCAAGGCCCAACAAATGGCCACAAAACTTATATGAAAATGAAGATATCACTCACCTCAACAACTTTCCCAAAGAAGTTCCTTGGTTCTCCAACTTCTAGATTTCCTTGTGGCCACAAAACACCACCAATGGCAAATCTAAAACCATGAAAGTGAAGCTCTCAACTTAAGTAACAACTTTATAGAAGAGATTTTTTCCATTAGAGGTCATTTACTCACCTTAATATCAAGCTTTCCCTCCTCCTTTCTCCTTCAACAATGGCGCAAGAGAGAGAACAAGAGAGAGGGAGTGAGTGAAATGATGAAGATGAAGGATGAGAAGCAGAAATTTCTACCCCCTGCCACACTCATTCGGCTAAAAGAGAGGGAAAGAGAGAGAAAGAGAGAGAAATAGATTTTGTAATACCCCGAAATTTGGGATTGGAAGCTTTGGAATAAGCCTAAATTGAGTGGACTACTAAGCCCCGATTTAGTAGATGTCCCAAATCTATTCTCTAATGTTCCTTATATCTTTGGGGCATTAAAGAAAGTAAAATGGTGAATTTTGGAGAATATAATTATGTTTTCGATAAAATCGCCTATGAGGCAGTGAGCTTATCATAAGGTTTTGGAAGACTAAATGATAAGTAAAAATTATGAGATTTTACAGGATGAAAGTAGACATCCTAAGCTTTAATTTGATAGGTCATATGAATCAATTAGAGCTATACACCAAAAGATATGAATTTTTGAAGTCAGCACAGAAAAACTGTGAAATATCTGGAACAATATGCAAAGATTGAAATTCTGGGAATTTTGTGATTCCATAAAGCAAAAGTCTATATTTTTCCTTGCAACTAGAGTCAATAAGGGTTCTATAGGCTTTGGAATCACTCTAATTCGATTTTTCTAGAATTAGTTATGATTTTTCAAAGTTTGGACAGAAATCTGCCAAAATTTCTGAAAAATCCGAAAATGGAAAATTGTTGATGACATAAGCAATGACATAAGCATAAGATTATTAAAGAAGCATCATCTTTCTCCTTCAGCATTCCGAAGCCATTCTGCAACCAAAGTAAAGAAAAAGAGTTGAGAGGGTTTTGGGAGAAAAGGAGAAGAGAACTCGCAAGGTAAGCCGATTTCTCCGACGATCTAGCTCCTAACGCGTATAACTCCGATCCTAAGCTACTCCTTTATGTTCTTTAAGGTTTGGAAGCTCCTCTTTTGGTGCTTTGAAGTTAGGGTTTTCAGCCACAAGAAGGAAAAGCTAGTGGGAGCTTGAGGTAACTTCCAAACTCTTGTGTATTGACTATTCTGGCTGCTGTGGACAATTTAATCGGTGAAATTTCGCCGGATTGTCATTGGTTTCAAAAATGGAAAATGGGTGTGTGGGGCTGTTATGCTGCCCAAATTGATACTAAATGGTAGTTCTAACCTAATGGAATAGTCAATAAAGTGGTTAGGAGTAGAAAAGAACACGTTTACGGAGCCGAAATCACAAAACCCCGATTTTTCCCGGAAAACCCATATATTTCGGTCTGGGCTATAAATGGGTCTTAGAGTTGGATTTTCAATGATTTGATGATTCCATTGAGTTCAGGAGCGAAAATTAGGTGGGGTTACAGTTGGTCACTTTTTCAAAAAAGGCCGAAAAAGCATAATTACGAAAACGCCCTCGAAACCCTAAAAGTGGGGCTGTCAAGGGTAATTTTGTAATTGACATTGAATTTGATAATTCTGAGTCCGGAAATGGATTCCTTGGGCGAAAATATGTCAGAATAGCCCATGTCAAAATTTCAAGAAAAGTACAGCCGAACCGGGTACGGCGGGGCCGGGCTGGGTCCCCGGGGGTATTTTAGTAAATTTTCAATATAGCCTCATATAACCCTCAGAAACACTATGGAAGTGTCTAAATGGTACATTTGACATTGTAGGATCGAATGTGAAGCCCCGAGTTGCTGGCACGCAAATCGAGGATAAAAGAATGGAGGTAGGGAACTTACCTCTCTTGCATGCTTTGATATTTGTGTTTGTGTATTGATGCATGTATTGCTTTGCCGGATTATGTGAAACATGTATGAATGATTGTAGCTCTGTTTCTAGTTATGCTATGGCCATGAGTATGTTGTTGAAACATTGAGCACGCAGATATGTCATTGTGTGAACATGAGTTATGTATTGCAAGCATGTCATGCATTAAACACATATCATACATGCTTATAGGTATCTGTTTCCTACTGAGACTCTCTCGAATCTCACCCTCCCCTACCAACATTTTAGACATGGTAGGTGGATCGAGGATGCAGCAAGCAACCAAGAGCGGCGAAGACAACTTTGGGTTGTCAATTTAGTAGTTGGTTATCATTATGGTTGGGATTATGTATATTTGGATATTGTACATGTTTCGAATGTATATTCGGTTAATTGGGATGAGAATTTGTGTAATCCCCTATTTGGAAAATTGTAAAGGGCGAAAGTGCCTTGTAAGCTTGTATTAATGTAAGAAATCCGGGTTTGCCGGAAATTTATATTGTGCACTCTGATAGTTATACGAATGTGATTTATCCTTGCAGAGTAGTTATATTCGATATGTGAATATGAGACCAGTTCAATTAGATTTCAAAATGTATTTGTGAAAAACCTATCATGAAGATGGGATTTTGGAATAGTTTTCTTTCTTATTGGTCTCTATTTCACTTTAAATCGCGTATTTCGGATATAATTACGGAAGGGGGTTACAGATTTAATATTCATTGTTTGACTTTCTCAACCATTCTCTCACCATACCCACTTACCAAGTGTCTCAATATCACTGGTTCTCATAAAGTAAGTAACTCATTAGTTACTCTAACCACACCATTAGCCATTTTAATTTCACATCCCATTCTCCTCTTAGTTAGTAATTAATTTCTCCCTTAATCACTAACTACTGGCCCAATAATTCCATTCTTTCAATTTTCCACTAATCATGGCATATTAATTAATATTGCCACAAAACCCATAATAATTCCAATTTAAATTCACAAATTATTTTAATTAATCATCATTAGCCCTTAATCAAAATTTGGGACATTACAACCCTACTATAAGGTAGGAAGTTGAAATAAATTTAAATTATCCGACGGTCTCTAATTTAATTTAATTATGTGATATCGAATTATAATTATGCTAATTAAGGCAGGGGGTTACATAGACACTCTCACTCTAGGGAAGTTTGAACTCATATGGTACATCTCTAGGGAATTATAATTATCCCCTTGAACTTTAGGTGCTCGTGATCAGCCTTGTTCATTTGTGTGGGGTCCACATCAATAAATAAATATATATATATATATATATATATGTTCATTACTTGCTGCTAGACGTGTGCTTTATATATATATATATATATTCTAATTTTTCTCTCTCCTGAATCTCATAATAGTATCTACAAAATAGAATAGGACATAAATAGATTTCCTATCAAAATTTCCTTTTATCCTATAATTAATTAAAGGGAATATAATATATAAAAAATAAATTAACTAGGTATAAAATATCAATAAATTTAATCAATTATGTCTCAAACTCTATACCTATTTAATTATGAAATATATATTTACCATGAGCTCCGACACTATGTTTCTTTGTACTTCAGTGATTGGCTTATTTACTCTATGTAATTGAGAGATAAACTTCATGTATTACATATTCTTTGTGAGTAGCTTAAGATTGTTGAATCTTGAGTGGGTATTGATTTGAAAGTCGGAAGGGGAAGCATTTTATCTCTATGAGAGATTGAGTTGTATTGAGTCACTAAGAGCCCGATAAATCTTAAAGACTATTGTGGAACTCTCAAAAGTATTTATGGGGACTGGATGTAGGCCAAGTGGTTGAGACCGAACTAGTATAAATTTCTTGTGTTCATCTTCTCAACTCTCCTCAGTGATATCCTTCTGACTTAGTCTTTTTCATTACTTTAATTTTAAGTTTAAACTTTTTAATTATCACCCAAATCACCTATCAAGTGAGAGTCTTGTCTAACAAGTTGCTCTCTTAACTACTTCATAAGACAACATATATTTGCATTATATAACCATTCTATTTATAATCAAATTCATCATTGCAAATTATGAAAATCCTCTTTATAAACAACATTTGTAGCTATTGAGATCTCTGGCTATAGCTTATATCTTTTAATTCCAATGAATAGTCAAGGAATGATAACTTATAGCTTGTTATTGCCAAAGGTTGATTAGATATATTTCCCAAAGATGCTTGAGGTTGATTAACATTTCAAGTGTTTACTCTGTCCTTCAAATATGCAAATCTTCTTTGGACTAGTTGGATGCATGATAGAGCTGAAACAAGCACATGACTCTATTTTCCTATGTGCAAACCATTTCTAGGGGTTTTGGCTTTTTCACATACACATCATGATTTTGTTATTAACTGCCTCTATACATAGAGAAAAGAAAGTGATATTTTAGTTTCAAGTATATATTTAAATATTAGAATCGTAGTTTCATTTGTAGATTTAAATATTAGGGATTTCTTTTCTGAGTTTCAGGCATGTTCTTAGTCGCTGTAGACTTTTATATTAGGTTTGGAGGACCAAGGAACATATCAGTCTTCACCGTCCATTCTCTAAAGTTTTACATTCTGTTATTTCTATAATTATGACAAACCTACTAATTTTTCTACCATTTTGCTATAATGCAAAGTGTTACAGGTGGACATGGCTATTGTTTTGGAGCTTAGGTTGTTGAATTGTAGATCCTTTTTGAGTCTTGGAATATAGAGTGAGGGTAGCACCGTTATTGACGATTAAAAGTAGGAAGTTGGGAAGCAGTTAAACTTTGTTCATGTAAAGCTGATATTTTTGGTCGTTAACTTGGAGAATGACTATTTAGTGAATGTTATTAGACTGAATTAAGGTAATTAAGGGTAGTATGTAAGGAGCAATTGCTCGTGAACCGCAATACTCTTGTATTCTAGCACATTTGCGTTAGTTGAGAATTGAAAACCCATAGCCTTATTTATTACTATCACTTGTGTTTAATATAAGATTCAATTGACTTTCTTAAAGAGATTAAAGAAGTTAAATAAATTATTTTAAAATATTTATATTTATCAGTTTTATACCAAATTAATTCATCTAAATTATTAACCAATATAAAATTTAATAATATATAACATATATTATGATTAAGTTACGTATTTAATTTAATTTCTCTAAAAATTATCAACTAAATTTTATATTAAAGAACGAAGGAATACTATAATATCATTCAATGATTTCTGATATACACTGATGTACTTTAACTAGTTTAATGCGGTATTCTATGTTATTATTTTTTTTCTGGGTCATGAATTTTAGGGGGCCTGCAATGTATTTAAAACATCGTGGATAGGTAGCTTATTTTATTTTCATTATTATTATTTGAGGTGCTGGTCGTCCATGCTCATCAATATTTGTCATTTTGTGGCCTTTCTTTTATTTAAATAAAATTCATAATTTTGTTGTCATGACATATTCCATGATCGGAACTGAGGATTGTAAATTTGTAATCCATACTCTACAATGTTTCATGTTTTCTGGTTTGGACTATTTGAAATTAAATTAAGGAATTTAATTAAGTTAGTTAATATGACATATTTTTTTCTAAAGCACCCTAATCATCTTTATTAATCCCCTCCATCTCTCCTTTACTTGATTATTGATTATTATTGATAGAACATCAATAGGCATAAATTAAAAAAAGATTGATAAATAAAGAAAATAGATTTTACAATTATGATTAAGATTACCTCTCATCCTTCATACAAGATCTACTTAACTAATTTGAATATAAAGAAAATTAGTTAAATTAACAATTTGAATATATTAAGTTAGTTCCTAAATGGATTTATACTTATATCTCTGCTTGCTGTCAAGTTCGTCATTTTCCCAACGCAATATATGCTTGGAATGCTTACATAAGGCTTTATTTAAAAAAATTGGAAAAGAATGATTTATATAACCCAATATTTAAAATATAATGTGTAACACCTTACATTTTTGTCCTTTTTATATATGTCCAAAGTGTTACTATTCAATTCTTTAGGGGGTTCATTTCTCATTTCCAGCTATTGAGCCGTTATTCTTGCCATGTTTATATATCAGAGTTAGTTCTATTTCTTCGCTCTTACTTTTAGTTTCAGTGATCCCGATTATCGTTCAATTTTTATATGCATCTATTCATACTATGCACACAAATATGCAGGTTGTGCAAATAATTTACATACAGTAAATTATTACACATTTTTATTTTCTTCCAAGTTCTTTGTCTTCTTTCCTACTGGTACATCTGTAGCATTCTTTTCTATCATACTCCTATACCAATATGGTTGGTGGGGGTGAGATTCAGGAGAATCTCAGTAGCAAACATTATAGACAATACATGTAAGATAAATGCTAGTGCATGATATGCTTGCCTTACATAGGCTCATGTTCACATAATAATATTCTGTATGCTCAATGTTTTGTGCAACATACTTATAGCCATAGCAAAAGCAGAAACAGACCTTCATTCATTTATACATGCTTCACATAATCAAGTAAAGCAATACAGCAAATCAATACATAGTATAGACATCACATACATGCAAATAAGTATGTTTACTACATTTTATCTTCGAGTCCCCCCTTTTTGTACCTTTTCTTCCAACCATTAAAGTTGCTTCAATTGCCTCTTCTTTGTCATCTCATGGCCCTAGATAAATGGCTATATTATTAGAGTCATGACAAATAAATATCCAATGGACTACTTTAGCCTCTAGGACTTGTCTTTATTCTTTGGGCCCAGACTTGTCCCAAATTTTAATAACCCAAGACATATTGGTTAGTTAACAATTAAAGTTAACACATTAAGGCCAATGGGTATTTAATGGGCCCACAATAACTTTATGGGCTTTACTCAACCATTGGAAGCTAGCTTTATTCCCAAATGTCATTACTTTCTCATTTTCGTACTATTCCAGAAAGTTGGCAGATTTTTCACTTAATTTTGAAAAATCATAACTAAATCTAGAAAAATTCAATTGCAGTGATTCAAAGTCCTATATGGTCCTTATTAAGTCTATGTTAAGGGAAAAATAATAGTCACTGCTAATTACAGGGATAATTTTCCCAGAACTGTCGAACAACACAACTAGTCTAGAAAACATTGCATATTCAACGCCTAACTTCAAATATTCATATATCATAATCTACAAGTCCAAATGACCCATATTATATATCAAATTAAAGCATAGGATATCTATTTCAAATCTGGAAATTTCATGGCCATTGGGCTACATTTAGTTATTTAAAAACAGGCCACAAGCAGACTGCCTCCAGAATTTGCTAGTTTTCCAGACCAAAGTTTGAAAATTCATAATTAATTCTACAAAAATCCAAATGGGTTGATTTCAGTTTCTATAAAAATATCTTTAAATGTACATTAAGGGAAAAATATCCCAGTGTATCAATGGCATCCAAATATTTACTAAAAAATCATCAAACCCAGACTGTCATAGATTTTGTTCCAAAATTAAGGTGAAACTTTGAAAAATCATAACTTTAAATCTATTTGTCCAAATGGCTCATATTACCTATCAAATTAAAGCCCAGGATGTCTAATTTAATCTTGAAAAATTTTGTAGCATTTGGACTTAGTTTGGCCTATCAAAAACACATTACAAGTTCACCGCCTCTAGAAAACAAATTCAGGCAGCATTAACATAAACTTCTAAAATCATCATAAATCATCATTTAACCATAAATACATTATTAAACCTTAAAAACACCCCTTGGATGAAATATGAATAGTACCCCACCCTCATAAAAACTCATCTAAACAACAAACAAATCAGTTCAAAACGAAGCCCACGCTTACCTCTACGTGTTTCTGCAATCGGTCAAGCTCTTGTTTAGCCAACACAAAAGTTATGCCATTATGAGTCATCATTACTTACTTTATTAAACTTACTTTAATAAAGTTACTTTATCGATGCATACTTGGGATTTTACTCAGGACCGTGGTACGCATAATGAGGTACAAAAGATGACACCAGGTCGGAGTATGTGTGTTTAGGCCCTACATGGCGCCACATACCGATGTCTATTTCAAAAACGTAGGGTACACATGTCTGCCCTGAAAATGCCATATACACACCTAGACCAGCCTATTTCGCTTGACTAATCTGTCCCTTACCTCATGACATAAATGGGTGGTGTCTTCTACCAACCCAATGGCATCGTATGTGTCTTATGCATATCTGCACCGACACTTTGATCCTACTATCTACACATACTGGGCCCTCTACCCGGTAGGGCTGGATCATATAGTCCCATAAAGTCTTTCTATGTCTTGACATTCTTGGGACTCTTCTTGAATTGGGCTTAGTCATCTGCCTGATATAGGCATATCCTCAAGTCTCTAGGCCCAAAATTCAGGATATTATAATTCTTCCCCTGTTCAATAAACTTCATTCTCAAAATTTGCTATTGGTCCGATTCTTAATAATACTTCAAAAGGACCATTGTAGTGAGAGTTTCATTTCTTTACTTATACATTCTATTAACACCTCAAATTCTAGAGTTTATCGACATTTGAAATTCTAGAGGTCACATTAAATTCTAGAGGACACTCCAAATTCTCAATACCTCAAATTCTAGAGGACACCTCAATGCTCAATTCTTCAAATTCTAGAGGACACCTCAATTCTGGAGTTTTTCTCATTCAATTCTATTCTTACAGACCTTACTCATCTATCCTGCATAAGAGCTTCTTCAATATAAGCTCTTAAACTACTTTCCTCTTGACTAGCACGGTAACTAGCAAGTACTGTATGGCTTCATCAGTTCAGATATCTAGACCCTTCTATCAGTTTTTGTTCCTGTATCATCATGACTATCAACTACCTTGATTTTCAATTTAAAACATCAATGATGATAGTCGTGTCATTGCTTTTTTGTTCATCTACGTTGGCTCATATTCTATTCTTCTGATTTTCATATGTTCAAAATTCTTGTAGTCATAGTACATTTTTGCAACCGCGCTATAAAAATAGTGTTGTTACATTTTCAAAGCAAATAATCGCTGCCAGCTCAACTCACAAGTGGCGTAATTCATCAAGTAAGGTTTCAACTATTGAGAGGCATACGCCACCATTCCGTCCTGCTTCACCAGGACATATCCCAATCCTTTCTTTCTTTCTCATTCTATTGTAGAACATACTGGTCGCTTCATTACAAACCATACAGGTCACAATTCTTTGCAAACCATATAGGTTGCTTTATTCTTTCTTTGCAGACCACACATGGGTCATATTCTAGGATCAAGAATATTCAATACTGGTGCAAGTTTCAAGCTCGCCAACAGTCCTCTGAAAATCCTCTCGTAGACATCATCCCACTTAAGAAATTCTTTCTGCAATTCTTTGTTTCAATTCTTTCTTTCAAATGACCTTTATCAATGGCAAAGGGATTCCAAGAAAAATTATGTATTCATCTGGCAAGGCCCAGCAAACTGAGTATTTCTGCAACAATTTTTGGCCTCTTCCAGTTCTGTATTGCTCCCACTATTCTGGGTTCCTCTGAAGATCCCTTCTTTTGAGACAACATAGTTCAAAAATGACCACTACAAACTGGTCAAAAATTCTGTTTGATAATTCTGTTCAAAAATACAATTCTTGAAAACATTTCTGTTCACAATTCAGTTCATACAACTTATGAAAATAGCAGGTTCATTGGTCAGTTCAAAATTCAATTTTCAAAGATACTTAGGAACCATATAACTATTCTAGAATGTCATTTATTCTTTATACATTCCAGGCTCCACTCTTACTACTCAAGCCATTCATACCTTCATGTAATGTTCACGAAGCACGCAAAACAAAACATCCATTCTCAAGCATTCACAAGACTAATCGGTCAAGTTTAGCATTCATAGGACATATCGGTCCCTACTCCTAGCGCTGGGTATTCACAATTCACGATATGCAACAAGGCATAAAGTTAAGATACCAATTCATGATATGCAACAAGACATAAAGGTAAGATACCAATTCACGATATGTAGTAAGCATAAAGTTTGGGTAAATTTAAGGACAACTGTCCCTTGCCACAGGTCTAAGTAATTCTCATTCTCAGATATTGATTTTACACATCGCCTCTCAGCTTAGGGCAAATTCTTGCCTATGCAACCTCCGCCGTAGCGCAAGACCATGTTGGGGTGAAAGCCCACGATCATGTGGAAATTCTACCAAACCAGTTGTGATTCTACACTAAATGTTCATCAAGTCTGACTGCCCGGGGTATCGCCCCATGCCATAAGCATGTCAAGTCTTACTACCTACCATATATTTATAACATGAATATATTTGATGGTATACACATACGTGCATAATTATTACATAAGATGCAAGAGCAAGAGTTGTTTTCCTTTATATCGTCAAGCCCGTTCTTTCTTAATTCCCTTCCTTATTCTATCCATCACTCTATTCCATCAGGGAACAAATTCTCATTCGTTCATTCTTTCTAAAGGAATATTCTATAATCAAGATCTTTAATTACCTATGCTATATTAGCAACTAGCAACCTCCAAAAACCTCAATTCATTCAAGTCATTATAATACCTCAATTCAATTCAATTACCTAGGAAATCAATTCAACTATCATTTGATTCTTAGGTCATGATTCAGTTGGTAGCAATCCTCTCGGTGCCTATCCAACTTCTAGGTCCATCAACCTAATTCTAGAATCCTCAACATTAAGTAGATCGAAAAATCATTTTTCTTAGTTCCTCAACAATACCCAATAAGCATGCTAAGATCATCGTTGTAATATCCCGATTTGTAATTAGGGCTAATGACTCCGATAATTATTGTAATTATCTTGATTAAGCACTATTATGATTAATGTAATGTAAATTTTGGGATAAATACAAGTGGTATTTAAGATCAAGGGTTGAGATGCATTTCATATAGGTCGGAATCCTATGTTTTGTGACTTGGTGAGCTCATAGAGGGAATTGTGTAGATGGTGACAAGTGGCATGAGGGTGGCCATTGGATAGGGCACTAGAAGACAAAAATCACTTTTTCTCTTCTCCCTCTCTCCTATTCGGTTGAGTATGTGTGTGTAGAGGGAAGAGTCATCATCATCCTCCTCCCATTTTCTCTCATCTTCTCTCTCTTTCTTCCTCCATTTTCGCTGAATCAAGCTTGGAGAGAGAAAGGAAAAGCTTTGATCTTTGGTAAGAAATGCTCCTCCTTTGCTAAAAACCTCTTCTCTAATATTGTTCATCGCAATGAGAGCTTTATGGTGGTGGTTGTAGAATCTTGAGAAGTGGTGATTTGTGATTTGGGCGAATTTGAGAGTTCGTGGATCAAGATTCCGGATTGGGCAAAGTAAAGAGGTAGGCATTTATAGTATTTTGATATGTTGTTTGTGATCTTTGGCTAAGTTGGTAAAATCTGGAATTTTGCCCTAATTATGCCTATTTTTGGAAATATGAAGTTCATTATGATTGATGATTGGAAATGATTTAGTTTGGAGATATATGAACATTTGATGCATTTTGGATAGATAGAAATTGATTGGGATTCATTTGGATCACTTGGGAAAAGTTGGAAAATCTGTTTTGTTAAGCTCTGTTTTTCGCTGTCAGTTTGGACGAGCGTTTTGAGTGACCAAATGGTATTGGAAAATTATGAAACTTTCCAGTCTTAAAGTTCACATCCCAAGCTTCAAAATGGACATATATTTTGTGTCATTTCTTTGAGTATTCTGTGAGATATGGTTGCCCAAAGTTTGGGATTGAAACAGAACTCTGTTTTGGAGTAGTGTGTAGTTTTTGGTAATTCTGTATTTGTGTAGTGATTTCCAGTGAAGGGCTATATTTTTACTTGAAAGAGGACTTATATACCTTTCATTTGGCTTTGGAATCACTCCATTTCGATTTTTCTAGAATTAGTTATGGTTTTTCGAAGTTCAGCCCAGAGTCAGGAAATCTCTGGGCCGCGGCCCAAGAGTGGCGGGCCGCGGCCCAAGCCTTTCTGACCTGTTTTGGGCCGCGGCCCACGAGTGGCGGGCCGCAGCCCAAGACCTTCTGACCATGTTTGGACCGCAGCCCAAGGAATGGTGGGCCGCGGCCCAACCCTGTGTTTTGGCACTTTGTGTTATTGAAAGGGGATCTTTAACCTATTGTTTCCCAACCTTTTAGGGCTTTTATTAGAGGCATTTGGGGCCTCTTAAGAGTCAATTATGATAACTAAAACTAAGTGTTTCAAGTTAATTAAGTTTTGGAATAGAATATAACTCTTCGTCCCTAATTATGAATATAGGATTTGATATTTGTTGTCCGCGTGAGACCACGGTAACGGAGCCAGTCAGGAAAGATACAGGTAGTGACTCTATCTTTATACCTTATGTGATGTATGATATGCATACTATGTCATTGTTTTGAAATGGATTTAGTATGTTGCGAGTTTTATGAAATTGTGGAAGCACCGCTATACCAATAGTCCCTGAGTCGCTAATAACGGTTTGGGTGAAGGTCGTATGCCTTCCCGGCGGTAAAAGGGGATGAGGTTAGGGTGTGATATATGTGTATATGTGGGCCGAAAGGCTAATTGTGGGCCGAAAGGCTATTTGTGAAGGCCGACGGGCCATTTGTGAAAGCCGAAAGGCTATATGTGAGCCGTGTGGCTATTTGTATGCACTGCCACGCCAATAGTCCCTGAGTCGCTAACAACGGTTCGGGTGAAGGTCGTATGCCTTCCCGGCGGTAAAAGGGGATGAGGGTGGAGTGATTTGTGTTGCTGTACGAGATGAATTGTTTACATATTATGTGATTGCATGTGGTATGAAATTGTTGTTACTACTGGGATTCTTTAGAATCTCACCCCTTCCATATGACTAACCTTTTCAGACAGGGCGAGTGGCTCGAAAGGGAAGCGGACAACCAGGAGTAGTTAGGCTTACTCCGAGATCTAAGTGGTAGTTGGTTATCATAGTTTTGAATTTGGGATTGACAAGTGTACAATTTATGTAGATGAATATTTTGGATATGTAATCCCCATTGTTGGGAAATCTTAAACCCAAGTTATCTATGTAAGTAACCCGGGGTTTGCCGGGATTTTGGTTTCCGCACTTTGATATTTATTATGTACTCTGATTTCTCAAGTAATTATATCCGCCCGTGAATGTGAGACCAGCAATAAGTATGTTTCGGAATTGATTTTCAAAATACCCCATCTCTTGGATGTGGGACTATAAATTGTTATTTCATTTTATTGGTCTCTATTTCACTTAAATTTCGTAATCCGGATGTAATTACGGTGAGGGGGTTACAATCGTGATTCATTCCTTCTATTATATTCTCATAACATTCAGATAATATCTTTAAATATTCCCAAGGCATTGCTGACACAAGGTTCATACTTTCATGTATCGAAACCATTGTACAACCTTAATCATATTTCAACCTACACACTATTTCAGCTTAGATTGGATTCAAGCCTATTCTCAACCTTCACCATATTCATTCTAACATTCTCGTAGCATCCCTAAGAATCACCATATTTCATACCTTAAGGCACTCATCCTTTAACGAAGGGGTTTTCAAAGTTCTATAATACTTCCCAGGGGGTCACCCATCCCAGGATTTATCTCACCTGAGCACGCTTAACCACAAAATTATGTTGGAAACTAGGTTACAAACCAGCTCGGCATCAAATCCTCCAGAGCTCATACCCCTCCCTACTGGGTATACATCACTAATGCTCCGTTTAATTTTCTATATACAACTTTACCCCTTCTTTTATACTAGCCTACCAACTAGTGATCGGGGGAAAATCTATTTCTTTAGGTTTAGCTATCACCCATATTTCATTCTAGTTATGGGATCATTAACAAGGTATCACTATCCTATTTACAACAGTAGAACATATTAGCTAAATGCCAGAATCTCTACTCTGATACCACCTAATGTAACACCCTAGTTATATTATCATTCTGATGAGTCTTTCATAGTGAATCTGAACCACTAAGTGATATTTCTTGGTAAACAATTTCAAATCCCAACTCCAATACAAGATGCGAACCTACACTTGAAGGGGGTTTCTGAATAACTTAAAACTTTCCGAAGATTGTTCACCGTGGTTCCTTACTCATTATGACTTATCTTTCCTTAATTCTCTTTATTATCTTAATCAAAGCGATTCTTTGCTCATTTTTATGTGCGGAAGGTTTCTTAACTAATGGGCTCATACTATACAATTACCCCTTTCTAATTCCATTATGGCACTTGGATAATTAATTAATTCGTCATGTGGATTATATAGGTAACCATTGCAAATATATTAATTTACATAATAGACAAGTGAATGAATAATTTTTCTCTTCTTCATTGCAACTTCTTTCTTAAAACAGTGTCCTGTACTCCTTTTATATGCTTAGCTGCCTATATGGTTGGTGGGGGAATGTGAGATTCAGGGGAATCTAAGTAGAAAACATTATAGACAATATATGTAAGATGAATGCTAGTGTATGATATGCTTGCCTCACATAGGTTCATATTTACATAATGATATTCTGCATGCTCAATGTTTCGTGCAACATACTTATGGCCACAACAATAACAGAAACAAAGCTTCATTCATTCATACATGCTTCACACAATTAAGTAAAGCAATACAGCAAATCAATACATAGCATAAACATCACATACATGCAAGTAAGTAAGTTCACTACCTTATAGACAAAGTCCCTTCTTCTTGTCTCCTTTTCTTCCAACCATTGAAGTTTCTTGGAAATTCTTCCATGCTTCATCTTTCTTGGCTTCTCATGGCCTTAAATAAAAAATGACATTATTAGAGCCATGATTAATGAACCTCTAGTGTGGCTACACTAGCCCCAAGTGCTCAACTTAACCTTTAGAGTTCAAAAAAATTACATTTGTCCCTTTTTTTCTTAAATTCGTATGGTAGCTAAAAGCTGCCAGCATTTTGACACAATTTTGAAAATTTATAACTAATTCTAAAAAAATCCAAATTAAGTGATTCTAAGTCTTATGTAAACCTCATTAAGTCTACTTTAAGGGAAAAATAAGGGTTAAATTTCCCAGAATCTTTGGACAACACAACTGGTCCAAAACACGTTCTAGATTCAATGCCTAATTTCAAAAATTCATATCTCACAATCTACATACCCAAATGACACCCTTTACATGTCAAATTAAAGCTTATTATGTCAATGTTAATTTTGGAAAGTTTCATGGCATTTGCATTAGGTTTGGTCAATTAAAACTCATCACAAACCGACTGCCACAGATTTCTTTCTAGAATCAAGGTCAAACTTTGAAAAATCATAACTTTCAATCTAATGGTCCAAATGACTCATGTTACCTATCGAATTAAAGCCTATGATGTTTTTTTTGATCTTGTAAAATTTCATAGCATTTATACTAAGTTTGGCTGATAAAAAACACATTACAAGTTCACCACCTCCAGAAAACGAATTCAACAGATTTAACATGAACTTCCAAAATCATCATAAATCATCATTTAACCATAAATACATGATTAAACTATGATTAAACCGTAAAAACACCCCTTGGATGAAATATGGACAGTACCCCACCCTTATGAAAAACTCATCCAAACAACAAACTAATCGATTCAAAATGAATCCCACGCTTACCTCTATGCATTTCTGCAACCGGTTGGAAATCCAGCAGTACTCGGACAAGCGAGACGACACCAAACACCTCTAAATGTAAATATGAAACCGAAGAAATGAAGCTTGCGATGAGTAGAAGAAGGTTTGTAAAGGGTATTTTGACAGAAAACGCCGATTTGGAGATGAAAGCGGCTCCGGAGCTCAAGAACGGTTACTATTCAAGCTCTCTCTTACCTCTATCATTTTTTCATGATTTTTCTTTGATTTTTGATGAAAATGGACAAAGTTTTAAGGCCCTAAATGAGTCTTAAAGTTGTCCGCCATGTGTTGAATTCCTATGGTGCCATTTGTCCGGTGATCTGGTGATCTAGTGATTCAGTGATACGTGCCACTTACTTTAATAAATGGGTCCCACCTCTTTTATCAGATTTCTAGACTCCTAAGTTCAGTGTTCCAAAAGTTAAGTACGTGACCGGGCCATTTACCGGTGGATTCCCCGGACTCAGGTGTTAGGTGGCACATTATGGGGATGCCAACACAAAAGGCATAAAGGTAGTGTAATGATGAGAGACACTTGTCACCTACTTATTTGGCTAACACAAAAGTGGTTTTGCACTTTGCCATCATTAAGGGGCACATGTCAAGCTCTTGTTTAGCCAACACAAAAGTTATACTATCATTAGTCATCATTGCTTACTTTATTAAAGTTACTTTATCGATGCATATTCGGGATTCTACTCGAGACTGTGGCATGCATAATGAGGCACAAAAGATGACACCAGGTAGAGTGTGTGTGTGTGGGCCCCGCATGGCACCACATACCGGTGTTTACTTCAAAAATGCAAGGTACACGTGCCTGCCCTAAAAATTCCACGTGCACACCTGCACTAGCCTATTTCACCCAACTAGTCCGTCCCTTACCTCATGACATAGTTGCGTGGCATCTTCTACCAACCTAATAGCACCGTATATATGTCCTGTGTACATCTGCGCCAACACTTTGATCCTACAGCCTACGCATACTGGGCCCTCTGCTCGGTAGGGCTGAATCACATAGTTCCCAGGAGTCTTTCTATGTCTCAACATTCTTAGGACTTTTCCCGATTTGGACTTAGTCGTCTGCCTGATATAAACATATCCTCAAGTTTTTAAGCCTGAAATTCGGGATGTTACATAATGATTTGTAAGGACTCTAAAAATATTTGGATATATCCACAAGCGCACATACTCTCTCTCTCTCTCATCTTTAATGTTTTAATGTAAAACCTATTTACTTAATTTGATTATATTAAGAAAGTTAGCTAAATTAATGAATATGATATGTTTTTTTCTAAAACACCTTAAGTATCTTCTTTAACTTCTTATATCTTTACGTTACTTGATTATTATTAATGAAGTATTAATAGGAGCAAGTTGTTAAAAAATTAATAAATATGAAAAATATATATTACAACTAAGAATAAAATTATCTCCCCATTCAAGTCATACATTAAAGATCGGAGCAGTACTATCTATGTTGATTAGATAATAAACTTTACCATGTTGGCAAAAAAATAACAAACTTTACAAGATGATACAAAATATTTAATTACATGTCACTGGAAACTGCAATATCAACATTATACCTTCATCATGATCAATTACGAATCCATTAGACACTTGCAGCTATGGATCAACGTCTCTTAGAGCCCATTGACTAAAACTTTTGCTCTCCTCCCGCCAAAAATGGAGGGACTTTGAGGGAATAGGCATTTTAGTTTTTTTATAGGAAAATTGTAAAAAATTATTTCATTTAAAATATATTTATTAAATGGGACATTTATATATAGAATATCTTTTTTGTATGTAATTTTTTTTTATACATATATAAAAATCTTCTATCCGCGTATAGATATCTTTTTAAATCTTATTTAACAATTAAGTT
Source organism: Inga oerstediana (assembly GCA_963210345.1). Classification (NCBI taxonomy): domain Eukaryota; kingdom Viridiplantae; phylum Streptophyta; class Magnoliopsida; order Fabales; family Fabaceae; genus Inga; species Inga oerstediana. The sequence goes on along the minus strand of OY723410.1, from coordinate 47,956,738 downwards.
ATAAATGAGATCTTTTTTAATAAATTCTCCCTACTTTTTTTTTTTATATCCCAAGCTTATTTCTCTCGCCGTCTCGTTGCTTCCTCGGGTCCTCTCTTTCTCTCGCCGTCTGCTCCGCCGTCACTTGCCGCCGTTGAGGTTTGACTCTCTTCCCCGTCAGTTGATCTTCGCTGTCATTTTTTTTTCCCGCATTTTCGTTTACCGCGTTTTCTCTATCTTTCTGTTTTTTTTTTTTTTTTTTTTTTTTACGGGTAAAAAGGAGATTTTATTGCTTGAAATATTTACACAATGATGACTTCAAAACGGAAATCGCTGGCCTGGATAGTATGCTCTATAAGCTGAGAGTGTTTCATCGACTAGCCGGAAAGTGTTTAAAAGAGTTTAGGATTCCCCCATTTTATCTTTCAGTTTCATTTGCTTTGCTCTTTCTGTTATTTCGCCCTTATCTGTCGTTTTCTATTTCTATGTTGCTTCCCTCTTCGCCATCTCCTTTCTAATTTTCTTTATGAATTCGTATCAGCTGGTAGGAATATTGTGTCTTAGGACGATTCATAGATAAATAAACAGAGTGAAGGAAAAGGAACACAGGACGGTTTCTTTGTTTTGATCATTATCACTAACTTACATGTGGGGCAACGTGGTACTTGTGTTGGTGATTGCTTTGGTGCCAAAAACTTGTACTTGTTTATTAAATTTTTGGTACTTGTTGTAATGGACTTGAAATTTGATAAAATAGAAGCTCTCTTCTGCTGGAACCTAGCTCTTTCTGCTGCATGTATTATACATTCGGCAAATGTTGTATTACTATAATTGTCGGGTTAAAAAAAAACTATAATTTTATATAATAAATACATGGTAAAAATGTACATTTGATACTTGATACCTTAACTTTACACAAGATTGACATGAAAAAATGGTCAATCTTGTGTACATTTTTGGTACTTGTTGTAATGGACTTGAAATTTGATAAAATAGAAGCTCTCGTCTGCTGGAACCTAGCTCTTTCTGCTGCATATATTATACATTCGGCAAATGTTGTATTGCTATAATTGTCGGGTTAAAAAAAACTATAATTTTATATAATAAATACATGGTAAAAATGTACATTTGATACTTGATACCTTAACTTTACACAAGATTGACATGAAAAAATTGTCATTTGAGATTTATGAAATTTTACATGTCGATACAAAACATTTACAAAGATTGATATATTAAGTTTAGTTTTTTTTAATTCAAAAATAACAGAGATTGACATGAAAAAATTGTCATTTGAGATTTATGGTGTTAGAGGAGTTATACCATTGAAAAGATGTTTTATAAAATTAAAAGGGCAAAGCGAAACCTTTTATTAAGTTAATACACTAAAGGTGCATTTTTGCCTAGGAACATTTATAACTATATTTTAGTAAACATTCACACACCATTCTTGTTTCGTTAGTTCATTCCTTGACATCATTGTTTGGGTATTTTCACGTCTGATTCTATGCCGCAAGCCTCACTCCTTGGTGTGTTTGCAGGTTTTTTGGTTTCACTTTTTCTCAAGCAATGGACTTCTTTGAAGATTGGAAGTCCCACATCCCAGTTTCTCCATTTCATGAACGCCTACTTGTTACAGATTCTGATCGATCTGCAGTGGGTCCCCTCATCTTCAACCCCAACCCTCAAACCTTAACCCAACTTGTCTCTTCCTCTTCTCTCTTAATCCCTCCTATTTGTGCCCCCCAACTATCTCTTCCTCAATTTCTTGCAACTGCTACACCTGATGCTCCCATCCTTCCCTCCACTGCATCCTCTATTGCCTCACAGTTTGGTTCTCAACTCCAAGATGACCTCCCACCTGCCTTCCGTTACAACCGACTCGAGATTCTTAAATATCAAAATGGTGCTATTCTCTTTTTACCAACCGGTGAGAATCATGATCGAGTTGGTTATTTGACGCTCTGTTTTGAAGATTCGCACTTGCGCGTTAAACTTGACAATAATGAAGATATTTTTCAAGTTCCTTGTGGAGCAAGTGATCATATATTAAGAATTTTAGTTAACTCAGTTGCTAATAGGGATGAGTCTTCTCTTGTTGGATATTTGTTGGTTACCACATGCTATGCTGTTTATTGGTTTTCTGTACTCCACGATTCACATATAGAGAGACCTCATGTAGTTCGTGTGGGACATAAAACTTTCAAAACATGCTCTGTTGTCCATGCTTGTTGGAGTCCTCATATATTTGAGGAAAGTCTTGTTTTGCTAGAGAATGGATGCCTCTTCTTATTTGATTCAGGGGATGGCAAAGCCGCTCCAAATTTTAAGGGGACTGGGTCACAACTAATATGTCCTAGTCCATATAGTTCTAAAGATCTAGTTTGGGTGAGTTGCGAATTTAGCTGGAAGCCTAGAATTTTTATCGTGGCTACTTCTGAGGTGGTTTTCTTAGTTGATTGGACGGAGGATACCCATGTTATAATTTGTCTATTGACAGTTGATTTGTTACATATGCATCCTCAAAACGAAGAGTTTCTGGCACTTTCAAGGGCAGGTCCTGATAACTTATACTTTATTGTGGCCTCTAACAATTTTTTACTTTTATGTGATGTGCGAAAGGAAATGACGCCTATTATTCAGTGGGCCCATGATCTTGACAATCCTACCTATATAAATGTGTTAAACTTGTTTCAGCTGAGGTCACATTCTAGGAAAGATACATTTGATTCTGCTTCAAAAGCTGGATTTTGTATCATATTGGGATCATTTTTCAATGAAAATTTCAATCTCTTTTGCTATGGACCCGCATTACCATCCAAAGAAGGATCTTTTGCTTCAAAGTTTTCAAAGACTAGCAAGACCATCTATGCGTGGGAGCTTCCATATGAGCTTGCGATATCTGGTCATTATTGTCGTTGTGGAAGTTGTCTCTTGAAAGAAGAGTATACAAAAGAAAATCTTCCTAAATGGATTGACTGGAGGACGAAGAAAGAGATGGTTTTGGGATTTAGCATTCTGAATAATGATCTGGCCTCCAAACTTTGTGAACAGGATAAACATGGTGGTTTCACATTGACAAGGCTAATGTCATCAGGAAAGCTTGAGTTGCAAAGATATCAAGCATCTTGGGTCACTGAAAAAAAATCAAAAAATTGCAATGGACAAGGGGTGCAGCTGAATAGATATTTGTTTTCTACTGCTGGTGAGAAATACGAGTTTTCCAAGAGTTTTACTTTCATGAGATCAAACTACCTCAACTCATATTTTAGAGGTAACCTTACTGAATGCTTGGTTGAAAAAATAAAAGGTATGAATGTCAGGAAGAAGAAATCACTAGATGAGGAAGTGCATAAAACCTTGTGTGAAAAATTGAATGCTTGGGGGGTTGGCTTTTCTAAATCTTCTCGCACAACTATTTCTTTCTTTAGTGATGTGATGCCATCAGCAAGCCTCTATGAGGTTGCTCTAAGAGGATTGTGGGCTAAATTGCCTTTGCACATATTACAATTGGCTTTTTCAAAGCAATCTGAATCCTCTGTTGGTGGTAAAAAAAAGGTATCTCTGGAATTTTTGGTTGTTCCCCCATACAACAATTTGCCACCGTTTTTCTTGAGGAAACCATCTCCCCGCAGCAAGAAGTGTTCTGATAAGGTTCAGTGTAATGATGATAATTCCGGCAAAAAAGAGTGTAATGATGATGATTCCGGCGAAAAAAAGTCTAATGAGGATATAGTGGGCCCAACTCTTCCTCTTGCAATTCTAGTTGGGCTTCATAAAATTGGTGATGGATCTTCAGATTTGGGAGATTGCAGTTTTTCAGTAGAAACAGAGGTTAGCCTTCAATGCAAAGAAGTTATGAAGGTGGCTGGTAAGATATCTGTTTCAACTCTTGGGTCTGAGTTGTTTGATGATCTTGCAGTCTCCCCCGGTGATCGTGATCCTTCTACACCAAAACCTTTCGTGCTATATCATCCAAATTTATTTGATTGCCCTGCACCAGACCTTCTTCGTGGGAACTTTATTGATCAGTATAAGATTCATCATACATTAGCTTTTAATGCTCAAGAGAACAAGACTGTTCCCAATGAGAAGTCTGAAGCAGTGGGTCAAGGGATAGTTGGTGATATTAGCTCTGCTGAGTCGAGGTCTCATGCTTCTGATGAGGAATTTGGACCTTGTGATTTAAAGGCTTATGATTTATTAAAGACACAAATGTCTAGATGGAAAGAAGGCTTTGATTCATACAAGGAGTTTTGCATTCAGACTAAAATCCAGAAGGCAATCAACAAGTGACCCCTCAGTGCGCCATGCTCATGGTTGGTTCTTGGGGACATAACCTGAGGCCTTTAATTTTTTTGTGAGCAAATGCATTTAAGGTTAGATTTCTTCCACTAATTATACTTTTTCTGAGTAGTGTAGATTGATAACCATTTATCTACCTCACTTGCATGGATAAGGTTTGTTTTTATTGTTGTTGATATGATACATAGGTAATAGGGATAAATTATTATGTCATTTTATAATTTTATAATTGTATTTTAGACTTTGGTAGAAAGTGAACCAGGATTTTTTGAAATGCATTGCTGATTTATTTATTATATCTCCAATGGTTTGCTGATTAATTTGCGATCAAAAGGGGCAAATCATTATGCTGGTTTATATGTTAAAGATTTAGAAAAATCTAAACCAGTATGGTGCTTTAATGTTTTGCTAATGTTGTTTAATGAATAAATCAGAAGCATCAAGAATATTATCTTTTTCCTGCATAATAGTTAAAGTGATGTGACTTAAAAAGTGAAAGTACTCGTAATCTTGCTTTTCTCCTAAGTTGTTGCTAGTTGCTACCCTTACTTCTAACACGGTCACATACCTCGCTTCCTTTCATTGTATTTCTTTTAAGCCTAATACGAGTGTTTCTTTTAAGCCACCTCATTCTATTTTTCACTAGCTTAATTCAATTGACCAAAGAATCAAGTAATTCAATTTTCCTCATATCTCACCTCATTCCATTTCCCACTACCTCACATATATGTCCGGATTGGATTATCTGGCTGGACTAGGCCAGTTTCATCACTTGAGTTAGCATTCTGTTCTTTTCAAATTTACCAAAAAAGGTGGCATTTAGTTTACATGTTACTTCTGCTTGCTTAACATTGAATATGCCCTTGATTGGGATTTCCTTTTTGGTTCAACCACGTCTTTTATTTGGCTGCTGACTTTGGTTTTTGGAGAATCAAAGTACGTATCAGTGTCTTTCTCTCAATTTCCCTTTGTCTGAAGTTTTTCATTCTGTGGTATAATTATACTATATTTCATCTTACGTCTTCTAATGTATGATATAATGAAAAGTGTAAGAAGTTGACATGTCAGTGTTTTTCAAGCTTTAAGGTGTTGAATTTTTGAATCTTTGCAGCTCAGCAGTTGGAATACAATGATGGCAGCGAACCTTTTGGACATATGAAGCTGATATTATATATAAAAGTAGCAAGTTGTAAAGCATTTATAGCTTTTTGTTCAAGTAAAGTTGATATTGCTTTGGACACTTCTTTTTATGGTTCAAGCGGATATAAAAGTAGCAAGTTCCTGTGCGCTGGGAACTTATTTATTTCGTTAACTTTCTTAAAAGGGGCAATGCAAACAACAATACTCATTTACCATAGTAGTCAAATGGGCATTTGTAAATATTGACCAAAAAAAAAAATGGGCATTTGTAAATAACTATCCACCAAAACATTGGAGTTCATTACCTTAGGTTATACACCCTTGGTCCTTAATGCAAGACATTTATTTAATTAAATAAATTATTTAATTATAACATATACGATATAATCATTCTAAAATATTTTTGTGTAATATTAAATTATATATCAATTTAAATATTAGGTAAATTAGTTTAAAGAAAAATGATAAATATAAGAAATAAAATAAAAAATGGGTCTTTTATTTATGTTCAAATTTACCTCTAAATTTGAACTTACGTTTAGGACTGCAGGAGTAAGTAATTGTCCCAAAAAAAAAAAAACATTATAGTTACATTTTGCTAAATTAGTTTCATAACCAGATGCATTCCCATATATTGCTTTAGATCTTATATTGTAGAATTTGAAAATTGAGTATTATTGTTTATGTATGTTTAAATTGACTTGTTATAAATTTTTTATCCAAAAAAAAAAATTGACTTATTATAAATGAGTATGATTGATGATACAAAAAGAAGTTGCACACTAATTCTTGGACTTTTATGATTAGGTTAACTGTGTACTGAGAATTAATTCAAACTTATGGAGGCAAAGCTGAAATGTTTATTTAGATTTTCTTTTCAGTGTATTTATGTTATCTCTCTCTCTTTGCCATCAGCATATATGTTATGTTTCAATAGGAATAAATATGACCACCGAGTTCCTTTGGCAAAAGGAGCAGCTGCGATGGATGTGTAAAGAATTTTGCACGTACAAGTAAAAGCATATTATGAACGAATATAGGCCTGAAGATGAAAGATTAGCTAGTCACTATAAGTGAACTTGCAAGCTGTTTTGATTGACGTATAATTTTATTTTAAAATTGCATTTTTAATTTACTTTTTATTTTTATCAGTGGCTTGTGATTTTTTTAATTCCAAATAAATACCTTTAAAATATTAAAAGGACAAATAAAAGTGTTAGTTCCAATAATCCCAAATGGAATTATTTGAAATGTTGAAAAGTTTGGGAAATTATATTTTTTCCCTTACTTTTCTTTTTCTTTTTTTTTTTGTTTTGGAAAAAAAGAAAAGAAATAAAACACTTGCTTGCAATTGGAGCTCCGGCGCTAGTGATCACCACAGGTGGCCAATCACTAGAGCTCTGATGGCCGGTCTACCTCTGGCAACCTTTGCATTGTCCGTTCTATCATGGCTATGGCATTGTAACCGGTCATCAAAGCTTCAACAGCTTCATATATGCTTTTTTGAATTTCTAAAATAGAAGTAGTTAATAATGAAAATAGAGTAGTGAAAAATGTCGTTGCTAAGTTTTTCCTAATAACTACTTTTGTTTCACCATTTACTATTCTAGTTTCACAATTCACTGCACTTGTTTCATACTTTAAAAAAATGTATTAGGAATTTTGTAGATAGCCAGTCAAAGTAGTCAATAGCAAAACAAAGTAGTTGTCAGGATATATTCAATGTCAAGGACCCTATTTACTATTTTAGTTTCACTATTCACTACTCTGGTTTTAATATTGACTACTTTTGATTTTGAAATTCAAAAAATTCAACGGCCCATCGTCGGTCACTGGAGCCAGCCACCGGCTACGGGTGAGGGGTGCTGAGGTGGCATTTAAAAGAAATAAAAGTGAAGGGCAACAATGTATTTTCCATAACATTTTAAAACTTCAAAAATAGAATTGGGATTTGTGGAATTGGAATCAATGATTTGGAATTTCTATATTTTAAAGATATTTATTTGGAATTTTCCCTATTTTTGGTTTAAAATTTAATTTTCTTTTATTTAATTTACTTTTTATGTGTTTATTTATCTTAATATAAAAAGTTTAGTGATACTCACGTGTATGATAAAAAAGGATAAAGGTGCAAATTTGGCAATGAACAATTTTGCCCGGAGCATCCATAAGAACTATATATTTTGGGGTCCAAAATTGGCAATAATCAATTTTTTTAGTAGCTGATTGAACCATGACGTTAAATAGCCCAAACTCCCGTTAAATATGTTCCAGGTGGCAACAAATATGCAATTTAGAGTTTCAAACGTGGTGGTTGAAGTAATAAATTGCTTCTTTATTGACAAAAACCTAACAACGTCTCTTTTCTTCAATTTGGTACCTCATCTCCCGACAACGAAGAACCAAGTCAAACTCCTGCAGAAGCTAAGAGAAGGCGAATTGGTTGTAAAGTTTGAGGCAGATGGCATCATCGGCATCTTTGACGACAGGAAGAAGTAGAAGAAGGGTTGCATTGTTGATACAACCAAGTCAGGAGGTTGACTACGAAGGTCCAAGGAGGTTTTGCCATCACAATTTGGTAGCCCCACAGTGGACGGCATGGACCGACGAGAACCCAGGTAGGAGGTTCTACGGATGTCCATTCTACAACCAAGTATGAAGTGGAATTTGTATTAGTGCGACTGATTTGTGGGTTGTGTAGGGAAGGATGTTTGATTGTGATTTTACTTCTTATTTCATTGTTTCGAATACTCACAGGATGGTGGTTGTGGGTATTTTTCCTAGCATGATGGTGACTTTGGGGAGAGGGCAAATACTGTGATCAAGGAGCTACTAGATGATGTTGACAGATTATATGACGAAAATAACAGGATTAGAAGAGGAGAGGATAGGATTAGAAGAGGAGATGATGGGCATAGGCTAAATGAAGAGATTGAGGCTATTCATGGTGAACTCAAAACTCTTAAGCTCATACATGAGCTGAATGATGGTGAGCTGAGGATGTGGGAGTTGAAGTTTAAAAGAGCAATAACAATGCTAGTGATTACATGGATTTTGTTAATTGTATTTTATTTTGGAAGATAGATGGGTTTTGTTAATTGTGCTTATTTTGGAAGTTAGTTGATATTTTGGAAGATATATGGGTTTTGTTAGTTGTTTATTTTGGAAGTTAGTTGATGTAAGGTAATGAAAAATGATGTTTACAAGTTAATATGCAATAGTTGGGTGCAAGCTGAACAATGATGTTACAATGTGCTCATTTATCATCACACAAAAAATTCAATGAATAGATCACTTCTCTACCTGCAGCAAATTGTTCCATAAGTATTACAACAGATCGTTTCTCTACTTGCAACAAATAGAGTTTAGTGAGAAGGTGAGAGGAAGGTGAGGGTTCTGTGGATTATGTTAGATCTCATATTTTGATGATAACAAAAGAATGGTATGAAAAAGAATTGATTAATAAATAAGTTTGAACAAAGTAATAACAGGGATAAGCATCACTTGAAGTAAGCATTGGAGTAATGAGGAAAGACCAAGAGAAAATGCTGAGAAACTTGAACAGGAGCAATTTTTCTAAGGCATTACTCAAGTATGTACTCGAGTAATGACACAAAACTTGAAGTAACCAGAGGCACCTTCTAGTAACCTGCCAACGTTACTCGAGTAAGTACTCGAGTAATAGTGTAAATGTTTTCAAGTTGCTCTCGGCCTGCCAATGTTACTCAAGTAGCCACTTGAGTAACCAGGTAAATACTTGGAGTTGCTCTCGGCCTGCCAACATTACTCGAGTAGGTACTCGAGTAATCATGTAAAAGTTTTCTAGTTGCTCTCGGCCTGCCAATGATACTCCAGTATGTACTCGAGTTGCTCTGTTTCAGAAAATGTGTTGCTCTCAGCATTTTGTACCACTGCCAATGTTACTCGAGGTGCTACTCGAGTAACCCACTGAGGTAAGTAAAAACTTGAAGGTAGTACCCGAATAACTTGATCTAATTTTATTTCATTTTCCTCGAGTCATTACTCTAGTACACAAGTATTTAATGTTTCATTTTAAGTGGATTACTCGAGTATGTACTCGAGTATGCAGTGTTATGTTTGAAGGAAAACCTCAAGTCATTACCCGAGTAAGTGATGCACAAAAAGTAAGTTTACTCGAGTATGTACTCGAGGAATAAGGTAAGCAAAATTGAAGTGCTCTCGGCCTTGAAAACCTGCCAACATTACTGGAGTAAAGCATCGAGTAACCAAAAGTGTATTTGTAAGTTTACTCGAGTTGGTACCCGAGTAATCTATGAAGTCATAAGTGCATTACTCGAGTAGGTATCCGAGTAAACAACTATTTCCAAAGGTTTGAGATTTAGTTTATTCCATGCACTACCCGAGTAAACTTATATGTGTTTGTTGACTTGTAATTGATCAAAGTTTTCCCGATGATACTCGAGTAAGTACTCGAGTAAACTTCAAGGAATACTCGAGTAGCTACTCGAGTAAGCAAACCCAGAAATTCAGAAATCATTCCAAAATTCATTATTTTGCTTCTTATATGATTAATCTTTCATTGTATTAGTATTCTTAGCTTATTTATAGATGAACAATGAAGAAATCATATCAAGTAAGGAAAGTCAAATGAGAAGTTCAAATGCCACCTACCGACAACGGATATTTTTCAAAAACTTGAAAAGTCAATAGTGGCTGCGCACTCTCCAACGGACGAAAGGAAAATGTTCCAACGGTCTTCACCAACATATCCATATATATGTGAACATCCAAACAGAGAGAACAACAAGAACACACAAAAACGTATCATCAAGTTCATTACTCTGTTTTACGTTGTAATTGTATTTCTATGCTTAAGTGATTCATATTCACTCTGTGAGAGAGATATTTCATTCAAACTCAATATTTGTTATTGAGATAACTTAAGGTTGTGGAACCTTGAGTTGGAATTGGATTACAACTTGTAAGGGGGAGCGAGTGTCCAGGCGAAGGAACTTGCTTGTACTGTGGTGCCAAGAACCCACTGAATCTTGGAAGTTATAGTGAAACTCTTAGAGAAGCTCTGAGGACTGGACGTAGGTCAAAGTGGTTGTGACCGAACCAGTATAACTCCCGGTGTACAGTTCGGTGATATTTCTCCTTACTCCTTACTGTTTTAATTTCATTGTCAAGTTTCATATTTGCAAAGAAATTTTTAATATCACCCAATTCACCCCCCTCTTGGGTGAAACGCTTGCTCTAACATTTGGTATCAGAGCGTAGGTCTTCTTGTTAAGGTATAACAACCTAAGAAGGATCCAATGGCAAGCATGGGTAAAGGAATTCTTCCCGACGGAGCATCCATCACTAGACCTCTCGGTTTAAATGGAGAACACTTTTCTTTCTGGAAAGCTAAATTCAGAGTGTTCGTGATGGCTACCGAATATGGACTATGGGATGTAATTGAGAGTGGAAACTATCAACCTACAAAGATTGTAGATTCTCAGAAAATTTCAAAGACGCCAGTGGAATATGATGAGAATGACAAAAAACTTATCACTCTCAACAGCAAGGCAATTTGATGTTACAAAGTGCCTTGAGTCAAAATGAATATTTCAGAATCTGCACACTTTCAGCAGCAAAGGAAATGTGGGAAGCTCTGGAAATAGCTCATGAAGGAACTTCGGGAATAAAGGAGAATCGAATCAACACCTTGGTCACTGAATTTGATCTACTTCGAATGAAATCAGGTGAATCAATATCTGAATTCAAACTTAGATATACTCATCTTGTTAATCAACTTGCAGTGCTTGGGAAAGTTTATGATCAGCATACTCAAGTACGAAAGATTTTGAATATTCTTTCTAAAGAGTGGGAGACCAAAGTCACTGTGATAGAAGAAGCAAAAGGAGAATCAATGAGATCAGTTGCTTCTCTATTTGGAAGTCTTTCTGAATATGAAAGCAAACTAAAGTTCAAACGGGAACTAGATGACATTGGTGACAAGAAAAAGAAGGGTCTAGCACTAAAAGTGAAAGAAGAGAATCAAGATGAGGATGAGGAGTTTGACGATGATGAAATGGGACTAATCATAAAATGATTCAAAAAGTTCTACAAGAAAGGTCAAGGATTCAAACATTTTCAGAAAGGAGGAAGTAGCAGCAAAGATCATATCATTTGCTATGAATGTGGAAAACTAGGACACATCAAGTCGGAATGTCTAGAACTGAACCAAAAGAGCAAAGAAAAGAGAAAAGGTAAATTCTTCAATAAAAAGAAGGCATTTGTATCTGCTATATGGGGTGATAGTTCCTCTGACGAAGAAAGTGATGAAGAAGAAGTAGCAAATATATGTCTTGTTGCTCAAGAAGAAACAGAAGAAGAGGTAAATGATTCTGAACCTACCTATGATGAATTACTGTCTGAATACAATACTTTACATTCTGAATTCATCAAAGTAGTTAAAGAATTGGTTGTTTTCAAAAAGAAAAATAAAGCTCTTGAAATTGAGATTAAAAAACGTTCAGAAAAGGATTGTGAAAATTGTTCTTCTTTGAAAAAGAAAAACATTGATATCACAAAAAGTCTTGAAAAATTTACACAAGGAAGTGAGATGCTAAATGTTATTTTAAAAGCTCAACGATTTGTAAATGATCGATCTGGAATTGGATATGATCCAAAATCAGATAGAAGGAAAGGTAGAAAGAAAGCAGGAGGTAAGTCTTACTTGAATTATTTCCAGCATTCTGTGCGTACATCAAATCCTTTTGCATTTTGTAACTACTGTAATAGAAAAGGACATTATACTTCTTCATGCATTTATAAGAAGAAAGGAATAATAGGAACCTAAAAATGGGTACTTAAAGGCTCATATGTTCAGAAAATTATTTGCACTAACCCAAAAGGACCCAAAAAGATGTGGGTACCTAAAACTTAGTCATTTGATTGCAGGTATGTCTTAAAGCATCCAAAAATAGCAAGTGGTACATAGATAGTGGATACTCTAGACATATGACCGGAGATTTCGAAAGTTTTACCACATTGCAACCTAAGGAAGGAGGAAAGGTAAAATTTGGAGGAAATCAATCCGGAAGGATAGCAGGAATTGGTGAAATAAAAAATGACAAAGGAATACAAGTCAAAGATGTATATTATGTTGAAGGCTTGTGTCACAATTTGCTGAGCGTAAGTCAAAGTGTAGATAAAGACAACTGGGTAATATTTGACTCAGAAGAATGCTTAATTATCAACAAGAATGACTTACAGCTTGATAAGAAGAATATCAAGGCTAAGCTCAGAGCAAAAAGGGAAGGTAACTGCTATACTCTAGATATTAGTGGAATTGAATCTGAAAACTGTTTTCTGAGCAATGCTGATGAAATTTGGCTATGGCATAAGAGATTGGCTCATGTCAATATGCATCAATTAAGCAAATTACTCAAAAAGGATTTAGTTCTTGGACTACCCAAAGTATCTTTCAAAAATGACTTGATTTGTGACGTATGTCAAAAGGGTAAGCAAATTAAATCATCTTTCAAATTGAAAAATGAGATTTCTACAAATAGACCACTACAATTATTACATACGGATCTAGTTGGTCCAGCAAGAGTAAAAAGTCTTGGTGGTAACTTATATTCATTGGTCATTGTTGATAACTTCTCTAGATTTACATGGGTTATTTTTCTATCATCAAAGTATGAGACTTTTGAAGAATTTATTGTGTTTGCCAAGAAAGTGCAAAATGAGAAAGGTATGTCCATTGCAGGTATTAGGACCGATCATGGTGGAGAATTTGAAAATCAAGCCTTTGAAGAATATTGTGATACTAATGGCATTGATCACAATTTCTCTGCTCCAAGGACGCCTCAACAAAATGGAGTCATGGAACGCAAGAATAGAGTGCTCACTGAAATGGCTAGAGCAATGTTAAATGAAAAGAACGTGTCTCAAGTATTTTGGGCTGATGCTATGAGTACAGCATGCTACATTTCAAATAGAGCATATATCAGAACAAAACTTGGAAAGACACCATACGAGTTATACAAAGGAAGAAAGCCAAACATTGCTCATCTACACATCTTCGGTTGTAAGTGTTTCATACATAATAATGGTAAAGATAACTTGGGAAAATTTGATTCTAAAACTGATGAAGGAATTTTCCTAGGATATTCTAACCGAAGTAAAGCATATAGAGTTTTCAATAAAAGAACATGTGTTGTTGAAGAATCAATTCATATTGTATTTGATGAATATGAATCCTCTGACAAAACCATTAATGAAGAACAGGAAGTTGTTTTAAATCAAGAAAATGGTCAATCTATTTCTAAGTCTCTTATTCCAAATGTTGATGAAACTAAGGAAGAAGAGCAATCTCTAGGTCAACCCAAAGCCTGGAAATACAATAGAAGTCATCCCTTAGATCAAGTCATAGGAGATGTGAATGAAGGGATCAAAACTAGAAATAAAATTTTCAATGAAGTAAGTTTTTCTGCATTCATTTCTGAGATTGAACCTTCTAACATTGATGAAGCCCTATCAGACAATGATTGAGTTATAGCAATGCAAGAAGAACTAAATCAATTTGAAAGAAATCAAGTTTGGGATTTGGTACCCCGACCCAAGGATCATCCGATCATTGGAACTAAATGGGTATTCAAGAACAAACTCGATGAATCGTCAATTATTGTCAGAAACAAGGCAAGGTTGGTGGCCAAAGGCTATAATCAGGAAGAAGGGATTGATTATGAGGAAACGTATGCTCCAGTGGCTAGATTGGAAGCTATACGTGTACTCTTAGCCTTTGCATGCATCAAAGGATTGAAACTCTATCAAATGGATGTAAAGAGTGCATTTCTAAATGGTTACATCATGGAAGAAGTGTATGTAGAACAACCTCCAGGTTTTGAGGATGTTACTAAACCTGACCATGTTTTCAAACTCAAAAAGGCTTTATATGGTTTAAAACAAGCTCCTAGAGCATGGTATGAAAGGCTCAGTAAGTTTCTTATTGATCAAGGTTTTGTATGAGGAAAATTTGATACAACACTCTTTATAAAACAAAAACACAATGATATTTTAATTGTTCAAATATATGTTGATGACATTGTTTTCGGTGCTACTAATGATTCTCTGTGTAAGGAATTTTTTGAGATAATGCAGGGAGAATTTGAGATGTCAATGATGGGAGAATTGAATTTTTTTCTTGGTTTGCAAATCAAACAAAGAAAGAATGGAATCTTCATATCTCAAACAAAGTATTTAAAAGAGCTATTGAAGAAGTATGGAATGGATGAAGCAAATGGCACTGACACGCCTATGAGCTCAACAACGTTGCTTGATGCTGATGTAAAAGGGAAAGACTACAACATTACAAAATATAGAGGAATGATTGGATCATTACTCTATCTCACGGCAAGCAGACCAGACATCCAATTTAGTGTTGGCATATGTGCAAGATATCAATCGGCACCAAAGGAATCACATGCTGAAACGGTCAAACGAATCTTTAGATACCTTGCTGACACACCCGAATTGGGTCTGTGGTATCCCAAAGGAAGAAGTGAATATCTTGTTGCATATTCAGATTCAGATCATGGAGGATACAAGACAGACAGAAAGAGCACCAGCGGATAAGGACAATTTCTTGGAGGATCTCTTGTATCATGGTTTAGCAAGAAACAAAATACAGTGTCTCTTTCGTCAATGGAAGCCGAATATATTGCAATCTCAAGTTGTTGTGCACAAGTGATATGGTTAAAACAACAATTACAAGATCTTGGTATTTATCTCAAAGAAATACCAATCTATTGTGACAATACCAGTACAATAAGCTTGGCAAAGAATCCAGTTCAACATTCTAGAACTAAGCATATCGATGTCAGACATCACTTCATCAGAGATCATGTTCAAAAGAAAGATGTGAAAGTGATATTCATTCCTACTCATCTTCAACTAGTAGATATCTTCACAAAACCCCTTGCAAAAGATCAATTTCTATACATTAGAAGAGAATTGGGAATGGTAAATCCCAATGAGTTATAAGTTATTTCAGCTTTTCATAATATTAGATGAAGTCATTCGATAATGTTTTGATGATTATTAACTTAAGCATCGGAGTATATAGAAACTTGTTTTGTTGGAAGGATGAAACTTTGTTTTGAGAAACAAAAACAGAGGTTATCAGAGGATACCATTACTGGAGTACCAACTTGAAGTAATGACTGACAGTGAAGCATTACCCGAGGAACAACTTGAAGTAAAGAAGCACTTTACTCGAGTATGTACTCGAGTAATGGACTTCAAAACTGGAAGTAATGGATCAAGTTACTTGGAATTTAAATCTAACGGTTCAGTTACAAAGAAATGAAAAGTCAGAAGTTGAAAGACAGGTTACCCGAGGTGAGCCTCGAGTAAACTTGAAGCTTACTCGAGTAAGGACTCGAGTAACTACAAGTCTAGATTTCCAAAATGAAGAAAAAAAACTCAAAACTGCTCAAAATTGGTTGCAAATGATCGAGGGAACATACATAGATAATTACAATATTATTCATGCCAGGTACGTAATTTAAATGAATTATTTTAGAGATTTTCTGTATGATCACTTGAGTAAGGCCTCGAGTAAACCTGAAGATTACTCGAGTAAGGCCTCGAGTAACGTCGGGTTTAGGTCTTTAACTGTCACAAACTCGGTCATTTCCACAAAATCTCCTGGAGTAAATCACTATACTCTCTCTCAAAAACTTTTCACAATCAATTCCTAGCATCATTTCAGTCAAAACCCAACAGATTTCATCACCAAAAACCTCCTATTTTGCTCAGATTCTCAGTGCCCTAACCTGTGACTGTGACTCTGTTTCTCTGAGTTTTTCCAATTTTCTGTGTTTCAATATTGTTAGGACCAAAAATCTCACTCCCACAGATTCCTCTGAATCTCAACAACGCCCTGATCCTCTTTCTTCTCCTCCCACAAAGAGAAGAAAACTTACCCCGAGATGAAAAGCCAAAATCCAACCTCAACCGAAACCTAAAGGGGTTGTGACCAAAGAGCCTATTGTTACAAGGGCTCAATCCAAAAAGAGTACCTCTACCGGGAAAGGGAAGAGTACCAAATCTCCCTCACCTCCTCCCTTTGATTCCTCTACTCCCTCCTTCACACCAAAGCCTTCTAAAAAGCCTAAGTATGACAAGAATGTGGCTAAGGCTATGGCTGGCATTCTAGAGCATATGGAGAAGGGACAATCTTCCAAGAAGTCCAAGTTGCGAGAATAGGAGATCACTGACCCCCTAAAAAGGTTCAATGTCAGCAAGCTAGTGGAGTCTCCAAAGTACTTCACTCAGTTCTCCAGGAGGAAAGTGTGTAAGACACACTATGTGGATCTCAAATTACTTCAGGAGGTATTGAAGCATGACCTTAGTTCCTATTTAGAGCCTTTTATGCCTTGGCTTTCTATTAGATTACCTTTCTGTACAAAAGTGATCACACACTTTTATTGTAATCTTGAAATCCTAGATGAGCCTAACAGAACCTCAGCTGAGGAAGAGATGACCACTATTGTGAGAGGGCAAAAAATTCTTATTTCACCCTCTAGGATAAACATGTGGTTAGGGATCGAGAACCCCCCAGATGATATTTATTCTCAACTCGAACCAAACCAAATATTTACTATCCTAAAGCCCGGAGAGTTAGTTGGCCCTTTAAATTTCAAACTGAGCGATATGTGTGATCATCACAGGGTCCTATGGTACATCTATTCTAGGTCCCTTGTGAACAAGGCCAACAACTATACCCACTTCTCTGATAGGGACTTTAGGTGGTTTGCTTCACTTCTCCTGAAGGAACAGAAGGATTTGGGGGAGTATATCTTCTCTGAAATGAAGAGGTATAGAGTGGATGGGAAGGCTACCACACCAATGCCATATCCTCAAATAGTGTCACTTATTCTGAAAGAGAATAAGATATGGTATTTGAATAGCAAGGAGCCTATTGAGAGGTGACTCCGGTTAGGAGAAATCAAATTGGGAAGCTAAATATTGACATCCCTCTCAAAGGCCCTCTGGAGTCTGGGTCAAAGAAGAAGAAGAAGACTGAGGCTGAGACTAGCAAGATAGACGACACTCAGTCCTCGGCTCCAGCTGCCACCACATCATCACCATCCTTCCTCAATGCCACTCTCCAGCACTTCATGGAAAACATGCTCAGAGGATTCCATATGGATATCCCCAACACGAATGCTGAATTGATAACCAACATGAACTACAAAATGGCAGAGTTGGTTGAGAAAATGGATAAGAGGCATGAGGAGTTGCTAGCTGAGCAACGTGCCCAGGGAGAGATACTGAGATTGATTCTAGCACGATTGGACTCATTGGGTCCCGGACCTTCTACCGGTCCATCTTCTTCTGCACCTCTACCTCCAGAGAACCCTCCCACTGATACTCCTCTCACTGAGGATGAACCCTCTATTCCTCCGGTCTCTAGTCTACCTGAGCTTCAAGCCAAAGACATTCTTTATTCAGTGGATAACCCAGACACCAACGAGACCATTCATATCATCATTGATGATTCCCCTCCTAAACCTCATCCTGAAACCGCTCCTAAACCTATTCCATCTCCAACCCATACTGAGGAATTAGCTCCCTCCTCCTCCTCTGAACATCATACTCTAGAGATTAATACCCCTCCAGAGGTTGAGACCACTATGGTTGTCTTCCAACCTTCTCCTATCCCTCCCAGAGATGACATCCATATCCCTCCAGTGAATCTTCCTGAACTAGAATCCTCTAGTTCTTTTGATTCTTCTAGTTCAGATGGTGGCCTAGTTCTTCTAGTAAAGCCTATCTCCATGGTCAAGCCTTCTAGTCCTCCACTTGATTGATGAAGACAAAAAGGGGGAGAAGAGCTTGGGTGTGATTTTATGGAAGTCTCTGAATCTCTTTGGGTATTTGGGTGTATATGGGTTCTAAGGAGTGGAGTCTTTTGAAATTTGTTAAGCTTTTATCTTGTTAGTTCTTTTGAACTTGTTAAAGTTTTATCTTGTTATCTTGTAATTTAAAACTTTAAGTATAATGTAAGTTTATTTAAGTTATGATTTCATTTCAAGTCCATTTAAGCTTTAAATTATGATACATTGTGGGACTAATGAGCTTGTTGTGTATACAAGGTGTAAGTAATGACTTTAAAAATATTTTGAATCTAAACTTAACAAGGTTTTTCAAAATTATCATTGAAGTCAAGAAGTATTTAACTTTAAAGATCTTGTTCAAAATCACCAAGTTTTGTCATCATCAAAAAGGGGGAAAATGTTAGATCTCATGTTTTGATGATAACAAAAGAATGGTATGAAAAAGAATTGATTAATAAATAAGTTTGAACAAAGTAATAATAGGGATAAGCATCACTTGAAGTAAGCATTGGAGTAATGAGGAAAGACCAAGAGAAAATGCTGAGAAACTTGAGCAGGAGCAATTTTTCTAAGGCATTACTCGAGTATGTACTCGAGTAATGACACAAAACTTGAAGTAACCAGAGACACCTTCCAGTAACCTGCCAACGTTACTCGAGTAATAGTGTAAATGTTTTCAAGTTGCTCTCGGCCTGCCAATGTTACTCGAGTAGCCACTCGAGTAACCAGGTAAATACTTGGAGTTGCTCTCGGCCTGCCAACGTTACTCGAGTAACCATGTAAAAGTTTTCTAGTTGCTCTCGGCCTGCCAATGATACTCAAGTATGTACTCGAGTTGCTCTGTTTCAGAAAATGTGTTGCTCTCGGAATTTTGTACCACTGCCAATGTTACTCGAGGTGCTACTCGAGTAACCCACTGAGGTAAGTAAAAACTTGAAGGTAGTACCCGAATAACTTGATCTAATTTTCTTTCATTTTCCTCGAGTCATTACTCTAGTACGCAAGTATTTAATGTTTCATTTTAAGTGGATTACTCGAGTATGTACTCGAGTATGCAGTGTTATGTTTGAAGGAAAACCTCAAGTCATTACCCGAGTAAGTGATGCACAAAAAGTAAGTTTACTCGAGTATGTACTCAAGCAATAAGGTAAGCAAAATTGAAGTGCTCTCGGCCTTGAAATCCTGCCAACATTACTGGAGTAAAGCATCGAGTAACCAAAAGTGTATTTGTAAGTTTACTCGAGTTGGTACCCGAGTAATCTATGAAGTCATAAGTGCATTACTCGAGTAGGCATCCGAGTAAACAACTATTTCTAAAGGTTTGAGATTTAGTTTATTCCATGCACTACCCAAGTAAACTTATATGTGTTTGTTGACTTGTAATTGATCAAAGTTTTCCCAATGATACTCGAGTAAGTACTCGAGTAAACTTCAAGGAATACTCGAGTAGCTACTCGAGTAAACAAACCCAGAAATTCAGAAATCATTCCAACATTCATTATTTTGCTTCCTATATGATTAATCTTTCATTGTATTAGTATTCTTAGCTTATTTACAGATGAACAATGAAGAAATCATATCAAGTAAGGAAAGTCAAATGAGAAGTTCAAATGCCACCTACCGACAACGGATATTTTTCAAAAACTTGAAAAGTCAATAGTGGCTGCGCACTCTCCAACGGACGAAAGGAAAATGTTCCAACGGTCTTCACCAACATATCCATATATATGTGAACATCCAAACAGAGAGAACAACAAGAACACACAAAAACGTATCATCAAGTTCATTACTCTGTTTTACGTTGTAATTGTATTTCTATGCTTAAGTGATTCATATTCACTCTGTGAGAGAGATATTTCATTCAAACTCAATATTTGTTATTGAGATAACTTAAGGTTGTGGAACCTTGAGTTGGGATTGGATTACAACTTGTAAGGGGGAGCGAGTGTCCAGGCGAAGGAACTTGCTTGTACTGTGGTGCCAAGAACCCACTGAATCTTGGAAGTTATAGTGAAACTCTCAGAGAAGCTCTGAGGACTGGACGTAGGTCAAAGTGGTTGTGACCGAACCAGTATAACTCCCGGTGTACACTTCGGTGATATTTCTCCTTACTCCTTACTGTTTTAATTTCACTGTCAAGTTTCATATTTGCAAAGAAATTTTTAATATCACCCAATTCACCCCCCTCTTGGGTGAAACACTTGCTCTAACAGATTGTGATGCAAAAAGTGAGTTCCATCTTGCGCGACATTGGGGATCCTTGCCTCTCTCAGTTGCGTGCAAAGTTTGTTTTAATTGTAAGATTATCAAACCATGGGCGTTACTGGGTTTATATGTTATTTTTGACATTCACTTCCATTTTAACTTGTGAAAATTCGCAACATGGTAGAGTCAATTCTCAAGTCTCAACCACTGTTATTTTACTGCATTTTGTTATTTTCTGCACCATTGGTTATCCTTGTTGAATCAACTTAAGGACACTCCAGGATTTGTAGCCAGGTTCTTTTGTATTCAGGCATTGGTCCCAAAAATGAAAGTGTGGGATCCATAGAAAAAGCTTAACAGAGTACTAGGGGAAAAATTCATAATCTGTCAGCAAATTCAAATTGTTCTTACAAAATGTAATGTAAAGCAAATTCAAATTCAAATTGTTCTTACAAATTCATAATCTGTCAACAAACTATACCATTTTGTTGGTTACTGCTATTCATATTCGCACAGTGACTGCCAAAAAGAATGACAGATTACATGGACTCATTAGTCCCAAAAATTGGCCAACATATTCGCACAGTGATTGCCAAAAAAATGACAAATTACATGGAGTCATTGGTCCCAAAAAATTGCTAACATATCACATAGTGACTGCCCAAAAAATGACAGATTACATGGACTCATTAGTCCCAAAAAATTGCAAACAGATTCGCACAGTGATTGCCAACATCAAAGTGACTAAGTACAAAAGATTAAATACTTAGAAGCAGCCTATATGGTTGGCTTGCTTGAGTGGCTTTTGCTCCTTGTCACCATCTTTTGAGTCTAAAGTTGGAGTTGGGAGCTTGTGATATTTGGTTTGCCCTTCTACTTCAATCCAAATGGTTTAATAGAGGATGGCGATGGCTGAGAAACACTTTCCTTACCTCTAAATCATATCCTCCTTGAGCCAACTGGTGCAGTAGAAGCAGCAGCTTGGTCCTTTCTAATCCCATTCTCATTGGGGATAGGGAAGTTGGTTTGCACATCTGCATAGTGAGCCATATACTCTTGTGCGGTGCCTTTAAGGATAACCATCTCTAAACTCATTCCAGGCTAATAAATGAAGTGGAATAATCAAAACATAATATTTCAAGCAAAACACAACACATGTATTTAACATTACAAATTTAAGTGTAACTCACATTGTAGAGTGTTCTTCCAGTGTCGTCATCTATTGTTATGCCCATACCACATGTGAGTCTTGATTTGTATACACATCTTACATTTGTTTGTTGTTTTCACTACTGGGTGGGCTTTACGGGTTGTTGTTCCTTACTTGGAGTTTGTTGGGCTTCAGTGGAAGCTTTCATAGGTCTGCCTGGTCGACGTTTAGTTGATGGAGGTGCCTGCTATAACCCCCTCACGGCAATTATATCCGGATTGCGAAATTTAAGTGAAATAGAGACCAATAAGATGAAGTAATAAATTACAATCCCTCATCTAAGAGATGGGGTTTCCTAAAAAACGGTTCAAAATCATAATTCATCCTGGTCTTACATTCACATTCGAATATAATTACTTGAGAAATCAAATCACATTAATAAACATCAGAGTTCGTAACTAAAATCCCTGCAACCCCGGTGTAACCCCCTGCCGTAATTAATATCCGGATTACGCAATTAACGTGAAATAGAGACCAATAAGCCAAAACATCATTTATAAACCCATCAATCAAACGGGGTTTTCACAATTACATTTCGAAATCATTTACAACACGGTCTCATATTTACACTCCGGATATAATCACTATGCGAAGATAAATTACATTTATACAATTATCAGAGTACGCAATACAAATTCCCGACAATTCCGAGATCATATCTTCGCTCACTAAACATAGGGCACATTAGCCCATACAACTCAAATAACAGGGATTACACAAATCTCTATCGAATACATTCTCAAATACTGATCCATATACAGATACATAATCCCATTTACGCAATGATAACCAACTACTAAGCTCTCACCCAAAACGAGTCCTCTTCGTCCTTGGATGCTTGCTTCATCTTCAATCTTCCTTCCCTGTCTAAAATGTTGATAGGGGAGGGTGAGATTCTGGGGAATCTCAGTAGGAAAACAGATACCACTATGCATGCAAGATAAGTATTTAATGCATGACATGCTTGCATCACAATATTTCATGTTCACATAATGATCTATCCGCATGCTCAATGTTCACACAACATACTCATGGCCATAGTATAAATAGAAACAGAGCTACAATCATTCTCATATGTTTCACATAATCACGCAAAGCAATAACATGCATCAATACACAAATACAATTATCAATACATGCAGGAGAGGTAAGTTCCCTACCCTTATTCTTTCCACGTATGCTCCAGCGTCGGCTACTCACGATCCAAGCGGATATCAAATCATAATCAGGGTGAATACCCAACCCTATAACCAAATCAAGAACATATGGTCATTCTCTTTTCCAAATTCTCACTTTCATAATACTTAGATTTGGTTACCATAATTGACCCTTAAGAGGCCCCAAATGCCTCTAATCAAAGCCCCAAAAGATTGGGAAACAATAGGTTGAAGGTCACTTTTCGAAATCACAAAGTGCTGGAACACAGGTGTGGGCCCCGGCCCACCATTCCTTGGGCCGCGGCCCAAATATGGTCAGAAGGCCTTGGGCTGCGGCCCACCACTCATGGGCCGCGGCCCAGATAAGGCCAGAAAGTCTTGGGCCGCGGTCCAGCCACTCTTGGGCCGCGGCCCAGAAATTTCCTGACTCTGGGCGAACTTCCAAAATTCATAACTAAATCTAGAAAAATCGAAACGAAGTGATTCCAAAGCCAAATGAAAGGTATATAAGTCCTCTTTCAAGGAAAAATATAGCCATTCACTGCAAATCACTACACAAATCCATAATCACCAAAAACTCAAGACTGTCCCAAAACAGAATCCATTTTCGACCTCAAACTTTGGACAGCTATAACTCACAGTAGACAAAACGAAATGGCACAAATTATATGTCCATTTTGAAGCTTGGGATGTGAACTTTAAGACTGGAAATTTTCAGAATTTTTCAATACCATTTGGTCATTCAAAACGCTCATACAAAATTACTGCGCAAAACAGAGCTTAAACCAACCAGATTTCCAATTTTCTACCAAAGTGTTCAATAACTCCAAAATTAATAACCAAGCTTATTCCCACACAAAATCACTCAAGGAACACAATGGTAACCTCAAAATGACCAAATTCACAACCCATTTATATGCCCTGTTTTGACCAAAGCATAAAACCAACACAAAAAGTGACAAACTTCACATTTAAGCTTCTTTTCAATACCATTCATTCAAAACACTTAACAAGGCACTAATTCCATGACAACAACAATTCAAACACCACAAGACCCTAAATCACGAAATTAGGGCTAAAATTCCAGAAATTTAAGGCCTAACCAATGGCCACAAATCTTATATGAGAAGGAAGCTTTCACTTACCTCAACAACTTTCCCAAAGGCACTTCATGATTCTCCCAAGTTCATATTTTCGTGTGGCCACAAACCACCACCAATGAACAAACTACAACCATAGGATGAAAGCTCTTAGCTCAAGGATCAACTTTAATGAAGGGAGTATTGGCATTAGAGGTCAAGATCTTACCTTAAATGCAAGCTTTTCCTTCTTCTTCTTTGGCCAAAAATGGCGAAAATGGAGAGAGAAGAGAGAGAGAAATGTTTGATGATGATGATGAAGGTGAGGAGCAGAAATTTCTGCCCCCCCTTGGCCCCTTCATGCGCATGGGAGAGAGAGAAAAGAGAGGAAGTGAGTTATTTTGTCCTCTAGTGCCTTATCCAAAGGCCTCCACAATGCCACATGTCACCATCTCATCCACTTCCACTATGAGCTCACATAGACACAATGTATAGGATTCCGACCCATCAATAATGAATCTCAACCCTTGATCTCAAATACCACACACATTCATCTCAAATTTACATCATATTTCTCCCAAAATATTTAATTACACAATTTTGTAATTAATCTCAATGCCATTAGTCCTTAATTGAAAATCGGGGTGTTACAATTCTCCCCCCGTTCAATAAATTTCGTCCTCGAAATTTGTTCCACCACTAAGGACATAAACTCTGGACGCTTCATCACGACAGCTTCCGTTTCACAATTTATCTCATATTGGGATGGTCTCCTCTAGACCACTCGACAATCCATACACAATAGGTCTGACTCTAGCAAGAATCAAAACAGACCAATGCGTCACAACTCAATGTCTTTTGCTTGACCATCTTTAATGATCTCAATACTTGGAGACACTCTTACATATACGTGATCTCCATTTCAAACTCGAGAGGCTTCCACCTCGTTCGATCATAATTCACATAAACCATCAAGCTGGGTAGGATATACCCAAACCCTTGCTTGTTCACAACACATTATGGTACTTCACAAAATCAAACAGGGATCCACCACAATCACAATCATCAAATCATATACGGCCTAATGTGTCGTGTTTGGTTTCTTTCCAACCACACAACACTCGAGATTCTCTTAATCGCCGCCTAATTCTGCCATCACCCCTCACAGGTAACAGCTCCACATCTTTGGCATAAACACAAATGCAACATCGTTGCTATAATGGTCGCAATCGGCCCATTTCACGATTGCTACACAAACTCACCTGTCAAATGATTGCAACTTTAGTTGCCATAAACTGCAATCGGCCCATTTCACGATTGCTACTCGAACACAATCATCACACTATTCCAAACAAGTGCAATCGCCTCCATACACGATTGCCACACATTCTATCATCACATAATCACAATCGTCGCAAGCCCTCCTCACTCATGAGTGGCTAGCGCATCTCAATATCCGGTGACTCTAATTCATGAGCCATATCATAAGATTTCAGCAGTTAGGCGGCATAGGCCACCACCCTGCTTAACTCAATCTAGTTACCCCTTCCGGGAGTAACCCCACAACCTCAATATATCAAATGACAGCCTTAGCTGTATACACAAACATTCAGCTTCCGCTATATCCACTTTCACAGCTTTACCCTCACCCGTACACCCACCAGTAACTCCACTGGTGGTACCGGGATTCTTTGGGTATTCACAACAATCATATTGCCGTATCAAGTTTCACGGCATTACCCTCACCCATCAGGACTTTTGGGTATTACACAATGTCTACGACAGATTCACCATGATGCGTGACGATTGTCACAAAACGACAGCACCCACGGCTGTATACTCAATGCTACGTAGCTTTAGCCACTTGCACACATATCACCTTGCAAGAATACCTCGGCTTCCGCCGCTTGCACAAATACGACAACTTCCCACTATCTCACAAATACACATTGCCCTTTCGGCATTCACATCACGATTTACATTCACATCAACACATATCACATCATCAGGTCACTTCAGAATCTCAACCTCTTCTATCCGAAGCACCCTACCATAACGGCCTACCTAGAATCTCAGTCTCTTCTATCCAGGCGCCTTTTATTGTCACACCCCCCTTAATGGGTGCCCACGCTTCCGCTGCGTGGCTGGCTCCCACATCGCACCCGTCTGATGGATGCCCGTAGGTTACCGGACTCACAATTTTATTGTCACAACCACCCCGGTTTTACCCCCTCTAGGGATGCCCCGCGCCGATGGTGCCCACCCCGGTTTTACCCCCTCTAGGGATGCCCCGCGCCGATGGTGCCCTCTCCCACTACGCAGTGCGGAGCAGGCTGGGTACACTTACATGGGACCCAGGACTCACAAGAGAATCCACTTCCTTATCAAACGTACATTGCAGACTCTAATTTTACACACCGCCTTTCGACCTTGGGTCAACACCGGTGCAACCAACCTGGTGGCTAGCCATGCTGGCCATGCCGGGGTAATTGCCCTCACAAACGAGAACCCCCGATCATGTAGTCGAATTAGCCATCAGCTGAACTAGCTCTGCTCTGTTACGATACACCTCAATCCCAGCTTATTCGCAACTATCACAGATTCACAATCACACTCCACCCTCATCTCCTTTTACCGCCGGGAAGACACACAGTCTTTACCCGAACCGTTGCTAGCGACTCAGAGACTATCGGTATGGCAGTGCATACACATAGCCCTACAGCTCATACAGCTATCTGGCTTTCACAATCGGCCCGTCGGCCTTCACAAATAGCCTTTCAGCTTTTCACATAATCAAACATGTCACATTCCATCCTCATCCCCTTTTACTGCCGGGAAGACACACAGTCTTCACCCGAACCGTTGATAGCGACTCAGGGACTATTGGCATGGAATACACATAGTTACACCCCACCCTCATCCCCTTTCTCCGCCGGGAAAACACACAGTCTTTACCCGAACTGTTGTTAGCTACTCAGGGACTATTGGCGTGGCAGTGCATATACATAGCCTCGCGGCTCACAAATAGTCAATCCCCCCGTAACTACCGCCCCGAAGGCACGGTCCTCCGCCATAGGAATCACCCCATGCGGCCGCAGGTAAGAGACTCACCATGCACAATTGCAACAAGCTGGAATCAGGCCTCTTAATAATTCACCTTCAACATCTCAAATTCTTTTCACGTACTGAGATCCTTCAAGACCCCTTTTTACAACACAACTTGACCCCGAAGTTTTACCTCCTGAAGCCATAGTTATCATATCATTCTCACAGCAACCTCGAGCTTTTGCTCAACACAATTCTCAAACATATTACATTCCCACGCTTCCGTTGCACACTTTGAGGTCTATCTCCTCATCTGTGCTATAACAATGTCAAGTTGATTTAACAGGAGTCCCATAGGAATCTCCTACTACAACTGACAACTTTCACAACCTGTACCAAATCTTGGCTTGATTCAACTCGAATCATTGGAAGCCATAATCAATTCATCGTTAAGAGCCCATACTCCTAACGTCCTCATAGTTCTACTCTACGATTCAACTTCACGGCAACTGCTCTCCACGGTTCATTATCAAGGCGGTTGCACTCTAGGGCTCATCGTCACAGTGGCTCCACTCTAGGGTTCATCGTCATGGTGGCTCCATACTACGATACTGCACTCGGTGCTTCACTCAGTTCACTGACTGGTCAGCCCCTCCGGTCAGAATTATCCATAGGTAGCCCTTTCCAATCAGATCTCACCGTAGGTAGCCCTTTCCGATCGGATCTCACCGTAGGTAGCCCTCTCCGATCAAAAGTCCTCGTAGATAGCACCCTCCGATCCGAATCCTCCGTAGATAACTTTCTCCCTGTGTTGGATTAATAACCAACACTCTCAGAATACCTGATACACAATTCAATTCACTTCTAGTACCATACCCTGGTACCACCAACCATTAAGGTCAAATCCAATTCCTAAGAATCAACCCAGCTATTGAGTCTAATCCTTAGATCACAACTCATCTATCCAAATATCAACCTTAGTTGAACTGAGAAATTTCTTCTCTCATTTCCACGGAGCACCACACTCCTCAATGCAAGTTCAAATATCTCGGCCAGCCTAAGGCATACCGATTCCCTAGGTCTTAAGGCCTCTTCACACACCAGCTCAGTATGACATTACTACATGTAACATCATACCACCTTGGGTTACATACCCAACATCTAGGTTAGACATAACACCTAGAACCTCAATATCAAAACATCCCAGAAACCATTTTCCTCGGTTTCCTAATCAGATAATGGGTAGTCAGACCCAACACCACCTCTGGGTTTAAACCTCAATTCTCGGACGAATCACTATATCTTTCGATTACACAATGATTCGCCACTCTAGAATAACCACAATGTATACACATATTCCACAATCTTTTATGTCCACTATACAAATCACACATGTGTATACATAATCACTATCACAAAACTTCATCTACCACCAAGGTAGAGACCTAAGGGAGCTATCCTAGCAAATTCCCATATTTGCCAGGAACTACAGCTCTGATACCAAAATGTAACCCCCTGCCGTAATTAATATCCGGATTACGCAATTAACGTGAAATAGAGACCAATAAGCCAAAACATCATTTATAAACCCATCAATCAAACGGGGTTTTCACAATTACATTTCGAAATCATTTACAACACGGTCTCATATTTACACTCCGGATATAATCACTATGCGAAGATAAATTACATTTATACAATTATCAGAGTACGCAATACAAATTCCCGACAATTCCGAGATCATATCTTCGCTCACTAAACATAGGGCACATTAGCCCATACAACTCAAATAACAGGGATTACACAAATCTCTATCGAATACATTCTCAAATACTGATCCATATACAGATACATAATCCCATTTACGCAATGATAACCAACTACTAAGCTCTCACCCAAAACGAGTCCTCTTCGTCCTTGGATGCTTGCTTCATCTTCAATCTTCCTTCCCTGTCTAAAATGTTGATAGGGGAGGGTGAGATTCTGGGGAATCTCAGTAGGAAAACAGATACCACTATGCATGCAAGATAAGTATTTAATGCATGACATGCTTGCATCACAATATTTCATGTTCACATAATGATCTATCCGCATGCTCAATGTTCACACAACATACTCATGGCCATAGTATAAATAGAAACAGAGCTACAATCATTCTCATATGTTTCACATAATCACGCAAAGCAATAACATGCATCAATACACAAATACAATTATCAATACATGCAGGAGAGGTAAGTTCCCTACCCTTATTCTTTCCACGTATGCTCCAGCGTCGGCTACTCACGATCCAAGCGGATATCAAATCATAATCAGGGTGAATACCCAACCCTATAACCAAATCAAGAACATATGGTCATTCTCTTTTCCAAATTCTCACTTTCATAATACTTAGATTTGGTTACCATAATTGACCCTTAAGAGGCCCCAAATGCCTCTAATCAAAGCCCCAAAAGATTGGGAAACAATAGGTTGAAGGTCACTTTTCGAAATCACAAAGTGCTGGAACACAGGTGTGGGCCCCGGCCCACCATTCCTTGGGCCGCGGCCCAAATATGGTCAGAAGGCCTTGGGCTGCGGCCCACCACTCATGGGCCGCGGCCCAGATAAGGCCAGAAAGTCTTGGGCCGCGGTCCAGCCACTCTTGGGCCGCGGCCCAGAAATTTCCTGACTCTGGGCGAACTTCCAAAATTCATAACTAAATCTAGAAAAATCGAAACGAAGTGATTCCAAAGCCAAATGAAAGGTATATAAGTCCTCTTTCAAGGAAAAATATAGCCATTCACTGCAAATCACTACACAAATCCATAATCACCAAAAACTCAAGACTGTCCCAAAACAGAATCCATTTTCGACCTCAAACTTTGGACAGCTATAACTCACAGTAGACAAAACGAAATGGCACAAATTATATGTCCATTTTGAAGCTTGGGATGTGAACTTTAAGACTGGAAATTTTCAGAATTTTTCAATACCATTTGGTCATTCAAAACGCTCATACAAAATTACTGCGCAAAACAGAGCTTAAACCAACCAGATTTCCAATTTTCTACCAAAGTGTTCAATAACTCCAAAATTAATAACCAAGCTTATTCCCACACAAAATCACTCAAGGAACACAATGGTAACCTCAAAATGACCAAATTCACAACCCATTTATATGCCCTGTTTTGACCAAAGCATAAAACCAACACAAAAAGTGACAAACTTCACATTTAAGCTTCTTTTCAATACCATTCATTCAAAACACTTAACAAGGCACTAATTCCATGACAACAACAATTCAAACACCACAAGACCCTAAATCACGAAATTAGGGCTAAAATTCCAGAAATTTAAGGCCTAACCAATGGCCACAAATCTTATATGAGAAGGAAGCTTTCACTTACCTCAACAACTTTCCCAAAGGCACTTCATGATTCTCCCAAGTTCATATTTTCGTGTGGCCACAAACCACCACCAATGAACAAACTACAACCATAGGATGAAAGCTCTTAGCTCAAGGATCAACTTTAATGAAGGGAGTATTGGCATTAGAGGTCAAGATCTTACCTTAAATGCAAGCTTTTCCTTCTTCTTCTTTGGCCAAAAATGGCGAAAATGGAGAGAGAAGAGAGAGAGAAATGTTTGATGATGATGATGAAGGTGAGGAGCAGAAATTTCTGCCCCCCCTTGGCCCCTTCATGCGCATGGGAGAGAGAGAAAAGAGAGGAAGTGAGTTATTTTGTCCTCTAGTGCCTTATCCAAAGGCCTCCACAATGCCACATGTCACCATCTCATCCACTTCCACTATGAGCTCACATAGACACAATGTATAGGATTCCGACCCATCAATAATGAATCTCAACCCTTGATCTCAAATACCACACACATTCATCTCAAATTTACATCATATTTCTCCCAAAATATTTAATTACACAATTTTGTAATTAATCTCAATGCCATTAGTCCTTAATTGAAAATCGGGGTGTTACACCCGGGGTACTTACATATATATATATATAATGGGTTCAGAGTTCCCAAAAAGGGGATTACATATCCAAAATTGTCATTTACATTTTATATACATTTGGTAATCCCAAACCAAAAACAGATAACCAACAATCCACTAAATGTCTTTGAGTAATCCTAACTACTCCTAGTTGTCTGCTTCCCTTTTGAGCCACTCACCCTGTCTGAAAAGGTTAGTCATTTGGAAAGAGTGAGATTCTAAAGAATCCCAGTAGTAACAAATCATTCATACTACAAGTAATCACATAGTATGTAAACAAATCATCACATATCAGCAACACACAAATCACACTCCATCCCCATCCCCTTTTACCGCCGGGAAGGCACACCGTCCTAACCCGAAACGTTGTTAGCGACTCAGGAACTATTGGTATAGTGGCGCTTTCACAATTTCACAAATATTGCAGCATACGAATCCATTACGAACCAATGATATAATACACATAAAATGTATCACATAAGGTATAAAGAAAGAGTCACTACCTGTATCTTTCCTGACTGGCTCTAGTACCGTGGTCTTATGAGAGCGACAGATATCAAATCCTACACCAAATTAGGGACAACCGATCAATCTCTTTTCCAAATTTATATTTCCATAATACTCTAAGTTGGTTATCATTTAGGACTCTTTAGATAACTGTTAGAGGCCTAGACATATGCCTAAAGGGTTGGAAGAAGCTACCCTCAAGACCCCTTTTTCGAAGATAAAATAGTGATTTTCAGCTGGCTCACTTGAGTGATGAGAGACTCATGCCCGAGTAAGAACGACTCTCACTCACGAGTGTTTGACAGTGAGCAACTACCCTGACCCAAAAGTGCTCACATCACTCGAGCATGAAACTTTGCACTCGAGTGATGACTCCAAATCTGCTCGAGTACCTGAAAGTGCAACACAAAGAGTGACAACCCGAGAGCACACACAACATCAGAGAGACAAGCTCACTCAAGCATACCCTCCAGTGCTCGGGTGAGACGGCCGTGCTTGCGAGTGTCAGAGCACACCCTTGAACAATGGCCTGCGAGTGACAACCTGAGAACAACCCTAACCTTAAACATACGCTATCACTCGAGTGATCATCGACCTCACTCGCGGATACAGAAGTGCACTCGAGCTCTACCCATAAAACCCAGGAAAAACTCGAAGCAGAAAAGGGAAAACACACGCAACACTCGAGCATGATCTTCACTCACTCGAGTGTTGTGCATCAGAGACCAGAACGCAGCAAATGACAGAAAAATACCAGATGGTCAAATCCAATCCTAATGGTTCCCAAACTTCTCACAAAGCTCAAACACACTTAACCATGCCTAAGAAACACATTGGCAACTTCCAAAACACCCAAAAACCCTTTTTACCATAATTAACACTTAAGTCTCTATGATACACACAATATCCAAATTTCATTCAACTCAATTCCAAACTTCAAAACCATATCAACTACTCAAAGAACTTCACAATGAACTAATCTCAACATCAATCACTTTGAAATTCATTCATTCAACATTTGGCATATAACCAAGGCAAAATTCCAGAATTTACCAAACTTATCCAAAAATCACAAAATATATATCAAAATGCATCAAATCCATACCTCTCCGCTTTGCCAAATCTAGAATCTCGATTCTCCAACTTTCAAATTTCGACCAACACACAAACCTCCAATATTCAAAATTCTGAAAACACCACAATGAAGCTCTCAATGAGGTGCACAACATTAGAGAAGAGGATTTGAGCATAAGAGGATCACAACTCACCCAAAATCAAAGCTTTCCTTCCCTCTTTTCTTGCTTGTGCGCCAGAAATGGAGAGAAGAGAGAGAGATGATGATGATGAAGATGCACTAACTTTTCCCTCTTCCTCATACAAAAACGTATAGGAGATAGAAGAGAGAGAGAGAAGTGGGTTTATGTCCTCTTGTGCTATCCAATGGTCCATGTTGACTCTTAGAAATTCATAACATTCCAACACATTTTCTTCTCTTTTTACATACTTTTGGGTTCAAAATGTACATTGAAAGAAGGGTATAGAAGAAAATGTGCATATCAAAGTACAAATCAAAAAAATCAAAGAAATTCTTGGTATATTTGTGAATTAATTGAGAATTTATAAATCCTCTCTCTTTGGTAGGAGGATGAAGACAAGTTTTAAAGCCTTACAAAAACCAAGAAACAAGGAAAGAGCGAAGGAGGTGAAGCAGTGCAAAGATAGAAGGAGCTTATGCAACTTGCCTCAGCAAGTTGACCAACTGGCTGTGGCAAGTAAACATTCTCAAGAAATTTGCTCTCTATGTAATTGGCTACAACAAGTTGATGAAGTTGCTGTGGCAAGTGATCTTCATATGCTTTCTGTGTAACTAGCCACAGCAAGTTGACAAACTTGCTGTAGCAAGTGAAGAATCAAAAGAAGAATTGGCTCTCTATGTAACTGGCTACGGCAAGTTGACAGACTTGCCGTAGCAAGTCCTGAAAAAGTGCAGCTGTGCGTTTTGATGTCAGAAGCGAAAAAACCCTATTTAACCTAGGGAAGGGTGCCGAAATGAGTCATTCTACACTCAGGGAAGTTGGAGCACACAAGGGAAGAGCTTGGGAGAGAGATTTGGAGCATTTTGGAGGCTTGGGTGCTCTTCTCAAAAGAGATTTTGGGATTTCCACCTTGGTTTTTCTTCTTTTCTCCTCTTTCTCCATTTAGCTTCTTATGTATTCAGCAACTATGTGTAGTATTTCTTTATATTTGAACATGAGTAGCTAGAACTCTAATTTAGGATTACTTTTACCCATTGTATGGATTGAAACTACTAGATTATCTTGCTTTTGTTGGTTAATGAGTATTATATGTTGATTTTTCTTTGAGCTTAATGCTATCTTGTGCTTGATCACCACATGATTAGAGTTGTTCAATTAGAAGATGCTTTAGAGGGCTATTTTGATTGTAGAACTTAAGAAAAATCATGCTAGACTTGAAGTTTAGGGATTAAATGGATGGTTTGTTGTTAGAATAGAGATATATCTAACAACCTAGCATAGTCAAGTGAAGGCTTACTTTGGAAAGATGATTTTCATTAATTGTAAACAAGAGATTGAATATTTTTAATGAAGATTAAAAATCAATATTGACTTGAGAGAGCTTGGTTGATGATTTTAGGATCTTCGACTAGCTTATAGGCTCATTTAACTAGCATAAGCGAATATTTGCATAGTTTCATGAAATACAATGGGGAAGAAGTAATCCTAAGCCTTTAAACCTTGAAGTAGAATCAATTTTACATTCACCTTTATTTTACCTTATTGTTTTTAGCAAATTCTCTTAATTAACATACTCAATTTCACACAATTCCATTCAACCTAATTAAACATATGGTTACATTAGTTAGCTTACTTTCGTCATAGTCCTCGTGGGAACGATTTTTATTTATCACTTTATTACTTACGACCCGTGCGCTTGCCGAAGCTAAACGGCGAACAGTCCACCAAAGTTCCACTTGTCACCATCCTACTCACTTCCACAATGAGCTCACACAACCGCAAAGCATAGGATTCTGACCCACAAACAATGAATCTCAACCCTTGATCTTAAATACCACACACATTCATACCAAATTCACATCACATTAATTCTAAAAGTGTTTAATTATACTAATTACAATCAATTTCATAGTCATTAGCCCTTAACCATTAATTGGGATATTACAATTCTCCCCTTGACAAATAAATTTCATCCTCGAAATTTGCTACACCACTTGTGCCATGAACTCTAGATATCGCCTTCGCATATCTTCTTCCGCTTCCCAAGTTGCTTCTTTCTGTGACATTCCCTTCTAGATCACTTTCACATAAGGAATACTTTGGTGTTTGAGCCGACGTTCTTCTCGATCAATAATTTGCTCTGGCTCCACCGCATACGTGAAGTTATCTTGCAACTCTGCATCCTCATACTCAACGATGTGAGATGGATCCGTTTGGTACTTCTTTAATTGGGAAACATGAAATACATCATAGAGTTGCTCAAGTTCGGGGGTAGGGCTACTCAATAAGCAACAGGCCCAATCCTCTCAATGATCTCAAAAGGACCTATATACCTTGGGCTCAACTTCTTTCTCTTGATAGCTGCCCAATTCTGGTGACAGGAGAAACTCTTAAAAACACATGGTCACTAACCTCAAACTCTAGAGGCCTTCTCCTCTTGTCAGCGTAACTTTTCTGCCGACTCTGAGCTGCAAGAAGCCTCTTACGAA
Source organism: Inga oerstediana (assembly GCA_963210345.1). Classification (NCBI taxonomy): domain Eukaryota; kingdom Viridiplantae; phylum Streptophyta; class Magnoliopsida; order Fabales; family Fabaceae; genus Inga; species Inga oerstediana. Next base: position 47,921,494 of record OY723410.1, on the reverse strand, counting down.
TAATTCGAATCTGGGCTACAGTTTGATCGACAAGATCCAACCCATATAGTTGTAATTCACACCATGCTTACTCGAGTGATCACCAACATCACTCGCGGTGAAGGAAGTGCACTCGAGCCCCCTTCATGAGAACCCAAGCAAAACACGAAGCAGAAAGACAAAACACAAGGCAGCACTCGAGTGAGTTCCTCCCTCACTCGAGTGAGGCTATCAGATTGCCAGATCGCAGCAACTGATAGAATTTTCCAAATTTACCAAACTTAACCCAATGGTTCCCAAACTCCCCACAAAGCTCATACTTACTCAAAATGACTTAGGGAACCCATTGGCAACCTCCAAAACACCCAAATACCATTTTAATCGCAATTTATGCCCTTGGGTCTCTATGACACACAATACCCAAATTTCATTCAATACTCTTCCAAACTTCAAAACCATATCAAAAACTCAAAGAACCTCACAATGAACTAATCCAAACATCAATCACTATGAAATTCACACATTCCAAAATGACCATAAAGCTAAAAGTTAACATAAGGTTTCATTACTCAACTGATGTGGTATTTTTGCTCTATTTTGATAAATTTTATGTGTATTTTTATACCTACGTAAAATATGTGGTGTTGGATGCATATTTGAAAAACGTTTATAGATATTTTTTTTCTTAACCCTTGTTAAAATATGAATTTGGTAAAACAATTTTGAGTTGATGTAGTAGTCAACTTAGATTCATAACATGTGACAGTATTTCTCATTAGATGAGAGATGAGAGTGTGAGACAAGCTGTTTTTAAATTGAATGACTAAAAATACTATTTTGAAACTTAAGGAATTTAATCCAAGTCAAAAAAAACTTAAGGAATTTAAATGAAATTTAATATAAACATAAAAAACCAAATGAATACTTTAGTTTATTAAAGGGTTAAAGAGCAAATTTACCAATGAGGTTTTAACGAAGGAGCGCCTGGCACAATTATGTTTTAAAGAGGGCAAAAATACACAAGGTTTTAAAAGTGGAGCATCCAGCAAAAAATCGTTAAATTTGACCTAACGCTGTTCTTGGTTTTCTTCTCTAATAATTTAACGCCCCTAGGTCAAATTTAACGGTTTTGTGCTGGATGCTCCACTTTTAAAACCTTATGTGTATTTTTGCCCCTTTTAAAATATAATTGTGTCAGGTGCTCCTTCATTAAAACTTCGTTGATAAATTTGTTCCTTAACCCTTTATTTAAATGTAAGCACACTACTGGAAAAAACCTTTTTAGACCGCCACATTTAGACCGGTTTTGGCGGATAAGGTCTTAAAAACTTGCGCGATGGTAGTTTTGTAATTATATTGAACTTCTTAGACCGGTTGCTAAAAAAACTGGTCTTAAAAAATTTATTCAGACTAGTTATAAATAAAACCGGTCTTAAAGTCTTAAAATTTTTATAAATTTAAAATGTTAAATATTTAAGACTGGTTTTGTATTAAAACCGGTCTAAAATATTTGACATTTTAGACCGGTTTATATGTAAACTGGTCTTAAATGTTATCACATTTTAAATTCAAAATGTGATAACGTTTTAAGACCGGTTTTGGTGAAAACCGGTCTTAAATGTGTTACATTTAAGACCGGTTTTTGTACAAACCGATCTTAAATGTGAAATTTCCCTCTTTTAAGACCGGTTTTTAATAATAATCAGTCTTAGAGGAAAGATTTTTCACCCTTATTTTTCCACCCACGCCCAGATCACGCGCTCTGTGAACCCTTTCTTCTCTCTTTGCCATTTCTCTGTGAGCTCTGTTCGTGCTTATTCTAAACTTGTCCATGGCATCCCGTCCCTCATTTGCTCAACTCTCCTCCATCATTACCGTTGTCGTTGCTGTGTTCGTCATCGCTGTTCTTTGATTATCATCAGTCTTCTCCGCCGCCACCTCTAATCTCCGTAGTGATCATTCTCCTCTGAATTGACTTCCCTTTGTCAGTGCCATGAATTTGAAGACTTCATTTTAACCTCAGTCGATGCCACCATGACTTTGGGTTGGAGCTCACTCCTTGGTCTTTATTCAGGTTAGTGTTCGATATGTTATTTAGTTATACGTTGTTTTATAATTAATAATGTTTAATGAAAAAATAGTTCTTGTTGTTGCTTTGAGCACTTAAATGTAATCTAGAAAAAATTAAATCTGCACATTCTTGTTAGATATATGCTCTGACTTTTAATTATATCCCTGTTATATTTGGCTTGGATTAATACCACTCTATGTTCTATTTTAGTTTAGTGAAGTTGTTTGATTATTATCAAAGTTATTGGTTTGTTAAAATAATACTAGTTTCAAATGGTGCCTGTTAATTTTGTTGAAATATCTAAAACTCTATTGTTGTTGTTTTTTTGTCTATTCTTTTATTGTTGGATATAGGGTGCTAGAAGTGTTGAGATATATATGGATCATAGTTGGATAAACGTTAAACGAACGAGTGTTGAATATGATAATGGGGTGAGGGGTTTTTTAGACTTCGCTAGTAGAAATGCCGATGATGGTAGTGGAAAGTTTTATTGCCCTTGTGTAGTATGTTTGAATGAGAAGCGACTAAGTACTGCATATATATATACACATTTAATTTGTGAAGGATTCTGTAAGAGTTATACAGTGTGGGTATGGCATGGTGAAGAATTAGAAATGCCAAGTTCATCTCAACCGAGGGGAGTGATGTAACACCCCGATTTTCAATTAAGGACTAATGGCATTGAGATTAATTACAAAATTGTGTAATTAAATATTTTGGGAGAAATATGATGTAAATTTGAGATGAATGTGTGTGGTATTTGAGATCAAGGGTTGAGATTCATTATTGATGGGTCGGAATCCTATACATTGTGTCTATGTGAGCTCATAGTGGAAGTGGATGAGATGGTGACATGTGGCATTGTGGAGGCCTTTGGATAAGGCACTAGAGGACAAAATAACTCACTTCCTCTCTTTTCTCTCTCCCATGCGCATGAAGGGGCCAAGGGGGGCAGAAATTTCTGCTCCTCACCTTCATCATCATCATCAAACATTTCTCTCTCTCTTCTCTCTCCATTTTCGCCATTTTTGGCCAAAGAAGAAGAAGGAAAAGCTTGCATTTAAGGTAAGATCTTGACCTCTAATGCCAATACTCCCTTCATTAAAGTTGATCCTTGAGCTAAGAGCTTTCATCCTATGGTTGTAGTTTGTTCATTGGTGGTGGTTTGTGGCCACACGAAAATATGAACTTGGGAGAATCATGAAGTGCCTTTGGGAAAGTTGTTGAGGTAAGTGAAAGCTTCCTTCTCATATAAGATTTGTGGCCATTGGTTAGGCCTTAAATTTCTGGAATTTTAGCCCTAATTTCGTGATTTAGGGTCTTGTGGTGTTTGAATCGTTGTTGTCATGGAATTAGTGCCTTGTTAAGTGTTTTGAATGAATGGTATTGAATTGAAGCTTAAATGTGAAGTTTGGCACTTTTTGTGTTGGTTTTATGCTTTGGTCAAAACAGGGCATATAAATGGGTTGTGAATTTGGTCATTTTGAGGTTACCATTGTGTTCCTTGAGTGATTTTGTGTGGGAATAAGCTTGGTTATTAATTTTGGAGTTATTGAACACTTTGGTAGAAAATTGGAAATCTGGTTGGTTTAAGCTCTGTTTTGCGCAGTAATTTTGTATGAGCGTTTTGAATGACCAAATGGTGTTGAAACATTCTGAAACTTTCCAGTCTTAAAGTTTACATCCCAAGCTTCAAAATGGACATATAATTTGTGCCATTTCGTTTTGTCTACTGTGAGTTATAGCTGTCCAAAGTTTGAGGTCGAAAATGGATTCTGTTTTGGGACAGTCTTGAGTTTTTGGTGATTCTGGATTTGTGTAGTGATTTGCAGTGAATGGCTATATTTTTCCTTGAAAGAGGACTTATATACCTTTCATTTGGCTTTAGAATCACTTCGTTTCGATTTTTCTAGATTTAGTTATGAATTTTGGAAGTTCGCCCAGAGTCAGGAAATTTCTGGGCCGCGGCCCAAGAGTGGCTGGACCGCGGCCCAAGACTTTCTGGCCTTATCTGGGCCGCGGCCCATGAGTGGTGGGCCGCAGCCCAAGGCCTTCTGACCATATTTGGGCCGCGGCCCAAGGAATGGTGGGCCGGGGCCCACACCTGTGTTCCAGCACTTTGTGATTTCGAAAAGTGACCTTCAACCTATTGTTTCCCAATCTTTTGGGGCTTTGATTAGAGGCATTTGGGGCCTCTTAAGGGTCAATTATGGTAACCAAATCTAAGTATTATGAAAGTGAGAATTTGGAAAAGAGAATGACCATATGTTCTTGATTTGGTTATAGGGTTGGGTATTCACCCTGATTATGATTTGATATCCGCTTGGATCGTGAGTAGCCGACGCTGGAGCATACGTGGAAAGAATAAGTGTAGGGAACTTACCTCTCCTGCATGTATTGATAATTGTATTTGTGTATTGATGCATGTTATTGCTTTGCGTGATTATGTGAAACATATGAGAATGATTGTAGCTCTGTTTCTATTTATACTATGGCCATGAGTATGTTGTGTGAACATTGAGCATGCGGATAGATCATTATGTGAACATGAAATATTGTGATGCAAGCATGTCATGCATTAAATACTTATCTTGCATGCATAGTGGTATCTGTTTTCCTACTGAGATTCCCCAGAATCTCACCCTCCCCATCAACATTTTAGACAGGGAAGGAAGATTGAGGATGAAGCAAGCATCCAAGGACGAAGAGGACTCGTTTTGGGTGAGAGCTTAGTAGTTGGTTATCATTGTGTAAATGGGATTATGTATTTGTTTATATGGATCAATACTGGAGTATGTATTCGAGTAGGTTGTGTAATCCCTATTGAATGAGTTGTATGGGCTATTATGCCTTATGATTATTGATCGAAGATATGATCCCGGAATTGTCGGGAATTTATATTGCGTACTCTGATAATTGTATAAATGTAATTTATCTTCGCATAGTAATTATATTCGGAGTGAAATATGAGATCGTGTTTTAAATGATTTCGAAATGTGTTTGTGAAAACCCCGTCTGATTGATGGGTTTATAAATGATGTTTTGGCTTATTGGTCTCTATTTCACGTTAATTGCGTAATCCGGATATTAATTACGGCAGGGGGTTATATTTTGGTATCAGAGCTACAGTTCCTGGCAAACATGGGAATTTGCTAGGATGGCTCTCTTAGATCTCTACCTTGGTGGTAGATGATGTCTTGTGATAGTGATTATGTATACACATGTGTGATTTGTCATTGTGGACATAAGAGATTTGAGGAATAGGTGTATACATTGGGGTTATTCTAGAGTGGCGAATCATTGTGTAATCGAAAGATATAGTGATTCGTCCGAGAATTTGAGGTGTAAACCCAGAAGTGGAGGTAATCAGACCTATCATCTGATTTGAAAACCGAGGAAAATGGTTTCCGAGGTGTTTGATATTGAGGTTCTAGGTTAATCATGGCTCCTACCTAGATGTTGGGTATGTAACCCAGGGTGGTATGATGTTACATGTAGTAATGTTATACTGAGCTTGTGTGTGAAAAGGCCTTAAGACCTAGGGGATCGGTGTGTCTTAGGCTGGCCGAGATATTTAAACTTGTGATGGATTTAAGGATGCTCCTTGGAATTGAGGGAAGTGATTTCCCGGTTCAACGGAGGTTGTGGCTTTGAGAGCTAAATTGTGATCTAAGGATTAGACTCAATAGCTGGGTTGATTCTTAGGAATTGGATTTGACCTCAATGGTCTGTGGTACCAGGGTATGGTACTAAAAGTGAACTGAAAGGTGTATCAGGTATTCTGAGAGTGTTGGTTGTTGATCCAACATAGGGAGAAAGTTATCTACGGAGGTTCGGAGCGGAGAGCGCTATCTACGGGGACTTTTGATCAGAAAGGGCTTCCTACGGTAAAATCCGATTGGAAAGCGCTACCTACGGTGAGATCCGATTGGAAAGGGCTACCTACGGATAGTTCTGACCGGAGGGGCTGACCAGTCAGTGGACTGAGTGAAGCACCGAGTGCAGTAGCGTAGTGTGGAGCCACCATGATGATGAACCCTAGAGTGGAGCCACTGTGACGATGAACCCTAGAGTGCAGCCACCTTGATAATAAACCGTGGAGAGCAGTTACCGTGATGTTGAAACGTAGAGTAGAACTATGAGGACATTAGGAGTATGGGCTCTTAACTCTGTGTTGATTATGGCTTTTATGATTCGAGTTGAATCAGGACAAGATGTGGTACAGATTGTGAATGTTGTCAGTTGTAGTAGGAGATTCCTATGGGACTCCTGTTAAATCAACTTGACATTGTGAATGCACAAATGAGGAGGAAGACCTCAGAGTATGCAGCGGAAGCATGGGAATGTAATATGTTTGAGAATTGTGTTGAGCAGAAGCTCGAGGTTGCTGTGAGAATGATATGATAATCATAGCTTCGAGAGGAAAAACTTCGAGGTCATGTTATTTTGTAATAAAGGGTCTGAAGATCCCAGTTTTGTGAAAAGAATTCGTGGTGGGTGGAATTATTAAAATGCCTGGTTCCAGCTTGTTGCAAATTGTGCATTGTGAGTCTCTCACCTGCGGCCGCATAGGGTGATTCCTATGGCGGAGGACCGTTCCGTTGGGGCGGTAGTTACGGGGGATTGACTATTTGTGAGCCACGGGTCATCCCTAGAGGAGGTAAAACCGGGGTGGGCACCATCGGCGCGGGGCATCCCTAGAGGGGGTAAAACCGGGGTGGTTGTGACAATAAAATTGTGAGTCCGGTAACCCACGGGCATCCATCAGACGGGTGCGATGTGGGAGCCAGCCACGCAGTGGAAGCGTGGGCACCCATTAAGGGGGGTGTGACAATAAAAGGCACCTGGATAGAAGAGACTGAGATTCTAGGTAGGCCGTTATGGTAGGGTGCTTCGGATAGAAGAGGTTGAGATTCTGAAGTGACCTGATGATGTGATATGTGTTGATGTGAATGTAAATCGTGATGTGAATGCCGAAAGGGCAATGTGTATTTGTGAGACAGCGGGAAGTTGTCGTATTTGTGCAAGCGGCGGAAGCCGAGGTATTCTTGCAAGGTGATATGTGTGCAAGTGGCTAAAACTACGTAGCATTGAGTATACAGCCGTGGGTGCTGTCGTTTTGTGACAATCGTCACGCATCATGGTGAATCTGTCGTAGACATTGTGTAATACCCAAAAGTCCTGATGGGTGAGGGTAATGCCGTGAAACTTGATACGGCAATATGATTGTTGTGAATACCCAAAGAATCCCGGTACCACCAGTGGAGTTACTGGTGGGTGTACGGGTGAGGGTAAAGCTGTGAAAGTGGATATAGCGGAAGCTGAATGTTTGTGTATACAGCTAAGGCTGTCATTTGATATATTGAGGTTGTGGGGTTACTCCCGGAAGGGGTAACTAGATTGAGTTAAGCAGGGTGGTGGCCTATGCCGCCTAACTGCTGAAATCTTATGATATGACTCATGAATTAGAGTCATCGGATATTGAGATGCGCTAGCCACTCATGAGTGAGGAGGGCTTGCGACGATTGTGATTATGTGATGATAGAATGTGTGGCAATCGTGTATGGAGGCGATTGCACTTGTTTGGAATAGTGTGATGATTGTGTTCGAGTAGCAATCGTGAAATAGGCCGATTGCAGTTTATGGCAACTAAAGTTGCAATCATTTGACAGGTGAGTTTGTGTAGCAATCGTGAAATGGGCCGATTGTGACCATTATAGCAACGATGTTGCATTTGTGTTTATGCCAAAGATGTGGAGCTGTTACCTGTGAGGGGTGATAGCAGAATTAGGCGGCGATTAAGAGAATCTCGAGTGTTGTGTGGTTGGAAAGAAACCAAACACGACACATTAGGCCGTATATGATTTGATGATTGTGATTGTGGTGGATCCCTGTTTGATTTTGTGAAGTACCATAATGTGTTGTGAACAAGCAAGGGTTTGGGTATATCCTACCCAGCTTGATGGTTTATGTGAATTATGATCGAACGAGGTGGAAGCCTCTCGAGTTTGAAATGGAGATCACGTATATGTAAGAGTGTCTCCAAGTATTGAGATCATTAAAGATGGTCAAGCAAAAGACATTGAGTTGTGACGCATTGGTCTGTTTTGATTCTTGCTAGAGTCAGACCTATTGTGTATGGATTGTCGAGTGGTCTAGAGGAGACCATCCGAATATGAGATAAATTGTGAAACGGAAGCTGTCGTGATGAAGCGTCCAGAGTTTATGTCCTTAGTGGTGGAACAAATTTCGAGGACGAAATTTATTGAACGGGGGGAGAATTGTAACACCCCGATTTTCAATTAAGGACTAATGGCATTGAGATTAATTACAAAATTGTGTAATTAAATATTTTGGGAGAAATATGATGTAAATTTGAGATGAATGTGTGTGGTATTTGAGATCAAGGGTTGAGATTCATTATTGATGGGTCGGAATCCTATACATTGTGTCTATGTGAGCTCATAGTGGAAGTGGATGAGATGGTGACATGTGGCATTGTGGAGGCCTTTGGATAAGGCACTAGAGGACAAAATAACTCACTTCCTCTCTTTTCTCTCTCCCATGCGCATGAAGGGGCCAAGGGGGGCAGAAATTTCTGCTCCTCACCTTCATCATCATCATCAAACATTTCTCTCTCTCTTCTCTCTCCATTTTCGCCATTTTTGGCCAAAGAAGAAGAAGGAAAAGCTTGCATTTAAGGTAAGATCTTGACCTCTAATGCCAATACTCCCTTCATTAAAGTTGATCCTTGAGCTAAGAGCTTTCATCCTATGGTTGTAGTTTGTTCATTGGTGGTGGTTTGTGGCCACACGAAAATATGAACTTGGGAGAATCATGAAGTGCCTTTGGGAAAGTTGTTGAGGTAAGTGAAAGCTTCCTTCTCATATAAGATTTGTGGCCATTGGTTAGGCCTTAAATTTCTGGAATTTTAGCCCTAATTTCGTGATTTAGGGTCTTGTGGTGTTTGAATCGTTGTTGTCATGGAATTAGTGCCTTGTTAAGTGTTTTGAATGAATGGTATTGAATTGAAGCTTAAATGTGAAGTTTGGCACTTTTTGTGTTGGTTTTATGCTTTGGTCAAAACAGGGCATATAAATGGGTTGTGAATTTGGTCATTTTGAGGTTACCATTGTGTTCCTTGAGTGATTTTGTGTGGGAATAAGCTTGGTTATTAATTTTGGAGTTATTGAACACTTTGGTAGAAAATTGGAAATCTGGTTGGTTTAAGCTCTGTTTTGCGCAGTAATTTTGTATGAGCGTTTTGAATGACCAAATGGTGTTGAAACATTCTGAAACTTTCCAGTCTTAAAGTTTACATCCCAAGCTTCAAAATGGACATATAATTTGTGCCATTTCGTTTTGTCTACTGTGAGTTATAGCTGTCCAAAGTTTGAGGTCGAAAATGGATTCTGTTTTGGGACAGTCTTGAGTTTTTGGTGATTCTGGATTTGTGTAGTGATTTGCAGTGAATGGCTATATTTTTCCTTGAAAGAGGACTTATATACCTTTCATTTGGCTTTAGAATCACTTCGTTTCGATTTTTCTAGATTTAGTTATGAATTTTGGAAGTTCGCCCAGAGTCAGGAAATTTCTGGGCCGCGGCCCAAGAGTGGCTGGACCGCGGCCCAAGACTTTCTGGCCTTATCTGGGCCGCGGCCCATGAGTGGTGGGCCGCAGCCCAAGGCCTTCTGACCATATTTGGGCCGCGGCCCAAGGAATGGTGGGCCGGGGCCCACACCTGTGTTCCAGCACTTTGTGATTTCGAAAAGTGACCTTCAACCTATTGTTTCCCAATCTTTTGGGGCTTTGATTAGAGGCATTTGGGGCCTCTTAAGGGTCAATTATGGTAACCAAATCTAAGTATTATGAAAGTGAGAATTTGGAAAAGAGAATGACCATATGTTCTTGATTTGGTTATAGGGTTGGGTATTCACCCTGATTATGATTTGATATCCGCTTGGATCGTGAGTAGCCGACGCTGGAGCATACGTGGAAAGAATAAGTGTAGGGAACTTACCTCTCCTGCATGTATTGATAATTGTATTTGTGTATTGATGCATGTTATTGCTTTGCGTGATTATGTGAAACATATGAGAATGATTGTAGCTCTGTTTCTATTTATACTATGGCCATGAGTATGTTGTGTGAACATTGAGCATGCGGATAGATCATTATGTGAACATGAAATATTGTGATGCAAGCATGTCATGCATTAAATACTTATCTTGCATGCATAGTGGTATCTGTTTTCCTACTGAGATTCCCCAGAATCTCACCCTCCCCATCAACATTTTAGACAGGGAAGGAAGATTGAGGATGAAGCAAGCATCCAAGGACGAAGAGGACTCGTTTTGGGTGAGAGCTTAGTAGTTGGTTATCATTGTGTAAATGGGATTATGTATTTGTTTATATGGATCAATACTGGAGTATGTATTCGAGTAGGTTGTGTAATCCCTATTGAATGAGTTGTATGGGCTATTATGCCTTATGATTATTGAGCGAAGATATGATCCCGGAATTGTCGGGAATTTATATTGCGTACTCTGATAATTGTATAAATGTAATTTATCTTCGCATAGTAATTATATTCGGAGTGAAATATGAGATCGTGTTTTAAATGATTTCGAAATGTGTTTGTGAAAACCCCGTCTGATTGATGGGTTTATAAATGATGTTTTGGCTTATTGGTCTCTATTTCACGTTAATTGCGTAATCCGGATATTAATTACGGCAGGGGGTTACAAGTGAACTTTGGTGATAATGACATGGATACGGATGATCGAATAGAGGATATTATTCGTGATGTAGGAGAAGAGACTTTTGAGCAATCACATGCATATGGTAATATGTGTAGTGATGCTGAGACGCCGTTGTACCCGGGGTGTAAAAAGTACCCATTGTTGAAAGCAATATTGAAATTGGTAAGCTTGAAAGCACGGCATGGATGGAGCGACAAGAGTTTTTCAGAAACGCTTGAGGCTTTTAAGGACATGCTTCCAGATGATAATGTGCTGCCTTCTCGATACTATGATGCTAAGAAAATAGTGTGTCTGCTAGGGATAAAGTGTAAAAAGATCCATGCATGCCCTAATGATTGTATATTGTATAGAAAAGAGCATGAAGAGGAACAACAGTGTCCAATATGTGAAACCCCGAGGTACAAATCAAATAACACTCCTGCAAAAGTATTGTGGTACCTTCCAATCATACCAAGGTTCAAGTGCTTGTTTGCTAATGAAAACTATGCAAGAAATTTGAGATGGCATGTGGATGAGAAGATATCCGATGGAAAGCTTTGACAACCGACTGATTCTTCTCAATGGAAGAAAATCGATCAATTATTTCCTGCCTTCGGTGAAGAGCCTAGGAACCTTAGGCTTCGGCTTAGCACGGATGGCATGAATCATTTTGGAAGCCTGAGCAGTATACATAGTTCATGGCCTATTCTGTTGGTAATTTACAACTTATCTCCTCTGTTATGCATGAAACGAAAGTACATCATGTTATCTATATTGATTTCGGGACCAAAACAACCCAGAAATGATATAGATGTTTACCTGGAGCCCTTGATCGAAGATTTGAAAGAGTTGTGGGACGAAGGTGTTGATGTTTTTTACGGGAACAAGAAGGAGGTTTTTAAAATGCGAGCCATGATCTTTTGTACTATAAATGACTTCCCTGCATATGCAAACTTGTCAGGCTATAGTGTTAAAGGCCATAAAGCATGTCCGATTTGTGAAGAAGGAACATGCTATCATCAACTTCAACATGGAAGAAAGACAGTTTATCTTGGCCATAGGAGATTTCTTAGACGAGGCCACCCGTATCGCAGATTAAAGAAAGCTTTTTTTGGTGGACAAGAGTTTGAAGATGCTCCGAAGGCATTGACTAGGGAGCAAGTTTATGTAAAGGTGAAAAATATGAATGTTATCTTGGTAAGACTACAAAGAAAAGTAAGGAGAAAAGTAAATGGAAAAAGAGGTCTCTCTTCTTCAATCTTCCATATTGGCCGAAGCTTGATGTAAGACACTATATTGATTTCATGCATGTGGAGAAAAAGGTTTGTGATAGTATTGTTGGGACACTGCTTAACATACAAGGTAGTTCTAAGGATGGCGTGAAGGCAAGATTAGATTTGCAAGAAATTGGGATACAAGAAGACTTGCATCCAAAGCCATATGGTAAGAGAACTTTTTGTCCTCCAGCTACTCATATTTTGTCTAAGGATGAGAAAAGAAGCTTTTGTCAGTATTTACATGGCATCAAAGTTCCTTCATGGTATTCTTCAAATGTTATGAAGCTTGTGTCGATGAAAGACTTGAAGTTAGTGGGGCTAAAGTCTCATGATTGTCATGTCTTAATGCAACAATTGCTCCCAATAGCTATTCGAGGCATTGCCGAATATGATCTTCAACATATTTTGACTAGACTTTGTTTCTTCTTCAATGCTATTTGTAGTAAAGTTATTGAGACAGAAAAATTGGATGAATTGGAAAATGAAGGATATCTGATCTTATGCCAGCTTGAGAAGCTTTTTATTCCTTTTTTTTTTTGACATCATGGTACATCAAATTGTTCATCTAGTCAGGGAGATCAAGTTGTGTGGCCCTATCTATTTACGATGGATGTACCCAATTGAAAGAACTATGAAAATCCTAAAAGGGTATGTGAAGAACCCTAACTGGCCTGAAGCATCTATTATTCAAAAATATGTTTCTGAAGAAGCCATGGAGTTTTGTCAAGATTACTTTCCAAATGTAGGACACATTGGACTTCCTGAACGTCATGATGAAGAAGGCGGTAGACACGGGGCTTCAGTAAAGAGTATGGATCCTGATGAGTTGCAACAAGTCCACTTGTACATCTTGAATAATGTTGATGAAGTTTAAGATTACATTAATGCTTATAAAGAAATTGTACGGAAAGGAAATAGTTGAATGACTAAACAAAGGTTAATTAGGGAGCATAACAAAACTTTTGCATATTGGTTCAAACAAAAGGTTGACGGCGAAAAATGTGTTACTGATACAATTAAATGGTTAGCACATGGTCCTGAGGCTGATGTCATAAGTTGGACTTCATTTGTGATCAATGGTTTTACGTTTTACACGAAGTCCCTTGATGATAGGAGCACCGTCCAGAACAGTGGGGTTATGTTAGTGGCTGAATCTATGCACTTCTCTAGTTCAAAAGATAAGAATCCTAGATTGGCAGCAATACCTTATTATGGGGTGTGATAAGTAAAATATTTACATATTTATTTTCCCTTATATGATGATTTTATGGATGACATTTGAGCTCAATTTAATAAATTTGGGTGTAATTTATAAATAAATAATGATTTTGGCATAAAATAGAATTTCTTGGAAAATACTAAATTAGACCCTCTTTCAGTTTTCAGGCAATATTTGGAGCTCTAGATGTCGGATCGGGACATTCTTTATATGGATAAAAAGCTAAGAAAGAGCTCTACAACTTTTATGTTGAGATGAAATTCCAGTTCTATCTCCAAGGGTTTCGAATTTTTGCTTGAAAGTTGAGAACGGGAATCATCTACCATTCCACCAACCATTTCATCTACCTCTTCATCTTTCTTTTCACCTACTACTTCATCTACCACATTTCATCTACCACTTCATCTTCCTTTTCACCTACTACTCCATCTACCACATTCTATCTATTAATCCACCTATCACATTTCACCTACTACTCCATCTACCACATTCTATCTATTAATCCACTTATCACATTTCATCTACCACTTCATCTACCTTACTCCATTTTTCCCTATATATAGCCACCCTCTCCTTCACATTTGACACACCAATTGAGATCCATTACTCTCATCTCTTCTCCACACACACCATTTCATTTCTATTACTCTTCTCTCTTATCTACTTACACACCATTTCATCACTCCATCTCTTCTCCAACTACTACATCATCTTGGAATTAATTTTAGGTATTGTATTATTTTCTTGCATGCCTCCATCTTGGAAGGCTTAGGATTGTATTACTCTTTGTATGCCACCTACATGGAAGGTTTTACCTCCTAAAGGGACGGCTAGATTTTTACATTTTTTATGCATCTTTTGGTTGTATATTTATGTTTGAGAATTTAATATTCAAGTTTTATGCAGTATTTATAAGGATTTCATTTTAGTTTTATATAATGTCAATTTATTTTGCTGTTGTTTTTAATTTTATCATGAGCTAAATTTTCATTTTCCTAGGGTGATGACGTAGCTTACTAATAACGGATTGAATCTTAACTTATTAAATCTAGTTTTATTTTTCCTTTATGATTGAGTTTTAATTATTACTCTTAATGCTTTCATTTGATTGGCCATCGTTTGAATGATTCCAATATATATGTTGAGACCGGAAGGAGATACATGTGTGTAGACCCTATAATTAAAACCATAACTTGCATATGAAATAGGAATATATTCATATGAGTTGTGTAGTCTTATAGAGTTCCATAAATTTTAATGCATAATTAATTGCTTAAATTCATATAGGAATATATTGGATTAGCAATTAATTATAGAATTGCTTGACCTTGGAAGAGGCTAGTAATTAAATTAGGGAAACTCGACTATCAATCATGTGGAATAAATTGGGCTAGATTAGATAAGTGATTCAATCCGGAAATTGTTAAGTGAAATCTAATCCCTAGGACTTTTTCTCATTGTTGTTTCATATCATTTGCATTCATAGTTGCTCATCTTTTATTTCGTACTCTTCATCACCAACGAATCGATCGACTAAATAGAATTAAAATTACCTATTTTGGTACTTAGTGATCAATCCTCGTGGGAACGATACTCTACTTACTTCTATATTACTTGATTACGACAGTGTACACTTGCACTATTTAATAGACCATTTACACTCGTACCAAGTTTTTGGCGCCGTTGCCGGGGATTGTTGTCATTAATATCAATACCAAGTAATTTTAATACTAATTTGGTCTTCATATTACATTTATTTTTCTTCTTGGTGTCTTGTGTTTCTTTACAGGATTTTGCTTAGTGTATGACCAGATCGAAGGAGACTGAACTATTGCCTTTTGATTCGGAGATCGAAAGAACTTGTCGAAGAAATCGAAAAGTTCGAAAGCAGTCTACTTCAATCCTAAGCAATCCGATGGAAACTCCGGAGGGAGGAACAACAGATACTAAAACACTCCGTGACTATGCAACACCAACAGTCATGGGGACAAATTCTGGAATCACGAGACCACCAGTAGCAGCTAATAACTTTGAAATCAAGCCAGCAATTATCCAGATGATGCAAGCAAATCAATTCAGTGGTTCACCAATAGAAGATCCTAATACACATATAGCCACCTTCCTTGAAATCTGCGACACATTCAAGCATAATGGTGTTACTGATGACGCCATTAGACTTAGACTTTTCCCTTTCTCACTCAGGGATAAGGCTAAGAGTTGGTTACAATCACTACCAGTGGGCAGCATAACTACATGGGAGATCATGGCGCAGAAATTTTTGGAGAAATTTTTTCCTTCAGCAAAAACTGCTAAATTGAGGAATGAAATTGCCTCATTCACCCAGCATGAACAAGAAAGCCTCTATGAAGCATGGGAAAGATACAAGGAGTTGCTAAGGAAATGTCCTCATCATGGGTTACCAAATTGGTGGCAACTGCAAACTTTCTATAGTGGGATGACGCACATATCCAGAATTCTTGTAGATGCTGCAGCTGGAGGATCTTTAATGGGAAAAAATATAGATGATGCTTACAATCTACTTGAGGAGATGGCAGCCAATGCATATCAATGGCCTTCTGAACGTAGCAATTCAAAGAAAGCACTTGGAGCATACGAGCTGGATGTCCTTAACACTTTGTCTTCTCAGGTTGCATCTATATCCAAGCAAGTAGGATCATTGTCAACCCATGCAAATGTAATCAGCACTCCTACTGAAGCTTGTGATCAATATGGAGGACCTCATGTGAGCACACAATATCAAGAAGGACACTCATCCATGCCGGAGCAAGCTCATTTCATCGGAAATCAAAGGAATGATCCATTCTCAAACACTTACAATCCAGGTTGGCGAAATCATCCAAATTTTAGTTGGAGGAATAATCAAAATGCATTCAAGCCGCAAGGGAACTACCAGCAGCAAGCTTTTCAACAACCAAATCCACCACAACAGAAATTGGAGGATGCACTGGTTCAACTAACCATGAATACATCTCAATTCATGGCTAGGACTGATGCAACAATCAAAAATCAAGAAGTCTCAATAAAGAACTTGGAGATCCAGATGGGCCAAATTGCAAATATGTTGAATTCCAGGCAACCAGGAACTCTACCAAGTGACACAGAAAGAAACCCAAAAGAACATGTGAAAGCTGTTGCACTAAGAAGCGGTAAAGAATTGAAAGATCCTGTAATCAAGAAGGATGACGGAGAAAAGAAAGAAAGTGAAGAAGAACAGAAGGAGGATAATGTGCTACCAGGAAGAATCAGCTTTCCAGACAATCCTCCTCCATATGTACCGCCAGTTCCATACCCTCAGAGACTTGCGAAGGCAAAGCTAGACAAGCAGTTTGCAAAGTTTCTGGAGGTTTTCAAAAAGTTGCACATCAACATTCCTTTTGCAGACGCTCTTGCTCAAATGCCTAGTTATGCAAAATTCATGAAAGACATTCTCTCAAATAAGCGTAAGCTTGAGGAATTTGAAACAGTTGCACTTACTGAGGAGTGCAGCGCTATTCTCCAAAAGAAATTACCTCCAAAGCTGAAAGATCCAGGAAGCTTCTGCATACCTTGCACCATAGGTCAATGTCACTTTGAAAAAGCACTTTGTGATCTTGGAGCAAGTGTAAACCTCATGCCTCTATCTGTATACAATAAACTTGGACTTGGAGAGGTGAAGCCAACCACAGTTTCATTACTACTGGCTGACCGATCAATAAAACATCCGAGGGGTGTCTTAGAAGATGTTCTGGTGAAGGTGGACAAACTCATATTCCCAGCTGATTTCATAATACTCGATATGGAAGAAGACCAAGAAATTCCTATCATTCTTGGGAGGCCATTCCTAGCAACTGGGAGAACGTTAATAGATATGCAACAGGGGAAGTTAACCTTACGAGTTCAAGATAATCAAGTATCCTTCAACATTTTCAAGGCTTTATCCTTTCCAGATGAAGGTGACACCTGCTACAGAGTCGATGTATTGACCAGCTGCACAAGAGATGTGGTGAATGAAATCTGCATGGATCAACCACTAGCAATGGGAATGGTAGATGTATCAAAATCTACTAATCCAGACATCTTGGAGCAGATAAAGTACCTTGAAGCAAATTCCCCAATTTTTATCAAGAAACCATTTGAAGATTTGGGGGAAAGGCCAAGTAAGCCGGTGCCATCAACAGAGAAACCACCAGTTTTAGAGTTGAAAGTACTACCATCCCATTTGAAGTATGCTTATCTGGGAGGAAATTCAACACTTCCAGTAATTGTCTCAGCTGCTCTTACTCCTGATGAAGAAGAGAAGTTATTAAGAGTTCTAAGGGAGCATAAAACAGCATTTGGATGGTCAATAGCTGATATAAGAGGGATTAGTCCTTCAATCTGTATGCATAAGATCTTGATGGAGGACAACTACAAGCCAACAGTTGAGCACCAGAGAAGACTCAATCCAAATATGAAGGAGGTGGTGAGAAAGGAGGTAATAAAGTGGCTGGATGCTGGCATAATCTATCCAATCTCAGACAGTCAATGGGTAAGTCCAGTTCAAGTTGTGCCAAAGAAAGGTGGAATGACAGTAGTGCTCAACGAGAAAAATGAACTGATTCCACAACGAACAGTGATTGGATGGAGAGTGTGCATCGACTACAGAAAGCTCAATAAATCCACCAGAAAAGATCACTTCCCTTTGCCATTTATAGATCAGATGCTTGACAGACTAGCAGGGAAAGCCTATTATTGTTTCCTGGACGGGTACACAGGATATAATCAAATTACAATTGCACCAGAGGATCAAGAGAAAACAACTTTTACATGTCCATATGGTACCTTTGCCTTCAGAAAGATGCCATTTGGTCTATGTAATGCACCAGCAACATTTCAAAGAAGTATGATAGCTATCTTCTCAGACATGGTGGAAAGGTTCATTGAGGTATTCATGGATGATTTTTCAGTTTTCGGAGAATCATTTGATCATTGTCTTTCAAATTTGGCAAAAGTCTTGCAACGTTGTGTGGAGACAAATTTGGTTCTAAATTGGGAGAAATGCCATTTTATGGTGAAAGAAGGAATCGTGCTGGGTCACAAGGTATCTGATCGAGGCATTGAAGTGGACCGAGCTAAGATTGAAACAATTCAGAAGCTACCACCTCCTTCTTCAATCAAGGGTATTCGGAGTTTTTTGGGACATGCTGGTTTCTATAGAAGATTCATCAAGGACTTCTCAAAAATCACAAAGCCACTTTGCATGCTGTTGGAGAAAAACACTCCCTTTGTGTTTAATAAGGAGTGCTTATCAGCCTTCCAAACTCTAAAAAGTGCCTTGACTTCTGCACCAGTTATCATAGCTCCAGATTG
The DNA here is from genome assembly GCA_963210345.1 of Inga oerstediana. NCBI lineage: Eukaryota > Viridiplantae > Streptophyta > Magnoliopsida > Fabales > Fabaceae > Inga > Inga oerstediana. Next base: position 47,902,858 of record OY723410.1, on the reverse strand, counting down.
GAATCTTCCATTCGAGATGATGTGCGATGCAAGTGATTATGCAGTTGGAGCTGTTTTAGGCCAAAGAAGAAACAAGATCTTTCATGCCATCTATTATGCCAGCAGGACACTCTCAGATGCACAGTTGAATTATGCAACAACAGAAAAGGAGCTATTAGCAGTAGTGTTTGCATTCGACAAATTCAGAGCATACTTGATCGGGTCAAAGGTCATTGTCTGGACAGACCACTCAGCAATCAAATACTTGATTGAGAAGAAAGATGCAAAGCCTAGACTAATCAGATGGGTGCTTCTACTACAAGAATTTGACTTGGAGATCAAAGACAAAAAAGGGACCGAGAATCTCATTGCAGATCATCTTTCTCGGTTAGAACCACATGAACGAAAGAGAGAATCACCAATCCAGGAGAATTTCCCAGATGAGCAACTTTTTAGCATGCAGTCACAACCTACTCCTTGGTATGCTGATTTTGTGAATTATTTGGCAAGCGGAGTTATGCCTTATGAACTTTCTAAAGTGCAAAAGAAGAAGTTTCTAGCTGATGTAAGGCATTACTTTTGGGAGGATCTATTCTTATACAAACAAAGCCCAGATCGAATTATCAGGCGATGTGTTCCTGAAGAAGAAATGGACAGCATCTTAAATCACTGCCATTCATCCCCATATGGTGGTCATTTTGGAGCAAATAGAACAGCTACTAAAGTCCTTCAATCAGGTTTTTACTGGCCTACACTCTTCAAGGACGCTCACAGACTTGTGGCAACCTGTGACAGATGTCAAAGAACGGGAAATATCTCAAGGAGACATGAAGCCCCTTTAACCAACATCTTAGAAGTTGAACTTTTTGATGTATGGGGAATTGATTTTATGGGGCCTTTTCCATCCTCATTTAGCAACCAGTTCATTTTAGTAGCTGTTGATTATGTCTCAAAGTGGGTTGAAGCAGCTGCCTTTCCTACAAATGATTCTCGAGTAGTTGTGAAGTTCTTGAGGAAAAATATTTTTTCAAGATTTGGGGTGCCTAGAGCTATTATCAGTGATGGAGGAAGGCATTTCTGCAATCAGCAGCTTCAGTCTGTGCTAGCTAAATATGGAGTAACTCATAAGGTTGCAACTCCATATCATCCACAAACTAGTGGACAGGTGGAAATCTCAAATAGAGAACTGAAGTGGATCTTAGAGAAGACAGTGAATTCCAACCGGAAGGATTGGGCTCAAAAGTTAGATGATGCACTCTGGGCTTATAGAACTGCCTTCAAGACACCAATTGGTACATCCCCGTATCAATTGGTTTATGGAAAAGCATGCCATCTTCCAGTAGAAATGGAACACAAAGCGTATTGGGCAGTAAAAGCATTAAATTTTGACTTAAAGGCAGCTGGTGAGAAAAGGCTTCTCCAACTCAATGAGCTTGAAGAATTCAGACAACAAGCTTATGAAAATGCAAAGTTATACAAGGAGAAGACAAAAATGTGGCATGACAGAAGAATTTTGAAGAGAGAGTTTACACCAGGACAAAAAGTGCTTTTATATAACTCAAGATTAAAGCTCTTTCCAGGAAAGCTGAGATCAAGGTGGTCAGGTCCTTTTACTGTGATTCAAGTATGGCCATATGGAACTGTGGAGATTCAAGATGGTGATCGAAAATTCAAGGTGAATGGGCAAAGGCTCAAAGAATACAATGAAGGTGCACTCAACACTTTGAAATCTGTCATCATGTTTGAGGAACCAACAGGTAAGTCCTCAATCGAGTAATTTTTTTTTTTTTAAAAAAAAATAAAAATAAAAATAAAAATAAAAAATAAAAAATAAAAAAAAAAAAAAAAAAAAAAAAATTTTGGTTTGATATTTGTCTAGCTAAAGACGTTAAAGAAGGGCAGCTATTTGGGAGGCAACCCAAAATTTCCTTCCTACTCTTTCAAAACTTCTTTTCTACTCACTCATTTCTTTCCTACTCTCTTAAACTTCTTTCCTACTCTCTTAAACTTCTTTCCTACTCTCTCAAATCTCTTTCCTACTCAACGAAACACACTGCACTGGGTTGAGAATTTTAGTCATCATCAATTTCATTTTAAGTTACCATGGAGGAATCCCTTGCAAATCTTAAGAACAGGTTCCCCACTCTTCCCAAAGATGTGCTCAGGAAGATCTATAACAGTCGACTTGAAAGGATGATGATATTCAATCGTTTGGGCCTTCCTGAGGATGTACGCTGGATCATTGAAGCTAAGGTACGTTTAGCAGGTGAGATTCATAATTCATTTGTTAAACCTTTGCCAGGAATGGGAAGAAGTTCTTACTCCAAAAAGAGAAGAGCTAAAAGGATGAACACTTGCTATAAATGTGCAAGGTGGAATTGTGATCAGCGCTGTAGGAGTAAAGGTATGGTTTCTGTAAATCGAGAAGATAAAATTAAATTTATAAAGGATGGGCTGAGTAAGGAGTCATTGGATGATATCATTCAAACTCTTGAGACGCATCCGAGTGGTGATGTTCATCGTATTCTTCTTGATTTAGCAGACATATTCAACAGAGAAAAGGAGCGCTATCGTCTTGGGAATCTGACGTTAAAAGACCCTATTTGCCAGTTTATAAGAAAACTGGATGGGAAGCAAATCCTCGATTCATAGAAAGCGTTTAAGCCGTTTCTGGACGTAAAACCAGAGGAAGATGTGAGCCAAAATCACAACTACTGTACATAATCATGCTTTTGTCTAATCGTCTTATCTTTTCTATAGCTCTTGTCAATTTTTTTTTTTTATCTTGTCGATAGCTTCTACCTACTCTACTTTATCTTTTGACTTTCTTTCCTCTTTTTGTTTAATTTCTTCACACAATGGCCCACCGGTCATCTGTGTCGGAAATTTTTTTCAAACTTCTTTGAAAAATGTGTGATTTGTGTGATTTTGTTGTCGCTGTTTTAGTGTTATATATGCATGCACTCTTCTACTTGTAGCATATCCACTTCCACTTGTAAATATGCAGTCTTCCACTAGTGAGCATATATGGTCCGAGAGAAAGAAAGAGAAATAGGGTATTTCACAAAAATGTAGATTTACATCTATTTGCATTTTTGGTGAAACTGATTTGGGCAAGAAAGGAGAGTTTATAACAGCAGCAAATGAACTGGGAATTGGATTAGCTGCCAGAGGAATCAACTTTGTGTACGGGGGAGGCATTCAAGGCCTAAAGGGAAGTGTGGCCATTTCTGCATCCATGAATGGAAGCAAGGGTTTAAGTGTAAGGGTGAAGGAGTTGGAAGATCACACTTTTTCCTTAGGACAAGAGTTACAAGTTTCGAGCTTGCCTGAACAAATGGGACTAATGTTCTACCATGCTCAAGCTTTCATTGCTCTACCCGGTGGTTTGGAGACGTTGGATGGCATTTCTAGCGTTGCATATTGGGCTAAGTTAAACTATCACAAAAAGCCATTAGGATTGTTAAATGTTAATGGTTTTTATGATAATCTGTTGTCTTTTTTTGATCATGCTGTGGAAACAGGATTCATACCCCAAGCTACTCGCCATTCCATAATTTCTGCACCAACTGCTGATCAGCTGCTCGATCAACTGCAAACCTATGAACCTAAACCAGATTTACTCGTCAAGCAAATAGGTGGGCAATCTTCAGATAGCAGTCAGGAGCAGAACCCAGATACCACCCTTCGGTTGTAACTTTCCTTAATCTCTTGGTTTTACCCTTAGTATTTTGATGTTACTTTAGTATGTGTTTATGTTTCAAAAAAAAAAAAAAAAACCTTTTCTAAGATCTAAAAGACATTGGGGACAATGTCTGATTTAGGTTGGGGGAGGAGAAAACAAAAATATATATTTTTTTTCTTTTGTTAGTTAGTAAAACCATTAGATTCATGGGGTGTGAAAAAAAAATGGCAGAGTAAGGAGATATTCTTAACTCCTGAGACGCATTTTAGTAGTTGCATGTTTTTGTTCAAAAAAAAAAAAAAAAAAAGTCATCCTATTTAAGTGCTTTGTAATGATCTTAAGAAGTATATAAGTTTTGAGTATGGATCAATTGAATTTAGAGATTTCATAGCATGAATGAACAACCGATTGTTACAATTGGTGATGAATTTTGAGATTGAATGAGCTGAGTTTGAAAGCCCCTAACCGTGAGCTTTTGAGCCTATAATGATTATTTCTCTTATGTTTGATATTCACCTATTAAGTTGTCACTCTAGAACTTGCTTTAAATCTGGTTGAAATTACATTTCACATGCACATTCAAAGATGATAAAGGCATTCATTTTATTTAGCTAGAGCCAAATAGCCAACCTTGCAATTATACCGTTGATAAGCCCCTTTGAGCCTCATTGACTATTTCTTTGTTCACAACCCATTGACATATACTTTAATGATATATCAAATGCTTTTACCTAATTCGGAAGATTAGTAGAGCATTTGAAAGTTTGTGAAATGGGCTTTTTGACAAGTGTGGGGGTGTATATATCATCAACTTTAAAATTGCAAGCAAAAAAAAAAAAAATGAAAAAAAAAAAAGAAAAAAAAAAGAATGAAAAAAAAAAATTGAAAAAAAAAAAGAAAAAAAAAATATTGTGAGTATTCGAATTGTGGGTTGTTGTGATGAAATAGATTTATTCAGAAGCTGGCCCATTTTTTTTGTTCTATTAATTTTTATATTTAGTTTTTCATATCACGTTTTACATTCCTTTTACCTTAACTCCATTACAACCCTTAACAAGTCCTTTTGATTTGAATTATGCATGTGAATTAGATAGTGGAGATTGAGATTTTTAGCAAGCCTATGGTAGTGCAATTTTTTCGGTTGAATTCGAGTGAAACACTTACCCTTAAACACTTGAGAGATTGGGAGAATGAGTCATAACTACGAACTCGGTTTATTCATTTTCAAATGAAATTACCAGTTTATATTCTCGTTGATTCATGAATACTATGATTCCTTTATTTTTCAATTGTGTTCTTGCTTATGACTTGACACTTCTAATTTTGTTGAAAGCACTTAATGGTCACTCTTTGTCCGAGGACGTCCAAGAGCTAAGTGTGGGGGAATTTGATAAGTAAAATATTTACATATTTATTTTCCCTTATATGATGATTTTATGGATGACATTTGAGCTCAATTTAATAAATTTGGGTGTAATTTATAAATAAATAATGATTTTGGCATAAAATAGAATTTCTTGGAAAATACTAAATTAGACCCTCTTTCAGTTTTCAGGCAATATCTGGAGCTCTAGATGTCGGATCGGGACATTCTTTATATGGATAAAAAGCTAAGAAAGAGCTCTACAACTTTTATGTTGAGATGAAATTCCAGTTCTATCTCCAAGGGTTTCGAATTTTTGCTTGAAAGTTGAGAACGGGAATCATCTACCATTCCACCAACCATTTCATCTACCTCTTCATCTTTCTTTTCACCTACTACTTCATCTACCACATTTCATCTACCACTTCATCTTCCTTTTCACCTACTACTCCATCTACCACATTCTATCTATTAATCCACCTATCACATTTCACCTACTACTCCATCTACCACATTCTATCTATTAATCCACTTATCACATTTCATCTACCACTTCATCTACCTTACTCCATTTTTCCCTATATATAGCCACCCTCTCCTTCACATTTGACACACCAATTGAGATCCATTACTCTCATCTCTTCTCCACACACACCATTTCATTTCTATTACTCTTCTCTCTTATCTACTTACACACCATTTCATCACTCCATCTCTTCTCCAACTACTACATCATCTTGGAATTAATTTTAGGTATTGTATTATTTTCTTGCATGCCTCCATCTTGGAAGGCTTAGGATTGTATTACTCTTTGTATGCCACCTACATGGAAGGTTTTACCTCCTAAAGGGACGGCTAGATTTTTACATTTTTTATGCATCTTTTGGTTGTATATTTATGTTTGAGAATTTAATATTCAAGTTTTATGCAGTATTTATAAGGATTTCATTTTAGTTTTATATAATGTCAATTTATTTTGCTGTTGTTTTTAATTTTATCATGAGCTAAATTTTCATTTTCCTAGGGTGATGACGTAGCTTACTAATAACGGATTGAATCTTAACTTATTAAATCTAGTTTTATTTTTCCTTTATGATTGAGTTTTAATTATTACTCTTAATGCTTTCATTTGATTGGCCATCGTTTGAATGATTCCAATATATATGTTGAGACCGGAAGGAGATACATGTGTGTAGACCCTATAATTAAAACCATAACTTGCATATGAAATAGGAATATATTCATATGAGTTGTGTAGTCTTATAGAGTTCCATAAATTTTAATGCATAATTAATTGCTTAAATTCATATAGGAATATATTGGATTAGCAATTAATTATAGAATTGCTTGACCTTGGAAGAGGCTAGTAATTAAATTAGGGAAACTCGACTATCAATCATGTGGAATAAATTGGGCTAGATTAGATAAGTGATTCAATCCGGAAATTGTTAAGTGAAATCTAATCCCTAGGACTTTTTCTCATTGTTGTTTCATATCATTTGCATTCATAGTTGCTCATCTTTTATTTCGTACTCTTCATCACCAACGAATCGATCGACTAAATAGAATTAAAATTACCTATTTTGGTACTTAGTGATCAATCCTCGTGGGAACGATACTCTACTTACTTCTATATTACTTGATTACGACAGTGTACACTTGCACTATTTAATAGACCATTTACACTCGTAACAGGGTGATTGAAGAGATTTGGGTGGTTGATTATGTTAAAGTTAAACTTCCCATTTTCAAATGCAAGTGGGTTGATGTCAACAATGGTGTGATGATTGATCAGTTGGGATTTACATTGGTTGATTTGAATAGTAGAAGTTTTAGAGATGAACATTTTATTATGGCATATCAAGCGAAACAAGTGTTCTATGTTACTGATCAGGCAAACAAAATGTGGTCTGTAGCTCTCCAAGGAAAAAGGGCCGTTTATATTAATCAGGAAAGTCATTCAATGAATGATCTGCTTGAGACTCCTTCTTTTTCTAGGGGTTTACCAGAATTGAACGAAGAAGATGAAGCAAACAATGAACACGGCACAAGAAACGATCATTATGAAGGGATATGGGAGGATATCCCTTTATAAAACTACATTGAAGGTTAGTTATTAGCTAAAATAATTATCATGAACTATATTTGAATTATGTATATTGTTATTGGTGTATATATATAACTACTTTTTTTGTTGTCGTCACAGGAAAATGAAGGATATGAGGTGTACGTCTTAGTGTGGATTCTCCGAAGCCAGGCCAGCTAGTGATCATCAGCCTGAGAAGAGTGTGTATAAAGTATTTTGACCCTAATTAATAACTGAATTGTCATTAATGTAATTTAATCTTTGATGTATATATGTAAGTGAAAAGATAAGGAACTTGGTCAAAACAGCATGTTGTATGATTTCCTTGCATTATGATTCTGTCTATGATTGTGAGTTGATTATTCATGGTTGTTTTCCTTGCTTCTGTTTTGGCCAGCACTATTTAAGCACAAGGGAGTTGAGTTTTAATATGTTCCAAGGAGTTTTAAGTCTCTCACATGTCATTAAGATGTTAGTTATATAATCTATAAGAGAAGATTTATTTGAATGTCATTGAACTGGCTACTGATTGCTGAGTGAAATGTTTTAACAGGGGAAATGGCTTGCTGAATATATCTTTTAAACGAAAATTTTTTTTAAAAAATTCCACTTTTAAGACCAGTTCTCTCCAAAACCGGTCTGAAAAGTACATTTAAGACCGGTTTTGGAGAGAACTAGTCTAAAAATTTGACTTTTTAGACCGGTTTTATTAATAACTGGTCTAAAAAGTATTATTTTTTAGACCGGTTATTAATAAAACTGGTCTAAGAATTCAAATTCTTAGACCGGTTTTTTATAAAACCGGTCTAAAATTTTAATATTTTAGACCGGATCCTATGATAACCGGTCTAGAAATATTTATTTTTAGACCAATTTTATAATAACCGGTCTTAAAACGTTTTTTTTAAGACCGGTTCTATAACTGGTCTAAAAAGTCTGCTACTTTTTAGACCGGCTGTATCAAGACCGGATCCAGAACCAGTCTAAAATGTCTTTTTTAACTGGTCTTAAAAGTGATTTTTCCACTAGTGGCATAGTATATGAATAGAAAATATTTAGGGAAAATGTAACTTAGATCGCAACAGCAAAAAAAAAATAAAAAAAGTATCAGTGTTGATTCCTCAATCAAGAAAATCTTAATATAGAATCATCTATAAAAAAAGTCCCTAGATATCTCAGTGAGATAGATTTCAAATGTGAACTTGCCTTATTGACAAGTGACTATATTGATAAGTCATAGAGTGACCATTGATAAACTTATATATGTTAATCAAAACAGCTCCCATTAACAAGTGTATGTGAATATATTGACAAGTCATAAAGTGTTCATTGACGAGCATATTTATGTTAACTAAATTAGCTCTCGTTGACAAGTGTAAGTCATTATATTGATAAGTCATAGAGTGATCATTAACAAATCCATATATCTTAACTAAACAGCTTCCGTTGGCAATTGTATGTAACTATATTGACAAATTATAGAGTAGTCATTGACAAGCCCATCTATGTCACTAAGGTCCTTAGAGACTTTTTTGATAGATAATTTTACACTGGATTTTTTTTATAGAGGAATGTGCACTGGGATTTTTTTTTATATTTTTCTTGATTCTTGGAATGTGAGAGAGATTTTTCCCAAATATTTAACACACGTGGAAACTATTATGTGCCATGTAAAAAAGAATAAGAATAATTTTTAAAATGTGACTTATAATAGGTACCAGGATAAACAATAATTAGCATGTAAAATAATATTTTTACGATCCTTAATATAAGACATATTTACTTAATTTGATTAAATTAATGAAGTTAGTTGAATTGGCTAATATGTTATGTATTTTTTAAAATGCCCTAGTCACTTTTCTTAATTCCTATATTCCCTCCCCTCCTTGCTTGATTATTGTTAAAAGAGCATTAAAATATGTTAATTAGGAAAAGATTGACAAATATAAAAACTATATTTTATATTTAAAATCAATATCAACTTCAAATTTATCTTATGTTAAAGATCGAAGTAGTATTTTGTAAATCAAATGTCATTAATAGTATTAAATTCAATTGAATGCTTAATTTATTGTGGGTATATGCTTGTACCATTACCCCCAATTCAGCATTAATTAAATTCAATTGAATGCTGAATTTATTGTGGGTATATGCATGTACCATTACCCCCAATTCTTTTTGCTACATAAATGTTCACTCCCACCATTGCTTAGAACACACACAATTTAAGCCTTAATATTAATTGAAGATAGCGAAACAAACAGAGATTAGAGCCGCTATGGCAAACATTGTGTTTCTTCGCTCTGCCTTTCTTGCAATCCTCGCTGCCGCGTTTGTGATTCAAGCTGCTCATGTGAGTTGAATTTCCTCTTTCTTTATCTTTTTCATTGAGAAGAGTTGTCCAAATTACATAAAATTCTTAATTTTGAATGTTTACAAATAAACCTCTTAACTTTTAAAACTTAATATAAACTTTCAACAATATAGGGATAAAACACAATCATCAATATTCCTTTGGTCATGTTCATAAAGTAGGGAGAGCAATTTTTTTTTTCTTATTTATAAATCACATTATTAAATTTTTTATATGAATTTATAATTTTAACATCCATTTATTATTATGTAGACTTTGTTTTTATGGAATACAATGTTATATTAAATAAGAGTAAAGTTGAAAAATTAACTTTTAAGGTAGAGGTTTAAGATTTTTCTCTATTCCGATAAAATTTATTGAAAATGACTTAAAAATAAGATAAGAAATATTTCCCTAAATTAAATAGTTGAGTACTGCGTTTCCGCCTAAACCTTGCGTTACAAAGCAAACTAAATAATAGTCAAATGTCAGTGCTTCCGCTTTAACCCAATATAATAAAAAGTTGTAATTAACTTTTCAACCATTTATTAAAATTGATTCTGTTTCAAATATCAAACACTCAATAATTAAGAATTTAATTCTTTTGTTTCTAAGATATATATTGCTGTTTAAATATTAAAATTAAATTAATTTTTTTGTTACAAAAATTATATAAAATTTTGATCCTCGCATACACACATAATTGCTATAATTTTTCTGAATATCATAATTACTAATTTAATTTTTTTTATTTCCCAAAATGTTCAGTCTGGTGGAGAAGGATCACTACGTCCGGAACGTAAGTATACTAATTAATCTCTTAAATTTATGTATTCATACATTTTCAATTTAGGCTAAATTATTCATTTAATTCTTTAAATTTACATTAAGTATCGATTTAGTGCTTTAAGATTGTAAAGTGTATTTTGAGTATCTAAATGCTAACACCATCAATTTTCACTAGCAGAAATGCTGACTCAGCCATGAAATGCAGAAAAAACATATTTAAAATTATATTATTTTAAAATAATATTTTTTAAAATTTTAAAATTAAAATATAACAAAAAAAATTGAAAATGCCTTCTCTTCTACCCTGTGCGACAATGGCTTGGGATGGGGATCGAAGAAATTCAATAAAGGGTCCAACATATATGGATGTGGTTTTGCTGAGGCTGGGGCTTAGAACCGGTGACGGGACGATGTGCACGGATGGATTGTTCGAGAAGCTGGAGATACTTGAAATATAAATATGCTTTTTCTGCATTTTATTGTTGATTTAGTATTTTTCTATTAGTTAAATTTAATGGTGTTAACATTTAGGGATTAAAAATACACCTTACAAACTTAAAACACTAAATTGATATTAGATGTAAATTTAAAGGACTAAATGTATACTTTAGCCTTTAATTTATCTATCTCTCTTTTTCTGAATACATCATATACATTATTATGTGGAAAAAATAAAATGGAAGTGCTTGTAGTTTCACCTCATCTTTAATTAAGTTGACATATTTTTTTCCTTTCGTTTGGTCCATATAGTTTTAAAATTTTAGATTTTTTTTTTTTTTTGCCAAGTTTAAAATTTTAGATATTAGTTCTTATACTCATAATTTGTTATAAGACAAACAACATCAATATAATTGGTGAAGTGACACACTCTATTTATGGATGGAAATAGGTCAGACCAAGGTTTATCCTTAACAAATCAGGCCCATTTTATAATAAATTGGCCTAGGCATGACATGTGACATGTCGGGCTTTTTTTAGGCTTGAGCCTGACTTGTCCTGAAGCCTATTAACAGGCTTGCATTTTTTTTAATATTTATTTTTTCATTACATTTTATTTTATTTTTTTCAATTTTTAATTTTTTTATGTCTTTTCTTTGTACTTTTTAACTCATTTTCTTTTATTTCTTCTTTTATCTTTTGTCTTTTTATTATAATTTTTTTATTTCATAGTATTTTTATTTCTAATATATTTTTAATAATCTCTTTTACTTTAACAAATCATATTTTAGGTAAATTCTTGTTACCCAACTAATTACATGATAAAATCTCTTTATTATGATAAAATTATTTCATAATGATAATTGAATCATAAAAATAAATACTAGGATGCTACATTCAATATTTATTTTTCACACAATTTTTTATAATATTATATATTTATAAAAGGTCTATACCCGCCTGACAAGCTGAACAGGCTTATCAACAGGCTTGAACCTGGCCTCTTAAGGGAAACATGCTTTATAATAGGCCTGGATCTGTTACTATATCCAAATAGGTCAAGGCATAGGCCGCCTGACATGTTTCCACTTTCCACCCCTAAATTTTTGTCACAAGGATCTAAATAAAATGAAAATCAACCAGATTACATATTATACATAGATGCAAAGAGACAATTATGAGTATAAAAATAATTTATTTTTATGTTGACAATAAATAAATTTCATTCCATCTTTTTATTTTGCATTTTGTTACAACTTAAATGTCACTTAATCAACATCTACACTAGCTCTAATTAACATATTATGAGTATATGGACTAATATCTATAATTGAGGAAATTGTAAAAAAACCCAATAAAAAGAAAAAAAAAAGCTACAAGGACCTAATCAAGAATTAGGTGAAACTATACTGATGACGAAATATTTTTTACTAATGAAAGGAATCAGATCATTTATGTTTTAATTAATTAATTAATTAATTTTTCTAATGATGCTTAATTATTTGTTTAATTACTCAGAATGTGGTGGTGCATGTGATTATCGGTGTTCAAAAACACAGTACAGGAAGGCATGCTTATTTTTCTGCAATAAGTGTTGCCAGAAATGTCTGTGTGTGCCATCAGGAACAAATGGCCACAAAGAGGAATGTCCTTGCTACAAGAATTGGAAGACCAAGGAAGGCAAACCCAAGTGCCCGTAATTAATGTTTCAAATAAACACTTATGAAGTATTATATAAAATGATCTTAATTAGGCATATTTATTGAAATGTTCCTCATATAATAATGGCAGTTCAGCATCTATAAAGTGAAGTTTATTTGGAATTTGTTTGAGTTTTTCTTTCCTTTTCTTTTTATGGCAAAGGAGCAGCTTTGGTATTCTAATATTATATAAGGTTTCAAACTGGTCCCTTGATTTTGTAAAATATTTTTGTTTTCAGTCAATTAACCCTAATGCTGTTACTTTGAAATGATTATTTATGTGCTAATAATTATTTTATAAAATTAAACTTAATGTGCGATGTGTCAACATTTACAATCTTGACAAAAAATGTTTAATAAACCCCTTAGTCGGAAAAGCCAAGCTCAGGGATGACATTCATGTTGACAAAAGATGTTGAGGAATGAGAGAATGAGAAATTAGAGCTTGATATGAGATATGGAGTTACTTCGGATGGAGACCGAGAGAGAAGATTACCCAGCGTCTTTCAACGGAATTTTTAACCGTGTTCAGTTTTAAAGCAAAAAAATTAGCACGAGTTTAAGAGTTAGTTTGCACGAGTTTGTAAGCTACAAAAATATCAAAACAGTAAGCACAATGTGTAAACTCAGAAGTTTACAATTAATATGAGTTCAAATATGACTTAACATAATTTTGTAAGCTAAAAAGGTAAAAATGTTAAACTCTGAGAGTCAACTCACAAGTTTATCAACAATACTCCCAACCACCTCATGAATTGGTTATTCCCAAGGACTTATTTGGTATAATGAGAGCGGAGGGAAAGTAAGAGTAGAAAGTTTTTTATAAGTTGGATTTTTTTAAAAGAATTAAACAAGTGTGATTAAAGTTTTTGGGTTAAGGTGTAAAAATATGCGTAAACTTTTACTAAAAGTGTGTCCACCACCATATACATTTCAAAGGTGCAAAAATACCCCTGAACATTCAAAATAGGAGTAAAAATATCAATACCGTTAAATTTGACCTAATATCATCAATTTTTTTATTGAGACCCACACTCTTTATTTGCACATACATATATAACGGTGTTATATCAAATTTAACAATGATGACATTTTTCTTCCATTTTGAATATTCATAGATATTTTTACACTTCTAAAATGTATATAATGTTGAATGTACTTATGATAAAAGTTCATAGGTACTTTTACTCCTTAATCCAACGTTCTTTTTTCAAATTTTCTTATTCTTTTATCTTACTTATTTTCTTTATTAAAATTTTATAACACCACTTCTTCAATTTTTTAAAATCCAACTAACAAATTTCACCTCCCCTACCCTCCTAATCCCCATACCAAACAGACCCAAAATTAGCCAGGAAGTATATAACAAACATATTTTCCTCCCTTATTTTTATTTACCAATCTCAAAGCCGATCACTATCACATAATAAATGAACAGGAGACAACGCATATACATCAAAGTGGAACACTTGCAACTAAGAAAACCACTGAACCAGAGTACATGAGGAGGTAATGTTAGGTGTAGTAGTATATATAGTACAAGCCTTTTGAGATTTCTTCTGCAACAAAGTTCAGCACGATTATGTGCTACCGTCTGGTCTATTTTTGACGACTTTATTATGTACATGGATGGTAAAGGTTTACAGACATAGAGCTATTATATCAGACTCGTCTTTTGAGTCATGATGAGAAAAGCTACAAGTAGAACTGTGTGTAAAAGCCACTCCATTAAGACACACACAACCACATAAACGTGCATCTACTCTGTAAGTAGCATAGGAATTTCGTCATCCACTGGAGCTGGAAGCTGCAACATGCAAAAGTAAAGATTTGTACAAGTTAGTAAATATCATCCATATGAGATGGCCAGACAAACAGCATTTAAATAATGATTACGCCAAAGACTAAGGAAAGAATAAAAAGTTCAAAGACAAGTAAAAAGGGAGGGAAGTGGAGCTGGAAACAGGCTGCACCAAAATAAGTCATTTAATAAAACAATCAACCTCAACAAGTCTATGCGTTTGGTTTTCGGAAAATCTGTACCTTTGCAAAACTGCAAATTTGCAAAGGGAATCCAAGGAAAAATAAGGTAATCTAAGGGATAAAATAATGTCCATATCCTTGCATGTTGAAAATAAATAAGGGCAGAGAAATGAAAGGTCAAGTAGAAAGGACTTGTTGCTGCTGCTTCTGCAGCAAATGGTTCATATTATTTCAGCATATAATTTTTCCATCAAATACTACTAATATTTCGCCTCAAGATCAGTGATTCTTGTAACAGCAGTTTAGCCAGGCTGCAAGTTAAGGGCAGAAAAATGAAAGTTCAAGTAGAAAGGACTTGTTGCTGCTGCTTCTGCAGCAAATGGTTCATATTATTTCAGCATATAATTTTTCCATCAAATACTACTAATATTTGGCCTCAAGATCAGTGATTCCTGTAACAACAGTTTTGCCAGGCAGCAAGTTCAGTGGCCAGCTGCCAACATTGAGAAGAATCGAAGAGATAAGCCCAGACATAAGCATCTTATTTGATTTTCTGCAATTACATCCATTAGATTGTTGAGGCAATGCATTTATTTAGCTAAGGGTAAATTTGTCAGTTATTTTCCTTTCTTAACTCAATGGATATACAAATCATCATAAATCAGGTGTCTTCATACCTGTATATTCTCATGGTAACTTTTGCTAGAGGACAAACAAGAAGTTTCAATATGCACAAGGGAAACCCTAAATCTCACTAAATTGATCATTCGTTAAATGAATGATAGCAAGGCGCATAAGATGGAGAAAATTCTCGACTGTCAAACATTTTAGTCAGTTGCTTTTGAAACACATACATAATCAATATGTTATGGTATTACCAGAAAACCAAGATAGAATAGAGGGAAGAAACAGAGAAGAAGTATAGAGAGACGAGAGACTGAAACTCACAGAATTCTAGTGATAACAAATCAGGTCATTGACAAAAACCACATAAGAGGCATAAGAGGTATTTATATATTCCGCCCCTCACTAATATTCCAACGGCTACTATACTAACTAACGGCCTAATCAACTAACGGTTTAATATCCTATTTATATTTTACATAACAATACCCCCCCCCCAAAAAAAAACATCCTTGCCCTCAAGGATGATTGACAACAACAGAAAAATACAGAACTGACAAAACAAAACAGAAGCTTCATAAGCTGCTAAATTCTAGAAAAAATTCTGGTAATCATTGAAGTAATATGGAACTTAAGCTTCTGCACACTTCTCCCTTTCTTTTCTTCCTACTTGGAGAAAAGATTTGCCCATGAAGCATTGCAACTAACTCTCCCCTGAACCAAGGTCGCAGCAGAATTCTTGTAGGAAGGAGTTTAACATGAACAACCCAATTAATAGACATGGGTACAGGCTTAATAGAAATAACCCATTGCAACCACGAACTTCGGCCCTTTTCATGAAAAACAAAGCCTAGATAGTTATCTGCTAGTGCTAAACCCAGTGTGTTTCCCCAGTACTTCTGACTCTGGGAGAAAATGGAGAACAGCTATACCCCTATCCACCCAGGAATAATAATTGCAGTAGGATGAACAGTACTGGAAACAGAATAAGTTGTAAAAATACTACTCTACATGGCACCAGGTGGAACCCACTAACATCCACAGCCTTACACCTGTCCATGAGGTATGAAACCACCTGTAAACCTCCAACAAAGCCAAAGAATGAAGACCCCTCAACAGCAACAGTGTTCTTTGCATCATCCCTAAGTAATACAGATTCGGCCTTAGAAGAATTGGAAGGAAACGAACCCAAATTTAACACAGATTCTTGGGTTTGACTGGAGACATATTTCTGACCTTAATTAACTGGGACCCAATGTCCACACATGTCACGTTTGAACTGTTCCAAGCTTCTAGAGTTCGAACATCTGGATTAATCTCATGTGATGGCCCATTAACTCCAAGCTTTACTTCTGTCGTTAGTGAAACTTGGTGGTGGTGTCCAAGAATTCCAATATTTGAGACGTTTCCACATCGATAAATGTCCTTTGCATCTTTGGTCCTCTCTGTTGCAGTTGAAAGCTCAATCACATCACAACTTGTCTTCATGTCGTCATTCTGCTTTGTCGCATGTAGCGTGACTGGAGCTTCATCATGGCTCTTGGTTTCTTGCTGAAGATCAAAGGCTTCTAGGCTTTCTTTTTCATCTATCATCTTGTTGGGTTTCTTGCACACGTCTTTGCCAACATCGTCCTGTTTAATAAACAATTCTTGCTCTTTGTCATCCCGCTCCTGGGCAACGAAACAACAACAACAACAAAACCTTTATCCCACTAGGTGAGGTCGGCTACATGGATCGCTCCTAGGCAACGAAAGTTTCTTGCATTTCTGGGTGCACTTCTCGTGTCTCGGTCTTGACGAACAGAGGCATCTGCTGCTGCCTTTGATCTTCCCAAGCCTTTCTTGCCTTCTCGGCTTGCCTCTGCAAGAATATCTCTTGCGCTCAAGCCATGGAACGAGCCTCTTGCATCGTGCAAGGGTAAAACAATCGGACTGAATCTACGATATCTTTCTTTAGCCTCGCCACATAAGTCATGACGAGATATCGTTCTGGCAGCTGCAATTTACTAGTGGCCTCATCAAAGAAGGCATTAAATTCCTTGACATTGCCCTTTTGCTAAAGCCACCTCTAGTTTTCATCGGAGTCTTGGAAAGTAGGGGGAGGCATGGTTCTTTCTTTCTTTCTTTTTTCTGGGTTTTAACTTTTTGTCGTGAAAGAAGCGGACAGGGTGGGAGAGACAGCCAAGGAAGAACTGCTCTGATACCACTGTTATGGTACTAACCAGAAAACCAAGATAGAATAGAGGGAAGAAACAGAGAGGAGAAATAGAGAAGAAGAATAGAGAGACGAGAGACTGAAACTCAGAAATTTATTGATAACAAATCAGGTAATCGACAAAAACCACATAAGAGGCATAAGAGGTATTTATATATTCCGCCCCTCACTAATCACCACCCCTCACTAATCACCGCTTCTTATTCTTATTCCAACGGCTACTATACTAACTAACAGCCTAATCAACTAACGGTTTAATATTCTATTTATATTTTACATAACACAATATCTTCAAAACTTGCCATACACCTTGATAGATCACAATTAATCATTTCATCTTTCCTATTTTGAGAAATTTGTCTATTTTCCAATCAAAATTTGGAACTCATATGGTGTTTTAATTCACAATACAGAAAACCTGTCAAGTACCACGCATTGCTATAGTTCAAGTTCAACTTGAACAACCTGAAATCCAGCCCTTTCACTTGCTAGCCTGTCAATTACAGATGACAGAATCTTAATTCCACAATAGACTTCCTGTGTCCTAAATCCTAACTTCAACGTCACAAAACATTGAACATTAAGGTGAATTCCAATTAATAGATCAAAGCCTCTTTCAGCTTACCGGTGACTTAAGAGTAAGATATTTTGACATTAAAGGTGTCCTGTTAATCCTAGATGAAACACTGAAAAAACATAGGGAAGTTACGTGGTAACAAAACAAGCATAAGAATATTAATGGGATGTTTTAATTCAGAAAATTTAATTTCAGGCCAGACCATACAATAAATAGGAATTCCCCTAAACAATATCCGATTCATCGCTAAACCTTGTAGAAGATGGTAGAATATAACCAGCAGAGTGCTCCATACCTCGAAGACCCGTTTCAAGGATCCAATACAAGAACCCATGACGGAATCACGGCAAGAATGGATAGTTTTGAACTGATCAATATCGAGCTTCTTGTTAATGAACCCGACTTGGAAATATATGCTCTCAGACGGCGGCAAATCGACCCTGATCTCGTCAACATCGAGCCACAAGAAGAACCGGCGCACTTGGATGCCTTCTAGGTCGGTGATGGAACCATAGCTGAGCTTGCCTGTGATGGTGGTATCGTAGTACACCAAGTACTCAAAATCAACATAGCAAGGCTTCTCCAGATGCAGGACGAAACGACCATCGGAAGAGTAGGAGTAATCGGCGACGGAATCCGGTAAAAGGCCCCTTGGGAGGCCAAATTTGGGGAGGATTTCGTACACCGTTTGGTTAGATTCGTCGCCATGAGAAAGAGAGAGAGAAGGTGTGAATATGGTAAAGAAGATGAATGAAACTGTGAGAATAGCCAAACCGAGAGGGGATTTAGGGTTGATTGCCATGTCTGGAGAGGATCACGAAGATGAGAGTTGCTGGAGATTCTGTCGACTGCCGTTCTGGGACCGAAAGTTCGGGAATTTGTTTTGAACGAGCGAATTGCATTTGACTTTTTAAACTAATAGTTTTCTAGAGATTTTTTTATTTATTTCAGGATTAAGTTGTAACAATATATAAGGGTTTTATTTAAAGTGCATATAACATTAAACATTTTTTAAAGGTGTAAAAGTAACCAAAATATCAAAATGTCCCTCACTCCCAAAAAACCATCCACTCTCAACCTTTGATTCTTGATATGAGACGCATCAAGATCCTACATCAAAGAGTGGCGGCGGCATAATCCTCCACCAATAATAACAGCAGAGGCTTGGCATCTTCTTCCTTCTCTTTACTGATCAGTGGAGATGAAGATTAAGAGGTAAAAGTTGAGGGCTACGATGGGTATTCAAAGGCAATAATAGTAGGGGTGGAGGTCATTATTGCTTCAGCTGCAATAACGGTGAGGTCTGAGACGATGAGCAATGACCACTTCAAGATTTTGATTGGCTAAGAAGGGTCTTTGCAACAGCTCGATGACTCTCCTGTTTCCGTTGAGCTCGAACCCATTTCTAGCGAAACCATGTTCAATTGGGTTATTATAGAGGCTCAGGAGCCCAACGATGCCGTCATAATTGTTTGGTAGGTTCATGGTCGTTATGGTTTTTGTTTTTTTCCCTAGAAATTAATGATTATGGTGATTTTTTCATCAATTTCTACATTTCAATTAACACTTTAGAATCAATATATTTCAGTGAATAGTTTATAAAGCTTGCTTGTGCTGTAGTAAAGGATTAAGCAGTAAAGGTTCAATTAATGCTTTATGTTTTTTGATCTTCTTCTTCTCGGTATCTTTTGTCCTTATGTTTTGTCCCTCGTCCTTCCCTCTCTCTCCCTTGTTGGGGCCCTCAATCGACCTCAAGATTCTGGGTATGGTCCAATCATATATTTATTTTATTTGGGAGATTTGTATTATGGTTCTAAAATATTGCCTAGTTAATCATTATTTTCTTCCTCTTCTTCTTCATTGGTTTAGCCGTAGCTCAAAAAATTGCTATTGCGATTATAGTTTCAAAATATTGCCTAATTAGATCTATATTGTCTTGCTCTTCTTCTTGTTCACTCATTTAGCTGAAGCTCAAAAAGTCACAATTTTGGAATTTCTAAAAGCTTAATGATCGTTTATCTATTGGATGTCTACAACGATTGTTTTCTCCTAATCTTCCTAGGATGTGCTCTTTTGAAAGCTGGACAATCAGAGGTTGGGAGGGTGTCTTTGAGTTGGGGCCTTTTGGTATTTTCAGAATAATAGTGTAAGCCCTACCCAAATAACTAGCACCGTCAGGTGGGATTTAACGGTCAAGTGACTTTTGCCCCTATTTTTAAAATTCATGGTTATTTTTCCATCTTTGAAAAGCATTTGGTGTTGGATGCATTTTGAGTAAAAATCCATTTGTATTTTTGTACCTTAACCATTTATTTTATTTTCTGCACTTATTTTTCTTACACTGCCCCTCTTTACTTTTTTGGATTATAAGCAACATGAATAGTCGTTTTAAATATAAAAAATAATTTTTTTATAAAATTTTAAACTAATCTTTCTCTTTCTAGCCTCATTTAAATACTCTTTATTTTTACTTGTTTGTCTAATAAATTTTCACTCATTTTATTTCGTAGACTCTCTTTATACACAAGAGTATAATTGAAAAAAAATGCAAATATTTCAAATTTGTTGTTTCAAACTAAATTTAACTAACTCCTAATTATCAAATTGTGTTTGCAATTTATAATTTTTCTCTAAGTTAGATTTGAGCTTTTTTTTATTAGATTAAGGGTTTTCCCCTCAAAGTTCAGAGGATAAAGGGTTCTCATATCTTCCAACAAATGCGCTTCCTGGGATTCGAACTTGTGTTCTTTTCCTTATGGGGTGAAGCCTTTTACTATCTCAACCAACAACTTATGTTAGATTTGAGCCTATTATCGGTAGGGGTAGAAACAGACTAGACAGCCTGTGGCCTGGCTTGTTCGAGGCCTGGTCAGGCCTAGCCAATCAGTATAAAAGGCTAGGCCAAGGCCTATCTTAAAGCCAATTTTTCTTAACAGGCCAGCCTAGACTTACTAGTAAGCCTGTTAGGCCTGTCAAGCCGGCTTGGCCTGTTAAGTTCTGAAAAAAAAAATCATTAGGATAAAAAGGTAATTACACTCCCTTACTCTTCAATCTTCACTAACGCCTAAAACCTAACCCTCTGCTTGTGCTCACTGGCACTCCTTCATTGAAACTGAGTCTAAAACCTAACCCTTTGCTTGTGCTCACCGTCATCGAGTGACCATCATCTCCTCTCTCTGTTATAGGCTTGCAACTCTCCTATCTCTCACCTTAGCTGGTTCTCTCTAGCTAAGTCGCTTTCTCATTCTCAAATCGCAATCTTTCAAGTCAATCTCTCGCTTTCCTCCTCTTTGACTTGCCGCTCTCAATCTCCCTCTCTCGTCTCCACCCACCTTTATGAATTCCCCAGCAATGGTGGTTTCTGAAGAACA
The DNA here is from genome assembly GCA_963210345.1 of Inga oerstediana. NCBI lineage: Eukaryota > Viridiplantae > Streptophyta > Magnoliopsida > Fabales > Fabaceae > Inga > Inga oerstediana. Next base: position 47,881,695 of record OY723410.1, on the reverse strand, counting down.
TTTTTTTGTTCAGTTACCATTGTCCTATTCCTCAGTATCTCGCTTTAATGTTGAAACCATCAATGCTGTGAAAAATAGCACGATGATGACATTGGATCTAGAGGTGCAATATTGAATCTCTATTAATGTTACAGTTTGGTCTTGCATACATTCTTTAGGTGATCTTTTCAACGTTCCTTTTGGGTCTGAGATTTTTTTGACCTTGGGGTATGAGATTTTGAAAGTTCCTTTTCGGGTCTAAATTTTTTTTGACATTTCAGGTCTGAGATTTGTAATTCTTCCTATAGCGTAAATACTTGTTTCTTTTTGTTGTGTTGATTCCCCCGTTAAATCCTCCATAGTATGAAACTACAAATGTAATGTAAGAAATATAGCTATCTGGCTGAACTATTGATATTTCATCTCTTTTTGTCTTGTAATTTCTGGGTAGCCAAGCACTTTTCTCAAGTAATTACAATATACAAGTGTTCATGTTTTTTTCCTATGTGAATTGTCTTTATTGACTAGTTAAGAAGCATATTTCTAATGTTAATTCATACTTTAAATTCAATCCTATAAACTAGCATTTTAAAGATAGTAAGACTCAACTCCAACCTATTTTGTAATTTTGGATTTTATTTATTTAATTATGGTTTATTTTTGGCCTATTTAAAGGCATGTTTTCCTATTGCCTGTTAGCCTATATGAAGTTTTTAAAAATACATGCCTTCTTAATAGGTTTCAAGCTAGACCAGGCCTTTGTACATGCTAGGCTTAAGTTGAAAAAAAGGCTTGTAACAGGCCATAGGCTATATAAAGGTGCAACTCCACCCATAGGCTGGACAGAGGTGCAACTCACAAGGATATAAGTGCACCCCTTGCGCTTTCCTCTCGCCTCCCCACGACTCGAACTCTCAAACTGGGGGTAAGTATGCGAGAGGTAAGTATACATGAGACAGCAATTTTTGACACATCATCTACTTTTACTCACAATTGATGATATCCTGATCTCAGGTCACTTTTCGGAAGCACACAAGAACCAGATAACTGATCTAGAAGATCATCAATTCTGTGAAGTAGATATTTATTCTTGACGGTCGCCTTAGTCATCTCTCTGTAAACAATGCATAGCCTCAGGCTTCTGTCTTTCTTTTTAGCAAACAGCACCGAAGCACCCCATGACGATACACTGGATCATATAAACCCTTTCTCTAGCAGTTTTTTATTCTGCTTCTTTAATTTTGCCATTTCATTTGGGGCCATTCTGTGTGGGGCTTTAAATATCAGCTCAGCTCTGGGCATTATTTTGATCGCAAAATCCACTTCCCTTACTGGGTAATCCACATATATCTTTGGGAAATACTTTAGGGAATCCGTTAGCCACTAGTATATCTTCTATAATCTATCTAGACCATGAGACCATAATTCATGGTTACCCGTTGTTATATCAGAGAACTAACTCTTAATCAATCTTTTTAGGGTAATATTCTATGATCAAGATATTTCCCTATGTTAAGTTAGCAGCTAGCAACCTTCAACAATCTCATACACATCTTTAACATATTCTAGTACCTCAAACTGTTCAGGCCATTTCAAATTTCTAAAGAATGAAACTCAATAGTTGATTCTTAGGTTACAATTTACTCGATTGCAACTCTTCCAATAACTAAATTTAGAACATCAACATCAACTAAGTCGAGAAATCATTTTTCCTTAATTATACCCAACATACATGTTAGGAATCATTATGATTATGATTTATAATCCTATTTTAACATTCACAATATTCAATCTAATGTCCTCATAGCATTACTAATCATATTCTAATTCAGTATCAGAAACTCTAGAGTTAGCATCAGAATCTGAATCCCGTGCTACCTCATCTATCTGTAGAGTCTCATTTTCACCGGTGGAGGAATCCATACTAGGGCTAGGCGCCACTAAAGTTATTGTCATTGGAGCTCGTACCCTTTTTCTCGGGGTATAGATCATTGTTGCTCCGCTTCTTCCTCTGTGTATACATCATTGTTGCTCCGCTTATTCCTCTGTATACGGCTTTGCCTATTCCTTCGGTAGGTTGGTTAACAAACGGGGGAGATCTATCTCTTTGGTTCATGTATCACCCATAACTCATAATCACAGTATCACTAAGGGTTATCAATATAAATCATATAATCAAAGAATACTAGCAATAGGCTAGTATTGCCAGAACTTTCTGCTCTGAGCAGAGAATCCTATTGCCAAAATCTCTGCTCTAATATAAAAAATGTAACACCCATCATTTATACCTCTTTATTGTGCATCCGGAAGTGTTATGGCTTAGAAGCAACAATAGTTAAAGCCCTCGAATCAAAACTAGCATATTTATTTTTGGAATCACTATTCATTTGGTAAAAATTACACTTTCTAGATTTCTTATCTTAACTTTCAAAATTCATAACTTTTAACATATATATCTTCTTGAAGTGATCTACTACTTCATCTAAAGCTTAAGATGTGTATTTTAAACTTCTAGGCCCAAAATTTGAGATATTTACAGGCTGGTTGAAAACTGATATTGAAATTTTAAATGTTAACTGTATTAGATGAAAGGATCTAAAAGAGGCTTTATAAAATTAAGGGGTCAAAATAAAATCTCATGTGAAATAAAAAAACTAAAATTATACTGAAAAAAGTTATTCTCATTAAATCTCATCATAATTAACGTGAGGAGCTAATTGCTTAGCATATTGGAACTAATTTGTTACAAAAATAAACTATAAAGACTTTAATTTACTCAAATTACAATGATTAAAAATTTATATTTTTTCGTTGGCAAAAAAATTGTATTTTTCTGTTACATCCTAATTTTTGTTTTTATAATTTAAATCATTCTAAAAATGAATTATTTTATGGAAAAAAAATGAAATTTTAGTAGGTAATTATATAAGTAAATAGAATTTACTCAAATATATGATTTATAAATATAAAAAGCACTAGTGGAAAAATCACTTTTAAGACCGGTTGAAAACAACATTTTAGATCGGTTTTGGATGCAGTCTTGATACAGCCGGTCTTAAAAGTCTATTACTTTTTAGGCCGGTTCTTTTAACTGGTCTTAAAAAAAAGTTTTAAGACTGGTTATTTATAAAACCGGTCTAAAAATAATTATTTTTAGACCGGTTCTCAAACAAATCGGTCTGTGAACTTTTTAGACTGGTTTTCTCAAAAACCGGTCTTAAAGTAATACTTTTAAGACTGATTTCTCATAAAACCGGTCTAAAATGTACTTTTTAGACCAGTTCTTTACAAAACCGATCTAAAATTTTTTTTTAAAATAATTGCTCCGTTTAAAATATTTACCCAGCCAGCAAGCTAGCCATTTCCCCTGTTAAAATATTTCACTCAGCAAGCAGCCATTTCAACGACATAGATAGAATCACAGACAGAATAAACTCACAATCACAGGCTGAATCATAAAATTATGGCCAAAATTAAATACTTCATACATTGTCTTCTCAGGCAATCCAAACTAATTGAAATGGAAACAAAGTTCATCATCATCATCAACACTTATTCATTAGCTGGCTTTGGAGCATCTATACTAAGACACCTCATATGCTTCATTTTCCTGTGACAACATCAAAAAAAGTAGTTTTAATTTATATATACCAATAACAATAAACAAAATTCAAATATAGTTCATGATAATTATTTTAGCTAACTAACATTGAAAGTAGTTTTATAAAGGGATATCCTACCATATCCCTTCATGATGATCGTTTCTTGTGCGTGTTCATTGCCTGCTTCATCTTCTTTGTTCAATTTTGGTAGATCCCTAGAAAAAGAATGAGTATCAAGAAGATCAATCATTGAATGACTTTCCTGATTAATATCAATGATCCTTTTTCCTTGGAGAGGTACATACCACATTTTATTTGCCTGATCAGTAATATAAAACACTTGTTTCGCTTGATATGCCAAAATAAAAGGTTCATCTCCAAAACTTCTACTAATCAAATCAACCAATGTAAATCTCAACTGATCAATCATCACATCATTGTTGATATCAACCCACTTGCATTTGAAAATGGGAAATTTAATTTTAACATAATCAACCACCCAAATCTCTTCAATAACCCCATAATAAGGTATTGCTGCTAATATAGAGTTTTTATCTTTCAAACTAGAGAAGTGCATAGATTCAGCCATTAACATAACCACATTGTTCTGGACGGTGCTCCTATCATCAGGGGACTTTGTGTAAAACATATAACTATTGATCACAAATGAAGTCCAACTTATGACATCAACCTCAGGACCACGTGCTAACCATTTAATTGTATCAAAAACACATTCTTCTCCGTCAACCTTTTGTTTGAACCAATGTGCAAAAGTTTTGTTATGCTCCCTAATTAACCTTTGTTCAGTCATATGATTATTCCCTTTCCGTACAATTTCTTTATTATCATTAATGTAATCTTGAACTTCATCAACATTATTCAAGATGTACAAGTGGACTTATTGCAATTCATCAGGATCCACACTCTTTACTGAAGCCCCGCGTCTACCGCCTTCTTCATCATGACGTTCAGGAAGTCAAATGTGTCCTACATTTGATAAGTAATCTTAACAAAACTCCATGGCTTCTTCAGAAACATATTTCTGAACAATAGATGCTTCAGGCCGGTTAGGGTTCTTCACATACCCTTTTAGAATTTTCATAGTTCTTTCAATTGGGTACATTCATCGTAAATAGATAGGGTCACACAACTTGATATCCCTAACTAGATGAACAATTAGATGTACCTTTATGTCAAAAAAAGAAGGAAGAAAAAGCTTCTCAAGCAAGCACAAGATCAGATATCCTTCATTTTCTAGTTCATCCAATATTTTTGTGTCAATGACTTTACTACAAATAGCATTGAAGAAGAAACAAAGTCTAGTCAAAATATGTTGAAGATCGTATTCGGTAATGCTTCGAATAGCTAATAGGAGTAGTTGTTGCATTAAGACATGACAATCATGAGACTTTAGCCCTACTAACTTCAAGTCTTTCATCGAACAAGCTTTCTAACATTTGAAGAATACCCTGAAGGTGTTAGAATCGGTAGGCACAGCGGGAGAATTTTAGAAATTTTCACCGATCCTAATCGAGGATCTATCAACGGCATTTAAACCAAGTTGGAAGGATTCATACCTTTTGATGATTTAGAGTTTTCACGATCTCTATGAGCCAACACGTCAGGTCCGCTCCCTCTACCGGTATCCACACGAATGCTCTCCAACCGAGACTGCGTGCTAGCGCCTCTAATGTCTCAGAGGGTTTCACTTGCGGCTCTCAATTCTTATATGCGTATGAATATATCTGCTATATCAAGTTTATAACCTATAAGGGCTATTTTCAAATTTCAAAATTAATCATCATTAATTTCGAAATTAATTAACAATTAATTATCTTGATGAGCTAATTAAATAAATTCAGTTTAAATTAAATCTGTCCAACAGTTTTAATTTAACCTATTTATTTAATCCAAATAAAGAGCCATTAGATTTAATTTATCTCCATAAATTAAATCTGAGATACTATATCTCTATCATGTTAGTTATTAAATTTAATATATCTTAATAAATTAAATTTAAAACTAACACAATATAATAATATCATATAATATATATATATATATATATATATATATAAGATATATATTTCGAAAATATATACATCTATATAATATTATTAATGAATTTTATATTATATATATACATAAATATAAAATTCGTCCACCCTAAATTAAACATTATCTCGTGTTGGACCATTCTTGTGTGCGACCCTGTAGGCCCATATGAAGTTGGCAGTGGGCCAATAACTATACTAACCCAAAAGTCACAAGCGGCCTCTAGCAAGACATTACGACTACCCAATTCATATGAGGATCATTATCACGATGCAACCTGTCATACAACCATGTCACGTCCCTTTTGTCACACGATATATCGATCAAGGATAAGGCATGGATAATGTCATCCTCTTGTTCCTGACCATTGCTTTCTCGATTCCTGAGTAGACTGATAACAGAGACCGAAACTCCTTTCATCATAGTATGGCCATACATTTCTCAGACTTACTCATCGAGGGGCCCAGTAATATCTCTCTACTAATGTGAGGGACAAATTCCATCTTGATCATTCATATTCCCCTGCATGAAAAACCACCAAGCCCGATCATAGCCTTTATCATCACCCGGTCAAAAGTGACTTTTGACTAGTTCAAAGCTTAGCAACTCTCATGTAGGAATCCATGATGACCTCAGGTCTAAAGGCATTGTGACGTGGTTATACATGAGAAAAGCTTATGACTTGATCCATATAGCTTTCTCATAGTGGGTCGGTCCAGCACCTTGTACTCTTACAAGTGCCTAAGACTTTGATTCGTATCTCCATATCTTATCAAAGTCATACTGATCTTGTTTCATCTCTGCTGCCGCATAGATGACCGACCAGGGATATTTTAGGACAATCTTTATGAATTATCCAAAGATACAATTATCACAGTTAACATGCAAATAATATGATAACAGAATGGAGAAATTTCATTAAAATAATAATGTTCAAAGTACAATGATTGGCCCTTAGGGCACAATTTCCAACATCCTCCCACTTGCCCTAAGTGCAATCATTAATTTGCCTAATTCCCATTGCCCTAACATGACGCTCATGCTTTGCCTGTGCAAGTGGCCTAGTAAGAGGATCAGCAACATTATCTTCTCCTGCTACTTTGCATATCTTTATATCACCTCTATCATTTATTTCTCTAATAAGATGAAATCGCCTGGGTATATGCTTGGTCTTTTGATGTGACCTAGGCTCCTTAGCCTGTGCAATAGCACCACTATTGTCACAGAATAAATCTATTGGATTTGAGATGGTAGGCACCACCCCTAGTTCAGTAATGAACTTTCTGATCCAAACGGCTTCTTTAGCTGCATCTGATGCTGCTATATACTCAGCTTTTGTTGCAGAATCTGCTATAGTGCTATGCTTGGAGCTCTTCCAGCTTACTGCTCCTCCATTCAAGAGGAATACATATCCATATTGCAATTTAAGGTCATCTTGGTCAGTTTGGAAACTTGCATCTGTGTAACCGGTTACGCAGAGCTCATCATCCAATCCACCATAGACAAAAAATAAGTCCTTAGTCCTTCTTAAGTACTTTAGGATATTCTTGACGGCAGTCCAATGACCCTCACCAGGATCTTATTGGTATCTGCTGGTCATACTTAAGGCAAACGAGACATTCGATCGAGTACATAACATGGCATACATGATGGATCCAATGACCGAGGCACATGGAACCTTACTCATGCGATCTCGCTGATCAGGTGTACTAGGACACAGATCATTGCTAAGATGGATGCCATGAGACATGGGCATGTAACCCCTTTTTGAATCATGCATAATGAACCTATGCAGTATCTTGTCTATGTATGTGCTCTGACTTAAGCCTATTAGTCTTTTGGATCTATCCCTATAGATCCTAATCCCTAGGATATAGGTGGCTTCACCTAAGTCTTTCATTGAAAAAGACTTTCCTAACCAAGACTTGACACTCTACAAGGTAGGAATATCATTCCCAATGAGTAGGATGTCATCTACATAAAGCACAAGAAATACAACTATGCTCCCACTAACCTTCTTGTAAACACAAGGTTCATCGATATTTTGAATGAATCCAAACTCTTTGACTACTTCATCAAAACGATGATTCCAGCTTCGAGATGCTTGCTTCAATCCATAAATAGATCTTTGAAGCTTGCAAATTTTACCAGAGTCTTCTAGACGCACAAAACCTTCAGGTTATGTCATGTACACATCCTCAAGCAGCTTTCCATTAAGGAAGGCTGTTTTGACATCCATCTGCCATATTTCATAGTCATAATATGCTGCAATGGCAAGAAGGATTCTGATTGACTTGGCCATTGCAACTGGGGAAAGGGTTTCATCATAGTCTCCACCATGAATTTGAGTAAATCCTTTTGCAACCAGTCGTGCCTTGAAGACATTTACATTGCCATCCATGTCAGTTTTCTCCTTGAAAACCCATTTGCACCCAATGATTTTTACACCTTCAGGTGGATCGACTAAGGTCCATACCTGATTTTCGTACATGGATTGTATTTTAGACTTCATGGCATTTAGCCATTTCTCAGAGTTTGGTCTCACTGTGGCTTCTCGATAGGTGGTGGGCTCATTTTGCTCAATGAGCAACACATCACGGCCTTCAGTAATCAGAAATCCATATATCTGAGGCTGATGCCGTGTCCTATCAGATCTTCGTGGACCTTGTGTTACTTGAGGAGGCTCAGCAACTTGTTGTGAGTCTTCTCTAATTTCCATCTGTGGTTCTATACCATCTTGTGGCTCTCGAATTTCTTCAAGATGTACGTCGCTTCCACTAGTTGTTTTAGAGACAAACTCTCTTTCTAGAAACTTGTCATTTCAAATAACAAACACTTTGTTATCGGCGGGATTGTAGACATAGTATCCTTTCGTTTCTTTAGGATACCCCACGAAAAGGCACTTTGTGGATCTGGGCGCTAATTTATCAGAGGCTTGTTGCTTAACATATACCTCACATCCCCAGATCTTGAGAAAATATAAACTTGGTTTCTTTCCAGTCCATATCTCATATGGTGTCTTTTCAATTGCCTTAGATGGAACACGATTTAGTGTAAACGCAGCTGTCTCTAGGGCATGTCCCCAAAAGGACGGTGGAAGATATGTTTGACTCATCATAGATCAAACCATATCTAATATTGTTCGATTCCTCTGTTCAGAAAGGCCATTCCATTGTGGTGTTCCTGGAGGAGTCAATTGTGAGATTATCCCACAACTCCTAAGATGGTCAATGAATTCTTGGCTCAAATATTCACCACATCGATCAGATCGAAGTGCTTTAATTGTTTTACCAAGTTGGTTTTGTACTTCATTTTGGAATATGTTGAACATTTCAAAAGATTCAGATTTATGTTTCATTAGATAGATATAGCCATATCTACTAAAGTCATCTATAAATGTAATGAAGTATACATAACCTCCTCTGGTAGCTATATTTAATGGTCCACATACATCTGTATGTATGAGGCCCAATAATTTAGTAGGACTCTTACTGTGCCCAGTAAAAGGTGCCTTAGTCATCTTTCCTAATAAGCAAGATTTGCATGTATCATATGATTTAAAATCAAATGAGTTTAGAAATCCATCTTGATGGAGTTTAAAAATGTGTTTCTCATTTATGTGGCCTAGACGACAATGCCATAGGTAGGTCAGATTCAAATCGTTTGATTTTATCCTCTTAGTAGTTATGTTATAGATATTCCTATTATTAGGATGTTCCAAATTTAATATATAATGACCAACATGCAAATCACCATCAACATAGAAAATGTCATTACAATAAATAGAACATCTACCATTCCTAGTAATGGAAGTATAACCTTCCTTATCCAAATAAGAAAGAGAAACAATGTTACTACTCAAAGCAGGAACATAATAGCAATTGTTCAAAACTAACAAAAGCCCACTGGGCAGAACTAATTCATAAGTGCCTACGGCTAAAGCAGCAACTCTTGCTCTGTTTCCAACTCGTAGGTCCACCTCACCCTTCTTCAGCTTTCTACTGTCCTTTAGACCCTGCACATTTGTACAAATGTGAGAACCACATGCAGTATCTAATACCCATGTAGAGGAAGTAGAAAAATGAATGTCTATAACATAAATACCTGAAGCGATAGCGTCGCTATCCTTCTTGTTCTTTTTCAGATCTTCCAGGTAGAGTTTGCAATTCCTCTTCTAATGACCGGGTTCATTGCAAAAGTAGCAGACTCCTTCCTTTGGAGGCTTTACCTTCTTGGGTGCAGGCTTGGTTTCAAGTTTGGTTGACTCTTTGGTCTTACCACCTGAGCCATTACCCTTCCATTTTCCCTTCCCTTTCTTTTTCATACCCTTTCGTTTCTGAACCATCAAAACTATGCTAGGCTTTTTCTTAATGCTTTGCTTAGCAGTTTTGAGCATCCCATACAGCTCAGAAATTGATTTCTCCATGTTGTTCAAGTTGTAGTTCATAACAAACTGGTCATAACTCTCCGGGAGTGAGTTGAGGATCAAATCCGTAGCTAACTCTTGGCTCATGGGAAATCCAAGCCTCTCAAGGTGATCAATATAGCCTTTCATCTTTAACATATGAGTACTAACTGATTCACCTTCAACCATTTTGTAGGAATGTAAGGCCTTTGTGGTCTCATATCTTTCTTACCTTGCCTGTTGCTGGATTATTTCCTGGAGATGTACAATCATCTCATGAGCCTCCATGAGTTCCAGATCTCTTTGGAGCTCTGGAACCATAGTGGCAAGCATCAGGCAACCTACATCCATAGAGTCATCCTTATGCTTTGTGTAAGCATCTCTTTGAGCTCTTGGAGCATTAGCTGCAGGCTCTTCAGGAATGGGTTGATCTAGGACATAAGCCTTTCTTTCCTGATTGAGAACAATTCTCAAGTTCCTGAACCAGTCAAGAAAGTTTGTCCCATTGAGTTTGTCCTTCTCAAGGACCGATCGCAATGATAGTGTAGCAGTATTACTAGTCGACATGATTCTACAATTAAAATATGCAAAGTTAGTTAGTAATCTCCCACTAAATTAACAACCCTCAATATAATAATTAGTGGGCTAAGATCCATATTTGGCTTAAACTTAAGTCCGCTGTGGCAAGACACTTAAATTCAAGTTATTTAGGTAGGTAACCTATTTACCAATTACATCACATGTAACTCTTAGATCTTTATGGGATTTAATCATCATATGATCCGGCATGTTTAACCCCATCTAATGCCTTGAGATTCAAAACTGTTTTGTTAATCTCAATTAAGTCAAAACAATAATGAATATTATGAGCAGCACCATTACTCAAGCTTGTCTCATCAAGATAACTCAAGTACATCCACTTTGGTGGTTTCCACAATTGAGCGATCTAGGTTTTGACAAGTATTCATTAATTGAAGGCATTATGACTTAAGATTTGATTCAGAGGGCTTAATTAATTAGTTTTGTTTATATAGATGCAATCGTGGTCGTATCTCATACAGATAAATGCATATAAAAGCAAAAGTATTCATGCAATGATATAATCAAAAGCATAATTTAAATGTGACACAACATGGCTTACCTAACCTAAAATCCTCCCAAGCCAATGAGAGGACTTCTCTAAATAAGAAAAGGAATACATTAAGAGAAACCTCGTTTAAACATTCGAGGGGAGTGAGATGAGAAGAGAATGTACATCGAGAGTATTTAGAGAAAGGCGCGGCACGCAGGCCGTATTTAAATATTACAACCTTTATAAAATTCTAAAGCCATGTTGTTCACCATACCCAAACAAGGATAAATAATAAACCACAACAAGAATTCATACAATATGAAAAGCAATAAATGTCGTGATCAGATTATATTGCACTACGCAGAGGTGGTCACGGTGGTCCCGCTAGCCGGTTAGAGGATGGGGTCAAGGGGGCCGCCTTTGCGGGGTTGCAAGGGGCAGCACCCCTAGAGCTTTTGAAAAAGGCACATTCCTTTTAAAAGAAATATTTGAAAATTTTAAATTTTTAAATTTTGGACCCAATTTTTCAAAACAAAAACAACAATGGCCCAGAACGCTTCTAATCCAAATTGTCTTCCCCATAGTTTGGATCCCTATTACCTGAATAGATATCCGAACCTAGACCCGATTTGATTGCCGCCAACTACGATCTCAGGTACCCTACCCAATTTCATGCTTGTTCAAAACGAAAATCATATACATGTTTCAAGATATACATGTTCGGTATCGATTTCATGCTTGTTCCAAAACGAGAATCACATACATGTTTCAAAAACGAAAATGAAACAATTTCAAGATTCAATTTAAACGAAAATGAAAATCAACAGAATTACAAAATCACATCTTTCTAAATAATTTCGTTTCATATTAACCAAATCACATGCATATTCGAGTGTTTCTTATAAACATACATACACATCCCATATATATCACATGTATAAGAAATATAAACTCAATTTAAACGTATAATTGATCTGGCTCTGATGCCACTGTTAGAATCGGTAGGCACAGCGGGAGAATTTTAGAAATTTTCACCGATCCTAATCGAGGATCTATCAACGGCGTTTAAACCAAGTTGGAAGGATTCATACCTTTGGATGATTTAGAGTTTTCACGATCTCTAGGAGCCAACACGTCAGGTCCACTCCATCTACCGGTATCCACACGAATGCTCTCCAACCGAGACTGCGTGCTAGCGCCTCTAATGTCTCCTAGGGTTTCACTTGCGGCTCTCAATTCTTATGTCATATGAATATATCTGCTCTATCAAGTTTATAACCTATTAGGGCTATTTTCAAATTTCAAAATTAATCATCATTAATTTTGAAATTAATTAACAATTAATTATCTTGATGAGCTAATTAAATAAATTCAGTTTAAATTAAATATGTCCAATAGTTTTAATTTAACCTATTTATTTAATCCAAATAAAGAGCCATTAGATTTAATTTATCTCCATAAATTAAATCTGAGATACTATATCTCTATCATGTTAGTTATTAAATTTAATATATCTTAATAAATTAAATTTAAAACTAACACAATATAATAATATCATATAATATATATATATATATATATATATATATAAGATATATATTTCGAAAATATATACATCTATATAATATTATTAATGAATTTTATATTATATATATACATAAATATAAAATTCGTCCACCCTAAATTAAACATTATCTCGTGTTGGACCATTCTTGTGTGCGACCCTGTAGGCCCATATGAAGTTGGCAGTTGGCCAATAACTATACTAACCCAAAAGTCACAAGCAGCCTCTAGCAAGATATTACGATTACCCAATTCATATGAGGATCGTTATCACGATGCAACTTGTCATACAACCATATCACGTCCCTTTTGTCACACGATATATCGATCAATGATAAGGCATGGATAATGTCATCCTCTTGTTCTTGATCATTACTTTCTCGATTCCTAAATAGCCTGATAACAGAGACAGAAACTCCTTTCATCATAGTATGGCCATACATTTCTCAGACTCACTCATCGAGGGGCCCAGTAATATCTCTCTACTAATGTGAGGGACAAATTCCATCTTGATCATTCATATTCCCTTGTATGAAAAACCACCAAGCCCGATCGTAGCCTTTATCATCACCTGGTCAAAAGTGACTTTTGACTAGTTCAAAGCTTAACAACTCTCATGTAGGAATCCATGATGACCTCAGGTCTAAGGGCATTGTGACGTGGTTATACATGAGAAAAGCTTATGACTTGATCCACGTAGCTTTCTCATAGTGGATCGGTCCAGCACCTTGTACTCTTACAAGTGCCTAAGACTTTGATTCGTATCTCCATATCTTATCAAAGTTATACTGATCTTGTTTCATCTCTGCTCCCGCATAGATGACCGACTAGGGACATTTTAGGACAATCTTTATGAATTATCCAAGGATACAATTATCACAGTTAACATGCAAATAATATGATAACAGAATGGAGAAATTTCATTAAAATAATAATGTTCAAAGTACAATGATTGGCTCTTAGGGCACAATTTCCAACAGAAGGAACTTTGATGCCATGTAAACACTCACAAAAGCTTCTTTTCTCATCCTTAAGGTGTGTTTGGTTTGAGAGGAGGGGAGGGGTAGGAGGGAATGGGAGGATTGGTAAATTACTTTTTTGGGTTAAAGAAATTTAAATTTTGGGCGGGAATCCAAAATTTAAAAAGAATGAGAAAGTAAATTTTGGGCGGAAACCCAAAATTTAAAAAAGTGAGAAGGTAAATTTTGGGTTTCTTTTGTCTAAAATTGTAATTTCCCTACCCTCCCCTCCCTGCCCTCCCCTACCCTCCCCTCAAACCAAACACACCCTTAGACAAAGTATGAGTAGCTGGAGGACAAAAAGTTCTCTTACTATATGGCTTTAGATGCAAGTCTTCTCCTATCCCAATTTCTTATAAATTTAATCTTGCCTTCACGCTATCCTTAGAACTACCTTGTATGTTAAGCAGTATCCCAACAATACTATCATATACATTTTTCTCCACATACATGAAATTAATACAGTGTCTCACATCAAGATTGGGCCAATATAGAAGATTGAAGAAGACATACCTCTTTTTCCATTTACTTTTTTCACTACTATTCTTTGTAGTCTTACAAAAGATAACATTCATATTTTTCACCTTTTCATAAATTTGCTCCCCAGTCAATACCTTCAGAGCATCTTTAAACTCTTATCCACCAAATTTTTTTTTTAATCTATGATATAGGTGGCCTCGTATAAGAAATCTCTTATGGCCAAGATATACTGTCTTTCTTCCATGTTGAAGTTGATGGTAGCATGTTCATTCTTCACAAATCGAGCATGTTTTATGGCCTTTAACACTATATCCTGACAAGTTTCCATATGCAGGGAAGTCATTTATAGTATAAAAGATCATGACTTGAATTTTAAAAACCTCCTTCTTGTTCACGTCTTCGATCAAAGGTTCTAGGTAAACATCTTTGTCATTTCTGGGTTGCTTTGGTCCCAAAATCAACATAGACAACATGATGTACTTTCGTTTCATGCATAACAGAGGAGATAAGTTGTAAATTACCAATAGAATAGGCCATGAACTATGTATATTACTCAGGCTACCAAAAGGATTCATGCCATCTGTGCTAAGCCTAAGCCTAAGGTTCTTAGGTTCTTCACCGAAGGCAGGAAATAATTGATCTATTTTCTTCCTTTGAGAAGAATCATCAGTATGTCGAAGCTTTCCATTGGATATCCTCTCATCCACATGCCATCTTAAATTTTTTGCATCTTTTTCATTAGCAAACAAACGCTTGAACCTTTGTATGATTGGAAGATACCACAACACTTTTGCAGGGCCGTTATTTGATTTGTACCTTGAGGTTTCACATATCGGACACTGTTTTTTCTCTTCATGCTCTTTTCTATACAATATACAATCATTAGGGCATGCATGGATCTTTTTATATGTCATCCCTAGTGGATACAGTATTTTCTTAGCATAGTAGTTTTGAGAAGGTAACACATTATCATCTGGAAGCATGTCCTTAAAAGCCTCAAGCATTTCTAAAAAACTCTTGTCGCTCCATCCATGCTTTGCTGTCAAGATTACCAATTTTAATGTAGCTTTCAACAATTGGTATTTTTTACACCCAGGTACAGCGGCGTCTCAGCATCACTGCACATATTACCATATGCATGTGATTGCTCAAAAGCCTCTTCTCCTATATCACAAATAATATCCAATCATCCATATCCGTGTCATTATCATCAAAGGTCACTCCCCCCTATTGAGATGAACTTGGCCTTTCCAATTCTTCACCATGTCATACCCATACTATATAACTCTTACAAAATCCTTCAGAAATTAAATGTTTATATATATCTGCAGCACTTAGTCTCTTCTCATTCAAACATACTACACAAGGGCAACAAAACTTCCCATTACCATCATCGGCATTTATTCTAGCGAAGTCTAAAAAACCTCTCACCCCATTATCATATTCAACACTCGTTCGTTTAGCGTTTATCCAATTATGATCATATATATCTCAATACTTGTAGCACCCTATATCCAACAACAAAAGGATAGACAAAAAACAACAACTATGGAGTTTTAGAGATTTCGACAAATTTTAACATGCACCATTTGAAACTAGTATTGTTTCAACAAACCAATAACACTGACAATCAAACAATCACACTAAATTAAAACAGAACTTATAATGGTATTACTCCAAGCCAAATATCACAAGTTAGAGCATCATATTTACTTTCGGTCCAAAATAAGAAAAATGTATATGTAGTAATAAAGTCATCACACAGTTTTCCCTTTCACCTTAATTACTTTTTTCTGCAATTATTTCGTGTCTAACTATATTGTCAGAGTTAATATTGTTGAGAATAAGCAAATACAAGCTGAAAGTTGAAGGCTTTTAATTAACAGAACACTAACCCGATTGAAAACCAAGGAGTGAGATTCTACCCAATGTCACGGTGGCATCGAATGAGGTTAAAATGAAGACCTCAAATTCACGGCATTGAAAAAGGGGAGTCACTGCAGAGGAGAATGGTGACTATGGAGATTAGAGGTGGTGACGGAGGAGAGTGACGATGATCAAAGAACAGTGATGATGAACATAGCAACAGCAGTGGTAATGACGGAGGAGAGTTCACTACTACAAAAAATTTAATTAGTAGCGCTCATTTTTTGTGTTTTGTAGCGCTTCTGAAGTGCTACAAAAGCCGCTGCTACAATAGGCTTTTGTAGCGCTTATAAAGTGCTACAATAGATGGACATTATTGTAGCGCGTTTTCGATAAAGCGCTACAAAAGATAATATTTTTTATTTTAAAAAAAATCATCTTTTGTAGCCCTTCACCAAGCAAGCGCTACAAAAGATGATTTTTAAAAAAAAAATTGAGGCAATTTTTTTGGATTGAATTACCTCCAATCCAAAAAAATTGCCTCTATATATTTATTACTTGTAAATAAAAACCATCCATGCTCATTAGTAAAGGAAGGTTGAAATATCTCTCCAGTCTTTGCATCGCATGATCAAAGAATATGATCAAAATATGGGAGCACTAGACTATTTATACAAACCAAACAAAGGCATGCACGTGAGTAGTTTATATAATAAAGGCAATTATGTAAATTACATAGTTAAATTTTAAATTATAGAAGACAAGCCCTGTAAGAGCATGTGTTCACTAAATAAAATCCAATCTAGGAGATAAGCAAAAGAACATTGACTCAACATACCAGTTAATATTGACAGTATGAATCAATAAAATATTGGGTAGAGCTTGTGAGATTCTCTTTAACTGAGATGCATCTAACAAGTGATAAACTTTAAATGATTATACTAAAACTCAAAATGTTAACTCAAATTTTTAAACCAAAGATCTAATGGTAAAAACATATAAATATATATAGCAATCAAATATTTAAACCCAATGAGCAAGAATTTTTCAGCATTCTCGCCAATTCCACCACTAAGATTCCAAACATAGAAGTCTCTAAATCCATTGACATTCAACAACCTATGAGTGCTTACTCTATATAAGGATCAGTACTTATTTTATATACAGACCAGGCTTCTTATATGCCTCTACCTTGTCAAAAATCGAAGGATCAATCATCTTCCAACTGCAGTAATTATCCCTTTAAGCAACAATGTAATGACAACTAAATAATAGAAAATAACAAAGTCCGGTGAAAAATATATGAAGATGTCTATTTTCATTATTCAAGCGTTGTGAATTCCAATAGCTACAAAAAAGTGAACATTAACTTGTACTAATAGTAATATGAATCAGGTCCATCTAAGGTATTAATTCATATCTTGTAGAGGACAGCCAAAATTCAAAATAGATGATTGAGAAAACAACATAGCTGACAATGTCAACAACCTGGAATAAACCCAATATAAAATAGAGCACTAAATTCAGATTCATGATTTTAAATGAGCCCAGCTTTTCCAGGCTTTTTCATTATTTTTTGGTAGTCTACAACCTTTGACATTGACAAACCCAAAAAAAAGTTGATGAGATAAAGTGTGTCCTGTAGCAATCATAAGTTCCAAACAAAATGGAAAAGTATTGAGAAAGTAAATGTTGATTGTTACCAATTGACATTATACTCTTGCCAGGTGCAAGGATAGCTCCTGGAGGATGCATGAAACAACTTTTAGGAGATGCTGAACTGTACATACATAACAATCCAGATAACCACAGATGTTGGATCATTCTCTAAAACTCTACATAGCACAGATAGAGCCTACAAAATCCAAAATTTGAGATGAAGAGGAAAGAAGTACAATAATACAATCATATATCAAGTCTCTCAAGGCACAGAGACCACCGTTACCTTTCTTACACTCTCCAATTTATTAATTTCCTGGATGACAACAGGAAGTGGCATCTCAACAGCTTGTTCATTATCAGCAAGAGCCTGTTCACTTTGATTCTATTTACACAATATATAAATAGGTTAGTTTGGCTCTTAGGAACTTAGAAATCAATCCAAACTTTCTTACATATATTCATTTCCATATTATGCCACACCATTCCTCAATTGAATGCTTCATTAACAAGTTGAAAGTCCCCAACACCAAATCTTGGCTAAAATTTTTGGGTAATTTCATTAGATAAAAACAAAGCTCCATGCGTTTATATGCACAAATACTCAAGAAATGAAAGTGCTTCTCATAGTTAAGAACTTTCATATTATGATAAAACGCAAGGTAATTTTTATTTAATGGCAGCGACAGAACTGATAAGCTTATAATTGAAAACGAACAGATATTGCAATGCATCACAAAAAAGAGGGAAAAAATTTAGAAATTAGAAGTAACCACATCTCTTTCCATGATAAATAAGAGAATTGATTGTTTCAGGTCATATGGCCTTCAATTCGTTCACCACCACCATGCAAGAATGGACCATCTTCTGGTAAACCATTTTGAAGCAAATTTCAAGTAGCCAAAGGTACAATGAAACACTTCTGTCAGTATTGAGTATTTCTACACATTAGGACGAATTTATCATAACTGAAAATGAGCTTCGAGCAAGCTACTGATAATAAAATAAAACAGTTCAGACTTGGCTTGTGGCGCATGCAATGGAATTCTATGTCAAGAACATTTCTCTTTACCAGATCCAGAAAGAAAGTCTAATTAGACCACTTTCCAAAACTTAGAAAAAATGTGGCAGATCAAGCACAAAGAACACAAACTAGATCCAGCCAAACAAATAGGGGGTCGAAAACAAACCTTTGATTTGATGACTTAGCCAAAGGGAACACCTATAATCAACTTGGACGCCATAGATATGAGAAAGAGGGGGTCGAAACCTATGATACGGGATGGCGAGAATGAGGTTGAGAGGGTTTTCGAACGAGAGCATAAACATGGTGGAGGCGAGATGAAGGAGAAGAAAGGCGTCTGCCGAAAGGGAAGACGATAAGAAGGGGGGAGCTTTGCATTGACAGGGAGGTTATCAAACCTCCGAACAAAAGAGAAATGGGAAGGAGAAAAGGAAAAGTGGGTGCCGTACGGATCGGGAGGGACAAAAGATGGGGAAGAGAAAGAAAATAAAAAAGTCTAGGTAGGATTTTGGTGTGAGTAAGGATGAGGTCCATTTTTTTCAAAATAAAATAAAATAAGTTATTGTAGCTTTTGTTGAACAAGTGCTACAAATGTTTAAAATTTAATTAAAAAAAATAAATTGACTACAAGTTGTAGCACCCGGCTTACCACACGCTACAATAGGCTATTTCAAAAAATATAAATTAATAACAAGCTGTAGCGTTTGATTAGCTAATCGCTACAGCTTCTTTGCTTATTTAAAATTGTAGCACTTGGTCATATAAGTGCTACAATTGCCATGCTACTAAAGCCTATTTTTGTAGTAGTGGTTGAGCAAATGAGGAACAGGGCGCGATGGACGAGTTCAGAACAAGTAGGGACAGAGCTTATAGAGAAATGGAGAAAAGAGAAGAAATGGTTCATAGAACGCGGGATTTGAGCATAGGAGTAAAAATACGGGCGAAAAAACTCACCTTTTAGACCGGTTTTTGATAAAAAAAACCATCTTAAAAGGGGGTGAAAAAATATTTTTTAAAATTTTCACATTTAACACCGGTTTTAATTAAAACCGGTCTTAAAATGTTCAAATTTTTTATTTTTAAATTATTTTGATATTTTAAAATCGGTTTTATTTATAACCGGTCTAAATAATTTTTTTAAACTTTATCCACCATAATCGGTCTAAATGTGGCCAGCTAAAAATGGAATTTTGTACTAGTGAAGTGATTATAAAAAAGCAATAGTAGGGGAAACAAAATGAAATTAATTATTATTATTAATATTGTGGTTGTGGTCATCATCATTATGAGAACCAATGGACTTCTTTTTTAGAGAGATGGAGAAAGTTAAATAAATCACTTAATTATAACATATGTTGTATATCATTATATTATATATCATTTTATAAATAAAACAAATTAGTTTGGAGAAAAACAATAAATATAAATATTTTAATATAACTTAATTAACTTCTTTAATCCTTCCAAAAAAAAATGTTAATTGGCTCTTCTATTTTGAATGGGAGGCAGTAATAGTTAAAAAAAGAGAAAGAATGAAATTCAAAAAAAAAACAGAAAGTATAAATATATTACTGTATACAACTTACATATATACATATATATATATTAAGTTGACGGAGACTAGAAAATGAAAGACACTTTCTCCCTCTCACGCTGTACGCCATTCGAAGAAGAGACCATTTTTTTTTATCAAAAGAAAGAAGAGACCATGCGGAATAATATATTTTGTAACTCCCCACGTGCTGTGCAAGCAGCGTGGGTTGATTATTTTGCATATATTTCTGCAAGCAGCGTGGGTTGATTATTTTTCATACACACACACACGTCCCCCAATTTTTGTTAGCACAAGCTTTGGAGTTGATTTTGCTAAATAAAACTGCTCCTATTCTAGCGGTGAGCATGGTGTCAAATGGTCCGGTACGTCCATCCTGACCCTGCAAAAAATTATTTAGCCTAACCCTAAAAAAGTGACCCGAAAAAATTTTGGGCAGTTTTGGGCAAGCTAATAACCAGGCTGGGCCGGGCATTGGACAAGGGGTGTTGCCCTACCCATTTGGCCCTGCTCAGAAAATTATTTTCATTTATTTAAAATATAAAATTTCATATCAATTAAATATTATTTCATATCTATATTTTTATTTAAAATATATATTGTCTATTATATAATACTTTTCTGGTCATCTTTTTTTTGCCCTAGCCACTAAACACTATTTACAAGTAGATTTCTTCCTTTCTTCTTTATTTTATGATGTATTAAATTATAGTTGCTTTTTATTTTTTTTCCAAATGTTTATCATTTGATCAACTTTTGGGACATTAAATTGACGCAAACTACTTTGACTTCAAGGCTTTAATTACAATCGTTTTGTTTCTTTATTTATAATGGATTTTGGATGTTGTTTAATTTTTAAGGTATGGATATTTGTTAAGACATATGGTAATTTTTAAATTTCAAGACTCAAGTTGTAGACTTATTTTGAAATATCTCAAGATGTGGAATTATCGAATGTATTTGAAGTTTATATTACTTAGGGTGAAGTTAAGACATATGGTATTGATAACTACAGGAATATTCATGAAATTTACATGGAATTATTTTTTTATATGTGGACAAGACAATGCGTTATCACTTGGGCAGGGAAGCCCACCCAGCCCAACCCAAAATTATTAGCAGTTTTAGTGGGCAGGGCAGGGCATCAGGCTGCAACATGCAACCCATTCATCCTTCAGGTTTGGCATCGGGCAGGGGTCTCACCCTGCCCAGCCCTGCTTATGCCTACCCCTATCCTATTCAATAAACTTTGTTATGTATATAAGTTTTTTTTAGGCTCTGAGTCTTCAAAAGACCTAGTTTGACCTAAAGCCTTTTTAAAATCATACTTATAATGTAGGCATTTAAATAAGTTTAAAAAAAATCATGTCTTAAAGGCTTTAAGTAGACTTAACTTAGGGCCTGTTTGAGTTAGCGGTGATAGATGTTGTTGTTTTTTTTTAATTTGACTTTTACAAACTTTGGATATGATAAAAGTCATATCATAAATGTGATTTGTGTTTAGATTGGAGGTGACAAAAGTGACTTTTTTTTTTGAGTTTCTTCTCAGAAGCTGCTTTTAGAAAAATGCCCAGTTGCTAAAATGCCAACCCGAACATTCCAATTTTTAAAAAGCCAGAAGTCACCGTGACCTTTTTTTTAAAAAAAAGCCCGTTTGGGATGGCGTTCCAGGAATTTAAAGGCCCTGTTTGGTATATGGTACTGAATTTCAATGGACTGAGACTGTGATTGGAATTAGCCCTAGGACAGGGACAGGGACTGAGATTGATGCTTTAAAAATATGTTTGGTACGAAGTAATAGTTGGAGGGAATAATTTCATTAATCTTATTTAATAAATAACCACTAATTATGAAAAGACCCAAATACCCATGCCCTATATCCCAAACTTAGTCTACTACTTATATGCAAACTCCGCCTTCACCGTTCGTGGTAGATGGTTTCTGGAATTCATCGAGAATTTTACGATGGCATTATCTTATATAGTGAAAACTGATAATTCGGTCCTGTAATTTAAACATAGACAGAATTAAAAATCATAAAACATATTTAAAGTTCTTTCCAATGCTGTGAATGGATTTCACGATCCAAGTTCTTCGGCCACACTCTTCATGTTATCTAAATTTAATTTATTGATATAACAAGCAATATTCCAAAAATCTAATAATTTGTAAATTATTGATCGGAACATAGATTGAATAACAAGCAAGTTTTTCACACAATTTTTTGAAAGTCTTTTAAAAGTATTGAAAGATATAGAAGAGCATAACGTAATGGAGACGGTATGGCCTTGACTAATTCAGATAAGTAGATAAATTGATGAGAAGGCAAAAAAAAAAAGTAGATAAATTGATGAGTTATAATGTAGGGCAAAATTTGCAATCCCAGGATCCAATACTTTAGGGCAAAATTGATGAGTTATAATTTAGGGCAAAATCGATAGAGGGTATTTTTTGTCAAGAAAATATTATAAATAGGGATATTTTTGTTTCTCAAATTTGCAATCTCAGGATTGACAACACAATACCAATACCAGGGGGAGGTGGCTTTGCAGCAATCACACTTTCGTGGTACTCCTAATCCCTAGTTATCCATAGTCCTTCAAACCAAATGATATATTTTGGCCTAATCCCTGATCCAATCCTAGTCCTTACCCCCCAGTATTTCGTACCAAACAGGGCGGGTTATAATTTAAAGCCTGCAATGGTATTTAAATAAAATTTAATTCTTATAATTAAATAAATATAAATAAAAATTAATTTAAAAAGCTATAATTATTTGAATTTTAAATTATAGAGAACAAACCCACTATGATAATTTAATAATTTTTTTAAAAATTCAAATAAAAATAAAAAATATAAAAATATAACACACACATAATATAAATAAAATTATATTTTTAAATGTGTAAATAGGCCAGACCTTTATAAAATAGGTCTAGCCTGTTTATATATTTAAGTCTCTAAATAGACGTTAGCCTGATCTCTTTGTTAAATAGGTTAAGCCTTAGGCCGTCTTATAGGGGTATGACTTATTTCTATCTCTAAGGGCAACTTTGAGATTAGAGTATAGAGTAAATATTGAGTTTTGACATTAGGTTACTATAGGATTCTAGAAGTTAAATTAGTAGTTAATTTTTATTGGTTTATATTTGTTTATTGGGTGACTTAAGGATTTAAAATTTGTTTGACAAAAAAAAAGGACTTTAAATTTGGCTTTTATTGAAAAAGCTTATGATTTATGATAAATATGATATTTGTGCCGATTAAAGTTGAGTTAAGTAACTGGTTTAGTTTGATTTTGTTGGAAGTACTATTAAATTTTTTATGGTTTAATTTTAAGATTTAAGCTTGAAAATGAAGATTAAAATTTTAAATGGAATTCTATATTTGAAAATTTTGGGATTTTTGGTTAAGGAGATAATTGGGGAGTTATTAAGGTTTTAATTGACTGATTTGGATTTTTAGAGAAAATAGAAACTTGTGTTGAATGATTAATTAAGGTTTATGGAAGATTTGAGAGTTTTCAAATGAAAATTTAAAATTTTGACTGCATAAATATTTGTATATAGTTAAAGTGTTGTGATATATATATATATATATATAATTAAAAATTATTAATATAAACACACTCGTTATTAATTTTGAATACATACACAATTATCAATCATCAATCAATCAATTATCATCAATTTTATATATGAAATCTTATAATACTCGTTTTAAAACCCATTTGACTAAAAACAGGTCAGGTAATCGCATCATTGAATTTATCCACGCACAATTATATTTACACTCATTTAGTTAATTTTTGGTAGTGCAGTTTATTTTTATACTTGACTTTATTATTTCTTTTTTTGATTTTTTCTTTAGGTGGGGGTTTATAAAAGTTTCTTTTAATTTTACATTGAATTATATTT
The DNA here is from genome assembly GCA_963210345.1 of Inga oerstediana. NCBI lineage: Eukaryota > Viridiplantae > Streptophyta > Magnoliopsida > Fabales > Fabaceae > Inga > Inga oerstediana. The sequence goes on along the minus strand of OY723410.1, from coordinate 47,857,502 downwards.
ATCTCCACAACGTGCAAGGTATAAATGCTTGTTAATTTGGAAATTAGAAACTTTAGATGTGTGTATTTTAATAAGTTATCCAAATAACGTAACGAGTTATTAATATGTCGTTAAATGTTGTATAGATTGATTTGTATTTTGCTGGCTTTAAGCATGACGCATATTGGCATTGGTAGTTTCTTCTTATTTGGTAACATGTAACCACTTTTCTCTTGTTATATATGCTTTTTGTGTTGTTTGTGAGGGATTTTTTAACATGAAATAACTAAATGAGATTTGAGATTACTATGAATACGATATATTCTTAAAATGTGGTATCTGTCCCTTGGGACTTGTGATTCCGGACATATAAAATGTGGGAAACAGAATATGTTGTGATTAATATTTTGGAAGTTTGAGAAAATGATATATCATGCAATGTTTGATCATGCAATTTTTTTAATTGGCTAAAAGAGATTATGCATTCTTTTTTGCATTTGAGATAGTTGCGTTGAGTTTGTTGCTATCACGTGATAAGGTTGGTGCCCATTGCTTGGCTCTCTTATCTCATCCCTTAGTGGGGATGGGCCCTAGAAGCTCCTCTTTGTCACCGAGCGCAGGGGATAGGTTTTTGGGACTTGTAAGATGATTCTCACAGCGAGGGATAGGCCTTTTATGACTTGTATGTATTCCTCCACAAGGAGAAACTTGGTTTGTGCTAGAGTTGGGAATCAGGGCCGACTCGGCCTTACAGGACTGGCTCTTAATGGGTCAAGGCCTAAAAAACCCGACCCTAAAGGGTTCGGGGTCAGAAAAATTACAGTTTTTCAAAGCTCGGCCAGCAGGGCCGTGAAGTCATTTTTACAATATTTAACTATTTTTCTTGCGTATTTTCTTTTAAAGAGATATAAAAAGTTCTAATTTAACATATAAATGTTGTCAACATTAAAGTTTAAAACATGTCTCACGTAAGAAACAAACACAGTTACTAATGCATAATCAAAAGTAAAATCATGCCCATAATAACTCACATAAGAAGGCAAGAAACAAAACACCTAACCTCTACACAACATTAGTATGACGACTATCATTTTCATCTTCTTCACCATTAATCCATTATCATCAATTTTAAGGACATTTGATCGTGTTTCACTTTGTGTAGTAGGCTCTACTTGAGGAGTAAAAATATCAAGAATTTCTTGACAAGGGGCGACTGGACAAGGGGTAGGGGAAAAAGAATTAAAAGGGCCTAACGGGCCGGCCCTGCAGGGCTAGCCCTTTTAGGCCCGACTTCCTTTGGAGGCTTCAATTTACAAGCCCGGCCCGAGACTTAACAGGGCTTAAACGAGTCGGCCTATTGTGACAACGTTATTTGCCTACTTTGATAAGTTCATTTTCCTACTTCAACAAGTTATAAAATGACAAGGTAATATGGATATTTTCACAAGTCTCTGTGCTAATTTTGACCAATTCGAAAGCCTATTTTGACAACCTTATTTGCCTACTTTGACAAGTTAATTTTCCTATTTCCACAAGTTATAAAATGACAAGTTAATGTGGCTATTTTGATAAGCTTCTGTACCACTTTAGACAAGTTCGTCAACCTAGTTTGACAAGCTCATTTGCCTACTTTGACAAGCTTATTTTCCTACTTCCACAAGTTATGAAATGCCTATTTTGGCATCATTATTTGCCTACTTTAATAAGTTCATTTTCTACTTCCAAAAGTTATAAATTGGCAAGTTAATGTAGTTATTTTCATAAGCTTCTGTATCAATTTTGACAACTTTATTTACCTATTTTATCAAGTTCATTTTCCTACTTTCACAAGTCATAACATGCCAAGTTAATGTGGCTATTTTCACAAGCCTCTGTATCAATTTTGACAAGTTTATCTACTTGTTTTGACAACTTTATTTGCCTACTTTGACAAGCGCTCCAACTCCTCCTCCTGCTCCTTTACTTTTTGATTTCAATAGGGGCAATAAAATAATTTCACATTCAGAATTAATCACAATGTGGTCCATAGGGACCTTTTTTATATGAGAATTTGCTATGGGACTTTTTTATAATTTTTTAAGGTCCTTAGAACCTTATTGTGCTTTTTCCAAAGTTCTTTGGTTATCATATACAAGAAAAAATATATGTAATAATCTTATATCCCTACCTACTTTAAATCATAGTCAACAAGTCTTTTACACTTCATGAGCAAGTAGAATAACCCTATAACAAGTGGAATATTTTTATTAACAAGATAAATTAATTTCTTAAGAAGATCAACTTTTGAAAGTGCCTTGTAAATCATGAGCTAGTCAAATAGTCTTATGAACAAGTGGGATAGTCTTATAAACAAAATAAAATAATTTCTTAACAATTACTCATTTACAAGTTCCTTACACTTCATGAACAAGTGGAATACAGGAACAGTCCTATCAACAAGTTTTAATAAAGTTTAAATTAATTTATCTTATTACAAAAAGTATTTTAAAATATAAAAATTTAGAAATTAGGACCACGAAGTGGTAAAGACTATGAAGAGACTAGCAACATCTAAAAATTAAAACTGATGTGTTATAATTATGCGTTATTTGATTTTGAAAAATAACTAATTAAGGATAAAAATATATAATATGGTTAACTGAAACTAATTAACGATAAAAATATATAATATGGTTAACTGATTGAAATTATCCTTTAGTTCATTATCTATTATAGCTTTTCACACCAATTAGATTATTCAAATAATCTAATTGAAATATTCCCAATATTTTCAATTCACCATTTAATAATATCCATCATTATCTATTACTGTATATTGCCACTTACAAAGCTGATTTTGTATATCCTGATTTATTATGATACTTTTTTATTAAACTGTCATTGAGGATTGTTGGTAGAAGGCTGGAAGCCTTTAGCTTTACATGTGAATGAAATGTGAGTCCACAAACTTATTTTGGTATATTGGATATCGAAATGTGAATGGAGTATTGTTCAGAAATGGTTTTTGTTATTCAGCTTGTGGTGAATGTTATATTTTGGGCTTTGGCTCAAGGTTCAAGTGTAATACCCCGAATTTTGAGATTGGAGGTTTAAGACTAAGCTTAAATTAAGTGGACTGCTAAGCCCCGGTTTAGCAAATGTCTCAAACCTATTCCCTAACGATTCTTATATCTTTGAGGTATTAAAAGGAATAAAATGGTGAATTACAGAGTATGAGAAATTTGTATATAAAAATGGAATTTGTTAGAGTTGCAAGTGCATTCCATTTAATTGCTTCAAGTGAGGCAATGTCGTTATTCAATACATTTCATTGACAAATGATGCTAAAAAATTACGAAATTTTACAAGGTGAAAGTAGACATTATAAACTTCAATTTGATAGGTAATGGGAAATTTTTGAAGTTTTATGCAAAAAGTTATGGATTTTTGAAGTTTATCCAGAGCAATTGATTATTTTCTGGAACAACATGCAAATACTGAAATTCTGGGAATTTTGTGCTTCCATTTGGCTAAAGTTTATATTTTTTCTTGAAACTAGACTCAATAAAGGTTCTATAGCCTTTAGAATTACTCCGATACAATATCTACAAAATTAGTTATGATTTTTCAAAGATTGGGCAAAAAATCCGAAAATGTCAAATTTTGGAATTATGACATCATCATAAGATAAGATGACATGATCATATTATAAAGCTTATTTGCTCCTTTCTTCCTCCCATTTCTGATGTCCAACAGCTGAAATAGAGAGAGGAAGAGCAAAATTTTAGAGAGAGAAAACGAGAAGGAAAAACTTGCAACAATAAGTGATTTCTTCAGTAAATCCTTACCTAATGTGTATAACTCTACTTCTAAGCTATTCTTCTATGTATTTAAGGTTACGGAAGCTCAATTTTCATTGTGAAGAGAGCTATGGTTTCGGACACTTTAAGAAAATCTAGAAGGAGCTTGAGGTAACTTCCAAACCTTTGTATATTGCTTGTTCTGGCTGCTGTGGACAATTTAATCAGTGAAATTTTGTCATATTGTCTTTGATTTGAAAATTTGGAAATGTATAGGCCTAGCGGTTATGTAGTTGAAATTTGGTCCCAATGGTAGTTATAACCTAATTAAATAGTTTTTAAAGTGATTAGGAGTAGAAAGGAATACGTCTGAGGAGTTAGAATCGAAAAATCCCATTTTTTTCCCAGAGAATCGTGCAATTCCGCCAGGGGCAGAAATGTGGCTTAGAGTTGGATTTTCAATGATTTGATGATTCCATTATGTTTATGAGGGAAATTTAGGTGGAGTTACAGTTGGTCACTTTTTTGAAAAAGTCCGAAAAAGCATAATTACGAAAACACCCTTGAAACCCTTAAAGCGGGGCTGCTAATGGCACTTTTATCTTTTGACAGTGAATTTGGTAATTTTGAGTCCAGAAATGGATTCATTGGACAAAATATGTTAGAATAGCCCATGTCAAAATTTCGGAAAAAGTATGGTCGGACCAGGTTCCCGGGAGCATTTTGGTAAATTTTCACAATATACTTATATAACCACTAGGAACACTATGGAAGTGTCTAAATTATACATTTGAAATTTTAGGACCGAGTGAGAGCCTGAAGGGTTGGAACGCATTATGAGGCATGAAGTTCGAGGAGTTTACTTAAGGATAAAAAAGGGCTAAGGTAGGGAACTTACCTCTCATGCATGTATTGATATTTGTACTGGTGTATTGATGCATGTTATTGCTTTGCCTGATTATGTGAAACATATATGAATGATTGAAGCTCTGTTTCTAATTATGATATGGCTCTAAGTATGTTGTTTGAACATTGAGCACGCAGATATGTCATTGTATCAGCATGAGTTTATGTATTGCAAGCATATCATGCATTAAGCACTTATCCTATATGTATATTGGTACTGTTTTCCTACTAAGATGCTCTTAAATCTTAACCTCCCCTACCAACAATTTAGACAGGTAAATACAGAATGTATGTAGAGATTGGAGAAGAGAACTATATGAGATGATTGAAGTGATAGAACGAAGACGAGAAGATGTAATATCTCAAATTTTGGGATTGGAGGCTTAAGAATAAGCCTAAATTAAGCAGACTGCAAAGCCTCGATTTAGTAGGTGTCTCGAACTTATTACCTAATATTTCTTATATCTTTGGGGTATTAAGAAAGTAAAATGGTGAATTTTGGAGAATATGATTATGCTTCCAGTGAAATTTTCTGTAAGGTAGTGAGCTTGTCATCCGATTTTGTATAACCAAATGATAAGTAAAAATTATGACATTTTATAGAGTGAAATTAGAAATCCTGAGCTTTAATTTGATAGTTCATATGAATCAATTAGAGCAATATACAAAAAGTTATGAATTTTTGAATTTTGTCTAGAAAAACTGAAAGGTTTTTGAAATAGCATTCAAAGATTTAAATTCTGGGATTTTTGTGCTTCTAGTTGGCAAAAATATATATTTTTCCTTGAAACTAGAGTCAATAACATAGCCTTTAAAATCACTCTAATTCAATTTTTCTAGAATTAGTTATGATTTTTCAAAGTCAGGGAAGAAAATCTGCCATAATTTATATAAATCCGAAAATAAAGGAACAATTATGACATAAGCAAGGTGTTGTGATAACATAAGCTAAATGTTATAAAAACATCATCCTTTTTCTCCATCAGCCAAAATCGTGCAGCACCATGGAGAGAGAGAGAGAGTTTTAGAGAGAGAAGAGGAAGAAAACTCACAAGGTAGGTCGATTTCTTCAGTGAATTCGTACCTAACGCGTATAACTCTTCTCCTAAGCTCCTATTCTATGTTATTTAAGGTGTTGGAAGCTTGAATTTTAGAGTGGAGAAGACTAGGGTTCAGCCATATCAAGGGAGAGCCAGAGGGAGCTTGAAGTAACTTCCAAACTCTTGTGTATTGACTAATCTAACTGCTGTGGACAATTTAAGCGGTGAAATTTTGCCGGATTATCTTTGCGTGTAAAAATGGAAATGGGTTGTGGGGGCTGTTATACTGCCTAAATTGATACTAAATGATAGTTGTAACCTAATGGAATAGTCAATAAAGTGGTTAGGAGTAGAAAGGAATGCGTTTACGGAGCCAAATCGCAAAATCCTGATTTTCTCATGAAAACCCATATATTATGGCCAGGGTTGTGGCCTTAGAGTTAGATTTTCAATGATTTGATGGTTCCATTGAGTTCAGGAGGGAAAATTAAGTGGGGTTACAGTTGGTCACTTTTTCGGAAAATGATGAAAAAACATAATTACGAAAACGCCCTTGAAACCCTTAAAATGGGGCTACCAAGGGCAATTTCGTCTTTTAGTAGTGAATTTGGTAATTCTGAGTCCGGAAATGGATTCCTTGGGAAAAAATATTTCAGAATAGTCCATGTTAAAATTTCGGGAAAAGTACAGTCGAACTGGGTACGACGGGGCTAGGTCGGGGTCCCAAAGGCATTTTGGTAAATTTTCTCAATAGACTCATATAACCCCCAAAAACACTATGGAAGTGTCTATATGGTACATTTGGAATTGTAGGACCGAGTGGAGAGCTGAGCTGCAACTCTCAAATCGAGGCATACGGTTCGAGGTGGAAAAAGTTTAAGGTATGAGACTTACCTTATTTGCATGTATTTGATATCTCTGCTTGTATAGTGATGTATGTGATTACTTTACTTGATTGTGTAGAGCATATTTGAATAAATGAAGCTCTGTTTCTATTTTCGCTGTGACCATAGTTTTGTTACATGAAATATTGAGCATGTAGAAATGTCATTATGAGGCATACATCTAGTTAAAGCTAATATGTCATACACATAGCATTTATCATGCATGTATTATGGTATCTGTTTCATACTGAGATTCTCCTAAATCTCATCCTCCCCTATCAACAATTTAGACTGGAGGAGACAAAAGGTATGCTGAGAACAAAGAAGAGAATTGTATGAGAGGATTGCAGTGGTAGAACAAAGATGAGAAGATGTCTCCGTTTTACTGGGATGAGTTTAGACCCCCAAATAGCCCTGCGCGGCTATAAGGTTTGTAATTATCAAGTATAAACCTTTATGGGAAATTTCTGTAATCATGCACATATTATGTTATTCTCGTGTTGTCCACCGAACCGCATATTATTTTCCTCGAATACTTTGATAAAGGTCAAATTAAAATAAGGGCGTGACAGAAGATGTCTTTGTTTCACTGGGACGGGTTTAGATACCCTAGTAACCTTGTACGACTACATTAATTGTAATTATCAGGTACGAACTCATGGAGAATTTTAGTAATCATGCACATAATATCAATATATTTATGCTAATCCTATATTACTCACCAAACCACATATCGTTTTCCGCAAATACTCTAAAAAATGTGAAATTAAGATAAGAGTATGACACCAAATGTTGTTTTGATAAATTGTTGTAAATAGAAGTTTTGTTTTAATAACTATGTTAGGTGGATTGTGTCCTTTTCTTTGTTTTTTTTAGGAAAAGTTAAATAAAATGATATTCAAACTATTAAGGATTACAAAATCATAGATTTAGTCTGACATATAAACCTACTCCTAAGCCCGTTGTAATACGAAATATCAGCTATTTTTAAGTATTACACTGGAGAATTTTTTCCTGAAGGAAGCAATGTCTTGATCAGCGTTATTCCTGCTGAAGTACAATCCATTGAGGGTAGACAAGGAAATGAATTTCCTGTTGATGCATGTAATCTGCAGGGTGTCCTGATGTTCCATAAGAGAAGAGTTCATTAGCCAGCACAACACCGCAAGAAGACACATTGGGTCATTTCCATTAACCCTTTTGCGTTCCCATTCAAAGACCTGAACAACACAGTGTAATTTGTGAAAAAATATGGTTATATCCTTTTCTAACATAGTTTAATTTGTGAAATGATAATAAATGTTTTATTATTTCAGATAACTTTATAAATGATTTGTTTTTCTCCTTTTAATCATTGATTAATTAAGTGGTATTAATATTTTTTAACCATGATGGGTGTGTTCAAATGATTTAGTTTCATTCTTTTCTATCATTGGTTAACATCAACTTGAATGATGAACTATTTATAATTATGGTAGAGCTTCTTTGAATTGTTAGTTGTGCTCTTTTCTATCATGGTTAATGTTTTTTTATTTGGTCAATGTATAATCTTTTTTGAGGTCTTGTAAACACCCTATTTTGTCCAGGCTCAACTCAAAAATAACAAAAAAAAAAAATGAAAAAAGAAAAAAAATTCTCCTTAATCCTGATACATATAAATTAATAAGCAAATGACATTGATGATGATTGGATTGTAATTAATGGTGATTGTCTTGAACTTGGGGTTTTGTAGTAAATGGAAACAAATTTCAAAATAATTCATCTCATTGATGTTATTTGATATTCGGATTAGAAAATTTAGTGTGAAGGAAAAAAATAGAAATTAAAAAGATACAAAAAATATCTTTCATTCATGTTGATAGGTTTAAATTAGGAAATTGCTTGTAGAGAAAATATAAAAAAATAAATAAAAAATGAAAATAAAAGATAAAAAAATGTATCTCTCACTTATGTTGATAGGTTTAAATTAGGAAATTACATGTAGGAAAATAAAAAAAATAAAAAAGCTCCTATTGATGGTGATTATGTCAAGTTAGGTAGTTTTATTAACATAAAATACTAAAAAAAAATTTTAAAAATGAAAATTCAAAAAAGAATGAGCATTTATGAAGAAAATCCTATCTTGAGAGTATAAATTGGAAAGTAATGGTTGAAGCAAGACAAAAAAAAAATGATGAGAGCATGGACACAAAAAAATAGGGAGAGAAAAGAGGTAAGGAATCGTTAGATGTGTTTAAAAATAAGAGTGAATTATTGATTGTGTTTATCTTTTTATATTCTTCTTCTTCATACCCAAAGAAAGCCTATGCTTTTATGATTGTTGTCTCATATGTGATGCTTTAACACCAATGGTTAGAGGGAGGAATCCAATATGATGGAGATTAATTCATTTTATTATTGTTTTTCATTTTCCTTTTCTTATCTTTTTTTTTTTAAACCTAAGGAAAACCTATACTTTTGTGATGATTATCACATATACAAGCTCAAGCATCAATGACTAGAGGGTGAATCAAATATGAAATTTGGATTAATTTGTTTTCTTATTATTCTTCATTTTCTCTCTCTTCTATTTTTATTGTTTCGTCTTTATGCCCAAGGAAAGCATATGCTTTTGTGATTGTTGTCACCTTTGTGAGATATAACCCTAATTGCTAGAGGGTGCAATCCAATATGATGATTTGGATTATTTTATCTAATTTTTTTCTCCTTATATCTTTTCTCTCTATTCTTTTTTTTTCTTTTTGTTATTTTTTCTATTTAATCTTGTTAGTCTCTTGTAATTGTATCATTCATCCCTCTTTCTTTTTATTTCTTTCACTCCACCACCCCAACAATATTTATTCTGCTCTCTTCTTGTTGATATTGTGAGGATATGCCCAATAATATTTATATGTTACTTGGACCACGAAGAAGGCACGTATGCTTCATTCATTGACTTGACATGTGATGGTTTGGTTCCACCACTTATTTTCATTGTTTGGATATGTATTACCTATATGTTATTTTCATCTTTCCCTCTAATATAAGTTTCTTTATAAAAAGGAAAAAGGAAAATGTTGTGACCCATTTTCATAAATGAAAATAATAAAGAAGAAAGCTTTTCTTTTTATCAAAATAAATGAAATTGATTTTAAAAGGGATTTTTATCGTGTGAGGTTTTTAAAGCCTCATCAGATAAAAATCGATTATTTTTCTTATGAGATTATGGAAATCTCCTCAAGAAGTTTAGTCCAAAAGCATTTCAAGAACTTTTCTTTTATTCAATTAAAAATATAAGAGTTGTTTTCATAAAATAAAAAAGACCAAACAAATAAAAAATCATTTTCTCCAATAAATTAAGGAATGTTTTTCTTGAAAAACACAAATAAAGTGACACGCGTTTTTACCCCAAACTATGTGAGCTTTGATCCCTCTAAAGGGTACATAGGCCCTAAGTCCTCTTCCTAGATCAAGTCTAATTTTGTAAATAAATGTTCCTTTATCTTTTGTTTTCATTTTATTTAATTTTGTAAATATTTTTTTATTTGGGTAATTATAATAAAATTAAAGGTCATATTTATTCTTAAATAATTGACTTAGAGTAATCGTTCTTATGAGCGGATGCTGTGGGGTCCTTAATATCTTCTCCACACGCACAATCGACTCCCTAACCTTATCAGGTTTTCTTTTTTCAAAAAAAGGTTTCCAAAATTGTTCTTTTTTTAAAATTTTGGTTGCGGCTCTATATTTTCCAAATTTCAGGCGCTACAAGCCTAGAGTGCAAAGTATTTTCATCTTTTATAATAAATGCGGTTCTTGGGATTTGAACTTTTATTTTCTTCTTAGGAAAGTGATGCTATTTACTATCTCAACAAAAAACTTATTTGGTTTTTTTTCCCTTTTGAATGGTGAGCAAGAAGTTTGTGCTACTACGGTAAAACTTCTTTTATAAGCTTTCTCTTTTCTTTCTTTGTTTTTTTTGCCAGATAAGTTTACTATTTTATACCATGGTAGCAGTTGAATAAATGATTTATAAAGGATAAATGCGAGGTTAATTACAGTTATAAGGCAAATATTTTACATTTTCCATTTCATTTTAACTAATTATATAAAAATACAAATTTGACTATCGAAGATATCTTTTAAAATTAGTACCATGTAAGTTTCAAATAGATAATGTATTCTTCAAAAGATTGTGTGTAAAAACATGAAAATTTTACCGACTTTAGAAATATCAATGATTAAGTCAAACATCATCCGGCCAAAAAAAAAAAAAAAATCAACTCAAACGTCGAATTTATATCCTTGAAATTGCAACAGGAGCCCAGTCTCATTCATCTTTATGACTTTATCTTCAACAATTTTTTTTTGATAATTTTTTTTTGTTTTAATTAGAGAAACTATTCTTAAAATTTTAATTTTTAATTTGGTATCAATATATCTTTTTCTTTATTAAATGTTTTAATTTTATTCTTTTGATATTGTTATTCACTCTAAGTTTTCTGTTAGTATTGTTACCCTCAGCAGAAGCTAAATGTGAATTAAAAGATTTAATACGGAGAGAAAAACACATGGATGTCAAATTAAAAATTGAAAAAAAAAAACTATAGGGGCCTCAACAATGATTTTTCCTTTTATTTACACAAAATATAAACTTTTAAAATTGAATCCTCATCATTTTCCCATGTTTTTAGTTGTTTTTTTTTTTTAAATTTTTGTTGAAAAGAGAGTGAAAGATCCAACTCTTAACGCACAAGTTAGGTGGATCTGGTTAGAATTATCCCCTTTTTTTAGTTTAAAAAAAACAGAATTATGCTTTTTTTTGTTGAAGTGCAAAATGGGTTACAAAAATTAATTAAATAAATCCACAACAAATCATGGATTAAACACGCTGGTTTTTTTTTTTTAAAATTTTGATAGGCTAAGTAGATAATTAACATTTTAAATCAATCCCTTTCTTACAAAGCTAATTTAAATAACTTGTAAAAATAAGTTAAAAACTGACTTTTTAACGAATTTAAGTTTTGATTGGTTCATATTTATTCCAACCTTCTTTAATAAAATTAAGAAAAAAATCTTAAACCATAATTCAAAATAAAAAAATAAAAATAAACTTGTTTTAAACTCATCAAAATTTTCGTTCCCCTCCCCTCTATTTCCCTCATGTCAAACATGCCACTACTATATATTTGTCTATAATTAATAGTTATTTTTACCTATATTTAACGGTTTTCTACCGTTAAATATCCGAATGCCAAATATATATATTTAATGGTTGTCAACGGTTAAATATAGAGCCTTATATTTCATAGTTTTTAGTCAATGACTGTTACATATGGCAGATTATATATTCAATGGTTGTTCACTAGAAACTGTTAAATATATTACCAAATACATTACGGTTCATATGATGAACGGTTAAGTATTTGACACCAGTTTTGGTCATCAATAAGGTATAGATTTGACGGTTGTTGGTAATTAACTGTAAAACTTAATGGTTGTTTGAAAAAACTGTGATACATATGCCAATATATGATGGTTATTAGCTAATAACCGTGAAGTATTGTGGACAATTTGTTTTTTAAAAAAAACTGGGGTTCATTTTTGATACGCCCCCGTATGAATATTACATACATATGTATATTACAGATCCATTATAGAAACCAATTAAATAGATCCATGCCATGTAGTCATCAAAAATTACATATACAAAATTGTGTATTATAGAAACCAAAAGCTAATACAAGCTACCAACAAAAAATAAATCAATTGGAGCAAAGGAGAAAACAAAATAGAAACCAAAAGCAAGAATCAATGTAACCCCCTTCATGGTCAAGGCCGAGATTAAGTTCACAAACACATTTTAATGTCGAATTAGAAACCAAAATGCGATTAGGGACTTAGTAAAACTTTCTTTTGCCCAAATCATGGTTTTCAAAAACTCTTTCTAAACCTGTCAACAGTGGTCTCATATTCACATTTCAATGTACAAATGGCCTGAACAATTTGATTTCATTTATAAATATCAGAGTACACAGTAAATTCCCGACACAATCGAGTTCCATTAATTAATAAAGGGATTATATAGAGGCACAAAGCCAATAATTCTTTCCCTTATCTTGGTGATTACACAAAACTATCCAATTATCACCAATTCATATACAGGCAATTCCCAACGAAATATCCATATGATATACATGATAACCAAGTAATCAAAACAACTCTTAAACCGGAGCTCTACCCGCTCTTCGTCACCCGCTTTCCTTTTGATCCTTCGGCCCTGTCTAAAAATTGTTTTGGGAGAGTGAGATTCTAAAGAATCCCCGTAGTAACAAATCACTTATAGTATGTGTAATATCCCAAAAAGCGATTAAGGGCTAATGACTTCAAAAGTGACTGTAATTATTGTTGAATAAACACTTTTGGAGAATGAGTGATGGGAATTTGAATGTTTTAATGATTCCAATGGCTTCCTTGTGAAAATTCGTGTGGGGAGAGTGTTTATTGTGAAATTGGAACCATTGGGAACAATTGTGCAAAAGTTGGAAACTTGTCCATTGAAACTCTGTACAAGGCAGTCGATTTGTATGGACGTTTTAAATAGGTAAATGGTGTCTAAAAATTCTGAAATTTTCCAATCTTAAATTTCACATGCCAAGCTACAAAATGGACATATAATTTGTGTCATTTCAATTTGTGAGCTAAGAGTTATGATTTTCCAAAGTTTGGGATGGAAACTGGAATCTGTTTTGGAGTAGTATGGACTTTTGTGCAATTCTGTATTTTTGAGGTTATTAAATGAAGTGATCCTTATTTTTCCAATAAAGAGGACTTAAATATATTTCCATTGGATTTGGTATCACCTCATTTTGATTTTTCTAGAATTAGTTATGATTTTTCAAAATTTGGGCAGAAATCTGCCAGAATTTTGTAAAAATCCGAAATTGATGGAAATTTAGTAAATAATTAGAAAATAATATTATATTATATTAAATCATCATCCACCTCCTCCATCAGCCCAAAACCGTGATATTCAGCTGCAACAAGAGAGAGAAGGTGTGAGAAATTCTAGAGAGAGAAGGAGAAGAGAACTTGTACGGTAAGTCGATTTCTTCGGTAAATCCTTACCTAACGCGTATAACTCCGCTCCTAAACTATTCTTCTATATTCTTCAAGGTTTGTGGAGCACAAATTTGGGTGTTCTAAGGCTAGGGTTTTCAGCCACCTTGAGGAAAAGCTAGTGGGAGCTTGAGGTAACTTCCAAACTTTCGTATATTGCTTATTCTGGCTGCTGTTGGCAATTTAATCGGTGAAATTTCGCCGGATTGCCATTGGTTTTAAAGTTTGGAAATGATATGGCCTAGGGGTTATGTTGCCCAAATTGGGTCTTAATGTTAGTTGTAACCTAATGTAATGATTAATAAAGTGGTTAGGAGTAGAAAGGAACACGTTTACGGAGCCGAAACCGAAAAACACCAATTCTTCCAAAAGTATGCCAAGATTTCGGCCAGGGCTAGATCTGAGGGTTAGAGTTGGATTTTCAATTATTTGATGGTTCTATTGAGTTCAGGAGCGAAAATTAGGTGGGGTTACAGTTGGTCACTTTTTCGGAAAAGGCCGAAAAAGCATAATTACGAAAACGTCCCTAAAACCCTTAAAGTGAGGCTGCCAAGGGTAATGTTGTCATTTGACATTGAATTTGATAATTTTGAGTTCGGAAATGGATTCCTTGGGCGAAAATATGTCAGAATTGCCTATATCAAAATTTCGGGAAAAGTACAGCCGGACCGGGTACTACCGGGCCGGGTACTACCGGGCCGGGTACTGCCGGGCCGGGTCCCCGGGGGCATTTTTGTAAATTTTCATAATATGCTCATATAACCCCCAGAAACACTATGGAAGTGTCTAAATTGTATTTTGGAATTCTAGGACTAAGTTGTGAGCCCAGTGGTTAGGACGTTTTTCGATACACACTAAAAGGTGGTCTTTGAGATAGTACTCCCCATCCCTTTAGGCATGTGTCTAGGCTTCTAGTAGCCACCTAAAGAGTCCAAGGGATAACTAACTTTAAGTGTTCTGAAGGTGAGAATTTGGAATAGAGAATAACCTGTCGTCCTTGACTTTGGTTTATAGGGTTCGACATTTGTCCTAATCGCAAGCAACCTGTGCTGGAGCACGTCAGGAAAGAACAAGGTAGTGACTCTTTTCCCTTATACTATATGTGATACATGGTATGTTTGTTTGATCATTGTTTGTGAGTCTATCACCTGCGGCCCATCGGTGTTGACGGTGGGAGGATCGTACCTTCGGGGCGGTGGAATCCGGGGGATGAGACTATGTGAAAGCCGTAAGGCTATATGTGAAAGCCAAAAGGCTATTTGTGAAACCTTCACCCGCGGCCCATCGGTGTTGACGGTGGGAGGACCGTGCCTTCGGGGCGGTGGAATACGGGGGATGAGATTATGTGATTATGTGCATATGTGGCAGCCTGCATGCTGTGCTTTATGTTGTGATGCTGCTTGATGATTTTCTTGCATGCTTTGTGATTACATGTGGTATGAGTGATTTGTTACTACTGGGATTCTTTTGAATCTCATTCTTTCCATAGACAAACCTTCAGATAGGGCAAGTGGCTCCAAGGGAAAGGAGACAACCAAGGGCGGATAAGGCTCCTTAGGGAGATTTATATTTTGGTGTTGGATATCATGTTTTGTTGGGAGATCACCATATATCTTATAAATGTTGTTTTGGAGACAGTGGTGTAATCCCCTAATGGGAATTTATAAACCTTTAGTTTATGTATGAAACCCGAGGGTTGCCGGGATTTTGTTGTATACTCTGATATGTAAATGTGATGTAACTGTGCATAGAGCAGGTAATATGGGCCCAACCCGCGGGCTCAACCCGTGAACCCGTGGGTTTTGACGGGTTAGGGTTGGGAAAATCTCAACCCGCAAAAATGCGAGTCGCATAAGCCCGCACCGCATAACTCGCGGGTTGATGTGGGCCAGCCCGCGGGTTAGCCCGCAAAATTTTTTATTTTTTATTTACATATAATAATTTTACAAAACCTATAAGTTTTTCATTCCTATCTTAGTACCTCCCAATCCAAAGAGAAAAAATCTTAGCTTCTTCCCTTCTTCTTTGAACAAAATTATTATATCTTGGTTACTTAAGGATAAGTTTATGTTTTATTTATAAACTTTAACAAATTTGATAACTTTATCTCTTAAATTGTATATTATGTTTTTAAATTTTTATAAGAAAAATAATTGATATTAGAAAGATAAATTTAATTGCTCATATATATATGTGTCTCATATTTTCAATCCTCTTTAAAAAATATGAATTTTTTTTAAAAAAAATGCGGGCCTGTGGGTCGGCCCACAACCCGCACACTGCGGTTTAAGGTTGGCATTTTGCCAGCCCGCAGAAGTGCGGGTTGCACATGCTCGCACATCGCAGGCTGCGGGTTGGTGCGGGCCAGCCCGCAACCAGCGGGCTCGCCCATATTCCCAGCTATAACTGTACAGGGTAATTATATTCGAGTTGTGGAATTTGAGACCAGGGTAAGGCAGAATCTTTGAAAATATTTGTGAAAACCCTTCCGTAAGGAAGGGATTGTAAATGAGTTTGATTATTATTGGTCTCTATTTCATTTTAAAATACGTATTTCGAATCATAATTACGAAGGGGGTTACAGTATGCATAATAATAAGGCATGAAAGTAAGTCATAACCTACACATAGCAACTACAACGACAGTTACAGCGGCAAGAGCAGGTATGACTTGCTTCACCCTTACATTTGCTCATGTTGAAGTGCTCACGCTGTATCATGTAATATCCCGATTTGTGATTAGGGCTAATGACTATGAGAATTATTGTAATTAGAGTAATTAAGAACTTTTGGAATTTATGTAATATGAATTTGGTGTACATATATGTGGTATTTAAGATCAAGGGTTGAGATTCCTTGGCTATGGGTCGGAATCTGGTGTATTAAGCTTATGTGAGCTCTTTGAGAGAGTGTGTAGATTTGGACAAGTGGCATGATGGTGGCCATGGGATGTGGCACTAAGTGACAAAATAGCACTTTTCTCTCTCCGTCCTCTCTCTTTTTCGGTGGTGTGTAGGAAGGGGGCAAGAGACATTTGTATCATCATCATCTCACCATCTCTCTCATACTCTCCCTCTCTTCTCTATATTTTCGATGACCTTGAGGCAAGAAAGAGAAAGGAAGCTTTGATTTTTGGGTAAGCAATGATCTCTTTAAGCTCAAAACCTCTTCTCTAATGTTGTTCACTTCATTGAGAGCTTCATTGTGGTGATTTCAGAATCTTGAATATTGGAGGTTGTGGATTGATCGAAATTTGAAAGTTGAAGAATCAAGATTCTTGATTGAGCAAAGGGAAGAGGTAGGCATTTAGTGCATTTTGAAGTATTGTTTGTGATTTTTGGATAAGTTTAGAAAAAATCTGGAAATTTGCCCTAGTTGTACCAAATATGGATTTTAGGAATTTCATTGTGTTTGATATTGGAAATGGTTTAATGTGGAGTTGTTTGATTGTTGGATATAATCTGGAATTTTGGAATTAAGTTGAATGAAATTTGGATATTGTGTATCATGGAGACCTTAGTGTTTGATTGTGGTCAAAATGGTTTTTGGAGTTGCCAATGTGTTTCCTAGTTAGTGCTAAGAGTGTATGAGCTTTGGGAGGAGTTTGGGAACCATTGGGTATGATTTTGACCATCTGGGATTTTCTGGTTTTTGCTGCGTTTTGGTCTCTGATGCACAACACTCGAGCAGAGGAAGATCATGCTCGAGTGCTGCGTGAGTTTTTCCCTTTATGCTTCGAGTTTTGCCTGGATTCTTTGAATGAGACTTGAGTGCACTTCTTTGTTCTCGAGTGAGGGAAGAACATGCTCGAGTGAGCTTGGGTTTGCTCGAGTAATGGTGTGAGTCCAGTGTTGGGGTTGTTCTAGGGTCCTCACCCGCTAGTTAGTGCCAAGAGTGTGCTCTGACACTCGCAAGCACGGCCATCTCACCCGAGCACTGAGGTTATGCTCGAGTGAGCTATTGCCTCTGGTGTGGGTGGTGCTCTCAGGTTGTCACTCGTGGGGTAGCACTTTCAGGGACTCGAGCATAATTTGGGTCATCACCCGAGTGCAGAGCTTGGTGCTCGAGTGATGTGAGCACTTCATGGCTGTGAAGGTTGCTCTCTATCAAGCACTTGTGGGTGAGAGTTGTCCTCACCAGAGCACAAGTCTCTTATCAATCGAGTGAGGTCGTCTTCACTCGAGTGAGGCTATCAAAAATTAGTGTTATGCCTTCGAAAAAGGGGTCTTTGGGGTAGTGTCTTCCAACCCTTTAAGCATATGTTTAGGCCTCTAGTGGTCATCTAAGGAGTCCTAAATGATAACCAACTAAGTGTATTATGAAATTAAGAACTTGGAAAAGAGATTGATCGGTTGTCCCTAATTTGGTATAGGATTTGACATCTGTCGCCCTCGTGAGACTGCGGTACCGGAGCCAGTCAAAAAAGATACAGGTAGTGACTCTTTCTTTATACCTTATGTGATACATTGTATGTGTGCTATATCATTGTGTTGTGATGATTTCGTATGTTGCAAGTTTTGTGAAAATTGTGTGAACCACCGCTATACCAATAGTCCCTGAGTCGCTAACAACGGTTCGGGTAAGGGCTGGGTGCCTTCTCGGTGGTAAAAGGGGATGAGGTTAGGGTGTGTTATATGTGATTATGTGGGCCGAAAGGCCAATTGTGTGCCGAAAGACTATTTGGGAAGGCCGACGGGCCATATGTGAGCAGTAAGGCTATTCGTATGCACTGCCATGCCAATAGTCTCTGAGTAGCTAACAACAGTTCGAGTTAGGACAGTGTGCCTTCCCGGCAGTAAAAGGAGATGAGGGTGGAGTATGATTTGCGTTTCTGATATGAGATGATTTGTTTACATATTATGTGATTATGTGTGGTATGAATAATTTGTTACCACTGGGATTCTTTAGAATCTCACTCTTTCCAAATGACTAATCTTTTCAGACAGGGCGAGTGGTTCGAAAGGGAAGCGGATAACCAGGAGTAGTTAGGACTACTCTAAGACTTAGTGGTAGTTGGTTATCTTTATTTTGGTTTTGAGATTACCAAGTGTATATGATATGTAAATGGATATTTTGGATATGTAATCCCCATTGTTGGGAAACCTTAAACCCATTATATTTATGAAGTAGCCCGAGGTTTTGCCGAGTTTTTAGTTTCCGCACTCTGATATTTATTATGTGATTTGATTTCTCAAGTAGTTATATCCGCACGTGAATGTGAGACCAGGATTAACTACATTTTGGATTGATTTATAAATACCCCATCTTGTGATGAGGGATTAATAGTTGTTGATTTAATTTTATTGGTCTCTATTTCACTTAAATTTTGAAATCTGGATGTAATTACGGTGAGGGGGTTACATTGATACACCACAACACAGTTCACAACAATATATTTCACCGCAGCTGGGATTCATATAAAGTATTGTACAATACACATCTATATTGGCTGGATTCACAAAGTAGTTTCTCAAAGATCCATGTCTATTACAACGGCAGTTTAACGGCCGGGGTAGGTGTGATAAGCATCAACCCCCTACGACGGCTATTGCTGAAGTGCTCATGCTCAATAGACCATGGCACATTTTCATTCACATTTCACAAAAACACAATAATCAATCATGCATACCAGACATCATACACAACATGAGAGAAAAGTCACTACCTGCTCTTTCCTTCAGTGCAGACTCTGGCACTGGTCCCTCCCAAGTAGGGCAACTGTCGTATCCTATAATTCATAATAAGTGACGAAGTATTATTCTCTATCCAATACTCAATTACTTCTTAACACTTTATTTGATTATCATTATTGCTCTTTAGAGTCATTAAATACCCCTAACAAAACTCCTAAAGTGTTGGAAGAACTATCTCAAAGATCCCCTTTTGGAAGCTCAAAAACTGATTTTTCACTGTTGCACTCAAGTGAAGATGGCCTTACTTGGGTGTTGGTACGGACACTTGAGTAAAGAAGACCTCACTCGAGTGATGGTACAGTCTGCACTTCAAGTGCTATAAAGTGAGGACAGAAAGTGTTTGCCCGAGAGCATAAGAACTTTCAAAGAAAGGGAGCACTCGAGTAAAGAAGACCTCACTCGAGTGACAACTTAACACTCGCAAGTATTAAAGTGCACTCTTGAATTTTGGACTTGAGTGACAACCCGAGACGTAGATCATGCTGTCAAATACACCCATACTTGAGTGGGAGGAGGATCACTCGAGTGAGAATCTACAACACTTGCAAGTGAGGCAACACTCTTGCCTCTACACACAGAAGTGCAACACAGAAATTGAAGCAGAAAAGGAAATTACACTATCGCACTCGAGTGAACTCATCCTCACTCGAGTGATGTTAATCCCACACTCGAGTGAACCCCATATCACTCGAGTGATACGCATCAAAAACCAGAAAACGCAGAAAACTTGACAGCACTTTCCAAAAACTTCCCAAGAGTTTCCAATAGACCCAAAACCTCAATCAAAGCTACTCCCACACAAAAACACCCAAGGAATTCAATGGAATCATCAGAATTACCAAAATCCTACTCCATTATCATGCTTTGGTTTTGGGCAACACAAACATCAAAATTTCAAAATCATCCAAACTTCACAATTTAACCACCAATTAATTCTATCTATCCAAAATACCTCTCAAGATACCAATTTCATGCCAAAAGCATACCAAATACCCAATGACACTCATTTTCAAATTCAAGGCCATAAATACCAAAAATTCCAAACTTCATCAAATGACATGAAACATAGATGGAAAGGCTTGTTTTACTCACCTCTTCAACTTTTCCAAAGACACTTCTTGATTCTCCAACTACATTAATGAAGATAACTTGAGCAATGAAGGCCATTTACTTACCCAAATCACAAGCTTTATATTTTTCTTTCTTGGCCAACAATGGAGGACAAACAAGAGAGAGAAGATGAGAGATGAGGAGTGTGGAGGAAGGTGAAATAATGATACTTGCCCATGCCTCCATTCTCCAACCGAAAATGAGGGAGAGAGAGGAGAGAGAAATAATTAAAACTCAATTTGACTTTTCCCTATTCTCCCTCCACATGTGAGCTTGCCAAGTGTCACAATGCCATTGGCTTTCATGAATTAAACACCCAATTAGCTTCTCTAATCCATCTATTAGCCATATAATCACCCTTCTCATTTTCTCTTAGCTAGTAATTAATTTCTCCCTCAATTACCAACTCATGGCCAAAAATCCCATTCTTCCAATTTTCCCCCCAATTATGACATATTAATTTATATTGCCATAAAACACATAATAGTGCCAATTAAATTTATAATTATCCACAATAATCATGATTAGCCCTTAATTGAAATTTGGGGCGTTACAACTAAAACAGAAGCTAAAACCAAATTTTAACTAGCTAAACTAACAACCTTACATACACTTAAAAAAATGGTACTATATAGCTAACTTCGTTATGCTCTCATCTATTGACGATAAACTATTACAACCAACTCTTCTATGACTTCTTCAATTTGTCCGAGCGAATATTGCTTAGAATAACTGTCCTCAAAGTACTATATGCAAAAACAAGGTATGTTAAAATGTATATGACTTGACTTTTAATTTGACTTAAACACACATACATGCATATAAATATATATCTTGGTATTAATTGAGCAGGATTGTGGGTGGTTATGTCCTTCATGAACTTCATGACACAGTACATACAATAAGAGCTTTGATCTGGTTGCTGTAAACAATGTAAACAAAAAAAATGAAATGTATCATTCTAATACAAAAATCCAACTTTGAAAAGTCCAACATAAAATGGTAAGTATTGGTAAATTGCCACTACTCTCTTCCATTTATAAGATGATGCAAAGCCTTTGCCTTTTAAAGAGGGGTAGCTGAGGCCTACATTTATGTCGTAATTGTAAACAATTCTGACAAGATCACAATAACAAATTAAAGCACCAAATTCATAATAAACTCTGACAAGATAATAGGAAATTAAATTACCAAATTTAAATTCGTCAACTTACTTATTGAAACCTTTGACCATTTGTGGCCGATTATTCATATCCCCATGAACTGAATCAAAATATGAAATCCTTTGCTTGAAGGGATTTAGCACAAGGAGCATCCAATGACCCTTAAGTATAATAAACATAATGAGAACAAAAGTAAGACAAAAAATAATGAGCGTCCAATTTAATGAAGTAATATACTTAACCCTGGTAGTACAACACCAAGAAAAAACTATCCTTCTTCTTTGGTGGCCTTCTAATGACTATATCCCCTAGTTCCTTCTCCTTTCTCTCCATAAAATCTAGCTTATTGCCTATGTCAAACATTCTTGAATAGAGGTGGGGGATGAGGATCAGGAACATGTCTTGTAAGCCATTGTTAGATATGTGCTCCTTGTGAAGGTACCTTAGATACAAAAACAAGAAAATCAGTATATACAAATGCTATAAGTAGCTAAGTATTCATTCACAATAGGAGAAATACCAGATATAAAAGTTACAAGCACTTGAGCTAGCCATATCACCCTTGACAATCTCTTTGACTAACACCTGACTGATAGTATCAAACACGCCTAATTCCCCATATATATCTTGTTCAAAGGAGACTTGTTTGGTGTAATCTTCTTGCTCATGGTTTCTTACAGTGACTATGCTTTTGTACACCTAAAGAACCTTTCGGTATTTATTAGAAATTGGTGGAATAGGCTGCTGAGGCACAAGCACAGGTTTATTCATCTTCTTTGGCACACAAGAAGTTGAACCATGGCCGGACTGATCTCCCAGATTACTCTTTCCTCCTCTTCAGCTAACCAAGTTGAGAAGTAAGGAAAATAGTTACTATAAACTTCATTAGCAAGCTCAAAAGAAGACGATATACCTTTTTTGTCTTTAATGGTATGACAATAAGTTGGTCTGGCCATGCAACAAAGCTAAGTACAACTCCTTTCACTATATCTTCTCTTGGGGTAGGTATCAGAAGGGCACACTTAAGATCGATGGTCGTCTTTAGCTATACCCTAACATAATTCTGAGGAAAAGGTAAGTTTCAAATTGTGTTCTCCCCTATAAGTTGTACATTTGGCATGTAGCAATTTTATGCTGTAATATCTCAAATTTTGGGCCTAGAGACTTGAGGATATGCTTATATCAGGCAGACTACTAAACTTAATTTAGGAAGAGTCCCAACAATGTCGAGCGACAGAAAAACTCGAGGGGACTATGTGATCCAACCCTATCGGGTAGAGGGCCCAGTAGGTGTAGGTAATAGGATCAAAGTGTCGGTACATATATGTACAGGATAGAAATACGGTGCCATTGGGTTGGTAGAAAGATGTCAACCAAATATGTCATGAGATATGGGACTTATTAATCGAGCGAGATATGCCGGTATAGGTGTGCACATGGTATTTTCAGGGCAAACATATATACCCTGCGTTTTTAAAGAAGACACTGGTATGTGGCTCCATGTGAGCCCTACATGCATACTCTGACCTTGTGTCATCTTGCGGGTCTCAATATGTTTGCCACGGTCCCGAGTAGAATCCCAAGTATGCACCGATAAAAGCAACTTTATTAAAGTAGCTTTAATAAAGTAAGTAATGATGACTCTTGATGACACATCTTTTGTGTTGGCCAAGTAAGAAATGATAAGTGTCCCATAATCATTACAAAGTACAAGGCTACTTTTGTGTTGGCCAAATGAGAAGGTAACAAGTGTCCCTCATCATTACACTTGCTTTATGCCTTTTGTGTTGGCATTTTCGAAGAGCGCCGCCTAGCACCTGAGTCTGGGGAATCCACTGGTCCTCAGTCCGGTCAGGAATTAGACTTTCTTAAACACTATGCCGGGAGTTCAGGGACATTGTTAGGCCTCTCCCTTCCCCTGACCATTCATGCGCCAACTAAGAGAGAGAAAATGGAAGACCAATGCCTGCATGACATATGGCACTCTTAAGCCTTAATCTTATAACACTTGGTAAGAGAAGATGAGATCATTTTAAGAGATTAAATGGCAACCATCCATGCCTAATTAAAGGCCAAATTTTTGGCCAAGTGAGGAAAGAGAAAAAGAAATATGATTTCTTAACTCTATAACACAAGAAGAGAGAATGAGGAGTGAATAGTGATTTCTCCTGACTACCGAAGCCGATTTCGACCTTGAATCGCCGTTATCGCTTGGTAAGCCCTTCAAGAAACTTCTTGTACTCACTGTAAGCTTCAATTCTATGGTATTAGAATTCTCATTTGAGGTGTTTTGTGTCCATTAGCTAGCTTGAGTGCTGCCGAAATACCAAACCACTTGTAGAAACGCGAAGAGGTAAGCCTCGGCTTTATTTTGAACTGATTACTTTATGTTTTCATTGAGTATTTCTTGACTCTTGTGCATGGAGTGAAAAATCGGACCGGATCGGCTGGTCAGATAGGAAAACTGGTGAACCGGTCCTTAGTCCGGTATGATTTACTGCCAAGAGAGGATGGGAGGTTGACTCAGTCAAAACCGAGTTGACCCGGACGGTTTTGAGGAAACTCAGGAAAACCGCCGATTTAGGTGCTTTGCCCGAGTCAGCTGAGATTAGTAGACGCAGTTTTGGGACCTTATTTAAAAAAAAATTTAACCTCAATGCTCACTGCTCAGTTAGACACAGATCAGAAAGGAACGAAAGAACCATGTGCCTCAGCTGAACTTGCAACTTCCTCCTCGACCCTGTGTCCTTACAATGATGAAAGGCGAGCGACGACGGTGACCAGCAATGACTGTAATTGTGATATGTTTTTTCCTTCTCATTTTGCATTCTCGTCTTGATTTGGTTCTCTGGTGTTAATCGGTGAGATGGAGAGTTGGGAGGTTTTCAAAAAACTCGTGCTCAGCGACAATCCTTAGCCTATTAACATCATGTCTCACCAACCTCGTTACACATGTTAAAGTAAAGAAAGGAAAGAGAGAATTGCGAGTTGATTGTTTAGAGAAAAAGGTGGTTCACGTGGGAGAGAGAGGAAAGGGGAATAGAAAAAGGGGGAAAAAAGAAATAGAGATAATTTATTAAAAAGGGGGAAAATAAGAAAGAGAGGGAAAGGAAATAAAATGAAATTAGGAAAAATTTATAGGCATAAATATTTTGTAAAACATGGGTTATATTTAAAAATATTATCTTTTATAATTAAAGTATGAATATTTTTATTCATGTTAATTAAATTACATTATTTTAATTAAATTATAATATTTTAATATGACCGGTTTAATTACCGGTTAGACCCCGGTTGACCCATTAACCCTTGAACCTGTTTAGCGACCGGTTCATTGCCCGGTCTGATTTTTTGTTCCTTGCTCTTGTGCCACCCTTGATTTTTGGCCAAGAGGATTTTTGAAGCAAGAAGATGTTTGTAATCATATATCAGGTGATATATGATGCTTATTGATGTATTAGCCTTGTTTGTGGTAAAAAACACAAACTTGATTTTTGTTGTTTTGGGAGGTAGATTTCATTCAGGAGCAAAACTAGGAGAAAGTATTTGAATTTTGGTATTTTTGAGCTTTCAATTGGATTCTACACAAAAAATTGTGTAGGAATACGTTTTGATTGTAATTTTTGGAAGATTGGTAAAAAACTCAAATACTAGAAACTTTGTCCACTAAGTTGCCAGTGTGTGTTTTTTTGGAGATTTATTGTGGTGAAAATTTCACTATTCAAACTTCATTTGATGATGATTATATTTTTCCAAATCTAAAGTACAGATAAAGACCTTTAATTTGATATGTATTATGAAGGATTTGGATAAGTACATTAGGAGTTATGAGTGTTTGAAGTTAGACCATTAAAACTGGTCTAATTTTCTGGCAGTTGGGGTAAAAAGTGAAATTGGGATTTGTTCATGGTTAGGTGGTTGCTGAAAGCATTTTCCCCTTAAAATAGACCTAATAATTGACACATAGGATTTGGAATCACCCTAATTGGACTTTCCTACCTCAAGATATGAATTTTCAAAAATTATGAAAAATTCTACCAACTTTTTGGTAATTGTGCGAAAATTTGAAGTAAAGTGTTTTTGTAGGAGAATTAGACCTTTAAGGGTTAAGTTAAGCCCATAAAATTAGTGTGGATCCATTAAATATCCATGGGGCCTAATGTGTTGACTTTAAAGTTAACCAACCAAGGTGTCTTGGGTGATTAAAAATTGGGACAAGTATGGGCCTAAGGAATAAAGACAAGTTTTATAGGCTAAATTAACCCATTGGACATTTATTTGTCATGGCTCTAATAATATAGCCATTTATCTAGGGCCATGAGATGACAAAGAAGAGGTAATGGAAGTAACTTTAGTAGTTGAAAGAAAAGGTACAAAAAGGGGACTCGAAGATAAAATATAGTGAACTTACTTACTTGCATGTATGTGTTGTTTTTGCTGTGTATTGATTTGCTATATTGCTTTACTTGATTATGTGAAGCATGTATGAATGAATGAAGCTCTGTTTCTGTTATTGTTGTGGCAATAAGTTTGTTGCATGAAATATTGAGCATGCAGAATATCATTATGTGAACATGAGCCTATGTGAGGCAAGCATATCATGCACTAGCATTCATCTTACATGTATTGTCTGTAATGTTTGCTACTGAGATTCCCCCTAATCTCACCCTCTCCCACCAACCATATAGGCAGCTGAGTACAGAAAAGGAGTGTAGAACGCTGTTCTAGGAAAGAAATTGCAAACAAGAAGAGAAGAATTATTCACACACTAGTCCATTATGTAAATTAATATATTTGCAATGGATAACTATATAACCCGGGTGGCGAATGAATTAATTATCCAAGCATGATAATTGAATTAGAAGTGGGTAATCGTACGGTACGAGTCTATTAGTTAAGAATATCTGGTAAGAATAATGGCTCAACAGTCAGAAATGAATAATAATCCCTAATAAGAATTGTATAGAAACACTTCTGTGTACATAATCAAGAGAGTTAAGGTGTTACATATGCTTCTTGGGGCTATCTGCCATACACTCAACCTTCACCTCACCCTGAACAAAGAGAAAATACAATTAGTGTAAAGCATAGGCTTTTGACATGAGTCATACTACCTTAGGTATAGTTTTAGAGGGGAATGTGCAGCGATCTTTGGCACTTGGGGTGTGAGCCATTCATTGGTTCGCTGCGGTGTCTCTGCTTATTAACTGATTAATAACAACTTGTTGTGCTTCAACCTACTGCTTCAGCATTTCGATAATCTCTATATACTACTGAAGCTTTTGATCAGACATACTTGTTGACCTCTTTTACTTCCCGAAGTATTCCTTTTTGCCGACTCCATAACTGACACGTCTCAAAAGACCACCATGGTAAGGACCTATAGCCTTTCCTAAGACATTCTCTTCCCCAGGAAGCTTGCCTCACTCTAATTATTGACTCAATGTCTCTTATAGCAAAATCAAAGGTTAAATACCTTTTTTATATGAAAAATTCAATTATAATTGATTCAAAATCATCAGTACTTACCATTCTGGAAACAACCTCTTGGACGCGAGGATTGTCAAGGTTGCTCTCTTTGTTTTGCCTCGCAACAACCCATAATACTCCACGATCGATGGTCACATATGATCCTGACCCCTGCTTCTCTATCAACTGCTACTCGATGTTCGGTTACCAAGGATCACATAAGGTTTGTAATTGACCCACAGGTCAAGCCTTCGATCCTTGGGGAGGTGACTCTTGGGGAAATTGGAGTACCCAAGAGGAAAATCCCCAAGCCGTTGGGCGGGGAGGGGGGGACAAATCCTACCAAGTTCATGTGTAGTCTCAGTCAGTTGCAGGTGCTATGTATGGTCTGGGGCTGTTATACTATTTCCTCTGCAAGAAATACTTCAAGTCTCTCTCAAAGTTTTTGTGATCTTACTTATCTGTGTGGATTGAAAAATTACTACTCCCTCTAGCTTTAATATAAGACATATATGAGGAGTTGATTTTGATCCTAAATATAAGACATGGTTTTCATATTTATTAATATTTTCCTAATTTACCCCTGTTGATGCTCTCTTAATAATAATCAAGGAGGAGAAGGAATCAGAGAATTAAGGAAGATGATTAGGGTGTTTTAGAAATTACATGCATATTAACTAACTTCCCTAACTTTATTAATCTAATCAAATTAGGTACATATGTCTTATATTAAGGATCGGAGGAGTATTTAGTACCAGATTCAAAGGTACATTTTATTATTTCACTTACACCTATAAAACATTAACACAAATGGTTCTTTCACCACACACTAGAAACACAACACAAACATATAATTAAGAGATAATCATCATCATACATGGTTGAAACATACTATAATAAGGTTTTAAAGTCATTAAAACAGATGGTTCTTGGTCATTAGGCAAAGAGGGTTTTTCTTGTGCTGGGTAATTCCTGTTAACACCTCAAAGTCTATATCTTCCTTCTTCATGCCTTTAGGCATTTCCCAGTCAAATGAATAAGCAAGATTAGCAATAATAAGCTCTACTGTGGCAACCCCCATTGGTAAACCTGGGCAAATTCTTCTTCCTGCACCAAATGGAATCAACTCAAAATCTTGTCCCTTAGAATCTGTCACTGTCCAAGAACTTCTCAAGATAAAATACTTCTGGGTCTTTCCAAGTCTTAGGATCTCTATGAATTGCCCATGCATTGACATAAGCTGATGTATTTTCTGGGATTTCATAGCCTTCAATGATACATTTTTTATTTGTTTGTCTCATAACAAGGAGCAGTGCTGGTGGGTGCAATCTAAATACCTCTTTTACCACGGCCCTTAGATATGTAAGCTTTTGAATGTCGTTTTCTTCTATGAAACCTTTTGAGCCACATAGATTTCTAACTTCCTCTTGAACTTTCTGCATAATTTTTGGGTTTTTCATTAGTTGGGTCATAGCCCAAATTGATACTACTGTGCTTGTATATGTTGCTTTTTTTTTTTTTGCCAACTGCTTGTTTATGTTGCTGCTGCAAGTATGTCCTACACAATTAATATATACCTTATGTTGTCATAAAAAGAAGGAATATAAGATAGATTAAATCATTTTATACAAGAAAATATCTTTATTTTAAAACCCATTTTGGTTTTCTTCTTTATAAAAGCAAAATAAGCATATCAGACCATATTGCAATTCACTTTGTGAGCACTCGGTTGTCCCTTGTTAATATGATAAGCTTTTAATAGCTCATTTCACCTAAATGAGATGTAATGAGGATCTGTGTTCTATCATTTTTTCCCTTTCGTTTGATCTTCTCTCAATTTTCCTTATACATATATAGTTATTATGGTATTGAAAACTAGATTGGTCATTGAATTGATTGACACACTAGTTCAAGGATCAGTAATCTAATCGCGGTTGAACTTGGGATTAACCCAATCATAATTAAAATAATATAATTCAATTAAAATATAACAAAATAATTCGCATATAACTATAGAAAGAGTAATATATACTTAAATAAAAATGCAATAATCTAAGAGTAAATATAAAATTTATATGTATAAATTGCACACAATTCAACAAAACAGAGTTATTAAAGTACAAATCTTATGAATAATTTTTTTAAACAACCTCAAAATAATGTTGTTCCACGCTCGATGGAGAAGAAAAAAGTATAAAATTCAACTTAGTCAATCCATCAAAAGTCTTGACCAGACCGACTAGCTAGGAAACAATCGACCACTAGTTTGACTGATCAACCTGAGTTGGATTTTAATACCATAAGTTGTATATTTGTTATAGTTTCTGGAATTTATAAAAAAATAAAATAAAATTGAAGAATTACCATGACTAAAGCTTTAATGTGATCAAAAGTGAGATCAAGAGAAAACCACTGTTGCTTCTTGAGGTGAAGCAAGACATCAACTATATCTTCTTCTTCTTATGGCTTTTACCTTATGGGATTAAGATGCTCATCAATAACTTGTTTATAAAATGTATCCAACTCTTTATATTTCTTCTCAAGATAGCTAGTCAATCCTCTTAGTCTATCTATCCACGCTGTGAAATGAATATAATCTTGCAAGAAGAAGCTACCCATCAAGGCTTGCAACTCATTAAGCATCCCATGGAACCTTCAATAGGATCAACAACAAATTAATTTCCAACATTTTGTATATGAAGTTAATCGAGTTAGGAGGAACACACACACACACATATTGCATTTAATATTTTGATAGATATTATATTTTTGATATTGGAATTAGAGGACATCCCTAGTGTGTCTCACTGAAGTGTTCTAATCAATCAATCATCAATCATCAACTATACTCTTGAAATCTTGTAAAAACTAGTTCATAAAGAAATGGGTCAGTTCAGGTTTGTCAATCATATTTGGATCCTTCAACAATATAATTTATTGGTGCATTAATATATGAAATAATACCCTAATAACTTCCTTTTTATATTTATGAGAATCTCTTGTCAAATAAACCTATATCCCAATTAATATTCATAGCATTACAAATAATTTAAAATTATATTGTCTAATATCTCTTCATTTATGTAATTTATACAAATCATTTAAAATGTGATTAACATTCAAATTAATACAAACACTTGTGTCTAATAATTGACTAAGTTGGTTTATAATGGTTTTTATACCCAAAAAAAATGTGCATAGAGATTTAAAAGCTAATATTACAGCATTGGAATACTTCATTGTGTAATATTTATATTAATATTTTTCTTAATAATTCATCATCTCTTGATACTCAAATATTAATAGAATGTTTTATCATTTCATAATTTAAATTTAAAAGGGTTAAATGCTGAAGTAGTGACTTTGATTTCATTCACAATTAAAATGAAAAATAAATGCTAAAGTAATGGTTGACTTTGATTTCATCATTTTTTTTTCAAATATCATATTTGACAATTTGATTTTATTATTATACACAATATTTGATTTTATCTCAACTAATAATATCTGAATAACTTCCTTTTTACAATAATATCCCAATAAATTTTAATTGAGTATTCCTATTTAATTCTTTTAATGCTATTAATGAGACATTATTAATGATAATTTCTTTATTTCCTTTTATTTATATGCAGCAATGAGTGATTCTCATTTACTTTAATAGCAAAGCAAAGAGTACGTAGTTATGGTGAAGGAATGAAGGGGACAATTGATGCTAAAGGTTCTTCACTCTACTTAGGTGTGACTAGCAGTCTTTCTCTCTATTTGTAGCTTCCTTTCAAGCACCAGGTGCCCCTTTTTCCTTAGTTAGGTTGCCTCTCCCCTCTTTTTTATTCTTTTTTCTCCTCCTCTCGTGGTTGTTGGTTTGGAAGAGCATGGCATAGTGGTTTCTAAAGAATGGGACCATTACTTGGCATTTTTTGATTGTCTTATTGTATGGAGGGGATTTTGTCATTAACGATTACCTTTTACTTTAAACTAATGGAGTATAGCTTAACGTTTTTTGAGAGTATATAACAAAATATTGAATATTTTAATTTTGTGTACTATCAATTTCATTGCGACAATAATGTTAGGGAAAATTTCATTTTGAGTGATATTAGTTTATTATTATTGTTGAATCATATTGATTTTAATAACTTCTCTTATTTTATAAATGCATGTAGAGATTTGTTGCGTTTAACTTTAATCTCTTAGTGCAATATTAACTAGATGCATATTTCAGCAACACATTCCTCAATTTTGGGTGATGTAGTTTATTTCTATATTTAACTATTTTATTTTCTTTTTAGGTGGGCGTTTATAAAGTTTCTTTCAATTTTACATTGAATGATATTCATCTCATGCAATGTGTGGGGTGTAAATGCTTGTTTTAGCCTAAGACTTTTTCATTCTCCCACCTAATTGGGGACATTTTGAACACTATATTAATATATTAGATTAAATTTTTTATTGTGTGGATTAGCATTAATTGATTAATTAATGTAAACATTTACTCTTAATTTAAGGAATCATTATTGTAATAATATTATGTTCACACACAAATCCATTTGGATAGAGGCTTCAATCTATAGCCCTTTAGTTGTAATAAGTGATTCCGTATCACAATTTGGTTATTTATCACAATCTGGTTATAATAGGAAAACAGTGGGATGTAATTATAATAATCTCTCTATTCCTTTTTAGAGAAAAATAGTGGGACATGTCTATCCACTTTGTTTTGTTGCGTGCTAATGAAAAAAGGAACACCCCTAGGACCCACATGAAATACCAATTTTTTTTTAAAAGGTCCAAAGTATAGATGGGTATGGAATTTGTCAACACCCGTTTCTATTTTGATAATTGAAGAGTAATAAAGACGGAATTCCATGGCCATACAGAAAAGTACAATTATACTAATAAAAATATTCATTTGCAATCCCATTGTCGTTCATCAACAATACAGAAAATACAGCGGAAACTTAATATTTACAGAATTCTCCAAAATATCTAAACATAAACTAATTATAACCACGATCATGTCCTTGCCTCGCGACACATGCCAATCACTTCCCAGCGTCTATGCCTTTGCCCTTTGACCCATTGGCACCTGTTGAGATGTTTATTTAAAAATAGGGTGAGATTCCGGAGAATCCCTTTCTAGATGTGCCTTGTAAAATGTGTCGTGTTTGGCCTCCGACTCGGTCTTAAAATATTAAATATACAAGAAATAGATCATAACCTATCTGAGTATCATTTTAGACTCTTTCATAGTGTTTCTTGTGGTTATATTAGTCTATGGTGAAAATTTAACTTTGGTTAAAAGTTCATTCAAGTTTGTAATCTTAGATGAAGTAGCATGTGTAATACCCCAAATTTTGAGACTTGAGCTTAGAGAATAAGCCTGAGATTAGTGGATTGCTAAGCCCCGGTTTAGCAAGATCCAAAATTGTGATTAGGATTTAATGACTACAAAAGTGGACGTGGTTAGTGATTAATGAACCCTTTTAGAGAATATAAAGAGGATCGTACGTAGTCGCTTGTGTTATGAGCAACACCAAAACCCTGTATTTGAGTTCAATTGTGGATTAACATCCAAATTGACTTAGAATAGAGGGAAGAATTGGATGGGGTATTGTGATGGAAATGGTGTCATGTTGTGGTATTTAATCATTAGAATTGATTTAAATTAGATTGGACACATTGGTTGCAAAACTGGAAATGCTGTCCAGTGAAACTCTATTCTGGGCTGTCAGTTTGTGTGAACGTTTTAAATGACCAAATGGTGTCTAAAAATTCTGAAACTTTCCAGTCTTAAAGTTCACATGTCAAGCTTCAAAATGGACATATAATTTGTGTTATTTCAATTTGTGAGCTAAGAGTTATGAGTTCTTGAAGGTTGCCCAGCGAAATTGATTTTTTCTGGAGAAATGGTCAAAGAAATTAAATCTGGGAATGATATGCTTCCATTTAGTAAAAGGCTATATTTTTCCTTAAAACTAGACTTAATAAGGGTTCTATAGCCTTTGGAATCGCTTCATTTTGATTTTTCTAGAATTAGTTATGATTTTTCAAAGTTTGGACAGAAAATCTGCCAGAATTTACACAAAATCCGAAAATGGGAAAATTTGTATTGGCAACCTTGTAATTATGAGGAAATTGGTGATCAGCCTATTCTGCTCTAACTTGGGCCCTTAAGTGACGTAAATATGGGCTGATTAAAGGGAGGAGGCATTGGTTCAAATACAATGAAAATATGACACAAGAATTGGTAAGGGCTAAGGTCAAAAACAAAAAGGGTTATGGTCAAAGATTGCAACTCAAAATAAATTGTGTGGAGGAGGATGTGGAAGAGGATAAAAGAGATAATTGAATGCATATTTTATTCCCTCCTAATCTTCCATTTCGGCCAAGCATAATGGCTAAAGAGAAAAGAGATGATGATGAAGTTAAAAGGCATGTGTTAAAATTGCCATAAAATATCATAAAAATAAAAGATGAAGGAGATATTTTTATATGAGCTTTCTCTTTCCTTGGGCTCTCATTTCGGTTCAACTGAAGCAAAATATAGAGAGAGAGAGAGAGTGGATGAAATTGAGAGCAAAGAAGCAAGAGGTGAACCAACATGTTCTTGTGCCATTTTCTCTATCAAGACTCCATTTCTAGCTCTTGAGGCCTTCATCAAAATTGTTCCTCTCATTAAGAGCTTCATTTCTATGGTTGTAGTTTCTTGAAAGGAGGAGTTTTGTGCCATCTAAGTGGTGTTGAAGTGGGAGAACTCAAGAAAGGGCTATAGCCAAGCAAAGAGGTAAGCACAAGCTTTGTTTTGACCCAAATGTCTTGAAATTTGGTTGAATCTATGAGGTAATATTATGCTGCCCTGTTTTTGCTGAATGGTAACCTTAGGGTTTTAGTGATATTAAGGGCATGAATTTAATCCTCTTGTGCTATATGATGATGTTGTAGTGGTTGTTGTTAAATTTGGGTTGGTTTTGCTTGATTTTGGTGAAAATGGATGGTGAAACCCTAAGGGGAAATGCTGCCAAATTCACTCTAATCATGTGCAATTAGTGTTTAAATAGTTAAACATGTGATTAGAAGTGTATACAAGGTGTTTAATGGATTGAAATCAAGAGAACTCAATCTCCCTAAAATTTTTCAGATTTGGGCAGGGGTATTTTCATCCATTAAGTGTTGGAATTTTATCAATTTGATGGTTCCATTGAGTTCAGGAGCGAAAATTAGGTGGGGTTACAGTTGGCCACTTTTTCGGAAAAGGCCGAAAAAGCATAATTACGAAAACGCCCCTAAAACCCTTGAAGTAGGGCTGCTAAGGGTAAATTTGTAATTTTACATTGAATTTGATAATTCCGAGTCCGGAAATGGATTCCTTGGGTGGAAATATGTTAGGATAGCCCATATTAGAATTTCGGGAAAAGTGCAATCGGACCGGGTACGGCGGGCCCGGGCCGGGTCCCCGGGGGCATTTTTGTAAATTTTCATTATAGACTCATATAAATCCAAGAAACACTATGGAAGTGTCTAAATGGTGCCTTTGGAATTGTAGGATTCGATATTTGCCCTGTTCGTGATCCACCTGCGCTAGAGCATAATCGGAAAGGACAATGTAGTGACTCTCTCTCTTATACTTTGTGTAATGCACTGTATGTGTGTTGTATCACTGTTTAATGATGATTTCTGATGCTGCTGCGGTTACAGCTGGTGATAGCTGTCGTTTACAGCGCAAGCTGTCGTTTACAGCGTAAGCTGTCGTTTACAGCGTAAGCTGTCGTTATTGTGATTACAGCGTAAGCTGTCGTGATGTTGATTACTGATTACAGCATAAGCTGTCGTGATGTTGATTACAGCAAGAGCTGTTGTATTGTGAATACAGCCGTGAGTGTTGTCGTTTGTGGTGAAAACCATGTATCTATGAATTGCTGCTGCTGTTGCTGTTTGTGATTTATGTACATGCTTTGTGTTTATGCATTGTGTGAGTGGTTTGTTACTACTGAGATTCTCTCGAATCTCATTCTTTCCTATGACTAACATTTCAGACAGGGCGTGTGGCTCAAGGGAGAAGCGGCCAACCCGGAGCAATTAGGACCCTCAGGGGTATATAGTTGAATTGGAAACGTTGGTTATGTATTTTGAACTCGGGATTACTGTATATTCTGAATCAGGAACACTACATTCGATTTTGGTTGCGTAATCCCCTAGTGTATACTTATAAACCTTCAGGTTTTATGCATAGAGCCCGGGAGTTGCCGGGGATGCGGTTATACACTCTGATATGATTGAATGTATCTTAACTGCACAGGTAATTATATTCGAATATTGAAATTGAGACCTGGATGGGAAAAAGAGTTTTGAAAGTTTTGTAAAAATTTTACTGTGAGACAGAAAGTTTAAAACGAGGTTAAAGCATTCAATGGTCTCTAATCCGATTTAAATATGCGTTATCGAATTATAATTACGTGTTTAAAGTCAGGGGGTTACAGCATGGCTTGAGATTTTTTGAATCATTTGTTGAACCTCGTAGTGTCTCATAGATGAGAAACTCAAGACTCGTTTGGCGCTAAATATATGAACAACACATATTTTTCAAATTTCTCTCCAATAATCTCCATAAGGAGAGAAAAACAACTCAATCCCATTGTATGATAGCTTTTGCTGGCTGAACAAATCAAAGAACTCAACGTCAT
Organism: Inga oerstediana; assembly: GCA_963210345.1. Lineage (NCBI taxonomy): Eukaryota > Viridiplantae > Streptophyta > Magnoliopsida > Fabales > Fabaceae > Inga > Inga oerstediana. Next base: position 47,821,698 of record OY723410.1, on the reverse strand, counting down.
GGTTTTTAAGTGTCTCTTTGGCCATTTTAGGAGATGAGACAACAAGCAGAGTTCTATGACCTAGTTTCAGCGAAAATAAGGGTCCATATTTCTTTGAGAGGTTCCATAGGTCAGGTAAAGGTTTAAGTCTATATTTCTTTGAGAGGTTCGGGCTAAATTAGCAAAATTATGATTTTACTATAACTTTTGTAATTTAATTCCTTTCTTGAATTAATTTGCCCATTTCCTCATGAACATGAATATTTCAAAATTCATAAGATCCAATTTTCATGAATATTCACCATTTTATTGAATTTCTCAATTAATTATAATATATTTTTGGTGAATATAAAATTTGGGATGTTACAGTTCTCCCCCACTTATTAAATTTCGTCCTCAAAATTTGCTATGCTTATACATTCATAAACTCTGGATAACGCTTCTTCATACTTTCTTCAGTTTGCCATGTAGGCTCTTTGGGCGATGACCCTTTCCAGATGAATTTAACAAAAAAAAATACTCTTGTTTTTTAGTTGCTTTTCCTACCGATCGATGATTTGGTCGAGCATGACTTTGTAAGTCAAATCTTCACTCATTTCCATATCTTCGTACTTTATTTTATTTCTGGATCAGGTTGATACTTTTTCATCTGGGAAACATGGAAAACATCGTGTAGCCTGCTCAGACTTGGTGGCAAAGCAATACGGTATGCTACAGGCCCAATCTTCTCTAAGATCTCGAACGGACCAATATATCTTGATTGTAGCTTCTTTGCTTTCAATGCTCTGCCAATATCCATAACAGGTGATACTTTCATGAACATGTGGTCACCGACTTCAAATTCTGGAGGTTTTCGTCTCTTATTTGCATAAATTTTTTTGTCGGCTTTGAGCATCTAACAAGATCCGGCCCTAGCAATTCCCTCTCAGACAACTCAATCCAGCATACTGGCGATTGATACTTCTTCCCGTAGAGTGCCTAATATGGAGACATCTGGATGCTCGAATGATAACTGTTGTTGTAGACAAACTCAGCCAACGGAAGGAATTTGTCCCAACTACTTTTGTAATCAAGCACAAACACCCTTAGCATATCCTCAAGGGTTTAAATAGTTCGCTCTGACTGAACCATCAATTTGAGGATGGTTTGCTGTGCTAAAACAGAGATTGGTACCCAAAGCTTCATGTATCGCCTTCCAAAACTTGGAAGTAAAGCATGGCTCTCGATCAAAGATAATGTTCTTCGGGGGTACCATGTGTTAGATCCCATATGTTTTAATGATAACAAAGATTGGATTAATAATAAAAGAGGATATGATAACAAATGAATTTGAATAAAGTAAATAAATGGCAAAGCTTTACTTGAAGTAAGCACTGGAGTAATGAAGAAGATCTGAGAGAAAAAGCAAAGGAAAAACCTTAGTGGCAGTTTTTATGTATGTTTACTCTAGTGACCACTCGAGTAAGAAACATTGTTACTTGAGTGGGCACTTGAGTAATGTTGAAAGACAATGTTTTGGAAAGCACTGCCAAAATTTGGATGACGTTACTCGAGTAGCCACTCGAGTAATCTGCAAACTTATATAAGTCATTACTCGAGTAGCCACTCGAGTAACACATGAGAAAAGGTTTTACTTGAGTAGCCACTCAAGTAACCAACACAAAAATCTTCCAGTAGCTCTCGGCCAAGAAATACAACACTTTACTCGAGTAGCCATTTGAGTAACGAAGTGAGAAAAAGGCATTACTCGAGGGAGCACTCTAGTAATCTCTAGAGTTATTTGAAGTATTACTCGAGAGGTCACTCGAGTAATTAGGTAAACAAAGAACAATTACTCTCGACCAAGAATTTGATGCAATTACTTGAGTGAATAATTGAGTAATTTGCAAAGTTATTTGGAATTTACTCGAGGGGTCACTCGAGTAAGATATGAAGAAAAGACATGGCCACTCGAGTAACCACTCAGTAATCAGGTATTTCTAAGGTTTCTAATGTATTGCACTCCATGTCTTACCCAAGTAATATCTTGTGAAAAATGTTGAATTACTCACTGCTATATTTTTGATAGGTTTACTCGAGGGACTACTCGAGTAACAAACATGATCTCTCGAGTACTAGTATTCTAAGTACATTTGCAGAGAAACAATGAAGAGATCATGCCAGAAGGGAAAAGTCAAATAAAAGTCCGAACGTTCACCTACCGCTACCTACCATAAATAGATAGTTTTCAAATTCGAAGAATAGTCAACTGTTGCTGCGCGACTCTAACAGACATGTTTGAATTTCTTCTAATGGATACTACAAATCATCTATATATATGGAGCATTCAAAGAGAAGAAAATAAGAACTGAGAACACACGAACATTCATCGATCAACATACTCTTTGTGCTTTGTTTTCTTATACTTATTCATTGTACTTTAGTGATTATATATTTGCTCTATGAGAGAGTTTTTCATCACCAACTCAATATTTTTTATTGAGACAACTTAAGGTTGTGAAACCTTGAGTTAGGGATTTGATTGCAATGTGTAAGGGGGAACGAGGGTCCAGGTGAAGGAACTTGCTGTATACTGAGGTACCAAGAACCCACTGAATCTTGGAGAATATAGTGAAACTCTCAGAGACGCTCTGAGGACTGGACGTAGGTCAAAGTGGTTAAGGCCGAACTAGTATAACTCCTGGTATACACTTCAGTGATATTTCTCTTTGCTCTCAACTGCTTTAAATATTCTGTCAATTTTCTTATACATAACGAAATTTCTGGTATCACCCAATTCACCCCCCTCTTGGGTGAAACGCTTGCACTAACATTTGGTATCAGAGTATAGGTCTTCTTGTTAAGGTTTAATAGCCTAAGAAGGATCTAATGGCAAGCATGGGTGAAGGCATTCTTCCCGATGGAGCTTCTATCACAAGGCCTCTGGTTTTCAATGGTGAACACTTCTCATTCTGGAAAGAAAAGTTTAGAGTTTTCGTAATGGCTACTAAATATGGGCTATGGGATGTGATTAAGAGTGGAACCTACAAACGTGAAAAGATTGTAGATTCATAGAGAGTTCCCAAGACACCAGCAGAATATGATAAGAATGACAAGAAACTCATTACACTCAACAATAAGGCAATTCTAATGATTCAAAGTGCCTTGAATCAAAATGAGTACTTCAAAATCTGTACACTCGCAACAGCTAAAGAAATGTGGGAAGCCTTGGAAATAGCTCACGAAGGAACTTTGGGAATAAAAGAAAACTGGATTAATACTCTGGTTACTGAGTTTGATTTACTTCGAATGAAATCAGGTGAGTCGATAGCTGAATTTGAACTTAGATATACTCACATTGTTAATCAAATTGCAGTACTTGGAAAAGTCTATGATCAACATACCCAAGTACGAAAGATTCTAAATATTCTTTCTAAAGATTGGGAGGCAAAAGTCACTGCAATTGAGGAAGCAAAAGGTGAATCAATGCGATCGGTTGCTTCTCTATTCGGAAGCCTTTCTAAATATGAAAGCAAATTAAAGTTCAAACGAGAACTAGATGATATTGGTGACAAGAAGAAAAGAGGTCTAGCACTGAAAGCAAAAGAAGAAGAACAAGATGAAGATGAAGAGCTCGACGACGACGAAATGGGCCTAATCATAAAATGATTCAGAAAGTTTTACAAGAAAGGCCAAGGATTCAAAAACTTTCAGAAAGGAGGAACAGGCAATAAAGAACACATCATTTGCTATGAATGTTGAGAGCTAGGACATTTTAAATCAGAATGTTAAGAATTGATTTAGAAGAATAAAGGAAAGAGAAAAGGTAAATTCTACAACAAGAAGAAAGCCTTTGTATCTGCCATATGGGGAGATAGTTCTTCTGACGAAGAAAGCGATGAAGAAGAAGTAGCCAATATCTGTCTAGTTGCTCAAGAAGAAATAGAAGAAGATGTAACAGATTCTGATCCTACCTATGATAAATTACTTTTCGAATATAATGCTTTACATTTTGAATTCATCAAAGTAGTTAAAGAACTAGTTGTTTTTTAAAAGAAAAACAAAGCTCTTGAAAAATTCATTAAAGGAAGTGAGATGCTAAATGTAATTTTAAAAGCTCAACGATTTGTGAATGATCGATCTGGAATTGGATATGATCCAAAATCAGACAGAAGGAAAGGAAGAAAGAAAGCTGGATGTAAATCATACTTGAATTATTTTCAGCATTTTGTGCATACATCAAATCCTTTTGCATACTGTAATTATTGTAATAGAAAATTTCATTATACTTCATCATGCATTCATAGGAAGAAAGCAAATATAGGAACCTACAAATGGGTACCTAAAGGATTATATGTTCCGAAAATTTTTTGTACTAACCCAAAAGGACCCAAAAAGATGTGGGTACCTAAGATTTAATTGTATTTGATTGCAAATATGTCTTAAAGAATCCAAAAACAGCAAGTGATACATAGCTAGTGGATGCTCTAGACATATGACTGGTGATTTCAAAAGTTTTACCACATTGCAACCTAAGGAAGGTGGAAAGGTAAAATTTGGAGGAAATCAATCCAGAAAGATAGTAGGAATTGGTGAAATCAAAAATGACAAAGGAATACAAGTCAAAGATGTATATTATGTTGAAGGTTTGTGTCATAATTTGCTGAGTGTAAGTCAAAGTGCAGATAAAGACAACTGGGTAATATTTGATTCAGAAGAATGTCTTATTATCAACAAGAAAGACTTACAACTTGATAAGAAAAATATCAAGGCAAAGCTTTGAGCAAAAAGGGAAGGTAACTGCTATACACTTGAAATCAATATAAATAACTTTGAAAATTGTTTTCTGAGTAATGCCGATGATAGTTGGTTATGGCATAAGAGACTAGTTCATGTCAACATGCACCAACTAGGCAAACTACTCAAAAAGGATTTAGTTCTTGGATTACCCAAAGTAAGTTTCAAAAATGATTTGATTTGTGATGCATGTTAAAAAGGTAAACAAACTAAATCTTCTTTCAAATTGAAAAGTGAGATATCAACCAATAGACCACTTCAATTATTACACATGAATTTAGTTGGACCAGCAAGAGTTATGAGTCTTGGTGGCAACCTATATTCATCGGTTATTGTTGATGATTTATCTAGATTTACATGGACCATTTTTCTATCATCAAAGGATGAAACCTTTGGAGAATTTATTATTTTTGCCAAGAAAGTGCAAAATGAGAAAGGTATGTCCATTGCAGGTATCAGGACAAATCACGGTGGAGAGTTTGAAAATCAAGCCTTTGAAGAATATTGTGATACTAATGGTATTGATCACAATTTCTCTGCTCCAAGGACACCTCAACAAAATGGAGTCGTGGAATGTAAGAATAGAGTGATCACCGAAATAGCTAGAGCAATACTGAATGAAAAGAACGTGTCTCAAGTTTTTTGGGCCGATGCAATGAGCACAACATGCTATATTTCAAATAGAGCCTATATTAGAACAAAACTTGGAAAGACACCATATGAGCTATACAAAGGAAGAAAGCCAAACCTTGCTCATTTACACATCTTCGGTTGTTAGTGTTTCATTCATAATAATGGTAAAGATAACTTAGGAAAATTTGATTCTAGAATAGATGAAGGAATTTTCTTAGGCTATTCTAACCGAAGTAAAGCATAGAGAATTTTCAATAAAAAACATGTGTTGTTGAAGAATCAATTCATATTGTATTTGATGAATTTGAATCCTCTGACAAAACTATTGATGATGAGCAGGAAGTTATTTTAAATCAAGAAAATGGTCAATATATTTCTAAATCTCTTATTCCAGAAGTTGATCAAACCAAGGAGGAAGATCATTCATTAGGACAACCTAAAGCCTGAAAATATAATAGAAGTCATCCCCTAGATCAAGTCATAGAAGATGTGAATGAAGGAGTTAAAACTAAAAATAGAATTTTCAATGAAGTTAGTTTTTCTGCATTCATTTCTGAGTTTGAACCCTCTAACATTGATAAAGCCCTATCATACAATGATTAGGTTATAGCAATGCAAGAAGAACTAAAACAATTTGAAAGAAATCAAGCTTGGGATTTGGTACCTCGACCTAAGGATCATCCGATCATTGGCACTAAATGGGTATTCAAAAATAAACTTGATGAATCTGCAATCATTGTTAGAAAACAAGGCAAGATTGGTGGCCAAAGGTTATAATCAGGAAGAAGGAATTGATTATGAGGAAACGTATGCTCCAGTGTGTAGATTGGAAGCTATATGAGTACTCTTAGCCTTTGTATGTATCAAAGAATTCAAACTCTATCAAATGGATGCAAAGAGTGCATTTCAAAATGGGTACATTATGGAAGAAGTATATGTAGATCAACCTCCAGGTTTCGAAGATGTAACCAAACCTGACCATATTTTCAAACTCAAAAAGGCTTTGTACGGTTTAAAACAAGCTCCTAGAGCATGGCATGAAAGGCTCAGTAAATTTCTTATTGATCAAGGTTTTGTATGAGGAAAAGTTGATACAACAATTTTTACAAAACGAAAACGTGATGATATATTAATTGTGCAAATATATGTTGATGATATAGTTTTCAGTGCTACTAACAAAACTATGTGTAAAGAATTTTTTGAGATAATGCAGGGGGAGTTTAAGATGTCAATGATGGGAGAATTGAATTTCTTTCTTAGTTTGCAAATCAAACAAAGAAAGAATGGAATTTTCATATCTCAAACGATGAAGAATAGTAACTAGTCGAATGGGTGAAACACAGTCTTCTGCTCCATCCAACACATCTTCTCCATCTTTCTTTGGTGCCATAATGCAAAAATTCGTCGAGAACATTCTGAAGAGTTTTCATATCGACATTGCAAATACCAATGCGGAGTTGGTGACCTATATGAATGAGAAGATGGGACAACTTATGGAGAGGATGGATAAGAGGCACGAAGAGTTGTTAGCTGAACAACATGCCTAGGGTGAGCTTCTGAGGTCTATTGTTGCCAGATTTGATCGCTATGGCATCTGGCTCCTCTATTCTTGGTCCTTCTGTTATTCCTGAGCCCATACTTGTCTCTGAACCTGGACCCTTTATACCTACTGAGCATAGACCCTTTAAGATTGGACCCATTAATGTCCTATTCTCTATGCCTGACCATGACACATTCGAGCCAATCCATATCACCACTGATGATCCACCTCAGCCTGTTCAGCCAGAGCCCATATCTACTCCCATTGCCTCACCTACACATACTGAGGAGGTGCTTGGTCTTCACCGGTTGCTACAGAGGAAGTATAAATTACTTGTCTGGTTCCTTACCCATCATCTTCGGTGAATCCTCCAGAGGATCTTTAGACACCCCCAGTGAACCTTCCTGACCCTGAACCATCATCTTCAGATCCTTCAAGTTCAGATGGTTCATATGAATCATTGGCATTTCCTGTCACTACTATCTTAGCAGCCAAGCCACCTACTCCTCCTTATGATTGATTCCATCTTTGTGATGAAGATAAAAAGGGGGAGAAGAGCCTGAGTGATTTTGTGATGAATGACTGAGTTAATGTATTGGGATTTGGGTGTACGGGGCTTTAGGGCATTTTTAACTTTAATTCTAAGTTTGATTATGTATTGAATTCTTCTTTGTGCAATTTGTTCCTTTATGCTATTAAAGTTAAATTTCATTGAAGTTATATTGCATTGTGGGACTAATGAGTTTTTGATTGTGTATGCAAGGTGAACAAGTAAATAAGAACAAAAAATTTGAAAAGATCTTTAAAGAGCTATTTCAAAAGAGTTTTCAAGGTTAAATTGAACAAAAATTTCATATGAAAAGTATATAAGAAGCATATGATTGAAAAGTCAAATTCAAAAACTTTGTTCAAAATCACCAAGTTTTGTCATCATCAAAAAGGGGGAGAATGTAGGATCCCATATGTTTTGATGATAACAAGGATTAGACTAATGATAACAAATGAATTTGAACAAAGTAAATAAATGGCAAAGCTTTACTTGAAGTAAGCACTGGAGTAATGAAGAAGATCTGAGAGAAAAAGCAAAGGAAAAACCTCAGTGGCTGTTTTTATGTATGTTTACTCTAGTGACCACTCGAGTAAGAAATATTGTTGCTCGAGTGGCCACTCGAGTAATGTTTAAAGACAATGGTTTCGAAAGCACTGCCAAAATTTGGATGACGTTGCTCGAGTAGCCACTCAAGTAATCTGCAAACTTATATGAGTCATTCCTCGAGTAGCCACTCGAGTAACACATGAGAAAAGGTTTTACTCAAGTAGCCACTCTAGTAACCAAGGCAAAAATCTTCTATTAGCTCTCGGCCAAGAAATGCAACACTTTACTAGAGTAGCCACTCGAGTAACCAAGTGAGAAAAAGGCATTACTCGAGGGAGCACTCCAGTAATCTCTAGAGTTATTTGAAGCATTACTCAAGGGGTTACTCGAGTAATCAGGTAAACAAAGAATAAATACTCTCGGCCAAGAATTTGATGCAATTACTTGAGTGAATAATCGAGTAATCTACAAAGTTATTTGCAATTTACTCGAGGGGTAACTCGAGTAAGATATAAAGAAAAGACATGGCCACTCGAGTAATATGCTTACTAGAGGTAACACCCGAGTAATGTGTAAAGAGAAGACATGGCCACTCGAGTAATCAGGTATTTCTAAGGTTTCTGATGTATTGCACTCCATGTCTTACCCGAGTAATATGTTATGAAAAATGTTGAATTACTCACTGCTATATTTTTTATAGATTTACTCGAGGGACAACTCGAGTGACAAGCATGATCACTCGAGTAACCACTCAAGTAATAAAGTCCAGAAATCATGTTTTTAATTGAATGATTATTAATTTATTATCTATATGATTAACTTTTCATTGCACTAGTATTCTAAGTACATTTGCAGAGAAACAATGAAGAGATCATGCCAGAAGGGAAAAGTCAAATAAAAGTCCAAACGTTCACCTACCGCTACCTACCGCAAATGGATAGTTTTCAAATTCGAAGAATAGTCAACCGTTGCTGCGCGACTCTAACAGACATGTTTGAATTGCTTCCAACGGATACTACAATAATCTATATATATGGAGCATTCAAAGAGAAGAAAACAAGAACTGAGAACACATAAACATACATCAATCAACATACTCTTTGTACTTTGTTTTCTTATACTCATTCATTGTACTTCAGTGATTATATATTTTCTCTATGAGAGAGTTTTTCATTACAAAGTCAATATTTTTTATTGAGACAACTTAAGGTTGTGGAAACTTGAGTTGGGGATTTGAGATCAACGTCTAAGGGGGAGCGAGTGTCCAGGTGAAGGAACTTGTTGTGTACTGAGGTACCAAGAACCCATTGAATCTTGGAGAATATAGTGAAACTTTTCAGAGACGCTATGAGGACTGGACGTAGGTCAAAGTAGTTGTGGCTGAACCAATATAACTCTCGGTGTACACTTTGGTGATATTTCTCTTTGCTCTCAACTGCTTTAAATATTCTGTCAATTTTCTTATACGCAATGAAATTTCTGGTATCACCCAATTCACCCCCCTCTTGGGTGAAATGCTTGCACTAACACCATGTAATCTCACAATCTACTTAATGTAGATCTCTGCCAGTCTATCAGGAGAATAGTGAATACTAATCGGTAGGAAGTGAGTTGTCTTTTTGAATCTATCAACTATCACCCATATAGCGTCTTGGTTTCTGACCTTAGGCATTCCTGTCACAAAATCTATAATAACGCTTTCCCACTTCCATTCAGGTATCTCAGGATTTGTAAAAAGCCTCGATGGTCATTGATGTTCAACTTTCACTTTCTGACATGTCAAGCAATGAGCAACAAACTCAGTCACCTCTCTTTTCATCCCTGGCCAATAGTATTGAGCCTTCAAGTCATGGTACATCTTTGTAGCTCCTGGATATAGAGTATACTTACTCTTATGTGCGTCCTCAAGGATTTGTTATTTCAGTTTTGGTTGCGGTGCAACATAAATCCGTTTCTTGTACCTGACTAGCTTGCTGGGAGACAAGTCATAATCCTGAGTCTTGCCCTTATCAATCATACCTCTGATAGATAGCGCTTCATCATCATTCAGTTGGGCTTCCTCAATTATCGCCCTCAGATCGTTGTATATCTGGCTTACCCCATTGCCTAATAGAATCTGACTAAATAGATTTAGGTCTCTGAAATCCTCGATCAGTTTCTGCTCATAGATAAACATGGTTGCTACCTGCACTGATTTCTGACTTATTGCATCAGCGACAACATTAGCCTTACCGGGATGATACTTGATTTTGAGGTTGTAATATTTCAGTAACTCCATCCATCTACGCTATCTCATATTAAGCCCTTTCTGATCATATAAGTACTTTAAACTCTTGTGGTCATAGTACAACTTTATGGTCTCACCATAGAGATAATGTCTCAAGATTTTCAAAGTTAACATGATTGCCGCTAACTCAAGATCGTGGGTGGGATAGTTCAATTCATGAGATTTCAGATGATGTGATGCATACGTCAATACTCGGCCATGCTGTATCAATAAGCATCTTAATCCATGCCCACTGGTATCTATTTACACAACATACGAAAACTCAGGATTTGGGATCGTTAACATTGGTGCTGTAGTTAACCTCTGCTTCAACTCTGTGAAGCTTTTCTCACAATTCTCATCCCACACAAAATGTTGAGCTTTCCGTGTCAATTTCGTCAATGGTAATGCAATTTCAAAGAAATTCTGTATAATTCTTCTATAATAACCAGCTAGACCCAGAAAACTGCATACTTTAAATACCGTTTTTGGTCTCTTCCAGTTCAGTACTGCTTCCACCTTACTAGGATCAACAGCGACCCCTTTTTGTGAAACAACGTGGCCCAAAAACTTGACCTCTGAAAGCCAGAATTCATACTTGGCTTGGCATAGAGTTGCCTATCCCATAATACGTTCAATACAATTTTCAGATGCTGTTTGTGTTCAGCCTCACTCTGTGAGTACACCAATATATCATCGATAAAGACTACAACAAACTGGTCCAAGTATGGACAAAAGATTTGATTCATGTAGTCCATGAACATAGCAGGTGCATTGGTCAGCCCAAATGGCATCACTAGAAACTCATAATGTCCATATCTAGTCATGAAAGCAGCCTTCGATATATCTTCTACTTTGACTCTCAACTGATGGCATCCCGATCATAAATCGATCTTTGTGAATACACAGGAACCAGACACAGGAACCAGACAATTAATCGAGCAAATCATCAATTTTAGAGAGTGGATACTTGTTCTTAATGGTCACCCTATTCAACTCTCAGTAATTAATAGAGAGATGCATGCTTCCGTCTTTCTTCTTGATGAAGAGCACTGGAGTACTCCAGGGTGATTCACTGGGTCGTATGAACCCTTTCTCAAGTAGTTCCTCAATCTGCTTCTTTATCTCCGCCATCTCGCTTGGAGCCATACTATATGAGGTTTTAGAAATTGGACCTGCTCTAGACCTTAAATCAATCGAGAACTCCACTTCCCTATCTAGAATTAATCTATTGACATTCTCCAGTAAAACATTAGGAAACTCACTTACTACAGGGATACTTTCTAAGGCTACACCGACCTCTGATTGCATAGAGTAGAATATCATGTACCCTTGACAACCCTTCTGCAAATATCTCTCAACCTTAGCCGTGGATAGAAGGTTAAGAGTGATTTCAGTGTCAGCTTGTGGTTGTGGATTCAGATATAAGAGTCTCTTCTGTTTACAATCCAACAACACACCATTTGTTGTCAGCCAGTCAATCCCTAAAATTACGTCCAACCCTTACAGTGGTAAACTGATCAAATTTATCGTTGATTCACAACTCGTATACCCCTAGATGTAGATATGACAAGTCATACGAGGATTTATTTATAGGTAAATATAACCATCTCACGCAATCATATACGATGGATGAATGGCTTACACCAGAATCATACATAACGTGCACTAAACTGCCATTCAAAGAGTTCATACCTTGAATCAGTTCTAAAAACTTTTTGGCTTCTTCCTATGTTAGTGTATAGACCTTGCCAGAAACTCTGGGTCTCATCTTTTTCGGTTGCTGCTTCTGTGGACAATCCTTGGCCATATGCCCTGGCTTGTTACAGTTATAATAGATAGGTGGTTTACTCAGGTCCGGCCTAAATGGAATCCTATTGCAAGGTCTACCAGGGTGAATTGGCTTTCGACAATGCCAACAAGTCCTGTTTCTCGAAAAACCCTAGCCTCCTCGGCCCCCAGATTGATTCGACCTCTTAGGATCCCCTCCAAAATATCCACTCTGATCTTTTCACTTCTGCGCTGAGCTACCGCTTCCAGAAGCACCTTTATTTACAGTCTAAGTCACCCAATTTGACATGCGCTTCTTAATGTATCGGCACTCCTCTACCACTTTGCTGAATTCTGTGAAGTATTGAGAAATTAGCCTATCATTAAACTCAGGTCTCAGCCCTTTGATCATCATGTCTGCATTCCACTCTTCATTGTTATTCAGCTTGGCATATGATGAGTAGCGCGACAATCGGATATACCAGGCCAGATAGTAATCAAAGCTCTCCCGGTCTTGTTGCTTGATAAAGAGGAATTATCTCTTTCTCTCTCTTGACAGTCGGGGGAAAGTACTTCTCATTGAACTTTTCTTGGAATAGTTCTCAAGTGATAGGAACATTCTTCCCCTTGAAGATGAGATCCATGCCTTTCCACTAGCAATCAGCATCACCTTCCAACTTGTATATGGCTAATTGGGCTTTCATCTCATCTGGACATTGTAGCATATCAAAGATCTTTTCCAAATGAGCTAACCGGTCTTCAGCTTGTTGTGGGGTCAAACTTCCCCTTGAACATAGGTGGCTGCTGCTTACTGAATCTGCTCAGCCAAACTTGGATATCTACCTCAGGCTTTGGTGGTAAATTAGCTAGTGGAGGTTCCTCATATATTTCTTCATAATTTCCCCACATAAACTCAACTATATGGTACTCCAGATGGTCCTGCCTTTGGGTTACTCCCCAAAGATCCACCCTTATCTCATTCATAGTTTATTGTTATTGTTCTAACATATCTAGTATTCACTATTGGATAGGGTTAGGCCTTGGTTCTTCCTCGTTATTACCATGTCTACCATGCCCTCGGCCTCGACCTCTACCTCTACCTCAGCCCCTACCACGGCCTCTACCACCTTCTTCTGGTTATATCATTTCCATAATTCACTCTATATAAAATTTAAAGAAGTGTAAATTTTGATACAAGAGAAAGGGCATAGATGTCATTTGATAAAAAGTCAGGGTACAAATATGTCATACAGAACACATAGCGACTATTTACAGTAGTTATGAAGAAACAAAAAAATTACATATCCTACATACTACTGTTCATGACATATTATCTTTTACATATACCAAAATATTAATTTATAAACTTTCTCTGTACCCTCCCCAAAATACATCTTCCGAATAAAATTTCTTCTATCTGTCAGTATCCTATGACTGTCGTAGCCTCAAAATACATGCCGGTACCTCCTAGTCACACAAAATATGGGTCGGGCCCATATTACTCCTCCTCATCTAGGTACTCCCTTGTGTACTCATAGATGTGGTCTAGAAATTCCGGAAAGTCGCTGTTGGGACCCTCCTCGATGATGCTAATCTTCTTTTACTTCCAGAAAGCGGTATCCGGAAAACTTTCATAAACTGCAAGTCAATAAGCAAACATAACATTACTCAGGTAGTGCATGGAGTAAACAAAATTTCAAACCTTTGGAAATACCTATTTACTCGGGTACTTACTCGGGTATGGAAAACTTTTCTCCATTAGTTACTCGAGTATCAACTCGAGTAAACCTTTAAACAAACTTTAGGTTACTCGATGCTTTACTCTAGTAATGTTGGCAGGATTTCAAGGCCGAGAGAACTTCAAGTTTGATTACCTTGTTACTCGAGTATATACTCGAGTAACCATAATTTTTCTGCATGGCTTACTCGGGTAATGACTTGAAGTTCTCTTCCAGAGTAATCCACTTTAAATGAGTCATTGAATACCTGCATACTTGAGTAGTGCCTCGAGTAGAAATGTGATAAAACCAGATTAAGTTATTCGAGTACTACCTTCAGGTTTTTGCTTACCACAATGCATTACTCGAGTAGCGCCTCGAGTAACATTAGCAGGGTTGAAAATTCCGAGAGTAACACATTTCTTGAAACAGAGTAACTCGAGTATCATTGGCAGGCCGAGAGCAACTTGAAAACTTTTACCTGGTTACTCGAGTAGCTACTCGAGTAACATTGGCAGGCCGAGAGCAACTTGGAGTCATTTACCTTATTACTTGAGTACTTACTCGAGTATCGTTGGAAGGTTACTTGAAGGTTGACTCTGGTTAATTTAAGTTTGAGTCCATTACTCAAGTACGTACTCGAGTAACCCTTTAGAAAACTTGCCACTGATCAAGTTTCTCAACTTTTTCACTTGGCCTTTCTTCATTACTCCAATGCTTACTTCAAGTGATGATTTTCCCTGTTATTACTTGTTCAAACTTATTTTATTATCCAAATCTTTTTCATAATATTCTTTGTTATCATCAAAACATGAGATCTAACATTCTCCCCCTTTTTGATGATGACAAAACTTGGTGATTTTGAACAAGATTTTTGAAAGTAAGTTATCAAATAAACACTTCTTGAATTCAATAATAACTTTGAAAACCTTGTTAAGTTTAGATTCAAAATGTTTTAAAAAAGATTGAAATTATAACCTATTCACCTTGCATACATAATAAACTTCATTAGTCCAATAATGTATCATAATTTAAAACTTAAATAAACTTGAAATGAAATTATAACTTAAATAAACTTGCATTAAACTTAAGGAATTACAAGATGAAAATTTAAAAAGCTCCCTAAATCCCATATACACCTATATACCCAAAAAAGAAACACAGACACTCCACAAAATCACACTCAAGCTCTTCTCCCCCTTTTTGTCTTCATCATTCAAGAGGAGGATTGGAAGGCTTGACCATGGAGATAGGCTTTACTGGAAGAACCAAAGAACTATCTAAACTAGAAGAGTCAAAAGAACTAGAAGTTTCTGGTTCAGGAAGATTCAGTGGAGGGATATGGATGTCTCCTCTTGGAGGAATAGGAGAAGGCTGATGATAATCATTGTGGTGGTCTCAACCTCTTCAGTACCACCAGGAGTATGATAACCAGAGGATGAAGGAGATATTTCCTCTGTATGTGTAGGAGATGGAATGGGTTTAGGAGAGGGTTCAGGTTGAGGTTTAGGTGGTGAATCATCAATGATGATATGGATGGTCTCATTTGTTTCGGGGTTATCCACCGAGCATAGGATATCTTCTGGTTTTGGCTCAGGTGGACTAGAAACTGGAGGGATAGATGGCTCAACCTCAGAGTGATGAATATCAGAAGGAATGTTCTCTGGAGGAGGTGGTATATGTTCTGGGGATGGTATGTGCTCTGGAGATGAAGAAGTGTCATGTGCAGAAGATGATGGACCGGCAGAAGGTCCAGGACCCAAAGAATCCAGTCGTGCTGGAATCAATCTTAATGTCTCACCCTGGGCACGATGCTCAGCTAGCAACTCTTCGTGCCTCTTATCCATCTTCTCAACCAGCTCAGTCATCTTGTGTTTCATGTGGGTTATCAGTTCAGCATTAGTATTGGCAATATCTACATGGAATCCTTTGAGCATATTCTCCATGAAATGCTGAGGTGTTGCATTGAGGAAAGATGGTGATGATGTAGTGGCAGCTGGAGCCGACGACTGAGTGTCATCCATTTTGCTAGTCTCAGTCTCAGTCTTCTTCTTCTTCTTCGACCCAGACTCCAGAGGACCCTTGAGAGGAATGTCAATGTTGAGCTTGCCAATTTGGTTTCTCCCAACTGGAGTAATCCTCTCAATATGTTCTTTGCTCTCCAGATACCATATCTTATTCTCCTTCAGAATGAGTGAAACAATCTGAGGATATGGCATCGGTGTGGTAGCTTTCCCATCAACTCTATATCTCTTCATCTCAGAGAATATGTACTCCCCCAAGTCTTTTTGTTCCTTCAGGAGTAAGGAAGCAAACCATCTAAAGTCCCTATTAGAGAAGTGGGTATAGTTGTTGGCTTTATTCACAAGGGATCTAGAGTATATATACCATAGAACCCTGTGATGATCACACATATCACTAAGTTTGAAATTTAAAGGGCCAACAAGCTCACCAGGTTTAAGGACAGAGAAGATTTGGTTTGAGTCAAGTTTGGAGTAAACATCATCTGGGGGGTTCTCTATCCTTAACCACAAATTTATCCTAGAAGGTGAGATGAGAATCTTTTGGTCTCTCACAGTGGTAGTCATTTCTTCCTCAGCTGAAGATCTATTTGGTTCATCTAAAATCTCAAGATTGCAGTAAAAATGGGTGACTACTTTAGTAGAAAAAGGAAGTCTAATGGAAAGCCAAGGCATAAATGGTTCTAAAAAGGGACTAAGATCATGATTCAATACCTCCTGAAGTACTTTGAGATCCACATAGTGTGTCTTGCACACTTTTCTCCTGGAGAATTGAGTGAGGTACTTCGGGGACTCTTCCAGTTTGTTGACATTGAAACCCTTTGGAGGTTTGGTGATCTCCTCTTCTGGCAGTGCTGATTTCTTTGAAGATTGCCCCTTCTCAAGCTGATCCGGAATGCCAGCCATTGCCTTAGCCACATTTACATCATATTTGCGCTTTTTAGGAGGTTTTGGTGTGAATGAGGGGGTTGAGGAATCAGAAGGTGGAGGAGAAGGGGATTTGGCACTTTTGCCTTTCCCAGTAGAGGTGCTCTTCCTGGATTGAGCCCTTGTAACAACTGGCTCTTTGATAACAACCCCTTTCAGTTTCGGTTGAGGTTGAGGTTTGAGTTGGACTTTGGCTTTTGACCTCGATGTGAGTTTCCTTCTCTTTTTGGGAGGAGAAGAAAGAGGGTCAGTGAGTTGTGGGGATCCAGAAGAATCTGTGGGAGTGAGGTTTTTGGTTCTAACCATTCTGAATCAAATAAAGCTTGAGATTTCAGAAAAACAGAGGAATAAGTCGCGAGTTAGGGCTGGAGGATTCTGAACAAACTAGGAAGTTTTTGGATCTAAAATCTAATGGGTTTTGTCGGAAATCAAGTAAGAAAGAGATTGTGAAAAATTTTTGTGAGAGGACAGAGTGATTTACTTGAGGAAATTTTGTGGAAATGACCGAGTTTGCGACAGATAAAGACCTAAAACCCGATGTTACTCGAGGCCTTACTCGAGTAAATTGCATGTTTACTCGAGTCCCTACTCGAGTGATCATACAAAAATTTTTTTAAAATAATTCAATTAAGTTGCATACTTGGCATGAATAATATTGTAATTATCCAGGTATGTTCCTCTGATAATTTTGTAGCCAATCTAGAGCAGATTTGAGTCGTTTCTCATCAAATTGGTGATCTGGACTTGCAGTTACTCGAGTGCTTACTCGAGTAAGCTTCAAGTTTACTCGAGGCTCGCCTCGGGTAACCTTTCATTTTCAGATTAGACTGTTCAGTTCTCACCAATGAACTGTTTGATTCAAATTCCAAGAAACTTGATGCGTTACTTCCATTTTTGGAAGACCATTACTCGAGTAAAGTGCTTCTTTACTTCAAGTTGTTCCTCGGGTAATGCTTCACTGTCAGTCATTACTTCAAGTTGGTACTCCAGTAAAGGTATCCTCTGATGACCTCTGTTTTTATTTCTCAAAACAGAGTTTCAATCTTCCTGCAAAACAAGTTTCTACATACTCCGATGCTTAAATTAGTAATCATCAAAACATTATCAAATGACTTCATTTAATATTATGAGAAGCTGAAATAACTTACAACTCATTGGGATTTACTATTCCCAATTCTCTTCTAATGTATAGAAATTGATCTTTTGTAAGGGGTTTAGTGAAGATATCAGCTAGTTGAAGATGAGTAGGAATGAATATGACTTTCACATCTTTCTTTTGGACATGATCTCTGATGAAGTGATGTCTAACATCGATATGCTTGGTTCTAGAATGTTGAACTGGATTCTTTGCCAAGCTTATCGTACTGGTATTGTCACAATAGATTGGTATTTCTTTGAGATAAATACCAAGATCTTGTAGTTGTTGTTTTAACCATATCACTTGTACACAACAACTTGAGACTGCAACATATTCGGCTTCCGTTGACGAAAGAGATATTGTATTTTGTTTCTTGCTAAACCATGAGACAAGAGATCCTCCAAGAAATTGTCCTTGTCCACTGGTGCTCTTTCTGTCTGTTTTGTATCCTCCATGATCAGAATCTAAATATGCAACTAGATATTTACTTCTTCCTTTGGGATACCACAGACCCAATTTTGGTGTGTCAGCAAGATATCTAAAGATTCATTTGACAGTTTCAGCATGTGATTCCTTTGGTGCTGATTGATATCTTGCACATATGCCAACACTAAATTGGATGTCCGGTCTACTTGCCGTGAGATAGAGTAATGATCCAATCATTCCTCTGTATTTTGTGATGTTGTAGTCTTTCCCTTTGACATCAGCATCAAGCAACGTAGTTGAGCTCATAGGCGTGTCTGTGCCATTTGCTTCATCCATTCCATATTTCTTCAACAACTCTTTCAAATACTTTGTTTGAGATATAAAGAAAACATTCTTTCTTTGTTTGATTTGCAAACCAAGAAAGAAATTCAATTCTCCCATCATTGACATCTCAAATTCTCCCTGCATTATCTCAGAAAATTCCTTGCACAGAGATTCATTAGTAGCACCGAAAACAATGTCATCAACATATATTTGAACAATTAAAATATCATTATGTTTTCGTTTTATAAAAAGTGTTGTATCAACTTTTCCCCGTACAAAACCTTGATCAATAAGAAATTTACTGAGCCTTTCGTACCATGCTCTAGGAGCTTGTTTTAAACCATATAAAGCCTTTTTGAGTTTGAAAACATGGTCAGGTTTAGTTACATCCTCAAAACCTGGAGGTTGTTCCACATATACTTCTTCCATAATGTAGCCATTTAGAAATGCACTCTTTACATTCATTTGATAGAGTTTGAATCCTTTGATGCATGCAAAGGCTAAGAGTACGCGTATAGCTTCCAATCTAGCCACTGGAGCATACGTTTCCTCATAATCAATCCCTTCTTCCTGATTATAGCCTTTGGCCACCAATCTTGCCTTGTTTCTGACAATAATTGCGGATTCATCAAGCTTGTTCTTGAATACCCATTTAGTTCCAATGATCGGATGATCTTTGGGTCGGGGTACCAAATCCCAAACTTGATTTCTTTCAAATTGATTTAGTTCTTCTTGCATTGCTATAACCCAATCATTGTCTGATAGGGCTTCATCAATGTTAGAAGGTTCAATCTCAGAAATGAATGCAGAAAAACTTACTTCATTGAAAATTCTATTTCTAGTTGTGATCCCTTCATTCACATCTCCTATGACTTGATCTAAGGGATGACTTTTATTGTATTTCCAGGCCTTAGGTTATCTTAGTGATTGCTCTTGGTTTCATCAACTTCTGGAATAAGAGACTTAGAAATAGATTAACCATTTTCTTGATTTAAAACAACTTCTTGTTCTTCATCAATGGTTTTGTCAGAGGATTCAAATTCATCAAACACAATATGAATTGATTCTTCAACAGCACATGTTCTTTTATTGAAAACTCTATATGCTTTACTTCGGTTAGAATATCCTAGGAAAATTCCTTCATCAGTTTTAGAATCAAATTTTCCTAAGTTATCTTTACCATTATTATGAATAAAACACTTACAACTGAAGATGTGTAGATGAGCAATGTTTGGCTTCTTTCCTTAGTACAGCTCGTATAGTGTCTTTCCAAGTTTTGTTCTAATATATGCTCTATTTGAAATATAGCATGCTGTACTCATAGCGTCAGCCCAGAATACTTGAGATACGTTCTTTTCATTTAACATTGCTCTCGCCATTTCAGTGAGTACTCTATTCTTGCGTTCCACGACTCCATTTTGTTGAGGCGTCCTTGGAGAGAGAAATTGTGATTAATGCCATTTGTATCACAATATTCTTCAAAAGCTTGATTTTCAAATTCTCCACCATGATCAGTCCTAATACCTGCAATGGACATACCTTTCTTATTTTGCACTTTCTTGGCAAAAACAATAAATTCTTCAAAGGTTTCATCTTTTGATGATAGAAAAATAACCCATGTAAATCTGGAGAAATCATCAACAATGACCAATGAATATAAGTTGCCACCAAGACTCTTTACTGTTGCTGGACCAACTAAATCCATATGTAATAATTGTAGTGGTTTATTTGTTGAAATCTCATTTTTCAAATTGAAAGATGATTTAGTTTGTTTACCCTTTTGACATGCGTCACAAATCAAGTCATTTTTGAAATTCACTTTGGGTAATCCAAGAACTAAATCCTTTTTAAGTAGCTTGCCTAATTGACGCATATTGACATGAGCCAATCTCTTATGCCATAGCCAACTTTCATCGGCATTACTCAAAAAACAGTTTTCAGATTCATTTCTACTAATATCTAAAGTATAACAATTACCTTCCTTTTTTGCTCTGAGCTTAGCCTTGATATACTTCTTATCAAGTTGTAAGTTATTTTTGTTGACAATCAGACATTCCTCTGAATCAAATATTATCCAGTTGTCTTTATCTGCACTTTGACTTACGCTCAGCAAATTGTGATACAAACCTTCAACATAATATACATCTTTGACTTGGATTCCTTTGTCGTTTTTGATTTCACCAATTCCTGCTATCTTTCCGAATTGATTTCCTCCAAATTTTACCTTTCCACCTTCCTTAGGTTGCAATGTGGTAAAACTTTTGAAATCTCCGGTCATATGTCTAGAGCATCCACTGTCTATGTACCATTTGTTGTTTGTGGATGCTTTAAGACACATCTGCAAACAAATGACTAAGTCTTAGGTACCCACATCTTTTTGGGTCCTTTTGGGTTACTACAAATAATTTTCTAAACATATGAGCCTTTAGGTACCCATTTGTAGGTTCCTATGTTTCCTTTCTTCTTATGAATGCATGAAGAGGTATAATGACCTTTTCTATTACAGTAATTACAAAATGCAAAAGGATTCGATGTATACACAGAATGCTGGAAATAATTCAAATATGACTTACCTCCTACTTTCTTTCTACCTTTCCTCTTATCTGATTTTTTATCATATCCAATTCTATATCGGTCATTTACAAATCGTTGAGCTTTTAAAATAACATTTAGCATCTTACTTCCTTGAGTAAATTTTTCAAGAGTTTTTGTAAGATCAGTGTTTTTCTTTTTCAAAGAAGAACAATTTTCACAATTCTTTTCTGAACTTTCTTTAAGTTCAATTTCAAGAGCTTTATTTTTATTTTTGAAAACAATTAATTCTTTAACTACTTTGATGAATTCAGAATGTAAGGCATTATATTCAGAGAGTAATTCATCATAGGTAGGATCAGAATCATTTACCTCTTCTTCTCTTTCTTCTTGAGCTACAAGACATATATTGGCTACTTCTTCTTCATCACTTTCTTCGTCAGATGAACCATCTCCCCATATAGCAGATACAAAGGCCTTCTTTTTGTTAAAGAATTTGCCTTTTCTCTTTTCTTTGCTCTTTTGATTTAGTTCTGGACATTCTGATTTGATATGTCCTGGTTTTCCACATTCGTAGCAAATGATATGATCTTTGCTGGTAGTTCCTCCTTTGTGAAAGTGTTTGAAGCCTTGACCTTTCTTGTAGAACTTTCTAAATTATTTTATGATTAGGCCCATTTCTTCATCGTCAAACTCCTCATCCTCATCTTGATTCTCTTCTTTTGCTTTTAGTGCTAGACCTTTCTTTTTCTTGTCACCAATGTCATCTAGTTCCCGTTTGAATTTTAGTTTGCTTTCATATTTAGAAAGACTTTCAAATAGAGAAGCAACTAATCTCATTGATTCTCCTTTTGCTTCTTCTATTGCAGTGACTTTGGCCTCCCACTCTTTAGAAAGAATATTCAAAATCTTTCGAACTTGGGTATCCTGATCATAAACTTTCTCAAGTGCTGCAAGTTGATTAACAAGATGAGTATATCTAAGTTCAAATTCAGATATTGATTCACCTGATTTCATTCGAAGTAGATCAAATTCAGTGACCAAGGTGTTGATCCGATTCTCCTTTATTCCCGAAGTTCCTTCATGAGCTATTTCCAGAGCTTCCCACATTTCCTTTGCTGTTGGAAGTGTGCAAATTCTGAAGTACTCACTTTGACTTAAAGCACTTTGCAACATTAGAATTGCCTTGCTGTTGAGAGTGATAAGTTTCTTGTCATTCTCATCGTATTCCGCTGGCGTCTTGGGAATTTTCTGAGAATCTACAATCTTTATAGGTTGATAGTTTCCACTCTCAATCACATCCCATAGCCCATATTCAGGAGCCATCACAAATACTCTGAACTTTGCTTTCCAGAAAGAAAAGTGTTCGCCACTGAAACCTGGAGGTCTAGTGATGGATGCTCCGTCAGGAAGAATTCCTTCACCCATGCTTGCCATTGGATCCTTCTTAGGTTGTTATACCTTAACAAGAAGACCTACTCTCTGATACCAAATATTAGAGCAAGCGTTTCACCCAAGAGGGGGGGAATTGGGTGATACTAAAATTTCGTTGCAAATATGAAAACTTGATAGTGAATATAATGCAGTAAAGAGTAAGGAGAAATATCACCGAAGTGTACACCGGGAGTTATACTGGTTCGGTCACAACCACTTTGACCTACGTCCAGTCCTCAGAGCTTCTCTGAGAGTTTCACTATAACTTCCAAGATTCAGTGGGTTCTTGGCACCTCAGTACAAGCAAGTTCCTTCGTCTGGACACTCGCTCCCCCTTACAAGTTGTAATCTAATCCCAACTCAAGGTTCCACAACCTTAAGTTATCTCAATAACAAATATTGAATTTGAATGAAATATCTCTCTCACAGAGTGAATAAGAATCACTGAAGCATAGAATTACAAATATGAATAAAACAGAGTAATGAACTTGATGATACGTTCGTGTATGTGTTCTAGTTATCTTCTCTGTTTGGATGTTCCCATATATATAGGATTGTTGGTAATGACCGTTGGAACATTTTCTTCTCGTCCGTTGGAGAGTGCGCAGCCACTGTTGACTTTTCCAGTATTTGAAAAATATCCGTTTGCGGTAGGTGGCGGTAGGTGACATTTGAACGTTGCTTTTGACTTTCCTTAATTGGTAAGGTCTCTTTATGTTTTATCTGTAAATATGCTAAGAATACTAATACAATGAAAGGTTAATCATATAGGAAATAAATCAATGAACGTTGGAATGATTTGTAAATTTCTGGACTTGCATACTCGAGTAGTTACTCGAGTATTCATTAAAGTTTACTCGAGTACATACTCGAGCTTCATCGGGAAAACGTTCATAAACTGCAAGTCAATAAGCAAACATAACATTACTCGGGTAGTGTATGGAGTAAACAAAATTTCAAACCTTTGGAAATACCTGTTTACTCGGGTACTTACTCCGGTATGGAAAACTTTTCTCTATTAGTTACTCGAGTATCAACTCGAGTAAACCTTCAAACAAACTTTAGGTTACTCGATGCTTTACTCCAGTAATGTTGGCAGGATTTCAAGGCCGAGAGAACTTCAAGTTTGATTACCTTGTTACTCGAGTATATACTCGAGTAACCATAATTTTTCTGCATGGCTTACTCGGGTAATGACTTGAAGTTCTCTTCCAATTCATTCTGCATACTCGATTGCTTACTCGAGTAATCCACTTTAAATGAGTCATTGAATACCTGCATACTTGAGTAGTGCCTCGAGTGAAATATGATAAAACCAGATCAAGTTATTTGAGTACTACCTTCAGGTTTTTGCTTACCACAATACGTTACTCGAGTAGCGCCTCGAGTAACATTGGCAGGGTTAAAAATGCCGAGAGCAACACATTTCTTGAAACAGAGTAACTCGAGTATCATTGGCAGGCCGAGAGCAACTTGAAAACTTTTACATGGTTACTCGAGTAGCTACTCGAGTAACATTGGCAGGCCTAGAGCAACTTGGAGTCATTTACCTTATTACTTGAGTACTTACTCGAGTATCGTTGGCAGGTTACTTGAAGGTCGACTTTGGTTACTTCAAGTTTGAGTCCATTACTCGAGTACGTACTCGAGTAATCCTTTAGAAAACTTGCCACTGATCAAGTTTCTCAGCTTTTTCACTTGGCCTTTCTTCATTACTCCAATGCTTACTTCAAGTGATGATTTTCCCTGTTATTACTTGTTCAAACTTATTTTATTAACCAAATCTTTTTCATAATATTCTTTGTTATCATCAAAACATGAGATCTAATACTTACCGTATAGTGTATCTGCGTACCACCATTACCGAAGTAGTCAATCAATGGTCCTCTCGGAATATCCATGATATCCTGTCGCCATGCAAACAAAACCTTATCAATATACAATTTTGATAATGCCAGAACCACTTATTAGCTCTTATACCAAAAATATCAATACCCATTTCCATTTTGATAATCAAGGAGTAATAAAGACAGAATTCCATGGGCGTACAGAAAAGTATAATTATACTGATAAAAATATTCATTTACAATCCCATTGTTGTTCGTCAACGAAATACAGTGAAAACTTAAGATTTACAGAGTTCTCCAAAATATCTAAACATAAACTAATTATAACCACGATCATGTCCTTTCCTTGCGACACGTGCCAATTACTTCCCGGCGTCTACGCCTTTGCCCTTTGACCCACTGGCACCTGCTAGGATGTTTATTTAAAAATAGGGTGAGATTTCGAAGAATTCCAGTAGAAACATGCTATCACTAATAGAAAATGTGAAAAGTAAATATGACATGCGCTAGGTATGCACCAATTAATGAACAATATAAACACTTCATCGTCATGTATACGTGAGTAGGGCCTAGCCCTACAATCTACATCAGTTGGACTTCCGCCAACTCCTAGCATAAGTGCACCCTGACACTAAATGCCCCTCTTTAGGCAAACCATGTTGATTAATAAAGCGCATTTACAAAATTTGGCATCCACACAAGCATATAACTATGGCATAATGTATGAAGGATAATGTTCCTACCTCAAAGCTTTATAAACCCCTTTTTAGATATGCCTTGTAAAACATGTCGTGTCTGGCCTCCGACCAGGTCCTAAAATATTAAATGTACAAGAAATAGGTCATAACCTATCCGAGTATCATTTTAGACTCTTCCATAGTTTTTCTTGTGGTTATGTTAGTCTACGGTAAAAATTTACCAAAATGCCTCTAGGACCCCAGCCTGGCCTGATGGCACATTTTTCCAAAATTTTGACTAGGGTTATTCTAACGTATTTTCACCCAAGGAACCCATTTCTGAGCTCGAAATCACCAAATTCACTATCAAATTATGAAAATACCCTTGACAGACCTGATTTAGGGATTTTATGGGCGTTTTCGTAATTATGCTTTTTCAGCCTTTTCTGAAAAAGTGACCAATTGTAACCCCACCTATTTTTGTGTATTGAATCCAATGGAACAATTTATTTCATAAAAATCCAGCTCCTACACCCTAAAACAGTGCTAGCCAAAAGTTTCAAGAAAACTGGAAAAAATGGAGTTGTGTTTTAGCTTCCAAAACTTGTACGTTTTCATTTCTAATCCTTTATTAACTTATTTAAACCCATCTTAACCATGATTCAAAAAAATTTAGGCAGCATAACCCCTTAGAGTTATGGCTTTTCCAATTTTTCAACTCAACGAAAAATCACCAAACTTCAAAACCAACTTCATACAAGTAGAGATTTGAGTTTGGTGTAGTTACCTCTTAGGCTTCTTGATTCCTCTCTCTCTATCTAAACCCATCTTAACCATGATTCAAAAAAATTTTGGGCAGCATAACCCCTTAGAGTTATGGCTTTTCCAATTTTTCAACTCAATGAAAAATCACCAAACTTCAAAACCAACTTCATACAGGTATAGATTTAAGTTTGGTGTAGTTACCTCTTAGGCTTCTTGATTCCTCTCTCCCTATGCGTCCTCTCTCTATTCTCCTTGAGCCAACAATGCATCTTTAAGATTATGGATTCATGAAGAAACAAGGTTTAGAGAAGGATTCCATGACAAGATCACAAGAAAGCCTTAAGAGATTAGCTTCTTACCTTAAGTTCCTTCTTCTTTTTCTCTCTAGCTCTCAAGAGTTTCTTCAAGCTCTGTCTGTCCCTCTCTTTCTCTATGTTGGATGAAATGCACAAAGGAAGAGGAAGGAATGGCTTCATAAATTTTGCTCCCTTCATCCTACACCATTGATTTCATCAAGGGGTGTCATGGTGACACTTGCCACCACCATACTTCCACACATACCTTCTTCACTTTATGACTTACTTGCCCCATTAGGTTTCATTTAGCATTGGACTAAATTCTTCCCTTATCTTGCTACACGAAAATCGTCCCCCTCTCCCTTGATCTAACTAAACCAATTTCTCTCCCAACTAACCGAACTAGCACTCAGCTTCACCCTTCCCTTCACTTAAGCTACTCCCTTACCATCACCCATCATGATCACCATGTCCATACCTTCATGTAATGTACACCTTACCATGTCATCATTACTCTCTTTATGTAGCATTTTAACATGAGCTCTTGAAATTTCATTTCCCCCCCTCATTTTCATGTGTTGGACGAAAATATGGAAGAGAAGGGAAGGAAAAATGTATTTCACTAATTCCATAATTCCCATAATTGATTTATGCTTGAGTTCCTCTAATTTTAAAATTTTTTTGATTTATTCCATCAAGAATAAACCACTTTATAGATTTTCCTTTATTTTCCTTGATTATTTGAAATTAACTCCAATTAATTGGAAAATAATTAATCTTGGGCTAAATTGGCAAAATTATGATTTTGCTATCACCTTTGTAATTTACTTCCTTTCTTGAATTAATTTGCCCATTTCCTCATGAACATGAATATTTCAAAATTCATAAGATCCAAATTTCATGAGTATTCACCATTTTATTGAATTTCTCAATTAATTACAATATATTTTAGGTGAATATAAAATTTGGGATGTTACATAATTGTGTTTGTAGTATCGAATTAATACAATATTTTGTCTTTTAGTTTGCCATCATGTTAGTTTTGGTTCCTAATCGTTAAAGATAGGGACCAATGTTTTAAACTCTAAGGGTGACAAAAATATATATATGGTTTGAAATGTAAAAGACTAAAGATTATATTAAGCTAATATTTTTATTATAAATCCAACAACCATCTCAGATAAGTAGGGACTATATATGGATCTAAAGGGAAAAAATAGTAACAAACCTGCTCCTTTCAGCTCCTTCTTCCTCGTAGCTTCTCCCAAAAGTAGACCAACAAATTATGGTACTTGTAACTGTTAGATCTCATGTTTTGATGATAACAAAGAATATTATGAAAAAGATTTGATTAATAAATAAGTTTGAACAAAGTAATAATAGGGAAAAGCATCACTTGAAGTAAGCATTGGAGTAATGAAGAAAGGCCAAGAGAAAAAGCTGAGAAACTTGATCAGAAGCAAGTTTTCTAAGGCATTACTCGAGTAAGTACTCGAGTAAAGAGACAGAAACTTGAAGTAACCAGAGACACCTTCGAGTAACCTGCCAATGATACTCGAGTAAGTACTCGAGTAACAAGGTAAAAGTTTTCAAGTTGCTCTCGGCCTGCCAACGTTACTCGAGTAACCATGTAAAAAACTTCCAGTTGCTCTCGGCCTGCCAATGATACTCAAGTATGTACTCGAGTCCCCTGTTTCAAGAAATATGTTGCTCTCAGCATTTTCAACGCTGCCAACGTTACTCGAGGAGCTACTCGAGTAACTCACTGTGGTAAGCAAAAACCTGAAGGTAATACTCGAATAACTTGATCTGGTTTTTTATCATATTTCACTCAAGGCACTACTCAAGTATGTAGGTATTCAATGACTTATTTAAAGTGGATTACTCGAGTAAGTACTCAAGTATGCAGAGTTATTTTGAAGTAAAACCTCAAGTCATTACCCGAGTAAGCTATGCAAAAATTTATGTGTACTCAAGTATGTACTCAAGTAACAAGGTAATCAAACTTGAAGTTCTCTCGGCCTTGAAATCCTGCCAACATTACTGGAGTAAAGCATCGAGTAACCTAAAGTGTGTTTGAAGGTTTACTCGAGTTGATACTCGAGTAACTAATGGAGAAAAGTTTTCCATACCCGAGTAAGTACCCAAGTAAACAGGTATTTCCAAAGGTTTGAAATTTTGTTTACTCCATTCACTACCCGAGTAATGTTATGTTTGCTTATTGACTTGCAGTTTATCAAAGTTTTAACAATGATACTCGAGTATGTACTCGAGTAAACTTTAATGAATACTCGAGTAACTACTCTAGTATGCAAGTCCTGAAATTTAGAAATCATTCCAACGTTTATTGATTTGTTTCCTATATGATTAACCTTTCATTGTATTAGTATTCTTAGCATATTTACAGATAAAAAATGAAGAGATTTTACCAAATAAGGAAAGTCAAATGCAACGTTCAAATGTCACCTACCGCCACCTACCGCAAACGGATATTTTTCAAATACTGGAAAAGTCAACAGTGGCTGCGCACTCTCTAATGGACGAGAAGAAAATGTTCCAACGGTCATCACCAATATATCTATATATATGGGAACATCCAAACAGAGGAAAAACAACAAGAACACACACAAACGTATCATCAAGTTCATTACTCTGTTTTACATTGTACTTGTAATTCTATGCTTCAGTGATTCTTATTCACTCTGAGAGAGAGATATTTCATTCAAACTCAATATTTGTTATTGAGATAACTTAAGGTTGTGGAACCTTGAGTTGGGATTGGATTACAACTTGTAAGGGGGATCGAGTGTCCAAGTGAAGGAACTTGCTTGTACTGAGGTAACAAGAACCCACTGAATCTTGGAAGTTATAGTGAAACTCTCAGAGAAGCTCTGAGGACTGGACGTAGGTCAAAGTGGTTG
Source organism: Inga oerstediana (assembly GCA_963210345.1). Lineage (NCBI taxonomy): Eukaryota > Viridiplantae > Streptophyta > Magnoliopsida > Fabales > Fabaceae > Inga > Inga oerstediana. Next base: position 47,792,612 of record OY723410.1, on the reverse strand, counting down.
TGGCCGAACCAGTATAACTCCCGGTGTACACTTTGGTGATATTTCTCCTTACTCTTTATTGTTTTAATTTCACCATCAAGTTTTATATTTGCAACAAATTTTTAGTATCACCCAATTCACCCTTCCTCTTGGGTGAAACGCTTGCTCTAACATTTGGTATCAGAGCATAGGTCTTCTTGTTAAGGTATAACAACCTAAGAAGGATCCAATGGCAAGCATGGATGAAGGAATTCTTCCCGACGGAGCATCCATCACTAGACCTCCCGGTTTCAGTGGAGAACACTTTTCTTTCTGGAAAGCAAAATTTAGAGTGTTCGTGATGGCTACCGGATATGGGCTATGGGATGTAATTGAGAGTGGAAACTATCAACCTACAAAGACTGTAGCTTCTCAGAAAATTCCAAAGACGCCAGTGGAATATGATGAGAATGACAAGAAACTTATCACTCTCAACAGCAAGGCAATTCTGATGTTACAAAGCGCCTTGAGTCAAAGTGAATATTTCAGAATTTGCATACTTCCAACAACAAAAGAAATGTGGGAAGCTCTAGAAATAGCTCATGAAGGAACTTCAGGAATAAAGGAGAATCGGATCAACACCTTGATCACTGAATTCGATCTACTTCGAATGAAATCAGGTGAATCAATATCTGAATTTGAACTTAGATATACTCATCTTGTTAATCAACTTGCAGCACTTGGGAAAGTCTATTATCAACATACCCAAGTACGAAAGATTTTGAATATCCTTTCTAAAGAATGGGAGGCCAAAGTCACTGTGATAGAAGAAGCAAAAGGAGAATCAATGAGATCAGTTGCTTCTCTATTTGGAAGTCTTTCTGAATATGAAAGCAAACTAAAGTTCAAACGGGAACTAGATGACATTAGTGACAAGAAAAAGAAAGGTCTAGCACTAAAATCAAAAGAAGAGAATCAAGATGAGGATGAGGAGTTTGGCGATGACAAAATGGGCCTAATCATAAAACGATTTAGAAAGTTCTACAAGAAAGGTCAAGGATTCAAACACTTTCAGAAAGGAGGAAATAGCAGCAAAGAACATATCATTTGCTATGAATGTGGAAAACCAGGACATTTCAAATCAGAATGTCCAGAACTAAATCAAAAGAGCAAGGAAAAGAGAAAAGGCAAATTCTTCAACAAAAAGAAGGCCTTCGTGTCTGCTATATGAGGTGATAGCTCCTTTGACGAAGAAAGTGATGAGGAAGAAGTAGCTAATATATGTCTTGTTGCTCAAGAAGAAACAGAAGAAGAGGTAAATGATTCTGATCCTACCTATGATGAATTACTCTCTGAATATAATGCTTTACATTCTGAATTCATCAAAGTAGTTAAAGAATTAATTGTTTTCAAAAAGAAAAACAAAGCTCTTGAAATAGAGATTAAACAAAGTTCAGAAAAGAAGTGTGAAAATTGTTCTTCTTTGAAAAAGAAAAACACTGATCTTACAAAAACTCTTGAAAAATTTACACAAGGAAGTGAGATGCTAAATGTTATTTTAAAAGCTCAACGATTTGTAAATGATCGATCTGGAATTAGACATGATCCAAAATCTGATAAAAGAAAAGGAAGAAAGAAAGCAGGAGGTAAATCATATTTGAATTATTTTCAGCATTCTGTGCATACATCAAATCCTTTTGCATTTTGTAATTACTGTAATAGAAAAGGCCATTATACCTCTTCATGTATTCATAAGAAGAAAGGAACGATAGGAACCTATAAATGGGTACCTAAAGGCTCATATGTTCAGAAAATTATTTGTACTAACCCATAAGGACCCAAAAAGATGTGGGTACCTAAGACTTAGTCATTTGATTGCAGGTATGTCTCTATGTCTCAAAGCATCCAAAAATAGCAAGTGGTACATAGATAGTGGATGCTTTAGACATATGACCGGAGATTTCGAAAGTTTTACCACATTGCAACCTAAGGAAGGTGGAAAGGCAAAATTTGGAGGAAATCAATCCGGAAGAATAATAGGAATTGGTGAAATCAAAAATGACAAGGGAATACAAGTCAAAGATGTATATTATGTTGAAGGCTTGTGTCACAATTTGCTGAGCGTAAGTCAAAGTGCAGATAAAGACAACTAGGTAATATTCAACTTAGAAGAATGCTTAATTATCAACAAGAATGACTTACAACTTGATAAGAAGAATATCAAGGCTAAGCTCAGAGCAAAAAGGGAAGGTAATTGCTATACTCTAGATATTAGTAGAAATGAATTTGAAAACTGTTTTTTGAGTAATGCTGATGAAAGTTGGCTATGGCACAAGAGATTGGCTCATGTCAATATGCATCAATTAGGCAAACTACTCAAAAAGGATTTAGTTCTTGGATTACCCAATGTAACTTTCAAAAATGACTTGATTTGTGACGCATGTCAAAAGGGTAAACAAACTAAATCATCTTTCAAATTGAAAAATGAGATTTCAACAAATAGACCATTACAATTATTGCATATGGATTTAGTTGGCCCAGCAAGAGTAAAGAGTCTTGGTGGCAACTTATATTCATTGGTTATTGTTGATGATTTCTCCAGATTTACATGGGTTATTTTTCTATCATCAAAAGATGAAACCTTTGAAGAATTTATTGTTTTTGCCAAGAAAGTGCAAAATGAGAAAGGTATGTCCATTGCAGGTATTAGGACTGATCATGGTGGAGAATTTGAGAATCAAGTCTTTGAAGAATATTGTGATACTAATGGCATTGATCACAATTTCTCTGCTCCAAGGACGTCTCAATAAAATGGAGTTGTGGAACGCAAGAATAGAGTGCTCACTGAAATGGCTAGAGCAATGTTGAATGAAAAGAATGTGTCTCAAGTTTTCTGGGCTGATGCTTTAAGTACAACATGCTACATTTCAAATAGAGCATATATCAGAACAAAACTTGGAAATACACCATACGAGCTGTACAAAGGAAGAAAGCCAAACATTGCTCATTTACACATCTTCGGTTGTAAGTGTTTCATTTATAATAATGGTAAAGATAACTTGGGAAAATTTGATTTTAAAACTGATGAAGGAATTTTCCTAGGATATTCTAATCGAAGTATAGCGTATAGAGTTTTCAATAAAAGAACATGTGTTGTTGAAGAATCAATTCATATTGTCTTTGATGAATTCGAATCCTCTGACAAAACCATTGATGAAGAACAAGAAGTTGTTTTAAATCAAGAAAATGGTCAATCTATTTCTAAGTCTCTTATTCCAGAAGTTGATGAAACTAAGGAAGAAGAGCAATCACTAGGTCAACCTAGAGCCTGGAAATACAATAAAAGTCATCCCTTAGATCAAGTCATAGGAGATATGAATGAAGAGATCAAAACTAGAAATAGAATTTTCAATGAAGTAAGTTTTTCTGCATTCATTTCTGAGATTGAACCTTCTAACATTGATGAAGCCCTATCAGACAATGATTGGGTTATAGCAATGCAAGAAGAACTAAATCAATTTGAAAGAAATCAAGTTTGGGATTTGGTACCCCGACCCAAGGATCATCCGATCATTGGTACTAAATGGGTATTCAAAAACAAACTCGATGAATCCGCAATTATTGTTAGAAACAAGGCAAGATTGGTGGCCAAAGGCTATAATCAGGAAGAAGGGATTGATTATGAGGAAACGTATGCTCCAGTGGCTAGATTGGAAGCTATACGTGTACTCTTAGCCTTTGCATACATTAAAGGATTCAAACTCTATCAAATGGATGTAAAGAGTGTATTTCTAAATGGTTACATTATGGAAGAAGTATATGTAGAACAACCTCCAGGTTTTGAAGATGTTACCAAACCTGATCATGTTTTCAAACTCAAAAAGGCTTTATATGGTTTAAAACAAGCTCCTAGAGCATGGTATGAAAGGCTCAGTAAATTTCTTATCTATCAAGGTTTTGTACGGGGAAAAGTTGATACAACACTTTTTATAAAATGAAAATGTGATGATATTTTAATTGTTCAAATATATGTTGATGACATTGTTTTCGGTGCTACTAATGAATCTCTGTGTAAGGAATTTTCTGAGATAATGCAGGGAGAGTTTGAGATGTCAATGATGGGAGAATTGAATTTCTTTCTTGGTTTGCAAATCAAACAAAGAAAGAATGGAATCTTCATATCTCAAACAAAATATTTGAAAGAGTTGTTGAAAAAGTATGGAATGGATGAAGCAAATGGCACGGACACGCCCATGAGCTCAACTACATTGCTTGATGCTGATGTCAATGGGAAAGACTACAATATCAAAAAATATAGAGGAATGATTGGATCATTACTCTATCTCACGGCAAGCAGACCAGACATCCAATTTAGTGTTGGCATATGTGCAAGATATCAATCAGCACCAAAGGAATCACATACTGAAACGGTCAAACGAATTTTTAGATACCTTGCTGACACACCCGAATTAGGTCTGTGGTATCCCAAAGGAAGAAGTAAATATCTTGTTGCATATTCAGATTCAGATCATGGAGGATACAAGATAGACAGAAAGAGCACCAGCGGACAAGGACAATTTCTTGGAGGATCTCTTGTATCATGGTTTAGCAAGAAACAAAATACAGTGTCTCTTTCGTCAACGGAAGCCGAATATGTTGCAGTCTCAAGTTGTTGTGCACAAGTGATATGGTTAAAACAAAAACTACAAGATCTTGGTATTTATCTCAAAGAAATACCAATCTACTGTGACAATACCAGTACGATAAGCTTGGCGAAAAATCTAGTTCAACATTCTAGAACCAAGCATATCGATGTCAGACATCACTTCATCAGAGATCATGTCCAAAAGAAAGATATGAAAGTGATATTCATTCCTACTCATCTTCAACTAGCTGATATCTTCACAAAACCCCTTGCAAAAGATCACTTTCTATACATTAGAAGAGAATTGGGAAAGGTAAATCCCAATGAGTGGTAAGATATTTCAGTTTCTCATAATATTAGATGAAGTCATTTGATAATGTTTTGATGATTACTAATTTAAGCATCGGAGTATATAGAAACTTGTTTTACAGGAAGATTGAAACTCTGTTTTGAGAAACAAAAACAGAGGTTATCAGAGGACACATTTACTGGAGTACCAACTTGAAGTAATGACTGACAGAGAACCATTACCCGAGGAACAACTTGAAGTCAAGAAGCACTTTACTCGAGTAATGGTCTTCCAAAACTGGAAGTAATGGATCAAGTTACCTGAAATTTAAATCAAATGGTTCAGTTGCTAGGAAATGAACAGTCAAAAGTGGAAAAGACAGGTTACCCAAGGAGCGCCTCGAGTAAACTTGAAGCTTACTCGAGTAAGGACTCGGGTAACTGCAAGTCCAGATCACCAATTTGATGAGAAATGACTCAAATATGCTTTAAATTGGCTAAAAAATGATCGAGGGAACATACATGGATGATTACAATATTATTCATGCCAGGTACGCAATTTAAATGAATTATTTTAGAGATTTTCTGTATTATTACTCGAGTAAGGACTCGAGTAACCATGAAGTTTACTTGAGTAAGGCCTCGAGTAACGTCGGATTTTAGGTCTTTACCTATCGCAAACTCGATCATTTCCATAAAATCTCCTTGAGTAATTCACTCTACTCTCTCACAAAAATTTTTTCACAATCCCTTCCTTACATCATTTTCGCAAACTTGGTCATTTCTCTGTGCCCTAAACTCACGACTATCACTCTGTTTTTCTGAGTTTTTAAAACCTTCACTGATTCAAAATGGTTAGAACCAAAAACCTCACTCGCACAGATTCTTCTGGATCCCCACAACACTCTGACCCTCTTTCTTCTCCTCCCAGAAAGAGAAGAAAACTTACTCCTAGATCCAAAGCCAAAATACAACCCAAGCCTCAACCTAAACTAAAAGGGGTTGTGATCAAAGAGCCAATTGTTACAAGGGCTCAATCCAAAAAGAGCACCTTTACTGGGAGAGGAAAAAGTGCCAAATCGCCTTCTCCTCCACCCTCTGATTCCTTAACTCCCTCATTCACACCAAAACCTCCTAAAAAGCCCAAATATGATGTGAATATGGCTAAGGCTATGGCTGGCATTTTGGATCAACTTGAGAAGGGGCAGTCTTCAAAGAAATCTAAACTGCTAGAAGAGGAGATCTCCAAACCTCCAAAGGGATTCAATGTCAACAAACTGGAGGAGTCCCTAAAGTATCTCACTCAATTCTCCAGGAGAAAAGTGTGCAAGACATACTATGTGGACCTCAAGTTACTTCAGGAGGTATTGAAGCATGATCTTAGTTCTTTTTTTAGAACCATTTATGCCTTGGCTTTCCATTAGACTTCCTTTTTCCACTAAAGTGGTCACACATTTTTACTGCAACCTTGAGATCCTAGATGAACCAAACAGAACCTCAGCTGAGGAAGAGATGACTACCACTGTGAGAGGCCAAAAGATTCTCATATCACCCTCTAGGATAAATTTGTGGTTAGGGATAGAGAACCCCCCAGATGACATTTACTCCAAACTTGACTCAAACCAAATCTTTTCTGTCTTTAAACCTGGTGAGTTAGTTGGCCCTTTAAATTTCAAATCAAGTGATATGTGTGATCATCACAGGGTTCTATGGTACATCTACTCTAGATCCCTTGTGAACAAAGCCAACAACTATACCCACTTCTCTGATAGGGACTATAGATGGTTTGCTTCCTTACTCCTGAAGGAACAGAAAGACTTGGGGGAGTACATTTTCTCTTAGATGAAAAGATACAGAGTGGATGGAAAAGCTACCATACCAATGCCATATCCTCATATTGTTTCTCTCATTCTGAAGGAGAATAAGATATGGTATCTGGAGAGCAAAGAACTCATTGAGAGGATTACTCCGGATGGGAGAAATCATATTGGCAAGCTTAACATTGACATTCCTCTTAAGGGCCCTTTTGAGTCTGGGTCGAAGAAGAAGAAGAAGACTGAGACTGAGACTAGCAAGATGGATGACACTCAGTCGTCAGCCCCAGCTGCCACTACATCATCACCCTCTTTCCTCAATGCCACACTCCAGCACTTCATGGAAAATATGCTGAGAGGATTCCATATGGACATTGCCAACACAAATGCTGAGTTGATAACTCACATGAATGGAAAGATGGCGGAGTTGGTAGAAAAGATGGATAAGAGGCACGAGGAGTTGCTAGCTGAGCAACGTGCCCAGGGAGAGACATTGAGATTGATTCTGGCACGACTAGATTCCTTGGGTCCCGAACCTTCTGTCGGTCCATCATCTTCTGCACATAGGACTTCTTCATCTCCAGAGCATATTCCATCCCCAGAGCATACACCACCACCTCCTGAGAACATTCCTTCTGATATCCCTCTCACTGAGGTTGAGCCAACTATCCCTCCTGTTTCTAGTCCACCTGAGCCACAACCAAAAGATATCTTATACTCAGTGGATAACCCCGAAACAAATGAGACCATCCATATCATCATTGATGATTCACCACCCAAACCTCAGCCTGAACCCGCTCCTAAACCTATTCCATCTCCTACCCATACAGAGGAAATCTCTCCTTCTTCATCCTCTGATCATCATACTCCAGAGGTTGAGACCACTACTATGATTGTCTTCCAGCCTTCTCCCATTCCTCCCTGAGATGATATCCATATCCCTCCAGTTAATCTTCCTGAACCAGAATTCTCTAGCTCCTTTGATTCTTCTAGTTCATATGGCTCTTGGGTTCTTCCAGTGAAGCCTCTCTCCATGGTCAAGCCTTCTAGTCCTCCACTTGATTGATGAAGACAAAAAGAGGGAGAAGAGCTTGAGTGTGATTTTGTGGAGTGTCTGTGTCTCTTTTTGGGTATATGGGTGTATATGGGTTTTAGGGAGCTTTTGAACTTTTCAAATTTTCATCTTGTAATTCCTTAAGTTTAATGCAAGTTTATTTAAGTTATGATTTCATTTCAAGTCCATTTAAGTCTTAAATTATGATACATTGTTGGACTAATGAGTTTATTATGAATCCAAGGTGAATATGTTATAATCTCAATTTTTTTCAAAACATTTTGAATTTAAATTTAACAAGGTTTTTCAAATTTATCATTGAATTTAAGAAGTGTTTATTTAAGAACTTAGTTTCAAAAATCTTGTTTAAAATCACAAAGTATTGTCATCATCAAAAAGGGGGAGAATGTTAGATCTCATGTTTTGATGATAACAAAGAATATTATGAAAAAGATTTGATTAATAAATAAGTTTGAATAAAGTAATAACAGGGAAAAGCATCACTTGAAGTAAGCATTGGAGTAATGAAGAAAGGCCAAGAGAAAAAGCTGAGAAACTTGATCAGAAGCAAGTTTTCTAAGGCATTACTCGAGTAAGTACTCGAGTAAAGAGACAGAAACTTGAAGTAACCAGAGACACCTTCGAGTAACCTGCCAGTGATACTCGAGTAAGTACTCGAGTAACAAGGTAAAAGTTTTCAAGTTGCTCTCGGCCTGCCAACGTTACTCGAGTAACCATGTAAAAAACTTCCAGTTGCTCTCGGCCTGCCAATGATACTCGAGTATGTACTCGAGTCACCTGTTTCAAGAAATATGTTTCTCTCGGCATTTTCAACGCTGCCAACGTTACTCAAGGAGCTACTCGAGTAACTCACTGTGGTAAGCAAAAACCTGAAGGTAATACTCGAATAACTTGATCTGGTTTTTTATCATACTTCACTTGAGGCACTACTCAAGTATGCATGTATTCAATGACTTATTTAAAGTGGATTACTCGAGTAAGTACTCGAGTATGCAGAGTTATTTTGAAGTAAGACCTCAAGTCATTACCCGAGTCAGCTATGCAAAAAATTATGTTTACTCAAGTATGTACTCGAGTAACAAGGTAATCAAACTTGAAGTGCTCTCGGCCTTGAAATCCTGCCAACATTACTGGAGTAAAGCATCGAGTAACCTTAAGTCTATTTGAAGGTTTACTCGAGTTGGTACCCGAGTAATCTATGAAGAAAAGATTGCAATACTCGAGTAGGTACCCGAGTAAACAAGCATTTCCAAAGGTTTGAAATTTTGTTTATTCCATGCATTACCCGAGTAATGTTATATTTGCTTATTGACTTACAGTTTATCAAAGTTTTAACAATGATACTCGAGTATGTACTCGAGTAAACTTTAATGAATACTCGAGTAGATACTCGAGTATGCAAATCCAAAAATTTAGAAATCATTCTAACGTTCATTGATTTGTTTCCTATATGATTAACCTTTCATTGTATTAGTATTCTTAGCATATTCACAGATAAAAAATGAAGAGATCTTACCAAATATGGAAAGTCAAATGCAACGTTCAAATGTCACCTACCGCCACCTACCGCAAACGGATATTTTTCAAATATTGGAAAAGTCAACAGTGGCTACGCACTCTCCAACGGACGAGAAGAAAATGTTCCAACGGTCATCACCAACATATCTATATATATGGGAACATCCAAACAGAGGAAAAACAACAAGAACACACACAAACGTATCATCAAGTTCATTACTCTATTTTACATTGTACTTGTAATTCTATGCTTCAGTGATTCTTATTCACTCTGAGAGAGATATTTCATTCAAACTCAATATTTGTTATTGAGATAACTTAAGGTTGTGGAACCTTGAGTTGGGATTGGATTACAACTTGTAAGGGGGAGCGAGTGTCCAAGTGAAGGAACTTGCTTGTACTGGGGTACCAAGAACCCACTGAATCTTGGAAGTTATAGTGAAACTCTCAGAGAAGCTCTGAGGACTGGACGTAGGTCAAAGTGGTTGTGGCCGAATTAGTATAACTCCCGGTGTACACTTCGGTGATATTTCTTCTTACTCTTTACTGTTTTAATTTCACCGTCAAGTTTTATATTTGCAACGAATTTTTAGTGTCACCCAATTCACCCTTCCTCTTGGGTGAAATGCTTGCTCTAACAGTAACAGACATCAAAAGCTCATTCAAGTTTGTAACCTTAGATCAAGCAATATGGCTTGAGATTTTTTGAATCATTTGTTGAACCTCGTAGTGTCTCATAGACGAGAAACTCAAGACCCATTTGGCGCTAAATATATGAACAACACATATTTTTCAAATTTCTCTCCAATAATCTCCATAAAGAGAGAAAAACAACTCAATCCCATTGTAGGATAGCTTTTGCTTGTAACATCCCAAATTTTATATTCACCTGTAATTGAGAAATTCAATAAAAAGGGTGAATATTCATGAAATTGGATCTTATGAATTTTGAAATATTCATATTCAAGAGAAAATGAGTAAATTAAATCAAGAAAGGAATTAAATTCCAAAGGTGATAGCAAAATCATAATTTTTCCAATTTAGCCCAAAAATTAATTATTTTTCAATTAATTGGAGTTAATTTCAATTAATCAAGGAAAATAAAGGAAAATGCATAATTGGATTATTCTTGGTGGAGTAAATCAATAATTGTGAAATTAGGGGGAATTATACATAATACAATTATATGAATTATGGAATTTGTGAGAAACATTTTTCTTCTCTTCTCCTCCCTATGTTTTGGCCAACACATGGAAATGAGAGGGAAAATTTAATTCCAAGAAGCTCAAGTTAAATGCTACATGAACATTTCAATGATGATAAAGGTGGAGTGTACACCTAGTGAAGAAATGTGCATGGTGGTCATGATAAGTGAAGGTATGACATAAAGTAGAAGGCATGATTGGAGTTATGGGAGGAGGGATGGTGCAAGAACAAGTGGTGAAATCTCAACCTTAGATGAGATCAATGGTTTGGAATCAAGGGAGCATTTTTATGAAGGCTTTCTCTTCCCTTCCCTTCATGCATTTTTGTTCAACATAGAGTGAGAGAGAGAGAGTTTGGAGAAACTTTGAAGAGTTAGAGAGCAGAGGAGGAGGAAATCTTAAGGTAAGGGTTGATTCTTAAGCTTTTCTTGTAATATTTCCCTAGATCCTTCTCTAAACCTTGTTTCTTCATGAATCTATGATCTTGAAGACTTATCCTTAGCTCAAGGAGAAGGGAGAGAGGACGCATATAGAGAGAGAAACCAAGAAGCCAAAAAGGGTACCTTCATGAACTTGCTTTCTTGTGGTGTTGTTGTTGTTGTTTCTTGACTTTTCAAGTTTCTTGGTTGAGTTGAAAAATTGGGAAAGCTATAAACCTAAGGGGTTATGCTGCCCAAATTACTTTGAATCATGATTAAGAAGTGTTTAAATGAGTTAATCAAGGATTATAAGTGGAAAAGTACAAGTTTTAGAAGCTAAAACACAAAACTACATTTTTCCATTTTCCTTGAAATATTTTGGCCAGACTGTTTCAGGGGGGTAGGAGCTGGATTTTCATAAAATAAATGGTTCCATTGGATTCAGTGGGCAAAAATAGGTGGGGTTATAGTTGGGCACTTTTTCGGTAGAGGCTGAAAAAGCATAATTACGAAAACGCCCATGAAATCCCTAAATCGGGGCTGTCAAGGGTATTTTCATAATTTGACACTGAATTTGGTGATTTTGAGCCCAAAAATGGATTCCTTGGGTGAAAATACGTTAGAATAGCCTTAGTCAAAATTTTGGGAAAACGTGCCATCGGGCCGGGTATGGCGGGGCAGGGCTAGGGTCCCGGGGGCATTTAGGAAAATTTTTACTATAGACTAATATAACCACAAGAAACACTATGGAAGAGTCTAAAATGATACTTGGATAGGTTATGACCTACTTCTTGTACATTTAATATTTTAGGATCGAGTCGAAGGCCAGACACGACATATTTTACGAGACACATCTAAAAAGGAATCTATAAAGCTTTGAGGTGGGGACATTATCCTTCATACATCATGCCATAGTTATATGATTGTGTGAATGCCATGGTTGTAAATGTACTTTATTAATCAATATGATTTGCCCAAAGAGGGGCCAGTAGTGCTAGAGGCACTTACACTGAATTGGTGAGAACCCAACTGGTGCAGATTAGTGGGACTAGGCCCTACTCATGTATACATACAGATGATATGTTTATATTGTTCATTAATTAGTGCATACATGACATATATCATATTTACTTTTTGCATTTTCTATTAACGATAGCGTGTTTCTATGGCGATTCTTCGGAATCTCACCATATTTTTAAATAAACATCTCAGCGGGTGCCAGTGGATCGAAAGGCAAGGGCGTAGACGCCAGAAAATAATTGGCACGTGTCTCCGTTGTATTCAGTTGACGAAGGATGTGGGATTGTAAATGAATATTTTCATCAGTATAATTGTACATTCTTGTATGCCCATTGAATTCCGTCTCTATTACTCTTTGATTATTGAAATGGAAACGGGTGTTGACATTGCTGGCTGTACAAAGATGGCCTATTAGAGAACTCAACGTCATGGTTTTTAAGTGTCTCTTTGGCCATTTTAGGAGATGAGACAACAAGCACAGTTCTATGACCTAGTTTTAGCGAAAATAAGGGTCCATATTTCTTTGAGAGGTTCCATGGGTCAAGGTAAAGTGAAGAAGTATTGAGTTGATGAAGATTTCCTGGGAAGGCCTTTAGGTGACGGTGGAAGGTTAGGTTTGTGAATTATGGTTTCTCTGATGTATTTAAGAAAGAAGAAGATGAATAAAAATAAAAGAGGAGAAATTAGAGTGAGAACAAGTGAGAGTAGTGAGAATAATACCATTTTGGTAATTAACCTCTGGGGTCAAGTGATTTGTGAACTTGGCTTCCATACACATGCATTTATAGAGATTGTTTGCTGATTTTTAATCTTATTACATTGACTTCTTTTTTTTAAAAAAAAAAATCGGTCTTTTTTAATTAAGGATGTATGGGTATGAGTTTCAATTAGATGGTTTGTGGAACGCTGAAATACTATAATTGATGAATAAAATAATTTGAGAAAATTAATCTTTTGATTCCTATAGTTTTAATTTGGTTGTAATTCAGTCCTTCAATCCTAATTTGGTGTAACTTAGGGCCTGTTTGGTTAGATTGCAGACCCCTCTGGTAATGCAATGGACTGCAATGCAATGGGGTGCAATGCAATAATGATTACCATAATCATGTTTGGTTGCTTAATAATAAGATGTTGATAATTTTTTTTATATTTAAATTCAATTATAAAAGGTCCAAAATACCCCTTAATCATTAAAAAAAACCTCTATCACCAATCATCTCCTTCCTCACCCCAAATCACAGCGTCAGTGCATAACTCAAACAAGAATAAGCAAGTTAAAATTTTTTTGAGCAGATCTGCGAACGGCAGAGGGGACGAGATTTAAAGAGGTGAATCGAGCAGAAGCCCAGTCAGGGTGAGAATTAGGGGGAATAGATGGGGAGGAGGAAGATGGAGAAGTAGCTGGTGAAGGTTGAACAGGAATGTGATGTTCCCATTGATTCATCATCCATATCGAGTAGAGGATAATTGACACCCCCGCGAAAGCATGAAGAAAATCTAAGAATTTAAGAAGAAAAGCTAAGAAAGGATGGCAGCAATTGTGACGCATGATTCGGTCTGTGTCTCCGGCGATTACAGGGAAAACCCCAACCTTATCTTATGGACGAGTCACTTGGCATGAATTTCTTCAGATAATCGAATGGCCAGATTGGTTTCGTAATAGTCAACTCTTTACCTCGTCGGCCACAATAAATTCGGTGTTTGTTTCTCCTCCGCCATGAACCACCTCGATATCGGCTTCTGCTGCTTTCGACCTTCTGCTCTGTCTCAATGCCGTTATGCTCTCAAGTCTGTTAGGGCTTTTCAGAAGAAAAAAATGATGATAGCCTGTTTTTAATTATTTGGTTGGTGAGGGTAGATCTTGTCTTTTTATTAAATTAGTAGGGTCAAAATTGAGATTTCATCAATGATTACAAGCCTACAATGAGTTTTCATAGGGGTCCCCCTATGAATGTTGATTACCAAAAATATGCAATCTATTTTACAATTGTAATCTATATTACCATTAATAAGCCCAACCAAACAGGCCACCAATGGTAATGCAATCAAGATTACCATCGCATGTGTGCAATGCAATCTAACCAAACGGGCTCTTAGTCTCTAAATTTTGACTCAGCTAAAACCGGTCTCTAAATTTTGACTCATTACTATTAAGTCCCTGCAGTTTTATCCATTTGAAACTTTATTCCCTAAGTTTTATGAAATATATAATTTTTATTCTAAAATATGGTGAATAATATTTAAATGATTTAATTTATAGAAATTAAGTTGTACCAAATTAAAATTTAGGAATTGGGTTATAATCAAGTCAAACCTATTCAAAAAAAAAAATTATAATACAATTACATCATCCATACATCAAGCAATGATATGGCGATGTAATTGATTTTTTAAGATAATTGAACCCATGGGTACGTATCTTAAAAAAAATATGGAAGCCATATTCATATATGAATAAATTATAGAACAATTATATAATTCATGTATAGGCAGGGCTTTAAAGCTTAAATGACATTAAGTACCTCGCTTTAAGATTTTGTTAAGTGTGAGGTTCTCAATTTGAACCCTTTATTAGAATATAATGGGGAGATGAAAAAACGTACTTCTTCCGATCCTAAATATAAGACATAATTGATTTTTTTTTAGAGATTAAGAAAGCTAAATAAATTATTTAATTATATCATATATTGTGTATCATTAAATTATATATAAGTTTATTAGTCAAACTAATTAGTTTGAAGAAAAAAATAAAAATACTCTAAAATAATTTAATCAACTTCTTTAATTCCTCAAAAAAAAATTTTATCTTATATTTAAGATGAGAGAGAGAGAAAGTATCATCCATGTCTATGAACCGGAGGTAAAGTCCTGACGTTACAATGATTGAGGGCCCATATGCTTTGAATTTTGTAAGAACCGTGCCCACATTTTTATACGGAACCATCTCCCCCACTTATTTAATATCTTGTGTTTTTCAAAGGTAGACGCAACAACGCGGCCGTTGAAATATGATGATCCTAAATAATAATTCCTCATAATGAATTAATTCTTATAAAATTTTTATGGACTGAAATGAAATTAATTTTTTTAGCGGAATGACTTATTTCCTTCGTTAAAAATTAGTAGTTACCACCTTAATTGTTATCATTAAATAAGTTAAAGTTATTATTTATTAAACTGTTTTTGCCATTAATATTTACCAAGAAGTTTTACTGAAATTAGTTGTCACCATTTTAGTTGTGATTATCACAAGTTAAAATTGTTAATTGTCAAGCTATTGTCATTTATTGTTTTTAAGAACATTAAGATAATTTCGCAAAAAAGTTAATCTCAGTACCAACATCAAGTAATTTGACCATTTCAAAATCCTGTTTTGGATTTAGGGGATTTTTATTTTATTCTTGCTTTTTTTTAGTGTGTACGTTGAATCGATTTCAAGACATTAATCTCTTGATATTTCTGGTAACGTAATCCCTTGATATTCTATTTCCTATATGACTGGATAATATCTTTTTGTTGAACAAATATGACTGGATAATATCACACAGGTAAGGAAAAGTGATATTAACGGACGTATACGTACGGATGTTTTAATGTCAATATATGGGACGCCAAATATGACATGGAATATAGCAGTGTTTATTTCATTAAAAAGATACTCCTTCTGGTCCTAAATAATATAGGAGCTAGATATAAAGTTTAGCATATTGTTGATTATATGTATTAATGGTTTCAGATAATATCCATTAAGAAGAGAACAACCCTATGGCATCGTTGTAGGATACTTTTTGCTGGCTGAACAAAGAAGGTCTATCAATGTCACGATCGGTGTGTAGGCTAAGCCAAATAATTTCATTTAGCCTAACAAACCTTAAACAAAGTACACCAACTCTAGAACAAACATTTGTATGATAATAACAATACTTATTGAACTTCTATATTAAAATCCTAATTAGAGAACAAATCCACAACAATTAACTTTAGGGAGGCACATGTTATCCCATATTATACACAACACAATGTCTTTGACACCGTAATAGTAGTCATGACATCACGGAATCCCCCGCCACTCACAATATATTTCATAGGTTTATAAAGCATATCAACCACAATCCAACTCACCAGTTGCATTATTTGGGAAAAAAAATAGAGAGAGGAATGAGTTTATCACTGACTCTGTGAAAACATAAATAACAAAGTGCGCTGAAGGTAAACAAAGACGCACAAATTTTTTCGCAAACTGTTTTTCTCAAAATAAATAAATGTAATAAAATTCAAATGTTGAGTTGAAAACAAATAATGAGGGCAAATGTTTGCAAAATCCTTATCTCAATAAATAATAAAAAATAATTAAAATCAAATATTCAACCACAATCTTTCAATTAACACAATCACTCAATATAAATCCTGTAGGGAATAATCATCCTACCTATACTCAGTGTTCCATATGCTGTATGTCATAATCATATAACTTATGGTGAGGAATAACAGTCCCACCTATACTTATATATCCATCTATCTCATATACCAATTATTAACATAAATCATGGTCTAGAATAATCGTCTCACCGATATATATCACACACACACACACAAACATTATCAATATATATAAGGCACACACACAAACATTATCAATATATATAAGGCTGAAAAGATAGCAAAGGTGAAATGAAAGGTGCCACCTTGCTATTCATGTTCTCACCTATTAGGACAGATAGCATAGATCCCTTTTAACCATACTAGATCTAAGATTGAATACTTGTTAAGAAGTCTTCACGAGTATCACCTATATATAAATAACAGTTTTTAAAATATTATTATATGTTCATAAGGATCAAGTTTCCTTCTTTCCTTTCTTTTTAATCTTTTGGAGTCCGAATAGGGACAAATCTTTACATGATTGAGGAGAGTCAAGGCCTATGAATGAAGAAATATATTAAAGAAGAGTAGGAGGATTGTCTACAAGAATTGAAGAAATAATTAAGTGAAACATGTATCGTTGGTGTACGTGACGAGAGTTGATTTAACAATTAATTATGAAATAGCACTAGAAGGAAGAGTTGTGATTCCTCACCTTATGTAAGGTCTGGACAACATTAAATTAATGAATTGATGAGAGTAGTCCCACATATTTGAGAGGATAAGGAGGTCTACTCAGTGTGGAGCTAGTGGAAGAAACAACAGAAAGAAAAGAGGAAGAGTGAAAGAAAAACCAGTGTGTAGGGTGTAATGCCCCAATTTTTGATTAAGGGCTAATGACAATTATTGAGAATAATTTGTGAATTAATCTGAATTATTATATGTTTTGTGGCAATTTCAGTAAATATACCATAATCAGGAAAATTGGGAGAATGGAAATTATCGGTTAATTAGTCAGTGATTAATGAGGAAATTAATTACTAACTAAGAGAAAAATGAGATGTGTGATTAATTGGCTAATGAAGGGATTAGAGAAGCTAATTGGTGACTTATTTTTTTGTGTGAGCCAATGCAATGTGGACATGTGTCAAGAGGTGAAGAAGATAGAGTGTGTGCGCAAGTCAAATGGGTTATTTTAATATTTTCTCTCTCCTCTCTTCCCTCTTTTCGGCTGATGCATAGGCATAGGGGGATGATGATTTCTTCTTCCTCTCACACTCTCATCTCTCTTGCGCTATTGTTAAAGGAGAAAGGAAGAACGAAAGCTTGCATTTAAGGTAAGAAAATGACCTCTAATGCCAAAAATCATTTCATTAAAGTTGTTCTTTGAGTTAAGAGCTCTATTTTGATGTTTATAGATCTTCCATTGGGTGTTGTTTGAGCTCTCAAGGGATTTTAGAGATTTGAGAATCAAGAAATCTCTTTGGAAAGGTTGAAGAGGTAAGTGAGGCCAACCTTTCTATCTATGCTTTGTACTAAATGAATAAGTTTGTAATTTTTGGAATTTTTACCCTATTTTCAAAAATATGGGTCATTGGGTGGTTTGGCATGATATGGTTGTGGAAATTGTGTTTTGGGAGGAGTTTTGAATAGATAGAATTGGTTTGAGGTTGGAATGTGAAGTTTGGTGAATTTGGGATTTTAGTGTTTAATGTTGCCCAAAACCAAAGTATGATAATAGAATAGGAATTTGGTGATTTTGATATTTCCATTGGTTTCCTTGGGTGATTTTATGTGGGGATATCTTTGGTTGAGAGTTTGGAACCAATGGAAACATTTGGGTAAAAATTTGGAAGTGCTGTCAGTTTTCAGCATTTTTGGTTTCTGATCTGTATCACTCGGGTGGTCAAGGGTCCACTCGAGTGCGGGATGAATATCACTCGAGTGGTGATGGGTTCCACTTGAGTGCGGTAGTGTATTTTCCCTTTTTGCTTCCAGTTTTATATTGCACTTCTGTGTGTAAAGGCAAGAGTGCGGCCTTACTTGCGGGTGTTGAGAGTTCCCATTCGAGTAAGCCTCGTCCCACTTGAGTGAGGGTGTATGAGACACAATGAACTCGCGTCTAGGGTTGTCTCTCGCAATCAACTTCTTAAAAGTGTGTCTTAGCACTCATGAGTGCTAAGCCATAACTCAAGTGCTTCTATTCCTGCTCGAGTGATGTCCCTCTCTGAAAGTTTCTTGTGCTCTCGGGTGAGCACTTCTTGAACCTCACTTTGGGGTACTCAGGTGAGCATTAGGCTTCCACTCGAATGATAGAGGTCATGGTCAGGTGCAGCGAGCAATTCTGGTTGCTATCATTCCTTTTTGCTCTCAGGTGAGCACTTTCTGCACGACACTTCCTAGGACTCGAGTGAGGGTAAGGCTAACACTCAAGTGTTGCTTCCATAACTTGAGTGTCCATACATTATTACTCAAGTAAGGTCATCTTCACTCAAGTGTCTCAGTGAAAGATACCAGTACTTGTACTTCCAAAAGGGGATCTTTGGGATAGTTCTTCCAACCCTTTAGGGCGTTTGTTAAAGTCATGTGTAGCTTCCTAAAGAGCATAAATGATAACCAATTTAAGTGATATCAAGTTATTTGACTATTGGTATAGAGAATAACACTTCATCCCTAATTATGAATATAGGATTTGACATTTTCCCTACTTAGGAGAGACCGGCACCAGAGAATGCCCGGAAGGATCAAGGTAGTGACTTTTCTCTCATGTTATGTATGATGCTTGGTATGCATGACTTATCATTGTTTGTTGTATCTTTGGCATGAGGCCATTGTGTTATCTCCCATAGTGCATTACAGCATGAGCAGCCGTAGGGGGTGATGGTTATCACACTTACCCCTGCCGTTGTTTTTGCTGTTGTAATTGCTAGGGGTGCATTGTGGAATCGTGGATTCCTATTTGAGTATCCGGCTAGTGTGGCTGTGTGTGTATGTGAAATATTTTATATGGATCCTAGCTGTGGTGATATATGTGATATGATCATGTGATTGTGCAATACAGCATAAGCAAATGTAAGGGTGACATGAGTCATACCTGCCCTTGCTGTGTAACTATCATTGTAATTGTTGTGTGTTGTGTGATAATTTACTTTCATGCTTTATTGTTGTGCATATTATGAGTGATTTGACACTACAGGGATTCCTTAGAATCTCACTCTCCCAAAAACAATTTTAGCAGGGCCGAAAGATCAAAGGGGAAGCGGGTGACGAAGAGCGGTTAGAGCTCTAGGGAGGAGTTTCACTTTGGGATTATTTGGTTATCATACTTGTAATTTTTGGTTATATTCTTGGGAATCAATTGTATATATTTGTGGTATGATATAGTTTTGTGTAATCCCCAAGAAAAAGGGAAAGAGATTATGGGTGTTATGCCTTGTATAAACCCTTTGGTTATATTCTTGGGAATCAATTGTATATATTTGTGGTATGATATAGTTTTGTGTAATCCCCAAGAAAAAGGGAAAGAGATTATGGGCGTTATGCCTTGTATAAACCCTTTATTAATCAATAGAACCCGAGTGTGCGGGAATTTATGCTGTACTCTGATATGTATGAATGAAATCAACCTGTACAGGCCAGTTATGTTTGAAATATGAGTATGAGACCATTGTGAAACATGTGTTAAAAAAGTTTTTGAAAACCTTAATTTTTGGGAAATTTTATTTTGTCTAAGTCCCAAATCATACATGGTCTCTAATTCAAATTTAATTATGTTTTTATGAACTAATCTCGGCCTTGATTATGAAGGGGGTTACACAGGGGAAAGAGGGAAAGAGAAAATGTGATTAAGAAACCGTGCCTGTATTTATCACTTGGAATGGAGAGGTTGTTTTAGGAGGCAATGGTGTGGATGAGCACAATTGAAGAATAAGCGATTAAGAATATGTTTAGGTTAGGTTTGTTTGTTTGTTTTTTAATATTTGAGGGTCCTACAAGATTTAAATCCAAAGAACTTATCGTTTTTGTTATTGATGAGAATAGATACTAGAACTAAATGAGATTAACTTGATATTCACGAACTGTCCTTTGATATGACATGAGATTTACTAATATCTATTAAATATCCTTTTGGCCACTGTCACACCCACCCCGGTTTTACCCCCCACTGGGGATGCCCCGCGCCGGTGAGCCCGGTTTTACCCCCACTGGGATGCCCCGGCTAAGACTCACAAGGAATATCTCCTCCCCCCTGGAGGATTTCTCTCGCCTTCCCACGTCTCGAACCCTTACCCTGGGGGTAAGTATAAGAGTTTGGCGAGAGGTGGTACCATTGAGCTAGTTAGCTCAATGGTACCACCTCTCGCCAAACTCTTATACTTACCCCCAGGGTAAGGGTTCGAGACGTGGGAAGGCGAGAGAAATCCTCCAGGGGGGAGGAGATATTCCTTGTGAGTCTTAGCCGGGGCATCCCAGTGGGGGTAAAACCGGGCTCACCGGCGCGGGGCATCCCCAGTGGGGGGTAAAACCGGGGTGGGTGTGACAATAAAAAGGCGCCTTTTTATTGTAACACCCCACCGCCGTCTCACCCCACCGGGCCACAACGGTTGGTGCCCTCTCCCACCACACGGTGTGGAGCAGGATGGGTCAAGTCCGTTAGACCCACTACTCACAAGAGTCCCCCGCCCCCCTGGCGGGATTTTTCGCCTCCGTGGGAATCGAAGCCACTACCTGGGGGTAAGTAGCGCCTCAATGCATTCCCACTACCACTTGAGCTAGGTAATGTAACCCCCTCCGTAATTATATCCGAAATACGCGATTAAAATGAAATAGAGACCAATAATAATCAAATAACATTTACTAACCCATCACATGACGGGGTTTTCGCGAATACTTTTTGAAATCATTTATAAACATGGTCTCATATTCACATTTCGAATACAATTACTACGCGAAGATAAATCACATTCATATAAATATCAGAGTGCACAACTTAATCATCCCGGCAATCCCGGGTACATACCTTCGCTAAAAATACACAGGGTACAATTGCCAATTACAATTCTTCAAATGGGGATTACACAATCTTATCTCGAAAGAGTCCTAGCCGCTCCTTCCACGAGCCACTTGCCCTGTCTAAATTGTTGGTAGGGGAGAGTGAGATTCGAGAGAATCTCAGTAGGAAACAGATACCATAATGCATGCATGATAGATGCTATGTGTATGACATGTTAGCTTTATCTAGATGCATACCCCATAATGATAATTCTGCATGCTCAATGTTTCATACAACAAGACTATGGCCACAGCGAAAACAGAAACAGAGCTTCATTTATTCAAATATGCTCTACACAATCAAGTAAAGCAATCACATACATCACTACACAAGCAAAGATATCAAATACATGCAAGTAAGGTAAGTCCCCTACCTCCAGTCTTTTCTCCTCGATTTGCGTGCCAGCAACTCGGGGCTTCACATTCGATCCTATAATGTCAAATGTACCATTTAGACACTTCCATAGTGTTTCTGGGGGTTATATGAGGCTATATTGAAAATTTACTAAAATACCCCCGGGGGCCCGGCCCGGCCCGGCCGTACCCGGTCCGACTGTACTTTTCTTGAAATTTTACCATGGGCTATTCTGACATATTTTCGCCCAAGGAATCCATTTCCGGACTCGGAATTATCAAATTCAATTTCAAATTACAAATTTACCCTTGGCAGGCCCACTTTAAGGGTTTCAAGGGCGTTTTCGTAATTATGCTTTTTCGGCCTTTTCCGAAAAAGTGACCAACTGTAACCCCACCTAATTTTCGCTCCTGAACTCAATGGAATCATCAAATCATTGAAAATCCATCTCTAACCCCTCCAAACCAGGCTTGGCCGAAATTCTCAATTCCCCGGGAAAAATTGGGGTTTTTCGGTTTCAGCTCCATAAACGCGTTCCTTTCTACTCCTAACCACTTTATTGACTATTCCATTAAGTTACAAATACCATTTAGTATCAATTTGGGCAGCATAACCCCTAGGGAAACCCATTTTCCATTTTTACAACCAATGGCAATCCGGCGAAATTTCACCGATTAAATTGCCCACAGCAGCCAGAATAGTCAATATACAAGAGTTTAGAAGTTACCTCAAGCTCCCAATAGCTTTTCCTTGACTTGAATGAAAACCCTAGGTGTTTTAACACCAAAAGAGGAGCTTCCAAACCTTAAAGAACATAAAGGAGTAACTTAGGGTCGGAGTTATACACGTTAGGAGCTAGATCGTCGGAGAAATCGGCTTACCTTGCGAGTTCTCTTCTCCTTTTCTCCCAAAACCCTCTCAACTCCTTTTCTTTACTTTGGTTGCAGAATGGCGTCGGAATGCTGAAGGAGAAAGATGAATAAAAAGTGTTTTAACATTAGGATGATGTCATGTTTTATTATGCTGATGTCATAAATCCCATTTTCGGATTTTATGACAGTTTTTCTGCCCAAACTTTGAAAAATCATAACTAATTCTAGAAAATTCGAAATGAGGTGATTCCAAAGCCAAATGAAAGCTATTTAAGTCCTATTTATAGGAAAAATATTTACCAATACTAGAAATCACCACACAATTCCAGAATTACACAAATTTCATCACTGCCCCAAAACAGAGTCCATTTTCGACCTCAAACTTTGGACAGTCATATCTCTCAGTTCCCAACATGAAATGGCACAAATTATATGTCCATTTTGAAGCTTGGGATGTGATCTTTAAGACTGGAAAGTTTCATAATTTTATGACATCATTTGCCTAGTAAAAACATCCACACGAGAAGATTGCCCAGACAGAATTCACAATGGACAGCATTTCCAGTTTTGCAACCAATGTGTCCAATCCAATTTAAATCAATTTCAATGATTAAATACCACAACATGACACCATTTCCATCACAATACCCCATTCAATTCTTCCCTCTATTCTAAGTCAATTTGGATGTTAATCCACAATTGAACTCAAATACAGGGTTTTGGCGTTGCTCATAACACAAGCGACTACAATCCACTTTATATTCTCTAAAAGGGTTCATTAATCACTAACCACGTCCACTTTTGTAGTCATTAAACCCTAATCACAATTTGGGATCTTGCTAAACCGGGGCTTAGCAATCCACTAATCTCAGGCTTATTCTCTAAGCTCAAGTCTCAAAATTCGGGGTGTTACATTTCTCCCCCCGTTCAATAAATTTCGTCCTCGAAATTTGTCATACCACTTAATTCAAAAACTATGGATGCTTCTTCACGACAGCTGTCGTTTCACAATTCATTTCATATTGGGATGTCCCTTCTAGACCACGCAGACAACCGGTGCACCACAAATCTGATTCTCAGAAGAAACTTACACAATAAATGCAACCCAGTTGCCACAAACTGCAATCGGCCCATTTCACGATTGCAGCACAAACACAATCACCTCATGATTATTAAACAAATACAATCGTTTCCATATACGATTGCTATCAAAACCATCATCACATAATCACAATCGTCGCAAGCCCTTCTAACTCATGAGTGGCTAGCGTATCTCAATATCCGAAGGCTCTAAATCATGAGCCATATCATAAGATTTTGGCAGTTTGGCAGCATAGGCCACCACTCTGCTTAACTCAATCTAGTTACCCCTTCCGGGAGTAACACCAAAACACCACAACCTCAATACATCAAACGACAGCCTCAGCTGTATACACAAACATTTCAACTTTCACTATATCCACTTTCACAGCTTTACCCTCACCCGTACACCCACCAGTAACTCCACTAGTGGTAACCGGGACTTTTGGGAGTCCACAACATCACATTATCAGGTCACTCCGGAATCTCAATCTCTTCTATCCGAAGTACCTGACCGTAATGGCCCACCTAGAGTCTCAGTCTCTTCTATCCAGGCGCCTTTTATTGTCACACCCCCCCTTAATGGGTGCCCACGCTTCCGCTGCGTGGCTGGCTCCCACATCACACCCGTCCGATGGATACCCGTGGGTTACCGGACTCACAATTTTATTGTCACAACCACCCCGGTTTTACCCCTCTAGGGATGCCCCGTGCCGGTGGTGCCCACCCCGGTTTTACCCCCCGCTGGGGATGCCTCGCGACAGTGGCTGGGTTACTCAATTATTGTCACACCAACCCCGGTTTTACCCCCTCTAGGGATGCCCCGTGCCGGTGGTGCCCACCCCGGTTTTACCCCCCGCTGGGGATGCCCCGCGACAGTGGCTGGGTTACTCACATTTCACCCAGGACTCACAAGAAAATCCATTTCCTTATCAAACGTACATTGCAGATTCTAATTTTACGCACCACCTTTCGGCCTTGGGTCAACACCGGTGCAACCAACGTGGTGGCTAGCCAGGTTGGCCATGCCGAGGTAGTGCCCTCAAAATAGAGAACCCCCGATCATGTAGTCGAATTAGCCATCAGCTGAATTAGCTCTGCTCTACTAGACAACTATACCTCAGTCCCAGCTTGTTCACAAATATCACAAATTCACAATCACACTCCACTCTCATCCCCTTTCTCCGTCGGAAAGACATACAGTCTTTACCCGAACCGTTGTTAGCTACTCAGGGACTATTGACGTGGCAGTGCACACACATAGCCATTCAGGCTCACAATAGTAGATCCATAATCACACCCTACCCTCATCCCCTTTCTCCGCCGGGAAGACACACAGTCTAACCCGAACCGTTACTAGCTACTCAGGGACTATTGGCGTAGAGGTGCTCACACACAGCCTTTCGGCTTCCACATTACACTCCACCCTCATCCCCTTTCTCCGCCGGGAAGACACACAGTCTTTACCCGAACTGTTGTTAGCTACTCAGGGACTATTGGCGTGGCAGTGCATACACATAGCCTTATAGCTCATACAGCTATCCGGCTTCCACAACTGGCCCGTCGGCCTACACAAATGGCCTATCCCCCATAAACTACCGCCCCAAAGGCACGGTCCTCCGCCATAGGAATCACCCCATGCGGCCGCGGGTAAGAGACTCACAATGCACAATTGCAACAAGCTGGAACCAGGCATATTAACAACTTCACCTTCAATATCTCAAACCCTTTTCACGTACTGGGATCCTTCAAGACCCCTTTTCACAATACAACTTGACCCCGAAGTTTTACCTCCCGAAGCCATCACTAACGCATTGCACTTTCTGCAAATTCGAGCTTCTGCTCAACACAATTCTTAAACATCACATTCACCACGCTTCCGCTGCACACTCTGAGGTCTTTATCCTCATATGTGCCTTCACAATGTCAGGGTGACTCAATAGGAGTCCCATAGGAATCTCCTACTACCCCTGTCCACACACATAATCTATGCCAGACCTTGGCTCAATTCAATTCGAATCATTCAAAGCCATAACCAACACATCGTTGAGATCCCATACTCCCAACGTTCCCAGAGCTCTACTCTAAGATTCAACGTCACGACAATTGCTCTCGACGGTTCGTTATCAAGGCGGCTGCACACTAGGGTTCATCGTCATGGTGGCTCCACACTACGGTACTGTACCCGATGCTTCACTCAGTCACTTGACTGGTCAGCCCCTTCGGTCAGCATCCTCTGTAGGTAGCCCTTTCCAATCAGATCTCACCATAGGTAGCCCTCTCCGATCAGATCTCACCGTAGGTAGCCCTCTTCCATCAAAACTCCCCGTAGGTAGCACTCTCCGATCCGAATCCTCCATAGGTAACTTTTCCCTCTGGTAGATTTACAACTAGCAATCTCAGGGTACCTGATACATATTTCAATTTAATTCTAGTACCATGCTCTGGCACCACAGACCATCCAGGTCAAATGCAATTCCTATGAATCAGCCCAGCTATGGAGTCTGATCCTTGGATCACAGCTCATCTATCCAAACCTCAATCTTAGTTGAACTGGGAAATCACTTCCCTCAATTCCACGGAGCATTATCAACCCCAACACAAATCCAAATATCTTTGCCAGCCTAAGGCACCATGGTCCCCTAGGTCTTAAGGACTTTAAACACACAAATTCAGGACAACCAAATAATGCATACACATAATCCACAAATCTCAGATATCCACAACACCAGAGATATAAATGTATATACCACAAACAACCAAAATCACAAATCATTGCCTATTCCTTAGGCAATCATAACTCATCACTCATTCCCTAGCTTGGCCTAAGGGAAATATCCTAGCAAAATCCATCTTTGCCAGGAACTGCAGCTCTGATACCAAAATGTAACCCCCTCCGTAATTATATCCGAAATACGCGATTAAAATGAAATAGAGACCAATAATAATCAAATAACATTTACTAACCCATCACATGACGGGGTTTTCGCGAATACTTTTTGAAATCATTTATAAACATGGTCTCATATTCACATTTCGAATACAATTACTACGCGAAGATAAATCACATTCATATAAATATCAGAGTGCACAACTTAATCATCCCGGCAATCCCGGGTACATACCTTCGCTAAAAATACACAGGGTACAATTGCCAATTACAATTCTTCAAATGGGGATTACACAATCTTATCTCGAAAGAGTCCTAGCCGCTCCTTCCACGAGCCACTTGCCCTGTCTAAATTGTTGGTAGGGGAGAGTGAGATTCGAGAGAATCTCAGTAGGAAACAGATACCATAATGCATGCATGATAGATGCTATGTGTATGACATGTTAGCTTTATCTAGATGCATACCCCATAATGATAATTCTGCATGCTCAATGTTTCATACAACAAGACTATGGCCACAGCGAAAACAGAAACAGAGCTTCATTTATTCAAATATGCTCTACACAATCAAGTAAAGCAATCACATACATCACTACACAAGCAAAGATATCAAATACATGCAAGTAAGGTAAGTCCCCTACCTCCAGTCTTTTCTCCTCGATTTGCGTGCCAGCAACTCGGGGCTTCACATTCGATCCTATAATGTCAAATGTACCATTTAGACACTTCCATAGTGTTTCTGGGGGTTATATGAGGCTATATTGAAAATTTACTAAAATACCCCCGGGGGCCCGGCCCGGCCCGGCCGTACCCGGTCCGACTGTACTTTTCTTGAAATTTTACCATGGGCTATTCTGACATATTTTCGCCCAAGGAATCCATTTCCGGACTCGGAATTATCAAATTCAATTTCAAATTACAAATTTACCCTTGGCAGGCCCACTTTAAGGGTTTCAAGGGCGTTTTCGTAATTATGCTTTTTCGGCCTTTTCCGAAAAAGTGACCAACTGTAACCCCACCTAATTTTCGCTCCTGAACTCAATGGAATCATCAAATCATTGAAAATCCATCTCTAACCCCTCCAAACCAGGCTTGGCCGAAATTCTCAATTCCCCGGGAAAAATTGGGGTTTTTCGGTTTCAGCTCCATAAACGCGTTCCTTTCTACTCCTAACCACTTTATTGACTATTCCATTAAGTTACAAATACCATTTAGTATCAATTTGGGCAGCATAACCCCTAGGGAAACCCATTTTCCATTTTTACAACCAATGGCAATCCGGCGAAATTTCACCGATTAAATTGCCCACAGCAGCCAGAATAGTCAATATACAAGAGTTTAGAAGTTACCTCAAGCTCCCAATAGCTTTTCCTTGACTTGAATGAAAACCCTAGGTGTTTTAACACCAAAAGAGGAGCTTCCAAACCTTAAAGAACATAAAGGAGTAACTTAGGGTCGGAGTTATACACGTTAGGAGCTAGATCGTCGGAGAAATCGGCTTACCTTGCGAGTTCTCTTCTCCTTTTCTCCCAAAACCCTCTCAACTCCTTTTCTTTACTTTGGTTGCAGAATGGCGTCGGAATGCTGAAGGAGAAAGATGAATAAAAAGTGTTTTAACATTAGGATGATGTCATGTTTTATTATGCTGATGTCATAAATCCCATTTTCGGATTTTATGACAGTTTTTCTGCCCAAACTTTGAAAAATCATAACTAATTCTAGAAAATTCGAAATGAGGTGATTCCAAAGCCAAATGAAAGCTATTTAAGTCCTATTTATAGGAAAAATATTTACCAATACTAGAAATCACCACACAATTCCAGAATTACACAAATTTCATCACTGCCCCAAAACAGAGTCCATTTTCGACCTCAAACTTTGGACAGTCATATCTCTCAGTTCCCAACATGAAATGGCACAAATTATATGTCCATTTTGAAGCTTGGGATGTGAGCTTTAAGACTGGAAAGTTTCATAATTTTATGACATCATTTGCCTAGTAAAAACATCCACACGAGAAGATTGCCCAGACAGAATTCACAATGGACAGCATTTCCAGTTTTGCAACCAATGTGTCCAATCCAATTTAAATCAATTTCAATGATTAAATACCACAACATGACACCATTTCCATCACAATACCCCATTCAATTCTTCCCTCTATTCTAAGTCAATTTGGATGTTAATCCACAATTGAACTCAAATACAGGGTTTTGGCGTTGCTCATAACACAAGCGACTACAATCCACTTTATATTCTCTAAAA
This sequence comes from Inga oerstediana, assembly GCA_963210345.1. NCBI lineage: Eukaryota > Viridiplantae > Streptophyta > Magnoliopsida > Fabales > Fabaceae > Inga > Inga oerstediana. Next base: position 47,763,794 of record OY723410.1, on the reverse strand, counting down.
GGGTTCATTAATCACTAACCACGTCCACTTTTGTAGTCATTAAACCCTAATCACAATTTGGGATCTTGCTAAACCGGGGCTTAGCAATCCACTAATCTCAGGCTTATTCTCTAAGCTCAAGTCTCAAAATTCGGGGTGTTACAGCCACACCATCAAATATCTTTTGATATGATAAGATTAACTAATATTTGCTAATTATTAGTTTCCACTTTATCATTCCTCATAAAAATATCTTCCCATTATCATCATCATCATCATCATTATTATATGTTTGGGTTATCACAATGAAACTCAAGATCATGATTCTTAGGGGTACAGAAGGCACTTTTAACATCTGTTTTTATGCCCTTTAGATGACCATTTTTAGGGGGATATGTATGCCAGTGTCGTTGAAAGTTTTGAAATAGACAACTATTTCAAAATGGTTGTTATAAGTGACTTATGTAAGACCTTGTCTTACATACCACTTACCATTGATATTAGTTAGAGTATTGGAGCACAGTTCGATGGGCAACACAGGAATAGCAGAAATTTATTGATATTAAGTACATGTTTACATCCAGAAGTCTTCCCGTAGGGTTTGATAATATATATACAAATTGTCCAATATGTTCATAAATTAGATTAATATAACCCAACTGCTCTAGTTTATGGATCCGCACCCTTCAATTGCCCTATCTACCACTTTACCCTTGGAGCCATTAGTTCCCACTGGAAAATTTATTTATGAAAAAGGATGATTTTCTGAGAAATCCTAGTAGCAATATACAATCAATTATATAAAATGTGAAAATTTAGATATGCAATACACCATATAATATAAAATGAAAATCCATATCATAACATGTGTGTAAATAATGCTTAGGGCCAAATGACTCTTTGAATCCCTTACATGTACCTCAGCTAAGTCCCTGACTATAGCTAGGTAATACCCCTATACCTTAGCTAGATCCCAAACCATAGTTAGGTAATGTGCCCCAGGCACGTGTTCATATCATAGAATACAATAACACGTAGAATATTAATAATCACATAGTGTATGAGAGATAATAGTTATTACCTTAAACCTTTTTCCAACTTAGCAAGTGTTCCTCGATATGTGTAATACCCCAGCTTTTGAGACTCGAGGCTAGAGAATAAGCATGAGATTATTGGATTGCTAAGCCCCGGTTTAGCAAGATCCCAAATTGTGATTAAGCGTTAATGACTTCAAAAGTGGATGTGGTTAGTGATAAATAACCCTTTTGGAGAATATGATGCGATTTGGCACTCAAATGTGATTCGTGTGTGGTGTGAGCAGTGCCGAAACCCTGTATTTGAGTTCAATTGTGGATTAACATCCAAATTGACTTAGAATAGAGGGAAGAATTGAATGTGAATTGTGTTGACATGTTGAGATTGTTGTGAAAACATGTCAATGTGATGTGAATTTGAATGATTTAGTGTTTCCAATGGATTCCTTGTGAAAATTTATGTGGGAATGATGTTTGGTATGAAAATGGAACCAACTGAAGCAAAGATGCAAAATCCGAAATTCTGTCCAGTGAAACTCTATTATGGGCAGTCCGTTTGTGTAAACGTTTTGAATGAACAAATGGTGTCTAAAAATTCTGAAACTTTCCAGTCTTATATTTCACATCTCAAGCTTCAAAATGGACATAAAATTTGTGGCATTTCGTTTTGTGAACTAGGAGATATGACTGTCCAAAGTTTGGGATGGAAACTGAACTCTGTTTTGGGCCAGTGATGAGTTTTATGTAATTCTGGAATTGTGTGGTGACTTTTAGTAATGGACAATATTTTTCCTATGAAGAGGACTTAAATATCTTTCATTTGGCTTTGAAATCACCTCATTTTGAGTTTTCTAGAATTAGTTATGATTTTTCAAAGTTTGGCCAGAAAATCTGCCAGAAAATCCGAAAATGGGAATTATGACATCATCAAAATAAAAGATGACATCAGCATGGAAATTAAAACATTTTCTCATCATCTTCAGCTCTCATTTTCGTGTTGAACTAGAAGCCAAGAGAGAGAGAAAGTTTGAGAGCTTTTAGAGAGAGAAAGAGAGGAGAAATCTCACAAGGTAGGTCGATTTCTTCGGTAAATTCGTACCTAACGTGTATAATCCTTCTCCTAAGTTATTCCTCTATGTGAATGAAGGTCTTGAAGCAAGGAATTTCATTGTTTAAAGAGGCTAGGGTTCAGCCATAAGAAGGATAAGCCAGAAGGAGCTTAAAGTAACCTCCGAAACTTCAATCTTTGATTGTTCTGGCTGCTGTGGTTGATTTATTCGGTGAAATTTCACCGGATTGTCTTTGTTTGTAAATTTGGAAAATGGGTTGGCCTAGGTGTTATGCTGCTCAAATTGATACTAAATGGTAGTTCTAACCCAATGTAATGGTTAATAAAGTGGTTAGGAGTAGAAAGAAACACGTTTATGGAGCCGAAACCGAAAAACCCCAATTTTCCCCGGAGTACTTGTATATTTTGGTTATGGCTATAAATGGGTCTTAGAGTTGGATTTTCAATGATTTTATGGTTCCATTGAGTTCAGGAGCGAAAATTAGGTGGGGTTACAGTTGGTCACTTTTTCGGAAAAGGCCGAAAAAGCATAATTACGAAAACGCCCCTGAAACCTTTAAAGTGGGGCTGCCAAGGGTAAATTTGTAAATTGACATTGAATTTGTCAATTTTGAGTCTGGAAATGGATTCCTTGGGCGAAAATATGTCAGAATAGCCCATGTCAAAATTTCAATAAAAGTACAGCCGGACCGGGCACGGCTGGGCCGGGCCTGGTCCTCGGAGGTTTTTTTAGTAATTTTTCAATATAGCTTCATATAACCCCTAGAAATACTATGGAAGTATCTAAATAGTACATTTGACATTGTAGGATCAAATGTGAAGCCCCGAGTTGTTGGCACGTAAATCAAGGAAAAAAGACTGGAGGTAGGGAACTTATCTCTCCTGCATGCTTTGATAATTGTATTAATGTGTTGATGCATGTTATTGCTTTGCTTGATTATGTGGAACATGTATGAATGATTTGAAGCTATGTTTTAATATATGCTATGGCCATATGTGTATCATTCAAAGCATTGAGCTTATAGATTTGTCATTATATGTGTGCATGAGTTATGTGATGCAAGCATGTCATGTATTAAACACTTATCTTGCCTGCATATTGATAATGTTTCCCTACTGAGATTCTCTTGAACCTCACCCTCCCCTACCAACAATTTAGACAGGGCAAGTGGCTCGTGGAGGGAGTGGCTAGGACTCCATCGAGATGAAAGTTGGTAGTTGGTTATCAATGAGTTGTGAAGACTGTAAATGATTCGGTTGAAAATAGGGTTATGAATTTGAGATGAGATTGTGTAATCCCTATTTGAAGAATTGTAATGGGCAATTGTGCCCTATGTATCTTTAGCGAAGGTATGTACCCGGGATTGCCGGGATGATTATGTTCTGCACTCTGATATGTATATGAATGTGATTTATCTTCGCATAGTAATTGTATTCGAAATGTGAATATGAGACCAAGTTTATAAATGATTTCGTAAGGTATTTGTGAAAACCCCATCATGTGATGGGTTAGTAAATGTTATTTGATTATTATTGGTCTCTATTTCATTTTAATCGCGTATTTCAGATATAATTACGGAGGGGGTTACAGTATGCATGTCAACGACTTGGTTCACTCAGTCTTAAAATTTCAAATGTACAAGAATTAGGTTAAAGCCCATTCATGTACTAGTTTAGATACTTTCATAGTCTTTCTAGTGGTTATATGAGTCCATAATAAAAAATTACCAAAATGCACCTGGGACCCAGTTCGACCCCACCGGACCCGGTCCGATCATACTTGGGCGTGAGCTTGGTCATCGGCAAGACGATCTGGGAGAAATTTTGAATGAATCCTCCAATACTATACAGCAAGACCCAGAAAACTGCGTATCTCAGCTATAGTTTCTGGCTTCTTCCAGTCCCATACTACTTTCACTTTACTAGGATCCACTGAGACCCCTTCTCAAGATAACATGTCTCGAAAATTTACTTTTGAAAGCTAAAACTCGCACCTGCGTAATTTGGCATAGAGTTACTTTTTACACAAGATCTTCAACACTATTCTTTTGTTCCCACAAACTGGCAATACATTATTTGCTGTCAATCAATCAAAAACCAGTAGGACTTCTAATTGACAAAGCGGCAAACAAATCAAATCAATCGTGGACTCATACCCCTCAACGGTTATGGCATATTTCAACCAGCATCAGCAGTCATAGCCTTGACACGCATTGGCATCGACACAACCAAGTCAAATGGCAGTTTATGAACATGCAATCCCAGGCGCTTCACACAGTCATATGCAATGAGGAAATGACTTGCGCCCAAATCAAATAACACTTGTAGTAAACTACCATTGAGAAGAATTTAACTTGAATCAGGTTGGGAGACTTCTGTGCTTCTTCATGTTGTTAGAATTGGCAGGCACAGTGGAAGAATTTAAAAAAAATTTCACCGATCCTAATCGAGGATCTATCAACGGCGTTTAAACCAAGTTGGAAGAATTTATACCTTTTGATGATTCAGAGTTTTCACGATCTCTAGGAGCCAACACGTCAAGTCCGCTCCCTCTACCGGTATCCTCATGAATGCTCTCTAACCGAGACTGCGTGCTAGCGTCTTTAATGTCTCTTAGGGTTTCACTTGCGGCTCTCAATTCTTATGTGGATATCAGTATATCTGCTCTATCAAGTTTATAACCTATGAGGGCTATTTTCAAATTTTAAAATTAATCATCATTAATTTTGAAATTAATTAACTATTAATTATCTTGCAGAGCTAATTAAATAAATTCAGTTTAAATTAACTCTGTCCAACAATTTTAATTTAACCTATTTATTTAATCCAAATAAAGAGCCATTAGATTTAAGTTATCTTCATAAATTAAATATGAGATACCATATCTCTATCATGTTAGTTATTAGATTTAATTTATCTTAATAAATTAAATTTAAAACTAATAATATAATATAATATGTATATATATACATATATATCTATATATAATATATGTATTTCGAAAATACATATCTATATAATATTATCAATGAATTTTATATATTACATATATACATATATATATATATATAAATATAAAATTCGTCCACTCTAATTAAACATTATCTTGTGTTGGGCCATTCTTGTGTACGACCCTGTAGGCCCATATGAAGTTGGCAGTGGGCCAATAACTGTATTAACCCACAAGTCACAAGCGGCCTCTAGCAAGACATCACGACTACCCAATTCATATGAGGATCGTTAACACGATGCAACCTGTCATACAACCATGTCACGTCCCTTTTGTCACACGATATATCGGTCAAGGATGAGGCATGGATAATGTCATCCTCTTATTCCTAACAATTACTTTCTCGATTCCTGAGTAGTCTGACAATAGAAATGGAAACTCCTTTCCATTGTAGTATGGCCATACATTTCTCATACTTACTCATCGAGGGGCCCAGTAATATCTCTCTACTAATGTGAGGGACAAATTCCATCTTGATCATTCATATTCCTCTGCATGAAAAACCACCAAGCCCGATTATAGCCTTTTGTCATCACCCGGTCAAAGGTGACTTTTGACTAGTTCAAAGCTTAGCAACTCTCATGTAGGAATCCATGATGACCTCAGGTCAAAGGGCATTGTGACGTGGTTATACATGAGAAAAGCTTATGACTTGATCCATGTAGCTTTCTCATAGTGGGTCGGTCCAGCACCTTGTACTGTTACAAGTGCCTAAGACTTTGAATCATATCTCCATATCTTATCAAAATCATACTGATCTTGTTTCATCTCTGCTCCCGCATAGATGATCGACTAAGGACATTTTAGGACAATCTTTATTGTAAGAGGCAAGCTTCACCCAAGAGGGGGGTGAATTGGGTGATGTTATAAATTTTTCGCTTGAAGTGGTGATATGAAAATATAGTAGATAGAGTAGAGAAGAGAAGATTTGAACACAGAGAGTTATACTGGTTCGGCCTAACAACAATGCCTACGTCCAGTCCTCAGAGATCAAGACCTACTGAGTTTTTCACTATCTTTCCAAGATTCAATGGGCTCTCAGAAACGCCACAAAACAACAATTGTCCTTAAACAGACTACGAGCAGAAATAATCTCTCAACAAGAAATTTCTCTCCCCCTTACGACAAGTCTTACGTGCAGAAAAACAACCTATGACTCTTCTCACTTGCTTATGTATACAAGACTTATGAGCAGCAACGTTCTCTCCTGCTTACACCACTGTAAGTCTTACGAGCAGCAACGTTCTCTTCTGCTTGTATCTTATAAGGCTTAAGAGTGGAAGACACAACAAGGAATTCTCTCAACGGCTTCTCTCGTAAGGAAAAACAACCCTCTCAAGGTCCCAATACCTTGAGATCAAATACACATAGAATTTTGAATTGTATGAGGACTCTCTTACAGAGCTAATGAATAAACACTGAAGATCAATGTGTATACAGAGGAAAATGATGAATAACAGAGACTTGGTATAAGCTCGTGAATTCTTGTGCTACGTTGTTGTTGTTTCTCTTTGAGTCTCTGTATATATATAGTTGCTCCAGTTTTTGCCCGTTTGGAAATTCTTCATCTGTGGAGCGGGACATTTGAAAGTATTGGCAGACAGGTGCATGTTTGAATAATCTGAGCGCGGTAGGTGCCAGCGTGTTTATAATCATCTTGTCTGCCGTTGTATCACTTTCCTCATGTGGTTCAATTCAAACGTTCATATTCCTGTATCATACTTTTTAAAAACAATCAAAACAATGTTAAACAATGATAAAAAGTAATGATGATATGAATTAATAACAATAAACCATATTCGGAATGAACGTTGTGATACTTAGCATTTTCGGTGGTCAAACAGGGCATCACTCGAGCATGAAAGTCTCACTTCGAGTGATCTCCTATTTTCCTTCATATACCTCTGTTATCGGGTTGTGCTTTCATAGATTATCAGAGAGACAAAATCTTCACTCGCGGGTGAAGAGGGGTCTCACTCGAGCACAAAACCTCTGCTCGAGTGATCTTGCAATATCCACAGGGAATGTCTTCTCGGGTCATCACTCGCATACCATTTTGACAAGAGTGAGAATTTGTACTCGAAGTACCTTGCTCGAGCACAGAATGCTCATGCTCGAGCATTGATGTCTCTGCTCGAGTGAATGATGGAAGCATGCTATTACTTGCTCTCGGCCAAGTACTCGCAGACCCTCACTCGCATGTCTGCTCGAGTGATAATAGCTTCTCTGCTCGAGTGCATACCTTAGTGCTCGAGTGATCTAGTGAACACAAAGGGAGAATGCCTCTCGGGTACACACTTCCTACCTTTCTCTTGCACCTGCTCGAGCACAGAAGAGATCTATGCTCGAGTGCAAAATCCTTGCTCGAGCACTCCAGTGCAATTTCACAGCAGATATCAGCAAATCAACAAATATGCATTTGGTAACTTGGAAACTTTTCTTAACCTTCTAAAAACATGTTTTGAATTATTGTTATCATCAAAACTTGGGATCTAACATTTATGAATTATCGAAGTATACAATTATCACAGTTAACATGCAAATAATATGATAACAGAATGGAGAAATTTCATTAAATTAATAATGTTCAAAGTATAATGATTGGCCCTTGGGGCACAATTTCCAACACATGTGTCATAGCAAACACCCTGCCTTGATTCCTGGGCCTTTACTCTATCAACTGCTGCTTACAATCATTAGTGATGTGTCCTATATGCTTGCAATTATTGCAAATTACTTGCCCCGAACACGTTCTTCCAGTATGCGCCTTGCCACAATGAGGACATGACCATGTCACTGGGGCCTCTGGTACTCGTGATCCTCAGGTCGATAGGGTTTCTTATCGCCACACTTAGATGAGGATTCTTGCCCCTTTCGCTTTTGGGAAGAATATCCCTTATTGGGCTCACTATGAATGGTTCTACCCTTAGTTAGGTATAGATCCCTCAAATTGTTCTCTGTGATTTGGCACTCCTCCATGGCTTTATTGAATACAGTGAACTTTCGAGTGGCTAACCTGTAACCCCCTTCCGTAATTATATCCGAAATATGTGATTAAAGTGAAATAGAGACCAATAACAATTAAATAACATTTACAAACCCATCTACCAGATGGGGTTTTCAAAAATACGTTTCGAAATCTAATTAACCAGGTCTCATATTCAATTTCGAATATAACCACATCACGTGGAATATCACATTTATACAAATATCAGAGTGTACAACAATAACTTCCCGGCAACCCCCGGGTTCATACCTTTACATAGAATTCATAGGGCACATTTGCCCTTTACAATGCCTCAAACGGGGATTATACAAGTCCTCTCAAATACATCTACAAATATCATATCTAAACATATTCCAACCCGTACATATCCAAATATACTTAATCCCAAACATGCATTGATAACCAACTATCACAAGATTTCAACTCGAAAGAGTCCTCTTCGCCCTTGGCTGCTTACTCTATCATCGATCTACTACCCTGTCTGAAAGGTTAGTAGGGGAGGGTGAGATTCTCTCGAATCTCAGTAGGAAACAGATACTTATATGCATGTATGATATGTGTTTAATGCATGACATGCTTGCAATACAAAACTCATGTTCACATAATGACATATCTGCGTGCTTAATGTTTCAACAACATACTCATGGCCATAGCATAACTAGAAACAGAGCTACAATCATTCATACATGTTTCACATAATCCAGCAAAGCAATACATACATCAATACACAAACACAAATATCAAAGCATGCAAGAGAGGTAAGTTCCCTACACTTTTCTTTCCACGTATGCTCCAGCTCCACTTACTCGCGATCCAAATGAATACTGAACCCTATAAACCAAATCAAGGATATAGGGTCAATCTCAATTCCAAATCCTTACTTTTATATCACTTAAAGTTGGTTACCACTCACACCCTTTAGGTGGCTAAAATAAGTTCAATGAAAGCCTAAAGGGTTGGGACGTACTAGGTTGGAAATTACCTTTCAAAATCACAAATTGCTGAAAATGGGGGTTGGCTACAGCCAAGAATTCTCTGGCTGCAGCTAGAACACGCACAGAAGGTTTTTGGCTGCAGCCAAGAATTTCTGGCTGCGGCCAAGGCAACTTAGGAAATTCATAACTAATTCCAAAAAAATCTAAATGAGGTGATCCCAAAGCCAAATGAAAGATATTCAAGTTCTATACACAGGAAAAATATTGGCCAATGCTGGAAAGCACCATACAAATACAGAATTACACACATTTCATCACTGCCCCAAAACAGAATCCATTTTCGACCTCAAACTTTGGACAGCTATAACTCCCAGTTCCCAAAACGAAATGGCATAAATTATATGTCCATTTTGAAGCTTGGGATGTGAAATTTAAGACTGGAAGGTTTTATAATTTTCTGACATCATTTGCCAGGTCAAAACGTCTACACAAGCAGACTTTCCAGAACAAAACTTCAAGGGACAGATTTTCAGTTTTGCACCAATGATTCCAATGGTTCCCAAATTCACACCAAATACCATTTCCACATAAATTTGCACAAGGAATCCATTGGAAACACCAAATCAATCAAATTCAAATCATATTGACATGTTACCACAACATGTCACACAAATCACAATTCAAACCAACATTGCACAATTTTCCATCTCAAGTTCCCAAATCAATTCCAATGACCAAATTACACAACAAAACACCATTTTCAACACAAAACACATGAAAATTCATGCATTTCACAATTCCACCCAAATCAGGGAAAAAACCAAAATTCACAAAACTCATCCACAATTCACAAAACTTAGATCAAAAGGCTTCAAATACTCATCTCTTCCTCTTTCCCAAACCAATTCTTTGATTCTCCATCTTTCCAAATTTCCTCAAGCCATCAAACACCTTCAATCAAGAATCTAAAACCATAGCAATGAAGCTCTCATCACTATGAAGAATATTAAAGAAGGGTGTTTAAGCTAAAGAGGTCACCAAGCAAGCTAAAAACTCACCTCAAATGTCCTCTTTCCTCCCAAGCTTTGGGACGTCCATGGAGTGTGAGAGAGAGAAGATGAGTGGTGAAAATGATGAAGCAAGTTAGTTTTTAGAGCCCCAAAACCGACCTAAAGAAAGGGAGAGGAGAGAGGAAAGATCTTTGACATGTTGACCTCATCCAAGGGCTCAAAAGATGCCAAGTGTCAAGATCTTGTTCCATCAACCATGAGTTCACATGAGCACACCACATGAGATTCCACCCTTTGATCTATTACACAAATCAATCTCAACCATTGATCTTGAAGTTACCAATGAGTTTCTTCCTCGGTAACCGATCAACTGGTCGATAACTTTACCGTTTTGCCCCTAATTATGGTAATCTCTCTCGGATCACCACCAAATACTTCATATCTTTCCATATCACCACATTATGCGCCCTCCCTCTATTTTAAGTCAATTTAGAGGTTAATCCATAATTGAACTTAAATATAGGGTTTCGGCGTTGCTCACAGCACATACGAATCACATTCGAGTGCCAAATCACATCATAGTCTCCAAAAGGGTTATTTATCACTAACCACATCCACTTTTGGAGTCATTATCTCTTAATCACAATTTGGGATCTTGCTAAACTGGGGCTTAGCTATCCACTTATTTCAGGCTTATTCTCTAGCCTCTAATCTCAAAATTTGGGGTATTACATAACCTTTTCCTCAACTCACGCCTCAAGCCTCAGATCAGCATATTGGGGCTCCACTCCTCATCATCCATGCATCATAGATAAGAGGAGTATCAGGCAAGTTGAATGAATTGAGACGGGTAGTCATCAAAGGTCTCTTCATCACCCTACTTTATTGACAGGAACTTTGATTCTTTCTCGAGTCTAACTGACTTGGGAAAGTACTTGTCATTAAACCTTTCTTAGAATAGCTCCTAAGTCAATGGCACATTATTGGTTCGCAACATCATGGCAATGTTCCTTCACCACCTATTTGCGTTTCCCTCTAGCTTGTAAATGGCTAGTCGCACCATTACCTCGGCCGGGCAATCTAACACCTCAAAGATCATTTCAAGATGGACTAGCCAATCTTCTGTCACTTGAGGGTTAAACATTCCCCTGAATACTAGAGGTAGATGCTTACATAATTTGGAGATTCAGAATTGCAGATCTCTCTCATTTCGGGCTGGCACCCCATAGGATTCCTGATTCGGCTTAGTTTGCGGTAAGGACTCCTGAGGTCGAATCGACCCTTCAGTTGTTTCTTCAAGGGTTGTCTCTTCTTGTGCCGATTGGAGTCTATCTTCATTACATTTTTCTTTTACCTTCCGGAGCTCATCCTTCAATTGATGAATCATATCCACTACTCCATTAACATGCCCATCATTTGTTGTATGGCATAAGGTGGATTGTGGTTTATCTCTTCCACCTTTAATTCTACCTGTCTAAATTTTGGTCAAACCATAGCTTCTTTTCACTCTACAAATGATTCACCACATCAATATCACATTGAATGTATACACATATTTCTTAAAACTCAAACACCAACAAGTAACTGTAACATTCATGTGTACACAACCAACAATCATGGATTAACTATTGTTACTAGGTCAAGGAACTATTGTAACTATCTTAGCAAAACCTACCCTTGCCAGGAACTATAGCTCTGATATCACAAATGTAATCCCCTACCTTGAAAGTCATTAATATAGTTCAAAAATGTGTCATAAAGTTAAACTAGAGATCAAATGTCAATTTTAAAACTTATTTAATATGGTCTCCCTTTCACTTTTTGAATCTATTTGTCATATTCGGTCCAATTGCATTTATCAATATAAGAGTGCTTAAAAAAATTTCCTGATAACTCTTGGGTTATATTCATTAACTTCAAGGGGTCTATAGGGCATATTCGCCCATTTTCACTAAGAACCTTTTAGCCACGGCCAAGAAAATTCCTGTTTCTTGGCTAAATTTTTAAAAATTATAACTAAATCTAAAAAAATCGAAATGGGGTGATTCCAAGTCCTACTTGAAAATTTTTAAGTCCTCTATATAGAAAAAAACATGAATCACCACCATTTACAACCACAAAAATACTAACTTTAACGAATTTCCATATTGCTTCAGAATAACTTCCAGTTTCAACCTCAAATTTTGGAAATAGATAACTTCTAGCACACACATCAAAATGACAACCATTATATATCAATTTAAAGCTTGACATGTCTAATATTAGACTAAAAAGTTTCAGAATATTTAGACACCATTTACTCATTCAAAACTACCATGAAAACCGACTGCCCTACACAGAGTTTTCATTGATGGAACTTCTAACTTTTCAACATATGTTTCTAATGGTCAGAATTCACAACTTGGTGTAATGCCCCAAAATATGATTAAGGACCAATGACTTCAAAAGTGAATGTAATTAATGCTAAGAAAACACTTGTGGAAAATACAATGTGAATTGTGGGCAGAATGAGCAGTAGTTAGTGTCCAAACCCTGTATTTAAGCTTAATTATGTTGTTAAGACTTAAAATGAGTCAATAGGTATAAAATGTGTTAAATGGTAAACCAATGGTATTGCTATAGTTAGGGGCAAATGGAAAAAAGAAAAGTTATCGACCAATTAATCAGCAACCGAAGAGGGAATCCACTAATAACATAGAGATTCAGTGGTGTGATTAATTGCTAAGTGAATAAAAGTGAGGAATTTCATAGTTGCATGCACATGGAAGAAGCTGCAAGATCATGACAAGTGGCACCATAGAGACCATTGGTTAAAAGTCAAAGTTTTCAACTCATTTCCTCTTCTCTCTCTCTTTAGGTCAGCTAGGGGTGTAGAGGGAGTGAAAAATCTGGTTCATCATCATCATCTATTCTCTCTCTTCAGCTCCCATTTTTGTCTAAGTTGAAGGAGGAAAAAGAAGAAGTCCAAGGTTGAAGGTAAGCTATTTGACCTTGTGAATGGCCTTGAATGCCAAAATCCTCTTTATTAATCTTGACCACCTTGATGAGAGCTTCATTTCTATGGTTTTAGATTTTTAAATGGAGGTGTTTGAGTGCTCAAGAAAAATTGAAGGTTGAGGAATCAAGAAACAAGCTTGGGAAAGTGGAAAAGGTGAGTAAAAGCTACATTTTGACATATATGTTGTAATCATTGGTTGAGACTTTGAAATTCTAGAATTTTGCCCTAATTTTTGTGTACATTAGGGTTGTATGAATTGTATGGTGTTTTGTGATCAAAATGGTGTTTGGTTGTGTCATTTGAACAATGAAATTAGTTTTGAGTCTTGAATGTGAAGTTTGGTGAAGTTGGGTTTTAGTGTTGTAAAGTGGCTTCAAAATACACATGTAGATAGAATGAAAATTTTGGTGTTTTGATGTATTTATTATATTTCTTGTGAAAAATTGTGTGGGAATGGTGTTAATTGTGAAAATCTAACCTTTGGAAATACTTGGTGAAAAACTGGAAATTCTGGAAAAGTGTTAAGTTAAAATTCTGTGCAGGTGACCAAATTTGCATAGGGTTTTAAAATAGCAAATGGTGTCAAAATGTTGTGAAATTTTCTAGTATTGTAGTACACATTGCAAGCTTTCCAATGATAGAAAGTTTGACCCATTTTGATGTCTGTACAAAAAGTTATGGTCATTTGAAAATCAATTAGGAAATAGGCCAATGGTTGGCTGCGGCCCAAAACCTTCTGACCAGTTCTTGGCCACGGCCAACAGGGTCTTGGCCGTGGACCAAACTCTTCGACCTGTTCTTGGTCACATCCCAAGGATGTTGGTCACCGCCCAAGAGTTTCTGACCTATTTTTGGTCGCATCCAGTGGATCTTAGCTGCAGCCTAAAACTTTCTGACTATCTCTTGACCATGGCCAGTGGATGGCTTGGCTATGGCCAACCCTTCAAAAATGGCATTTTGAACTTTCGAAAGATTGTCTTTGGGTAATCTTTCCCAAGCCTTTAGGCATCTATTTAGGCTTCTAGTATCCACCTAAAGGTCCCAAATGATAACCAACTTTAAGTGTTTTGGAGTTAAGTATTGGAATAGGAAATAACTCGTCGTCCTTGCTTATGGTTTACAGGATTTGACATTTGCCCTGCACGTGATTAACTAGTGCCAGAGCATGTACGGAAAGAAAAGGTAGTGACTCTTTCTCTTATATTATGTGTAATGCATTGTATTTGTGTCTTATCATTGAATTGTGTTTTCTGCAAATGCTACAGTGTATGTTGCTGTGGAAGCTTTGTGTATACAGCCGTGAGTATTGTCGATTGTGACGTAAGTCACGCATCATGGGGATACAGTTGTAAGCGCTGTCATTTGTAACACTAGTCACATATCATGTTATACAGCCGTGAGTGCTGTTGACTATGACGCAAGTCATGTATCATGTGGATACAGTCGTGAGCCCTATCGTTTGTGATGCCAGTCACGCATCATGTGGATACAGTCGTGAGAGTTGTCGTTTTTGATGAAATTCACGGATCACTGTGATTATTGCTATTGTTGCTGTTTGTGATTTACTTTCATGTTATGTGATTATATATAATATGAGTGATTTGTTACTACTGGGATTATCTTGAATCTCATTCTTTGCATTGACTAACCTACAGCCAGGGCAAGCGGGTCGAAGGAGAAATAAATGACCAAGGGCGGCTAGTAGTCTTCTCTAGGGATGCAATTTTAGTAGTTAGTTGTCATATTTTGGTTGGGATTACTGTACATATTGTAAATGTATATTTTGAATGGCATTATGTAATCCCCTGAATGGGAAATTGAAAGGGGCGAAAATGCCCTGTAAACCTTTTAGTTATGCATGAGACTTGGGTGTTGCCGAGAATTTTGTTTACACTTTAATATGTATGAATGAAACTTAACTGCATAGGTTAATTATATTTCAAAAAATAATTGTGAGACCATGTTAAACAGGCTTTGAAAGAAATTTTTGAAAACTCAATTTATCACAGGGCCTAACCCTATCTTGAAGTTGGGGCTTTTAACAGGTTTTGTATTAACCATTGGTCTCTAATTTATCTTAATGATGCATTTTTGAACTACAATTATGACTGCTAAGGTAGGGGGTTGTTAGAACCGGCTATCACCCAAGAGGGGGGAGTGGATTGAGTGTATAATAAAAACTTAAGAACTTTAGAAATCTTTTCGTATCTTAATGAAAGTGGTAAGTATGAAGGTTTATAAATCAACAGTTAGATTAAATAATATATGCTGGAAATATAAGAGCTTAGGGAAGAGAATATGCAAACTGTGATTTATCCTGGTTCGGTCCAATCTGTGATGGTCTACGTCCAGTCCCCAGGCTCCTCCTGAGATTTTCAAATCCACTATCTTCTTGTTTAATCTGGGCACAAGAAAAGCCTTTAGAATCTCACAAGTTTAGCCAGGTACTTGTGAAACCTTTTACAAATCTCTTACCAAGATACTCCCCCTTACGGCAAGTCTTACGAGTAGAGCAATCCCGAAGGTCTTCCTCTCCTGCTTACTCATGCAAGTCTTACGAGCAGCAACGTTCTCTCCTGCTTACACCCTTGTAAGTCTTATGAGCAGCAACGTTCTCTACTGCTTGCACCTTGTAAGTCTCACGAGCAAAATGTCTTACTGGCAATTCTCTCTACTGCTTCCCCGTAAGAAAATCAACCCTCTCAAGGTCCCTCTACCTTGATATCAACTCAGAAATATAGTTGAAGGTGTTTACAGACTCGCTCACAGAGTGGATATAATACTCACTGAAGTACAATACAAATAATCACTCTCTCAATGATAAGTAATATAGAAACTGGAAAACAGAGAGTGTTTGGGTAGAAGCAGAGGATTCATGTTATTCGCATGTTGGTGTCATTGCTCTGTTTTCTCTGCCTCCCATCGATGTTGAGTGCTCTCTTATTTATAGTTGATGAAGATCATGACCGTTGTAAGCATTCGTCCATTGGAGTCTCATTGTTTCATTTGACCATTGAGCATATTTGAAAATGAGCTACTGTCCGTTGCAGAGTGGAGCATTTTGTTGAATAGCAGGAAGATTCATTTTGAGCTGTAGTAACGTTGTGGAGCGGGATGAATATGTTTGAGTTTCCAGACAATCTCTCATGGTGAGTCAGTTGCTTGTCGTGGTAGGTAGCCGCCATTCGGTGTGTAATGATGTCACCCGCAACACTTGACTCTTTCATTTGAATCTGTAAGCTCATCGTTAAATTTCCTGTTTCACACTGTAAAATGCTTAATCACTAATATGATGAAGTATTAGTCATGGGTATGTTGGATCATTGGTCAAAAGCTAAATTTCTGGCTTCTGGGACTCATGACGTTGAGTGAAGATTTTTCATACGTGACCTCCATTCTTGGAGATGCAATCCAAATATTTAATCTCCTGTTTTACACTTGAAATATATGTTAGTTAATGTTTAGGAACAATAACAAGTGAAAACATAATGATTGTATAACATTTAACCATGTTTGGATTGATGGCCGTGAGAGTATGAACTTCTACGTTGCTTCTATCAGGACCTCACTCGAGTGCAATATGGCTCACTCAAGTGCAGTTCATATTTTCACGTTCTGACTTCCTCTCGAGTAAGCACTCGCTGCACTTCACTCGCATCTGCTCGAGTGAATTCTCGACATCACTCGAGCACAACCAGTCATACTCGAGTGCGTTTCTTGCTTTCACGTGCATGCTTCTTCTCTGGTTATCACTCTCATGTCAAAACTGCATGAGCTCGAGTGAGAAATACTCCAATGCTCGAGCATGGATCCTAGTGCTCGAGTGTTACAGATTTCTTCATGTTTTAGCTGCTTCTGGACATCACTCGCACAACTTTTTCAAAGAGTCAGTTTTTTCACTCGTGGGTGATGTGGGGCCACTTTAGAAAAAATTGTTTATTTGATTCAAATGATGTATCATAAGAATGCTCTTGCCATATGAATTCCAATGCAACAAGAATCAGCTCCAAACTCCTTGTATTCTGCAAGTTATGATCGAAAGAGTGTATATTTCGCTAGACTGCACAAGTGTCAACTTCCAGAAGGCATAACTCCTAGAATATACGTTCAAATTAGGAAAATTACCTATCCATGGAAATCTCTGAGTCTAGTTTCATTTGGCACTGGTCTCGTCTCAATCCGATGTGTGGTTTGTAAGTTACGTGCAAAATACCGAACCTGTCTTGAAAAGTGACGGTGATTTCAGTTTCATCTTCCACGAATCATATCTCCTTCATTTGATCTTCTTTCAATGTGATCCTGGTGCCAAATTTACGTGTTGTGAGTCCTCTATCATATGACACCGGTTTCGGGTCAATCCGACGTGTGGTTTGAGAGATATGATCAAAATACCGGACCTCTGTCAGACTAAAAGTAAAACAGAGTAGAACAGAGTATTCACCCCGTACTCGAGTGAATTCATCTGTGCTTGAGTGAGTTGTTCCTGTGCTTGAGTAAAATGTAACACCCCAAATTTTGATTAAGGGTTAATGACGATTGTTGAGAAGGTAATTGTGATTTAGAGTGGATTAAAGTTAAATTAATGTATATTGGTGACAATATTATTTAATATGTCATAATTGTTGGAATATTGAAATAATGGAATTATTGGCATAAGTTGGTAATTAATGGGGAAATTAATTACTAACTAAGAGAAAATGAGAAGTGTAGTTAAAATGACTAAAGGAGAGATTAGAGAAGCTAATGGGTGCTTATTGTGTGAGAGTCAATGGGGAAATGACACATGGCAAGCTCACATGTGGGAGTGATAAGAGAAAGTCAAATGCAATTTTTTTATAGTTTCTCTCTCCTCTCTCTTCCCTATTGGACGCTGGAATGGTATGGGTTGGGGGGAGTAATGATTTCTTTCCTTCTTCCTCCTCCACACTCCATCTCTCACTCTCATCTCTCTCTCTCAGCTGGGCGCCATTTTTGGCAGCAAAAGGAAAGGAAGAAAGCTTGAAAAAGGTAAAGAAAATGATCTCCATTGCTCAAACTTCCTTCTCTAATATTGATCCTTGAATGAAGAGCTTCATTTTGATGGTTGTAATGTGTTCATTGGTGTTAGTTTGTGACCTCAAGAGATTGTGAAAGTTGAAGAATCAAGAAATCTCTTTGGCAAAGTGAAAGAGGTGAGTGTTAACTCCCTTTTGATATATAGATTGTGGTTGTTGGTTGAGATTGATTTTTCTGGAATTTCTGCCCTATTTTCGAAAAATTAGGGTCTTAGTGAGTTTGGCATGTTGTGATCATGGAAATGATATATTGTGATGTCTTTTGGACAAATTGATTGGTTTGAATCATTAAAAGTAAAGTTTGGGAACTTTGTGTTGCTTTTGGTGTATTGGTCAAAACAGGGCATGTGGTTAGATTGTGAATTTGGTCATTTTGAGGTTACCATTGTGTTCCTTGTGGAAAATTGTATGGGAATATGTTTGGTTAATGATTTTGGAGTCATTGAACACTTTGGTAGAAAAGTTGCAAAATGTTGTCAATGTGAACTCTGTCTAGGCAGTTTCTTTGTGTGGACGTTTTGAATGACCAAATGATTTCAGAAAATTGTGAAACTTTCCAGTCTTACATTTCACATCCGAAGCTTCAAAATGGACATATATTTTGTGTCATTTAGTTTAGTATTCTGAGAGTTATGCTTTGCCAAAGTTTGGTACAAAAACAGAACTCTGTTTTGGAGTAATGTTGGGTTTTGGGTGATTATGTATTTTTGTAATCATTTGAAGTTATGAGACATATTTTTCCTTGAAAGAGGACTTAAATACCTTTCATTTGGCTTTGGAATCACTCCGTTTTGATTTTTCTATAATTAGTTATGGTTTTTCGAAGTTCAGCCTAGAGTCAGGAAATTTCTGGGCCGCGGCCCAAACCTTTCTGGCCTGATTCGGGCCGCGGCCCATGAGAGGCGGGCCGCAGTCCACGGCCTTCTGACCATATTTGTGCCGCAGCCCAAGGAAGAGCGGGCCGCAGCCCACCCCTGTGTTCCAGCACTTGGTGTTTTCGAAAAGAGATCTTCACCCTATTGTTTCCTAACCTTTTAGGGGTTTTATTATAGGCATTTGTGGCTTCTTAAGAGTCATTATTGATAACCAAATCTAAGTGTTGAAGAGTTAATTGAGTATTAGAATAAAGAATAATGCTTCGTCCTTAATTATGACTTTAGGATTTGATATCTGCCCGGAGCATAGAAGGCCTGTGCCTGCTCAAGGAAGGAAAGACAAAGGTAGTGACACTTTATCCTATATCATGTGTATTGCATTGCTTGTTTGCATTAGACATCGATTGTAGTGAAAGTGAAGGGGACGTGGCGAAAGCCCGGACTCGATTACAGTGAAAGTGAAGGGGACATGGCGAAAGCCCGGACTCGAATATTGATAAAGTGATGGGGCGTGGCGTAAGCCCGATCTCGTATAAAGTGAAGGGAACGTGGCGAAAGCCCGGTCTCGAATATTGATTGCTGCATTGTGATATATGTGACTTGCTTTGTATATATGCATCATATAAATAAACTGTTGCTACTGGGATTCTCTAGAATCTCATTCTTTCCAAATAACATTTTTAGACAGGGCAAGTGGATTGAAAGGCAAGCAAGTGGCAAAGGACGATTAGGACTGCCAGCGGTAGTCTTAGTGAAATATTTTGGTTTTATATCGAATTGGTTATCATTTTGGATCATTGTAAATATATTGTATAGATCATAGTACTATAGTTTTGTGTAATATCCCAAAAAGTGATTAAGGGCTAATGATTTCAAAAGTACATGTAATTATTGTTGAATAAACACTTTTAGAGAATGTGTGATGAGAATTTGGATATTTTAATGATTCCAATGGCTTCCTTGTGAAAATTCGTGTGGGGAGAGTGTTTATTGTGAAATTGGAACCATTGGGAACAATTGTGCAAAAGTTGAAAACTCTGTCCATTTATTCTCTATACAGGGCAGCCGATTTGTGTGGACGTTTTAAATAGGCAAATGGTGTCTAAAAATTCTGAAATTTTCCAGTCTTAAATTTCACATGTCAAGCTTCAAAATGGACACATAATTTGTATCATTTTGATTTGTGACCTAAGAGTTTTGGATTTTTGAAGTTTGCACAGCAAAATTAATTATTTTCTGGAACAGTATGCAAAGATTGAAATTCTGGGAATTTTGTGATTCCTTCCAGATAGATTCTATATTTTTCCTTAAAACTAGATCAATAAGGGTGATATAGGCTTTGGAATCACTCCAATTTGATTTTTCTAGAATTAGTTATGATTTATCAAAGTTCGGTCAGAAAATCTGCCAACAAATCCGAAAATGGGAAAATAAGGAATTATGACATCAACTCATTAAAAGATGATGTCAGCATGGATTATTAATCAAATTGCTCATCTTCTTCAGCCATTTCACGCCATTTTCAGCTGAAACAAGAGGAAAAAACGTGAGAGAGAGCTTGGAGAAAAATGGAGAGAAGGAAGGAGAAATCTCACAAGGTAGGTCGATTTCTTCAGTGAATTCGTACCTAATGTGTATAATCCTCATCCTAAGCTATTCCTCTATGTGAATTAAGGTTTTGAAGCAAGGAATTTCATTGTTCAAATAGGCTAGGGTTCAGCCATATTTGGGAAAAGCTTGTGGGAGCTTGAGGTAACTTCCAAACTTTCGTATATTGCTTATTCTGGCTGCTGTGGGCAATTTAATCGGTGAAATTTCACCGGATTGCCATTGGTTTTAAATTTTGGAAATGATATGGCCTAGGGGTTATGCTGCCCAAATTGGGTCTTAATGTTAGTTGTAACCTAATGTAATGGTTAATAAAGTGGTTAGGAGTAGAAAGGAACGCGTTTACGGAGCCGAAATCGTAAAACCCCGATTTTCCCCGGAGAACTCATAAATTTCGGCCAGCCCTAGAAATGGGTCTTAGATTTGGATTTTCAATGATTTGATGGTTCCATTGAGTTCAGGGGCGAAAATTAGGTGGGGTTACAGTTGGTCACTTTTTCGGAAAAGGCCGAAAAAGCATAATTACGAAAACGCCCCTAAAACCCTTAAAGTGGGGCTGCCAAGGGTAAATTTGTAATTTTACATTGAATTTGATAATTCCGAGTCCGGAAATGGATTCCTTGCGCGGAAATATGTTAGGATAGCCCAGATTAGAATTTTGGGAAAAGTGCAACCGGACCGGGTACGGCGGGCCCGGGCCGGGTCCCCGGGGGCATTTTTGTAAATTTTCATTATAGACTCATATAACCTCAAGAAACACTATGGAAGTGTCTAAATGGTGCATTTGGAATTGTAGGATTCGATATTTTCCCTGTTCGTGAACGACCTGTGCCAGAGCACGTTCGGAAAGAACCAAGTAGTGACTCCTCTCTTATACTTTGTGTGAAACATTGTATGTATGTTTGTCTTGCATTGAGAATACATTGTGACATTGTAACATTGTGATGCTTTGTGATCGCAGCGAAAGCTGACGCCTAGTGAATACTTTGTGAATACATTGAGATCGCAGCGAAAGCTGACGCTTAGAGTTTACAGCCATGAGTGCTGTTGTTTGTGACGAAAGCCATGATACATTGTGATGCTGCTTAACATGATCATATATGCTATGTGTTTATACACTGTATGAGTGGTTTGTTACTACAGAGATTCTTTTGAATCTCATTCTTTCCATTGACTAACATTTCAGACAAGGCAAGTGGCTCCAAGGAGAAGCGAACCACCAGGAGCGGCTAGGATCTTGTAGAGTGTGTTTTTAGGCTGTTGGTTAACTATTTTGGACTTGGGATTACTGTTTATTTTTGGAGATGTAAATATTACTGTTGATTTTGGTTATGTAATCCCCTAATGGAGACTTTTAAACCCTCAGATTATATATGTATAGAACCCGGGAGTTGTCGGGGAATTGGTTATACACTCTGATATGTGTGAATGTAAATTAACTGCTCAGCTAATTATATTCGAATTTTGAAATTGAGACCAGGATAGAGAAGAGTTTTTGAAAGTTTTTGGTGAAAACCCTGCTATAGTGTAGGAACTTTAAATGAGTTTAAGCTATTCGACGGTCTCTAAACCAATTTAATTATGTGATATCGAATTATAATTACGTGGTTAAAGGCAGGGGTTACATTTGTGTAATCCCCGGTATGGATACTGAGATGGGCAATGATGCCCTGTATAAACCTTTGGATTAATGTTATTATCCCGGGTGAACGTCGGGAATTGTGCTTACTCTGATATTGTATATGTAACGGACCAAATAGGCCATTTGTTTTAATGAATGAAATGAATGGAGATCCATTTGTACAGGTATTTTAAAAAGTTTTTATTTGTTCCAGATTTCTCATTCAATAATTAAATGTGCTTAAACGTTAATCCCGGCCTAATTATCGAAGGGGGTTACATGAAACACCTCGTGCTCGAGCATAACTCCCCTAGAAGTGCCATAACTCACATATAAGTCATCTTAGCTCGTATTAAACTATTCCAACAATTATTTGATCATAGGAACCTCCGGTATCATCATAGAAACCTCCAGTATCACTTCTAACAACTTGAATTTTGATATTCATGATAGATCTTCCAAGTTCTTCATTCTTCAATATCTTTCTTCTTGGTTTTCCTCTTGATAATATTTCATCATAATCCGAGTAGGCATCTCCTTGACTATCTTCAATTTATCTTCTTCTTCTTCCTCTTGTTCATATTAATTCAATCTTCTTCATTCTTTGCTTGACTAATCTACAAAATATGTAACATTAAATATAATAGTTAGTCAAAGAAATACATTATATAAACTTTTTGCTCTTATCATTTCACATCTATATTTGACATCATCAAAACTAATCATATCTAACAGGGGTTACACTGGGGCTACTCCCCATATAATTTTTCATATAGAATCCAATGGAAACATGAAAACAATCAAATTCACATTCCTTTCACAAGCTCTGTTTTGGGGCAGAAATTTAACACAAAACTCACAAATGCCAAACTTTCCATTCAATCTTCAAATCAATTTCAAACATCCAATGGAAATCACATGATACTATGACCATCAACAAAACACCATGAACTCACTAAAACCCTATATACACAAAAATAGGGCAAAAATCCAAAAGTTCAAATACTCAACCAATGACCGCAATATATATGTCAAAAGGTTGCTTTTGCTCACATCTATCTCTTGCACTAACTTGTTCTTTGGTTCTCCAACCAATAGCTTTTCTTGGATTCACAAAACACCTCCTGTTGAAAATTAAAACCATAGGAATGAAGCTCTCATCAAGAGGAACAAGATTTGAGAAGAGGGTTTTGGCGATAGAGGTCATCTGCTAAGTCAAAACACCAGTAGAAGAACTCACCTTCAACCTTCACTTCCTTCTCTTTCCTCCTCCACACTTGGATGACTTGAGCTTGAGAAGAGAGAGAATAGATGATGAGATATTAGATTTTAGTCCCTCCTAGCCGATATAACCAACTTTGAAAAAGGAGAGGGAAGAGAAAATGAGTTTGACACTTTGACTTAATCTAATGGTGCCAAGTGATGCCAAGTGTCATGATCATAAAGCCTCTTCAAAAAGCATGTAACTATATAGTTACACTAATCAATTTCATTAGCCATTTAGTCACACCTCTTGTTCATTTAGTTAATGGTGAATTTCCTCTTTGGTAGCCGACTAATTGGCGAATAATTTTTTTTCTTTCCGTTTTACCCCTGACCATGACAATTTTAGCCAGATTGCCACTTAGGTATTATTTAATTTCCTTCCCCCTTTCCATGTGCCCTCCCTTCACTTTTATAATTCAATTTAGGCTTATCAACATAATTGAGCTTAAATATATGGTTTGGGCACTTTCTACTACTGATTTGGGTCATAATTCACACTTTATTCCCTAAAAGAGTTCATCCACATGCGTCACATTTTTTGGAACATTGCATTTGTGGCATTTTTGGAGGAAGTGATTATGTTGCAAGAGAAAATTTCATGTGAAGCACTGAGTTTGGCATATAATTTTTGATGACCACATGATGACAAAAAAGCATGAAATTTTACAGGAAGAAAGTAGACATCTTAAGCTTTAATTTGATAGGTAATGGGTAATTTTTGGGGTTGTATGTAAAAAGTTATGAATTTTTAAATTTAGCCCATAAAAACTGTTGATTTTCTGGAACAATGTCCAAAACCTTAAATTCTGGGAATTTTGTACTTCTAGTTGGCTAAAGAATATATTTTTGCATGAAATTATACTCAATAAGGGTTCTATAGCCTTTAGAATCACTCTAATATGTTGTTTACAAATTTAGTTATGATTTTTCAAAGTTTGGACTGAAAATCTACCTAAATTGCCAAATAATCCGAAATTCAAGAAAATAATGTGATGGCAATTTTAAAATTAAGAGTTAAATGGGAAAGAGTCATTTAGGCTGATGAAAAGACCCTAGGCATGAATATGGATGGACCAAGAGAGGGAAATATTAGTTGAATTACAATTGGGCTTATGACAACATTACATAGAGATAAAATTGTGACACAAAAGTCAACAATTTGTAAACTTGGGTAATTAACTAATTAAGAGATAAAACAAGATATTTTATAAAAGCTTTTCCCTTCATCTCTTTCCTTTAAAACCATCAACCATTGTTCAAGCGAGAGAGAGATAGAGAGACAGAGAGACATCTTTTGAGTTTCTAGAGAGAAGGAGGAGCAAAAGTTCAAGTTAAGTGTGATTTCCTTGGTGCTTTGGCTTCTAGATTGTGTAATCCTTCCTCTAAGCTTCTCTTTTTCATGAATCAAGGTGTTTTTGAAGCAAAACTTCAGAGTTTTGAGGAGGTTAGGGTTTCGGCTAAGAGGAAAGAGGAAGAAGGAATCAAAGGTGGCTTCCTAAATTGCAAATACTTTTTGTTCTTCCTGTTGTTGTTGGTTTAAACGGTGATTTTGTGGTTGATTTACTGTGGATTTTAAATTTTGTAAATGATAAAACCTAACCATTATGCTGCCCAAATTTAGTCTAAATTATGTTGGGAATATAATTAAATAGTTAATAAAGTGATTAGAATCAGAAAAGAGCAAGTCTGTGGAGTCAGAATTTAAAAACCCCAATTTTTCCTATAGTATCTTAAGTTTTGGTCAGAGCTAGATGGAGGGGTTAGAGTTGGATTTTTGATAATCTAATGATTCCATTGTGTTCAGGAGGGAAAATTAGGTGGGGTTACAATTGATCACTTTTCCAGAAAAGCCCTAGAAAGCGAAATGACCAAAAATGCCCTTGAAACTCTAAATTAGGGGTTGCCAAGGGCCTTTTTGTCTCTTGACAGTGAATTTGATAATTTCAAGGCCGGAAATAGATTCCTTATACGAAAATATGTCAGTATAGCTTGGGTCAAAATTTCAGGAAAAGTACAGTCGGATTAGGTATGGCAGGGCTGGACCTGGTCCTTAAGGGCATTTTGGTAATGTTTTAGTATGGACTTATATAATGAATAGTGTGCACACCCTATTTTGTACGGGTTCCACTCAAAATATAAAAATAATTGATGATGATTGGTGTCCAAATTAGCAATCACCATTGAAAGAAAAAAGAAACGAAAATAAAGAAAAAAGAAAAGAAAATCGTCTTATTGATGATTATCGGTGTCCAAATTGGCAATCATCATTGAAAGGGGAAAATAAAAAAAAACGAAAATTAAAATAAATCCCCTAATTGATGATGATTGGCATTGTCATTCATTAAGGGAAATTAATAAATAAAAAAAACAAAAAATAAAAAATAAAAAAAATCTCATTTATATTGATAGGTTTAAATTAGGAAATTACTTGTGGGGAGAATAAAAAAAGTAAAAAAAAAATCTCCACTAATGTTGATTAAGTCAAGCTAGGAAGTTTTATCAATAGAAAATACAAAACAAAAATAAAAAATAAAAAATGAAAATTTAAAAAAATATCCATTCATGGCAATTGGATCAAGTTAGGTAGTTTTTAACATAAAATACAAAAAAATTAAAAATGGAAATTAAAAAAAGAAGGAGCATTTATGAAGAAAACCCTACCTTGAGACTATAAATAGGAGAGCAAGGGTTGAAGCAAAACACAAGAATTTTCAGAGGAAAGAGAGGAAAGGTAGTGAGCTAATTTTAGTTTCTCACTTTTATTGCTCATACCTAATTCTCATGAGGAAGGGGAGTTGACATAAGAGGCCTTCTTGTTTTGCTTTGTCAAAATAAGGTTTTAATATTCTTGCCCAAGCCAATGAACATTTCTTGTTAGAGATGGAGGCATAAACATTTAAATGCTGGGCAAATCCTTATATATAAGGCTTGCAAGAGTTTTGTTGGTTTCCATTTGCTTGCCTTATACTCAATGCTTTGTGCAAATGGATACACCTATATGGAGATGCTTTTGATTTTATTTTCGTTCAGCCACTTGTGCAAAAGATATTTTTGACCACCTCTCCTTTCACTATGACTTTGCTCTTGTCTTTTTGCTCATCCAATATATGTTACGTTGACTACCGCTCCCTCCTCTATGACTTTATTCCTATCTTTTAGCTTATCCTAATATATGCTAATCTTGTTGGACGTTGAATATGGGATCAAAAATTAAGTGGACTTGCTTTGTCCCATTGAATGATCATATATATATATTGCTGGATGTGTTCTGTTTGGAATCAAGAGGTATGTGCTGTCTTATGTTCTAATGGTGTTAGGTGTCATGCTTAATAGATATAGGTAATGTGATTGTAATTGCCTCTTGTTTATTATGTGAGTCTATCACCTTATCTCTTGTTATAGTGGGATTTAAATCATAAAAGGTAAATGCTCTCACCATGTCTTTTTTGATTTTCTTATCATCTTGAATTTTCTACTCTGAATGGTATGATGAGAATGCACTTCTTTTCTTCTTCTTTGCAAATAAAAATGTTTCAAAATAAAAAAATCATTTCTTAACGTAAATGAATTTGGTTTCATATGAGATAATAAAAAATTCCTTTTTAAAAAAATTAAAAAATAAAAACCAAACAAATATTTTTCTAAAATAAATTAAATAAAATTTTTCTAAAAAACACCAACAAAGTGACATTCATTTCTACCCCTGAACTATGTGGGCTTTGATCCCTCTAAAGGGTATGTAGGCCCTAGGCTTTCATGCTAGGTCAAGTCCAACCTTGTAAATAAATATTTTTTTCTTATTTTCTTTTTTGGTAAATAAATGTTCATTTTTTTCTTTAGTTTTTATTTCATTTGTTTTTGTAAATATTCTCTTTTTTATTTGGGTAATTATCATTAGATTAAAGGCCATAATATTTTTAAATAATTAATTTAGGGTAACTATTTTTTTGAATGGGTGTTATGGGATACCTAACACCTTCCCCATACACAATCGACTCCCGAATCCTAAATGGTTTTTGTAGACCAGTTTCATTCATTTTTAAAAAGGTTTTCAAAATTATCCTATTTTAAAATTTTGGTGGCGGTTCCATATTTTCTAAATTTCGAGTGCTACAGCTTGGCGACTCAATTAGAGAACTTTTGAGAGTCAAGCTCATTTAAGTTAAGTATTTAAAAATAATATGGCCTTTATCTTATTTTAATTACCTTTTTCTTTATTTTTTTGAATATTTGTTTTATTTTATTAAATTCCTTATTCATCTATTTGTTTCGTTGTTTTTTCTTTTCTATCTATCTTGTGATCTGCTTAGCAGATGAGGGTTGGGTAGAACCTAAGCTCATAGGTTGGTATGCTCTCCACACACACTGAACACATACACTATTCTCCTCACACACATTTTGGGCCCTATACCCGAGTCTGTGAGTTCATTAGGTGAGTGGAAGTTTCTAGCGGTCTCCCTGTGGGGTTTTCAGAACCCCCCGAGGTTACAGTGAAGGCTTCATCCTAGCTATTTCTCATTTGGCGAGATTGATCCCTGTGGGGTTTTTAGAACCCCTAAAGGTCGATTTTGTTAAATGGGTTCTTCATCTTTATGATGGTGGCAGTTAGGAGGCCTTTATTTGTGAGAATTAGAACCACCTTGAAACCATTGCACCTATTAGTGGAAATTATCGACCTACCCAATTAATTAGTACCTGCCTTTCTTAGGGTAGACATCCCCTAACCTAGGGTTATTCCTAAAATAGGACACTGGAGGGCATATTTTTATTTATTTTTTATCATCTTTATTTTCATCTATGCACAATCAATGAAACCCCTAGGATCAAGTGACTAATTGTCGCTTCACCTGAGTATGTATATCTAGCATCACTTCACATAAAGATACATCACAAAGACCGCGTAATAGCTTGTGCCGTTCACAGGTTGATGGGCACTTCATCCTCCTTATAGGGTATTAGATATCTTGAGGAGGTGAAGTTCTTTTTCTTAATGTCCATTACCAATATCAAGGCTAGAAAGCACATGTAATCATCTGCATAGCCTATATTTGGAAATACTTTCTGACTCTTCCTTCTCTTTTCTTTAATGAAGGGCAAGCTGTTATCCAACAGCTAAAAAGTTGGCATAAAGGTTAAATGGCACAAAAACCAAGTTTAAATCAAGTTCCTACAGGAAAGGTATATAGAGGGAAGGGCATTAGACTGACTGCAGGAGCAGAACCACTTGAAGACATAATTTGATTAAGTTGCTACATTCAAGGTTTGGTCAAATTAGGTTTAATGAAGAAGTATGGAAATATCATTGATTTATTACACGCGCCTGTAAATAATGAGGCTATCATAAAACTGGGCCAGTATTGGGATGCCTCTTTAAGATGCTTCACTTTCTCTGATTTTCAACTAGCCCCAACCCTTGAAGAATACAGGGAAATCCTTAGGATGCCAATTAAGAGGAGTGATAAGATCTACCATTATCCAAGCCAGCTGTAACCCCCTCCGTAATTATATCCGAAATACGTGATTAAAATGAAATAGAGACCAATAATAATCAAATAACATTTACTAACCCATCACATGATGGAGTTTTCAAAAATACCTTTCGAAATCATTTATAAACTTGGTCTCATATTCACATTTCGAATACAATTACTACGCGAAGATAAATCACATTCATATAAATATCAGAGTGCACAACATAATCATCCCGGAAATCTCGGGTACATACCTTCACTAAAGATATACAGGGCACAATTGCCCATTACAATTCTTCAAATGGGGATTACACAATCTCATCTCGAATGAGTCCTGCCGCTCCCTCCACAAGCTACTTGCCCTGTCTAAATTGTTGGTAAGGGAGGGTGAGATTCGAGAGAATCTCAGTAGGGAAACATTATCAATATGCAGGCAAGATAAGTGTTTAATGCATGACATGCTTGCATCACATAACTCATGCACACATACAATGACAAATCTATAAGCTCAATGCTTCGAACGATACACATATGGCCATAGCATATATTGAAACATAGCTTCAAATCATTCATACATGTTCCACATAATCAAGCAAAGCAATAACATGCATCAACACATTAATACAGTTATCAGAGCATGCAGGAGAGATAAGTTCCCTACCTCCAGTCTTTTTCTCCTCGATTTACGTGCCAACAACTCGGGGCTTCACATTCGATCCTACAATGTCAAATGTACTATTTAGATACTTCCATAGTGTTTTCGGGGGTTATATGAAGCTATATTGAAAATTTACTAAAATACCCCTGGGGACCCGGCCCGGTCTGGCCCGCCGTACCCGGTCTGGCTGTACTTTTCTTGAAAATTTGACATGGGCTATTCTGACATATTTTTGCCCAAGGAATCCATTTCCGGACTCGGAATTATCAAATTCAATGTCAATTTACAAATTTACCCTTGGCAGCCCCACTTTAAGGGTTTCAGGGGCATTTTCGTAATTATGCTTTTTCGGCCTTTTCCGAAAAAGTGACCAACTGTAACCCCACCTAATTTTCGCTCCTGAACTCGATGGAACCATCAAATCATTGAAAATCCAACTCTAAGACCCATTTATAGCTAGAACCGAAATATACAAGTACTCCGGGGAAAATTGGGGTTTTTCGGTTTCGACTCCGTAAACGCATTCCTTTCTACTCGTAACCACTTTATTGACTATTCAATTAGGTTACAACTACCATTTAGTACAAATTTGGGCAGCATAACAGCCCCACACACCCATTTTCCATTTTTGAAACCAATGACAATCCGGCGAAATTTCACCGATTAAATTGTCCACAGCAGCCAGAATAGTCAATACACAAGAGTTTGGAAGTTACCTCAAGCTCCCACTAACTTTTCCTTGTCTTGGCTGAAACCCTAGCCCCTTTTAAACAGCAAAATTAAGCTTCAAATACCTTAATCCATGCAGAAGAGAAGCTTAGGAAAAGGATTATACGCGTTAGGTACGAATTCACCGAAGAAATCGACCTACCTCCTGAGTTTTCTCCTTCCTTCTCCCTATTTTCTCCAAGGTCTCTCTCTCACGTTTTGTATCTGAAATGGAGTCAGGAAATGGCTGATGAAGATGGAGGAATTGCTTTTAATTCCATGCTGATGTCATATGTTATTTTGATGATGTCATAATTCCCATTTTCGGATTTTCTGGCAGATTTTCTGCCCAAACTGTGAAAAATCATAACTAATTCTAGAAAACTCTAAATGAGGTGATTCCAAAGCCAAATGAAAGCTATTTAAGTCCTCTTTATAGGAAAAATATTTACCAATACTAGAAATCACCACACAATTCCAGAATTACACAAATTTCATCACTGCCCCAAAACAGAGTCCATTTTCGACCTGAAAATTTGGACAGTCATATCTCCCAGTTCCCAACATGAAATGGCACAAATTATATGTCCATGTTGAAGCTTGGGATGTGATCTTTAAGACTGGAAAGTTTAATAATTTTCTGACATCATTTGCCTAGTACAAACATCCACACGAGAAGACTGCCCAAACAGAATTCACAATGGACAGCATTTCCAGTTTTGCAGCCAATGTGTCCAATCCAATTTAAATCAATTCCAATGATTAAATACCACAACATGACACCATTTCCATCACAATACCCCATTCAATTCTTCCCTCTATTCTAAGTCAATTTGGATGTTAATCCACAATTGAACTCAAATACAGGGTTTTGGCGTTGCTCATAACACAAGCGACTACAATCCACTTTATATTCTCTAAAAGGGTTCATTAATCACTAACCACGTCTACTTTTGTAGTCATTAAACCCTAATCACAATTTGGGATCTTGCTAAACCGGGGCTTAGCAATCCACTAATCTCAGGCTTATTCTCTAAGTTCAAGTCTCAAAATTCGGGGTATTACACCAGCTACCTTCTCAGGGGAGGAATAGTGAAGTTGTTAGGGGTTCACATGGAAGAAGTACAAATTGCAGGCACTGGACAGGTCAAGGGGATTAAAAGGACCATAGTGGAAGCTCGCTTCACAAGATTAGCAGAAAATAAAGATTGGGAGAGTTTTTGCAGGGTTTTTTGCCTTGGCTATTTATGGCATGATCCTCTTTCCTTCATCAGTTGGAATAATCGACTTAGGAGCTATCAGTGTCTTTCAATTAGTCAAACACTACCAAATTAACCCGGTATCCATAATTTTAGCAGAGACCTACATATCATTATCTCAATGCCACCTAAAAAAGGAAGGTCGAATAAAATGCTGTCTTGCATTGCTTGAGGTATGGATGCTGAGTCATGTGTATGGAAAGAAGTGCTTCTGAGAAAGGTATGACAAGTTCACTAATTCACTTATGGCTTTTAATCATCTTCCATTAAACAAAAATGATTGGAGGAAGGAGTTCTCACAGCTAAAAGAATATTCTCTCTTATGGAAAATAGAATGGTGGGGGGATGAAGAGATTATCCATCACTGCGGGGACTTTTCTAATGTGCCTCTCATAGAACCAAGAGGATGTATTAACTACAACCCTTATTTAGCATTAAGGCAATTAGCATTTTGGCAAAAAGTTCCCTCTCAAGAAGAAGTACAAGCCATACACTTCTCGTATGGAGAAGATAGTGGGAAGGACTTATGTCGAGAAATCAAAGAAGCTTGGAGCAAGATAGCATACAATGGAAAGGCTGAGTTAGGGAAATGAGAAATAGCTGCAACTTGGGGATATAAGGGCTGGCTCAAGGACAGAATTAATGAAACCAATCCATCTTATTCTCCCTAAGATGCTTTGTTAGGAAATTATGCCTAAGAAGTAAACAAAAAGTTGGCAAGGCACCTGGAAACAAGAGAAAAAGAGTTGGACGAGTTGTGTGTGATGGAATCATAAAATAAGAGAAAGATGAGTCATCTAGAAGACAAATGTGCATCCCTTCAAGAAAAACTGATAGAAAAAAGAAAGAGAAGAGATTTTGAAGAACGCTTAAGGATCATGAAGCTGGAAGAAGAAAACAAAAGCCTAAAAAGGGTTATGTAAGAGAATAACAGGCAAATGAAGGATAATAGAGTTTGACTACAGCAAAAGAGTTGCTCGAAGAGAAACTACATGACAATGCCCCTCTTAAGAAATTGTAAGGGGAAGTTGATATTCTTACTCAACTCCTAGAAAATAAGAAGGGTGAATTGGTTGCTGTAAGGGCCAGTAGCGTTGAAACTATCCAGAGCCTCGTGGACAAGCTATATCATGAAAGGAAAATTTTAGCCAACTGGGAACTCCTCTACCAAAAATAAGTTGTTGTGATAGAAGAATGGGTAAAGAGATGTGGTAGCTTAATCAACTTTGCTAACACCAGGATCCCAGAATTTGCTAGAACATTCAAGCGCGCTGAAGGCATGATTATTCCTTTGAATCCACCAATAGAGATTGTTGAATTCTTCAACTTATGTAATCAAATTGTATAGGAACTCAAACTTGTAATCAAATTTTGATATTATCGAATAAAAGCATATCTCGCTTCTTTTACTGTCATTTTTGTGTATGCTTATCACTACGATCAATAACAAGATCTTGGGCTAGGGTGGGATTCAAGGTCCCCTCGGTCTAATGATCAACTCTAGTTCTCCCTGTAGAATAATGGATTCTCTAAGGAGGCTAGAGGACACTCGTTCTAGAAGACTATGTGCCGACTAAACACTCACCAAATAAAAAGATCTTGGCTAGGATGGGACTCAAGGTCCCTCTTATTTAATGATCAACTCTAGATTCTCCCTATGGAATAATAGGTTCCATGAGGAAGCTAGAGGATACTTGTGCCAGAAGACCTTTATGCCAATACATCGTGATAACTCGCTATGCCCGGATGAAATTGTAAGTTTAAATAAACTAATGATATTTTGTTCCTTCTTAAGTAGGTGATACAATATTGCTCTGTCTAAACGTCCTAACCAGCTACCCCCTGTGCATTAATACAACACGCGCTCACATAGTCGTCAGATGGCAGACAATCCTGATGAAGCCGAATCTAATTTGAATCATCGGATGTCCCATATGGAGGCACAAATGGTAGATTTGGAAGAAATGATTTCCATCTTGACTATAGCTCTTCAAACCCAGAATAATGAGAAAGAGTCAGTAACATCTGATCTATTGAAAAATGCTGAGATAAGTATACCAGAAAATGGCAAGAAAGAAAAAATGACAGAAGAGCCTAAGAGTAAACAGAATCCTCAAATTCCAAGCACAAAGGAGGAACAACCAGGTGAAGATTTAACATACACTTTTAACATTCCCTCCCTATCAACTGAAAAGGAGGGATGGAAGGAACAGTTAGGTGAAGTGAAAGACCAACTAAAGGCCCTCAAAGGACCAAACACTTGGGGTTCACTTGATTTAAAAGATTTATACTTGGCACCACATGTCTCGATTCCCAAGAAATTCAAGATGCCAGACTTTGATAAATACAATGGTACGGGAAATCCAATATACCATCTTAAGGCATATTACACCAAGATGCTTGTGTGGTCACAAGACAAAAATGTTTTGCTACTATTCTTCCATGAAAGCTTGAAAGGGCCAGCACTGGAATGGTACATACAACTTGATCTGACAAAGATAAAGAAATGGAGAGATCTGACTGATGTATTTATGAAACAATACAGGTTCAATCTTGACACTGCCCCTACCAGGGAACAACTAAAGTCAATGAGCAAGAAAGCCACTAAAGCTTTTAAAGATTATGCCCAAAGATGGAGGACGGTCACAGCACAAGTTCAACCTCCCCTTATACCATCTGAGCTAAGCTCTTATTTCATTCGTACTTTACAAGAACCTTACTACAGGTACATGGTTAGGACACACGTCACCAATTTTTCTAATTTGATTGAGATTGGTGTGCGAATCGATGCTAACATATGCAATGGTAGGATTCTTCAAAGTGAGAGCAACACCAAAAAAGGGAACAATGGGAATAAGAAGGAAGGCGACGTTAACTTCATCCAAACCACTAGACAACCCCAAGCAATACATCAAGGTGGTAATGATAGGTTTCGACAGATGAAGAATGATTTGACACAAAAAAGGCAAGGTCAAGCTGGAGAATGAAGGAATTGGTAGAAACAAGATAGTCGACAATGTCCAGATTTTGGCATGACAAATACTGAACTATATCGCCAAGTTTTGGAATCTCAGCTGTTAGGGCCACATACTTACAAACAGCTTCAACCACCGTTCCCCGCTTGGTATGACTCTAATGCCTGATGTGAATACCATATAGGCACCCTGGGACACTTAATAGAGGATTATGCAACATTCAAGAGGAATGTATTAAACTTAATTGATTCTAATCACATTCAATTGAAGAGGAATGACAACTCCACTATCAACGCCAATCCTCTTCCAAGCCATGAAAACTAAGTAAATGTTGTTGATGAAATTGAGTTCTCTAATGCTCCTTACTAGTTGTAGAAGATATTCATGCCTATTTGAAGGCAGCAAGTTATATGCCTCGAGAAGAGAAAGAAGTAGGCATGGTGGAAAAAAGACATGTCGAGTTCGTCATTAAGGAACCATATGAAAAAAGAAATTCTCATGTTGTGTCTTTCACCATCTTGACTCCATTGTAACAACCTGCGATAACCATTAAGGTACCGACCCCTTTTCCATATCAGAGTAATCGTGCCGTACCATGGAAGTATAAAGGTATTGTTGAGGCGAGAATGATGTGGATGGTGAGGCGAGATTTCACTTGATAGGATAGAATGATGTGGATGGTGAGGCGAGATTTCATGAAACGTTAAAACTTTTGAAGCCTCTGCTCTAGTATTATCATAACTCATACTAATGTTCGTAACGAACTACTCTTTTCTATGGCTTCACATATAAATATCTCAAAAAATAATAGGGAGGTGGGTGAGATATTCTAAAGTGTTATCAAACTCATCCACAAATTCAATTGCAGGAACCAAATATTACAATATCCACACTATAACACCCTTCATTTATGCCCTTTTAGTATGAACACGGAAACTCTAATGTTCTTGATATGGCTTAGGAGAAATGTTAATTAAAACTCCCAGCCAAAAACTGTCACAATTATTTCCTTGGGGCATTATTCATTTGATAAACATTGTATTTTAAATTTACCAAGTATCCAGAATTTCTTCCCTCTTTTGTTATTCAAATGTGCATTCTTGCACTTATTCTTCCTTGTAATATAAACATACATGCACAAATAACATAATTAAAAATATCATTTGGTTTGGCATGTTTATACAATTAATCACATTGCACAACAAGCTACATATAACAAGTTATCGTGCATCAGTCTTCAATTCTTCATCACATTTTCCTCCGCACATCTTCATACATTCCTTGTTTATGCGCACATACCTATATGGTTGGATAAGGGAGGGTGAGATTCAGGAGAATCTCAGTAGCAAATAATAGCGAAATGCATGCATGATAAATGCTGACTGTATGACATGCTTGCCTTACCTCAATTCAGGCTCACATAATGACATATTTGCATCCTCAATGCTTCACATCTCATACATATGGCCATAGCATCAATAGAAACAGAGCTTCAATCATTCATATACGTTACACATAATCAAGCAAAGCAATCATGCACAACTTCACACAAGCATACATATCAATGGACACAAATTAGGTAAGCTTACTACCTTTCCAACTATTGAAGATGCTTGGAAACCTTCCATTGCCTCTTCCTTGATGTCTCATGGCCTTAGATATATAACCACATGAATTATTAGAGCCATGAAAGTAGGCCATATCTCTACATCTTGTGATCAAACTTATCACAACTTCATTCAAATATCACAAATCTGCATGTTAACCCCAATCTGTCATAGTTGTCACTTAACTTTGAAAATTTATAACTTAATCTACAAAAATCCAAATAGGGGTGGTTCCAGGTCCCATGGAAATTTCTTTGAGTCCTCTTTTAGGGACAAATTTCACTCAGTGCTAATTACACGGTCAAAACCTCAAAAATTCACAACCAACATTACTGCATCAAAATGCATTCCAATGTTTGTGTTTCAACTTCAATAGGGCATAACTCACCATTGACAGGGACAAATGTCACATATTACATATCATTGGAAAGCTTAAGATGTCTACTACAACCCTATAAAATATCATAGTCCTTAGACAAGGTTTAGCCATTGAAAAACAACTCACAACTAGACTAACTCGAATCTGGTAGAATCAACATCAACACTTTGAATTCCAAAATTAGGGTTTTCTAACCAATCATCCAAAAATCAAATCTACATGTTATTCCTACATAAGTTTAGCCATAGAATCCATTTCTAACATCAAATTGATAAAAATCCAAGTCCAACCCCAAGAACAAGGGCTGGCTGAATCTTGCCCTTAAGGAACACAGGTTGTGTTCTTGCAATTTTAAACTCAATACATGTGATTAATCATCATAAACCCTTATGTAACCTCATGTTCATCATCAAACACCCATTAAATCCTAAAATCCCCTTCTTGGCCGAAACCCAAGGGGCCTTAAAACTTCAAAAATATTCATCAAAACATCAAGACATTATACTCAAATCGAAGCTTATGATTACCTCTACTCATTTCTCTGATCGGTTCCTGATTCCTACAGTACTTCCACCTATAAGGTGACACCAAACACCTCTGATTAGAAATCTGAAGCCATAAAACTGTAGCTTTCGATGAATAGAGGAAGATTTATGAAGGCTCTGGAGGCTAGAAATGCGATATCAAGCTTTAAATCAGTTGTTGAACTCAAGAACACAAAAACTTCACTCTTCTTTCTTTTCTCTTGAATTTTTCTGATTTTTCATCTTAATTTTTGTGGCTTCCTAAAATTCATAAGGCTTAGAGGTATTGGAAGATGTTTTTAATGACATGTGTCAAGTGTACAAAAATCCAAGGTGCTCCAGTGATTCGTTGTGCTGGATGCTCTTTCTTGGAACTACAGGGTGGCCAATGCACCTTCTTAAAATTTGTCCCCCTTTTCCCTCTCTCATACTTGACCGACTTCATTAGTCAAATGAAAGAAAGTTTGATGAATTCATGCGGCTTCCGGTGTAATGTTTGGGAAAATCAAGTATGTAGTCGGATCAGAGACCGGTGAATTATACTACTATTCTACATATCCCTAATATATAACTGTAAATGTCATTATATGATTGGTTAATCAGGGAAGAAGTCAAAAAGTTACTTTGATAAAGCTACTTTAATAAAGCTACTTTTTGATACAGGGCCGCTCAGTTTTGCAACACATGTCACCCTTCAGCCTGATCTTTGCCATGTGTCCTGGAGACTGCCCGAAGAGCCCCTGTGCCTTATGATTTTGCCACATCATGCCTGGGTGTCCTAGACAACTGTCAACCACCTATAACTCTCCAAAAACGCAGGGTACATGCACTTGCCATAAAAATTCATGTGCGCCCCTACACCAGCATATTTTATCTGACTAATTAGTTACATATGTCTATATCTTCAAGAATTCATCACATATGTGCCTATATGGCATAAGATAGAGCCATATACCTCAAAAACTACCTCATGTGAGCCTGTGTACCTTAGGCACACCAAGTGTACATAGACACCGATAACTTTCACCTGACTACCTATATATAAGGCAACTTCTCATTGCGCAGCTACTTTATAGATATGGGACCCAGATGGAGCCACATATACATTTGGGTGCCACCAAATGGCACCAAATATGCCTAAGTGCCCATAGACTGGCATCCTTTATTCAACTACTTATACGCACTGAGCCATATGTAATCAGGAGACTCGATCACAACTCAGAGGGATCAACTATATAGTCCCATGAAACTCGTTCTATCTTTGGGACTCTTGCCAAACTGGTCTCAATAGTCTTCTTGTCTTAGGCTTATTCTCAAGCTTCTAGTCCTAAAATTCAGGATATTACATTTTTCCCCCTGTATAATAAATTTCGAATGTTGTATAGATTTAATTATACCTTGGGATATCATATATTGTCACTATATTCTCCAACAAACACAATCACCTCCAGCTCAACAATCATGAGTGGGATAACTTGTCTTGTGAGACCACAATTATCAAGAGGCATACGCCACCATACTGCCCGTTGCGTCAAGGCATAACCCAATTCTTGTTTACTATCATCATTGTAGACCTCACATAGGTCATATTAGGATCTAGGGTAATCTACATTAGTGTGACTCTCCTTCAACTCATGAAAGTGACTCTTACAACCATTATCCCACAACAATCAATTCATTCATATGAGCTATGTCATGGCAAGATGATTTGGGAGAAATTCTGAATATTCTCCGCTAACAACTAGCAAGACCCAGAAAATTGCATATCTCTTAATAATTTCTGGCCTCTCCCAATACTAGACTATTCCACTTTTTTGGAATCCATTGAGACCCTTCTTGGTACTCAATCTAGATACAAGCCCACCAATTATGCAACACAAATCATTCGATAAGCATCCAGTACACAACATAACACATTCACAGGACTCACTTGTAAAAATATTACAGCACTAGGCAACAACCACAGTGCTAGGCAATACAAATCTTGTTGCCTTAGGTGTCCACATATCATATCCTAAATGCCTCAGGCTACAACCTTGTCCTATTGCCTTGGGCTACAACCTAGCACACTACTGAATGCATAACAATCTACCGGCCTCATGACATACTAGTACAACAGGTTTTATGGCCTTAGAACACAGTCCATAGAACATATAGTGTATCAGTGATTCCGAACACATTACAAGCTGATTTCTTACTATTCAAGCCACTCTTATACTTATGTAATGTTCCTAAAGCATGAAAAATAAACCATCCAATTATAAGCATTCACAATCATAGGACACACTGGTCTAGTACAACACAGATGGTACATCAAGTCTTACAACCTAGGGAGTTCGCCCTATACAAGATGCACATCCATGGAAACTTGCACACTAGGCCTTATTGTCTTGAGCGTTCGCTCGACACAATCTACATGTTCATCAGGTCTTATTGCATCGGGCATCCACTCGATCTTACTGACTGCTTCAGGCTACAACCTTGTACACATATCTAGTCTTACAACTTGCTTCGGGTTACAACCCGGTACACATTTGAATGTTCTGCCAGCCTTTGGACACGCTAGCCTACTAGGTCTTAGGGCATCTCACAATAAGTCCGTATATTCATAAAATGAATACACGTAATGATAAACACATACATGCAGATCCATTCATAAGATACGACAGCAAGAGTTTCTTGACTTTCTCTATCTCATTAAGTTTGTTTTGCCTTAGTCTCTTTTCTTGTCTTTCTTTCAACAAATAGCACTCAATCACCCCATGGAAAAACATTGGGTCATATAAACCCTTCTTTCTCAAGGAAAGTCTCCTATTGTAGGACTCATTACAATGCACTAATCTTGAAAGTCGACATCTCGGTGGCTCCACTCTACCGTTTAACGTCCCGATGACTCCACTCTATGGAAATTTACTCAGTGATTTACTTAGTCACTAACTGGTTAGCCTCTCCAGTCAGATCCCTCCATAGGTAGCCCTCTCCAATCAGAACCCTCCGTAGGTAGCCCTCTCCGGTTGGTTATCTCAATAAAAGTGCCAATGTAACGGGCACTTAGTAGTTTTGCAATTTTCTTCTTTAATTCTACCATGTTATTGGGGTCATTCTGTATGGTCTTTTGATATTGTTCAAGCTCCAGGTATAATCACAAATTCAACTTCCCTTGCCTGGATAGTCTACTAATGACCTTCAGAAAATCTGTTAGCCACTAGTGTATCTTCTATTATCTATCTCGATCATGAGACCATAATTCATAGCTACCCTGGTTCTATCCTCCACTTTGTACACCAAGGAACTAACTCTCAATCAATCTTTTAAGCGAATATTCTACGGTTGAGATCTTTCCCTATGCTAGATTAGCAACTAGCAACTTTCAGAAAACCTTATACATATCTTTAACACATTCTAGCACCTCAAACTACTCAAGTCATTTCAAATGACTAAAGAATCAATTCAAATATTAAGTTTGATTCTTCTGTCAATTCATTTGATTGCATCGAATATTGGCTCTACTAAATCTAGAACCTCAATATCACCTGAGTTGAGAAATCATTTTCCTTAATTATACCTAATATATACAAGGAATCATTACGATTTATAATTCTTATTCTAACCTTCACTATATTCATTCTAACATCCTCACGACATCCCTAACGATTACTATATATCATATCTCAATGCACTCAAACCTTTAATCAAAAGGTTTCAAATAATATTCTCATAACATCAGCATTGACCAGAAGGTTCTAACTTAACCTCAACACTCAACATCATAAGGTTACATTCAAAAATCACTTATATAGCACATTCATCACCTATATGCCTTTGAACACAATTCATCTAACAAAGATGATCATTAATCATGGAGAAACCTCAAGGCAATCACTAGTACTCAAATTATCAAATGAACTTCTCTGGCAATACTCACCATGATAGTGATGTCTTAAATTCAAGATCACGACCTAAGTCATCATCTCTATGTTTCTAAGTATTCTTTAAATCATCTAAGAATAAAACCTCAACTCAACATAACCTTTATGCATTCTAACCTTTAGTTAAAGGTTTCAACATAAGGACTTCCTAAGGGGTCACCCATCCTAGGATTACTCTCGCCCGAGCATGCTTAACTATGGAGTTCTAATGGGATTTAGTGCATTAGAGATGTAACACCTTATTTTCAAAGCCTTCAGCTAAATTTGAAACATGTAATGACTTCAACTGGAGACTAACATTCTTTTGTAAGCAATTGCAATCACAACTTTAATATAGGATTCAAACCTATACTTGAGTGTGTTTTTCAAAACTTTTTTTAAAAAAAATATTTCAAAGTAGTATCATAATGGTTTGCGATCTCATTATAATATCCATACATTCTTAGTTCTATTTATTAATATCATATTGAGCCTAAGTGTCCTCTACCGAAAATTCTGTGTAGGGTAGCTTGTTTGCATGGAAGTTTTAGATCAGTAAATTATGTCTAGAATTTTTGAAATTGTACAGTCTAATAGTGCATATGCCAAGCTCTAAAATGACATAAAATGGGTGTCATTCTGATTTGTGTGCTAGAAGTTATGTATTTCCAAAGTTTGAGGTTGAAAGTAGAAGTTATTCTTGAACAGTATGGAAATCCGTTGGATTCTATATTTTTGTGGTTGTAAATGGTAGTAGTTCATATTTTTCCTATGTAGAGGACTTACAAAGCTTTAAGTAGGACTTAGGATCACTCCATTTTGATTTTTGTGGATTTAGTTATAATTTTTGGAAGTTCAGTCAAGAAACAGGAATTTTCTTGCCATCTGCCAAAAGGTTATTAGTCGGGACTCAAAAGTTTCTAACCTATTTTTGGTCACAGCCAGGGGATTTTGGCCATGGCCAACCCCAATTTCATCATTTTGAACTTTTGAAAGGTGGTTTCTGATCTAGTCTGCCCAACCCTTTTAGGCTTTTGTTTGAGCTTCTCATAGCCACCTAAGGGACCCAAATGATAACCAACCCAAGTGTTTTGTAGTTATTTAAGAACTGGAATAAGGAATAACTCGTCATCCTTAATTCTGATTGATAGGAGTTGACATCTGCCCTGAGAGTGAGAAACCTATACCGAGCACGAACAGAAAGAATAAGGTAGTGACTCTTTCTCTTATATCATGTATAATGCTTTGTATGTATGTGCTTATCATTCAATTGTGATGAATGTGAATACAGTGAAAGTTGTCATGAACGTGATAAATGTGAATACAGCAAAAGCTATTGTATAAGGCTATGAAAACCATTATGAATGCCTCAAATGTGTATATAGCTGGGAAAACCATCATATACAGCTGTGTGTGCTGTCATGAGTGTGGCGAATGTGATGTGTAACCCCCTAACCGTAATTATATCCGGATTATGAAATTCCAGTGAAATAGGGATCGATAAGACAAAAACAACATTTATAATCCCTTATCTTCAAGATGGGGTATCATGAAAAATAGTTCAAAAACATAATTAAACTGGTCCCACATTCACTTTCGGATACAATTACCTGTGCAGTTAAATCACATTCATAAATATCAGAGTGTGAAACTAAAATCCCGGCAACCCCGGGCTACATGTATATATATACAATGGGTTTAAGGTTTCCCAAAATGGGGATTACATATCTAAAATTATGTTTACATCTCATATACAAACGGTAATCCTAACCCAAAAATAGATAACCAACCCCCAACCAAATGTCTCTAAGAGATCTTAACCACTCCTGGTTGTCCGCTTCCCTTTTGAGCCACTTACCCTGTCTAAAATGTTAGTCATTGGAAAGAGTGAGATTTTAAAGAATCCCAGTAGTAACAAATCACTCATACAATATATAAACATAAAGCATGTAATTTCATCATGTTCAGCAGCAACACTATGAGTCATGGATCGCGCCACAACCGACAACACTCACGGCTGTATCACAATGCTCTGTACCCACTTTCACGATAAACACTATGCCAGCTTTTGCTGTAATCACTATGCCCGCTTTAACAGTAAATACTATGTAGCAGCATCACAAAGCGTCTCAATATATCACAAAGCAGCAGCAACAACATAATGCATGATAGGGATACATACAATACATTTACACAAAGTATAAGAGAGGAGTCACTACCTTGTTCTTTCCTGACATTCTTCGGCACAGTGGGCTCACGAGTCTAGCAGATATCAAATCCTATAGCCAAATTAGGGACAACCGATCAATTTCTTTTC
This sequence comes from Inga oerstediana, assembly GCA_963210345.1. Taxonomy (NCBI): domain Eukaryota; kingdom Viridiplantae; phylum Streptophyta; class Magnoliopsida; order Fabales; family Fabaceae; genus Inga; species Inga oerstediana. The sequence continues at coordinate 47,720,522 of OY723410.1, read as the reverse complement.
TAAATACTTATTCCATGATACTCTAAGTTGTTATCATTTAAACTCTTTAGGATGTCCATTAGAGGCCTAAACACATGCTAAAAGGGTTGGAAGAACTACCCTGAAGACCCCTTTTTCAGAAGCACAATAATGATTTTTGGCTGACTCACTCGAGTGAAGATGACTATACTCGAGTGATGAGAGACTTGCACTTGAGTGAGAATGGCTCTCCCTCGTGAGTGTTCCATAATGAGCAATTACCTTGGCCAGAAAGTTCTCACAATACTCGAGCATAAAGCTTTACACTTGGGTGATGACTCCAAATCCACTCGAGTCCCCGAAACTGCAACACAGAAAGTGACAACCCGAGAGCACATGCAACATCAGAGGGAAAAGCTCACTTGAGCACCACCCTTGGCACTCGGGTAAGGAGCCCATACATGCAAGTGTCAGAACACACTCTTGAACATTGACTAGTGAGTGACAACCCGAGAGCAACCCTAACCATGAACTTACACCATCACTCGAGTGATCCTATGCTCACTCGAGTGATCACCAACTCCACTCACGGATCAAGAAGTGCACTCGAGCTTCCTTCATGAAAACCCAAGCAAAACACGAAGGAGAAAAGGAAAACACACAACAGCACTCGAGTGATGCTATCAGATTGCCCAGATCGCAACAACTGACAAAAATTCCCATATTGGTTAAAATTGCTCCCAATAGTTCCCAAACACCACACAAACCTCATACCCACATAACATTGCCTAAGGAACACATTGGTAACCTCCAAAACACCCAAAAACCATTTTAACCACAATCTAACTCTTTGGTCTCTAATTCATACACAATACCCAATTCCAATCAACTCGCTTCTAAAACTCAAAACCACATCCAACACTAAATCACTTCCCAACGAACTAATTCCAACATCATCCACTATGAAATTCATACATTCAAAATTTACACAAAACCAGGGAAAATTCCATATTTTATCAAACTTATCCAAAAATCACTATAAATGTACCAAAAAGCATCAAATCCTTACCTCTTCACTTTGCCAAAACCAGAACCTTGATTCTTAAACTTCCAAATTTGCTTCAACACCCAAATCACCACCTTTCAAAATTCTGAAACCACCAAGATGGAGCTCTTAACACTATAAACAAGTTTATTGAAGAGGATTAGAGCATATGGGAACTATTACTCACCTAAAATTCAAGCTTCCTCTTTCTCTTTCCACCTTGATCACCAAAAAATGGAGGAGGAGAGAGATTATGAGAGATGAGGAAGATGATGATGATAAAGCATTTTTCCCTTTTTCCCATACTCCCCTACAACATGACACTTGTCTTAATCTTGCTCACTCTTCCATGAGCTCACTCAAATGCAAAGCATACAATTCCGACCCATAGCCAATAGATCTCAACCCTTGATCTTTAATTACCAATGAGTTTCCTCTTTGGTAATTGACCGATAGGTTGGTAAATTTCCAATTTGACCATTTTGCCCCTGGTTTTCACTATGATTAATAAATCATCACTATGAACATTTATATCAATTACACATCACATTTCTTCAAAAGTGTTCAATTACACTAATTACAATCAATCTCAAAGCCATTAGCCCTTAATCTCAAATCAGGTCATTACATAATGAATGTGATGAATGTGAATGTTGTTGTGTATGCTGCTATGAATGCTACTTTATGATAACTGCTTAGATGTTTTGTTAAATTATATATCATATGAGTGAAAACATTACTACTAAGATTTGTATGAATCTCACTCTTTCCAATGACAAATCTACAGCTAGGACAAGCGGATCCAAGGAGAAGTAGGTAAACAAGGGCGGCTAGTATTCACAGCTAGGAGTTTAGAACTTTGAGTTAGTTATCATCTTTAGGGATAAATGTATAAATTGTACATGATGTAAATATAAGTCCAATGTTATGGTGGATGTATCTACCGTAGATTTGGTTATTTGTATGTAATCCCTGATATAGGAAACTAAGAATAGGCGAGCATTCCCTATAGACCCTTTATAGTTATTAAATATAAATCGAGTGTTCGTCAAGAAATTTTGTTATTCACTTTGATATTATGAATGGTATAGAACCGAATAGGGCAAATGATTCGAAAAGTAAAGGTAAGACCATAGTAAACAGGTTTTAAAAAGTTTTCAAAAACCTACTTTATCACAAGACCGAATCTTGTCTTAAAGTCGGGACCTCTAATGAATTTTAAATTATCATTTGGTCTCTTGTTTATTTTATGACACGTTTTCAAACCATATTATCGGCTTTCAAGGAAGGGGGTTATATTTTTGGTATCAAAGCTAAAGTTCCTTGCTAGGATAGGTTTTGTTAGGATAGTTGTAATAGTTCCTTGACTTAGTGTGGGTAGTTTGATAGGTAAAATATTTGCATATTTATTTTCCCTTATATGATGATTTTATGGATGATATTTGAGCTTAATATAATAAATTTGGTTGTAATAAATAAATAAATAATGTTTTTGGAATAAATAGTATTTAAAAATAAAAATAGGAAAAAAGTTGGAAGTTTACTATAGAAATGGCAGCACTGTAGTAGTTCACTGTAGCAGCCACCAGATACTGTAGCTGTTGCCGATATGCACTGTAGCAATTCAATGTAGCAGCCGCCAGATCATTGTAGCAGTCATTGTAGCACGCGGTTTTTCCCTATTAATAGAGATCAAGGCCAAGCTCAAGAGAAAGGGAAGAGAATTAGAAGTCCTTCTCTGACAGGGAGAGATCTTTTCTTTGACAGTTCTGAATAAATTATGCAATTTTCTACACTTAACTTCATGCATTGTATCAATTCTTACATTCCGCCATCTTGGAAGGCTTAGGATTGTATTACTTTTTGCATGCCTCCATCTTGGAAAGGTTAGAATTGTATTAAATGTTGCATGCCGCCTACATGGAAGGTTTTACCTCCTAAATGGACGGCTAGATTTCTCCATTTTTTATGCATCTTTTGGTTGTATATTTATGTTTGAGAATTTAATATTCAAGTTTATATAGTATTTTTGAGGTTTTCATTCAAGCTTTATGCAATGTTAATTTATTTTTATTTTGTCTTAAATTTTATCATAAGCTAAATTTTATCATGAGTTATATAGTCTTACTGAGTTTCATAAATCTTAATACATAATTAATTGCTTAAATTCATATAGAAATATATTGGATTAGCAATTAATTATAGAATTGCTTGACCTTAGAAGAGGCTAGTAATTAAATTAGGGAAACTTGACTGTCAAGCATGTGGAATAAATCGGGCTATAATAGATAAGTGATTCAATCTGGAAATTGTTAAGTGAAATCTGACCCCTAGGACTTCTTCTCATAATTATTTCATATCATTTGCATTCATATTTAATTATCTTTTTTTTCGTACTCTCAATTAGCAACTAATTGATCCACTGAATAGAGTTAAAATTACTCATTTTGGTACTTAGTGATCAATCTTCGAGGGAACGATATTCTACTCACTTCTGTATTACTTGATTACGACAGTGTACACTTGCACTATTTAATTGATCATTTACACTAGTAACAAGTTTTTGGTGTTGTTGCCGGGGATTATAGTCACTAATATCAATACCAGGTAATTTTAATACTAATTCGGTCTTTATATTATACTTGTTTTTCTTTTTGGTGTTTTGTGTTTCTTTTCAGGCTATTGCTTAGTGTATGACCAGATCAAAAGAGATTAAACTACAACCTCTTGATTCTAAGATAGAAAAAACTTGTCAAAGAAATTGAAGAGTTCGGAAGCAGTTTACTCCAATCCTAATCAATCCAATGGCAAATCCGAAGGGAAACAACAAATACCAAAACACACCGTGACTATGCAACACCAACAGTCATGGGGACAAATTCTAGAATCAAAAGACCACCAGTAGCAGCTAACAACTTTGAAATCAAGCCTATAATTATCCAGACGATGCAAGCAAATTAGTTCAGTAGTTTACCAATAGAAGATCCTAATGCACATGTAGCCAACTTCCTAGAAATTTGTGACACATTCAAGCATAATGGTGTTACTTGTAATATCCTGAATTGTAATTAAGGGCTAATGACTTCAAGGGCAGTGTAATTATTGTTAATTAAATACTTTTGAAGTATGTAATGTAAATTGTGATATAAAATATGCTTGATGATGATTTAGTAAGTGTTGCGATAATTAGGGGCAAAATGGGAAATTTCTGACCAATTGATCAGTCACCATAGAAGAAACTCATAGGTAACTTGAGATCAATGGTTAGGATTAGTTCTTGAATGATCAAGGGGGAGGAATCAAGTGTGTATGTGGTATGTGAATTCATAAAAGGAAGCACAAGATGTTGACATGTGGCAAGTTATGGACCATTGGATAAGGTCAAATTTTCAAACTCATTTTCTCTTCCCTCTCCTCTTCCAAGTCGGTTGGTGTGCATGGGAAATGGGAAAATTGGGTGATCATCATCATTCACATCTCTCTCTCTCCTAAACTCCATTTTCGTTGAGTTTCAAGAAGAAAGAGAAAAGAAAAGGTAGGATTTTGACTTGCGGAAGGCTCTCTTTAGCTCAAATGATTTTCATTAATGTTGTTCAAGAGGTTGAGAGCTTTAATCCTATTGTTTCAGAATTTTAGAAGAAGGTGTTTTGGAGGTTACACAAGCTTGGAAGCTAGAGAATCAAGAAGCTAATCATTGGAAGTTGAAGAGGTCAGCATTTGTAGTGTTTTGGTATAATTGTTTTGGTCATTGGTTAGGTTTTGAGAACTTTTGGATTTTTTCCCTGATTTTGGCCTAATTTTGAAATGAATGGATTAGCTAGTGCCTTATCCCTACACGGTCCTAGCTGCTCCTAGTCGTCCGTTTCTCCTTAGAGCCACTTGCCCTATCTGTAAGGTTAATCAATGGAAAGAATGAGATTCAAGAGAATCCTGGTAGTAACAAATCACTCATACAATATATAAACACATATCATGTAAGTTCACATTTAGCAGAAACACAATGATACATGGCTCACACCACATACGACAGCACTCACGGCTGTATACACAATACGACAGCTTTCACTGTAATCTCTTTGCTCAATGCGACAGCTTTCGCTATAATGGAAGTAGTATCTCAAAGCATCACAAATGCATGACAACATACATACAACGCTTTACACACACAATATAAGAGAAAGAGTCACTACCTTGTTCTTTCCAATTGTGCTTTGGCACAGGTGGATCACGAACAGAGCAAATATCGAATCCTATAAACCAAAATTAAGGACAATGAATTATTACCTATTCCAATTCATTAATAACTCATAATACTTGGGTTGATTATCACTATGGTCATTTAATCAAGTCAACTAAGGAGCTAAAGTGGTCAATTAACCTAAAAGGCCAATTTCTAACCTCAAAGTTCCACAATATTACATTATGCCATAAAATCTTCAATTTTCGCATAGGTGACCAATCTGCCAGAATTTTTCAACTTCTTTCAAAAATCATAACTAATTCTAGAAAAATAAAAATATCCAAATCCTAATGAAATCTCTTTAAGTCCTCTTCATAGGAAAAATATAAATCATTACCAAAAATCACCACACAATTACAAAATTTCAAAAAATTCACCACTGCTCCAAAATAGATTCCAGTTTTAATCCCAAACTTTGGACATTCATTACTCCCAGCACAAAAGATGAAATGATATAAATTATATGTCCATTTTGAAGGTTGGAATGTGAAATTTAAGAATGGAAAATTTTAGAATTTTTAGACACCATTTGCCATTCAAAATGTCCAGACAACCTGACTGCCCTGTACAGAGTTTCACTTGACAGTTTTTCCAATTTTCAACCAATGTATCCAATGGCTTCAAAATCAACAACCAAACCTATTCCCACACAATTTTTTGTGTGGAACACAATGGTAACATCAAAATGAACAAATTCCCACTCATTCCCCATGTCCTGTTTTGGCATAATTTTAGGGTATTTCACAACAAACAACCACTTCACTATCTAATCACTAAGCTTAGCTCATTTGCCTCCAACCCAACATATAAGCACATACATAGTGTTGGAATTTGTGTCCAAAGGGCCAATCATTGTACTTTGAACATTATTAATTTAATGAAATTTCTCCAATCTGTTATCATATTATTTGCATGTTAATTGTGATATTGTATCCTTGGATAAATCATAAAGATTATCCTAAAATGTCCCTGGCCGGTCATCTATGCGGGACAAAGATGAAACAAGACCAGTATGACTTTGATAAGATATGAAGATACGAATCAAAGTTTTAGGCACTTGTAAGAGTGCGAGGTGCTGGATCGACCTGTAATATCCCAAAAAGTGATTAAGGGCTAATGACTTCAAAAGTGGATGTAATTATTGTTGAATAAACACTTTTGGAGAATGTGTGATGGGAATTTAGTGGTTTTAGTGATTCCAATGGTTTCCTTATGAAAAATTATGTGGGAATAGGTTTGATTGTTGATTTTGGAGCCATTGGACACATTGGTTGAAAATTTGAAAAACTGTTAAGTGTAATTCTGTGCAGGACAGTCAGTTTGTATGGACATTTTGAATGGGCAAATGGTGTCTAAAAATTCTGACAATTTTCAGTTTTAAATTTCACATGTCAAGCATCAAAATGAACACATAATTTGCATCATTTCGATTTGTGAGCTAAGAGTTATGGATTTTTGAAGTTTACCCAGCGAAATTGATTATTTTCTGGAGCAGCGATCAAAGAAATTAAATCTGGGAATTTTGTGATTCCAGATAGCAAAAGTCTATATTTTTTCTTGAAACTAGACTCAATAAGGGTTCTATAGGCTTTGGAATCACTTCAATTCAATTTTTCTAGAATTAGTTATGATTTTTCAAAGTTAGGGCAGAAAAACTGCCAGAAATCTCATTAAGTCCGAAAATAAAGAAATAATGTGATGGCAAGTTTTAAAATTATAAGGTACATGGAAAACTCGTTTGGGCTGATGGAAGGACCTCCTAAATGTCATTTACATGGGCCAAGAGATGGAAAATATTATTTTCATGTCAATTGGATTTATGGCACAACATTATGTGTACACAAAAGCTTCAATTTTGGAAATTAGAAAAAATGACATAAGCATACTATAATGATGACATAAGCATGGGATTATAAAACAAAACTTCATCAACTTCCCTTGCCATTTCCTGACGCCATTTTCAGCCAAAAAGGGTGAGAGAGAGCTTGGAGAAAAATAGATAGAAGGAAGGAGAAATCTCACAAGGTAAGTTGATTTCTCTAACGATCTAGTTCCTAACACGTATAACTCTACTCCTAAGCTTCTCTTTCATGTACTTTAAGGTTTTTGGAGCTCAAATCTATTGTATAAAGAGTTAGGGTTCAGGCATAAGAAGGGAAGAGTTAAAGGGAGCTTGAGGTAACTTCCAAACCATCGTATATTGACTATTTTAGCTGCTGTGGACAATTTAATCGATGAAATTTCGTCAGATTGCTGTTGGTTTTAAAGTTTGGACATGATATGACCTACGGGTTATGCTGCCCAAATTGGGTCTTAATGTTAGTTGTAACCTAATGTAATGGTTAATAAAGTGGTTAGGAGTAGAAAGGAATGCGTTTACGGAGCCAAAATTGTAAAACCCCAATTTTCTCCTAAGAGCTCATAAATTTTGGCCAGCTTTAGAAATGGGTCTTAGAGTTGGATTTTCAATGATTTGATAGTTCCATTGAGTTCAGGAGCGAAAATTAAGTGGGGTTACAATTGGTCACTTTTTCGAAAAAGGCCGAAAAAACATAATTATGAAAACGCCCCTGAAACCCTTGAAGTAGGGCTGCCAACAGTAAATTTGTAATTTGACATTGAATTTGATAACTCCGAGTCCGGAAATGGATTCCTTGGGCAGAAATATGTTAGGATAGCTCAGATTAGAATTTCAGAAAAAGTGCAACCAGGCCGGGTCCCCGGAGGCATTTTTGTAAATTTTCATTATAAACTCATATAACCCCAAGATACACTATGGAAGTGTCTAAATGGTGCATTTGGAATTGTAGGATTCGTTCGTGATCCACCTACGCTAGAGCACAATCAGAAAGAACAAGGTAGTGACTCTTCTATTATGCTATGTGTAAAGTATTGTATGTATGTTTGTCATGCATTGTGATACATTGTGATGCTTTGATATCGCAGCAAAAGCTGACGCATAGTGATTACAGCGTAAGCTATTGTATTGAGATAGTAGTGAAAGCTGACGCATAGTGTTTACAGCCATGAGTGCTGTCGTATGTGGCGTGAGCTATATATCATTGTGATGCTACTTAACATGATCATATATGCTATGCGTTTATACACTGTATAAATGATTTGTTACTACAGAGATTCTTTTGAATCTCATTCTTTCCATTGACTAACATTTCAGACAGGGCAAGTGGTTCCAAGGAGAAACGAACGACCAGGAGCGGCTAGGATCTTGTAGAGATATGTTATTAGGTTGTTGGTTATCTATTTTAGACTTGGGATTACTGTTTATTTTTTAAATGCAGATATTACGCTGATGTTGGTCATGTAATCCCCTAGTTGGAACTTACAACTCTTAGTTTATACATGTATGAAACCCGGGAGTTGCCGGAAATTTGGCTATGCACTCTGATATGTATGAATATGATTGAACTGTACAGAGTAATTAGATTCGGAAGATGAATCTAAGACCATGTTGAACGAATTTTAGAAAAGAGATTTGAGAAAAATGTATCCGTCGGTCTCTAATTCCTTTAAATTACACATTTTCGAATCTTAATTATGGTTATCAAGGTAGGGGATTACACGACCCACTATGAGAAAGCTACATGGATCAAGTCATAAGCTTTTCTCATGTATAACCACTTCACAATGCCCTTAGACCTGAGCTTATCATGGATTCCTACATGAGAGTTGCTAAGCTTTGAACTAGTCAAAAGTCACTTTTGACCGGGTGATGATAAAAGCTACGATCAGGCTTGGTGGTTTTTCATGCAGAGGAATATGAATGATCAAGATGGAATTTATCCCTCATATTAGTAGAGAGATATTACTGGGCCCCTCGATGAGTGAGTTTGAGAAATGTATGGCCATACTACAATGGAAAGGAGTTTCCATTTCTATTGTCAAGATACTTAGGAATCGAGAAAGTAATGGTCAAGAACAAGAGGATGACATTATCCATGCCTTATCCTTGACCGATATATCGTGTGACAAAAGGGACGTGACATGGTTGTATGACAGGTTGCATCGTGTTAACGATCCTCATATGAATTGGGTAGTCGTGATGTCTTGCTAGAGGTCGCTTGTGACTTTTGGGTTAGTACAGTTATTGGCCCACTGCCAACTTCATATGGGCCTATAGGGTCACACACAAGAATGGCCCAACACGAGATAATGTTTAATTTATGGTGGACGAAGTTTATATATATATATATATATATATGTATAATATAAAATTCGTTAATAATATTATATAGATATATATTTTTGAAATACATATCTTTTGTGTGTGTGTGTGTGTGTGTGTGTGTATTATATGATATTATTATATTGTATTAGTTTTAAATTTAATCTATTAAGATATATTAAATTTAATAACTAACATGATAGCGATATAGTATCTCAAATTTAATTTATGAAGATAACTTAAATCTAATGGCTCTTTATTTGGATTAAATAAATAAGTTAAATTAAAACTATTGGATAGATTTAATTTAAACTGAATTTATTTAATTAACTCATCAAGATAAATAATTGTTAATTAATGAAGATTAATTTTGAAATTCGAATATAGCCCTTATAGGTTATAAACTTGATAGAGCAAATATACTCATACACGTATGAGAATTCAAAGCCGCAAGGGAAACTCTATGAGACATTTGGAGACGCTAGCACGCAGTCTTTGTTGGAGAGCATTCGTGTGGATACCGGCAGAGGGAGCGGACATGAGGTGTTGGCTCCTAGAAATCGTGAAAACCCTAAGTTGAAAAAGGTACGAATCTTTCTAACTCAATTTAAACGTCGTTGATAGATCCTAGATTAGGATCGATAAAAATTTTAAAATTCTTCTACTGTGCCTGCCGATCCTAACATATAGGATGAAAGCTTCAAGATCCCTAATATACCCTAAAAACCAAAATTAGGGCTGTCATAATAGCCTACCACAACTCAGCCAATTAAAGCGTCATATACATCAACATAATGCTCTTACTCACCTCTTGCTTCTTCTTGTGTTATTTTCTTGATTCCTCAACTTTTGTTCTTGCAAGGTGGCTGAAAAATCCTCTTCTTCAAAATAAAAAACAATAGAAATGAAGCTAAGGAAGAGAGGAACAAGTTTCATGAAGGTCACTTGAGCCATAAACGAGGTTAAAGAGGTGAAAAATCAAGATCAAACTCACCTTGAAACCTTGCTTTTATTCTTCTACGTTTTTAGGCTGCTACAAATCGACTTGAAGATGGAGAGAGAGAGTAATAAATGATCAGATTTTTCCTTTCCCTTGTCACTTAAAGTCCAAATAAAAATATGGTGCAAAAGTAGAGAAAAGTTATGGTGAAAATTACTTCACTTGGTCATGCACTTATGGTGAATTAACTAAATGTATTTTGCTTCAAATTTTCTCTTTCCTTCCTCTTCCCTTTTTGACCGAAATGGTTACCCTTTGTATTCAAGATGTCATCTTATGTTTGGCCTACAATTATTGACCAAGTCCTCATCTCCTTACTTGGTCTTTCATGTGTTTCTCTTTCTCTCTTTATTGTCACCAAAAATAGCTCTTAAAGTAACCAAAATAAAGCTTCTTGAATTATCAATATTTACCTCCTTACTTTAGTTGTACTTGTTGACTAAATTCAACCTACTTTCTTTCCCTCTTCATGCCATACGAATTGTAGTCCATGGAATAGCCAAAAGGGCTTCTTCAATTAATCATAATTTCAACTCTTCAAATATTACTTCTTTAGTTGAAATTGTTGACTTAATCATCATCTTTTACAACTTGGTCAAATTGCCTTCACATGTCATATGTAATAGCCTATATTGTTTCCTCATATCTCTCTTCCATACGCCATGTTCCCCTCTTCTCATGTTCAAATTAGTCCTTTGGTCATTTTTGACTTTAGGTGAAAAACTAAGTAGTTATCTCAAGTTAATCAGAATTAAAGTCATAACAAAAATTCCAAAGGTAATTCTCTCATGAATCCCACCATCTATTCTATACATTTAGCCCTTGAGTATATTTTGGGGTATTACAATAATAACTCTCGTACATAATATAAGGGGTTATTCTCACTTAGTGGACATAAGTCAATAACATCACTTAGAAAACTTCCAAAAACTCCTCTCTCCCCGGGTTCTCTGAATCTGCCATATAACGTGATCAGAGTTCAAATCGATGCTCCGATCTCATGTGGTTACTCAGTGAGTTAGAGGATTTCATGTACGCCTGAAATCCTACAGTGGTATCAGAGAGTTTGGTTATTACCTATCCTGAGGATGCATTAATTTCTCTGAACACATTCATGAATAGTGCATTTCGTTATTTCTCCCTACATTTTTTTTGGTGCTTTATTGTTTTTGGTTTCTGTCAATTAATTTTTTTTATTTATGCCTTGGTTCTATGAGTGTAAGTGTATTTGGAAGCCTCATAATGCACATTATAAGACTATGGAATAAAGGAACAACACTCCAGGTTGAACGTAATCGAAGAAATGGTTCAAAAACGAAACGAAAGGAAATTGGGTCATCTAAAAATGAGCAATTTAGGCTTTGAAAATGATCCCAATGCATAGAGCTTGAAAAAATGATGGAAAACAACACCAAGAACGCGCAAAACGGACGTTGAACGGTGAAGTTACAAAGGAAAGAAGGTACTGAGTGTAATACCCTGAATTTTGAGACTTGAGGCTAGAGAATAAGCCTGAGATTAGTGGATTGCTAAGCCCCGGTTTAGCAAGATCCCAAATTGTGATTAAGGGCTAATGACTCCAAAAGTAAATGTCATTAGTGATAAATGAACTCTTGTGGAGAATCCGATGTGATTTGAGATTTGGGTGTGATTCGTATGTATTATGCGCAGTGCCGAAACCCTGTATTTAAGTTCAATTATTGATTAACATCTAAATTGACTTAAATAGAGGGATGGCGCATAATGTGGTGATATGGAAAGATATGAAGTGTTTGGTGGTGATTCAATGGGAATTGCCATAATCAGGGGCAAAACGGTAAAGTGACCGACCGATTGGTCAGTTACCGAAGAGGAAACTCATTGGTAACTTCAAGATCAATGGTTGAGATTGATTTGTTCAATAGATCAAAGGGTGGAATCCCATGTGTTTGAGCTTATGTGAACTCATGGAGGTGTGATACGATCTTGACACTTGGCATCTTTTGAGCCATGGGATTGAGTCAACATGTCAAAGCTCTTTCCTCTCTCCTCTCCCTCTCTTTAGGTCGGTTTTGGAGGCCCAAAAACTGATCACTCTCATCATCATCTTCATCTCTCTCCAAAGCCTCCATTGTCGCCAAGCAAGGAAGGAAAGAGAAAGGAGAAAGTTTATGGTAAGTGCTCTATATGGTCTCTAATGCCTAAATTCTCTTCTTTAATGTTGTTCATAGTGATGAGAGCTTCATCTCTATGGTTTTAGATTCTTGATTGGAGGTGTTTGATGGTTTGAGGAAATTTGGAAAGATGAAGAATCAAATAATTGGTTTGGGAAAGAGGAAGAGGTGAGCATTTGCTTCCTTTTGATCTAAGTTTTGTGACTTTTGGTTAAGTATTGTGATTTGTGGATTTTGCCCTGATTTTGTGGTATTTTTGTATGGCAAGTAATTGGATGATTTGAGTGGTGAATTGTGGTTAAATTGATGCCATAATGTGTTTTGGTGTCATTGGAATTGGTTTGAGAACTTGGAATGAAAAGAATGGCAATGTGTGTTTGTGTTGTAGTTTTGTGATGACATGTTATGATTATTGGTAAAACATGCCAATGTGATGTGAATTTGGTTGATTTGGTATTTCCAATGGATATTCCTTGTGAAATTTTGTGTGAGAATGATGCTTGATATGAAAATTGGACCATTGGAAGCCAATTGTGCAAAACTGGAAATTCTGTCCAGTGTGAATTCTGTCTGGGCAGTCTGGTTGTGTGGACGTTTTGACTGGGCAAAAAATGTCAGAAAATTATGAAAATTTCCAGTCTTGAAGTTCACATCCTAAGCTTCAAAATGGACATATAAATTGTGTCATTTCGTTTTTTGAACTGGGATTTATGTTTGCCCAAATTTTGAGGTCGAAACTGGGTTTGATTCTGGAGCAGTATGGATATTTGTGTAATTCTGTATTTCTGTGGTTATGTGCAGCCTTGATTCATATTTTTCCTATGAAGAGAACTTGAATAGCTTTCATTTGCCTTTGGAATTACCTCATTTCGATTTTTGTGGAATTAGTTATGAATTTTCGAATTTACCTTGGCTGCAGCAGAAAATCTTGGCTGTAGCGCAAAAGTTTCTGTGCACGTTTTGGCCGCAGCCAGAAATTCTTGGCTGTAGCCAAAAACCTTCTGTGCTCGTTTTGGCTGCAGCCAGAGGGTTTTTGGCTGCAACTAATCCCTATTTTCAATAGTTTGTGATTTTGAAAGGTGATTTCCAATCTAGTACGTCGAAATCCTTTAGGCTTTCGTTGAGCTTATTATAGCCACCTAAAGGGTGTGAATGATAACCAACCTTAAGTAATATGGAAGTAAGGATTTGGAATTTAGATTGACCCTATATCCTTGATTTGGTTATAGAGTTGGATATTCGCCCTGATCGTGAGCAGCCGGAGCTGGAGCTTATGTGGAAAGAACAAGTGTAGGGAACTTACCTCTCTTGCATGCTTTGATATTTGTGTTTGTGTATTGATGCATGTATTGCTTTGCTGGATTATGTGAAACATGTATGAATGATTGTAGCTCTGTTTCTAGTTATGCTATGGCCATGAGTATGTTGTTGAAACATTGAGCACATAGATATGTCATTGTGTGAACATGAGTTATGTATTGCAAGCATGTCATGCATTAAACACATATCATACATGCATATAGGTATCTGTTTCCTACTGAGATTCTCTCGAATCTCACCCTCCCCTACCAACATTTTAGACAGGGTAGGTCGATCGAGGATGGAGCAAGCAGTCAAGGGCGACGGGACTCCTTCAGGTTGTCATTCTGATAGTTGGTTATCATAGTTGGGAGTATTGTGTATTGGATATTTGTATATGTGGATGAGGATTTAATTATGTGTATTTGAGGTCAGATTTGTGTAATCCCCATATGAGAACTTGTATATGGGTGTATTGCCCTTTGTAAACCCTTTTGTAAGGATGTGAACCCAGGATTTCCGGGATTATTATATTGTGCACTCTGATTTATATATTGAATGTGATATTCCGCGTGATGTAATTTTATCCGAAATTGAATATGAGATCAGGTAAATTTGATTTCGAAAGTCATTTGTGAAAACCCTATCGTGAAGATGGGATTTTAAATAAGTTTTGTTTCTTATTGGTCTCTATTTCACTTTATTCGCGTATTTCGGATATAATTACGAAAGGGGGTTACACCGGGTCGACGGACCTGACCCATGCCTGAAACCAGGTCCGGGTCGACCTGGATCCAAACCCTCGAAACGGTGTCGTTTTACGACGCATAAAAAAATGGATCAGGGTAGGCGGGTCGAGGCCCAACTCGATCCAAAACCAAAAAAAGTTAAAATAAATGGATTGGACCAAGGTTGGCCCAACCCAAACCACAAAAAAAAAAGGCCGAATGTGGATTTGAATTGGGTGGGCAGTTCATGTATATGGTCTGACCCGAACCGTAAACAAAAAAATATGGCACACTTAAAAAAACTGAAGGACGCCACGTGGCACGTGTCGAGCCATTCGATTGCCTAATGCAACGTGGCATACTCTATCTAAAAGCTCTTGGCACATGGAATCAAGATTGTTGGCGCGTGTCACATTTTGGAACGTGCGTGAGTGCACACGCCAATGCTGAGAGTGGGATAGTCTGGTTTCTTTCAATTTTTCTAGAATTCCCTCTTCCTTCTCCTTCTAGGGGCACGTGAAGGCGCCTTTAAGCTCTGATTGAGATACGGTTTGTTTCTAAAAATCCCTAAATTCAAGATCCTCATGTTGATATATTTTTGAAATTTTTTTGAATATATTTGAATCTATTTTAGAGGCATTTAGGGCTATCTTTAATGATTTTTTATGAGTTTAAAAATCCAAAAATATTTCTAATAATTCATAATAATTTTATTCGAGATAATTATGAATTTGTGGAGTTCAAAAAGCACTAAACCAAAAGAATTTTATTCTTTTGGATGATTACTATATTGAAAAATACTTCCCTACCCTAAGTATGAACCACCTTTGTAGTGAATTTGAAAAGGTGAAAATTATTTGTTGCTATCTCTAAATAATGATTCAAGCATAAATTACTTAGAGTAATGTGAGCCTCTAAGTGATAGATGAAAGAAGGATTTGCTCATTTAAATTTGAGCCTTGAAATATAACCTAGAAGGAGAAGATCCTAAAGGCAGATTCAAGAGGAAAATGATTAAAACTAAGGTTCATTAGAACCTGAAATTGAATAAGAGGTGTGACCGAAAAGAAATTCGGAAGATAAACTTAAAAATAAACCTGAATCTCATGAATCTTAAGAAGGTGAATGTCAATATTCATATATGAGGAAACCTCACAGAGGTAATAGTGAGGACTTGATACTAAAACAGATAGTATCAAATCATAGTGAAAGGGAATCTCAAAATTGGAGAAACTTCCTAATGCCAGATTCAGGCAAGTGATGCACCTCAAAAGGTAAAGCCCATTTCATGAGTGAAAATGAGCCTTAAGCCCAATCCAACCACCAACATTAGAAATAAAAAAAAAACTTAAGAGCAAATATGTAATGTTTCTAGAATGAAACAATTCTGATTACATAAGACATTTGAAACATCTTCTCAATGTGATAGAGAAACTTTGGAAGATGATTAAAACAACATGGGACATAAAATTCTTCTAGCCTTAGAAAATAGTGGTTATTATGAACTTTATCAAATTGGGTTTGAGAAGAAATGAGAATTCTCCCCAAATGTATAAATGAGATGTATATGAAACCAAAGAAAACTATTGAATTGTCCCAAAGTCCCTAATAATAAGACATTATCAACATAATAATGCTCTAAGAGACATGAAGAAGTAACTGTCAAACACTCTTTATGAGTGAGAGCTCTTAGAAAATGAGTCTTTTAAGAGAATCATATGCTCTATCTAAGTGGGAGCTAGCATATGCCCTATGTAAGTGGGAGCTTTCAAAAATTGAGCCTTCTGAAAGTCATAATTGAGCATCTTATGTGAAGTACTTGTATGAAATTCTTGATAGATGATAGTGGCATTGTTGGAGCCTGTGTGATGGGAGGTACAAACGTATTCTCCTGATCATAGACCCAATGGTATTACTACCTTTCTAGTCAAGAATAGTACAAGTACATGACATTGTATACTTAAATGTGCTATAAAAAGACATTTTTGGTTTAAATCAATTGTGAATAACCCTATGAGTGGGATGATTTAAGTGACCAAGCAAATGAAGGCTACCAAGAACAAGAATGTTGATTATTAAACTAAATGGGGACAATTGTGATATCTGGCATTAAAAGATTTTATATAAATAAAAAATATTGTAAAATCATTGACTTGGGTCAAATGGCACTAAAACTGAGAATTTACTCAGCAAATAGAGGTTATGAAACCGACATGGCCGTAACAAGGGAAACTTCATAACATTAATTGCCCTACGTATGCTATACTTGACAAATGCATATGCAAATGTGAAAGAAATCCAACAGCAATGCCATGTGAATTCCATTCAAAGATAATCTCTTGAGGTACTTCAATCACCTCTTAAGATACAATATCTACATGAGATAACCAACTTAACAAGAAAACTGAGAGAAGCTGAACATGTATTGTTTAATGAACAAGTTCAGTTTTGTTCATCAAGATGATCCTTTCTAGGTGGGAGCTCATGAAAGTTAGTATGACCCATAGTAAAAACATTATTACTTTCAATGATGTATTAAAGTACTTGGGGCTTGAAAATGAATGTCTAGAGGTTTATGAGTCCTCTGGACAAGCTTATCCCATAAGGGAGGCCAAGTCCTCTACACTCTATACCCAATATTAGGGAAGGGTAAGAGATTCCAGAAAAGAGATAGAAGAATGACCTTAAGTTCAAAGAAGGGTAAGAATTTCTCCCAGCAGAAGACTAACCTAAGTGAGGTTAAATGCTTTTCCTACTAAAGAAACATCCATTTTGCAAAGAATCATTCCAAGTAAGGGGAACACAAAAGGACATAAGTTCCATAAATCATAATGATAGGGATTGAAATTCTTTATTGATTGCTAAGTTTAGTTTCCAATGTGTAAATGTCCTTGTGATAGTCTAGCAAGTAAAGCAACATAAAAAGATTTATAGTAAAGGGAAAATGATCGTATTTCCATTGCAATTATTCTAGTATGATACATTTGGTACTAAGTATGAGGGCAAGGCATAGAGTTGAACATTTATCACTCTTGTTGAGGATTATTCACAATATGATCATACATGTTTAAGTCCTTGTAAGTCTGAAGTTTAAGTATTTTGGACTATAAATTGATAAGTTGTGAAGTCAATTGAATCAATTAAATAAGTTTTTTAAATCCTATGTATGAACTAATCAAGGTTGTGAATGATCAAATAAGCTCTGTGATAGAAGAAAGATAGTTGATAGCTAACTATCCGATACACTCCACCACCATATGGAGTTTACTAAAAAGTGTAATAAAACATTATAAGACATGGTTATGATGGTTCAAGCCAGCACACCAAATGTGAGTGGGAAAGTATTAAGGTTCACTTTTGGTGGCTTAGTACACAAATTTGTTTTCATCAAGTATGTGTGGTATTGAACTTAACCATGTGCCCTTTAAAGTGATCACTTCTACACTCTATGAATTATGGTCAAGTGCGAATTGGATTTAATTTTTTGCAGACCATAAGAGTGTAAACCATAAGGGTCAGTTGAACATTCCCATTGTGATTGTAAGTGGGAGCTGTAACCCCCTTCCGTAATTATATCCAAAATATGTGATTAAAATGAAATAGAGACCAATAATAAACAAAACCATTTTAAAATCCCATCTTCACCATAGGGTTTTCAGAAATTTCATTTAGAATTCAATTCACATGGTCTCATATTCAATTTCAAATATAATTACTATGTGAAGATAAATCACATTCATTACAAATATCAGAGTGCACAACATAATCATCCTAGCAATCCTGGGTTCATACCTTCACTATTGGGTTTCAAAGGGCACATTAGCCCATACAACTCCTCAAATAGAGATTACACAAACCCATTTGAATACATACTCAAATATACATCTATATATACACATCCAAATCCAAATATGAATATCCAAATATACATCCTAACTATGATAACCAACTACCAAAATCTATAACCCGAAGTAGTCCCCGTCGCCTTTGCCTGTTTGCTCCAACCTCGATCCACCTACCCTGTCTAAAATGTTGATAGGGGAGGGTGAGATTCTAGAGAATCTCAGTAGGAAACAAATACCAATATGCATGTAAGATAAGTGTTTAATGCATGACATGCTTGCCATACATAGCTCATGCTCACACAATGACATATCTGCGTGCTTAACGTTTCAACAACATACTCATGGCCATAGCATAACTAGAAACAGAGCTACAATCATTGATACATGTTTTACATAATCAAGCAAAGCAATACATTCATCAATACACAAACACAAATATCAAAGCATGCAAGAGAAGTAAGTTCCCTACCCTCTTTCCACGTGTGTTCTAGCATCGACTACTCACGATCAGACAAACATCGAACCACGATCAAGGCAAATATCCAATCCTATAACCAAAATCATGGACATAGGGTTAATCCCTTTTCCAATTTCTCAACATATAAACACTTAATGTTAGTTATCATTTAAAAACTTTAGGTGGCTACTCAAAGCTTAAACAAAAGCCTAAAGGGTTGGGAGAAACTATACCAAAGACCATCTTTAAAACCTCAAAACTACATTTTTCAAATGGTTGGCCACGGCCAATAACCTCCTGGGCTGCAGCCAGCCCCTCATGGGCCATGGCTAGAGATTGATCATAAGGTGTTGAGTAAAGGCCAAAATCACGTGCCGCGGCCAACTAAAGTCCTAACTCCTAGCACAATTTCCAATGACCATAACTTGGCCTACAGAAGTAAAAATCACTCAAACTTTATATCAATGAAAAGCTTGCAATGTGAACTACAACTTTGAAAAATATCATCACATTTCAACATCATTTGCTATGTCAAAATACCATGCAAATTTAGCCACTTGCACAGCATTTCAGACTTAGCCATTTTCCAAAATTCCAGAATTTCACAGTTTTGGCTCTTTTACTTCCAATGGTCCCAATTTCATACCAAATATCATTCCCACACAAATTTTCACAAGGAATCCATTAGAAATGCCAAATCAACCAAATTCACATCATATTGACATGTTTCCACAACATGTCACACAATTCGTAACACAAAACACACATTGCACCACTTTCCATTTCACATTCCAAGTTCTCAAACCAATTCCAATGACACCAAAACACATTATGGCATCAATGTAACCACAATTCACCATTTAAAACATCCAATTCAAAAATCCCACAAAATCAGGGAAAATATCACAATTCTCAAAACTCCTCTAAAAACCACAATCAATAGATCAAAAGGGAGCAAACACTCACCTCTTCCTCTTTCCCAAACAAATTCCTTGATTCTTCATATTTCCACTTTTCCTCAAGCTACCAAACATCCCTTTTCAAAAATCTAAAACCATAGAGATAAAGCTCTCATCAACATGATCAAGATTAAAGGAGAGGATTTAGCTATTAGAGGACCACAAATAGGCCAAAAATCACCTTATTCTTTTCTCTTTCCTCCCTCTCTTGGTTGACCATGGCTGCTGGAAGAGAGACGAAGATGATGAAGAAAAGGATCAATTTTTTGGGGCCTAATGGCCTCTTAGCTAAAATTAAAAGAGAGGAGAGAGGGAGAGTGAGTTGAAATCTTGACCTAAGATCAAGGGTCAACATCTTGCCAAGTGTCACTTTCTTAAGCCATCTTCCATTAGCTCACATACACACACATAAACTTGATTCCACCCTTTGATCTCTACATAAACAATCTCAACCATTGATATTTAAGTTACCAAGGAGCTTTCTCTTCGATAACAGACCAATTGATTGGTAACTTTACCGTTTTACCTCTGATTATGGCAATTCCTCTTGAATCAACACCAAATTCATGTCTCATTCATTTACATCATACATACGCCCTCCCCCTTATTTTCATTCAATTTAGATGTTAATCTATAATTGAACTCAAATATAGGATTTTGACACTGATCAAAACACATTCGAATCACAAATCACATCGTACTCTCCAAAAGGGTTATTTATCACTAACCATATCCACTTTTGGAGTCATTAACCCTTAATCACAATTTGGGATCTTGCTAAACCAGGGCTTAGCAGTCCATTTATCTCTGGCTTATTCTGTAACCTCAAATATCAAAATTTGGGGTATTACAGGAGCTCATTAGAGTGACGTCTTCATTTTTTCATAAGTGAAAAAGATGGAATTGTGAGTGAAAAGAACTGAAAGCTACCATATTTATTATCCATCAGTTTCCAAATAAGGGCAAAAATGATGACCATGTATCTCTTTACGAGACACATAAATAAGACAGTACAGAACCAGCCAGCGATTCTCAATAATCCTTGTGAGTGGGAACTTAGAAGGGTCAATAAAGAGACCTAAACAAGAGAAGTAGGAAGCTCCAATAAGAAGGAGTAAATAAGAAAGGAATTCATGGCTGCTTTAGAAGATAAAGTTGTGTTCTGTACAAGATTCCTACAGAGGCAAAATGGAAGAAAGCAACAGAAGTGATGATTCATTGAAAAAGAGTTATGGTTAAGAATTAGCAAATACTCATTTGATTGCAAAGGGGTGAGCATAACAGGAAGGCTTTTATCTTACCTGTTGTGCATTTTAATCAGACTTATTCTGGCAATAATTTACTGTTTAAATTTAGATATACATCAAGATGTGAAACCTACACCTTTAAGTGGTGACATGGATGACGAAATCTATTTGCAATGACAATTAGTTTTCACTAAAAGTAGTATTTGAGGTTTCATAAATGGATAACCTCATTTGTTTTTGCAAAAATCCTTTTATGGATTAAAGCGATCATATAGATAGTGATGCATAAGGTTTTGTAAGAACGATAACCTAATGTATTTTTCAAATGGTTGAAGAGAACCATTATTAAGTAATGTTTTGATATTATCCTTTCAAATGATTATATACTATTGGCCAGAAATAGTTTGAATATAGTAGTACATGTTAAAAAATGGTACTCATAAATTCTGAAAAGAAGATATGGGTGAAGCAATGCATATTCTTGGATTTGAGATCCAATGAGATAGCTTAAGGAAAACCCTCTTTGTAATAAGAGAATTGTATTAGGATATCCTTGAGCAATTTCTATATGAGTTAATCTAAACCCATGCATACCCCAATGGCTTCAGTAATGATTTTTGAGTCTTGATTTTATCCCTGAACTAAATCAACATAGAAAATGGAAAAAGGTTTCCATGCAAACGCTGTTGGTAGTCTTACGTACGTAGTGATGTGTACAACATCGGATATCTATTTTGTGATAAGACTTGTATATTGGTACTAGTCTAACCATTGTGAGAAACATGGAATGTCTTCACAAAAGGTCTTGAGATACTTTTTAGGGCATATAATGATCATGCGCATATTAATGTACTATGTCAGTACATGTGGCTATATGGCTGATAATGTTTAGGAAAACATCTATGATTTAAAAGTGAGAATTTAAATCTAGTGTTAATGTATTGTGAAAACACTATAGCCATTGCCTAAGTAAAAGACCCTAAGTATCATATCAAGACTAAACACGAAGATGTCATTCTTGTTAGAAATACTATAGCACAAAAAGTTGTTGTTGAACAACACATTCCTATGCAAGTTCCCTAACTAAGCAAGTGGCCAAGGAAATACGTGAAGAGTATAATGAGTCTTTCAGCATGCATAGGAAGTGAAGTATAGATACTTTATTTTGGTTTTACATGTGTATGCAAAAATATTCAATGTCTAGTATGTCGTACAAGTTGATGAGGTTGGCTTTCTCACACAAGCGACCACCTTTGACATTGTAATACCCCAAATTTTGAGACTTGAGGCTAGAGAATAAGCCTGAAATAAGTGGATTGCTAAGCCCTGGTTTAGCAAGATCCCAAATTATGATTAAGGGTTAATGACTCCAAAAGTGGATATAGTTAGTGATAAGTAACCCTTTTGGAGAGTATGATGTGATTTGGCACTCGAATGTGATTCGTATGTGTTGTGAGTAGCACCAAAACCCTGTATTTAAGTTCAATTATAGATTAGCCTCTAAGTTGACTTAAAATATAGGTAGGGTGCATAAGGTAGTGTAAATGAATAAGAAAATGAGTTTGGTAGTGATTCAGTAGGAATTACCGTAATCAGGGGCAAAATGATAAAGTTACAGACCAATTGGTCAGTTATCAAAGAGGAAACTCATTGGTAACTTCAAGATCAATGGGTGAGATTGATTTATGATAGATCAAAAGGGGTGGAATAATGTGCATGTTTGTCTATGTGAGCTCATGGTTGGTGTGATAAGATTGTGACAAGTGTCACAATATGAACCATAAGATCTTGGTCAAAAGTTCAACTCATTCTCTTCTCTCTTATATCTCATAAGTCGGCCAAAGGGGGCCTAATTGCCCAAAAACTGATCACTCTCTTCATCATCTTCATAACTCTCTAAAGCCTCCATTTTCGTGAGCTCAAGGAGGAAAGAGAAAGGGAAAAGGGGAGCTTTTGGTTAGCTTGTTGTCCTCTAATGCTTAAGCACTCTTCTTTAATATTGTTCATAGTGATGATAGCTTCATTGCTATGGTTTTAGATTTGTGAAAGGAGGTGTTTGATGGCTTGAGGAAATTTGAAAAGATGAAGAATCAAGAAATTGGTTTGGGAAAGAGGAAGAGGTGAGTATTTAAATCTTTTGATCTAAGTTTTGTGGTTATTTGTAAAATATTGTGAATTGTGGAAATTTTCCCTAATTTTATGTGATCTTGAAAATGGAGGAATTGCATTGTGTAGTGTGTTGCAAATGGTCTTTTGGTTGTGTTTTATGACCATTGGCTTTTGTTTGGAACTTTGGTTGGAGAGGATTGCAATGGGGTGCATTATATTTTGACATTGTGTAACATGTTGTGGCTATTGTATAACATGTCAATGTGATGTGAATTTGGATGTTTTGGTGTTTCCAATGGATTCCTTGTGAAAATTTGTGTGAGAATGAGGTTTGGTATGAAAATGGGACCATTGGAAGCCAAAGGGTGAAAACTGAAATGTTGTCCATTAAAGTTCTATTTTGAGCCATCTATTTGGGTGGACGTTTTGACTAGGAAAATGATGTCTAAAAATTCTGAAATTTTCCATTCTTAAATTTCACATCCCAAGCTTCAAAAGGGACATATAATCTATGTCATTTCATTTTGTGTGTTAAGAGTTATGGTTTGCCAAACTTTGGGATCAAAACTGAACTCTATTTTGGGGCAGTGTTGATTTTTGTGTACTTTTGGAATTTTGTGGTGATTTCTGGTAATATTCCATATTTTTCCTATAAATAGGACTTAAATACCTTTTATTTGGCTTTGGAATCACCTCATTTTGATTTTTGTGGAATTAGTTATGAGTTTTTGAAGTTCAGCCAAGAAACAGGATTTTCTTGGCCGCGGCCAGTGCATTTGTGGGCCGCGGCTAACCCCCAAAAATGACATTTTGGACTTCTTTTTTTATCAAAAGGAATTTCTATTGAAATACCAGGATGAAATAATGTTTTAGGATTAACATAACAAAGCGGTATAAATCAAATAAATGCAGAGAATAAATAACAACAATACAATAACAAAATCCCAGCAATCCTGATTCTACTCTTGGGTAAAAGCATTCTCTGAGGCATGTCTGGCCTGCTCCACATCCGAAGTCAGAATAGATAAGAAAGGGAGTGGTGGTTCTTCAACCCACCCCATAGGGCACACACCCTTACAAGCTTCAATTGCTAAGTAGTCAACTGCAACATTACCCAAACGAGGGGTGAATGTCAAGGAGAACCTAACTTTGGATGAGAGTAGACTAATAATGTGTTGGATTATACTTCTCCTTCGCCAATCATAGCGATCCGGTAGTTGAGATAGCACACAATTATGCAAAGATTGACAATCAGTCTCAAAGATAACCTTGTCATGGCCTAGATCAATAGCTAACAATAGTGCTCGTTTCAGTGCCAAAGCCTCTGTCATAAATGCTGAAATGGACTTGATTTTGTCTACAAAACCCCATACATAGTGTCCAGCTTTATCCCTACAAATTATTCCCACTGCCGCTCGTTCTAGCATTGTGTGGAAAGAGCCATCAGAGTTTATTTTAAGAAAGCCATCTGGGGGTGCTTGCCAGACATGTACAATGTTATGTGAGCTAGGCATCTGTGTTTGAACTCTAGTATCCCCTTCTAGTGCAGCAAAGAATTCCAAATTAAACCTATGTGAAGCTTCTATTATAGTTAGTGGGTTCGGGCTCATATGATTAAAAACCACATCATTGCGTTGTTTCCAAATGTACCAAAGTATCCAGCATAATAACGCAATTTCAAAATCATCCAAATCTAATTTTGCATCAGTGATATTTATCCACCAGTTATCAAAGTTCCATACCTGTGGCTCATCGGGCTTCACTCCCAGACTGCACCCAAACCACACACATCTAGTCCATGGACAATGAAAAAAAAAGTGCTCAATTGATTCAGGAGCCATCATACAAATTGGACATATCAGATTAGGAGCTCGTTTTCGCTTTAATAGTGCCTCATTTGTTGCAACAGATTTGGAAAGGATCCTCCATATGAAATGTTGAACCCGGGGGATGACTTTGATTTTCCAGATGAATTTCCAAACTTGAGCAGAGATAATGATCGATGTTCCTGGAAGAAAATTTTGGCCAATGGTTGTGCTGGTCTCATTTTTGTAGCCAAGTTTCACTGTATATTCTCCATTAATTGCTGGGATCCATACTAACTTATCCCTTAACCCATTTGTAGGTATAGGAATATTAGTAATGGCAGTGATAACATGTTCAGGAAGATACTCATGAACTTGATCTAATTGCCAACGACTATCAGATATAAGGTCACAAACTCGACCATGCTTTACAATGTACTCATGGCAGTCTAAAGGTTTCTCAGGGGGAGATATATTTGGGATCCATGGGTCGCCCCAAATTCTGATTGATGTGCCATCTCCAATGTCCCAGAGTAAATCTTTAAGTAGCATATCTCGGCCCTCTATGATACTCGACCAACACCAAGACGCCTTATACCCCTTTTTTGTATCCGCAAACTCACCACTGGGAAAGTAAATACTTTTTAGAACTATAGCCCATAATTCATTAGGTTTCTTCAAAAGACGCCAAGCAGTTTTAGCTAGTAAAGCATCATTCATTACCTCAAAATCCTTGAAACCCATACCCCCATTCTGCTTTAAAGTTGTCATTTTATCCCAAGCTCTCTAATGGGTTTTGCCATTACCCGCATTTCCACTCCACCAGAAGTTAGCTGCAATGCTATTAAGTTCCTTACAAGTCTTCAGGGGGAACTTGAAGCAATGCATAGGGTAGATAGGATAGCATTAATAATAGATTTGATCATAACCTCCCTTCCTGCAAAAGATAGAGTTGAAGCACACCATCCCTCCACCTTTCTGCGCACCTTCTCTCGAATGTAAGATAGGGCCTGGTGTTTTGTTTTCCCCCAAATGCTTGGAATACCAAGATATCTTCCAGGATCATCAGTTGCTTGGATGCCCAAGATCTGGCCTACTCGAAGTTTCACATCTTCTGGTGTATTTTTGGAGAAGAAGATACTGGACTTATCCAAGTTGGCTACCTGGCCCGATGCATTACAATAGATATCTAGGATTTTTGAGAGCATCCTACAATTACCCTCATTGGCATTCATGAAGAACAATGCATTATCAGCGAAGAAACTATGCGATAGTTCTGGGCAAGAGTTACTGAGTTTGATACCCTTAAGTTCACGGTCCTGCAGACATTTATTAATCATCATAGATAAAACCTCTGCTGTCAAGATGAACAAGTAAGGTGAAAGAGGGTCACCTTGCCGGAGTCCACGTCTTGGGATAACTGATCCAACACTTTCCCCTGAGACATAGATATTCATTTTAACAGATGTAACACAATTCATCACCAGTCTGACCCAAGTCTCACAAAATCCAAATTTCAACTGAATCAATTCAAGGAAATCCCATTCAATCCTATCATAAGCCTTACTCATATCCATTTTCAGGGCAAATTCATATTTCTTTCCAAGCTGTTTTCTACGGAGATAATGGTATACCTCATGTGCAATAATTATATTATCATGTATAAGACGTCTGGGGATAAAAGCACTTTGATTCTGAGAAATGCAATTATCAAGCAACGGCCTCATCCGATTGGCTATAATCTTAGAGATTATTTTGTATGAAAAATTACATAAGCCAATTGGACGAAAATGAGAGATATGTTCTGGTTTAGACAACTTTGGTATTAAAGTAATATTCGTACCATCTATAGCATGTAGAGAAGAGTTCCCAGCAAAGAAGTTGATCACTATTGTGCAGACTGTGTCACCAATCACTGACCAGGCTGATTGATAGAATTTCCTAGAGAAACCATCAGGTCTAGGGGCTTTTGTGCTCCCTAGATCAAAAGCTACAACCTTAATTTCTTCATGGGTCACCGACACTAGTAAGCTTTGGTTTATCGGCTCTGTGACTCTATTGTCGACATAACCCAGCACCTCTTCAAAGGATCTCTTCCCCATAGATGAAAAAAGTTGCTGAAAATACTGAGTTATATTCTGAAATATTTCCTCCCTATCGGCCAGCCATACCCTAGAGTCATCTTTGAGTCGAAGAATATTATTGTAATTTCTACGTTTTATGGTTGAAAGATGAAAGAATCTCAAATTTTTATCCCCAGCTTTCAACCAATCCACTCGAGACCGCTGCCACCAGTATTGCTCCTCTAGATCAAAGGCCTTCTCAATAACCGCTGCAAGCTCAGCACACCTCCTAATTGTATCCTGATTAATATCTCCCTGAGATAGAGTAGCCAGCTCGGCTTTAAGTGTGTTGATCAAACTCTTATTGTTTGGGTATTCTTTTTTGCTCCAATTAATTAGCTCCTTCCTGCATGAAAAAAGTTTTGAGAGAAAAGTCTCAAGAGGAGATTCAGTATTTATCGTGGAGTAGAGCCATCCTCTAGTGATAACTCGAGAGTAATCTGGATGTCTAGTCCAAATAGCTTCAAATCTGAATTTGTTTGAGCGACAAGGTGATTTATAGCAACAGTCCACTAACGGTAAGTGGTGGTCAGAACCCATCGGGTCAATATGAAACACTTGCAACTGAGGAAAGTCTTCTCTAAGAAGGACATTACCAAGTGCTCGATTTAGGCGTTCACGTATAGTGTCACATCCTTCACGTTTATTACACCAAGTGAAGCTAAAGCCATTAAAGCCCAAATCCATCAACAAGCAATCATCAATAAAGGCTTGAAAATTTACAATTTTCCTCCAGGCTCTTGGATTGCCTCCGCTTTTCTCTTCTTGAGCTGCAATGTCATTAAAGTCACCAACAAAAAGCCAAGATTGACTTATACCTGTTGCAATTCTCATAATTTCACGCCAACATAGTTTCCTCTCATCTTCACTCACTGGGCCATAAACAAATGTTATATACGATGGAGCATCAAAAGAATTGGTAGTGACACTGGTATGAATTATATTGGCAGAAGAAAATAAGATATTGACAATAACATCATCTTTCCACCATAGGGACAAACCTCCACTTCTTCCACATGGGTCTATAGTCCACTCCTCTGAAAATCCGTATTTCTTCCTAGCCTTCTTCACAGTTCTTTTTTTTTCATAAGAAATACAATTTGGGGCTTATTCCTGTTACATTCCTCCTTAAGGTTTTTAACTGTCAAGGCTGCCCCGAGTCCTTGACAGTTCCAGGATAGGAGTTTCATTGCGAACCAGTGGTTGGTCCCATCCAACCACTGGCATTTTGACAAGAAGAAGAGGAATTAGTAGCAGTAGAGTTACCAATATTTGCATACCAGCTCTCAGGAAAATCAATATCCAACACCGCATGATTCTGGGTAGCAGGCTATGGTGTGACTCCCTTTTGTCTACTTCTAATGTGTTGCTTTAGACTTTTGACACTTCTTCGAACCCCTTTCCGAACACCCACTCCAGTCTCCTTACGAGGTTGTTCTTGTTCTGGGATTTCATCCTCAAAATTCAGTCACCTACGCCTTGTAATTTCAGTGGGGCTCACTTCAAAAATGAGAGGTCTCTTTAAAGAAATACCTTGTAGTCCCACCGTAACTGCAGACATAGGTGAAAGCCCACTAAAGGGCACAATTGCTGTAGACTTCACCTTACTTACGCTTGGATTGTCTACTTTGGATTCCAAATGAGCACCTTGGCCCACTAGAGTTGGTAGACAAGGTTTAGTGGGAGTATTATGGCTATGGCCCACCTCAAACATTTCATCCTCTTTATTTTTTTACCTACGAAACCCCGTTCCTCCTTGCCTCACATTCTTCTTGTTATCTAACTTAGCTTTGGGCCTCACTTATGTCAATTCATTTGACTTCATAATTGATTCCACTCTAGAATCTTGAATAGTAAATGTATTATTTGGAATAACTAATGCCCTTTCTTTATTTTCGCTTCTTGGAGTGATTTGCGGTACTAATTTGGGCTTTCCTGAGGTAGTCAAAAAACTCTTTGAGGGGGATTCCGATTGACTTGTTGATCGTGGGGGTCGCCGGCTGATCAACTCAACCTCCATCCATTCTGAGTCATGGATCACTATCACCTCCTCCCTTCCTCGAACATATGGAGTGCTCAGCCAAGGACCATACTCCCGATCACCATCATCAATATTCTCACATTCCCTGACTTCCTTGCACCCTCAAAAATCATGACCAATACGTCCACATTTGTAACAGAGATTTTGGAGTCGCTCGTAACGGACTGAGACCCACACTGGATCTTTATTCTCACAAGGTACCCAAAACCTAGGTACTAGTGGCTCATCAAGATTAATCCGGATTCTAGCTCTGATAAAACTTCTGGTCAACTTTCCATTCACTTCTGGGTCTTCATACATCAACACCTCGCTGACTGCATTTGCCAATGTAATAACATTCATGCGATCAAAAGCCCCTATGGGTAATCCATGGAACTGAACCCAGAACGAAGAAGTATTAAAATTTACTTCTTTAATAACCATATAATCATTCCATGGTTGTAAGCTCAGTAAGTGGCCCTGGATGAACCACGGTTGCCCCTTAACAATACGTTCATAGTCCTCTTTCTTCACAAATCTGAACAAGAAGATGAGTTGATGTTTATCCATGTCATGGATTTCAACCTCCTCACCCATCTGCCACCCTTTCTTTATCATGGAAAGTACTGTTGGTTTGTTCAGATTTTTGCTTGTCAAAATTTTGCCCACCAGTGCTCCTCTAATCAGCTTATCCTTTTTTTATAACTTCAAAACCACCTCTTTTGCTTTCCTCCGACTTCCTAAACTTTCCACCATACCTTCAACACTGACAAACACACACACTCCAACCCTCACACCACTAATACTCAGAACACATTCAAACACTCACAACATAGTGGTCGTTCAGTAGCAACAACTCCTACCACTCACGGACTTCCACCAAATACAGAATAGACAGGAGAATCGCTGAGCAAAGAACAACGACAAGCAATTAAGATTCAACCACTTCTTAGAGGACCTCACTATTCTCACGGAGGAGATGAAGGAAACTCACATGGTAGAGGTGAAAGTAACTCTCACAACGGAGAGAGAGATGCTCTCATGGAGAGAGAACTTTTCGGTTTACCGACTCAAGTGTTTTCCCAAGCCTTTAAGCATATGTTTAGGTTTTGATTAGCCACCTAAAGGTTGTGAATGATAACCAACTTTAATTATTATGAAAGTAAAGATTTTGAATAGAAAATAACCCTATGTCCTTGCTTTGGTTATAGGGTTTATGTTTGCTGTGATCATGGTTTGAAGTTCACCCTGATTGTAAGTAAGCGGTGATGGAGCATACATGGAAAGACTAAGGGTAGGAAACTTACCTCTTCTGCATGTATTTGATATTTGTGTTGATGTATTGATGCATGTATTGCTTTGCTTGATTATGTGAAATATATATGAATGATTGTAGCTCTGTTTCTATTTATGTTATAGCCATGAGTATGTTGTTGAAACATTGAGCAAGCAGATATGTCGTTGTGTGAGCATGATTTATGTATTGCAAGTATGTCATGCATTAAATACTTATCATACATCCATACTCATATTTGTTTCCTATTGAGATTCTTTCGAATCTCACCCTCCCCTACTAACTATATAGACAGGGCAAGAGGCTCGAGGAGGGAGTAAGCACCCAAGGGCGACAAGGGCTTCTTCAGTATTTGATATGGGTGTTGGTTATCATAATTGGGAGTATTATGTACATTTGGATGAGTATTTGAGTATGTATATGGTTATTAGAATGTGTATCTGAGATTATTGTTAAGTAATCCCCTGTTTGGGAAATTGTATATGGATGATTATGCCCTGTAAAGCTTGAGTTAATAAATGGAACCCGGGATTGCCGGGATTATTATATTGTGCACTCTGATATGTTATGAATGTGATTTATCTTCATGTGGTAATTGTATTCGAAATGTGAATGTGAAAACCATGTCTGGTAAATGGGGTTGAGATTGAATTTTAATTATTATTGGTCTCTATTTCACTTTAATCGCGTATTTCGGATATAATAACAGCAGGGGTTATAGACACTCTGAAGGAGTATGCAAAGATGAGACATATGTGTTCACAAGTAAAGCAGTGAGAGAACTGATATGGTAGAGAAGAAACACAACACTAAATGTCGCCTCGACTTAGTAGTGCATTCAGTTGGGATGAAATCTGAAATTATAAATATGGATTGATTCATGGATACCCACATCCGTGATACCTGTAGCCAGACAACAGATTCTTCAAATTGACATCATGTGAGTAAAGCTGAAGAATTTTGGTTTAAATATTGTACGTGTCTAAACTTAAGTATGTATGGTGTTAATGGTAAGATTAAAATGACATGCTTTTACAGTATAAGAGTAACACCGTAGCATGCGATTCATACCGCATGTGCTAGAGAACTGCAAATGGGAAGCAAGTGAAAAGATCCCTACTTCATTGTTGTGTGAGTCTCGGAAAGGTTTACCCTTTCATAATGTCCTCTGACTTTGACAATATGATAGAGATATGTTTCGACATCTGCTACTTTAGCATTTTTCCTATGATCATGATCGATACGATCTAAAGGCATTATGTTAAGAAAGCGGTTGATTTATATTGAAATGATATATGGGTGAAAGAAAGATTACTTGGAATATATACACTTATGCTTGTGTCTGAGACCGGTCCCTTATGATGTTACTTGTGTAATTTCATAAGTGTGGATACTATGCATATGAGAAAGGCCATCTGAGTTTTATCTTGACTCAAGAGGGATTAGATTGGCCATGAAGAAAGTATATATGGGTTAAAATCTAGGACATTGGAGGCATTATATTAAGATGATCAAGCTGCACTACAGGGTTGTTTTGTATTGGTCTTTGTGAAAGGGATTCTTAATATAAGAACCCAAATGGAGACGTCATGCCCATGCGGTTACGGCAGAGCACCTAGTATGACAGAAGGATGGAAGAGAAAGAGATATGACCCATAACATTTGATCCACCAAGTGTGAGAGGGAGATGTTGGAATATGCCTAGTCCACCCTTGATGGGTCAAGGCCCAAGCCCAATTCAGTTAGGACTATTATGTAATTATAGAGAAGTATGGGTCCAGTTAAGGACTTTTATCCTTATGATTTGAATTTCAAATCATAATAACTCCCGTACGTAATGTAAGGGGTTATTCTCACTTAGAGGAGGGAAGTTAATAACATCACTCAAAAAACTTCCAAAAACTCCTCTCTCCCTGGGTTCTCTTCTCCAATGGTGAATCTGCCGTATAACGTTATCAGAGTCCGAATCGGTGCTCCAATCTCGTGTGGGCACTTAGTGAGTCAACAGATTCCAGGTACACCTAAAATCCTACGAAAGGAAATGAATACTACCCTCTACTCACAAAAAAAACTAGCATGTCAATTTCATCCGTAGGATAAGCCCATTCACATTGAAAATCTGCATACATCTCTGTTTGGTAAACACACAAATTTACTTTGTTCACATGTTTAAGCTAGATGATGACATTTACAAAACATTTTGTTTCTTTCAACATAGGACGGTTTAGAACGGTGTCATCTAGAAGAAAAATTCAACAAGAGAGAAGGTTTGAAATAATTTTACCTAAGCCAAAATTACAAAATATTTATAACCATCACACAGATCAAAATATATCTTCAACTATAAGAAGTAGATCTTGTATTGCTTTTGAACTAAATGCAATATTTACCTAACTTCTAAAATGTTCATATGCATTTCAATTCCTATATATAAAATGGGTTTTCAAGATCCATAAAATGGAGACTGTCAAAGCACTCACCTTTGGATATATCAGAGCTTGCATGTAAGATGTATGCACCAATTAACCACTTCCAGCTACTAGTCCAAACTCATCATTTCCCCCGTCTCTTAACCACTACTAAGCAATCTTGTGTCAAAGCCAGCAGCAATGAGCTCTAGTGTTTCAAAAATGGAAATAGTGCTATTTGGTGAAAGCAAATACATGTTTTCTTCCTAGACAGCGACTTCTAATTAGACATGGAATCATACATGTTAGCCATTACAACCACAAGTCCATATATATGCTTCCTTTAAAAAAAAGTATTATATCCCTTCATTCTTTAATGTAATTATATATTAATAAATAGTGATTATATAATTATATAATAATTATTTTCTACTTCCTCATTAACACCTATTCTCTCGCTCTATATAATCTTCCAATAATCCTTTAAGTTGAGAACTACATTATTCATTGATATTGTTATAATGGACAATAAATGTAACTTCCATAAACATATATCACATTGATGCCATTCACTTAAAACTTGGTTAATTATACTTCAAATGTATCTTAATTGAAGAGAACCAACTATTTACAGGTAACATTTTATTCAATGAAATTGTTTGCTAAACTGACCCTAATCGATTTTTTATAATTACAATCGCTTACACTACATCTACCATTTTATAGCTTTCAAACAAATCTTCTTGCATACCTCTCATCAAATAACTAAATATTATAATTAAAGAATACTTGTAGAATCTATTTCACTTAATTTCATTCCAACTATAAATTATGTGATGTCTTAAAGCAAGAATCTCTATTTTGTTACATTGTGACACATATCATTGAACATGGCTAACACTATGTACTCTCCAAATCTCACACCTATCAGAAATTTCCATTTCACTGTAAAATAATAGGGTCGCATGGGATAGTCCGTCTAATTATGCTAAAAGGCGCATCCAGGTTCAAGTTTATTTCAACAAAATGGAATTCCATGTTTGGTGGCTATCTAGCAACAACGGTATGTCTAGACCTACTGTTATTCCCTTGTTTTGTAAACTTGTTAATTTTTTTTAATGGAAAGTGAAAACTATCATTAAGATACAAATATTAAGTTAAAAAATCTGATAACAAAGAACTCTTTCATCAAACGCCATCTTTAAACAAAATGTGGTTTTTAATCAAAGATATTCATAATACTATATAGGGAAAATCACTCCCAAGTCCCAAGGAAGCAAGATAATAACAGAAAAGTCCCTAGGGACTTTTCTGTGATTATTTCATAAAGTCAAATGACAAAGTTGCCCTTAGTTCATCAGTCATTCACAACTTCACTAGTTATTTTCACAATAAGTTTTTATGCAATAAGTTAATTTCAAGTTTGCAAAGTTCCTACGCTCACAACTATCATTGCGTGTTATAACAACTGCTTGAGTGATTTTTTACACATTTTTTTATTGCCTAAATGAAATGACCTTTTTCAAAACTCCAAATATAACAACTGCATATGCTTTGTTTAACAACTGGTTATGCTTGTGTTTACAACATGTTTAGTATTTTTTACAATATATTTTTTAGGTCACAATGAAACTACTTTTTTAACAACTGTTCACCATTACAAATTACTTAGTTTACAACTCATTGAGGGTGTTTTCATAATATGTTGAGTCATTTTAACAACTTCTTTCTCATGTCTGAATAAAACTATCTTTTTACACCTCCAAGTTCAACACTGAAAATTCCTCAATTTACAACTAGTTAAACGTGCTTTTACAACATATTAAGTCATTTTTACAACTTATTTCTCGTGTGTGAATGAAAT
The DNA here is from genome assembly GCA_963210345.1 of Inga oerstediana. Classification (NCBI taxonomy): domain Eukaryota; kingdom Viridiplantae; phylum Streptophyta; class Magnoliopsida; order Fabales; family Fabaceae; genus Inga; species Inga oerstediana. Next base: position 47,685,785 of record OY723410.1, on the reverse strand, counting down.
TACCTTTGTTCACATCTCTAAGTTTAACATTACAAGTGTAACTATAACCCCCTTCAAGATCAAGGCCAAGATTAGCTCGTAAAAACGTAATTAAGTTTGAATTAGAGACCATGTATGATTTGGGACTTAGACAAAGTAAAATTTTCCAAAAACAAGGTTTTCAAAAACTCTTACAACACATGTTCACAATGGTCTTATATTCACATTTCAAATATAAATTGCTTGTACACGTTGATTCCATTCATACATATCAGAGTATAATACAGATTCCCAACACACTCGAGTTCCATTCAATAAATAAGGGTTCTACAGAGGCACTGTAACCCCCTCCGTAATTATATCCGAAATACGCGATTAAAATGAAATAGAGACCAATAATAATCAAATAACATTTACTAGCCCATCACTTGATGGGGTTTTCAAAAAATACCTTACAAAATCATTTATAAACTTGGTCTCATATTCACATTTCGAATACAATTACTACACGAAGATAAATCACATTCATATAAATATCAGAGTGCACAACATAATCATCCCGGCAATCTCGGGTACATACCTTCGCTAAAGATATACAGGGCACAATTGCCCATTACAATTCTTCAAATGGGGATTACACAATCTCATCTCAAATGAGTCCTGCCGCTCCCTCCACGAGCCACTTGCCCTGTCTAAATTGTTGGTAAGGGAGGGTGAGATTCGAGAGAATCTCAGTAGGGAAACATTATCAATATGCAGGCAAGATAAGTGTTTAACGCATGACATGCTTGCATCACATAACTCATGCACACATACAATGACAAATCTATAAGCTCAATGTTTCGAACGATACACATATAGCCATAGCATATATTGAAACATAGCTTCAAATCATTCATACATGTTCCACATAATCAAGCAAAGCAATAACATGCATCAACACATTAATACAGTTATCAGAGCATGCAGGAGAGATAAGTTCCCTACCTCCAGTCTTTTCTCCTCGATTTGCGTGCCAGCAACTCGGGGCTTCACATTCGATCCTACAATATCAAATGTACTATTTAGACACTTCCATAGTGTTTCTGGGGGTTATATGAGACTATATTGAAAATTTACTAAAATACCCCCGGGGACCGGGCCCGGCCCCACCGTACCTGGTCCGGCTGTACTTTTCCTGAAATTTTGACATGGGCTATTCTAACATATTTTCGCCCAAGGAATCCATTTCTGGACTCGGAATTATCAAATTCAATGTCAATTACAAAATTACGCTTGACAGCCCCACTTTAAGGGTTTCAGGGGCGTTTTCGTAATTATGCTTTTTCAGCCTTTTCCGGAAAAGTGCCTAACTGTAACCCCACCTAATTTTCGCTCCTGAACTCAATGGAATCATCAAATCATTGAAAATACAACTCTAAGACCCATTTCTAGAGCTGGCCAAAATTCTCAAGTATTCTGGGGAAAATTGGGGTTTTTCGGTTTCGGCTCCGTAAACGCGTTCCTTTCTACTCCTGACCACTTTATTAACCATTACATTAGGTTACAACTAACATTAAGACCCAATTTGGGCAGCATAACCCCTAGGCCAACCCATTTTCCAAATTTACAAACAAAGACAATCCGGTGAAATTTCATCGATTAAATCAACCACAGTAGCCAGAACAATCAAAGATTGAAGTTTCGGAAGTTACCTCAAGCTCCCTCTGGCTTTTACTCAATTTGGCTGAACCCTAGCCCCTTTTAAAAAGCAAAATTAAGCTTCAAGTACCTTAATCCATATAGAAGAGAAGCTTAGGAGAAGGATCATACACGTTAGGTACGAATTCACCGAAGAAATCGATCTACCTCATGAGTTTTCTCCTTCCTTCTCCCTATTTTCTCCAAGCTCTCTCTCACGTTTTTGTTTCTCAAATGGCGTCAGGAAATGGCTGATGAAGATGAAGGAATTGCTTTTAATTCCATGCTGATGTCATCTTTTATTTTGATGATGTCATAATTCCCATTTTCGGATTTTCTGGCAGATTTTCTGCCCAAACTTTGAAAAATCATAACTAATTCTAGAAAACTCAAAATGAGGTGATTCTAAAGCCAAATGAAAGATATTTAAGTCCTGTTTATAGGAAAAATATTTACCAATACTATAAATCACCACACAATTCCAGAATTACATAAAACTCATCACTGCCCCAAAACAGAGTTCAGTTTCTATCCCAAACTTTGGACAGTCATATCTCCCAGTTCCCAAAATTAAATGGCACAAATTATATGTCCATTTTGAAGATTAAGATATGAACTATAAGACTGGAAATTTTCAGAATTTGTAGACACTATTTGGTCATTCAAAACGTTCACACAAACTGACAGCCCAGAATAGAGTTTCACTGGACAGCATTTCCAGTTTTGCAACCAATGTGTCCAATCCAAATTAAATCAATTCCAATGATTAAATACCACAACATGACACCATTTCCATCACAATACCCCATTCAATTCTTCCCTCTATTCTAAGTCAATTTAGATGTTAATCCACAATTGAACTCAAATACAGGGTTTTGGTGTTGCTCATAACACAAGTGACTACAATCCTCTTTATATTCTCTAAAAGGGTTCATTAATCACTAACCACGTCCACTTTTGTAGTCATTAACCCCTAATCACAATTTGGGATCTTGCTAAACCCGGGGCTTAGCAATCCACTAATCTCAGGCTTATTCTCTATCCTCGAGTCTCAAAATTCGGGGTATTACAGGCACACAGCCCATAAACTATTTCCCTTTTTCTTGGGGATTACACAAAACTATACATTAATCCAAAATATATACAATTGTTTCCAAAAAATATATCTGAATGATTTTTACATGATAACCAAAGTAAAACTCCTAGACTGGAGCTCTATCCGCTCTTTGTCTCCCCCTTTCCCTTAGATCCTTCATCCCTGTCTAAAAATTTAGTTTTTGGGAGAGTAAGATTCTAAGGAATCCCCGTAGTAACAAATCACTCATAATATGCACAACATCAAAGCATGGAAGTAAATCATCCATACAACACACGGCAATCACAACAACAGTTGCAACGGCTGGGGTAGGTATCATGGGTATCGCCCCCTACGACGGCTCACGCTAAACTGCTTGTTGTATTGCACATCCATATGAACATCACATATATTACCATAGCTGGGATCTATATAAAACATTTCACAACACACAGCCCTACGGGCTGGATACTCAAACAGGAATCCATGATTCCATAACGCAGCCTCGGCACTTACAATGGCAAATACAACGGCCGAAGTAGGTATCATGAGCATTGCACCCCTATGACGGCTCACGCTGAACTGCTCGCGCTGTAATGCCCTATGGCCGATAACACATTCACAATGATAAACATACATACCAAGTATCATACACAACATGAGAGAAGAGTCACTACCTGGTTCATTCCATGCGTACTCTATCACAGGTCTCTCCCAAGTAGGGCAAATATCAAATCCTAGAATCATAATTAAGGATGAAGAGTTATACTCTATTTCAAGACTTAATTCACTTAATAACACTTATGTAACCCCCTGCCGTAATTATATCCAAAATACGCAATTAAAGTGAAATAGAGACCAATAAGAAATAAATAACAATTTACAAACCCATCTACCAGACAGGGTTTTCACAATTACCTTTCGAAATCATTTATAAACTTGGTCTCATAATCACTTTTCGAATACAATTACTACGCGGAATATCACATTCATAATAAATCAGAGTACACAAAAATAATCCCGGCAATCCCGGTTTCCATATATTAACTCAAGCTTTATAGGGCACATTCGCCCATACAAGCCCTCATATGGGGATTACACAACAAATCTCAATACAAATAATCAAATCCTCTTCCACATATATTCATTCAAATAACCAAATACAATTATCCAAATATACATCCCAACTAAGATAACCAACTACCAACTTCAAATATCCCGAAGGAGACCTCATCGCCCTTGGTTGCATGCTCAATCCTCGATCCACTACCCTGTCTAAAATGTTGGTAGGGGAGGGTGAGATTCTAGAGAATCTCAGTAGGATAACAATATCAATATGCATGTATGATAGATGTTTAATGCATGGCATGCTTGCACCACACAACTCATGATAACACAATGACAATTTGCAAGCTCAATGCTTCGAACAATATACCTATGGCCATAGCATAAATTGAAACATAGCTTCAAATTACACATAATTATGCAAAGCTAAGACATGCACCAACACACTAACACATATATCAAATACAAGCAGAAGAGATATGTTCCCTACCCTCTTTCCACGTAAGCTCCAGCTCCGGCTGCTCACGATCAGGGCGAATATCCAACCCTATAACCAAATCAAGGACATAGGGTCAATCTAAATTCCAAATCCTTAGTTCCATTTCACTTAAAGTTGGTTACCATTCACACCCTTTAGGTGGCTAAAATAAGCTTAACGAAAGCCTAAAGGATTGGGACGTACTAGGTTGGAAATCACCTTTCAAAATCACAAAATGCTGAAAATTGGGTTCTGGCTGCAGCCAAGAATTCTCTGGCTGCAGCCAAAAATGGCTAAAAACGTCACAGAAACATTTTGGCTGCAGCCAAGAATTTCTGGCTGCGGCCAGGACACACACAGAAAGTTTTGCCCTGGAGCCAGAATTTTCTGCTGCAGCCAAGGCAACTTAGGAAATTCATAACTAATTCCACAAAAATCGAAATGAGGTGATCCCAAAGCCAAATGAAAGATTTTTAAGTCCTCTTCATAGGAAAAATATGGCTCATTACTGGAAATCACCACACAAATCCAGATTTACACAAAATTGCCTTGCTGTTCCAGATTTGCACCCAGTTTCGACATCAAACTTTGGGCAAACATAAATCTCAGTTCACAAAATGAAATGACACAATTTATATGTCCATTTTGAAGCTTAAGATGTGAAATTCAAGACTGAAAAGTTTCAGAATTTTTAGAGACCATTTGGTCATTCAAAACGCTCACACAAACGGACTGCCCAGAAAAGAACTTCAATGGACAGATTTCCAAATTTGCACAATTGGCTTCCAATGGTCCAATTTTCATATCAAACATCATTCTCACACAAAATTTCACAAGGAATCCATTGGAAACACCAAAACAACCAAATTCACATTATATTGACATGATTTACCAACATTCACAACATGTCATCACAAATCACAACACAAATACCACTTTGCCATTCTTTTCATTCCAAGTTCTCAAATCAATTCCAATGACCAAATACCACAACAAAACACCATTTTCAACACAAAACACATGACAATTCATGCATTTCACAATTCCACCAAAATCAGGGCAAAAACCAAAATTCACAATACTCATCCACAAATCACAAAACTTAGATCAAAAGGCTTCAAATACTCACCTCTTCCTCTTTCCCAAACCAAATCCTTGGTTCTTCATCTTTCCAAATTTCCTCAAGCCATCAAACACCTTCAATCAAGAATCTAAAACCATAGAGATGAAGCTCTCATCAACATGATCAAGATTAGTGAAGAGGATTTAAGCTAAAGAGGACCATAAACCAACCAAAACTCACCTTATTCTTTTCTCTTTCCTCCTCCTTGCTAGGCGAAAATGGAGTATGAGAAGAGAGAGAGATGAAGATGAAGATGATGAAGAGTGTTCAGTGTTTTGGGATGCCACCACGTCCAACTAAAGAGAGGAGAGAAAATGAGTTGAATATTTGACCAAAATCCAAGGGCTCACAAAGTGCCAAGTGTCACCATCTTGACACACATCCCATGAGCTCACATGAGCACAACCACATGGGATTCCACCCTTTGATCTCTACACAAATCAATCTCAACCATTGATCTTGAAGTTACCAATGAGTTTCCTCTTCGGTAACCGATCAATTGGTCGATAACTTTACCGTTTAGCCCCTGATTTCGGTAATTCTCATTGAATCACCACCAAACACTTCACATCTTTTCATTTAGCCACAATATGCGCCTTCCCTCTATTTTAAGTCAATTTAGATGTTAATCCATAATTGAGCTCAAATACAGGGTTTCGGTGCTGCTCACAGCACATACGAATCACATCGGGTGCCAAATCACACCATAATCTCCAAAAGGGTTTATTTATCACTAACCACTTCCACTTTTGGAGTCATTATCCCTTAATCACAATTTGGGATCTTGCTAAACCGAGGCTTAGCAATCCACTAATCTCAGGCTCATTCTCTAGCCTCAAGTCTCAGAATTCGGGATATTACAACTTACATTTGGTTATCATAATTGACCCTTAAGAGTTCACAAATGCCTCTAATAAAAGCCCTAAAAGGTTGGGAAATAATAGATTAAAGATCACTTTTCAAAAACTCAAAGTCCTGGAACATAGGGGTTGGCCATGGCCAGCCCTCCCTTGGGCCACAGCCAAAATATGCTTAGAAGGTAACTGGCCATGGCCAGCCACCCATGGGTCACGGCCAGAATTAGGACAGAAAGGTTTGGGCTGCGGCCAGCCACCTTGGGCCGTGGCCAAGAAATTCCCTGATTCTTGGTTGAAATTCCAAAAATCATAACTAATTCTAGAAAAATTGAAACAAGGTTATTCCAAAGCTAAATGAAAGGTATTTAAGTCCTATTTACTGGAAAAATATGGATCATAACTAGAAATCACCAAACAATTCCAGAATTACACAAAACTCAACACTGCTCCAAAACAGAGTCCAGTTTTTGTCCCAAACTTTGGCAAAGAATAACTCTTAGTTAACAAATCGAAATGACACAAATTATATATCTATGTTGATGCTTGGGATGTGAACTTTAAGACTGGAAAGTTTCATAATTTTCCAATAGCATTTGGTCATTCAAAACTTTCTTGCAAACTGATTGCCTAGAACAGAATTCACACAAGATAGATTTCCAACTTTTTTACCAAAGTGTCTAATGACTCCAAAATCATTAACCAAATATATTCCCATACAATTTTCCACAAGGAACACAATGGTAACCTCAAAATGACCAAAATCACAACCCATTGACATGCCCTATTTTTCCCAATACGCAAAACCAACACAAAGTTGTCAAACTTCACTTTTAATGATTCAAACCAATCCATTTGTCCAAAAGACATCACAATATACCATTTCTATGATCACAACATGCCAAACTCACTAAGACCCTAATTTTCAAAAATAGGGCATAAAATTCCAAAAAAATCAATGCTTAACCAACAACCACAATATATATATATCAAAAGGGAGCTAATACTTACCTCTTTCACTTTCTCAAACTTGATTCTTAATTCTTCAATCTCCAACTTTTCTCAAACACAAAAACACCTCTCCTTGAGATTCTAAAACCATAGAAAGGAAGATCTCAACAAGGGGAACAACTTTAAAGAAGGAGATTTTGGCATTGGAAGTCAAAATCTTACCTTAATCTCAAGCTTTTCCTTCCTCTTTCTTCTTCAAAAATGCGCACAAGAGAGCTTGGAGGGAGAGAGAATGTGTGATGATGAAGATGAAGATAAGATGCAAAATTTTCCCCTTCTTCCCATGCCTAAACGAAATAGAGAGATGGAGAGGGAAGAGAAGAGATTATAATATTGCTTGCTTGACTTTTCTTCCACCAACCACTCTCTTGTTTTATCCACATGTGCCATATATCACAATCTTATTGGCTTTCATAAAGTAATCAACCAATTAATCACCTTAATTCCTCCATTAGCCATTTTAATTTCACATCTCATTTTCCTCTTAGTTAGTAATTAATTTCTTCCATTAATTACTAATTTATGGTCATTCTTCCAATTTCTCACTGATTATGGCATATTAATTAAAATTGCCACATAATAGATAATCAAATTCTTTTCCTTCTTCCATGCGCCATTTACCCCTATTTTAGCCCAAATAATTATTTATCACATAATTATGCCAAAATACAAGTTGTTAGGCATTTCCCATAACAAAGTCGGATATCAAATCCACTTTAATTTACCAAATTATCCACAATAATCATCATTAGCCCTTAATCAAAATTTGGGGCGTTACAGTAACCCCCTCCATAATTATTATTCAAAATACATGATTGAAATGAATTAGAGACCGTCGGACAAACAACACTCATTTCAATTCCCCATCCTTAAATATGGTTTTCACAAATACCTTTCAAAATCTAATACACCTGGTCTCATATTCATATTTTGAATACAATTATCTCGCGAAGATAAATCACATTCATAACATATCAAAGTGCACAACATAATAATCCCGGCAATCCCGGGTTCATACCTTTACTAAGGATTTACAAGGCACATTCGCCCATTACTTTGACACCATGTTTTGTTCTTTTCAAGTGAATGGCAAGAGAAATGAACCCACGCTTGGATATTTGCTTACTCCTTGTTGTTGAGAAATCAAAAGTTTCTATATTATTAGTGCTTTTAAGGGTTGAGCATTCTTATAATTGATTGCAATGTTTTGATTGATTATGTTTGTAAGGTTAGCATTAGGAATAGTGAAGTAAATGCATTGTGGTTAGCTTCTTATGCAATTGATTGTATTGGAGTGAGCATTAGAGAAAAACCTTGTTGGAAGGTTAATTGGGCCGTGAATTCTTTCCATGTGTGCATGTTCACTTAGTCTTTCACCTTCTAGAACTTGTCTCCACTCTTTTTCAAAACAACATTTGCATTAGTGTGATGGAAATGAAAGAGGCATTTGTTCTAAACCCTTTCACCCAAACACAAACCGTTATTCATTTACCTTTGCTTACCCTTTTGAGCCATTCTTATGTTGTATGCATGTCATTTATTCATAGTGCTCATAGTATTCTAAAATCAAAGTGGTTTGCCAATAGGAAGTTGAACATTGTATATAGTGGAATGCCATGTATTAGAAAAGAGAAAGCAAGTAAAAAAAAGTGTGTATAGTTAGAAAAAAAAAGAAAGAAAGAAAGAGTATTGAAAAAAAGAAAAGAGTGAGTGTGGTTTTGAAAGATTTAAAAAAAACAAGAAGAATTGAATTGAAAAAAAAAAGTATTGCAAAAAAAAAGAGAAAGAGAAAGAGAAAGAGAATTGAATTGAAAAAAAAAAGAGAGAAGAAAAAGAAAAAAAAATTGATTGAATTAGAAAAAAAAACAGAGAGAGAAAAGCAAAAGAAATACCAAGAAGGCATTTGTTCATGAATTTAGAAAAGAATTGGCAAGAGTTTTCAAGTTATTTAGATGCTATGAATTTATTCATTAACTTAGACTTGCATATCAACTATTTCTTTTCTTTGATTAATCCATTCCATCTAGCCTTCATCCATCATTACAAGCCTTTTAAGTCCTCTTGATTCATTGCATTTATTGTTATTAGTTATGGAGATGTTAGAGTTGTTACAAGCCTATTGTAAGGTGTTGATTAAGTGAACTAGAGTGAAATGACCACAATGAGGTGAGATGAGTTACACACTATTTTCTTGAGAGTTCTCTTGTACTTCATTCTAATATTTTGGATTGTGTGGTTAGCTAATTTCTTTGCATCACTTTACTATGACTAGTGTTGAGTTGATAAATTTAATTAATTGATCCATTGCTTTCTAATTATGAAATTTCTTGTCCCTCAATTGCATTGATGATTGGAATTTAGAAAATTGTGCGTAATTGCCTTTGTTCAGGAGTACAAAGGTCTAAGTGTGGGGGAATTGATTGAACCATATTTTTACATAATTTTTCATGATTTATTTGGGATTTAAATGCATTTTATGAAGCATTATTGCATGATTAAGCATTAATTTTGGTTAGGAATAATTGTTTTGAATTAATGGCAATTAGGGGAAAATGTTTACAATTTATTAATTATTTTTATACAATTGTCCCTTGAACTTTTGATGCTACGTTGTGCTTAGTTTTTGTATTGTAGGTGCTCAAGGAGAAATTTTGAGACTTTGGAGGTCAAAAATTATTATTTTGTAGATTAGAGAAAATCACAAAATAAATCCCAGAATTTCTGAAATTTACAAAATAGTAAAGAAAAGGGCCTAAGAAAAACCACAGAAAAGGACCCATGAGTTCTGGAAATTTTAATTGAACCTCCAAAATATTTCAAAACCTTTCACTGAAATCCCTCTACAAACCTTTTTAACTTTTCACTTTAGTCACTGGGCCATAGGTTGCAGTTTGGGCCTTTGCTGGATAATGAAATGCAGAAACGAAATGCATAGATCCGAATAGCCTGATGGATATGGAAATATGGATATGCAGCAACCCGAATTGAAAACGCGAGTTGAGTATATATGCAGAGGGTGTGGCGCCGCGCAAGGAGAGAGCTTCATCATCATCGCATCACCTAGAGTCATCATCGTCCAACCTTCATCTTCTTCTTCCTCTCTCGCCGGCGGCGTCTTCACCACCACAGGCCGTCGGTGAGCATCACTCCTCACCACCGCACTGACAGCCACAGACCTGAGCTGGGATTTGAAGAAGCAGAGGATCCGAGAGCTGGAGAGGATCAGGGAAACTGAACCAGAGGCAAGAGCTGAGAGCTGGAGTCACCGGAGGAAGCTTAAACCGACAACACACCACCACCTCCATTGCAGAGAAGGAGAGCTGAGGGCGAGCTGGGAGTTGGAGGCCGTGAGTGGTGAATCAGGATCAAGGAGGAACAGAGCTTCTGGACTGAATTGGATCTTCATCGTCTCTTCACCTCCACCGTCCTTCTTCACCACCGTCCTCGTTGCACCTGGCATTACTTCCGTCGGCCTTCCTCTGTTTTAAACCATTAGAGACCGTAGCTTTCTCTGTTCAAACATTGGCTTTAATTTCTCTTATCAGTTTTGTTTTTTTGGTTCAAATCCAGCCCATAAATTAAATTGATTTAGGCTGATTGGTTTAATTATTCTGAGATTTTATGGTTGGGTGTTTGAATCAGAATGGGATTATATTTCTTGAAGTTATTCTCATGATTGGTTAGGTAATTTTGTGCTCTTGGAGATGAATTGGAGATGACTTGAGCTTATATGTGCTTCAAAGGGGAGTTTATTTTATCTATAGCTCATTGTATTTTTGATTTCTTAGGTTTAAGAATTCATTTATATATTGAGATTATAATTTTAGTTATGTTTTATTCTATGGATTGAGTTGTTGTGATTTGGAATTTGTAATGAGGATTTGTTCTCATCAATATATATGGTTATATATATGTTTTCTATGATTCTATTGCTTTCTATCTATTTAACATGGTATTGTTGGATAGTTTGATTGACTTGGAATTGTAGTTGAACCTAAATGCATTGCTTATTCCATAGTCACTCTCTAAGGGGTTTTAATAGTGCTTAAATAAATGGGTTCATGAGTTTAAGCATTAGACTCAATGGTAATTGGGGTTTGGTATATTAGAAAACTTAGAGAAACTCATTACACTAAGAGGAATTAATAGCATTTCAAGAGTAGGGGTTCCACTCTTGTGATGCTAGACTCAATGGTAATTGAGGTTTGATATATTAGAAGCTTAGTGAATTAACTCCCCAAATATCTTAATTGAGCAAGGATAGCCATTGAAAATCATTTCCAAGAGATCTTCATCACTTGCATTTCTAACCAATTTTCATTCCTTCTTCAATTTTATTCCAAAAATCCAAAAATATTAGTTTTAAAAGCATTTTAGTTTAATTGCAATTTAGTTGTTAGATAAAAAGCTCAAAGATCATTTTTAACTCATTTCATGTCAATCATTGCATTTAGTTTCTAGGTAATTAATAAAAGGCTCTTCGAGAGACGATCCGGGATTGTACCCTATATTGCAATCCTTGGTTTAAATTTTGAAGAGGTTACCAAGGCATAAAAGCCAACAAAGCCCTATTTCTTCACCTGCATATTGATAATGTTTCCCTACCTATTTCTTCAAGTGGCGCCGTTGTCGGGGAGCCAAGTAATTGGTTCCTTAGTAGTTAAGTGTCAATCTTTGATTAATTGGTACCTTGAGCCTTTATGTTGCATTTTAGATAGTTTAGGTAGTTTTGCATGTTTTTTTAAAGCATATTGCATCTTTTGTCATTTTGAAATAATTTCCCCTTTTTTCATTTGCATTTTTGTTCTCTTAGATTTTTTTTTCTTAGTTTTTATAGTTTTTTATTAGATAATCCTCTTTGTGATTCATTGGAATTTATTGTGATTGAATTTCATGGCTTGGTTTAATGGTAATCAAGGTTTATCCGTTCACTCTCACTCTTTTGTAGCAGATTCGACTGAAAGGAAAGAGTCTATCTCTGAAAGCATCCATGCTATTCAACAAACATTGCAGCTTCTTCAAGCCAAGATGGGATTTCAAGATAGTCCAATTGGTCAAGAATGCCAAGGTCCATTCCACCCTTCATACCATGAACCATACCAACAACCTTCATTCCAATCTCATTACCCACCACACCTACCCTATAGATCATACCATGAACCTTCTCCGCCACCATACAACCCATACCATGAGCCTCACTCTAATCCTCCATCATATAACCACATGCATATCATGACCCTTCTCCTTCATTCCATTCCACTTTCCAACCATGCCATCCACCTCATGAGCCTCTATTCCCACCATTTCAACCATCTTATGGACATCATTCTCAACCATGTGTGCCTCTCCAAGAACCTTCTATTGGTGGAGTTATTGGAGAATTCCAGAAACCAATGACTTGTACTATAAATGAGGAGCAATCACACAAGGACACCTTTTCCAATTGCATGGCCTCTATAATGAGATCAATGGAGCAAAGAGATAAAGAGCGTGCAAGTTTGGCCAAGGACTTTGAGAGTCTTACTCAGCCATTAAAAGAAGCAGAGGGATGGAAGAAAGATGTTAAACAATTTAAGAAAAATATGGAGTTGCTCTCACAAAAGATTTCTAAGTGCATCACTCCACAAGAGACTCTTCCTCCATTGCCTACATGTAATCCACCTATTCAAGTCAAGAAAGTCAAAAAGGTGCGATTTCAACTTCCAGAGGAGTCTTCCCTTCCTGTGGAGGAGGAACAAGGAGTCCAAGCTCAAGAGTCACATGCCACTTCACAAGTGGAAGATTTCGGACCTCCGTTGCCTATTCCCACACAAGTAAAAGAAGTGCAATAAGTACAAAAGAACATTGAAGAGGCTTCTCTACCATTCGGTAATGATCCTATCCTTATAGAAGTAGACTCTCCTACTACCTTAACTAATGAAGCAATTAATGATTTGAGTGATGATGAGGTGGTTGAGGAAATCATTGTTGACTCCCCTCAATTGTTTGAAAATGTAATTGCTCAACCCATTAGTTCAAGTAGTAGTGATTCGATTGTACTTGTCAATGACTGTGCTTCTACTTTTTTATGTGATGCTTCTATTGTTGAAAATGCTTCTCTTCATAGTACTAGGGATGGTTGTGGTCAATTGAATGATATATCTTCATGTTCTTGTGCGGTAGATCAAATATGTGTTGATTGTTATCATGACAAATGCCACTTACTTATTGAGTTTCGAAAGAAAGCATTTAATGAAGTGGTTGATTCTACCGTTCATCTTGATGCATCTCCTTGTACTATTGATGTTTCTAAGTATGACACTTGTGAAAATGTTGAATCTTATGTGGATGCTAATGTGGTTGTTGTGAATGAGAAAGACCATTGCCTAGAAAAAGATCTTTCTTTTGATTCCAATGAATTGCTTGATAGTATCATAAGGGAAGATTCAACTGTTTTGATTGATAATATTATAAATGAAAATGATTCTTTCCATATGATTCTTTCTTGTGATTTGCCACCCGATATAGAAAAGAAAGATGATTCTTTTGAAAATTCAAAAGTGTTAGGTGGTAATGATTTGAACAATTCTCCTTTTTCTTCCACTCTTTTCCTTTCCATCTCTTGTGATTGCAATGATGATGTGGTGTACCCCAACACTAAGTTGGATTCCGCACCTTCCACTTTGCAAATACAAGAGAATTTGACTGTTTGTTTGACTCCTACTGATGGGAGTATCATGATTTCCTTAGATGTGATAGTTATTTGGAGAGTTTGAAACTTAATATGCCTTTACTTCATTTGAAATTTCTCCATATTTCTATTTTTGGATGGAATACTGCTCTTTGCTCGGATCATTTGCAGGCACATTCTTGGAAAGGTCATCAAAGGCACCAATATCCACCTTACATCCTTGGACCTCTTCCGATTGATCCTAAGCCACCTCCACCAAGGAAATTCAATGAGGGAGAAGCTGTTCCAAATGCCAAATGCATGATTCTCATCGACGATGAGAACTTCTCCTTCAAGAGACTGAAGATTCTCTAACACAGGTTGTCTCTTTCCTCTCTTGTTTTCTTCCTAATTCCTATGTTTCTTTGGGTTTAATTGTTGTGTGAAGAAGATAAGTGTGGGGGAGGGACACAAACCAGTAGAAAAATGTAGAAGTCACTTAGTTTAATAGGTATAATAAGAACCCCCTTTGTATACTTTGCATTTGTGGCCACTACCCTACTTAATTACCATTGTGCCTTGGATTTTAACTTGCTAAGCATTCTCTTTAGAGTTGCTTAGTTGCTTTACACATTGAGGACAATGTGTTGATTAAGTGTGGGGGAGGGAAATACATTTTAAATCCCATGAATTGGTTGTTTTCAAATGAGAAATGCCTTAAACTAGAAAATTTTTCAAAAATTTTTTTCAAAAATGACTTGCTTTGATACATGTCCTAAGTGGTAAAGGGTCGCATTTGCCACTTTGGAATGTGATTTGTGAGAAATTCTGAGTTTTCATGAGATCTAGTGTTTTGGCAGGGGATTACATAAATCCATCTCGAATACATAACCAATTACTCATTCAAACGTATATACATCCAAATATCCAAATACATATCCCAAACATATACAATTATCTCAATCCATAACTGATAACCAACTACCAAAGGGAAAAGAGGGAATATGATGCTGCACTCGAGTGAGACCCCTGTTCACTCGAGTGAGGCTCTATCAGAAGCCAAAACGCAGCAGATGACAGAATTTTCCCTATCTTCTAATTGTGTTTCCAATGGTCCCAAAACTTTAACCCAAAGCTACTCCCACATAATTTTTCACAAGGAACCCATTGGACACCTCAAAACACCCAAAATCACATCAAAATGACATTTTCCACATTCGTCACACTTATTACACATATTATCCAATTCCAACACTTTTGCTTCCCATATTCCAAATCAATCCCAATGGCACCAAAACACAATATGACACCATTTTTACCACAATACACTATCCAATTCATTCATTTCACAATTACACTAAATCAGGGCAAATTCCATAATTCACAAAATTCAACCAAAAATCACAAATAATAGATCAAAAGAAAACTCTTACTCACCTCTTCCTCGTCCTCAAGCTTGTTTCTTGATTCCTCCAATTTTAAGTTTCCTTGAGCTCTCAAAACACCATCTTTCACAAATCTAAAACGATAGAGATAAAGCTTTCATCACTATAAACAACATTATAGAAGGGTATTTGAGCATTAGAGGACAACTACAAGGCTAAATCTCACCTTTTTCCTTTCTCTTTCCTTCCCAAGCTTGGCAAAAATGAAGATTTTGGAGAGAGAGGATGAGATCAGTTTTGTGAGCATGAAAACCAACCTAAAAGAGAGAGGGAAGAGGAAAATCAACTTTGAACATTTGACTTGATCCATGGCTCATATTGTGACACTTGTCACAATCTTGTTTCCTCTTCCATGAGCTCACATTGTTAGAATCGGTAGGCACAGCAGAAGAATTTTAAAGATTTTCACCGATCCTAATCGAGGATCTATCAACGGCGTTTATACTTTTTTTATTCAGAGTTTTCATGATCTCTAGGAGCCAACACGTCAGGTCCGCTCCCTCTACCGGTATCCACACGAATGCTCTCCAACCGAGACTGCGTGCTAGCGCCTCTAATGTCTCCTAGGGTTTCACTTGCGGCTCTCAATTCTCATGTGCGTATAAATATATCTGCTCTATCAAGTTTATAACCTATGAGGGCTATTTTCAAATTTCAAAATTAATCATCATTAATTTCAAAATTAATTAACAATTAATTATCTTGATGAGCTAATTAAATAAATTTAGTTTAAATTAAATCTGTCTAACAGTTTTAATTTAACCTATTTATTTAATCCAAATAAAGAGCCATTAGATTTAATTTATCTTCATAAATTAAATCTGAGATACTATATCTCTATCATGTTAGTTATTAAATTTAATATATCTTAATAAATAAAAATTTAAAACTAACACAATATAATAATATCATATAATATATATATACACACACATATATATATATAAGATATATATTTTGAAAATATATATATCTATATAATATTATTAATGAATTTTATATTATATATATATATATAAATATAAAATTCATCCACCCTAAATTAAACATTATCTCGTGTTGGGTGTAACCCCCTCCATAATTATATCCGAAATACGTGATTCAAAGGGTTATTTATCACTAACCACATCCACTTTTGAAGTCATTAACCCTTAATCACAATTTGGGATCTTGCTAAACCGGGACTTAGCAATCCACTAATCTCAGGCTTATTCTCTAACCTCGAGTCTCAAAATTCGGGGTATTACATTTCTCCCCCCGTTTAATAAATTTCGTCCTCGAAATTTGTCACACCACTTAATCCACAAACTACGGATTCTTCTTCATGACAGCTTCCGTTTCACAATTCATTTCACATTGGGATGGTCTCGTCTAGACCACCCACACACAAATGATACTCCATAAATCCAATTCTCGCAAGAATCTCAAACAATGAATGCAACCCAATTGCCCCAAACTGCAATCGGCCCATTTCATGATTGCCACACAAACCCAATCACCATATATTTTGCCAAACAGATGCAATCGCTTCCACATATGATTGCCACAAAACCATCATAATATAACCACAATCATTGCAAGCCCCCCAATTCATGAGTGGCTAGTGCATCTCGATATCTGGAGGCTCTAACTTATGAGCCATATCATAAGATCTTGGCAGTTGGGCGGCTTAGGCTACCACTCTGCTTAACTCAAACTAGTTACCCCTTCTGGGAGTAACCCCAAAACACCACAACCTTAATACATCAAATGACAACCTTAGCTGTATACACAAATATTTCAGCTTTCGCTATATCCACTTTCACAGCTTTACCCTCACCCGTACAACCAACAGCAACTCCGCTAGTGGTAACCGGGACTTTTGGGCGTCCACAACATCACATTATCAGGTCACTCTGGAATCTCAATCTCTTCTATCCGAAGCATCCTATGATATCGGCTTACCTAGAGTCTCACTCTCCCAACACCACCCTCATCCTCTTTCTCCACCGGGGATGTACACTACACACCCCAACTGTTGTTAGGTACTCGAGGACTATTGGCGTGGTCACATACCATCCTCACCCTCTTTCTCCGCTGGGGTGCACATTGCAACACCCGAACCGTTGTTAGCTATTCAAGGGCTATTGGAATGGCAGTGCATACAATAACAACAGCTTTCACTGTAATCTCTATGCTCAATGTATTCACAATGCCAGCTTTCACTGTAAACACCCCATATAGGTGCCTTTCTATAGTCACACCCCTCCGATGGGTGCCCACGCTTCCACTGCATGGCTGGCTCCCACATCACACCCGTCCGATGGATATCCATGGGTTACCGGACTCACGATTTTATTGTCACACCACCCCGGTTTCACCCCCTCTAGGGATGCCCCGTGCCGGTGGTGCCCACCCCAGTTTTACCCCCACTGGGGATGCCCCGTGACGATGGCTAGGTTACTCACATTTCACCCAGGACTCACAAGAAAATCCATTTCCTTATCAAACGTACATCACAGACTCTAATTTTACACACCGCCTTTTGGCCTTGGGTCAACACCAGTGCAACCAACGTGGTGGCTAGCCAAGCTGGCCATGCCAAGGGAATAGAGAACCCCCGATCATGTAGTCGAATTAGCCATCAGCTGAATTAGCTCTGCTCTGCTACACAACTATACTCTAGTCCCAGCTTGTTCACAACTATCACAAATTCACAATCACACTCCACCCTCATCCCCTTTTACCGCCGGGAAGACACACAGTCTTTACCCGAACCGTTGTTAGCGACTCAGGGACTATTGGTGTGGCAGTGCACACACATAGCCATTCTGGCCCACAAATAGTAGATCCACAATCACACCCTACCCTCATCCCCTTTTACCACCGAGAAGACACACAGTCTTTACCCGAACCATTGCTAGTAACTCAAGGACTATTGGCGTAGCGGTGCTTACACATAACTTTTCGGCTTCCACAAATAGTCAATCCCCGTAAACTACCACCCCGAAGGAACGGTCCTCCTACCGGAATCACCCGATGGGCCGCAGGTGAAAGACTCATAAATATCCGTCACATCCTGAGCCTATGCCTACCAGGCGCAGCCCACTGAACCAACCCGATCCGGCCCAACCAGGGAGATGGACTCACAATACACAATCGCAACAAGCTAGAACCAGGTATCTTAATAACTTCACCTTTAACATCACGAATTCTTTTCACATACTGGGATATTTCAAGACCCCTTCTCACAAATTAATTTGGACTTCAAAGTTTTACTTCCCGAAGCCATTACTAACACATTGCACTTTCTGCAAACTCGAGCTTTTACTCAATGCTGTACTCAAACACATCACATTATCACGCTTCCGCTGCACACTCTGAGGTCTTTCTCCTCATCTGTGCTTTAACAATGTCAAGTTAATTTAACAGGAGTCCCAGAGAATCTCCTACTACAATTGACAACATTCACAATTTGTGCCAGACCTTGGCCCCATTCAACTCAAATCAATCAGAGCCATAACCAGCACTTCGTTGAGATCTCATACTCCCAATGTTCCCAGAGCTCTATTCTACGATTCAACGTCATGGCGAGTGCACACTAAGGTTCGTCGTCACGGCAGCTGCACACTAGGGTTTGTCGTCACGACGGCTGTCACAAATTTTTTTTATATATTGTCACACCCCAGTTTTACCCCCCTCAGGGGATGCCCCATGCCAGTGCCTACCCCGCTCACATATATGGGGCTGCCAGGTGGCTGGGCTGGCTGGTCTCACCCCTCATGGGCTAACCCACCACCCAGGACTCACACATATCCCCCATATCTCCACCGCCCTGAAGGCACTGTCCTCCCACTGTGTGCCATACACACCCCCAGTGGGCCGCAGGTGATAAACACACAAATAGCCGCTTCAATCAGACATCATCGTAGGTAGCCCTCTCTAATCAGAACTCCCCGTAGGTTGCCTTCTCTGCTCTAAATCCTCGTAGGTAACTCTTTCAAATTCAAATTCTCCGCAGAATCACTTTTCCCTGTGCTAGATTAACACTGGCAACCTCAGGATACTTGATACACATTTCAATTCCAATCTAGTACCATATCCTGGTACCACAGACCATATAGGTCATATCAACCTCCTAAGGACCAGCTTGACTATTGAGTCTGATCCTTGTATCCCAATTCATCTTTCAAACCTTCAACCGCAGTTGAACCGGGGAATCACTTCCCTCAAATCCACTGAGCATCATCCACTCTAGCATAAACTCAAATATCTCCGCCAGCCTAAGGCATATCAGTCCCCTAGGTCTTAAGACCTTTAAACACACAAATTCAGGATAACCAAATAATGTATACACATAATCCATAAATCCCAGATATCCACAACACCATGGATATAAATGTGTATACCACAAACAACCAACATCACAAATCATTGCCATTCCTTAGGCAATCATAACTCATCACTCATTCCCTAGCTTGGCCTAAGGGAAATATCCTAGCAAAATCCATCTTTGCCAGGAACTGCAGCTCTGATAACACAAATGTAACCCCCTCCGTAATTATATCCGAAATACGCGATTAAAGTGAAATAGAGACCAATAATAATCAAAACTCATTTAAAATCCCATCCTTAAGATAGGGTTTTCACAAATACCTTTTAAAATCTAATTAACTTGGTCTCATATTCACATTTCGAATACAATTACTACGTGAAGATAAATCACATTCATATAAATATCAGAGTGCACAACATAATCATTTCGGCAATCCTGGGTACATACCTTCGCTAAAGATACACGGGGCAAAATAGCCCATTACAATTCTTCAAATGGGGATTACACAATCTCATCTCAAATTTATAACCCTATATTCAACCAAATCATATACATTCTTCACAACTCATTGATAACCAACTACGAACTCTCATCTCGAAGGAGTCATAGCCGCTCCCTGCACGAGCCACTTGCCCTGTCTAAATTGTTGGTAGGGGAGGGTGAGATTCAAGAGAATCTCAGTAGGGAAACATTATCAATATGCAGGTGAAGAAATAGGGCTTTGTTGGCTTTTATGCCTTGGTAACCTCTTCAAAATTTAAACCAAGGATTGCAATATAGGGTACAATCCTGGATTGTCTCTCGAAGAGCCTTTTATTAATTACCTAAAAACTAAGTGCAATGATTGACATGAAATGAGTTAAAAATGATCTTTGAGCTTTTTATCTAACAACTAAATTGCAATTAAACTAAAATGCTTTTAAAACTAATATTTTTGGATTTTTGGAATAAAATTGAAGAAGGAATGAAAATTGGTTAGAAATGCAAGTGATGAAGATCTCTTGGAAATGATTTTCAATGGCTATCTTTGCTCAATTAAGATATTTGGGGAGTTAATTCACTAAGCTTCTAATATATCAAACCTTAATTACCATTGAGTCTAGCATCACAAGAGAGGAACCCCTACTCTTGAAATGCTATTAATTCCTCTTAGTGTAATGAGTTTCTCTAAGTTTTCTAATATACCAAACCCCAATTACCATTGAGTCTAATGCTTAAACTCATGAACCCATTTATTTAAGCACTATTAAAACCCCTTAGAGAGAGACTATGGAATAAGCAATACATTTAGGTTCAACTACAATTCCAAGTCAATCAAACTATCCAACAATACCATGTTAAATAGATAAAAAGCAATAGAATCATAGAAAACATATATATAACCATATATATTGATGAGAACAAATCCTCATTACAAATTCCAAATCACAACAACTCAATCCATAGAATAAAACATAACTAAAATTATAATCTCAATATATAAATGAATTTTTAAACCTAAGAAATCAAAAATACAATGAGCTATAGATAAAATAAACTCCCCTTTGAAGCACATATGAGCTCAAGTCATCTCCAATTCATCTCCAAGAGCACAAAATTACCTAACCAATCATGAGAATAACTTCAAGAAATATAATCCCATTCTGATTCAAACACCCAACCATAAAATCTCAGAATAATTAAACCAATCAGCCTAAATCAATTTAATTCATGGGCTGGATTTGAACCAAAAAAACAAAACTGATAAGAGAAATTAAAGCCAATGTTTGAACAGAGAAAGCTACGGTCTCTAATGGTTTAAAACAGAGGAAGGCCGACGGAAGTAATGCCAGGTGCAACGAGGACGGTGGTGAAGAAGGACGGTGGAGGTGAAGAGACGATGAAGATCCAATGCAGTCCAGAAGCTCTGTTCCTCCTTGATCCTGATTCACCACTCACGGCCTCCAACTCCCAGCTCGCCCTCAGCTCTCCTTCTCTGCAATGGAGGTGGTGGTGTGTTGTCGGTTTAAGCTTCCTCCGGTGACTCCAGCTCTCAGCTCTTGCCTCTGGTTCAGTTTCCCCGATCCTCTCCAGCTGTCGGATCCTCTGCTTCTTCAAATCCCAGCTCAGGTCTGTGGCTGTCAGTGCGGTGGTGAGGAGTGATGCTCGCCGGCGGCCTGTGGTGGTGAAGACGCCGCCGGCGAGAGAGGAAGAAGAAGATGAAGGTGGGACGATGATGACTCTAGGTGATGCGATGATGATGAAGCTCTCTCCTTGCGCGGCGCCACACCCTCTGCATATATACTCAACTCGCGTTTTCAATTCGGGTTGTTGCATATCCATATTTCCATATCCATCATCCTATTCGGATCTGTGCATTTGTTTTCTGCATTTCATTATCCAACAAAGGCCCAAACTGCAACCTATGGCCCAGGGACTAAAGTGAAAAGTTAAAAAGGTTTGTAGAGGGATTTCAGTGAAAGGTTTTGAAATATTTTGGAGGTTCAATTAAAATTTCCAGAACTCATGGGTCCTTTTCTGTGGTTTTTCTTAGGCCCTTTTCTTTACTATTTTGTAAATTTCAGAAATTCTGGGATTTATTTTGTGATTTTCTCTAATCCACAAAATAATAATTTTTGACCTCCAAAGTCTCAAAATTTCTCCTTGAGCACCTACAATGCAAAAACTAAGCACAACGTAGCATCAAAAGTTCAAGGGACAATTGTATAAAAAAGTTCAAGGGAAAATGAGTGAATGGAATGGTATGGGATGGAAAATATGAATGAAGAGTGCTTTTGGTAATGAAGAAGTGACAATCCTTGCTCAAAAAGATTATGGGAATTAATTCTCTCTAAGTCTTGAAAGCAAAACCCCAAACGATCGCTCGGGTCTAGTGTTCTTAATTAATAATTACTCCTGTGAACGCAGCTAGTAATTATCTCTTAAGGAACTATTATGAACCACTTAGAGTGCAATTAAAATAGATAATTATGACTTGTTTCCTCTTAATGTGAATGCGATAACACGACACTCAATTGATCCAATTCAATTATACAATCTAACAATAACACGTAAAAAGCACAATTTCATGGAATCAATAAGAAAATATATATATAAATTCAACAAGCCACAAAAATCCAATCCAATCACAAATATCAAACCAACAGAGACAAGTAACATCAATCTCAGTTCCAGAATCATATACAATAATTCCTAAAACTAGGCAATTTAAATATATAATTCTAGACAAATAGAATGATGGAAAAACTCCCCTACGTAGACCAATAAGCTCAAGCACAAATCCTCATCACCAAGAACCAAAAAATCAGCCACTCATCGCTTGAACAGCACCCACAGAATTTTCAGATTTCACCAACGATAATGGACAGTGGTGGTGAACGGAGAGGAAGAGGGAGATCGTTGGTGATGGTGGTGTGGTACGGTGAAGAAGTGGTTGCAGCTGGAAGACTGATGCCGACGGTGATGGTTGGAAGTGTGATACAGCTCCGTCTGTGAGATCAGTTCCGGCGCAATGCAGAGGATTGACGGTGGTCTGTTGGTGATGGATGAAGACGGTGACGGTGAATGTCGATGGCTCTCTCCTCTCGTCCAAGCAGGCCGTCGGCGACACAAGAAGGGGAAGGGAGGAAGAAGAAGATGATCTTGCGATGATGGACGTGATTATTGGTAGTGGATGAAGAAAGGAACAGAGGAGTGGAGAAGAGGTTCTCGCCGGCGACAATGAAGGTGGTGAGCTGTGCCGCCGGCGAGAGTGGAAGGAGAAGGAGGTGGTACGCGATGATGGTCTTGATTCTCGATGATGATCCGATAATTATCCAGCTCCCTGTGCGGCGCCTCTGTTTAATATCCCTCAGCTCCTGCATATCGGATCAGGTCTCCCATATCCAAATAGCATATCCATACCAAGCCGGATCCAGGTGTCGGATCTGTCTTGTCCCTTTCTCTTTTTTTATTTTTTGATTTTGGGCCTGTTCTAGTCGGCCCACTTGCTTCTGTTCTGTCTTTTTTTTTAAAGCTGATATCAGTCTGGGCTTCAGCTAATTGGGCCTCTTCTGTTTCTTTCTTTTTTTTTTCTTTCTTTCTTTCCACTTGGCCCAATTCTGACCCTCCAATTCTACAATTTTCTTCCAAAACACCTGAAATGCAATATTAAGCACAACGTAGCATCAGAAGTTCAAGGGACAATTGTATAAAAATAATTAATAAATTGTAAACATTTTCCCCTAATTGCCATTAATTCAAAACAATTGTTCCAAACCAAAATTAATGCTTAATCATGCAATAATGCTTCATAAAATGCATTTAAATCCCAAATAAATCATGAAAAATTATGTAAAAATATGGTTCAATCAGCAGGCAAGATAAGTGTTTAATGCATGACATGCTTGCATCACATAACTCATGCACACATACAATGACAAATCTATAAGCTCAATGCTTCGAACGATACACATATGGCCATAGCATATATTGAAACATAGCTTCAAATCATTCATACATGTTCCACATAATCAAGCAAAGCAATAACATACATCAACACATTAATACAGTTATTAGAGCATGCATGAGAGATAAGTTCCCTACCTCTAGTCTTTTCTCCTCGATTTACGTGCCAACAACTTGGGGCTTCACATTCGATCCTACAATGTCAAATGTACTATTTAGATACTTCCATAGTGTTTTCTGGGAGTTATATGAAGCTATATTGAAAAATTACTAAAATACCCTGGGACCTGGCCCCGCGTACCCAGTCCGGCTATACTTTTCTTGAAATTTTGACATAGGCTATTCTGATATATTTTCGCCCAAGGAATCCATTTCCCGACTCAGAATTATCAAATTCAATGTCAATTTACAAATTTACCCTTGGCAGCCCCACTTTAAGGGTTTCAGGGGCGTTTTCGTAATTATGCTTTTTCGAGCCAAAAAAGTGACCAACTGTAACCCCACCTAATTTTTGCTCCTGAACTCAATGGAACCATCAAATCATTGAAAATCCAACTCTAAGATCCATTTATATCCATAACCGAAATATACAAGTACTCCGGGAAAAATTGGGGTTTTTCGGTTTCGGCTCCGTAAATGTGTTTCTTTCTACTCCTAACCACTTTATTAACCATTACATTAGGTTACAACTAACATTAAGACCCAATTTGGGCAGCATAACCCCTAGGCCAACCCATTTTCCAAATTTACAAACAAAGACAATCCGGTGAAATTTCACCGAATAAATCAACCACAGTAGCCAGAACAATCAAAGATTGAAGTTTCAGAAGTTACCTCAAGCTCCCTCTGGCTTTTACTCAATATGGCTGAACCCTAGCCCCTTTTAAACAGCAAAATTAAGCTTCAAGTACCTTAATCCATGTAGAAGAGAAGCTTAGAGGAAGGATTACACAGGTTATGAGCTAAGTCATCGGAGAAATCAAACTTACCTGTGAGTTCTTGCTCCTTCCTTCTCCCTATTTTCTCCAAGCTCTCTCTCACGTTTTTGTTTCTGAAATGGCGTCAGGAAATGGCTGATGAAGATGGAGGAATTGCTTTTAATTCCATGTTGATGTCATATTTTATTTTGATGATGTCATAATTCCCATTTTCAGAGTTTCTAGCAGATTTTCTGCCCAGATTTTGAAAACTCATAACTAATTTTAGAAAATTCGGAATGAGGTGATCCCAAAGCCAAATGAAATCTATTTAAGTCCTATTTATAGGAAAAATATGGACTATTACTCAAAATCACCAAAAAATTCCATAATTACATAAAACGCATCACTGCCCCAAAACAGAGTTCAGTTTCCATCCCAAACTTTGGACAGTCATATCTCCTAGTTCACAAAACGAAATGGCACAAATTATATGTCCATTTTGAAGCTTGAGATGTGAACTATAAGACTGGAAATTTTCAGAATTTTTAGACACCATTTGGTTATTCAAAACGTTCAAACAAACGGACTGCCCAGAATAGAGTTTCACTGGACAGAATTTCAGATTTTGCATCTTTGCTTCTATTGGTTCCATTTTCATACCAAACATCATTCCCACATAAATTTTCACAAGGAATCCATTGGAAACACCAAATCAATCAAATTCACATCACATTGACATTTTTTCACAACAACCTCAACATGTCAACACAATTCACATTCAATTCTTCCCTCTATTCTAAGTCAATTTGGATGTTAATCCACAATTGAACTCAAATACAGGGTTTCGGCGCTGCTCAAAACACACACGAATCACATTCGAGTGCCAAATCACATCATATTCTCTAAAAGGGTTATTTATCACTAACTACTTCCACTTTTGAAGTCATTAACCCTTAATCACAATTTGGGATATTTCTAAACCGGGGCTTAGCAATCCACTAATCTCTGGCTTATTCTCTAACCTCGAGTCTCAAAATTCAGGGTATTACATTGGGCCATTCTTGTGTGCGACCCTGTAGGCCCATATGAAATTGGCAGTGGGCCAATAACTATACTAATCCAAAAGTCGCAAGCGGCCTCTAGCAAGACATTACGACTACCCAATTCATATGAGGATCGTTATCACGATGCAACCTGTCATACAACCATGTCACGTCCCTTTTGTCACATGATATAGCGATCAAGGATAAGGCATGGATAATGTCATCTTCTTGTTCCTGACCATTACTTTCTCGATTCCTGAGTAGCCTGATAACAGAGACAGAAACTCCTTTCATCATAGTATGGCCATACATTTCTCAGACTCACTCATCGAGGGGCCTAGTAATATCTCTCTACTAATGTGAGGGACAAATTCCATCTTGATCATTCATATTCCTCTGCATGAATAACCAATAAGCCCGATCGTAGCCTTTATCATCATCCGGTCAAAAGTGACTTTTGACTAGTTCAAAGCTTAGCAACTCTCATGTAGGAATCCATGATTACCTCAGGTCTAAGGGCATTGTGACATGGTTGTACATAAGAAAAGCTTATGACTTAATCCATGTAGCTTTCTCATAGTGGGTCGGTGCAGCACCTTGTACTCTTACAAGTGCCTAAGACTTTAATTCGTATCTCCATATCTTATCAAAGTCATACTGATCTTGTTTCATCTCTACTCTGGCATAGATGACCGACCAGGGACATTTTAGGACAATCTTTATGAATTATCCAAGGATACAATTATCACAGTTAACATGCAAATAATATGATAACAGAATGGAGAAATTTCATTAAAATAATAATGTTCAAAGTACAATGATTGGCCCTTAGGGCACAATTTCCAACACACATAAGTACACAAGCATGGGATTCCACCCTTTGATCTCTTGCACCTTCCATCACAACCATTGATCTCCAAATTACCAATGAGTTTCCTTTTCGGTAATTGACCAATTGGTCGGTAACTTTACCATTTTGTCCCTGATTATGGTAATTGCTCTTAAATCAACACTAAACACATTTTTCTCATTCCATCACACCAATCATACGCCCTCCCTCTATTTTAAGTCAATTTAGATGTTAATCTACAATTAAACTTAAATACAGGGTTTCAGCACTGCTCATAACACATTTGAATCACCATTCACATCGTATACTCCAAAAGTGTCGGTTTAACAATAATCACATCCACTCTTGAACTCCTTAACCCTTAATCGAAAATTGGGATATTACAGCAAGTTGCTCAGTTTACAACTTGTTAAGCGTGTTTTCACAATATGTTGAGTCGTTTTCACCATATGTTGAGTCATTTTAACAACTTCTTTCTCATGTCTGAATAAACTATCTTTTTACACCTCCAAGTTCAACACTGAAAAATTCCTCAGTTTATAACTAGTTAAGCATGTTTTTACAACATATTGAATCATTTTTACAACTTATATCTCGTGTGTGAATAAAATTACCTTTGTTCACATCTCCAAGTTTAACACTGCAAGTTGCTTAGTTTACAACTCGTTAAGAGTGTTTTCACAATATGTTAAGTCATTTTAACAACTTCTTTCTCATGCTGAATAAAATACCTTTTTACACCTTCAAGTTCAGCACTGAAAATTCCTCAGTTTACAACTAGTTAAGCGTGTTTTTACAACATATTGGGTCATTTTTACAACTTATTCCTCAATTTAAAAGGTAGTTTATGTTGTAAAAATGACCCAATATGTTGTAAAAACACGCTTAACTAGTTATAAACTGAGGAATTTTCAGTGCTGAACTTTGAGGTGTAAAAAGGTAGTTTTATTTAGACATGAGAAAGAAGTTGTTAAAATGACTCAACATATTGTAAAAACATGCTTAACAAGTTGTAAAATAAGTAATTTGCAATGGGTGAACAGTTGTTAAAAAAGTAGTTTCATTGTGACCTGAAAAATATATTGTAAAAAATACTAAACATGTGGTAAACACTAGCATAACCAGTTGTTAACAAAGCATATACAGTTGTCATATTTGGAGTTTTGGAAAAGGTCATTTCATTTAGGAAAAAAATGTGTAAAAAATCACTCAAGCAGTTGTTATAACACGCAATGATAGTTTTGAACGTAAGAACTTAGCAAATTTGAAATTAACTCACTGCATAAAAACATGTTGTGAAAATAAGTGATGAAGTTGTAAATGACTGATGAACTAAGGGCAACTTTGTCATTTGACTTTGAGAAATAATCATTAAAAAGTCCCTAGGGACTTTTCTAATATTTGACTTTTCCCAGGGACTTTTCTGTTATTTTCTAGCTTCCTTAGGACTTGGGAGTGATTTTCCCTACTATCTAACTCATGTAAACTTGTTGAATTCTCTCATTTTAAAATACTCATGTTAAACAAGTAGAAATAGGTTAGGCTAGGCTAGGTTAGTTTAGATAGGCCAATAACAGATATCCAAAGCTTAAGTCTGGGTCTGAGCTTGTATATAGGTTTTTTTGGGCTTAAGCCCAAGCCTTTAAAAAGCCTGATAAAACTTGAATTCTTTTTAAAGGCCTACTTAAAATGCAGCCTTTTAAATAAGCTTATACATCAAAGTTCATAAATAACCCCTAAAACCTATTTAAAAGCCTATGTTATGTCTAAAAAAAGTGTATGACACATGTTCACCTACAATATAATAGTTTAGTAAGGAAAAGAAAAAAACACCTAGTGGCTACAATTGCCCAAACAAGTAGGAATAAGAAAAATTAAACATTTGTTGACTAAAGAGATACATTTTTCTAAAATCAACCAAGTAAAATAAGTGCCATGTAAAACTTGATTTTACTTCTTTTGCTTTTCTTGCAGGAAATATGACAAATTCCTCCTACTAAGATTATTATATTTCATTTGGGCATCACCAAAATAAACTTACCGCAATTATTATACTTTAGCGAACGACGCAAATCAAGGGAGAGGGAGTGAGCTAGTATAACCATATTGAGATATTAAAGATAAGAGAAGTATATGTAATTGATGAATTGATGGGTTGAGCTCATGGGTGATTGATAAGATTAGAAATTTAGGGTTAAGATTAAGATAACAATTTTATAAATAATTTATAAAATTAAATTATATTATATTATATATAGATATACATAATAGTGCAATTTTTTTATAAAAAAAAACTAAGCAGACAAGGTTTGTAGGCTAGGAGACTAAGTGGTATGGTTTATTTACCTAAAAAAGCCTAGCAATAGGCATTAGTTTGATATTGACCTATTTACTAAATAGGCTAGAGTAGGCTTAAAATAAGTTAGGTTATAAGCCCTTGACTAGCTTATTTCCACCCCTACTAAATATGATGGTCCCCATAATCTGAGCCACTTAGGGTGTGTTTGGTTTGAGGGGAGGGGAGGGGAGGGTGTAATATCCCAAATTGTAATTAAGGATTAATAACTTCAAAGTGATGTAATTAATATTAATAAAGCACTTTTGAAGTATATGTTGTGTAATGTGAAGTGAAGGTGGTTAGTAAGGGTTTAATGAGCATTATGATAATCAGGGGTAAAACGGTAAATTTACCAACCGATTGGTCAGTTACCGAAGAAAAACTATTTGGTAATCAAGATCAATGGCTAAGATTGAAAGATCAAGAGGTGGAATCAAGTGTGTTGGAGAAC
Source organism: Inga oerstediana (assembly GCA_963210345.1). Classification (NCBI taxonomy): domain Eukaryota; kingdom Viridiplantae; phylum Streptophyta; class Magnoliopsida; order Fabales; family Fabaceae; genus Inga; species Inga oerstediana. Next base: position 47,656,063 of record OY723410.1, on the reverse strand, counting down.
ATGTGAGATCATGTAAGGGTGAAGGGAGATCATGCCAAGTGTCAAGATGTGGACCATGGATGAGGTCAAAGTTGTCAAACTCATTTTCTCTCCCTTGCAAGTCGGTTATGTGCATGGAGAAATGGGATTAGATCATCTTCATCAATATCTCACTTTCTCTCTCTATTCTCTCCATTTTCGGTGCAAGTGTAGCAAGAAAGAGGAAGAGAAAAGCTTAAGTATTGGTAAGTAGATGCTCTTGTATGCTCAAGTGTCTTTTATTAAAATTGTGTAAGAGATCAAGAGCTTCATTTCCATGTTTTCAGACTTTGGATTTGTGGTGTGTTGCAACTTGAGGGAAATTGAAAGTTGAGGAATCCAAGTTCTGATTTTAGCAAGTTCAAGAGGTGAGTTTTTGATGAAGAATGATGTAATTGTTATGATTTTTGGTTTAATTTTGGTGAATTCTGGATTTCTGGCTTGATCTTGTGTGATGTTAAAAGATGTGAATTGGATAGAGTTTGATAGTGGGATAGATGCCAAATGAGGTATAGAAGTTAATAGTTTTGGTGTAGTTTTGAAAAGAGGAAGTTTGATAAAATGTGGCAATGTGTGAATTGTGTTGAGACATTGTGAGATATGTTGTGGTTGTTGTGTAATATGTCAATGGGAGTTGAATTTGGTCATTTTGATGGTTCCAATGTGTTCCTTGAGCCAAATGGTGTGAAAATAGTATGTGATTTGAAATTTGGGAACCATTGGAAGCATTGGTGCAAAAATGGAAATGTTGACCAATGTAAGTCTGTTCTGGACAGTCAGATGGTGTGGACGATTTTACTGGGCAAATGATGTTGAAAAATTATGAAACTTTCCAGTCTTAAAGTTCACATCTCAAGCTTCAAAATGGACATAAACTTTGTGTCATTTCGCTTTTTGAGCTGGGAGTTTGAACTGTCCAAAGTTCGGCATCAAAACTGGAACCTGTTTTGGAGTGGTGATGAATTTCGTGTAATTCTGTACTTCTGTGGTGATTCCCAGTAATGGCCAATATTTTTCCTAGGAAGAGGACTTAAAGAGCTTTCATTTGGCTTTGGGATCACCTCATTTTGATTTTTCTAGAATTAGTTATGAATTTTTGAAGTTCCTTGGCTGCAGCAGAAAATTCTGGCTCCAGCACAAAACTTTCTGTGCACGTTTTGGCCGCAGCCAGAAATTTCTGGCTGCAGCGCAAAACTTTCTGCGCACGTGTTGGCCGCAGCCAGAGGAGTCCTGGCTGCAGCCAAAATACTTCTGTGCTGTTTTTGGCCGCAGCCAGAGAATTCCTGGCTGCAGCCAGAACCCAATTTTTAGCACTTTGTGAGTTTGCAAAGCAATTTCCAACCTAGAATTCTCCAATCCTTTTAGGTTCTCTTTGAGTTTGTTATAACCATATAAGGGACTCATATGGAACCTATTTTAAGTGTTTGAAAGTAGGAATTGGGGGTAGGAAATTAATCCACCATTCTTGATTTTGTTTATAGGCTTTGATATTTGCCGCCCTCGTGAGCCAACTACGCCGAAGAACGTAGGGAAGGAACGAGGTAGTGACTTTTCTTTCGTACCATCTATGATGCATTGTATGTATGTATGATCAGTGATTTGTGATAAATTCGGATGCTGCGAATTATGTGGATATGTGTTAGCACCGTCAGTCCAATAGTCCCTGAGTAGCTAACAACGGTTCGGGTTTGGGCAGTGTGCCTTCCCGGCGGAGAAAGGGGATGAGGATGAGGTGTGATTATGTGATATGTGGGCCGAAAGGCTGATTATGAGCCGAAAGGCTATTTGTGAGGCCGACGGGCCATTTGTGAAGCCGGATAGCTATGTGCTATAAGGCTATGTTGATGCACTGCCACGCCAATAGTCCCTGAGTAGCTAACAACGGTTCAGGTTAGGCGGTGTGCCTTCCCGGCGGAGAAAGGGGATGAGGGTGGAGTGTGATATGTGTTGCTGCTGTGGTGCATTGATTGCTTACATGCTATGTGCTTATATGTGGTATAATTGTTTAGTTACTACTGGGATTCTTTTGAATCTCATTCTTTCCTTTGAACTAACCTTTCAGACAGGGCGACTGGCTCCAAGGAGAAGCGGGCGACCCGGAGCGGTTAGAGCTTCCTAGGGACATTAGTATGGTTTTGTTGGTTAATCATTTTGGATAGGGATTACTGTATTACATTTTGAGATGTAAATATTGTGAATATTTGGTTTGTAATCCCCTACTTGGAATCTGAAACTCTATATATATCTAGATGAACCCGGGGGTTGCCGGGGTTTAAATTACGAACTCTGATATTTGTGAATGTAAATTAACTGCACAGGTGATTATATTCGGTAATTGAAAACGAGACCCGGATAGGGAAGAAGTTTTGAAAATTTTGTAAAGTCCTACTGCTTGGTAGGTAATTTAATACGTTTTGAACTATCCAACGGTCTCAAACCCCTTCTAATTATGCATTATCGAATATTAATTACGGTAATTAAGGCAGGGGGTTACATTTTGGTATCAGAGCTATAGTTCCTGGCAAGGGTAGAGGTTGCTAGGATAGATCCCTTAGTTGGTTTAGGGATAGAAGATTGTTTGTGAATGATTGTTGTGTATGCACATGTATGTTTTATTGACAGGGATATATATATGAGTTTTGTGACTATATGTGCATACTATCTCTGCTAAATTAATGGGGTAAGCTATTTGTAGAATGAAGAAGACTAGAGGACGCCCCAAAGTTCCGCGTGTGGACCCTGTGGTGGAGGTTGATAATGAAAATCCACCGGATCCAATGCAAGAATTAATGGGTCTGATAAAGGATCAGCGGGACATGATCACTGAGCTGAGACACGAGCTTAGAGCGGAGAAGGCAAAGAACAAGGAATTTCCGGTTCAGTCTACACCGGAGGAAACTCAAGAAGGAACCCAACATGAGGACACTGCGGAGGGATCAGCACGGCCATCAGAATCCCCATCTAGTGCTATTCCGAATCAAGAGTCTCATGGGGGACCAGCCAGAGAGGATAGAGATCTTCAGTTCTGGGTTACAAGATTCTGCAAACATTTGCCTCCGGCGTTAAGAGGAAGGTTTGATCCTCAAGTGGCAGAAGATTGGCTGAATCGTTTGGAGAAGATATTTGAGGTCCTCGGGTGTCCGGATGATGTGAAGCCACGGTTGGCAGTTTATAAACTTGAAGGTGATGCGGATCGTTGGTGGCGGAATATCGCCCTAACATTGAAGAGCGGAAATGTGCCACTGACTTGGGAGTTGTTCTTACAAGAATTCAACGAGAAGTACTTTCCGAAGTCAGTTCAGCTTGAAAAGGTGACAGAATTCCTTAACATCAGGCAAGGGGACACGGAGAGCTTTGATGACTACTTGTCCCGATTCATCCGCTTGTCCCGGTATTCCTCCTATCTCCGGTACAAGGATGACGGAGAATGGAGCTCAGACATGCTCATTCGTGGTCTGAGGCGAGAGCTGCGGAAGCGGTTGGTTACTCACCGATTCAAGAAGTTCAATAAGGCTGTGGAGCAATGTCGAATCACGGAGAATAATCTGAGGGAGTTGAATCCTACCAGAGCTACTGGTCATCGCAATGAACCTAGTAAGAGTAATGTATCCCAGAAGAGGAAAGGCCAAGGCTCATCTTCGTTTAAGGGCGGTGATAAGAAGCCCTATCAGCCCAGAGACCGTGAACCTCAGAGATTTGCAACCGAGTGGAAATGTCGTCGTTGCAACAAATCACATTATGGCCAGAATTGTCAGGGAGAAATGATTTGTTTTAACTGCAAGCGGCCAGGACATCTTTCTAGAGATTGTCAACAACCACGAGCGGAGCAAAGGCCGAAGACACAGGGTCGAGTGTTTGCAATGACCCATGAGGAGGCTCGTAGATCTCCTGAGTTGATACAAGGTAAAATCTCTCTAAATGGCTATCTATTACGAGCATTGTTCGACTCGGGTTCCAGTCATTCCTTTATTGCATATGATTGTGTGAGACGCTTGGGTATGCATGTGCATAAGTTACCATTCGATTTGGTAGTGTCGACTCCGATGGGTGTTAAAGCCTTGACCACAGAAGTTTGTCTGAATTGTGTTATAACTGTGGAAGGGCACCAGTCTGTTATAGACCTGATTTGTCTGCCGCTTTATCAATTGGAAGTCATTTTGGGTCTTAATTGGTTAACGGCAAATAACGTATTGCTTGATTGCGGGAATAAGAGGATAGTATATCCTGTTTCTCAGAGGGCTGAAGCTGTAGGTGCTAGCATGAATTTCCTTTCTACGGCTAAAGCTGAGAGATATATTGAAAAGGGTTGCCAAGGGTATATGGTATTCTTCTCCGTTCAGGGGGAAACTGGTGAGACGTTGAGTAATATACCCGTGGTGAATGAATTCCCTGAGGTGTTTCCGGACGACCTTAGCGGATTGCCTCCTGAGAGGGAAGTTCAGTTTCCAATTGACATTGTGCCTGGAGCAGGTTCTATTTCAAAGGCCCCATACCGTATGGCCCCAAACGAAATGGCGGAGTTAAAGAAACAAATAGAAGACTTGCTTGAGAAAGGGTTCATCAGACCCAGTGTATCGCCTTGGGGAGCTCCAGTGTTATTCGTAAAGAAGAAAGATGGAAGCCTACGGTTGTGTATCGACTATAGGGAATTGAACAAGGTTACTATTAAGAATAAGTACCCTCTTCCCCGAATTGATGACCTTTTAGATCAATTATCTGGATCGAGTGTATTCTCAAAGATTGATCTAAGGTCAGGGTATCATCAGCTGCGAGTGAAAGCAGAAGATGTTCCAAAAACGGCTTTCAGGACCCGGTACGGTCACTATGAGTTCTTGGTGATGCCATTTGGGCTAACCAATGCACCTGCGGTTTTCATTGATTACATGAACCGTATCTTTCGGCAGTATTTGGATCAGTTTGTTGTTGTGTTTATCGATGACATTCTGATATACTCCAAGAGTAGGGAGGAGCATGAGCATCATTTGAGAATCGTATTGAATATATTGTATGAGAAGCAATTATATGCTAAATTGAGCAAGTGCGAGTTCTGGCTATCAGAAGTGAAATTCTTAGGCCATGTAATCTCGCAAGAAGGGGTCTCTGTAGATCCCAGTAAAGTGGAAGCGGTACTGGACTGGAAGAGGCCAGAAACTGTTGCTGAGATACGCAGTTTTCTGGGTCTTGCTGGTTACTATCGGAGATTTATCCAGAATTTCTCCCGTATTGCGTTACCAATGACCAAGCTCATGAGAAAGGATCAGTCGTTTGTGTGGGATGAGAAATGTGAAAACTGTTTTGTGGAGCTGAAGGAGAGGTTGACTACGGCACCTGTGTTGATTTTGCCCGATCCCAGTTTGACATATGTTGTGTATTCTGATGCCAGTGGGCAGGGATTAGGGTGTGTCCTTATGCAGCAGGGACGTGTGGTGGCCTACGCCTCTCGACAGCTCAGACCTCATGAATTGAACTATCCCACTCATGATCTGGAGCTTGCGGCCATTGTGTTTGCTTTGAAGATTTGGCGTCATTACCTGTATGGTGTGACTGTGGAACTGTACTGCGACCACAAGAGTCTTAAATATCTGTATGATCAAAAAGAACTGAATATGAGACAGCGCCGTTGGATGGAATTGCTTAAGGACTACGACCTGGAAATAAAATATCATTCGGGTAAGGCAAATGTAGTCGCTGATGCTCTTAGTCGAAAAACCGTGCTCGTTGCAGCTATGATGATACAAGAGAAGAAATTGATTGAAGATTTTCGTGATTTGAATTTGACAAACCAAATTATCTGTGCCAATTACACTGTTTCCCAAGAGGAAAGTGATCTAAGAGCTGAGATTGAAGAAGCTCAGAGGCAAGATGACTGGATACAGCGCAATCTGACTCGAATTAAGCGGGGAGAAGTTCCGGGCTATGACCTATCGCCTCGTGGATTGGTTCGCTATCAGAAAAGAGTCTGCGTTCCACTTCAGGCGGAGTTGAGGCAGAAGATTCTAGATGAGGCACACAAGAGTCGATATACTCTTCATCCTGGTATGACCAAAATGTACCATAACCTGAAATCTGTATACTGGTGGCCGGGTTTGAAGAGTGATGTAACCAAATATGTTGCAAGGTGTCTCACTTGCCAGAAGGTAAAGATCGAGCACCAGAGACCGCCTGGGTTACTTCAAAGTCCTGAGATTCCGGAATGGAAATGGGAAAGCGTAACCATGGATTTGGTTGTGGGATTGCCTAGGATCAGAAACTATGACGCGATCTGGGTAATTGTGGATCGGTTATCGAAGTCGGCACACTTCATACCAATCAATGCTGGTTATTCTCCTGATAAACTAGCGGAGATTTATATCCGAGAGATTGTGAAACTCCATGGTATACCAAAGAACATCATTTCTGACCGAGATCCACGATTTACTTCAAGATTCTGGAAAGCATTGCATAAAGCTTTAGGTACTCAACTGAGATTCAGTACGGCTTATCACCCTCAAACGGATGGACAATCTGAGAGAACAATTCAGACGCTGGAAGACATGTTGCGGGCATGTGTTCTCGACTTTAAAGGAAGTTGGGATCGCTTTCTTCTACTTGCTGAGTTCGCCTACAACAATAGCTATCATGCGAGCATCCAAATGGCTCCGTATGAAGCATTGTATGGAAGGCGGTGTCAATCACCAATATGCTGGAATGAGTTATCCGAAAGAAAGCTTTATGGGCCAGATTTGGTTGATCAAACCTCTGCACAGATTCGGATTATTCGTAAGAGGTTGCTTGCAGCGCAGAGTCGACAGAAAAGCTATGCTGACAAGAGAAGACGGCCTCTAGAGTTTGAGGTTGGAGATCATATTTTTCTGAGAGTATCACCAGTTACGGGCGTTGGGCGAGCGATCAAGAGAAAGAAGCTAAGCCCTAGGTACATAGGTCCTTTTGAAATCCTTGATAGGATTGGGCCTGTTGCCTACCGAGTAGCTCTACCTCCGAGCTTGAGCAGACTTCATGACGTGTTTCACGTTTCCCAACTGAAGAAGTACCAACCAGATCCATCTCACATAGTTGAGTATGAAAAAGTTGAGCTACAAGACAACTTTACCTATGCGGTGGAGCCAGAGCAAATCATTGATCGAGAGGAGCGACGGCTCAGACACCGGAGCATTCCGTATGTGAAGGTGATCTGGAAGGGAATGACTCAAAGAGAGGCAACCTGGGAAGTGGAGGAAGATATGCGAAGGCGGTATCCGGAGTTTATGACTCTAGTTGTGTAACAATTTCGAGGACGAAATTTAATTTTCGGGGGGAGAATTGTAATATCCCAAATTGTAATTAAGGATTAATAACTTCAAAGTGATGTAATTAATATTAATAAAGCACTTTTGAAGTATATGTTGTGTAATGTGAAGTGAAGGTGGTTAGTAAGGGTTTAATGAGCATTATGATAATCAGGGGTAAAACGGTAAATTTACCAACCGATTGGTCAGTTACCGAAGAAAAACTATTTGGTAATCAAGATCAATGGCTAAGATTGAAAGATCAAGAGGTGGAATCAAGTGTGTTGGAGAACATGTGAGATCATGTAAGGGTGAAGGGAGATCATGCCAAGTGTCAAGATGTGGACCATGGATGAGGTCAAAGTTGTCAAACTCATTTTCTCTCCCTTGCAAGTCGGTTATGTGCATGGAGAAATGGGATTAGATCATCTTCATCAATATCTCACTTTCTCTCTCTATTCTCTCCATTTTCGGTGCAAGTGTAGCAAGAAAGAGGAAGAGAAAAGCTTAAGTATTGGTAAGTAGATGCTCTTGTATGCTCAAGTGTCTTTTATTAAAATTGTGTAAGAGATCAAGAGCTTCATTTCCATGTTTTCAGACTTTGGATTTGTGGTGTGTTGCAACTTGAGGGAAATTGAAAGTTGAGGAATCCAAGTTCTGATTTTAGCAAGTTCAAGAGGTGAGTTTTTGATGAAGAATGATGTAATTGTTATGATTTTTGGTTTAATTTTGGTGAATTCTGGATTTCTGGCTTGATCTTGTGTGATGTTAAAAGATGTGAATTGGATAGAGTTTGATAGTGGGATAGATGCCAAATGAGGTATAGAAGTTAATAGTTTTGGTGTAGTTTTGAAAAGAGGAAGTTTGATAAAATGTGGCAATGTGTGAATTGTGTTGAGACATTGTGAGATATGTTGTGGTTGTTGTGTAATATGTCAATGGGAGTTGAATTTGGTCATTTTGATGGTTCCAATGTGTTCCTTGAGCCAAATGGTGTGAAAATAGTATGTGATTTGAAATTTGGGAACCATTGGAAGCATTGGTGCAAAAATGGAAATGTTGACCAATGTAAGTCTGTTCTGGACAGTCAGATGGTGTGGACGATTTTACTGGGCAAATGATGTTGAAAAATTATGAAACTTTCCAGTCTTAAAGTTCACATCTCAAGCTTCAAAATGGACATAAACTTTGTGTCATTTCGCTTTTTGAGCTGGGAGTTTGAACTGTCCAAAGTTCGGCATCAAAACTGGAACCTGTTTTGGAGTGGTGATGAATTTCGTGTAATTCTGTACTTCTGTGGTGATTCCCAGTAATGGCCAATATTTTTCCTAGGAAGAGGACTTAAAGAGCTTTCATTTGGCTTTGGGATCACCTCATTTTGATTTTTCTAGAATTAGTTATGAATTTTTGAAGTTCCTTGGCTGCAGCAGAAAATTCTGGCTCCAGCACAAAACTTTCTGTGCACGTTTTGGCCGCAGCCAGAAATTTCTGGCTGCAGCGCAAAACTTTCTGCGCACGTGTTGGCCGCAGCCAGAGGAGTCCTGGCTGCAGCCAAAATACTTCTGTGCTGTTTTTGGCCGCAGCCAGAGAATTCCTGGCTGCAGCCAGAACCCAATTTTTAGCACTTTGTGAGTTTGCAAAGCAATTTCCAACCTAGAATTCTCCAATCCTTTTAGGTTCTCTTTGAGTTTGTTATAACCATATAAGGGACTCATATGGAACCTATTTTAAGTGTTTGAAAGTAGGAATTGGGGGTAGGAAATTAATCCACCATTCTTGATTTTGTTTATAGGCTTTGATATTTGCCGCCCTCGTGAGCCAACTACGCCGAAGAACGTCGGGAAGGAACGAGGTAGTGACTTTTCTTTCGTACCATCTATGATGCATTGTATGTATGTATGATCAGTGATTTGTGATAAATTCGGATGCTGCGAATTATGTGGATATGTGTTAGCACCGTCAGTCCAATAGTCCCTGAGTAGCTAACAACGGTTCGGGTTTGGGCAGTGTGCCTTCCCGGCGGAGAAAGGGGATGAGGATGAGGTGTGATTATGTGATATGTGGGCCGAAAGGCTGATTATGAGCCGAAAGGCTATTTGTGAGGCCGACGGGCCATTTGTGAAGCCGGATAGCTATGTGCTATAAGGCTATGTTGATGCACTGCCACGCCAATAGTCCCTGAGTAGCTAACAACGGTTCGGGTTAGGCGGTGTGCCTTCCCGGCGGAGAAAGGGGATGAGGGTGGAGTGTGATATGTGTTGCTGCTGTGGTGCATTGATTGCTTACATGCTATGTGCTTATATGTGGTATAATTGTTTAGTTACTACTGGGATTCTTTTGAATCTCATTCTTTCCTTTGAACTAACCTTTCAGACAGGGCGACTGGCTCCAAGGAGAAGCGGGCGACCCGGAGCGGTTAGAGCTTCCTAGGGACATTAGTATGGTTTTGTTGGTTAATCATTTTGGATAGGGATTACTGTATTACATTTTGAGATGTAAATATTGTGAATATTTGGTTTGTAATCCCCTACTTGGAATCTGAAACTCTATATATATCTAGATGAACCCGGGGGTTGCCGGGGTTTAAATTACGAACTCTGATATTTGTGAATGTAAATTAACTGCACAGGTGATTATATTCGGTAATTGAAAACGAGACCCGGATAGGGAAGAAGTTTTGAAAATTTTGTAAAGTCCTACTGCTTGGTAGGTAATTTAATACGTTTTGAACTATCCAACGGTCTCAAACCCCTTCTAATTATGCATTATCGAATATTAATTACGGTAATTAAGGCAGGGGGTTACAGAGGGTGGTTAAATTACATTTTTGGCTTGAAGATATTTAAATTTTGGGTTGGAACCCAAAATTTAAAAAGAATGAGAGAATAAATTTTGGACGAGAGTCCAAAATTTAAAAGAATGAAAAGGTAAATTATAGGTTTCTCCTGTCCAAAATTATAATTTACCCTCTCCTCCCTCCCCTCCCCTCAAACCAAACACACCCTTAGTACAAGATGTGTAGACCATATACTTAACTACTTTGTTAACTAGATTTTTGTTTATTAATGTGAAATTTGTTTTACGTGAAAAATTAAAAAAAGAAGCTATGTCGCAATATGATAATCACATGAAACAAATAACTATTTGCAAAAAGAAAAATTAAATAAAGGGTAACAAAAAGAAAATTTATGTTGAAATATCGACTTACACTTAAAGGTCTGTTTGGTAAGAGGGATTTGAAGGAAAAGGGAGGGGAAGGAAAATTTTTATGAGTTGGATTCAAAAAAATTGAAGAAGTGGGATTATAAAATTTTAATATAAAGAATATGTAAGATAAAAGTGTAAGAAAACTTAAATAAAAACTTTATACCCCACTTCTCTCATATTGTTAAATCCAACTCAAAAATTTTTTTCCTCCGCCCACCTCCCCTCCCCTCCCCTCATATCAAACAAACCCTAAAGGCTTTGTTTGGTTGGAGGTTAGGTTAGGTTGTGGTGGGTTGGGGGTAAAAAAGTGGTGTTTGGTTGGAAGGAGGTTAGGTTAGGTGTTGGATATTTTTTTGTCTTCTAGTGGTAACCTAACCTAGGTTCTGAAACCTCCAAAATTGGGGTTTTTCCTAGGTGAGAGAATATTTGTCTTCAATTGTGACTAAATTGCCCATGACAATTTTTTAAAATTCCAACACTGCTCTAACTTGACCTTCTTATTCAACGAACTTTTCAAATAATAATAATTTTATAAATAATTATTTATATGCTTACACAAATAATTATTTTATAAATAATAATTTTGTATAAATAATTATTACTAATAAATACATTATAAAAGAAGAAGGAAAATATGTAGAAGGGCATTTTAACCTCCTCTAACATAACTTAACTTAAATAAACCTCACTTAACCTAACCTTCGTTGAACCAAACAACATTATAACCTTTTCTAACCTAACTTAAGTAAGCCTCACTTAACTTAACCTTCGTTGAACCAAACAAAGCCTAAGTGTATGTTTTCAAAATATAAGGGTGTTTATGCAATTAAGGTAACATATAAGGAAAATTAGAATATTTTACCCTATAAAAATTAACTCAAAGGATTGAGTGATTTATTAGACCAAATCGTATACAAAGTGCAAACATAAATATCGTTTAAGCAAGGTCTTAAGTCTAGTACACCATCATCACACCATTACTAGCCATACAAAATTACAAACACTAAAATAATCACAACACAATGGCTTTGCCCGAGACTTGAAAAGGTCACTAGAGTCTACTTTGAACTGATGATAGCTCACGCTTCATTTGATCCCTCAGAACTCTCCTTAGTAATTTGTTGGAAGCCGTTCGAGGAAACTCCTGCACAATTCTGACAAGTCTTACCTGTAATGTAGAGGAAATATGAACATCAAATCAGTAGTCATACTAACTTATGTCAGGTTAAGATTACAAGACACTATTTGTTGTCGTCCAAAGACTCGTTCACATGGATCTACATTACAAATGGTTTGCAAAGTACTCCTCTGCTCTTATTTATAACCAACAACTACTAAAATCACACAAAGCAAATTATTGGTTAAAATTAGTTAAAAGATGAATGTGTAATATAAACAATTATTTTCCCAAACATAATCTTATTTATAAAGATGATAAGTGACAGAGAGGATGAGTGAGAGAAAAGATGAGAGAGACATACAATTAATTGAAGGTAGAATTTAAAAAAGTGCATTAAATTTGAAGACAGTCAAATTGTTGCTATATGTAGGGCCAACCCTATGTGAAAAAATATTATTTATAAATAGCACAGGAGGGAGGGAGTACTGTAATTGGAAAGTAGCGTCACCTTAAACAACGGATTAAGATTCCTCTGAATGGCCTTAGAGAACTTCATCTTTAAGGTTTCTACATCAGAGTTGTATCCTTTCTTTAGAACCGCAAATATAACCAGTTGTTCCGGACCACCAGTTGCCGGCGCGACGCTGATCGCAGCCGTCTCTAAAAGGCATTCATCAGCCTGGTCACAGACACGCTCAATTTCTACCGAACTTGTCTGCATATCAGAAGTCAAAATTCTGAGTACGAACAAAGCAAGATCCTATAATGCCAGATTAAGAAAAATGGTCATGTAAATTTAAGAACTTACTGAAGAATTCATGATTGATTTCAGAGCATTGAACATCCTTACTAAATTTAGGTCTTGTTCGATTTCCTATTTCCAAAACAATTTTTTATTTGTTTAAAACAAAAAAAAAAAAACTTCTTTGATGATTAATTTTCAATTAATTGTTTTGCAAAAAATAATGTTTTTAAAAATAAAAAACAAAAAAACTTTTATATGTTTTCTTATTTTTTTTGTTTTGTAAAATCGTTTTTTGCTTGGTAAATTCAAGCAAAAAGTGAAGCACCCCTATCTTCTTTCAGCTATTTGACAGCATGAGGTCTCGCTCCCCAAACTCGAACCCACCAAAGCTTCACTCTCTGATCTCAATTTGCTCGTTGTCTCCTATCTCCAGTCTGCTTGGGACTCGTCGTCTCCTCAAATATATTTTTTTTAAATCAATAATTCCAAACAAGTTTTCATATATTTTGTTATCAAACATGATTTTTTATAACAAACCTCCAAACAGATTTTATTTTTATTTTTTTCCCAAAACTTGTTTCGAAAAACACATTCTTAAAACTATTCTAAGAACAAAAAAAAATTAAAAACAGAACCAAACAAGGCCACAGCCTGGCATCAACCCACACACACGCGTACACACACACACATATATAAATACAAATACCATCAGACTCTAATCCTTTAGAATCTTTCATTGGTGTAGAACGAGGAGAATTATCAGAAAATAGGAACAAGGCGTATGACGTTATACCTTTATACCACCAAGATTCATGGTGTCATCGGCCCTTCCTTCTACAATGATATAGCCCCCAACGGATCTCCTGATTATATCTCCATGTCTCCTAAGTTGCTGCTAATAAATACATCAAGTTAGACATTTACAGATTATGAATAAATCCATCAGTTGAAACAGCAAATGAAACTACTAATTATAGAATGAATAATACCATTAAAAATTACAATGGCATCTATGCAAACATACATAATTTACAAAGAAGGGATTGCTGGAAAGTCAGTACGGAGATCTTAGTAGTCTACAGTACACGAAATTTATAGTTACTATTGAACCACATTGATTTTTTAATTGTTAAAACCTCCAAAATTTAACGTTAAGTACTCCTCCGGTCCTTAATATATAATCTAATTGGGGCGTTGATCTTTGTCCTAATTGTATGACTTATTTCCCATATATATCAATTTTTTCCAAATTAGCCCTATTGATACTCCCTCATATAGGAAAGGAAGGGAGGAAATTAAGAAAGATTACTAAGGTGTTTTAACAAAAACATGTCATATTTATTATACACAACTAACTTATCTAACTTCTTTAATCTAATCGAATTAGTTAAATAGGCTTTACATCAAGGACCAGAGAAGTAATTTATTTATGTTTTACTCTGCCTCTATAACTAAATTGATTTCTGTATCTTCTACTAGGTGAGCATGTGCTATTTGGTCAGTAAGTGCAGCTTACCATTTGAGTCTACATATTCTAACGAGATAGTTCAGCAAAGAAACTCAAAATTTTCTATTATATCAATATGAAGCAAAAAAATGTAAGTAAATGATTACCTTCCCTTTGTAAATGGGCATCCCCTTAAAGTAAACCTGCTCATGATCAGCATTAATCAATCTATCAGTTGCTCCAAAATACTCAGGGAGAAGACCCACTTCACCAGCACAAGCAACATCATCTGGCTGTCATATTGGTCAAAGAAATAATCTGATGCCAAATTAGAATATGTAACTGTAATTGGAATTGGTAAAATGAAGATAAAGTTCAACAGACAAGTGCAATAGGAGATCAAAGATCTAACAAGAAAGAATTGGCCGCAAATTGGTTGACAAATTGCTAGACCTTTACAAAAGTCAGAAGCATAAGGAAATACGTTCAGATAACCCTGATTGATTTCTATCAGTGTTCAAGTAGTTGATTCCAAGATATTGAAGTGTGTACTTCTGGTTGATCATCATTGATCCAATTTTTTTTGGGTTAGAAACAAAAGGTATCCCCAGATGAACTAGAGACTTAACCCCCCGGGTCGCGTAACAAGCAGAACCATCCCCAAGGTCTTTTTTAACAGGTGGCTTAGCCAGTCACCCCCAGACCAAGAACGCTCGGGTAATCCAACTTTTAGTTTCTGATTTCAAGGAAATTCTTTGAAACTTTAGTAACTACATGGTATTGTCATATCATTACGGTAATATGTTGATGGAAGCTGATGTCAACACTTCAAAGCAAAAAATGAGAGAAAGAAGAAGAATGTCAAAAGAAAAGAAAAAACAAAGAGCCAGAAAAAGTTCTTACATAAGGCACTCCATTCTCGTCCAGAATGACAATGCCAGTCGTCATTGATGCTGTGCTAAATGCTCCAAAAGCTTGAGGCTGAAGCTGGTTTCCAAGGATGTAACAAGAAGCAAGCTCCGTCCCACCACAGCATTCAATGATTGGATTGTAATAGGATTTTGATGAAAGCCAAAGGTCATCATCGACATTTGAAGTTTCTCCAGTGGAACAAAATGTTCTGCACATAACCATATTATAGTTAATTTATCTCTTCAGTCACTTATTAATTAAACCTTCTTAAGA